>OX387211.1:10063280-11378380 GCA_947561695.1 Tyria jacobaeae | reverse complement strand
AAAGCCCTTCTCAGAAGTAGAGGAGGAAGAAAAGGCTGCGTCGTCAACAACGTTGCCCAGGGTGCACCACGTGGAGGTTTTCTAGCCAGCACCCCTCTTCTTAAGCCCCTCAGCTAAGTTAAATGCTTGTCTCGGGGTAAGCTTTGCGAGTGACGGTAGTGCACTCTTTCTATCTGTTATCTTTTCCGGCAAAGAGATCCTAAGGAAGAACATAGGCTACTTTTTATCGACACAAAATGTTAACCTCTAATTACTTTACTAAATTTTGCTTCAAAACCATTCTCGTTAGTTTCAATTAATTCATAATTTCCAGTAAACCAGTTAATTCTCAACTAAATTTTGTAAAAAAAAATAAACAAACAAGTCTTTATCAATACAAATATAGCCATAGAAGCCATTTCGGTCGGAGAGCTTTCTATTAGATTTACTCAGTGGAAATTCGTATTGAGTCTCCTTGTACATCCCTTGAAAATGTATTTAAGATATTTAAAACTTCACCGTCTTTGAACGTTCTTTTTTGTGCAATTTTGTTCTGCGCAATGTATTTAGTTAACCGTTAATCAATAATATAATCATACTAAACAAAAAAAAAATATGTGTATCTGTTGCTGATGACATCATGCTTTTTATATTTCAATTTATAGTATTGAAATCATAAATTTTATCAACTATTTGTATTATATTTCTATTATGTTAAGAAGTACTTTTCCTCGGTGTTATAAAAAAATGTTTACAAAGGTATTCGCATACTTAGGTTTAGTCAGTCTATTTTAAACACTACCCAATTGCTAGAAACCTATCACAAAAAATAACAATCACAATACTACACGAACTACCGCCCGTAAACACCTGCACCTACTCAACAGTCGAAAGCAATGTGTGCTGGTCCATTCATATTACTGAGGTCAGCAAGAAGGTTTTTGCATCTTATCATTCGCTTAAGCGTCTTCAAAAGTTTCTCCCTTTTCAGACTAAGATCTGTCTCTCTTAATCCCGTCTCCTTCCTCTTCTTGACTATGCTGATGTTTCCTTTCTTGACGCTAACGAAGACTTCTGGAATAAACTGGAACGGTTGCAAAACCTCTGTATCCGTTTCATTTTCGGCTTAAGGAAATATGATCATGTTTCCGAATTCCGAAAGCAACTAAAATGGCTTCCTATTCGGCGGCGTCGAGACGTCCATATACTTTCTTTATTCCGTTCTCTACAATTCTAATTCTCCTCTTTATCTGCATGAGCGCTTTGAATATCTTGTCCCCAGGAATAAATCTTGTCACTCTTCCACCTCTCCTTTGGTAAAAATTCCACCTCATAATTCCACTCGCTACGACAAATCTTTCACTGTTTCTGCGTTACGGCAGTGGAATTCCCTGCCCCACACTATATTTTTTAAGAGAAGAATTAAGGATTTTTATCTCTCTCAGCAATGAGTATTTGCTACAGACATTATGTATGTATATAATTGTGTAGGTTTGTGTATATGTTTAACATATTGCTTACGCTATATTATGTATTATATATGTATTTTCATAGAGTATGAACGTACTTCTAGTATGCATGTAGGTATACTTTATATATTTTTGCTTTAGGTTTTTGGTATATATGTATATATATTTATTACATGCTACTCTGTACACACTTTGACTCTTCATTACTATCCTCTTTTCACTTACCTGGAAGAAAGCTCAACTATGGGTTAGCTCGCCTTTATACATACTATTTGCCTTCTTATGTATAATTTGCTATATCTGTATTATATGTGTGTACAATAAGGAATATAAATAAGAATATAAAAAAAAAAAATATTTTCATTTAACCGTTTAGCCGTGACAAGTAACAGACTAAAAGATAGAAAATGTTACTTTTGCATTTATAATACAAGATATTTATATACAGAGAGAACTTTTGCATTTATAATATAAGACAGATTTTTCACTTTGAGTAATAAAAAAAAATATATACTGATATTTGCTGTTTTATAATATAACGATAAGATCAAACCAAGTAAATCTTGTATGCCGAACATTTTTAAATATAATTCTATATAATTGTCATATCGAATCTTCTCGAACTAAAATTTTCTACCTATCTAAAGGAGCTTAGGTGACATGGATGAAAATACTTTGTTTAGCATCTGGAAGCTGGAGCCAGGATGTGAATAGTGAAACTATTTAGATGCAACTATTAAATCATATTCCGTGATAAAAATGGAGCTGTGGTCCAACGGAGGTGGAATTCTTATTTACCTAATGTTTTGTAAATTGTCGATATTTCTTTTGGTTTTCTTTGTTATCGGAAAAAATAATTGACGAAGTAGTCGTAACCGTAGTCTGGGTAGACTTTTAATATTAATTTCTTTCGATTTCATTACATTTTCTTCCCTATATAGCTCGTATTAGGCAGTTATTAATTTTTTCCTCGAAAACATTATTTGCACTAACAGTGGATTACTTTATATTAATAAAAAAGCTCACATTATTTTTTAATTAAATTTCGATCTTTTAAGTTTTGTACCAAAATACGAAGTGCCGCTAGTAAGTGTAACAAATTGTGGATTTTATTATTAACAAACACATTTCACCATTTTTGTAAAAATGAAAGTGATTTACGTCCTATTATTATGTCCGTTATTGGAAACTGGAGTTAGAAATGTTTGCTTTCCTTTTGTAAGACTTATGGAAGTAAAAAAAAGAATAAGCGCCATTCGTTAAATATGAGTACTCAGTCTTTACACATAGATCACTAAGAAGTATACTATTACTATGATATACGTATAATATCACTGGTCTTAAGCATGGTATATTCTGTCTTCTTTACATTAAAGTAATAAGTAAGTATTTAACATCAGAAACATAAAACACTACAGGAATATTACCTTCTCTTTTTTAGCCATGTGGTTCTCCGTAAAGTGGAATAGAGCTTTCCTTTCAAACGACGACGGCGACTAAGGGATTTTAGTGTTTTCTATCAGACAGTATGTATTCAAACAGTCATACAGTGCCCGATTGACCGCAATAGGCTTGCTGCCTATTGCGTTAGTGGGACCAAATTCAAATAGGCAAAATGTAGGTGTTTAATACAATACACCTCTGTCTACCCCTTAGAGGATATAGGCGTAAACGATGAGTACGTATGTACGTGCTCTTTTTTTCTAGAAATGATGTACCTTATATCACTCCCAATATTAAGAAGACCTAAAAGACACATCACCCGTCGAAATCCATCAAATCATCTAGACTCCAAGGCATGACATGATGTTTCTTATCATAAATACATACACTCGAAAATGAAAACCCCTTTTTTGTTCACAGTCCGGTAATAACTATGTGGCATCTAGCGCGACTTACGTAAAAATTAATATGCTTACAATTTTAAGGTCAAAAAGGTCTAGAATTTTCTATTGCGTAAAAATCTCCCTACTGGTTGTTTATTTTTTGTACAACTTTGTTATATAACAAAAGTAGAAGATACGATACGATACGTTTGATGAAAATAATAACGTTTGAAATGATAATGATAATGATATTATTTGTATATCCTTAGAATTTACTACATATGCTTAAAAAAAGCAAGGAAACAGTTTATTATTTTTATTAGAGCTGCTTTAAGAAGCAAATAATGATTGAGCTGAATAGTCTTATTATTGTGTTCAAATTAATTCAAAATATTGCTATATTCAAATGATTTGAGTATATATTAGACACATTCTTAAGAGAGAATGCATTACGTTTCTAGCTCATAAGTAGAAGAAATAAGATTAGGAGGGTCGATGTGGCCTTGAGCTACGTTTATCAATTACGTTTATAAATGATAATTCGATTGATACATCGTATTATTCTAGTGGTAGTAAGTGGTACCTTTGATACGTTGATTGTAATCGTCTGACCACTGCTGCTCTTTGAAATACAGAAATCGAAGAAAATTATCTCGCCCTTCAAACCATGTGTCTCAATACAACTTTTAAATTTTATGCTGGGGATTTTAAACTTGATTGAGCCATAAAGCATTTCAATGGATTTAAGGGATAATATAATAATTGGATTAAATATTATTATAGAACTTAATATTAATTAATTATGAACCTAAGTTCTAGCCAGCTGTCAGGGTGCGGCTTCGCTCATGTACATTTTTATATATTTTATGCGAAACCCTATTTCCTTTTCTTAAAGGAAAGTATCTTAAATTACTACATATGACATCAGCTTTCTGACAGCAAAAGTCCAGTGTAAACCATCATGTGCAGTTAGTAAAAAACAATTATTTGAACAGGTAATTAAACACATGAAAAACAGAAAATTTTTAAAACAGATTATTCCTCACCCCTTTAAAAAGTTTTTTTTTTATACTTTAAGGGGACAGACGAACAGACGGGTCACCTGATGGTAAGTGACAACTGCCATCCATGGACACCAACAACTCAAGAATCATAAGTGTGCTGTCCGCCTTTGCACGTGATGAGGGATGGGGAGATGGGAAAGAGGAGAGCGGATGAGGGGAGGAATTGGGCCTCCGGAAACCTCACTCATTTCGGATAAATGCAACGCAAGAGTTGCTTCAACCGGACAACTGGATTTTTGTGAGACCGTGGTATAGCACAGGTCGAGCCGGCCCATTCATGCCTAAGTATGGCTCTACCACTGTAAAAACCGTATAGTATAACATACTTGAAGAGTAAAATTACTTATATCATTATAAAGCGGTTATTAACAGCCTATTGGACCAACAGTTACTGAAACTCATCTTACTTAGGTTGTTCATGTCAGTCCAAACTATCCTGAATAAACATTTGATAAAAGCCAAAACTAATACTAATTTAATGTATCATTAAAAGTTATTTCATAGAGTTAAGTTATGTTACCGATTAGTAGTATAAAGTTACTGTTATTGTTGTCGTAGGAGATCACGGATAAGTTAAGACATGTCTTTATAGAAGTCACTGTGGTTCTTAAATAGTAACAATATTAAATGCTCTAGATAATATCTACTGCATTTTTATTTCTATTAAAATCTTCTCACTAACAGTAACCTAGTATTGTATTTTTAAACAAAGTTGGGTAACAGATAATCATTCCGGCATTTTATACGACTCTTTACAAATTTGTTTCATATAAAGTTAAAAACCTTGTGAAAGCATATATTTTGTGCATATTTTGTATCACATCACTTAATTAAAGCAACACACTCTTGAATCCTCTATATTTAATTACATTTCGGAAACCAACAAAGCAAACCCTTTCCGTAAATACGAATACATTATATTATGTGATGATAATTCTCACACAACTTGTTACCTGTCCTTGACATAATTTTCTCAATATCCGTCATGTTCTATAGACTTGACACTAATTGAATTTATGTCATACAGTTTGCTTTATATTAGAATTTCCGACCTGAATATGCAGACGTTTGTTTAGGCGCAAACTAATGAGTTCTTGAGATTGCCTTATTAGAGACACACAATGTCAATAATATGTCAGTATATGAATGTATGTATTGATCGATCGTTTGAAAGCCGGCAATATTTATTAAAATTTTGTATTTATTGTAAGCGGAAAACTATATCCCGCAATCCGGGAATAGCTAACAATGTGGCATACGATTTCATGCCCGATAATGATACTGTAGTATTAAAATATCATCTATTGGATATTCTACGATGATAATTAGCGTAATTACAACTTAACAATTCCGGCTACTAAAATAATAACACTATACCTACTACATATATACTATCTATCTATCTATAACATGGACATGGTATACTGCGGCGAGAATCTTATTTAACCGAATTGAGCTCTTTATAATAGAACACACACTTCACTTAAAATAATTTCACAATGATCAGATGTCGCTTGCATTCCAAGACCTATTGAACTATACCGCATACGCACAGAAGTCGTAAGATATTTTTTAAAGGACAATCTCCGCTCTATGAATGATCCCTGTACTCCTGTGTCGCTGGGGACTTAATAAACATACAAACAACAGACACAAAGAACATCTAGACTAGAGACGATACTTATGTGTTGTGTGGGAATCTAACTCACGACCTCTTATACAGCAGTCTGGCTCACTAACCACCAGATCAACAGGCTAGTCATTATTTCTTTTTCACTTTTTCAGGAAGTGGTGTTTCATTTAAAACTAAAGCTGTTTAATCAAAGTAATTAACTTAGTTTACAAGGGTTACATACATATTTGTGTTTGGAAATTGTATGACCTTTTTTTAGCGTGTGGGAGGCCCCTTGGGTCCACACCGGAGCTGAGAGTGAGGGGGCACGTCGGACTTGAACCTACTAAAACCACAAGGTATTCCGTTGGTGTAGAAAAAAATTGGAGAATAGAATTAAAATTAATCACGCACTTTGTTGCCATCTAATAGCTTGTGCCTATCTGTAATTACATTGCTTTTAAGAATACTGTCTCTCAAGGAGTTAATGTGGCTAGAACACAAAACTGCTTTTTATCAACGTCATAATGACGTGGATAAGTGTGTCTTTTTGTGTACCGTCAGAATATTGGATCGCAACTTTTTCTGCTCATTAGAGTTCCATCAAAATATTTGTCTACCTCTATTATTGATTTTGTGTTTTTTTTACAGCATTTACTACCTTTAGTTTATACTTCTGGCTTCTTGGTATTTAGTTTTTAGGCATGGACAATATTGTCTTTATCTTCGATTATTAACATCGGTGTGCTGACTTTAGCCGCTATATTGGATAGGTATATTTTGGCATTGTCTATACTGATTTTCTTGTTGTCAGGGAAACCGTATGTTTAAAGCGTGGTCTAAAAGTGTTCTTACGGTAAGTCATTTATTATCCTCCACATTTCGAAACCGTGACGATAAATTGAAAATGAACCACGTCGCCATATCCGTAACACTGTGAAAAATATCTCCTTGCAATAGAAACGCCTCGCACTTTTTTGCGATACAGTAAAATGTTTTTCTGTCATCATGATTTCTGTGACGGATTTAAAATGTTGTAATATTTCGTAACTTTTTGATAGATATAACCTGTACGTTATCGGGAGGCAAATGTTGTGTGCTGGAATAATTAGTAGCAATAGTAGATATCACTTTTTTTATTTATAATATTGTTACGAGCTGGGTATTTAATAAATTAAAGTAGTCGATTGATTACCAAAAACAACATAATATTTATTAATACCACTCTTTACAATTACAAATCACTATATCACTCGTTAGTCGCACTTGAAGATCGCTTCGATGTTCGTTCGCTGTATCGTGAATCAATACTGCCCCTTACGGCTACCCCGATCCGCTTTTATATTGCTGTCGAGATAACTAGAATGTACGATAATATTCGATCGATGGTTCTAGACTAAATAGATTATTCTAGAGCTACTTGTAGCGCCATCTAGCGTCAAAATGTCCACAGTTGCGCGCTATCCGACACTAGATGGCGTTGTCCCTTCGTTCTCGCGTCTTGTAGATTGTTCCAGACTATTTTTCTCGATGGCGCAACAATATTATCGCAAACATGTCAAAAGTCGAATTTCATAGTGTTATGACGTCTTGTTTTACTTTCAATTATTTTTAACCAAATTGTTTTTGTGTTGCTATTAGGAGCTCACTAGCTAATAATCTCCTTCGGCAAAGTTCGGTAATAGTTTTTACTTTATTTTATATGTCCTTTATTTCTGATAAAGTAGCTTATACAATCAAATTGACTGTATGCGCAAAACACGGTTGCTTCCACTGTGGTAGTGATATGGCAAGTTAAATATTATTAAAATTGTCGGTTGTCTTGGCAGTACTTTGCCCATTATATTCCAATCTGAGCAAATATTTTTTATTAAATCAGCCAAGTTTTGTGCGTCTGAAATGCATCCTAACATAAATATATCCCGCTTCTACTAATAAATTTGCTATATCTTCTTTTACTATGTTATAATATTTTTGAAATATTTTATAATGATTATAAGATAAGAAGAAGAATACATTTTTAGTTTTTTTTTTTTTTATGATAGCGGTTTTGGCAAGTATGTACTTATATGATCATTATTTGAAACTACTGGGGACGGTTGCTAATGACAGTTGCTAATTGCGGAATAATCGGGGCAGGACTCACCTTGAGATTTGGATGGAATGGGAGAATGTATAGCAATTATAATAGTGTTTGTGTTCTATTTAAAGCCATGCGGTCTTGTTAAATCCCAGCAGCCAGTACAAAGAGGCCGCTTTTAAATGACTTGTCAAATTATAGGTCTCGGCCCTGCACCGTTGTGTGACAAAATTTTCATGCAATTGTACATTTAGCTCTGTAATCTCCCAAGTCTATAAAAATCTCCCATGTTTTCGAATTTTTTGCTACTGGAGCTATAATGACGCTAAATAGGTATAGTAAAACACTACCAGAAATAAGTCCACAAACAAAGTAAACCAAGTAATTATGTTAGAAGAGAACAAATAAATATTTCACTGAAACAAACTTTTAAAGGTATCTAATCCGTTTATACGATTATAAGAGTACGTATCAATTCAAAGGTTTTAGTTAAACTGAAAACCAAATCACGAATTTGAAAGCAATAAATAATACGTATCTATTATTCTCGTAAATTAAATTAATTTATTATTATTTTGGCGGTAAAACATTTTAATTTTTTTTTATTTAAAAGACAACTCTCACACTAGGATTAATTCCTATATCACGGGACTTTACAAACATTCAAGCAACGGACACAAATAACACCCAGACTCAGAACAACAATTTAAGGTTAACACAAAATGTTGTTTCGTGCGGGGATCGAACCCACAACACTCGATGCGGCAGCGTAGTACTTAAACCGCTACACCATCCGTGCAGTCGAGCCTGACGCTCATCTAACTTTTTTGAGGCCCATTGCGAGTGAGGTGAAAACTAGCCATCCTCGCTAGCGTATCAAGCAAATCCTGACCTCAAATGAGGTGTACCTCACGAGTGCATCAAGTAAAATGAGGTACTTCCTTATCCTCATCTAAAATTGACGAGTTACCCATTACTAGTCTCAGGCCTCAGGCCCGTGCTCATAGAGGCCAGAGATCTTTCTGCGCTCTCCATAGCCTGGTGCGTCTTCTGTGGGTGTCGGAATAGGAACGGGAGTCCTCTCCCGCTCCCGTTCCGACGCTTCTTTGCTTTGGACCATCGACGAAACCATGGTCCCTAGCGAGAGGCTACCCACACCGATAGTCGCCACGAGATCGGCATCCTGCTGAGCCCACACAGAGCTCTCCGCCGAGCTGTGGGGTGCGGTATCCTCGCAGCGGACCCCGCAGTGGTGGCACACAGACGTTGGCTACAGGCCTACGCGACACAGGTACTTTCCGAAGCAACCGTGACCGGTGAGCACCTGCGTCAGCCGGTAAGAGAGAGAACTATGTTGCCTCTCCAGACAATTCTTCAGGACGGCCCTTACCGCCACTAAATTGTTTTGTTAATGCCCTATGTTAATGTCAAAATAAAAGGATGAAAGCTATAATCGTAAAACCTTTAAAAGCATCACAAGTTAGTATAAACATATTTATATACTCATGTGTCATGGGTTATCAAGTTCCCATATTTACGTACATAAATTATAATTATATAAACTTTCTGCCTCTAATCGCTTTACGTGTCAATAATTTTCTCAACATGTCACTTTTACCAACTATCCCTCTATACTTAGTCTTACAGATTCATACATATAATACAGGGAGATCCTTGTTTAAAATTTCTATTCCTGGGACTCTCAAAGTACTTTAATGTATGTTATAATTTTTTAGTATTAATACAATAACCTATACGACAACACGTGTTGGCATATAGACATATAAGATACTCGTAAACATAAAAATTGGACTCCTCGTTTATTGGACTCATTAGAAAAGAACAAACAGGTGAGCACATATTTTCTTATTTCATTAACTCAGATAGTGGAACTAAATAATAAATTCATAATTTCTAATACAAAACCTTATAAAAGTTAATTACATTATAAATTTAAATCACTTACCTCAGTGACGAAAATTCAAGACAGCAAGTATCACTTTAACACAAAAAATAAATAAGAATACTTTTATATTAACTTACAGAGGAAAAATAATATTGTGAGCAAAAAAATATTTTCGCAAAACGTAAGCCTGTGAGCTTAGTTGAACCGCAACGGTATCAACGTCAGGTAAGCTCGGAGTCTCAGGACTGACTGAATTCAGAACGAGTACCTACCAATGTACCTCATTTTCTTGAAAGCTCATTCCGATCCCGATTCACAAATATTCATGCTTTATATTATTTGGAGATTTTTTTTTATTATACACATAAAGAAATGCGTTAGTCATACTTTTTTCTTTTATTCCATTATCATAAAGACATTATTATGACAAAATGTTTGTTTGTGAAAAGAAAATCATGTCGAAGCTTTGTTATATAATATTAATTATATAACAAAGCTTCGACATGATTTTCTTTTATTGGAAATTTATGAAGATTTTCTTTATTACACCAACATTTCTAAGTGCCGGGGCGAATGATGTAGGGTGTATCGTTAGAATAAATATATAATATTATCTCGGCATACTGCCTACATTTTATTTTAAATCCAATATGGCAGCGTTATAATTTTAGTTTTTTTTTGGCCGAGTCGTTCTATTTTTATTATGATATAGGCAAATAGACTAACAGACGGGTCACCTGATGGTAAGTGACAACCTTCGTCCATGGACACCTGCAACTCAAGAGTCGTATAAGCGCTGCCCGCCTTTGAGGGTAATGAGGAATGGGAGGATGCGGGTAGGGGAAAGAAGAGAGGGGGACTAGGAGATGGAAAAGAGGAGGGGTGGTTAGGGGAGAGGAAAGAGGAGAGGGGGAGTTCGACCTCCGGAAACCTAATTAATTTCGGGGAAAAGCAACTCAAGCGTTGCTTTACAAGCGGTTTTCTGTGAGGCCGTGGTATCCCACCTGTCGAGCCGGCCCATTCGTGCCTAAGCACGGCTTAAAAATTGCCTTTTATTAAAAGTAGATAACCGCGTTTCACGTGCCTTTCCAATTCCTTTGAGCAATACTTTAAATTGAAAAACATGCCATTTAAAAGCGGATACCCGGCGTGTGCTACTAGGCTAAAAACAGAAAGGTGCCTAACCTTTAGTTGTCTAAAACCACCCTCGCATTATTGCCTTTCTAATGAAACCGGAAACCTTCCAAAGTCTATAACGGGCATAGGTAGATATAATTTTTGTGATTTATATACGAGTATATAGATTATCTTCTTTTACCTGGAGGTCGAAATCTGTTCTAATTAACATAAAAAGCTTTCTTTTTTGCAGGTATATAAAATAAAAGGAAGACGTGTGACGTCCCACTGATATGATTGCCGAGGGACGAGTTTGCATCAACTAAGTAACTGAGACGAAGCACCCTTGAGCTCCGTTAAAATCTATCAAACTAAGTTTTGCTAATGCTCTTAGTTGAGAAGCTTTCAGCGAACTAGTAACAGTCAAGTACAGTCACAATATTCTGTTATAAGTGATGTTGAGAACAAGTTATTCTTTATTACGTAAGTTGTGTCCATTATTACTAGGACTCGTAATGGGTTCATATTGTGTTCAGACTTTAAGTCAATTGCCCTCGTCAAAATACTTTTTTTTTATAAATGAAATATTAACCTGAGAACGTAAATGCAAACTTTCGACATGACTAATTTCCTTTTTGTCTTTTCTTATGAAAAAGATGAATTCCGTATAAGGGCTGAGTCCTGTGTCTCGGGGGGCTTTCGGACATAGAAACAAAGACCACAAAGAACACCCAGATTCGGAACAATTATGTACAAAAGTATGTTATGTATATTATATACAAAAGGAGATGGGTCGCCTTATGGTAAGTGACAACTGCCACTCATGAACACGTCCAACTCAAGAGTTGTAAATATGTAACCCAACTTTGGGGATGGTTGTGAGGGGAGGGGAAATAGAGAAGAAAAATAGAGAGAGTTTGGGCACTCTCACTCACGCGGTAATTACAACGAAAGCATTGTTTGACACTCGGTTTTCGTGAGGCCGAGGTATTGCTCCAGTCAAGTCGGCCCATCCGTGCCTAAGTTGCCTCTCCTACGGTATCGTGTGGACTAACCAATGGATTAAGCGACCAGCTTTTGTGTAGTTAAGATATGAAAGTGTTACAAACAAACTCATGTTTCAAATCAAGAGAACCTTAACTTCTATACTAAGTTACTAGAAGTTAAGATCCTTTCGATTTCTTGAAGGGTTCAGAGTATTTATGAATGATCCGTATTGTGGTCTATAGTGATGAGTAAGTTAAAACAGTTAAAAAAAGACGTCGGAGAGATAGCGGTAACCGCTTAGTGTTAGAGTAGTGTTCTTCTTCAACAAGCTAATTACTGTAATGAAGAAATAAATGATATACAATATATTAAAACTGAGCAAATAAATAAAACCATTCACTGTAAAGACAATAGAACGGCCAACCATTCTGTGGCTTTGATCTTTTGAAAGTTTTAATGAGAACACGTATTATCCCTAGTTACTACATATTCCATCTTAGTTAATAACCAACACTTAATGGACAAATAACCCGTATCTACTAATAATAATATATAAATGGGAGAGTATATACAGAGTGTATACAAACTTATAACTCACATTTAAAACTTAAGCTATTTAAAGTTTGCTGTTATTTTATAATGTTGTTGAAATAACCTATGTGACGAGAACGTAACTATCTTAACTTCTACACCTTATTCTTGTATAGCGAAACTTGATCATTTGCTTGCAATATACTATAAAATTGAAATACCGTTGTTTTATATCTTGTCTCTCGTGGTACAAAGTTGAAAAGAACATGAAAATGGATACAGTTTTAAAACGCTATTCCCAATTATCTTAAAAGGTGCGTTCAATTAGGATAAGCGGTTTTGGCTTATCCGACTATGTTAATAGTCGTAGCCGTAGGCATAACCTATTGTCATTGGATATGCATACGGCAATATTTCAGCACCCTGTCACTTACATGTCACCTAATGTCCCACGTCTCGCTATAAAATTTCTCTCTTTAGTAGCTAATAAGTAAAGTAGTAAATGTGTGGAGCTATTAGTAGTGCAGAAGGGAAAATAAATTTGGATACACTGTCGGTAGTAGTTGTAGTTTTAATTTGTTGTATTCCATTTTATATTCACTGAATTGAGTATTCCATTTTTAACAGTCTTCTAAACAGGAGGACTCCCACTGTAACCAAATCAGGATTTGATAATAGAAAACCAGTGAAATTCAGGATAAGTTTTTAAACAAATTAAAGAATTGGAAAGGCGCTATGATAGCGGTTGTCTACATTTTTTAATAGTCAATGTTTACCTAAACAGTTTACCTACAGTTGTGTCCCAAAAAAAATATTATATCGTATTTTAGTAGATAATGTTTACACTTTCCATTCAGAAATCAGGTCAACATGGTACTACCCCGGGTAAATCTTGATGCAACTCTTCTATATATACATATATATATCATATTTGTTTATAATATATGTATGTATACCCACATTGTTTATTTTTTTAATCATTCATGTACAAGATATTCTCTTCACATTATAATAAATACAAACAGATTTATTTTGGCGTTTCTTTTTAGTTGTAGAAGAAAACAAATATAAAGAGGCCTCTAGTAAACACAAGCAGTCGTACTATTCCCGAATAGAAACATTGAACGGTAAATAACTACATATTTCCTTCCTCCAGAGCAAATAGTGAACAGTGGGAGGTATATGAAAAGTAAATACAATTAGTGTAGTGTACGTTCAAACAGTAAGTAAATGTAGTTTCAGAATACCGACTGTTTGTGATCTTATGAAATGCTTTGATATATCTATTAGTTACAAGCTTCTATTATTTTCACGGTTCAATACATAAATTAATTTATATAGAATAATGCTCTAAAATATATTAAGTAAATGTATATTTAATACAATATTTATAATGGAAAGCAAAAGAAATACAAATAATTGTATGAAACTTACCAGCCATTTAAGCTTTTCCTGGAAGCATCCCTCCTAGGGTATTCCCTTGCAATAGACCCAGTTGTGACGGAACACCTTGTGATTTTAGTCGGTTTGAGTCCGACATACCACCCTACTGTCAGCTCCGGTGGGGTAATGACCCGTGGGGGTTTCCACACGAAAAAAAACCTGCCATTTAGGCTTGTTACCCAATAGTGACAACACGTGGGATTCCGCCGCTTTGTTTTTCGCTAAGTTGATGTTGGCCAAAAAGGCTGGGTAGAAACGACAGAGTACAAGCAATCTCCCGTCCAGCAGAAGACACGCCATGATCTTCGACTCTAAGTCACTATAAGCGCTAGCCTGGGGGTAGTGGGTCGGTCTAACCCTAACTGAAGCAGAAAAATACAGTTCTCAGTTCTTCTATTGAACCATCGGTTGTCATGAATGAAATTAATGTGATTTTTCTTCTTTAGAGTCCAATAGAGGTGTGATCAGTAAGTAACGGGAATTTTCGTTTTTTTTTTCATATTTATTTATTCATCTACAATTCTTCATTAATATTGTTACCTTAAAATTTGTCTCTGTTAGATATTATGCACTTATGCCAGCACTTCTTCCCATCCTCGAAACACTTTTCAAACTTAATCTTTGGAATAGCCTTTAGATATGCGCTTTTCATGTCATCTATGCCTGTAAAATGAGGGCTCTTTAAGGTTTTCTTTACTTTTTAAATAGGAAAAAGTCACATATAGCCATGCCTGGCAAATATAGATTCTGGAGCACTGTTACAGTATTGTATTTGGCCAAAAATTCACGAACCAGCAATGAAGGTTTTGTTCAAAATTTTGAACGTTGTTTTGAACGTTTCTATAAGATGGAGAGATCCCTACCTTCAAGTTTGCCGAGGCGGGGAGAAGTGATATCATCTCTAACGTAAACGCATACACCAGCCTTAGGAACAAAGGAGTGTTCCAGTCCGTACCCAGGGTTGCAGAGGTAGGATGTGTCCGCTGGAGATGATATCTGCGTCTCGGTTAAAAAGAGCAAGGCCCCCTTTGCTGTCTCAAGGTGGTGGAGGACAGTGTCGAGGTTCGAATGTAAGCCCCTGATGTTACAAAAATCCACGGTAAACGTGACAGGGGGACAGCCTGGGCATCCACGCTCAGGTATATTCCGTACTGAGGGTGGACGTCCAGGGGGGGATTCTCCAACGCTAGCGCTGGTACCCCCCTGGGGTATCCTTTTTATTAACAGCGCTATCATTAGGGGGGGTGGGGGATTTCGGGCCTCCGGAGACCTCACTCATTTCGGGGAAATGCAACGCAAGCGTTACTTCACAACCGGTTTTCTGTGAGGCCGTGGTATCGCAATGGTCGAGCCGGCCCATTCGTGCCTAAGCATGGCTCTACCACGTAAAAGTGTCAACCTTATTTAACTTATTGTATTTGTTAACTTGCATCTACAGATAGCGCCTATAAAGTATGGCAATATTATATAAACTTACATATTAAATTTAATAAGGAGTCTCTAATATTCTATCATGTATAGTGTATTTATATTGTGTTACTAAAATAATTTAGATACTGATATGTATTGTAATCATGTCATTCAACAGTATTGTCATACATAATCATATACTTCTAACGAAATGTAAATAGATCTATCTAGTACAAACAATATTTTAGTAATCCATTACTTCTACAATAACATGTAGTTACGCGTTATTTATGCACGACGAACCGAACACTTCGGAGCACTCGGGTCTCTTCGGCTTGGTTCGCCGGAAAATGATTTTTACTTTTTACTTTTTAAAAGATATAGAATCGAAAATTTGTAAAGAATTGTTTTAATTCCTTATATTTTTATACAATATACCTTCATATAGTAAGTGCGTTGTTGGTTACAAAAAATTGAGCGAATAAAACTAAGCACTATACTAGTTTCTAGAGGTACAGACAAGGACTCCCACCGTCCTCATATCGACAAAATAAAAAACTTGTCCCTAGGGATATATAAAATAACTTTTACGTGGTTGAGTCGTGGTCCTAAACTAGTTAAGAGAAGTTATTTATATGAGGTTATCGGAGGCCCATCCCTCCCTCTTCTATTGCCCCTTCACCACGCAAAGGCAGCGCACTTGTGATTACTGAGGTGCCTCCTTGGCGGCGGTAATCACTTACCACCCGTCTACTCGTTTGCCATTTTTATGTGATTATAAAACACTGAATTATACACCCTATCAAAATGTATGACGTATGATATACGACGTTCTCTGTCGACGTTATTTACATCCGTAGCAGCCTTCTTTTTTTATCCAGATTTTACCTTCTTGTTACTAATACATATCAACGATATTTTTAATAGAGCATTAAAACCCGAAATATATACAAAAATCTTTTATTTTATAAAATAGTAACAAATAAATAATCAATAATGTATTAACTATTAAAAATGCGAAGGCAACTTGGAATTATATTAAACAAACAATTTATTTAAGATGAATTGCTATACACTGTAATTTTAATTAATTCTAAGTCTAAACATAATTAAATATTACAACTTAAGTTTCTATTTATTTGGTGTCCTTCTTTTAACATTTACAACACGTGTAAACGAAATTATTACTACAATAGATAATAGATATAATCACTTCAATACCATGAATAGAAAATCGAATGCAAAGATTTATTATTTTAACACGAAACAATCAGTAATGTGAAGAAATATTTTATATTCGATTTTGTTTAAATAGTACTTAGATTTCTTTAAGCCTATATAAAAAAAAAACAGTAAGCAAACAGAAGATACCATTATATACATACAACCTATTACACATCTTATTAAAGTAGAATAAGGTTAGGGGTAAACATTTTTGATTTGCGACAAATGTTTTTCTTATGATACGCAAGTTTGGTTTAGATCGATATAATTATATTTTTACTTTTACTTTTATATAATTGAAAACGGTTAAGAAGTTAAAAAATCAAGATTAAAATCAATTTCTACTTAAACAAATATGAATGAACTCAGGAATATGGTCAAACACATTTTGTAATCTTTTAAAGCACATATACATTTTTATGACACATTTTAAATCAAACATTTTTTTGAAAAATAAAAATGAATAAACAAATTACTTTTATTTAATAAGATGGCTGTGACTGTAGCTAAGGCATTGATATTAAATATTATTTGCCGTGCTCACTTACAAAGTTCTTCTTTCATGTGTACTGGTGAAATTAATAGAGATATGTACAATTAAGTACAAGAAAATGTTTTTTTATAAAAGTAACTACTCTCAGTCGTAAAGGTCTTAAATTACTTAATCAAGTTTCTTTGTTATTTTGATTTCTAAAAATTTTAGTATATTTAGGCACCAGAACATTGCAGACGTCACGTAAAATATCTGAAGTGCAGTGGTTACCCCTGGGCTGGTGAATGACACGCATCGTGTAAGGAACGCCAGTGCTGAACACCTAATAACTTCCAAAAGAGCTGCATTCTTAGAGTTGTCGAAGAGCATGCCGATGATGGATAAGGATGCCATGATGTACAGAACAAAGATAAGGACGGAAATTGGAGTCATACCCTGAAACAATACATATTACGGTATTACATATTATAAACGATTTAGGTAAAATTCTTATAGTCGATGTTTGTACATTATTATTTCAAGAATTTAATCTCAGTATTATTTCTTGTTGGTTTATTAAAAAAAGCATAGAATTATATTATTCGGGTTTTCAACAGTGTATTATCTGAAGTTGAAAAGACTTGCCGCGCCGCTAGCAATTAGGATTAACTTTATATAATACAAAAACACACGGGTTAAAAAAAATTACGATACCGCTTTAACTATAGATTGTTAAATACATATGTCCTCTTTTTAGCAGAGGCAACAATTATGCATACTGTGATTCATAAGTGTACGCTACATTAGCTTAATTTTATCTGAAGACAGATACGGTTAGCCACTTTTGGCACTTTTTCCCCTACAAATCCGTTATCTTTAAATCTCAGTATTTTTTTAATAATATTAACAATAATTACTGTTATTAGTAATATTAAATTAAAATAAGCTAAATAGTGTTGTTTTAAAATACAAGAACTTATTTCTTTGTAAATTATATTATTTGTGAATTCATTGAGATAAGAAAACATTTGTGAACTTAATTTAAAAACAAAGGAGACTTATTGTTTCAGTTGCCTGTGAGTTATTAAAATCAGTACGTTTACTGTTTAAACGTTTCTATCAACATTACTAAGTTTTGACAAGCATCATAGTAAAGCAGGAGTAATAGTAAAGGGTAATACTATATCTTTGTTTGGCAGGGGTCAGGGATAGTCGTTTATATAAACCCGAGTATGTTAAAGTGAAACCCTTCTTGTAAACAAATTGATGGTTTTCATAGACAAAGTTACAAATTTTATGTTTATATCAGTTTATATTTCATGAATTATTTTGTTGAAATTTTGATCGTGAATATTGTTATTAAAATACGACGATATACAGAGTTGTCAGGATACTCACTGCTTTTTTCAGTATTTACAAGAAACCACGTGCTTTTGTTTACCAATTTCCTCGGATGGAATCTTGCTTAGTTGACTATATCATAATATTTAAAGGTTAAATGTATCTTTGTATGGTAAGCTGATTAAACTCTCTGATAGGTATACAGATAAACAAAACATGCCTTTACAGATGCGATACTATTGAGTACGAAAAACTGCAAATGAGTTCAGTGGTCTTGAAAATTTTGCTTAATGTGAATTGAATGCGACGTCGTAGTCATTTTGTTTACCTATGATAGCGGTAGTGGTGAAGGTCTTTTTAAACATATAGAAAACAAAGCTATCACACATCAAATCGCGACACAATCAAGTTCGATATGAATAACCTACGTAGAACATAAAAAATTAAATATATATTCGTAAAACTACTCACCATATACTTAGAAGCTAGTTCAAAGAAACCATACATGACTACTACATGATGTACCACAAGGTATATATCGCACCAAATCGGTAGGGTGACATCGTACTTTTCTCTGTTTTCTACCTGTTAAAAATAAAAGCAAATTATTAATATGTTCCTCTCAAACGCATAAGACGATTATGTGATGCCTGAGACCTGAGTGGCATGAGCCTAATGCTCTACCACTCAGGTCATACATCTTAGTGGTAGAGCATTCGGCTGTTAGGCTAGAGGTACGCGGATTTCATTATTTATCTTCAGCTAATGTTTTAATATTACGTACGTACATTGGTCTTTTTTGTATAAATATAAAAATGCTTGTATATTTTTTAAATCCAAACAGGCTACACTTTGTTGGATATCGCTGTCGCTGTAGAAGTCTCAATACATAATAGTATTATTGTATTAAGTTATCGAAATCTATAAATTATTTACGTTTAAACACTTTATCTCAGTGAACATTCACTCCCTTAAGTTAATATATTATATCTCATCATCCCATGTCTTGAATAATAAATAGACATATATTTATTGAGTTACGTGATCTCATCTATCTGAATTAGCAAATAAAACTTTATAAGGAATATATTTTTATGAAACACTTGAGATACACCCATTAAATTTTCGACGAGTCAACGTAATCGTACTCTGATGGTACAAGGCCCTTGTAAAAAAACACTGAACACCCGATCTAAACTTAAGTATTGACATAGGGTTTCGCCAAATAAAAAAGTAATATTAAAAACATTTTAGGATACCACATAGCTTTTTGCATTAGCAAACATCGTTTTAAATGTTGATAAAAATTTCAATATAACCACATCATGTGTTGTCGACGGCCTAATAATTGAACGCAAGAATTTGAGATTATAGTTTCGACATTACACCAAAATGCGCAAATATTATTTTGCGGTTTCCGATGTAATGACCCTTATTCTTAAATGTTCATTGATTATAATGTTCATAATTGAATTATAATAGTACGTATATAATGAAAAGCTTAAGATAAATTTTAGTTTAATCCAAAATCAAAGTAAATAGTGTGTTTGGGTTATTATTATAATGCTTATAACACAGGAGTTTAATTGTGTGACATTAATTTAACAAGCAATTTCACGTGTAAATATGAAGTTTTACAATTCATGCATTAATTTCATGGCATTGGAATAGTTTCGCGTTAGTGTCATGTAACTAATTTCAAGGTGTAATCACAAAAATTAGAGTTGCCAGCCATAATCTGCGACACGGTATATTTCACGATGCTATATATTACATTAATATTATTATTGTCATGCAACAAGTTGTACAAACACTACAATAAGTTACATGAAACTAATTAGATCATGCATGGACACTACACGAAATCAGTATTCCGTAATGAAAATTAGGCTTAAGGTCAACAATAATAAAAGATCCCCCCGAAGCCTGCCTTGTCTGACATGATTGTAAGAAACCGCTTTAAATTTTTCTCCTGTTTTGAAAATACGTATGCAAATTCAGTGAATTTAAAACGATTCATTTAAATTACAAGTTTAGGTAAGGTTTAAATATAAAATGGGTGCGCATCAAAAACTTTCGCAGTTCCATAGCATTATAAAGCCTCAGGGAAAGGGATAACAGGTATAAAACAGTAGTAAATATACTTGCTCTTTTACCCGACTGCGTATGACGATGCGTTTTCCGAGTGTATGATGTTAGCTTGGTTAAATTCGACATATGTGGTGTGAGGTGTCAATTGCAATTGTCTTTATAGTGAGAGTGACGTTTGGTAGATATTTAACATTTCGAGATAACGGCACCACAAAAAAATTGAGAGAAAATAAATAATGCACGCATTAAATAAAGATTGTACAATTTGTTACAGATTATTTAAAAAAATTAAGATACTATTATGAAATTATTTAATGTACCACCTCTGTGGGTGTCGTCGTGGTTGGCATTGAAAATCAGTTCTGGGATGATTTACATCAACCTAGTGAATGCTGAGTGTCCATCCAACATTGCAAGACATCAACTTCAACTTTTGAATAATGGCTTTCTGTACTAGATAAGTAATTGGAAAAAATAACTAACAAATAACTACCGCATGTTGCCACGTCAAGAATGACATGTATTTTTTTAGTTTAAGTTTTGAAAGAAAGTAATCAAGCACATAAGAAAATTTGCCATTTTGTGATATTAGGAAATCAGTGTCATAAATTGATCTTGGTATTTAAGTAAGGTTTTGCAATAAAAACGCACTTTTTTTATTTCTTCTTCCTTTCTGTGTAAGCCAACTGAGGAATGGGATTGTTATCTATCGGACGGTATATGTACTTTTGACCCCTATTAAGTAAGTGACTTATTTTTTTAATACGATTGACACACCTCTAGGCCTAAACCCTGTATCGGTGAATACAGGTATGAGTGTACTCGTATGTTTGTAATTGACTGGTGATCTTGACTGCTAAGTCAGAGGTCGTGGTTTAATTTTTACAAAGGTCAAATGAAATTTTGACGAGCAAGATAATTTGTTCCTTGTCTATGTGTGTCGTCTCTGTGTGTGTACGAACGGCATATGAAATATATTATTTTATCAGCAACTATTATGTGAAGAGTATCAAATTTCATTTTTGAGTGTTATAGTAAGTATATGAAAAATGAAATGTTCAACTGGCACTGGTGCTTAGAGTTTCAGAAACAGGAACTTAGTATCAAAGGACTGACGCCTGCATCAGGCTCATCACCCAGTTGCTTAACATGAGCCTCTAGGTGTTCGCGAAGGTCGATGATCTAAGTAATAAAGTTATGGGCCTATGACTATGGGCATAACGATTACCAAATCTCCATCCAACATGTTGGCAACCACAACAGTTTCTCTATTGGGTCTATTATCTCTATATCACGCTTATTGTCAACAGTAGTTTTAGCAGTGATGATAGATCAACCCAAGTACAATGTTGCACGACGAATACAAAATAAAAAATTGTGCTACTAATATTTTTTTTAGTGACTCGAGGTGAGGCAGCGGTATCGCATTTAACTGTAAGGTCAGGGGGTTGCGAGTTTGTGTTTTAGTATCTAGTTGTAACATTAAACTTACGTCTATCTTTTCGTTCTCATCACCCAATCGTGGGGTACCTGGCTCCCAACTTGGTCCCCACAACACGGCACGAACCTTGTTGCCAAATGTGTCCATCCTACGGACCTTCTCGACCACGTAGTTATTGTAAAACGTCTGCAAAAGAAACAATATTTTTTATATATGTGATTTATGCGCATTATCGAAAAAGTGAGGAGTTCAAGGTTTTTTTATTTTGATAATGAAATACGCTGCGAATTTTTCGCAAATTGAAATGCAGAATTTAGTTTAAAATTTAAAATCGTACTAAATTAATTATGTATTATTGATGTTGGTATTGTTATGGTCTATATACAATTAGCATGAAATAAAATACCCATATGACGTGATTTGTTCACTTTCATTATAACTCATTTCTAGGATTAGGATTAGTTTAAACTGAAAATACACTTGAACAGCTAAGACATTACAATATTTTTATAGAGAAAAAGTGTCACCATAATGTGAAAGATTATGTAAAATGTATATAGGGATTCCATTGTGTGACACTTTGTTACACTTGGACAGTATCGCCCTCTGCCAGAGTTTTGTGAAAACACGTTCAATATTTTTTTTTACCTACTCATGAAAAAGGTCACTCAAACTGCACAAGTTTTAAGATGCCACATTATTTGACTGCATTTTGAAAGAAAATGAATCCTCGAACTCACATTTTTGTAATAGAAATATGAAAGTAACTCTGTACGAATAATTTAAAAAATATTAACTGTTATGAGTTCATGGATTTCTTTATCGATAATACACGAGAATCAGTTTACGTGGTTAAATTAATACCTTTGTGGGGGACAAAGGTATTAATTTAACTAATAATGTCACTGTGATCTCATGTATTGAAGCAGAACTTTTACATTTAGTTAGAGAGCTAGGAGTTCCCGTCGGCACCAGCCAGTTTGAGCTACTGCTCGTACACATCCTTGTATCCTTTCCCATCCCTTTTTATCTATGTTTTCCTGTGAATATACTCTAAATTTTCCTATCTGATTTCCAAAAGTGCCCAGATGAAGGCAATAGGCTAGCCCCATAACGTGAATGGACTAAATTATATTCGACAAAATGTGGGCATTAACGTTCGTATAATTACGTACATATGTATTTATTATGATATCTATGTGTGTTATTTAAGTATATTTACATAAAAAGTACTTAATTTTATACGGTGGCTGTCAACAGTTTTTAATATTTATCCCAGTCCATCGTGAGGTTGCCTGGAAGCCTCTTTATGTACTTTTTCAATACTTATATGATGTCATATGCCCTGTGAAATTCTGGTATACAAATAAAGTATTAAGTATCTATCTATACTATCTAAATACTAACGAAATCAGGATCATAGCTGTCCCATATTTGGAATTACGTTGCTATTATAGTTACAATACAATACAATAGTGCGGTATTTTTGTGTTAAAATTTATAAAAAATATATTTAAATATTGTACACAACAGACATTACTAACATCTGTGTTTTTTTACATAAACACTTATAATCAAAGCAAATTACTTTGTTGACATACAATTTCAACCTATATGCCTGTACTAATATTAATTATTTATTCGACGGTCTCGCGTGTCGCAGAGATTCCGCCAATGTCAAGTGAAAATACATACAAATCGAAAACGAAAATTTATTCACGCCATCATGGTCGTTTTTATAGTTGTATTTTTTATATGCTATGAGTTTTTTTTTTATATTAGGTGTAGGTTTCGATTTTCGATGAGACAAGGACACAGGAGAACTCACTGACAGCCTTTTCTAATATCTCTATTGTAGCGTTAGCTTTCCAGTAGGTAAGAATAGAAGCCAATATACCGACGGTTGCAGCAAGCTTGCCCCAATTGACTTAGTGGGACAAAATTATGGTTGATAAAATGTGATCCCTTAATGCGCGAGTATGTATGAATTCTTATGTTACGTTTTTAAAAATTTTTATAAGAAGCTATTGATCTTGATAATAAAAACACTTTAAATAATACTTTAAACTTATAATATAAGTGACGGATAACCCTGGTTGAGTATATACCTCTCAATCATATTTCATGTAGTATATGAATAAATACAAGCTTATTTAGTTTAGATTCAAAATTATATACGTATGTCTATCATAGCCAACATCTATTAAAAAAAGATAGTCCACTAATAATATCGTTTTAATGGCCTTAATAATATTTCTAAGTGGAGTGTTATACCTGCTAGTGATAAGAACATGTTAGATGTTTACACAGACTAATTAGTAGTTAGTCTTGATACTAATATACTTAGTATGTATTAAGTTAGATCTTCATGAACAAAAGATCGAATGTAATTTCTGGATTTAAGATAACTTGTAGGATTTGTATAATCAGTGATGTTGATTTCCACTTTGTGTTTATCTAAAATAACACTTTTTACTAAATATTTAAAAACCTTATTTACGAGGTCAGAAAAGTATTTATGCGCAATGTTTATCATAGGTCGAAACTGCAGCAATAAATTATTATCAACTACTTTTTATTGATAAATCATAAATTATGCAACTTGAGATATTACTCCTTACCTGTAAGTATACAGGGTTGAAAGACGGCTGGTTATAGATAAGACCGTAGACGATTTCAATCTTATCTGTCTCCGGTCGGAAAGTACCAAAGATGCGGTCCCAAATGATTAAAACTCCGCCGTAGTTTACATCTAAGCAGTATTTGTTGCTACCTGGATATGTAAAAAAAAAGTGATTTAGTAATATTTTTAGCCTTTAGATTTTGTCCTAGGGCTACCTCCAATCTATAATGTACATTTACCTTAAACTAATGGAACTAAAAGCTTCTAATGAATGTGGTTGACAGAATTAAAAAAATATAAAAATGTAGTGTTACTTTAGTAAAAGATATCTGAGACAGACTTCTAACTAATGATGGTAACGATGCTGCTAAGAAACTTAATTATATATTTCTAATTACATACATATTATCGACAAATTACACAGTATAAATGATCGTGCTCATCACACAAATATTCGAATCGAACCCACGACCTCTGTTTAGCAGTCAGGATCGCTAACCGCTAGACCAACAGGCCAGTTAAACATTGATCACCAGTTTTAATTCAGAGTTCTAATATGTATTATAGAGATCTATAAAAAAAACATATGGATATAGAACGCAAAAAAATATAGTTAAAAAAAATATCAAAATAAGATCATTTCGATCACCTTCAATGGAGCTACGCAATTTAAAACAAAAAACTTACCATGGTGAACTCTGTGATGACTAGGTGTGTTAAGTATGTATTCCAGAGGCCCCAGGCTCTTGACTGCCTCGGTGTGAATCCAAAACATGTAAAGGTAGCTGAATTGATGGTGCATCACGAATTGTGCTGGTGGTATAGCCAACGCCAGAGGCAAGTAGAAAACCTGGAATAGTAGTATTTCTTAGCAAAACAGTAAATAATAAACCTTTTTAAAGGATCCAAATCTTGTCACACCTGGACATTTAAAATACATTTTCAAACGTACAAATTTATGCTTCTGCTACAAATTTATATTATTGTGTTTGTAAATTTCAATATTAAGTATCTTTATTATGTAAAAAAATACAAAATTAAGACTAAATATTCACTAGTTTGTCTTTAAATAAACGCCTTATATATATATACTAGGACTATTATCAATTCAAATAGAAATTTCTAGTCATAAACCGTGTTTCCTCAAGTCCTAATGTATTCAAAATCATGCGCTGAATAACAAAAGTTCGGTTACATCGACTACGTCTTTTGTTATTGAATAGTCCCATAAATTATATATAAGGTTTTAAAACTTTACAAAATACGTATAAAAACGAAATTGGTTGACCGGGCCAGTAAATATATTAATACGCCTAAGTTAGTAATAAAAATGTAAGGTGTTCCATAGTACTTACAAATCCACACCATCCTTGCATCATAGACTGCCGTATGCCAACTCCCATGTTAAAGTCTTCTGACGTATGATGAACTTGGTGCTGGGCCCATAGTATGTGAACCTCTGTCAACATATAAGTTTTTACAATATTGATATATGAGATATGATCTGTGTCTTATAACTTTTTATTCTTAGTTAAGACAGTAGTATTCGTCTTGGAAGTAATCTCAAATCTCAAATTTCATACCGTAATTGATTAATTATCATAGTGCAATTGAGTTGGGTAAGTAACCCATTACTGATATTCTAGTAAACTTGTACAACTTAGCTAAATGATAGTGCTGAGAACTAAATTACGTCGTAGGTAGTGTACTCGAAGGAATTCGTATTCGCACATATGCTTCTATTAATGTGTGTATGTAGACATATATTTGCTTTTAAGTATTTTGGGCAAGCAGAATAATAATTAGATTAATTGAGGGGATCGGGGATTATTAACATACATACATACAGAGGTGTGTTAAACACCCATGATTTGTAAGTTGAAATTTGGTCCCATTAACGTAACCTTTCAAGAATTAAAGGTGGTAAACTGTTAGTTTAATCATTTTGAAAATAATAATAAGCTTCCTTCTCACCATGACAAGCTCTGTGCATCCAATAATAACAGAAGTCAACACCAAGCGCAGCAGCGTACCACGTTAATGTATGATCCCACGGTAGATCCACTAGTCTATAATTCACGTATATCCATGTATAAATATACGACTCAGCCCCACGCCAGACAAGCCTATAAAAATAACGTGTTTATTAAGTAAATAGTTTTTGTTTTCTTATAGTTAAAATTATACCTTTATGATACAAAAATACTCTTGCTTTATACTATACTCGTTGTCTACCTTGGTTTAATAGTATAATGTCCTGGTTTTTACTTTTCCACTAGGACAATCCCTTACAGTAATAAAGATTCATTTAAAAAATACCCGAGAAATTAGCTATTTTTCTCGTCCTATACACATCGAAGTATACAAGTAATATAATTATTTGTGTACACAATTTATAGATTTAAAATATTAAAAATAAATAACAAAAGGTGATAAAATAAAACGATACAAATATTATTTTATAAGAGATTTTTATTTTTGTATTATAAGTTGATGTATGCAATAGTGATTGAAGAGAATCCCATGTTTATTTAGAATAGTAATTTTTAAGTTTAACGAATTATTTTGCATATCAAAGTGAAAATGATAATAAAGTCATAATCTACAGATCACGCGGAAAGTGTCTGTTAATAACGACATGATCTTGTTTACATAAATCCGTGCGATTTTGTAAGTACTAACATTTTTTTAGGAAAAGGGACTAGCCAATGATGTTCAATGTTGAAATATTAACAAAATTAGTTAGTTATAAGACGTATTATGTATGAAGATAAGATATATCATGTTAAAAAGTTTGTGCAATATGCATAAACGTTTTAAATTTAAATGCTACAACGTCTACTTGTCGCATAATAATGTGACATCTACAAAGCAGACGTTGTCGCTCTAGTAAAATAATATTATGCCTCATCAAAATAACGAATTTATTTAATATGTTAACTTACCTTCCACATTCCTGTAAGATTCCACTTGATATACTTGTTATGCCATCGTTCAGTCTAATGCCTTGCTTTCCTTTTAACCTTAATACTATGTGCTCCAATATCATGAAGAGGATGAAATAAGGCCACGACTGCAATAAAAATATAAAGTTACATGATGCTAACTAAATTAATTGAAATACATCTAAAAGGTTTGGAATATAGCAAAATATGTTTTGAATTTAGAATTAAATTACTTATATTTGCAATCACTATTACAAGAAAAAAAAACGGATATTTATATTTTCCGCAGAAGCGAACTTTTCTTCTGAACTGAAAGGAGTACTGCATTGCCTCTACAAAACTGCAAAACCTCTTTATCTGCAATTCTGATTAGTAAAGTAGTATACCCCCAGTGAGACAAGCCCACTACCCATAAAAGGTATCTGAAATAACTTTTACTAGCCACCTAGTATAATTTATCTCAGATACCGCTTATAGGTACACCAGGTGCAATTTTTTTTTCAAATTATGTCCATTTATAGAGATAGACTACAAAAGGCCGATTTAGTGTCTGCCCTTTTGTGGAATTCAAATTTAAAAAAGGTTGAAATCCTTCAGTGCTGCTGATTAAATGTTATGATCTGATAAATCTGTCAGATACCCGATAACACGTCACAAATCTGTAACCCTATATAGTCATGGACACCTGTGATCCGCTTGATATTATTTTACATATTTCGTTCACAAGCTGTAGCAGTGAATGTACGTAGATCAGATTTCGATGTCATAACTACTGCAAGTATATACAGCACACGCATTCTGTAGTATAAAATGATAGCATTTCTTTATAATACTAACTTATTATTATTACATTATACATAATAAAACATGTGATAAAATATAAAATAATTAGAGGAATGTAAATAATGTGATCATTATCTACATGATTTTATCAGTTCATGGACTGACAGCCAATAGCCTCGACATATGAATGCACAGAGAATGTTCACCATAAGAGGCTCGTGTAAGATACTTATATGAATGGCCTGATGCAGAATTTAATAGTCTACAGCAAAACACTTATGATGGGGAGGGGCACTAAACTTTAACCAGCCATGGCTTATAAATGTGCAAGGTTTTTCTTGATATGCTTAATTACGTTTTTAACGAAACGACACAGCGAAAAAGGCACAGTACCTTTCTCGCTGTAAGTGTTGTTTCGTTATTTATAAATATATCGAATATGTTAGAAATAATAATGTGATAAGCAAAACAACTTTAAGATCCGATCCGTTATTACATTGAGTATCCAATAAGTACATTCAATAATTCCACATGACCCTGACACCTAAATAAAAATACATTAATGCATGTCAGGGCTTTCTTACAACATTCATAATCGTAATGAAATGCAGATAGATTGTTTGTTTATTTTTTTATGATAATTATTTTGATCGTAACCAAAATAACCTGTAATGCTTTTTATTCGATATTGCAACTACAAATCTTGATTCCTTTGATTTTACAGTTTTAATTCACAATAAACTACTTTAGCACCACAGGAACAGGATATCGCGCTGAAGACCATGGCGAGTCAGGTTATTGCTGGTCAAGTGACAGCGGAAGGAAATATGCAATCCATCAGGTTTTAAAGTTGCTAATTTCCATAAAGATTGGGTTATTTTAATGCCAAGAAAAAATCGAATTATAAGTTTCTAAAATTGAGTTGACTGTTAAATGATAAGAAGTTAAGAGATAGAGAAACGAAAGATACAATGTTTTAAACAAGGTGATGAATAAAAAAGCATTTTTCGACACCCGATAGTAGGTATGTTATTGGCAATTCTTTATAATACCTCTTAATTAGAAATGTATGTTTGTACTAAAACCTTCTCCTAGAACAGTTAATGGTTCTATATAAAGCGGCGTAATAATTTAAATGTTTCGCTACCATATTCGCAACAGACCGCTTTTTAAACTCAGTACAGTATTGCTTTTAAGGCCTTAAACTTAGCGACTTATTTATGAGTTGATATTAATGTCAATCAACCAAGTAGCCTATTTCTGTCGACTCGACATAGACCTCGCTCAATCCCAATGTGTGCCATAGCACGAAGTCTTCCGTCTTTTGTCTATCCCTATTTTGCATTGAAGTATGATTAGTGCTTAACTTACCCCCGTAATAAAGTTTTGGGAGTCATTAAAATTTTACACAAGCAGCATTTAAAAAGTCACAATTACTACCTTAAAATAAGCTATAAAAGGATCCCAAAACAATAAATGTATTCTTATCACGTAAACGTAATTGTTTTTTGACAAAGGCAAGGATTTGAACTGAATAAGGAAAGTGTTTCAGAATATTTTATTTTGTTGACTACATTTACATATGTTTTTTTTTTTTAACATAATGAACATAATAATATCTTCAGACACCTGACGCTAGACTCCGTCTGATCCCAAAGTAAACAGAGCTTGTACTATAGGAACTAGTCTGCTGATAAACATACTTAAGTACATATTACGGAATACGTAAATATTTTAAATAAACTACACCCGCCACAGAACAACTGATCATGTTTATCACACAATTATTTGTAGTAGGTGGGAATAAATATAAATTTAAAAAGAGCTTTGGAACATATATTTTCTAATAGTTTATATTTATTCGTAATATTAAAAGATAAAAGTTATTCAATAAAAAGATTTCCATTGAATAAACTTTTTTATGTCAATATACTTTTATGCCAGTCGGCTGTATAAATAATTACTCTCATAAATATTTTCGCAAAGGTTATTTGACAATCTCAAATGTGTAATAGAGCGAGAATGATGAATGAAATTGTATTAAAATGTTAATATTATTTTCTCTTTGAAATCTTACATGGAGTTGACTACGATGTCAACATACTATTCATTACACTAAATTTATTTCATATCAATATTTAATTTTAATCACTATAGTATATTCTGTTATATCTCTGTCTAGACTCAAATTTGTTGAAGTATATAAGTTTGTACATATACGTATAAAATATATCAGAAATGGTTCTGTACAAGACGATCTATGGCCACTTTAACTTAACTTAGTCTGTGAGGTGCTTTCATATATATATACATATATATACGTGTTTAAAGCTTTGGTTCTTGGTCGAATGACCTATATTCTTAATGTCTGACAGTTGGTTTTGAGCACTAATGAAGAAGATAAACATAAAATAATTATAAAACTGGCAAACGAACATATTAAATCAGATTCCGAATCGCTGGAAAATCATCATCATATCATCAATCATCGTTACCTACCATAATATATATTATATTTATTATCATTGACAGGGTCTTGGTATATGGGTCAATTCCTGTTACAATTCCGGTAACCGTTTGTGATTGCCGCAGGCTTTCTTTAATAGGTCCATTAACTTTTTATATCGAACGGTGGGAAGTGTTCTAGCGGGCTGCATTACCTTTTGTTTAAGCCCAGATTAGCTTAAGAATAGCTAACTATACTGGCGATGATATGAAGATTCTGCTTTCTGGGAACACGATTACGTTTAAAGTTGGTTGTCTTTAATAAATTTAATTAATTCTGCTTTTGAATTTCCATATTTGCGTCAATGTACATTATTTGAATGACGTTTTCAAGTATGTAAAAGGCTGACGCCCCTTGCAATACCGCAAAAATATTTTACGCAGATGTTTCTGCCACTATTGTACTAGTCTGTCTCCATTATTGACTTCGTTTTATCTAGAAGTTTTTGGCTCAACTGCAATGCCGTTCAATATAAAACAATATTTTTCGGTACCGTATTTTTTACAGTATAGGTCTTTTATTCCTTGGTAGCTCCACTTTTTTCATAGACAAACTCCAAATGGAAGGCCTTTTACTTGTTTTATTGTCCGTTTTAGTATTTTACAATAAATTTGCTATCCCTTAACGAGCCCGTAGATTGACTGAGTGAAGTGATGTTTTGTCGGTACTTGCATAAAAATATGACACAGATAAAAAATAAACGTAGGCGTTAACAGTAGGTATTTTTAACTTTAACACCTGTCCATATCTGTCTCAAACTCACAATATTTCAGCAAGTGTTTTGATTTTTAAAGAGTAACTGAATGTTGCAGTTAAGACCCATAAGTCTGTAGCCAGTCTAAAATAGATTCTTGCTCAAGAGAACCATGAACTACTCTTATATTTGATGACCTTATAAATGAAAGTACTAATCAGCCTATGTAGAATGTTAACATGTCAAGTGCATAATGATTGTTGCATAATATTTATAAAAAATATCTTTATAAAAAATAACTAGTAGAACCTTGAATTTTCTTGCGACATGAGGCTTTTAATAGGGGATTGAGTAATCACATACCAGATTTCAGAGATTTCTTTGCTATTGGTTGACCTTGTTCGTCGTACAAGGTCACATAAGAGCAATCATGATATGGAAGAAAGACCGAAACTGTCGCGTTTGCTTGTATTAAATATTAAACATTTATCCACATCTATCCAGAAAGTGTAAAAGACTTACTGACCAATGGTTAGCTTCACTCTCATATGAAGAATTGGAGAATTTGATTAAATGATAAGAATGCCGGCATTTCATTTCACTGTTTGCATGCACTTCTACACACACACACACACATACACACTAGCACGCACCCAAATACACCCACACAAAGACACCTTTTTTTATTTCGTGTGGAAACTACCACGGGTCATCACCTCACCGTAGCTGAGGGTGAGATGGTATGGACACATACGCATACATACACACACACACACACACACTAATACACACATCTTATTTTCTCACCTTTATTGTTACAGATAAATAAACATTTGCAAATAAACATTAGGTATAATATATTTAACATATACTTTATGGTATAGAAGCGACTACCAAAACCTACGATTAACACTTGACATGCTATTGAATTTGAAGCCCCAAATAAGTATCATGTACTTATCACATGGCTCTCATCACGCTGTACTGGTCTGACACTGATTATGTTGTACATTCATTAATCAGTTGGTCAATGAACTTCGTTGTTTTAAATTTTATGGTTTCACAATCATCTGCGTACATGTAGAGCATTCACAATTTGGAAACAAATTCATAGATTAAATGGTCAATGAATCGCTAAACATTAATGTACAATCGGTTAAAAAATATGATAATCGATTTAAGGATGACTCGATTTTTGAACTTGATATTAAAAAATAATAATAATAAAGGCGTAGGACTAAATAAAACTACTATGCTAAGTGTCATGATTCTATAAGTGTGTCTTTGGATTTGATTTTGCCTTTGATATGGTCAATGCTCGTGAGTACCACTTAACCATGACGGTAGTTTGTTGTGTGTAAATGGCTTAATATCCATTTAAAAATGACCTTGTAAAAGTACAGGGGTCGCTTGGTGTTACTGTAACATTTTATATACTTACTTGTCTAAAAAAGTTTGGAACGTCCTCCTTCCTTTCAAACATAGTGTCTTTCGGTGAATGAATGTAGAACATTCTTCCAAGCCCTTTCAAGTGTTCACCGACCATATCAGTGAAACCATTTTCCACGGTCCCGTTAGCGAATATTGCGTCCCCCATCTTTTGTTAGTAATCTGAAAATCAATTTGTTATTAATGTTGAGGTATTTGTTATTTTTTACATTCCTTAAAATAAAGTAAGTTGAACATATGTACATAATATATATCAAAAACTGTAGCGAAATTTATTTAATGAATTTAGTAGGCAAAGGTGTATGAAACATTCACACGTTGCCAATAAGAACTTGGTCCAACTAACGTAATACGGGATATTCCTATACTATCTGACAGATAACAGTCCAACCCCTTAGTCGCATTTTATGACACCAACGGGAAGAAATGTGGTGGCTCTATACCACTTCACCGAGCACTCCCAAACGGCACATTTTCTGTATGATATTTCATTTTCATTTCGTTATTAGTTTATTAAGTATGCTAATCTAAAAGCTAAAACAGCTTAACGATATTAAAAATTTTTACTTCAAAAGTATTTATACTTGTGTAGTATTTGATATTTTAAAAAGATAATAACTGGCAATTTTAGTGTGGTAGGTATTTTCAATAATACTCTAATCTCGTCGTTAATAAAATGCCACACAATTTTTATTACAAACACGTTACTCCGGTATCACAGAATAATTTATTCACTATCGGTAAAAGAACAATTCATTTATAAATAAACACTGCGAAGTTTATCAATTTGGTTTGAACTGAACAATCTTATCTGAAAGTTTCAAATGAAACAGTTAACTATGGGATATTATTTCCTATATTTCGTCTTCTTCGTAGTCTTTCTTTCTTTTCTTCTTTTTCTTCGGTCTTTTGTGTTATACATTATGAGTGGACAAAGTACAAAGCTTGTAACTATAACGTAAATGTAACCTCGTAGCGTATGTGTACTTAAAAGGTTACTGGATGTATTTTGAACAACCACAGGACTTCCATTTAGATAATAGCCGGGAATATCATTGTTAAATGACTATATATAGAACAAAGGTATATATTATATATTTTTCACTATCACAAGCCATAATTAATAAGTGTCGTATGTATCTACGTAGTGATATTTAAGGTCGTCAAGGGAGGTCAAACTGAAAGTCTGTAGTATGCATATACATCAAGAATTATTACGATCGTTCAAGCGGAAGTTATAGCGATGATATACTTTATTTCCGTGTTTGAACAATACTGAGTACTTAAACAAACGAGTATATTAATTACCTACATATTTATTAGAAAAACTCCGTGACACGAATGCATGGAATGGTGTAGAAAATGTTTGCAATTCAATACAATACTTTTGACAGTAATAGTTGTTTACCCCATACTAATAATATAGTGCAATAAAATCTAAAATCATGAGACTTCAATCAGAGTAGTCATAATTCGGTTGATATGCTTCTATAATCGCATCAATCGTCATATTCCTACGTATGTTGATTACAAGAGAGCTTTAGCTAATTTAAAATTTTAATTCTAATTAAATATCTTTATTTCATAAAATTGCTGAACAATTATTTGAAATCGTCTTATTTAAAAAATATTTAGAAGTAACAGATTAATACACATAGCGTCACCGCAACTTATGTTATATTAAAAAGATAAAATTTGGTGTAGATATTACAATATTTCGTATACAACATATACTATTCAATAAAACATTATTTTCTCTTATGGTATTATGTATCTAAAAGTAAATAATCTAAAATTAAGCTATTACAGTAATGTAGTTAGGCAGGGAAAGCAGTTAAAAGGAAGAACAAAGAAATACAATAAAATGACACAGAAAATGAGAAACATATTAGCTCACATTACACTGATTATTTGGATGGGTTTGGAGAGAAACTTGGACTTACCCCAAGTTTTGCTATCTACTATATGGATGTACGGATAGCGCATGTCTCGGATGAAAAAACGGAGTAAGACTGTTCCTCTTTCAATAACGATAATATGGCTAGAGTCTTCAAAAAACAATGTTGTATTTTTCTTTCAAGGCTTAAATATAATTAAAACAGACATTAACTACAAACTTAATATCTCAGCATAAAATTATGTTATCCTCTATTTTGTATATACTTAAAGTAAAACTATATAAAAATTGGAATATAGAATAAAAATAATGATTAGTATAAATATTAATATCTGTAACAGATTACGTATGTGAGTGAGTTGAGAGTATTGAATCAGCATTAACACGCCAAATGTAATAGTAAACTAAATAAATTTATGTGACCCGGTTTATGCTAAATAATGGTAAAATAAGCATGCAGTCTGCGCAATGATGAGCATTGGAAAGCGGTTGTGTTTACTGTGGAATTATTGGTTGGTGATTTTTAATAACAATCGCTAAGGCGTCGTACCTCCAATCGGTTTTGTCTGGCATTGGGTATGTCCTACTCATATAGAATAAGTACCGACTACTATTACTTCTGCTACTACTATTTCATTTCAGGTTTTTATTCATCTTATTATTATTATATCTATTTTTATTATATATATTATTATATTTATTATATTATATTATATTTATTATTATATCTATCTTATTATTATTATATATTATATTATGCTTAACTTTATGTGACTGGAGAGGTCACTAGAACAGGAACGCCCGATTGCTTATTTTTTTTATAAAACTATCTGTAGTATTTGTATTACATGATGTGGTATCTTTTCATTAATAAAAAAAAACATGAGAACTAAGTTTAAGGATCACAGTGTATCAATTAAGACATGTATTTCTTGAAGGCGGTAAAAAATAAATAATACAAGCATTTATCTTAATTGGTGGCATTAAAAAAGTATGCTAGTGACGTATGGATCAATAACATGTCTAACAATAATGGTGAATTTCATGAAATAAGCGATCAAGATAAATTACGTACATACACTCGCATCTGTATCCCGGAAGGGGTAGGCAGAGGCGTAATTAACGCCCATATTTGCCAACTATAATTTTGTCCCATTTCATCCCAAAATAAGGATGATACTGTTATCTCATACCTACAAGTTTTTACAGAACGTAACGGTTTGATTTTTAAGAAATAGGATTTTTTATTAACAATTAGGTTCAAATATTATCTTATGTCCTGTTCCTACCCCATCTATTATTATTACATTTAGGACTTTGTAGACGATTGTTGAACTACACACATACACATACATACTCTAATGCTTGTAGCATTGAAGGGGTGGACTAAGTCGTATCGAAGGACTACAGTTTTCATCTCCTAGAAGTCAAACCCCTCTCTTTAACCATCAAACCGCAAAGAGTATCTATCTGTGGTATACTAAGATGGTGGATATAATAATAATATAGGAAATGTATTACAAATCGTATGCTAAGAGAAGTGGCCTAGAATTTTATTCGCGATTCAGAACACAAACATACACGGCCATGAAACTCCATTGATCTTATGCCAAGACACGTGTGGCTTTATATTTTTAAACCTTATGTTTATATGTATAGAATATATATATATATTTAAAAGAAATCTTAAAGGTCGGCACGAACGCGGTAGGTATTCAGTGTTTATGACTTTAGGTGTTAAAAATTGCTTAATAAATGATAGGTATATTCTGACTGATTCAGTTAAAGAAGTAAAAAGGGTGTTAAAACGCGTCAAGTACATTTACCCTACAGAAAACCGTTTTTAGACCACACTACTAAACTGATAAACTACTTTTTTCTTTAAATAAAAATTTTTTGTAATTAAGATATAAATGAGAATATAAATAAAATTGCTAAATGTGAACATCAGGTAAAACTTGACTCGTCACAAGTTTGTTATTCAGACAAAAATTGCCGAATGTTTGCATTTGCAATTTGTTTGTTTGTTCGCTTGGACTTTAGACATATGTAAACAGTGGCGAATCATCTGAAACGAATTGTTGTGAAACACGATGAACAATAAGATACAGAAAGTGGCAAGCTGAGTGTCAATAATATATTCCCATTAAAAATTGAGTTTGTAGTAAAATTTACTTTAGTAGACAACAGCGTTTTATTATTCTATAAAATGATTGTTTTGAATAAGCAAATGTTGTTGCTAACTGTCGAATCAAGGTACTACGACTACATATACAAATGTTTATATGGTGATAATCAGTGATTACTTAAGATATCTTGTTTATTTATACACTGTTATCAATAACAATTACGATGCAGTTCATTATGGTAGATAACCTACTTTGCAGTTACTGTCACATTCTTATATGCAATATATTATCACTTATTTAGAAGTAACGACAAAGTTAATATGTATAAGACACTGTAGATAGATAAATTGTTTTTAATTAAGATCGTATAGTATCTGGTTGTATAATATTTACCCATTGAATTAAAATTCAAATATCTTTTAAATAAAATTTGCAAATATTTGTATTATAAACAACCTTACCTTACTTGTAAATCAAATTTAATTGAAGGCGTCTTCACTATAAATCTACTTAGTGATATAAAGTTATATAATAATAATTTGATATACTGATAATAAGGTAACCAGGCTGTCAGAGTTAGTCTTTTATTAATAGTTTTAATAAATAAACAGGTGCAATATTGGAATCAAATAATTTCGTGTTGAAACCAAAGAAAAAAAATCCCCTTCAGCGGGAGATTATATACGTTTTTTTTTTTTATACTATAGGGGGACAGACGAACAGACGGGTCACCTGATGGTAAGTGACAACTGCCGTCCATGGACACCCGCTTCTCAAGAGTCGCAAGTGCGCTGCCCGCCTTTGAGGGTGATGAGGGATGGGGGATACAGGGAGCGGAAAGAAGAGAGGGGGGATGAAGAGAAAGGAGATGAGGGGAGAGGGGGATTTGGGCCGCCGGAAACCTCACTCATTTCGGGGAAATGGAACGCAAGCGTTACTTCACAACCGATTTTCTGTGAGGCCGTGGTATCGCACCGGTCGAGCCGGCCCATTCGTGCCTAAGCATGGCTCTACCACTGCTAATGAGAAATCACATTATATTACGTTTCTAAACATCTCACTACCTCTTAAAACTTGCTCACCTTCACGTAATGCACATATGCAAATGGAAGCAAAAATTAAATTACGCCTTTGTCACGTTACATCGTGTTTGTTTACAACGTGATTAAACGCAAACGTAACAAAAAAAATTTGTACACATTTTTTGTTACGTTCATGTTCCGAGGTAGTGTGCATCATTATCGAAATATAATGGATAAAGAAGATAAGAATTGCTATTACATAATAACTTTGTGTCGCTAACCGAAGTCGAAAGTTTGAATTAAGACGGACATTTAATATTCATCATTTGTTATCAACTTAGTGCGTCTTGTAGTATATACAATGTAAAAGTAAAGTTTGTTATTGTATTAAATTGGAAACTTCAAATCAAATATCAACGTTCGCATCAACAACGCAATACAGATGAAAGTACAGGAATTTGATTTATAATAAATAAAGTGTACATAAATATATACATACACTCACGCCTGTATACCCGAAGGTGTCGGCACAGGCGAAATTAATGCCCACATTTTGAGGATTATAATTTACTCCCGTAACAGGGGTAAGCCCATTACCGCCATCCCGGCACTTTTGGGAATAACATGGGAATATTTACATGGGGGGAATTTGGAGTATATTGACAAGAAACAGAAGATAGAAAGAGAAGAAAAGGGATATCGCATATATAGGAAGCTGCTTAAGCTATTGCTTATACTCCTCAATCCATCTGTATTAAGGAGTATAAGCAATAGCTTAAGCAAGTCCGGGTCACACACCTATAGCTTACTTGCTGTAACTTTTGTTTGAAATAAATTGTGCGACTTGAAATTCCCATATTGTGTTACTATGATTTTAAATAAAACTCATGTTGTCCTATTTATTGAAGCTGATATTTAAAGTATATTAACAGTAATTTGATTAGCAAAACAACTTACTGCAAAATTAAGGATTCCATTCAAAGACTTCGATTACACTCTATTTATTCTATTTGTTTAGTTTTACTTAGTTAATTTTATCTTATTCTTCAAGCTTTGCTATCAGTACTAGTAAACAATTACTAAACCGGCAGACGCTAGTAAGTTAACCCTATTTCAATCCTGCGGAGTAATACAATATTTATCCTACAAATATAACAGTTCGCGAATATTTAGTATCGTTAAACGGGCGTTAGATGTGCTCTCTCATCTATGCGGTGTGTGTCTCATATTTCGTAAAGATATTTAAAGGGTAATGATTGTCGCTCATTTTAACAGATATCGTCGAACCGGATCAGTACATTATTAAAGTGACCATGAAAAACTAGTTTCAATCGAGATAGACTTGTTATTAGAAATAACAACTTTATTATGCATGCTAAGGAAATGTTGCTAAACTGACTTATAGTTTTAGCCGTTTCCAACTTTTTCTAGAACGTACCGTAACGTAAAGTATAGGCTTTTGAAGAACGCTAGTGTGAAGGATCTTTTAGTAGGTCTTCGGTTGTCACCGTGCCAACTATCAGCACATGTTTTCAAATCACTTACCATTTACAAACACTAACAACTACATATTTTTACATATATATGTTATGTTTGTAAAGGTACGTTGCACCAAAATATTTCTTGAAAACACTCTTAATAGTGCTTCTGAAAATTACGAAAATATTATCTATCTTTCAAACATCCGTTTATATTCATCAATTATTTTATAAAAACACTTGAAGTATTAACAAAAAACAAATCCTTAACCGCCTTGCTATTAAAATATTTTTACTTACTTATAGGTTTCACTCGTAACACACGAACGTAAATAGCAGTTTATTTTATCAGTTGATTTATTTTAATAGTGATATGAGCAAACGCTGTTTTAAAACTTATACTCCTCCACACTTAACACGATTGTGCAGACTTCAGAAAACTTCGAAACATTATCGAAAGCTCTCAAGTGTGCATATCCCTCAAGTTGTTTTCTTTGATCGTTTTAGTAAGTGTTTATTATAACATCTAAAGGCCAAAGGTTTCAAGCTAAAGATATCAATATTTTATTAGCACCAAATGATAGTTGTAGAATGATTTTTTTTATTTTATTTTTTATTTAGTCGCTAAGGAATTAATAGAAGGTATGTATTAAGTTGTGTACTCATTTTAAAAAAATACTGCTGACGCAATTTTTTATAAAAAGATAACAATAGATGTGCCAATGTACTGTATTAATAAACAATAATGTCAATATACTAATGCTTCGGTAACTAACATTATCATTAATTGCGCTTTGGCATTAAAGAGCAAAGTGATTGTTGTTAGTCAAGACCTCGTTAAGTTTTTTTATGAACCCATAATTGTCTTGCAATCTAGACTTAGATGAGGTCTCAAGTAATCAAAGTACATAAAGGTTACCTAAGAATTTGAAAAAACTGCGAATAAGGCTGCTTAGATGTATAAATACATACGTATATAATCTTTAGTTTGCAAGCTTTATCTATACTTACTTAATAAAGATTAAGATATTTTGGTTTGTTTGTTTGTTTGTTTCTTTAAACGTGCTAATCTTTTGAGATATTAGTTAGATTTGAATGATAATTAGTTTTGAATTGTATAGACTATTTTATTAACAAATAATACAGCTTATAACATCATGCTGTAATCCTTTGGAGCAGAGCAGTTACCATAAAGTGAGTAGTTTATATTTTTGTCTATTTCTTTAAAACAATGAAATTTATTTGAAATGAATATTATATAATATTTCAATTATGCATTAGAGGCATATTATAAAGATATGCAGCTATAATTAATTTAAAAATATTTTTATTTGTAGACTTTTCTTTTATTTTTTGTTGTAAGAAATCAATCAGTCCTAATGACGGTTAGGTGTAGACGTATATTTCACAGTCATTAGCTACTAATTTCACAGAGCTTCTGTCACGTATTTTTTCTTAATACATCGATGACACGAACCACTAAAATCGTCTTTAGCAATAAATATTGATTGTAGATAGTTTCGTTATTTGTTACCTTTTTAAAGAAAAATGTATAAAGTAATACCAAAAGTTAATAATTAATATAGGCAGCACTCTTATGCACAATACCTGTTTGGAAGTACCCAAAATCGTAAATAATTATCAAAGACTGCATAGATTCCGTGGTTTGAATAATTTAGTCTCATTTAAATTCAATACAATTATATGTCCATCTATGTATTCGTATACAAATAATTTAATTAGTAACTTCAGCGTTGCCAAGCTGTAGTCGTAATGCTTAATAATTTGTACAGATAATTTAGAGTCACAAAATATATACTATAGCTCAAATTTTCCTTTTTATTTTTGAACGTGGGAGAACCATGCTTTGGCACCAATGGGCCGGCTCGACCGTAGTATTACCACGGCTTAAAAGAAAACCGGCTGTTAAATAATGCTTGCATTGTGTAACCGAGTGAGTGAGGTTACCGGAGGTCTAACCCCCTTTCTTTTAGCTGATTTCCCCTGCTCCTTTTCCTCTAATCTAAAAGGCGAACAGCACTCTTGTGACTCTTGAGTTGCAATTGTTCACGGGCGGTGGAAGTCACTTACCATCAGGTGACCCGTCTGCTCGTTTTTCCCCATATTATAAAAAAATATCCTAATATTCTTTGTGCACAACAAATTTGAGTTGAAACAGTAGATTTTAGTCACCTGTTTGACTTCACTATTATGTAATTTGCATACGAGTTAATGATAACCTTGTTATAAAAATAAAAACAGAAACAATATTACTGTTTTCTGGACTCCAAAAACCTCTTTAATGATACATATGTAGATCAACAATTGGATTTTGAGCAGAAATGAAGATAATTGTTTCTTTATAATCCTTTTTGTAAACGAAAATATTATGTTTTGTTGGTGCAAATGCAATCATGGAAATTATATTATGTGTTTTTAATTGTTACTTATTAAAATGTCATTATTCTAACCCTAAGCTGACTGACTTTTATTAATGCGTGATATTTTAAAAACATGAAAAAAAAATGTTTCTCTAAAGGCAACAAACACATAGAAGTTATAGATCGATAATGACAAAAGCAGTTTGAAGATAAGCAGCTTCTTTCTAGGTAAAAAAATTATACTAATTAAAAAAATGGCTAAATAGTGGTTTTGTCAAAATTGAAAGGGAGCTTCTTGGCTAGAATACTGTAATTACTACTTATAAATGATTTTGTTACTTTATAATAGTTCACTAACATTCATAACTAATATCTAAAATATCCATGTTCTTACTTATATCACAATAGCATAACCGCTTTCATGTCAAAATGTGGTTTTCATTTTCTTTCGGCTAAAATTACGTATGTTCTCAGACTTACCTACTCTTTTTTTTTGCAAAAAATACCATCGGTGTTTCTATGAGTTGGCTGACTTGACAAACATTCGATGTTTTTAAATAATCATTAATGCGAAAAAAAACTCGAAAACGATATTCCATGTTTACATACATTCATATGTACATATATACACTCATATGCACCAAGGGGTAGCCATAGCCGTATCAAACGCCCACTATTTATCAATCATAATTTGGTCCATCTCACGTAATAGGATGCAAGCTTATTGCCATCATCCGGGCACTGTATTGAATAGCATGTTAAGACTACTGCTTTACACTAAACCTCATAATCGTGTCCTTCAATACATTCATAATTTTTAGTTAAACTAACAGAATTCCCGAACTTAGCAAACTATCGGGTTATTGTTTTATGACAATTACTAACCTAAATTTAGTTTTATACACACGAAAATCACACTGAAACATACTCACACTGTTGCTTCACTAGGGTAGAAAATCAATCAGTGAAGATAACTGAGCCACTGTTAACTCACAATTCTCTTACACTCACTGTTTAATGAAGTACTTGGGAATACTTTATTAAAATAATAATCTTTTGATCTACAAAATTAGATTGGGGTGTTAATACCCTTAATTATTTTGTTGTTACTCTATTTTCAATGCATTCAAGACAAGAGCCACTGTGTACTGGCAGATAGGCTATTAGCTTAGCAAATGCTACAACTACAATACTACAATACTACTAACTACAATACTACCTATTTCTAACAAATATAAAAATAAAGCTATTAGTGCATATGATAATTTTTTGTAAAGTTTGTGACAAAAATATTATTATTATTACTATAATTGCCAAACATAAATAGGATACAGTTAGCTGGTCAACGACAGATATTGATTATTTTTTTATGTAACGTGTTTTGAAGAACGGTATAAGATGTTATTTGCATAGTACGTTAGTGTGATATTACATAAAGATGATATTAAAACAAAAGGAGTTATTAGAACTTGTAAACATAATTCACTACCTTGAGTTCTTCATTTATATTTATATAACTCAAATTGTAGTCTTAAACTTTATAACATGAAACAGAAATAATAAAAAATATATATTACGAACCTTAATAATATATAAATAAACTTACCAAACTAAAGCTAATGGACACCTTCTCTGAATAAAGTTAACAGCCACAACAACTAAAAAGGCACTATATCCAACACTGTTTTGTGTTAATACCCCAAATTCAAGTTCAATTTCGTACCTCGAAACGTACGACTCCGGTGATCTATATCGATCGAACGTGCACTCACAGTAAGGATTGAATACAAACAGTCGCGTAGAGTAGGTCGCATTTGTATAAATAGGCACACCAGTGCGAAGTACTTTAACCTTTTGTATTGAATCTGTTTTTAAGGCCACGTATTTTTTGATTTTATTTTGCTGGTAATGAAGATGTTGATGATTGGTAATAATAATAGATTTGGATACAAGTTTTAGAAAAATTAACACCAATTAAAAAATCTTAATATCAAGATTATTAATGAAATCTGGTATTTTTTTTGGGTTTAACTTTTTTCTTACTTAGCTAGCAAATACGCCGCCTGTGATTGTCAAACCGTTCATGGTTTATAAACTCTCTGATCATCAATCTTAGTGGTGCCAGTTTTTACTGCACATAAAGCGAAAGTTTCTCTGTTAGTGGCTCGAAGATATATCGACTCTCCATTATAATATCAGATTGACTTAATGTACATCATTAACTTCTAGACCTTTCTAAGAAATTTACGTACCTAAAAAAAAAACGGAAATATTTTTCTAAGTTTCCTTGTTTTCTATTTATTACATATAAATCATATTTATTGGCAATTTTTTTATAATTTTCTAGAAGTTCAAACACAAAGTTTTATAAAGGTCAGAACTAAATTTAGATTAAAATCATAACATATAAATCAAATAACAGACTTAATGAATATTCAAGGCGTTATTTTTTTGTTGTTATTATGTTGTTTTACAACCTTATTACAAATATTTTAATCAACAAAAATGTGGGTATGGAATCTATCCAATTTTTTTATTATACTCTCTACTGCTTTCAGTGGGTTAAACGAAAAATTATATATCAGGCAAATAAAAAGACGTAAATATGCACCTATATTTCAATATCTATTTTACAAATAAATATTTTAAGCATAAATTTAACTATTTTTTTAAATATTTTTATCATCGCATTTCAGACAATTTTTATCATCGCAGTGTGTAAATTAGGAACAGTCATTATTTTATAGTCCAGTGCAGATAGAGTGCAGAGAAAGCTATGGAAATGTAAAAAAGGGCAATAATATCACAGCATGAAACCATTTAGAAGGGAAAGAAAATATAGCGAATTGAAATAGAGAACCTAATAAAAGTGGTTCATCATGCATGTCATCCCATTGGTTGAATTCTTAGAGATAGAAGATGGTTTTAAACGATTTGCAACTAGAAACTGTATATAATCAAATTATACATATATAACTTATGTTTATAAGAATTTGTAAATTCTTCAAACAAACACAGAGTTTTTCCTTCTCCTCCTCTTTTGTATTCCACAAATAAAGAATCATATAAGTATATGTACTAACTAATTTAGTTGGAACTATCTTTTCAAATTGAAAATACCCTCCATTTATTTCAATCAAAATATTGACTAGTACAATTTATAATGCTTTTGAATCAACGAAAAGGCCTCATTATCAACCTGAAACGCAACATTTTATTGATAAAAAAATATTACTGTATATTTTTTTTTAATCTGTTTATTTATAATTATTATTATCTACTATTTGATGATGTACGAAGAATGTATATATGTAATTTATATTCAATGTGGCATTTGTTAATTGGTAATCATCACTCATTTTAATACTAACAAAAAAAAAATTGGTTTTTATACAAACGACACTAAAATATTATTTACCTACCAACCATAAAGAAATTTCATTTAAAATTTGGTTGTTTAAATACTACGATTTTTAAATACGTTATTGTATAATTTTATTTTCATGGATTTAAATGGTAAATTTTAATAATCAATGGAGGTTCTATGTTTGACTGTATGTATCTTTTTAATACATAGAGTCAAACATAGAATGAATATGCAATAATAATACATTATTTCCTATTTTGAATTTGGTTTTGGTAAAGTAGCAAAAAAAAGGTCATATGTAACAAAAAGTATTTCCAATTTAGTTCACCTACTTTAAGACATTTTCTTATTGATTATTATATTATAGATATTATTATATTATATCTTATCAAAGTATTAGTAAAGAGAAAATATAATTCTTACATGTTGCATTATGATTTAATATCCAAATAGTTTTTAGTACTTATATATTTGCATTAATACGAATCCGAATGTCACAATGTATGCGAATATTCGTTACATTATAAGTAGGTATTAATATCAGCGCATCGCACGGCTGGTATGACACATGCCTTGTTTACTTTCCGATGATTTATTCAAGAACATAAAACAGTGTAAGTTTATATTTTATCACGTTACTTTATAATGCTCAATTTTATCTTTTATTTAGTCACTGACATTTAGAAACTTCACCTGTTTACAAAAAAAAAAATATTATTTATTTATTGTGTTTTCAATCATATCCTTCCAACATAAAAACAAGCGTTTATGTTTTGAAGGTCACTAATAGTATTTTTTTTTGCTATTTATCGAAATGTAAGCTGTACTGTTTTGTAAGCGTGTGAACTACACACGTTTAAGCATGTTTAAGTTTCTTCATTATAATTTATATCATTTGTTTACTAGGGTATTTGCCTGATTTATAATTTTGCGGTTGGCATGTAACGTTATGTCCAGCAGTGGACTGCAGTAGGCTAATCAAGTGCAACGATGTAACGTTAGAAGAGTAAGCTCGATTTTTCTAAATCCCCTTATCAGATCTCGATCTGATGACAATGAGAACACACAGGATTTTTTTTAATCCAGTCGGTTTAGTTTACTACTTTTGTTCTTATGCAGATAACAATAAGAGTAGTATATACATTTATTTATAGTAACACAATCTAATTTAATTGCAGATTTATTTTAGAATATTAATTTGCGTTTTGAAGTATTGACTGCTCATACTTTAGGTAACTTCATCACTTGCAACAATAGGCTTAACGCTTTAACATGAGAACAAAATAATAGTTGGCAAAAATAGGTGTTTAACTATCGCTTCGCAGATTCAGGCATAAGTTTATGTAAGTATGATGGTATGTGAATCTTTCTTATATTTTTATGATGCACTGTTTTCACTCATTTGCCAAGTTACAGTTTGCAAAAATGTGGGAAATAGTGCATATGGACTTTGTTGTTTTTTTTTTAATTGATATTTTAAAAACAGTATTCTAAAAAGACTACTTTATTTGTCATATTTAATATTAAATTGGTACTTGCGATAGCATTTGATAGAGAGAAAATTGCAGCAGTGTTTGGAAGAGTGCCCAGGAGACGACGAAAGACTAATAAGTGGCAAAGTATCTAACACATCTTGGTCGGTCTTCTCTCGGTCTCTAACGAATTATAGCTATATGTAGTAACTATATCAAAATATATTATAATGGTGTATTGCATTGCATTTCCCCGAAATTAGTGAGGATTCCGAAGGCCTAACTCCCCTCTCCTCTTTCCTCTTTCTAATCTCCTTTACCATCCCCGCATTCTCCATTCCTCATCACCCTTAAAGGGTACTCACTTACGACTCTGAGTTGCAGGTGTCCTTGGATGGCGGGTGTCACTACCCATCAGGAGACCCACCTGTTCGTCTGTCCCACTACATTGACTTGTAAAATATATAATGAATATACTTATAAAATAAAACTATATACGTATAAATATATAAACTTATAAAGTATACTAATAAAAACCACTATCTAAAATGTCTTTCCTAATTCAATTTATTTATTGTACTTTTATTTCAGATTTCATGTTTTTATTTAAGCATTCATAATATATGTATATATGCGCCCATTTATCGTTTATATTATTTAATTTAAAAAAATATTTTAAAATGATCCTGAAATTTAATTAGGGATATTTTCTTTAAAGTGCACCTTTCATAACCCTGAGAGGTTAAATACATATTTATAATAATTAAACCTTCCAAACAATGTCAAGGCAATAGTTGTTGTTTCCATATTTGTATTCTTACTTCCGCACATGCAATGACAAATGCATTAATTTCAAGTTAAGTTACTAAACAAAGTTCGTTTATCGTATGTAAAGAGCCAAGTCAAACAAAACATATTTTTGTGGATGTAAATCCTCTATAAGTAATATATGGGCTTAGTTTTTCATAGAAATGAAAAACGCTATCTACATACATATATCTAGATACATATATCCATTATAATGCGTAGTATACATATCTACACATGTTTCCTAGCTATATTTGTTAAACTATCCACAAACTAAAGAAACAATGTGAATCACTTACAATACCATATTCCGTTACAGAATTACAATAACTAGATATTTTATATAGTTTCAGTTTTCATCCCCCTGTAATTTTCGTATTTTTACGATACACTTGATCTTTGCTAGACATCAAGTTTAAATAATAGCAAATACTACGATCAACGGACCCTGAAATAAACTGAAAATATTGTTTCTTTTAATAAATTGACATAAACGTAACCCTTACGGAAGGTTAATGTACTTATATATTTTACCAACGCAAAATTCAGGTGCATCCTTTTATTGACTAGGCTTTCAAACAAAAATATCCATACCAGTTACAGAACTATATTAATTTATTTGTCATTCGAAAGTAGCAAAAACTCAGAAAAGCATATTCATACAACTACTAGAGTTTGAAATGAAACAAGTTCAAATATAATATTGTCTGGGTAACAAAACTTGGAGGCGATGGTCTGATGATGTAGCCAGGAGGAGACTAGTGGAACTCTTAAATTTTTACTACTAAAGGCCTTGAGTTGTGGGTTATTTGGTACAAAGCGGTAATTTTAATTTTTTTACTACAAAAATTATTATAGGATCAGGTCTGCCAAAAGTTAGCTAAACTTTAAGCAGAGAGAACTTTAAGTTGGCTGATACAAGTGTAGGGGGCGACTAAAGAAAAGATAAATGGAGAACATGAAACAGGATATGACTAGAACGTTCGTTACGTCATTTCACTGCCTACTCTCTAAGCAGTGAAACGAAAATGATAGAGTGAATGATGGAAGGGAACACATTTCTCCGACCCCAAATAAAAATGGGATACAGGTAAGAAGACGATGATGATCAGGTCTGCTATTTGGCCCGAACGTCTTTTAGTATTTAAAATTTAAATTTAAAATGTTGAATACTAAATATTTTGTTTTCAAGCATATTTTTTTGTTTTTGTAATTCATATGTTTTTGAATGAAACGTAGCACTGATGCATTTTGTTATTTATCCTTCGGTTTTCCCAGATACTTTTTCTTGGAAATGATTTCTACATGACATTAAGATTCCTCCTCAATTTTTTTAGTATGCATAATAACTCAATTGATTTTTTTAATATTGTTAACCTATCGTTTGTGTTCTTAAGAAACCTCCTTGTAATATTTTCCACAATACAACCACATCCTATATGAACATCACGATTTGAATTAAGTTAAGGATTATCTGCGGTTATCATCTAATTTTTGTGTAATTGCACAGTCATAGTTAATGTTAATACATTTACCTGCTCTTGATTTATTTTTATATTATATTTTTTTAATCTTACTTAACAGGAAAACTGATACCGGAAATAATCCCATTATTATGTTAGTGCTTAAACATTTGTTTAATGATAGATACGAGCGGTCACACTATGTACATATTAGTGTAGTGTAGTGGCTTATTTGGCTCAATAGTGGTAGATGCCTGGCTGATGAGATGGCCATGCTTAGGCACGAATGGGCCGGCTCGACCGGTGCGATACCACGGCTTTACAGAAAACCAACTCACTCTCTCCTTTTTCCTCTCCCCCTCCTCTCCTTCTATTTTCTCATCCAACCTCTCTTCTTTCGCCTCCTTGCATCCCCCTTCCCTCATCACCTTCAAAGGCGGACATTATAAATAATGTATACGTAGATACGTAACAGCGCCTGTCAGGTCCAGGAGCATTATTGTTAGAAATATAGTTTATTGATAGATTTAGTTTGTTAAATAGGGTGTAGATGTAGTATAGTATAGAATAAAACAAAAAAAATGTATAAACATAATGTCTATAAATTATTTCAGAACGCAATAAAAAATATGAAAGAAAAGTGACCAAAAATTTAAAGGTATTTTATTTTGTACGTCAATGTTAGTATCGAAACATGTAGCTATGAATATATTGGTGTGAACTTAGTTATACATACAATACGTAATACATACATACAAACTAAGCTACTCACGCAAAGACGGGCAATTTGAAAGTGAGAATGATTAAAAACAGAAAGCCATGTAAGAAAAGGGATGCTGTTTAGACGAACGGATAATTCATGGAGAGATTAAGTAATAGCAGAAGCACGTCATTCTAACCTTTTCTTAGTGAAGTTTTTTTCTAAGTTGGTAACCGTTAACCAGACTCTGTGCCATCAAAACTTCAAACTTTATTGTAATTTCGCCGAAAAGACTTTCAGTTTAAAAAAAAACAGTTTACAGTGCAATTTCTAAATTTTTTATGAAATGTGTTTTTGTAACCATTATTAAACTACAAAAGAAATATTAAAATCTGTCAAAACGGTCTAATCGTTCACCAGATATGCGCTGACATGAACGTGAAGGATAAATAAAAATGAAAGGCTTCATTCCTATTTATAAGGAAGATTTGATTTTTTAACTGTTCTAACATCTGTATTAGAAGTTAATCAATTAAGTAAATTTTATTGATTTTTTTAGCGATTTATGACGAATATTTCATACTTTATTACATAAGCCAAGTGAATATTTTTGATATTTTTAAATTACTTTGATTGTCGATATTATTATTCTTAGTATCGTCCTTCTAACATTTAATTTTAAATTTATGCTAATTGTGTAATTAGTATATGTTGAATTTTTCGTTTTGTACAATGTTTGTTTTTAGGTATTATGTTATTCTTCTGTTAAACATTTGAGTTTTCAGAGTGCACCACTAGGTCACGTGTTGCAAGTTAAAAAAAAAAAGGTATTGTAACAATGTTAGTTTTGTATAGTTCCTCTTACCGTTTAGGAATTGCACACAATATAATATAAAATTTATGTTGTATGAGTTGCACAGGTTGCACTTATTACCGTTGAATTGTATACAATTAAAAAATGTATATAATATCAAACATTTCCGGAAACATATAGAAATAAAAAAGACGATTTAACCAGTTGCAATAAATTTTCCTCGTTTAAACTAACGAAGTGAGCTTAAACTCGATGAGTGTTTAGTAGTAGCTTGATTGTGCAGAATGTGTATGTTATCGTTGGTATTTTAATCCTAACTAACATATTATAAATATTAAGGATATCCTATATCTATAACCCTATGTCACAAACGGTACATTTTAAATAGTACCTTTTCCGAGGCATATACAACAAAACTTTGACGTGAGCGTAGGTAACATACCTACATTAGCTCTTTTTGCTTTAACAAAGCTTTAGATTGGTAATGCCTATGCCAATTAAAAGTTGATTAATTTTAACGTCTAATATTACTTAACATAGTCGGTTACATGTAAAACTAAAAAAAAAACACCATTATAGTAACATCGTGTTGTTAAAAATAAACTTTAATGCATTCCCATCTTTATAGTCATGTAAACTTAAATATACAAGAAGTTGTTATTACAGCTGATAATAAATATCTATACAAGTTATTATTACCAAAAACATAATTACAGAACGTATGTACGTGTAACAAAAAATATTCATAGGTTATCACTATTTGTGTAATTTATGGAATATTAGGAGTATTGCTTTACATATTTAAACTACTTCATTTTCTTTAACATTACTTAATTTGTTTCACAGACTACAATATCTTGCACTAGTAACTGTGTAGCTGCTACATTATACTGCATTTAAGGTTTGAAAATGGTGGTGTTATACTTGCTATAGGTCTATTGCAGTATGTATTGATCTAATTAAATTGTGTAAAATTTGTCAAGCATAAACATAAATATGCGTGGCACTTAATTTGTGAGTAAAAATATCTGAAACAGATCTGTTGCTTGCTAAGAGACAATAATCATTATTTCATAACTGTTGCACAACTATTAACAACAAATGGTCACCCATTATCTAATTGATACGTAATCTCTAATGAATTGTTTTTATTTTAATACATTTTATAGGGTAATGTAAACAATTTACTTCGGAAGAAATATGTCTAACGTATTTATCTTTTATAATTACTTATTGACTTATGACTTAAAGATAAGGACAACATTGGGTAGTTTGTTTTATCTAGGTGTCTAGTTAGACACAATAAAAAGAAATAAAATATTCTCTTCACCTCAAATTGTTATTCTCATATAGCATAACACAAACTCGGTTTCAATATATATTAAATTAGTATAGTCTATATAGAAGTAGATAGTTACATAGCAAATTTATTTGTATTTCGTTAGCAGAATAACTTACATAATGTCCAATGCAAATCAAATGCAATCTCTTCCAGACAACCTTAGGATTGATCAAAGTAATTCGCAGAGACGTTAATAGTTGAAAGTGCATTTCAAAGAAAATTTAGAACTTCCTATTAAATATAAAAAAAATAAGACGTTCTGTGCATTCAGTCTTTTACATATAATCTAACTTCGAGTAAACTGATATTGTCTACCTACTACGACCTTACTAAATACCTAAGCATAATTTCTTAACAACAAATACAACTAAATACGTAGTTGAATTTTGTGTTTTTATACTGTTCAGTAATTACATATACAAATGTGCATAACATACAGTACTAAGAACAACTGCTCATTAATTTTAGGTAAAATGTTAAAAGTACATAAATACAATAATACGTGTACAATTTTAACAAAAATAAGGTAAGTGAAATCTAAAGTAATATAATAATTTTTACTAATATAATAAAGGTGAAGATTTTCTCTATTCTTTGTTTCTTAAATTTGAGCGCTAACCTCTGAGACAATCGGTAAAATTTAACTATTTATGTTTGTATTGGATAGAGTATTAACTAAGAAATAATATCAAAGCGGAGCAGTGACTAAACGCATGTGAGTTTTTGGAAATAGGTAGTTATTTTGATGTTCGTTCTCCATCTGACATTACCGTGTGTAGTCAATACAAATATTGACCTACATTCCACCAAACGTACGTATAAAATAACTTTCATTATAATGAGGTATTTGTCAATTCATTGATATTACTAAACAAAAAATGCTGTGCTATTCGTTATTTACAAACCAGTCACTCAAATGTTAAGTTGCAATATTTTATACAATTTTGTATTATAAGACGTGTATCGTTTTATAATCTAGATGTTTATATATAGTAACTAGCTGACCCGGCAAACGTTGTTCTGCCATAAAAAATCTGTAAAGGGAACTCCGATCACCTAGTGGTATAAAATATACTTCACGCCCTATTCTCAGACTAACCAATATGCACAAAAATTTTATAAGAATCGGTTAATCCGTTTCGGAGGGGTTTGGCAACAAAGTGTACCGTGCTACAGTGGTTCCCTACCGGCCCTACTAGGCTACGATGACCACTTGCCATCACATGGAACGTATGCTTCGTTGCCACTTCATATCAGTTGTATAAAAAAAAGATACTTATGTTTCGGCTATTGCTGTAGTGGAACTTTCTTCTTCACTTTTGCTTACATCAGAAGAAGTACCTCTGTGATGACGTCTAAGATGATTGTTTAAATTGGTAGTATTTCCTTTCCTTTTAACAATCAAACTACACAATTTACACTGCCCCACTGTGTCATGTTTAATAAAAAAATGACAAAATGTTTGATTTTATTAGTGGGGCCATATTACAAAGCATTTTAAAGTAATTGCTCACGCTCACACAACAGATAGAACTCTTTGTATCACAGTAATAAAAAGATATAAGATAAAATAATCAGAGAACGCTAACATACCCAACAGTAAAATAAACAATATTATTATGGTATCATCCACCTTCATATTTAACACATTACCGCTTTTGACATTTGATTGATTGAACTCGAAAGTAATCTCATGCAATCTGTCGGTAGGTAAGTAATCTTACTTTGTTGTAACTTGTATGGTACGTTTCGGTGAATGTTTAAGTTTTAAAAAAATTTAAGTAAATTTAAGTGATATAGTGACTAAGAATTACAAGTATGTATCGTTGACATGATTGTAAAGTTTTCGTCTAAAAGTAGCTAAAGTCTCCATTCCTTCCCCTTCCTACTCTTCAGAGCACTCAACTGCCACTGCAGGATAGGCTTAGTATTCTGGGTATGGATATTTGCCGGGATCTCAATCCGCGCGATTACATCGAGAGTGTCACTAAGGCGGCCTCGCGAAAGCTCGGCGTGAGACGGTTCTTCTCGCCCGAGCAACTGTGTCTTTTGTACAAGACCCAGGTTCGCTCCTGCGTGGAGTACTGCTCTCATCTCTGTGACGGCTATGCGCAGTATTTGCTTGACGCTCTGGATAGGTTGCAGCGGCGCGCAGTCCGCATTATCGACTGTCCTGAGATCACCCAGTCTCTTGAGCCTCTGCAGTTGCGAAGAGATGTCGCCTCTATGGCAGTCCTCTATCGCCTACATCACGGGGAGTGTTCTGATGAGCTCTTCCAATTGATCCCACCTTCTCCCTTCCTCTACAGGACTACACGTGCTGGCCTGAGGAGTCACCGTTTGTGCGTCGAAAATATACGTACCCGAACTAAACGGTTTGGCTCTTCTTTCTTGTGCCGATCGGTAAAAGCCTGGAATTCTCTACCAGCGCACGTGTTTCCTTCCCACTTTGATCCCGGGTCTTTTAAGCGGGGCGTGAAAAAGCATCTCACCAGGCCGCCATAGTGTGGGTCACCATGCTGCATTGACTAGACATGCAATGAGGATGGTGACCACCACTCTTTGACTCCACCTATTGCTTTCCATCAGGCAAAGTGGAGTCACTATGGTAGGCTAATATATAAAAAAAAAAAAAAAAAAGCTAAGCTTTGAGAGTTGATAATTTCACCTTCGTATAAAATGTTTTACTTTTCTCAGTTGGTCCTTAGTTTGGGCAGTCGGAGCTTGGGTAGTTTTTGTGTATTGTATGTGTGTGATTTTTGTGCTATTATAATTTTGAATGTGTCTATTGTGTAGTAACTTTTCTAATTAACATACATGTTACACTTTATATAGTTGCTTATTATTAAGTAATCTTGTTATATATTTCTTTACAATAGCTATTACTAAGTTGGCAAACAAGTATTTACTGTGTTGACTGGCTTGCTGATCAAGCTAACTTTAGTGGCTAGTTATTTTGACAGCTAGGCTCAAATTTTTCATAATTTTGTTGACAAAATCCTAAGTTAAAAATCAAATTCTGAAATCATACCAATTTTCAAGGCGTGGTTATGAGAAAACGGTTCATCTGACAAAAAAAATCCATCAGTCTTTTTTTGTAGACAATTAAATTCTCTTAAAAAAATGTCTCATATTCAATTTCATTTACCTCGACGGTTTAGGAGTTATGAGACAAAAACCCGTTCGGAAAAAAATCAAAAGTTGCGATGATAGACCTCTTAATATAAATATTAAGGGCTCAAATTCTCACAACATTTTTTTTTGTCATCCCAAATAATATTTTCGATATACTTTAAAAAAAAATGATTTTTTTGGCCCAGTCTAATATATATATCCTATCACAGCGGATAAGCATTGTCATTCAACTTGGTAATGCTGTCAGCCTCCAGCGCTACCAGTACCAGCGCGTCGATGTGGACGAATGTTTCTAAATAGTCCCTATTTTTATTTTAACATGTTTTTTTTTGTCTTTTTAGTTATAATCAAAGTCAAATATTCCTTTATTCTTTTGTATTATATTACATTGTATACTACTTCCCTATTAATAAATATAATTTACTGGACAATGTCAACAACATTAATGCCTATTTCAAATACGTATATTTAATTTAATAGAATATGAATAACTTATTTAAGAGTTTTTATTCAAGGAATAAGTACAATGCTTATTAATAACGTTGATAGGACATGATGCAACATGGTCGCTAATTCCATAATAAACGAGTTATGCAAATGAACTAGACGTAAAATATAATTTTATAATGATGCTTGAGATTGAGTCGTCTATAACACAAACACTGTAATCCAAATACAAAAATTAAACCACCTGTCGATAGTGATATGATCTTAAATCTGGCCTGTTGGTTCAGTGGTTAGTGATCTTGACTGCTGAGCCAGAGATCGTGGGATCGATTCCCAAACGGTACACAAATTTGTGTGGCTCTTGTGTCCTTTGTGCCAATAATACTGGTAATAGAACCCCCGACCCCTGGCTCAGCACTCAAGATCACTAACCACTACACCGAGGCCTGTCAATATCTGTACCTATAATGTATTTATAAATACAGAATGTAATGACTGTCTCTTATACATATATGGCGTCAAAACTCCTCATGAGATTCTTAATTGAATAAACACGTGTTTATACATGTAGGTAGGCGACATTTTTGCAAGTTAATTTTAATGGTTCTGTATGTAAGGGCAAAGTTGGATATTATAAGATTTTTACAGAAAATAAATGTAGTTCACGTGGCAGAAATATTCAGCCTCTTATTCAGAGTTAAGTTGAATATTTTTATGCCTTGTAATTTGAAGAGTTAGTTATTTATAACCGACTTCAGAAGGGAGTAAGTTATCAATTCGGTTTGATGTTTTTCATGTATGTTACCACATTATTTTGTTGTTTTGGTTGCTGCATCCGTTTATGAACTTTTTTTTTTGTATGCTCTCTCTCTCAGCTTCTCTGCTTCTTTCATTTAATAGGACCACGTAATTCAATTTATATTCTACAAATTAAGGGATGCAGATGCATAATTGAAGCCAGTTCATACATTTTCAAAGTAATTATTATTAGTAATAATAATTATTCATTTCTCCATCACAAAGGTGAGTAATCTCTATGGTTGCCCATACTACACATATTCAGTATAGTCAATTGTGGGAGTAGTAGTACTAGTATCCTACATTAACACTAGGAAACCCTAATTATTATACCGATCTTCAAGTACTCAGTAACCGGTACCTTTAAACACTCGACTAACTAGTGTTCGCGCGCTGCCATACCTATGTCTTGAACTTAAAATTTACAATGACATTTTTTTTAGCGTATATTCTATTTAAAAATACTTACTTTTAGACATTTTCAGTCGCTGGCAATTGTTAGTAACTTTAACATAAACTTAAATTAATTGATTTTAATATAGAAGACAACCGCCTTCAATGTGCCTTTTGAATTACTTAATACTTTAAATGACTGAAAACGTGTTATTTAACAACGTATTTGCAATTTCCTTAGTGCCCCATGATTTAATCCCGATTTGGTTACAATGGGACCACAGCAGAACTATACGACGCCAGAAATCGATTGACAACTGGCGGTGAAATCGCTTAACATACATAAAAAAATACATACATACATACAGTCGAACAAGAACCTCCTCCTTTTTTAGTCGATTAAACATAAGCAATTTCCCAAAAAAAAGGGAAAGGAGATCTAACATTGGTTATAAAAATCATCTCCTTTATTCTTAACCAAGATATCCTTTCGTCAATACGGAAGGCATTGCAAAAACATGCAATTAGTATCAATTTCAAAGAAAAAAGGATAAAAAAAACAGAATAGCATGGTTAACTGCTTTTGAGACCTAGAAAGGACAGCTGGCTGGTTGAATAACTTTAATATTTAAGAAAAAAATAGCATCAAAAAATTGCGCATATTTTTCTCTTCTCATTTCTTACGCGAAGTTTGTAACTATCTATCCTATATACATTTGTCATAGGTTATTTATTTTCTTGTGATACCTATTACATGGCCATGTGAAAATTTGCATAGGCCGTCACCTTTACTAGAGTGTTCAGTGGGGTGAAGTGGCAATAGAACCGGCTAATAACCATATGGTGTGCCAAACTGCACATTAAATATGAGGGGTTCTAGCAACGAATAAGTTGCTTTTCATCAGGGGTCCCCCTACTAGATTAGCACACATTTCGATCACGTAAAGTCACGTTACCGACGCATCTAGCTATTAACCAATTTATCCACAGCTACTCATGGCGTCATGCAGATCCTCCCGGACCCGATCTACATTTTCTAGCGGGAGGTCCGTACAAAGACGATTGCGCCAGGAATAGCCAAACTTATTAATAGCTAAAAAAGCCATAGGCACTGTCTTGACATTAATGGGTGACTTCAAGCACCAGGAGCACACTTCGGCAAAGATAGATTACTATCCATATGTAGCAATAATAAACATACACACAATGTCAAAAGTCGAAATATTATACATACATAGTTGAAATATATGTATTGTAGGATGAATAAAAAGTTGTTTCCATGAGAGGATGACGTCTTCATTGAGTAACTAATTTGTTTTTCTCACTGAAAGTTTTTGATATTAGTTCACTACAGTATAATTGCAGATTTGATTAAATAAACCACGCAAATTTTTTTTTTTCGAAAGTGATTCTAATTTACGTTGAAATGCTGAATCTCCCTATTAATGTGTTTTGAAATGAATTGAAAGACAAACATCAATATAGCGTATTACTTGCCGTGAACGTGTTGTTTTGTTAGTTTCTTACCATCAGGTGACCATCGTTTGCCTCCTGTCCCATAAATAATATAGTGTAAATAAAAATGGTACATCTTAGGTTTAGGTTAGGTTAGAACTTAGACCACTGCCAGAACCGAATTCTACGCATACTGAGTTTAGTTGTGTATGTTGGAACTATTATTAACGGACATTTACTTAGTTGCGTACGTAGGAATGATCTAAAAAAATATCCTTTATGGCACAACTAGTTTTGCATACTTAGTGGATCCATGAAGAAAATATGTTGTATATAATAACCTATTTCGCAAAGAACCCTAAACACCAATGCAAATCGCAACAATACAAACTGTATTAATGTTTATCTGATTAGCTGTTTGTTTACAAGCAGATAGAGCAACGAACCATAATATTGCATCATCTATAAACTTAGTCTGGCCATAAATATAATTACGATTAAAAAATATATGTATATAATATTTTAATTTTGAATTTGTCATACTTATATGAATATTCATTATGTTTTCACATTTCAATTCAATTTTCAATTTCAATTCCGTGTTAAATATTTTTGTTATATTAAAATAGAGTGGGGTGGTAAAGAGAATCGAATTGCTCTGATAGCAAAACACAAAGAATATAAAAAAAATATCTTTGGAAATAAATATAAGATGGTAAAATCAAAAAACTTCTTAAGTAAAGGGAAGTCACAGAAGAATTATTTACTGACTGAGGGCCGCTAGGCGAGAGCTTTTCTTTAATCTTCCTACCCAGCTCGGCCTGTTTTCTGTTAGGGCTGAGGCTATATATCTCTTTACTACTTCTGGCGTTTGTATGCCTTAAGCCGTGACGTCCCCACTTAAGGGTTTCAAGGAGGGTGGAAGGGTAAAGTGACGAATGTATATAAGTAATATCAATGGATGATAAACAAAAAACTCTTTTTAAAAACCTACACCCACAAGGCGGCACCCAGGATGAACAACCCAGGCGCAGCGCCGTAACACCAACAGGCAGCTTCTCGGGTGATTAAGCCGGACGCAGCGCCACCCAACACACAGTTGGCTCCCCGGGCTAACAACCCGTGTGCAGTGCCACTGAACACATCGGCACCACCCCGAGTGTTCAGCGCAAAGAGTGCGCCAAGAATGAAAACAACGGCAGCTTTGCAGGTGCACAACCTGAAAGAAGCGCCAAGGTCGTCTATAGACCTCTCTAGAGGCAGCGATGCTCACCCCCCAGGGTTCCACGCAGGGTGAACCCTGCTTGAACCTTGTGGGTATAAAGGAAAAGAGGCACTCAACTAAACCACCCGAGCAGACCCCTAAAGCCAAGCGGGCAAAAGCCCATGCGGAAGCTAGGCGAGCGCGGTGAGGTGCAGCTGACGGATCTACGAGGGCCCACGATGTCCCCATTAGTGATACGCAGGACCATGGTGAAGACCATCGTCTAGCTAAGGATACTGCTGCTCCTCGGAGACGACACCTGATGCCCCGAAGCCTGCTGCTGCTAGTGCGACGCAACGACAGTGTCATACCAGACGAGGTAAAAAAGCTGGGAAGGCGAGCCAGGCAGGCAAGCCCTCGGGTCAGCACAGACCCGTCAAACCGACCCCGCCCGGATGAGTCTTTTACTCCCCAGGGCAACGAAAAACGGATCAAATCCCAGCCCACCACCGGCTCCACAAACTACTCCGACGCCTTAAGGTCAAACGACCAGTGGTCGTCGCGGTAATGGTGGAACCTTACCATGACCTTACAAGAGAACAGCAGAGGTTATAGAGGAGAGGCTGCAGGTAGTACTCATGAGGAGATCTTCTCACCGAGTACATCAGGTGCCGACTTCGTTGCTCCACAATTCAGGGGAAAGTCCTTCTTTAGTGAAGGCGTCCTCAAGATGCGGTGCAACGATGAATACCCCTTCGATTTTCGATTTTCGATTGTTAAATAAAAATGACAGTCTGAAACCCCGAGGCGTATCAAGGCGGGACTTCTTATCCCGCAAATCGGCATCGAGGACACGTTAGACCGCATCCGAATGCGGCTAAGGTGTCAAAATACTAACTACAAGGTGTCCAATTGGGTACTCTACTATGCCGAGCTACAGAAGGAGAAAAAGAGTATCTTCCTGGTGCTCAGCATACCATAGTAAAAGAATAACTTAAGGCTTCTAAAACTTAACTTGTAGTACACCCCACGCTCGCTACGTAGGTTGTACTGTAAGTTTGGTAACCTGTACGTCCGCTTCTTGGAGGACCGCCCTCAACCGCAGCTGAACCTCGGCCGAAGGTACCGAAGGTTAAGACGGAGGAGACCCCCGGGGTCATAGGCAGCGGTAAAGATACGGGGTGCTAACCGGGTCCCAGCCGGGAGCCACTCCAAACCAACTCGCTCAAAAAGGACCACTCAGAGGAGGTTTCTTCCGTAGATGGAGAGAGCGACCAGGACTTGGAGGGGGCTATGCTTACTGAAGAAGATGGCTCTGCCAACTCCTCCTAATCGACACACAGCAATAATACAAACCAACCTCCAGCGCAGTCAGACAGCAACGGCTAACCTACGCAGAGTGCTGGAGGTCAGTACCAGGACCGTGGCTCTAATCTGCGGTCCAAGCAATATCGGAGGTAAGTTGCTTCTAAACACAACCATTAATGACCGAGTTCTGTTCCAGAGAACTGACTGCTATTAGGCTCAAGGAACCCTCCTCAGGCCTGCCTGATGTGGTGATGGCGTCCGCCTACTTGCAGGGCAGCGCAAAAATTAACATCCCTGAACTGGCTACGCTTGCAACTCACTGCGAGCGAGAGGGTCTAAGTTTGGCTAGTGAGCGGGCGTCACTACATATTTTGAACTAGCATGTCTCGGATGAGGCGTCGTGCCTAGACCATCGCTGGATCAGGTTTAACCTCAAAATATAACTTAAACCACCGGTACGGTGTGTAGGTACAAACAGCTCACTGCAAAAAGTCTGAGTAACCTACACCTGCCAAACGGTTTCAGGAACAAAGCGGGTATAGATAACCACGTAAACACTATAACTAATATACTAATCACATGCTTTGAGCAAACATGCCCACAATTAAGAACCAGAACCGATCCAGGTACACACCACGTCTGGGGACCGGAACTCGAGGAAATGCGCCGAAAGATAAGGTAGTTGTTCAATAGAGCACAAAAATTGGACTAACATTCGGATGCTTATAAGCAAGCCCAACTACTATGTTAATAGAGAATCAGAAGCAGGTAATATGAGTGCTGGAGAAGCTTCTGTAAAAACATAAATAACAACAATCACACGAATAGAGTCAAAAACATCATGTGTGTAGAACGGGGTCATAACATGGCTGTCTAAAAAAAGCTTGATGGGACATACACCAAAACAGACTCAGAAACGTCGAAACTGTTAATGACAACTCATTTTCTCGGATTTCGCATTGTAAAAGAAACAAATTCATGGGGGGAAGATGAAATAAAATTACCACATAATATAGACTGGACCATAGCCCACAAAATCGTAAACCATAAAAAATTAAGTTGGGCCATCAACAGCTTCCTTTCATACAAGGCAGCAGGACTGGATGGTATCTTTCCAGGTCTGCTAAGGTGGTGTGGAGCGAATCTTATAGATCACCTTCCAGATCATATATAGGAGTAGTCTGATGTATAGCTACATTACCTTAAAATGGAGGGAAGTGAAAGTTGTATTCTTACCTAAACCCGGCAAAGGAGACTGAAAGGTGTGGCTAAAGAAGAAGAAGTTCCATAAGAGAGAGTGCGTGTTTCGGACTGGTAACTGGCCTCAACGTTTAAAGGAATGTATTAAAGCCAATGGAGATCCTTTTAAGTAGGCTTTATACATTTTTAATGCTATTACATCAATGTATAAACTATCACACATTACAGTAATAAATGTTTTACTCTTAAAAAAAAAGTTATATTTATGGCAAGACTTGGTACATAAAGAAAATCGTAATTTAAAAGGTTTTGTTAATTAATTATGTACTTTAAATGACCATTAAAATGGTTGCAACGTAATTCTAAACTGTTAGGTAATTAATTAAATTGATAGGAGAATATACTGTTACACTATTAGAAGTAGACTCATTAAATTATGTTAATTGCTTTAAAAATGTTGCTTTGTTTTGATTTTGTTTTTATGGTATTGCATAGCAGATTCTTAGCATACTTCAAAGCTTAAATGACTAAGGAACACATCATTTAGTAGGCATGCACAGAATGCACATGTTTTCACAATCTTAGGACGCCCGATTGACCTAAAAATTGGCACATGAAAAAAAAATCTTTATTAAACATTAAAATCACGCTCTAATAGAAAACTAAATAGAAGGAAACAATTTAACGGGATTTAAAAAGGAACAAGTTCTCAATTCGACTGATTTTTTTGTGATTATTTTACTTTTCCATCAGAAGAAATCGCACCAACTCTACATATGTATGTATATGCATGTGGGGTTATTAGGCGGTTTGTATTTGAACTCTCGCAAACGTTTAATGCTGACGCCCTTTGTTATTCGACTTGTTTATAAGAACAAGGTCACTTGTCTTTTCGGCTGGAAGATTTAGCATTTGTATTTATTTTATTTTTTTATGGGATAGGAGGCAAACGATGGTCACCTGATGGTAAGCAACTAACAAAACAACTCGTTCCAGTAATACGCCATACATTGACGTTTGTGTTTCAACTCTTTGCAGAATACATTTTTATTTTATTTTAACTTTACAGAAAACTTACACCTAGTGTGAACATTGAAAATAACTAGTTTAAAGCGGTCAATTAAAAGTTTTCACATGTTCATTTTGAATAAACCATTATAGGACATTATAAGAGTCAGTAAACAGTATACTAGTATAAAGAAGAACAGTATAAAATAAGGGTAGTAAATAATGAAAAACAAAAAGTAGAAAGCACACATATCTCAATGCTGAGGCTCCACATTATCAAAGAAATTATTACTTGGGTTGTTTTTAATTGGTCGATGCTGGTATAGAACCGATCGTGATCATACGCTTGATACACATTAAACATTCCACATACTCTGAATAAGTAGGAGTTACGTCTATAATTACATGTTGTCCTTGATACAAACAGTTAGTCCGGTTTCCTTAGATTTACCGGCGATACGGGCAATCTAATAAATAAATATTTTGTATCCAACGACCCAAACATAAGAAAACCCCAAGTCTCTGGCTCGAGATTTAGTTTTATTTAAAAATAGCTTGTTTTCCAGTGTACGATGATCGTTAACGTAGATTATGTTACCTCCGTTCAAGCCCAATTTGCGTGCGGTAAGTGAGTTTATCCGTTTTGTAGATGAGGCCACAAAGTTATTTTTTAGAGGACTGTTGTGCACTAAGCAGATTATGTGTTTACTCTCTTCGTTGCCGCGCATCGGGACACGAGCGATGTAGTTGACCTACTCTCTTGGTATGCAGACACCTACGATGTTTCCGATTTTAGTAAATATCTCGAAGAGATCTTTAGAATTCCTAGCTGGAACCCTTGATCTCGATGTTATTAAACCTGGCTCTTTGCTCACTATCTCAGCGGAATTCCTCCAATTTAAAACATCGGTTCTGCAGTGCCGCAATCTCCTCCTGTTTTTTTTTTAACTGTGCAAATTCAGACTCGATGTTATTCACTCTATACTGTGTGTGTACTGTCGATGAATTCGACTGTAGCTTTTAGATCATAATGAGCTGCATGTCAGCTGAGGCAACAGTAGATGCAGTTCGTGGACTCGAAGTGGGAACTTTGCATTTGCTACATTTCCATGTTGACTTTCGATCACCTGCCGTATTTCCGAACCGATACGACCTTCAAACCTTCAAAACAAGAGCGTACTCCTACCTAAAAGGCCGGCAACGCACTTGTGACTTTTGAGTTGCGGGTGTCCATGGGCGGCGGTAGTCACTTACCAAAGGATCGGACTGTTATTTATTAGAGTATACAGACATAGAGTGCCCGGTTGACGGCAAAAGGCTTGCCCCCTAATACCTCGGTGTCAGCTCTGCCAACCCCCTTGGGGGACACAGGCCTGAGCCTGCGTATGTATGTATGTATAAAAAGACATGATATACAATCTACAGAAATGTTCTTTTTACTTTAAATATTTAACTAAGTTGTAAACAAGTAAGTACTGTCAATACCAGTGGGTATAGAGGTTTTCTTCCTCGCAGTCCGGGCGGCTAAGCCAAGACTCTTGCCCCCGATCAAAGCCGCGAGACTTAACCATGACACTCCTTTCGGGATTACGATATGCCGATGTTGGCATGGAGACCAATGTCCAAATCGGCTCGGTGGCAGTGCGAGTGAACGCCGAACCCATTCTCGTTCCCCACTGCAGGGGGGAAACTCCGACCCATGGAAAAGTATCACTGTGGTGATTTTTATTGAGGTTTCCTTCCTCATAGCTCCGAGAAGCGAAGAGTCAACAAAGGTATCGGCATACAAGCCCGCTCTGTTGGGCCAAGCCTGGACAGAGTGGCCGAAGAAAAATGCCCACCTCTTCTCGCCAGAAAATGAGAGAGAGAAGGCTGCGTCGTCGACAACGTTGCCCAGGGTACACCACGTGGAGGTTTTCTAGCCAGCACCCCGTACTTACTACGTGTTGCAACCTAACTAACAACAATACCCCAGGTACGTTACTTGTTCGTTGCCAAATGTACAACAATTTTACAACTGTACATATGTAGTTTGTTTTTGACCTTATTAAGTAGGAGGTACTAACAACACTATTACAGTAGTGATTAAGAACTGTAAGTTAGATGTAACAAATAAGTCGAATTGCTTCTACTGAAATAGTATGTGCCCTATCACCTCCAATCTTAAAGAAAGGACGTTTTTGTAGCAGGTAAATGAAATCCCAAAAATAATGTTGGTTCAAGAGTTGGAAAGTTAAATAATTACATTTCATACCGGTCTAGCCAATTATTTCAATGTTGTAATCTAAATATTGTTTTAAAGCTAACTTTATATAAACTGTAATTATAACAAATTGTTTTAGTTCAAACCGTTATTACTGTAATAAAGCTATTTGAGTTTTGTAATACTCATTTAAGTAGTATTAAAATTAATTTTATGGGAAAATTTTGGTCAAATAATAAGTATCTCGATCTTGGTCATGGAGAGTAATACGCTCAGCGCTATAATTATGGTATGCACTATGAACCAATAAGAACAGGTTTGTAGGGAGAACTTAGCACCGACGCTTGGTCCTGTCAACTTTCATGTTTTTTCTATTTGTTTGTATTATAAAAAGCAACGGCTGCGTAAAAGTGCTACGAAGTGCAGTACGAATTGCTCAACAAAGTAGACCGCAAATCTGTATATATATTAATTAAATTTGCTGTAATATATATTAATTACATTCTTATCGTTTAATAGTTAAAAGCAGGCTACTCCCGCTCTAGGATTGATACCTGTGTCGTGGGAAACTTTTCAAAAATACATATGATGGACACAAAGAAGACCCAGGCTCGGGACTATTAGTGGTTCACACAAATGTTTGTCTTGTGTTTAAATCAAATCCACGACCTCTGACGTAGCAGTCAGGGACACCATCCACTAGACAAAATTGAAACGAAATTATCTAAAGTTTAATAGTCCAGTTTAGTATTGTTTGCTTTAGGTACTTTTTTTAAAATTAATTTTATAGTATATTTGGACAGACGAACAGACTAATCATCTGATGGTAAGTAACGACCGCCGTCCATGGACACCTGCAACTCAAAGTCGTAAGTGCGCTGCCCCTTTGAGGGTGACGAGGGCGGCGAAGGAGGATGAGGGAACAGGAAATAGGAGAGGGGGAAATGCAACACAAGCGTCACCCGTTCGAGCCGGCCTATTCGTGCCTATAATTGTGTAAGTGTGTAAGTGCAATTAAGGTATTGTAAGGCATAGTGTAACAAGTTAAAGAATAAACAAAAACATAAGTAAAGTAGTTCACTAAGCCTTAACTACCTAACTCTGTTCACCATAAGAACTAACAAGACAAGCCTAATGATTAATGCATTAAGTTTTTGTTTTGTTTCTGTTTCTTATATTTGTAATCAACAAAATCACAAAAGATTCCTCCATCTCTGTTACAGACCTAACCTGAACCATATATACATAAGTATGGCCTTTGTGATGTGTGTAACGAATAGGCACAAGTGACCTAGATCAGAACATTCACCGGAAAACGCCTGTAACTATCAGAAGCTAAATGATTTCCTTGCTAGCTGGAAGCAAGAACAAGACACCCTAATGTGAAAAATGCTTGAAAAGCAAACTACCTTGATTGCAAAGTGAATAGCTGACGTTGGCGAATTACGTAAAACGAGTACTGAGATTGAGCGTTATATGTTTTTATGAACTACAGAGGAACTAAAGAAAGAAGTACAAAAGTTAAGGAAGGATAAAAAACAGAAAAATGTGCGATGTCATTAATTATCCCAACGTGTTTACGCGACAATAATGATATTTAAATTTATCAATATGCTATACGTATCCATCTTGCTCAGAAAAACACTGCTCTACTAAAAAAACTAAAACTGAAATATTTACTTTTTTTTAAGTCATCGTTAAACTTTCGTATAGTATTTCGTAGACTTGTTCTTGCGCCTTGTGTAGTTGTTTAAGCACTCACTACGAGTATATTATACATTTTACTATTTATTTACTATTTATTTCCTGTGTGAATTAATCTAAGATCTTCCTAATAAGAACACCATTATTAATAACATTTATATTTTAAATACATTTATATTTGACTACATTCGTTTTTCGTAATTTTCTTCGTTAGTAATTAAGGACAAAGTAAAAAAATAAACAGTTAAATGCCCATGTTAAATTGAAACAAGAGTTACATTTTCATTCAAGAGGAATGCAAGAGGGCTTACATCAGAGCTGATGCCCAGCGCATTGCACGGTTTAGTCAAGAACTCGTCGCATACCCTACGGGTAGCCGTAAGTTTTGGCGATTGGCCAAAGCCGTGCAGTCCAACTACTGCCAGCCTTCGCTGCCACCGCCTAAGTACCCTGACGGATCACTGGCCCACGAGCCGCAAGAGAAAGTGAAACTACTTGCTGACCTCTTTGCGGCTAACTCCCGAATCGACGACCGTGGCGCTCACCCGCCCACCATTGCATCTTGCGACTCCGCAATGCGGGATATTCGCATCCGGCAGAGAGATATCCGTGCGGAGCTTCGGTCACTCGATGTTCGGAAAGCCAGTGGACCCGACGGTATTCCGGCGGTGGTTCTTAAAAACTGTGCACCAGAGTTGTCTCCTGTACTGACGCGCCTGTATCGCCCATTCCCAAAAAAGGCGACCGCTCCGATCCAGCTAATTACCGTCCTATAGCCGTCACCTCCATACTCTGTAAGGTGCTCTAGCGGATAATGATCGGTGATCTTCTAGCGTACGTCACACACCTTTGGGGTGAGGCTATGGATAGGCATGGGGAGTCCTTGGCCATCAGCCTCGACATTGCCAAGGCCTTCGATAGGGTCTGCCTTCGATCGCTCGCTTCGCTCCAAACTTCCTGCATTTAGTCTGCCATCTCAGCTATGCAACTGGGTTGCTGCCTTCCTCCACAAGCGCCGCATTAGGGTTCTCTGTGACGGCGCGGCCTCTGACTTCCAGGAGGTTAGCGCTGGTGTACCTCAGGGCTCCGTCCTATCGCCCACGCTGTTCCTTCTGCATATCAATGATATGTTGGCTCTTGGCAACATACATTGTTATGCAGACGACAGCACAGTACACGGGCGATACTTTGGACATCCTGCTGCCAAGCTAGCAGACGTTGAGGGAAAACGACAGGAGCTTGTCGCTGAGCTCGACCGGGTCTTGAGCCGCATCTCTCAATGGGGTAGTGAGAATCTGGTCGAGTTCAGCGCCAAGAAAACACAGGCGTGCGCGTTTTCAAACAAAAAGTCTCCATTCCTTCCCCTTCTTACTCTTCAGAACACTCAACTGCCACTACAGGATAGGCTTAGTATACTGGGTATGGACATCTGTCGGGATCTCAATCCGCGTGATTACATCGAGAGCGTCACTAAGGCGGCCTCGCGGAAGCTCGGTGTATTGAACAAGGTGAGACGGTTCTTCTCGCCCGAGCATCTGTGTCTTTTATATAAGACCCAGGTTCGCTCCTGCGTTGAGTACTGCTCTCATCTTTGGGATAGCTATGCGCAGTATCTGCTTGACGCTCTCCGCAGTCCGCATTGTAGACTGTCCTGAGGTCACCCAGTCTCTTGAGCCCCTGCAGTTGCGAAGAGATGTCGCCTCTATGGCAGTTCTCTATCGCCTACATCACGGGGAGTGTTCTGACGAGCTCTTCCAATTGGTCCCACCTTCTCCCTTCCTCTACAGGACTACAAGTGCTGGCCTGAGGAGTCACCGTTTGCGAGTCGAAGATATGCGATCCCGAACGAAACGGTTTGGCTCTTCTTTCCTGTGCCGATCAGTGAAAGCCTGGAATTCCCTACCAGCGCACGTGTTTCCTTCCCAATTTGATCCCGGGTCTTTTATGCGGGGCGTGAAAAATCATCTCAATAGGCCACCATAGTGTGGGTTACCATGCTGCATTGACTAGACATGCAATGAGGATCGTGACCACCACTCTTGGACTTCATTTATTGCTTACCATCAGGCAAAGTGGAGTCATTATGGTAGGCTTACGAATAAAAAAAAAAAAAAAAAAAAAGTACCACATTATCGTCTACGATCGGCAGACCCCATAACATTTATCTCTCTTCTCCAGTCGAAACAAAGTCAAGGCTGCTCACAATCTAGAGCTATCTTTTCTTTTTCTTATAATATAGTGGGACAGACGAACAAACGTGTCACCTGATGGTAAGTATGAACTACCGTCCATGGACACCTGCAACTCAATGCGGGGTGCAGGGAGGGGAAAGAAGAGAGGGGGATGAGGAGATGGGAAAGAGAAGAGTGGGGGGGGGGATCGGACCTCCGGAAACCTCACTAATTTCTGGGAAATGCAACGCAAGAGCTACATCACAACCGTATCGCACCGGTCGAGCCGGCCCATTCGTGCCTAAGCATGACTCTACCACTGTTGATCTAAATCCAGTGCTCTCAGTGACTAACATACAAACACTTTTGGGATTTGGAGATACCTTTATTCTAATGTCATTGTGGCAGGTCGTAGATAAATATATCTATATGTGTAAAGATATATTCGTTTAATATTATTAACTTTCACAATTCGTTTGCCCCCTATCGCATATAAATATTTTGTTGTTATATATCTTTCGCAATCCTCTGATTAATGTTTAGATTAGTTGTTTATAGAAAGTAGAAATAATCGTCTTTACTTCAAAGTCACACGATTATAAGTTTCGAACAGGTTGAATTCTATAATATCGCGTAATGGTTTATATTCGCTTGATTTTAATAATCAATGTTTGAAACTTTGGTGTACTAATGTAAGTGATTAAATGTAATATTTTCGGTAGTTATGAAAATATAACAATAAGTAATCTACTTATACATCCATATAATCATGTATACACATATATTTCTGTTTAAGCTTGTAACACAATGTCAATTGATTATGTGTAGATTGATTAATAGATAACACTCACTTACTTATAAAAATACTCTTGAGCTGAAGGTGTCCTTGTCCGTCGGTTGGCACTTAACATCAGGTGACCTGTCTGCTCGTTTGCGAAACTATGCCATAAAAAAAACTTAGTTAGTCAGTAATATTCATTTTATTATGAATAATTGTTATGATTTATTGTTACGAATAGGCTCTTACAAAATAAAGAATTTCGTTTTCTAATTTGCGTCAATTCAAATGAAATAGTTTTTTTTTAAATGGTACAGCTTTTGTTTTGACCATTGTATTATATATCATTACAGGTTAATAATGAATAATTGTGGCTTAATGACAATGAAACAATAGAATTTGTTAATGCCTGAATAATACCTATAAATGTACAAATAAGATATTATTCATTTGTAAGAAACATCTACTTAGGTGAATTACTTACACGTAGTTTTATTTAAACGGTACTTGTAAAGAGAGCCACACATTACAAGCTATTTTGTTAACTTCTCCAAATAGCGTAAGTAAATGCTTACAGAAGTAAGTTTAGGTCGGTAGTGTACTTGGTGGTAAATACGTTGGGTATTACGAGCAGCCGCTTACAAAGTATTTTCACAATTCACACACAAACTCAGTTGGCTAGTAGTTATTTCACGGTTAATATATTTTTTGTTACAACTAAGTTTTTTTAGAAGCATAGGACGCGATAATAGTGCCTGGATGATTGTTTTTAAATTTTACTTAAAGGGAAGTACTAATTATAATGTACAAAACAGAATATAATCTGGGCAAACTGGCAAGCAAACGGCAATGACGAATTTTATCGCGTGGCTTCAGCTGATACAATATTGATCTCATTCAAATAATAACTTCAATAAGAATAATTTTATAACTGCGAAATATAAATAACAGTAAGCAAACTTTTTTTTACACAATTAAAAATTAACACAATTAGAGAGGCTTCCTATTTTTTTTCTATTTAATGCTAAGCAGTACTTTTTGACGAGACTAATATTGTGAAGCAGACTAGTTAGATGAACATGTGATGTATAGTATAATATAACTTCATTTTAGTACCTATAAAATAAATTGAGTTTCTATATATATTGTATCATATTTTCTACTTACATTACTTTTTTATAAATTTATGTATATATTCGATTGTAAGCATTGATTATAATGTCTTCGATTGCTATTATCTTCATACTATTATCAATGCGAAGTTTTTAATGGATATTTGTAACTAAATCGTGCCAGAACGGCTGAACGAATATGAATTAAATTTAGCACAGAGACAGATCATAGTCTGTATATACATACAAATACTCAGTCCTATATCCCCGAAAGGGTAGGCAGAGGCAAATCAAATGCCCACTTGTCGCCAACCATTACATAATTTACTCCCACGTACTTAATAGAGGGTAAGCTTAGTCCTATAACCGTTGAGGCCAATTATCAATAGCAACACGCACTCTCTCTATGGGAAAAAAATTCAATGGGAATCTTATGGATTGTTTCAGTAACTCCAAATTATCATGACTATTAGAGCATGCCATTAATATCGGGACCAGATGACGGCCAGTCTTCAGCTCTAATGAAATCATTCAGCGAATAATTAAATTTTTATTGATTTAGTCATACTCAAAATATGGTTTATGGTCACCTCTGAGAAGGAAAATCAAGGAATGAAAAATATTATTAAACGATATACACGTTCGTCGTTCGTATTTCTGAGTTGACCCCCATTTTTTATTGATTGTATTTTAGTATGTATTGACTGTTACCAGTTTAAATTAGAAAAAATATAACACCTCTAAAATGTAAAATTAAGGGATAAAAAATACAGTTTATTACAATTTATCAGAATAAACGCTGAAACGCTTAAATACTTTTTTAAAAGCTAATTATACTTGTTTTAGATCCATCTAAGTTTGTTTGCTATCGGTGCACGACTCTCACTCAGACTCAGACTTGTACTTGTCCACCTTTTCTTCTATTTAGTAGTCATGCTTTACTTTCGTGACACTTCTTGATACTTTACAGAGAGCGAGAGAGAGAGCTTGATACTTTAACTAATAAACTTGCCTAGTATATTATATAATACATATAATACTGAGCATCGAAGAATTGAGAGAATTGCTACTATGTATAATACGAAGTACCTTCTACACTATGGTAGGCAGCGGCTGTGCGGCTTTACTATCGTACTGCTGATAATTTGTGTAGACGATTTGGTTAATCTGAAATTTCCTCAAGGCCCTGACCGATGGAGTTTTGAGGACATCTGTTTCTTACCACTCTCCGTTGTTATTGTATTGTATAGTAGTAGTCTTATAAATATTATTGCTATCAAGTTTCGATTTACAAATTTAGTATATAGCGAATGCTACCCATGACTTATTGGTATAAGGTAATCCTGGTCAACTCATTAGCATAAAAAAGGAATTGTATTGTTACCTAAATAATAGCTTAGTCACAAGTTTGGTAGATACTAGTTCAAAAAAGATATACAGGTATTCAAAAGAAGAATTCAATTACGTTAACTTGGCGTGGTGTGTGACAATTATCGTTTATCAGACAACACCAGCCTATTCGGCTACGAATTGTTTATTATTTGACTAATTAATACTATTAGAAGTAAAATGCACATTACGATAAATAATTAGGAATTAGTTTAATAACTTTATGTTGAAGGTGACTCTTAACTGACGTTTACTTCCTATTTTTGTTATGGGGCACGTTGGGAGAGGGCTTTGTCGTGGTATGAATGATAATGATGAAAATAATGATGATGAAAATGACTCTCAATTTTATTTTTAACTTTTTTGATCCATTTCAATCCTCGTGAATCAAGTAAACACTTACAAATATGTAATACTCCAATATATTCACAATTCGATCGAGAACGGAGACTAATCGAAAGAAAAAATTTACACCATTGACGAAATGTTATAGGCTGCAGGTAATATTGTTCTTCGCCTTCCGCCATATCATACCGATCTCAACCGCATTGAACTTGTATGGACCGATATAAAGAACAGTTAGCTTCAAATTATATAAATCGAAGAGTGAAGAATAACTGGACGACAAATCTCCAATCATGATAAGATTGTTTTCTGAATTCACTCCGGAAAGATGGCAAAAGTATGACGACCACGTACAAAAAATTGAAAACCAATATTCGGAACAACGACATGAGGTTTGAAAATGTGATAGGCGAATTAATCATAAACTTGGGAAAAGGTTCAGATTCTGAAGAGGATGGGGAAATTGAAGACATGTCTAGTAATGAAGGAGAAGATTTGGATTAAGTATGTATTATATCATGATAGTGAAATTAATATTTTAATTTTATTTACAGAGAAATGTTAATTTGTTCATAAAACTGTTTTGTAGCATATATAATAAAATTTAATTACCACTTAAAAAAATTATTTATTTTCGTTTAGCCATTACAGGAGATTTATCTGTCCTCAAACATCTCGTGTGCGTCTTGTCAATCGTACCCTCCCCCTTCTCACAGCTCGCGTACCTCAGGCGGTGACTAGCCCTTCCGCGCAGACTATAGTAACTTGGATTAGGCAAGAGTGTGTGAATGGAGCAGCCAATATAGTCAATCCGTCCAAGACTCATATTATGCCCTCAGCGCTCACTGAAAATCCGTGTAAGTAAAATCAGTGTAAGTCCGTTGTTAAAAAAAAAAAAATATGGTGAGTAGTCCCATGATGTTATATAGGATCGAGTAGTATGAACTATCTGACACTAAGTTCAATGTTGTTGTGATCTCAATCAGTACTTATGTGAATTAGATGTTTTGATCCATATTTATTTATCCTGGGGCTATAGTTGCGTTGTGTGCTAGTGTTTGCTTCAGCGAGATCTTTTGCGAAAACATCTCAGTTTTCACTTAAAGTCACTAATCCCTGCTCCTTATTACACTTAACAACGCATCAGCATATTCGAGTGTAGGAAGGAGCTTGAAGTGATATCGAGATAACAGACGTCTGATAAGCTTTACACGACTTGTTTATATAGCTAGTGCTAGGCTAGTTTTTGACCTTGAGTAAGTTTGATTAGAATTTTTCTACTATATGTTGTTAGAAATCCGTATTTTTATGACAAAACTATGAAAGCAAAAATTAAAACATTACTGCTAGTAATGTTCTAATTGAAATCAGTGACTACTTAAACCAGGAACGGTAACAAACAAAAACCGCTGTTTCGATTTAATCGCCTTTACCGTATAAAGGTTGGTTGGTTTTTAAATCAACATTGATCATTCCAGTCCTTATTAACCATAACAAGGGCGGAGGATCTTCTTTATGTTACGATAAATTGTTTAGTTCTTAATTTTCAACCCTAAGCAGTATAATATTTTCTGAAAATTTAATAAGTGGGACTAAACTTGAGTATTAACAAATAAAAAGTCAAAATCACATTTAAATGCCGGAACTTTAACTAGGCAGAGCCTGTACTATGGCAGCCGTACTGCTGACAAACGTACTTTTCTATTTCTAAATAATTTTGATAACAGACAAATAATACCGCTACCCAGAACAAATGATTGTGTTCTTCACACATTTTTATCATTCTATTTATTTATATTATTTTCATTCTATTTCTTCTTCTATTTACATTCTATTTATTTATTTTATATTTATTTTAAAATTGGATCAGCAGCCAAAATCGCTAACAGTTCAGTAAATAAAAATATTTTTCATCATCCAAATGGTAGTGTTATCAGTTTACTTTGTCAAGTCCTAGATGGTATATGTGCTAATAATAGTTATAATTAGCTCAGACTGAATAATTAAATCTTGTTACTGAAGGAATTTTTATGACAATTCATTAAAGAAATTATTACAAAATGAACTTAACATAATCGGTTTATACTTATTACTAACCTTTAGTCCGTTACGAACCATAAATAAGTCTTGAAATATATCCAATAAAAAGAAAAGTGTGCCAGAATTATACTACAGCCAACGTTCAAGTACAAAACTTTACTTATAAATAACTAATATTCAAAACTGCTCTTGCTATATAACTTTGTCTCTTTGCCCCAACTTCAGTTTAACTTAAAGGCAAAATAAAAGTTGCTGAGATCAAAACAAATTAGGAAAGATTAAATTGCCTGCAGATAGTATTTTAGGCCCAATGTTTTGAAAGAATTTTAAGTGATTGAAATAGATAAACATGAATTTGTAGATTTGGGTTAATATTTTGCGAAGGTAAACTTTATTTAAGTAACGACTTATTTCGTTAGTTGAAATTAACTGCAATAAAAGCATTCATAAACAATAAACATGTATATTTCTCTTGATAAGTTTTGAGATCTATCTATTATACAAAAAAAAAAAAAACCGGACAAGGGCAAGTCACGCTCGGGCACCGAGGGTTCCATTAGCAAAATACGTTTATTTTCAACAGAGGTAGAGCCATGCTTAGGAAGAATTGACCGTGCGGAAGACGCACTCACACACACAGAAAACCGGTTGTGAAGTAACGCTAACGTTGTATTTCCCCCTCCCCTCTTTCCCATTCCCGCATCCCCCTATCCTTCATCTCCCTCAAAGGCGGGCAGCACACTTACGATTCGTGAGTTGCAAATGTCAGTCGATGGCGGTGGTTACCTACCATCAGATGACCCGTTTGTTCGTCTGTCGTGTTAAAACATGTATTTATGTGACTTAAAAATTGTATAACAGACTTCACTGCGCTTTTTTATATACGTGGGACACTCAGAAAGTTTTGCGAAAATAAAAAAAAAGTGTTCTATTGGTAAATATTTTTTTAATTAAATCTTTTCAAAATACTCTCCACTAGTCTCTATACAAACTTTCATGCGTCTAAACCAGTTTTCGAAGCACTTTTTCCAGTACACCGCACACACCTCGTTTACGGCCTGCTCGAACGCTGACAGCTCATCTTTCGGCGACAAAAATTGTATACTTTTAGCTGATTTTTAATTTTCGGGATTAAGAAGAAGTCACACGGTGCCAGGTCAGGGCTGTAAGGATGGTGACCCAGAAGTTTGACCGGCGTGCTGTCCAAGAAGTCTCTACTTGACCTCGGTGTGTGCGGGCGCGTTGTCGCGGTGGAGCAGTAGCCCGATGAGCCCTGTGTTTGGTCGCTTGTACCTCACAACAGAGAAAACTTCTGCCAAGCATTTGGTAGTATACTATTCGGCGTTGATGCTTCTTTGGTTACACTTCACTACTTTGGTAGGCGTTGATTTGTTTTGAAACACCCAAATCATCGACTAGCGCTTCGTTTCTGGATCGTATTGATAAATCCAGGACTTGACGTATATTTTATATTTGATCATGTAATGATGTCGTAAATACGCAGAAACGTGTCTGCTTCAAATTTGTGTATCATATCACGGCACCATTCCACCCCGGCCTGCTTCTGAGCATCGGTGAGGTTGTGCGGCACCCAGCATGAAACTATCCTCCTCACGCGAAGATGCACGTGTAGAATCTCGTGAAGGCTTCCCGATCCAATCTGCAGTATGTGTTAAATCTCCTGATACGTAATTCGCCTATTGCCTTGTATTAAATTTTTCACTGCTAGCACGTCTTCCTACGTAACAGCCTTCCAAGGCGACTGTTTATCGTTAGTATAACGAATTCAAATGTGGTCGACTAACTTTGAGTCGCAATTGTCAAACCACCACATTGTCCCCCTCCCCTCTTTCCCATTCCCGCATCCCCCTATCCTTCATCTCCCTCAAAGGCGGGCAGCACACTTACGATTCGTGAGTTGCAAATGTCAGTCGATGGCGGTGGTTACCTACCATCAGATGACCCGTTTGTTCGTCTGTCGTGTTAAAACATGTATTTATGTGACTTAAAAATTGTATAACAGACTTCACTGCGCTTTTTTATATACGTGGGACACTCAGAAAGTTTTGCGAAAATAAAAAAAAAGTGTTCTATTGGTAAATATTTTTTTAATTAAATCTTTTCAAAATACTCTCCACTAGTCTCTATACAAACTTTCATGCGTCTAAACCAGTTTTCGAAGCACTTTTTCCAGTACACCGCACACACCTCGTTTACGGCCTGCTCGAACGCTGACAGCTCATCTTTCGGCGACAAAAATTGTATACTTTTAGCTGATTTTTAATTTTCGGGATTAAGAAGAAGTCACACGGTGCCAGGTCAGGGCTGTAAGGATGGTGACCCAGAAGTTTGACCGGCGTGCTGTCCAAGAAGTCTCTACTTGACCTCGGTGTGTGCGGGCGCGTTGTCGCGGTGGAGCAGTAGCCCGATGAGCCCTGTGTTTGGTCGCTTGTACCTCACAACAGAGAAAACTTCTGCCAAGCATTTGGTAGTATACTATTCGGCGTTGATGCTTCTTTGGTTACACTTCACTACTTTGGTAGGCGTTGATTTGTTTTGAAACACCCAAATCATCGACTAGCGCTTCGTTTCTGGATCGTATTGATAAATCCAGGACTTGACGTATATTTTATATTTGATCATGTAATGATGTCGTAAATACGCAGAAACGTGTCTGCTTCAAATTTGTGTATCATATCACGGCACCATTCCACCCCGGCCTGCTTCTGAGCATCGGTGAGGTTGTGCGGCACCCAGCATGAAACTATCCTCCTCACGCGAAGATGCACGTGTAGAATCTCGTGAAGGCTTCCCGATCCAATCTGCAGTATGTGTTAAATCTCCTGATACGTAATTCGCCTATTGCCTTGTATTAAATTTTTCACTGCTAGCACGTCTTCCTACGTAACAGCCTTCCAAGGCGACTGTTTATCGTTAGTATAACGAATTCAAATGTGGTCGACTAACTTTGAGTCGCAATTGTCAAACCACCACATTGTCGACCACATTTGAATTCGTTATACTAACGATACACAGTCGCATTGGAAGGGCTATCATCCACGAATGCAATTTGAAGCCTATCGATTGATTGGTCTGATTTCAGACGACACTTGAAATCGTAAAAAATCATATCATATCAATCATAGCACGAAAATGTTCCCGGCACAAATCCATTTTTCAATGAGACACGATAATTTAATTAGCTCGCAATAAATGTGGAGGAAAATTTTAAAATTGGAACGTACCTATTTTTACTTATAAATAATCATTATTTTTAAAATAGTTAATAACTGGCCAGTCTCTCATGCAAAAAAAAACTTTTTTTCGCAATACTTTCTGAATGGCCTGTTATTTATATTATAGTAGTTATTACATTACTGCATATTATTGATGATCAGTAATTTATACCTTTATGTTTCTTCTTGTTACGTTCAATGTCCAAATTTTTAACTTTTCTTTTTTGCTAGCTTAGTTCTTATGTTTGTTTTGTTGTAGCAGATTTTGTTATTGTGGACGAAAGGCTAAGAAAACAAGTTATGGATAACAGGATACCCTGTTATCCATACCAGGGTGTTGGTATAGACACAGATCACCATCTAATCATCAGTCGAATACGAGGACTATTTAATCGATGGCGACGCCGAGTATCCAAACAAGAGACTGTCTTAGAGCAAGTGGAAGTAGAAAACTTACAGAATAAAAGTGTTCAAGAAGAGTTTCGTATGAATTTGAATTATCGGTTTGATGGTATTGATGAGATACAAGAATTGGAAGGTTTGTGGGATACGTTTAAGGATAAAGTTGTGAATGTTGCTGTTCAAGTATGTGGTGTATCCAAAAGAAAAAAAAACATGGTTGGACTGGCTAGCAGCAAAAGCTAGCAAGAGAATAGGAAAGGTGACGGATGAATGCGTACAGGATAAAAGAGAGCTTTACAAGCAGTTAAAAGCAAAAGTGAAAATAGTCGTGGATAAGAAAAATAATGAATGGTCAGACGTGTTGGATCGAAAGTAACTGATAACTTTAGGTCTAATGTAAAATTGTTTTTGAAGTCCATAAGAACTAAACGTGGAAAGTCAGCTAACTCAGAAGTTGGCAAAATTAGGAGTGACAGTGTTGATTTGATGAGTGAAGAAGGAAGTGAGCTAAAGAGATGGAAGGAATAGTTTAAAAAAATATTTGAAAAAGGACAGCACACTGATTGCAATAGAGTAGTTGAGCACGACGTGAGTGAAAGTAAATAAGTGTAGATGAAATAATGGATAATGAAATAAAACATGTGGAGTCTAAGAGTGGTGGTCACCATCCTCATTGCAAGTGTAGTCAATATAGCATGGTGACCCACACTACGTCAGCCTGGTGAAATGCTTTTTCACGCCCCGCTTAAAAGACCCGGGATCAAATCATTATGAACCAGCTGTACCACCTTTTCAACCTTTGTTGAAGGAACGGCCGAGTGCCAAGTAATTGGTGCAAGTCTGTTATCGTGCTGTGGGATGTATGGACCAGGCTTTCTCCTTGCGAGGCATAACCGAAAAGTTTTTGGCGTAAAGTCAAAAGTTCACTGCGTATTCGTGGATTCGGAGAAAGCCTATGATCTAGTGGAGAGGGATGAATTTTGGAGGGTTTAATCGATGAATTACTATATGAGAATTCCAGTGGTTGTGACAGTGTGAACGGCGCCTACACTGATTGCTATAAGATTGAGAAATGTCTAAGACAGGGATGTGTAGCTTCGCCATGGCTGTTTAACATATGCATACATGGTTGTCTGAAGGAAATAAAAGGGAAAGAATGTGGCTCGAGAACGCATGGGTTACTCGTCAAATGTCTCCTATATGCGAATGACCAAGTAGTACTTGCGTCATCAGCTGAGGAGTTACAGGAGATGGAAACAAGCTTGTATGGGACATTAGAAAGAAAGGATATGAAAATTAATGTAAGCAAGACGAAAACTGTGATTTTTGAAAGAGATGAAAATAAACTTTTTGTGAAATTATGATAGGTGGTAAAAAAGTGTATGAATTTGTATATCTGGGATCAAAGTGTGATGGTGATATAAAACGAAGAGTGAAACGAAATAATTTTTTAACCTTAAATAATATAGCACTCAACTGGTGGGTCAACAGCGTTTTCCTATATTTGATATAATTAGGAACTTACTAATTTAAAAACAAAAAGATAAATAATTTAGACAGTGATACCAAGACTCTTATAACTGCGAGTAGCCTCAATGACAGTTTGCCGTAACTCGCAGACGTGCTTGAATCGCAGTTTTCGTCCCTGAAATTTAAATTCAGTGTACATTAACGCCCAGAGTATTCCAGCCCATTACCGTAAGGTACTGAACAATTTTGACTTTGAAAATATCCAAGCTATTCTCATTTCAGAGTTTTGGCTTATACCATGTCTATCTTTTCTTTAGTATTCGCTCGCTTGGGCAGACATTTAACAAAAATATGCGCTCAATCATTTAGAAAACAAACTCATTTGATTGCGGACTGCGTACGCTTTTAAGAAAATTAGATACTATGGAATAAAATTATGAATAGAATATACTGAATGCCAAATAATGCTGGTAAATAATTATTTTTATAGTACCGTCCATAAAATAAAAAAGGGATTATAGAATCACATCACCTTGTTGTATGCGTATCTGTTTCTTTGTCACAAGCCTTTCTATTCTGGAACGAGCAAGGATATATTCTCGTAAGTTGACATTAATGGTGGCGATTCTGCTGTTGCAAAACTCACTAAACTAGACTAAAAATCTCTAAATTAGTTTAGACCTGCCAAGGTTTTTAATACGGCAATGAAATAACGCAAACACTCGAATCAAAGTTTACACAAGGTTTATTTATTTAAACCAACGAAAGCGATGTTGCCTGAAGGGCTTTACAAAGAGAACTGAGATAAGAAAACTGCTGCTGCTTATTAGAGCAAGATTATTAGAGCCAAGAAGTTTGCGAAACTTTTCCTCATTATCTCTGGAAATATCTCTATAAATTTTTCAATCAAATAAGAATGCCATGATTATATTTAATTGTAACATAAACAGTAGATACATATCTTTCCTCTGAAGCAGCCATAGCTAATATCAAGAATTCGTTGTTCATTATACTAATTTGACGAAGTTATATAGTAAATATACCAAAAGAAAGGGAGTTTGTATATATCACTAAAATTAGTTGCTATGCATTTATGTGATGACTAATACTAGAGCGTTTTTAATTTTAGCCAATTTTTAACATTTAAAACGTGCAAGAGAATAGCGAATGAGTAAATATAGACTAAGTTGAGTAACTTACCGAATTTTGGCTCTGTCAAACTAAAATTAGTTTAATTTTACGTTTTCAGAATACGAAACGTCGTTAGACAGGACTAAATTAAAATTTAGAGATTTTTAGTCTAGTTTAGTGAGTTTTGCAACAGCAGAATCGCCACCAATATCAATATTTTATATCTGCGTTCTTAGTCAACGTAATCACTATTTAAGACAATTTTTGTTTTGGTTTTGAATCGGAAAATTCTCGTGGATGTTTTTTGTCTTTTGGGTGATTTTGATTTTTCTATTTACGTGCTTTGTATTAATAGTTAATCTTTGATGTTCACAATCGCAGTTCGCTTTTTCTTAGAGGACTGTGTTTGATATAAGAATATAATATTATCCTATATCCTCCATGAAATGACCTTCCTCTCATGGTTTCCTCTGGTGATTATTATGTTTTTTTGAAGTTGTTATCTTCCATATTGCAGTTTTCAATTATCATAAGATACGTAAATTTGAAATACCTCCCACTTTGTGTAGAACAGTTACAAATCGCAGAAAGAAAAAAATACCAAATCCATAAGCTTACTAGTTCCTGCAATAAATTTCTGAAATCACCCATTTCCGAGCAACTGATTTCGTCATACGGCACATTCACAGTCCTTGGAAAAAATAGAAATAGAGCATTACGTCCTCACATTGCCTATTAGCCTTCCTTTATTTACTTTTGTCAGCCTATTTCGTTGGGGCATATTTTTGGGACAGCCTTTGGGAAATCATTGCAAGGCTATGTAATGTTTAGCAACACAAAGTTACACAAGTGTCTTATATTTTACTTATGTCTATTACTTACTGATTTCTATGCTGTGTAAAGTTTTAACATTTCTCCATCTCACAACACTGAAACTTAAAATACCCACTAACTCACATACGTTTCAAAACTCCTTGATTGTGGAATGAGGTATTTTCCCTCACCTCTATTATTCTGACGGCATTATTTATGAGCTCACTATCTTTCTGCCACCCCTTTTTTTTTACACAGTTTATCTACCTTATTCCTGACATTTCAAAATTATCAATTGACCTTTCTTCCCAATATCACTTTCATCCCAACTAACTTTAACTTTATAGACGCTAAAATTATTTCAAGTCCAGCATAGTGGAAAAAATATTAAACAGAATAGGAAACATTAATAATCACTAAATTACATAATATTCGTGATGATAATAATCATCACGAATAGTTCGAGTACTTCACTATTAGTATCAATCGATAAATAATAGGGTTTTAATAGGTTTTATTTACACAATATTTTTTAAGAATAGAATTGACACCCGCTTTCATAATTCTTAGCAATATCGTTTACTTATTTATAATTAATGGGCAATATTAATTATAAATAAGTTATATGATGGATTGGACTTTCACTCGTTGCGTGGATCCGTTCTTTCTAATTAAGTAGTTCAAATTTATCTCAAAGTTAATGTGTAATCTGAAATAATAATAATTATATCTTCATACATCTCACACAAGGCCGTCTTATTTCAAACTAAGCAGAGCGTGTACTATGATAGCCAGGCAACTGCTAAACATAGTTACATATTTCTTTATACATTACACCCTGGCACAGAACAAATACTCGTGCTCATCACACAATCATTTGTCCTGGGTGGTATTCAAACCCACGACCTTTGGCTTAGTAATATAATAATAATAATAAATATTTATTTATCTTTAATTTTAATACGTTATTAACAGAAATAAGGCTTATATAATATGTACTTTAGTTAATAACGCTGACTCCTAAACCAGGTATAATACCTGTGTCTTAAAAATCAGGCTTGCCCCGTGGCTTTTGATACAATAACAAGCCATTAAATTGACATGAGAAATTGAGAAAACCATAGACACAACAATCAAGGATATAATAAGTTAAATAATAATATAGGTTTAATAATAATAAAATAATAAATGTTAACGTAATCAGATCTAGATAGTGTTTGTGTGTGTGTGTGTATGTGTGTGTTACTATTTCATGCGTCCGAGTATAAGATCCTCGGTGCTACGATAATCTACTTTAACCAGATATTCTTTTAATACATTTATACATTGGTATATATTCTTTGTATATATACCAAGAACTTTATTCAAGTAGTAATATAACAATATACTATTGATATGGTTATGTATCTTAGCGAATGATGTTCTATGGGACTCGATTGGATTTTTTCAGTCAAGTCAAGTCAGGATCACTAACCATTATACAAACAGGACAGTCAATTAAATTCAAATGTTCAGATGTACAGGATTTAATAGAGATCAGCCCGATAGATCAATATGATTCACACTGAGTTTTTTTACAAGCAAGTTATTCTGATACGTCTCCTACGGTAACGTATTACGTGCAGTAAGATTTCTAAGCACTAGAAAGCCTGGTCTTATTCGTCGCTAGCACGACGGCGTAGGATTTCTCACATTCAAGGCACAAATATTTAATAAACACACTGCACAGTTGGGTTTATAAAAAAGATATATAATTAATAAAAAAATTAAACCGAAACAGTTCTAAAGACGTTCAAAAACCATATATTGTGTAATATGTAGTAACTACATTACCAGAGTTTATTAATAAACTCTTTCTTATTTTTATTTAACATAATTAAGTTGTTACGAACGGTTCGGGGATAGTCTATCTATACTACTTAATACCTATTCATTACCAATAACTATTAAATAACCTTGCAGATATAATTGCGCATATATGAATTATGGTAGCTTTCTGGTGTAAACAAATAAATTGGCATACCAGCATAAGTATGCCTTACGCGTTGAAAGGGGTTATCGGTAACTATAAAACATCCTACCACAAAATAAATAAAATTCTTCGCTAGCTAGCACTTTATTATTGACTAGTACCGTAGTGCTTGTAACTGTAAAAGTAGTACAAACCCGAAAAAATATTATTATTTAATATTTTAAAAAAATGGGTAGTTATGTATAACGACATCTAGAAATTCCATCTGGAACCGTCGAAGTGTAAATATAATCAGTGACCATTGTAGGACTAATAAGATATTTGTTCTAGTATGTATATGTAGATGGCGCTCTATTCAATCTATTACACTATTCGAACAGCAAATTTGACTACTATATGAAGCTGTCTGTGTATTTGAATAATAAATGTATTAATGTGGTTTCGGTTTATAAACTGATAAAATAGACACTAGTACTCTAGTGAAATAGAAAATAACATTCACAATTATGACCGAATTTTTAAAATTTAAAGCAAATTATTAACAAATAACATACAGTAATTAATAATATAATTCTTTTTGACAGTTTTCTTCTTCACATTAGACTTCTTTTCGCTATATCAAATTATCATTACTGTCATCTCTTGTCTGGGGCACGTAAGACTGCGACTGATCGATTGACCGATCCCGATTTAGATGATTTTCTTGCATTCAATCGGCTTGCACGTTTCATTCCTATATTTGTAGCACACAAAGGAACAAACTTACATAAATAGTCATATTGGAGAGTCCCTTGCGCGTGGTTAAAAATCAAGTGCATTCATAAATCAAGTGCATTCGTAAGCTATGTGTGCAATTGTACAGGCATTGCAGTAAAATTAAGATGCGTACTCACGCGTCCACGTAGGCTTCAAAATGGGGTATGGCTGTTAGGCCGGTCGATTATTGATTCGGCCTATGCGGGAATCAAACGCGGGTGTTCTACTACTGCAAATAAACTCGACTGATGACGTTAACAGTTTGGAATATTTCTATTATGGGCATTTACCTAATTACTTTTATGTGTTAAGTATTATATATAGAGATTAAATCTATTATCACATTACTATTTTGTGGATTGGTATCGTAAGTATAGCGATTTCAAAAAGAGATTGGCAGTAGAAACATGATTTCCGTTCGTTGAACAGAGTCGTGAACTTATAAATAGGACTTTTGCTCATAGGAAAGCTAAAAAAAATACATGACATTTACAGTGTTAAACCCCTCGTATAAAATAAAAAACAAAGCCTACTGATTTATTTGCTCTTTATTTAATGTAGATTTTGCATATTAATATATTCCTCGAGAACAGTAGTGCTTTTTTCAATAGCATAAGTTCGTGTTGATCGTATCGAGAGTGGCGTGAAACCGTACGTATTACTTAAAAAATCCAACTATTACATAAATTTATAATAGTTATACCTCCACTACAATATCTACATGTAACGGGGTATAAATAGACGTGTGTATTAGAGCGGGAATCGAACACGTGAAGCAAGCGAGCCAGTCGACTGTGATTAATCGACACGAAACCTTTGTGAGATGTAATTCAGGCCTGCAGATCGGTTAGTTTCAAACTACGTATTGCAATATATATATTTGATATATATTTTAAATAATTATATTGTAATATTTTATTCGCATTCCACATCACCACTCCAATGTACATTATTATCGAAATTTAAGAAATATATATAATACAAATTCCTGGAAACCTCAATGAGCTATTTAGTTAACATGTGATAATTTAAAAAACATGACATGACGGGTGTCACTGAAAGTTTTTGGAAAATTAAAAAACGGAATGATATAGAAGAATATACTTCTTGCTTTTCGAAGTAGTCTCTGTTCCTTTCTAAACGTTAGCTAAAGCAGTGAGCCCACTCTTCTTTGTAGATCTCCTCCTCGCCTTTTATAAACCCAGCCCCGGCATTCATCACGTTCAGAAAACGAATTCCTCTAAGTTTATCTTTTATTTTTGAAAAATTTAAAAATTCACTAAATAAAACACAACATAGAAGTGGTAATTGGTAGTAATTTTAGAAAATGAAGGAGAATAAATTATATATAATAATACATTATTACAATATCTAAAATCCAAGAATGTATTATAAAATTCTTAATTTGGATTTCCCAGACACAAATTTACCAATAAAGCCGTTCATGAGCTATTTATGGATTTAGCCAAGGCTTTTGACACGGTCTCTGCTCCACTACTTTTGGAGAGGCTGGACAAACTTGGGCATCGAGGTAATTAACTACAACTTTTCGAAAGTTATCTCACTGGTCGACATCAATGCTTTAAAATTGATAACGTGGTTAGTGATGATCTGGATGTCCATTGTAGCATCCCACAGGAGAGTATACTCGGCCAAACCTTGTTCCTCATGTTCATCAATGACATTTGCGAACTAGAAATCGTAAATGTAAAAATTGCGACTTATGCAGACGACACAGCCCTAATCTTTACAGCATCCAATTTAACCTTATTACATGGCTTTCCAAAATGATGATGATGTCCCTAAATGTTGACAAAACAAATTAGATACTTATATCATTGATGCCTTCTCCTTCCCCTGAACTATCTAAGAATAGCATAATTGCCCGCACTTGTCAACAATGTTGATACCGTATGCGCTTACCAAAGACTGCAAATCAAAAATGATATCAAATACCTTCAATGATCACTATCAATAAGAATTTTAGTTTCAAATCAGATTTAACTCTTTAAGAACCTCAGAAATATAGCTGATAAAAATATAATAAAAAAACACCTGTTTAGCAATATGGCAGTTCCTTCTCACGTTATGCATGAAGAAAACATACTGAAATTAATTACACACCATACAACCGCATTTACGTAGAAACATTAGAATATGTCCACCAGTACCATATAGAAACAGCCTATCTCACAAAATGCTTTGTTTTTTAGGGAGTCACTATAACAAACTAAATTCATTTCTTTAATTACATTATCACATAGCTTAGTACTTGAAAACTAAAAAAAGTTTAGGTAACTTTTTTCTTATTCATATTTTTTTAGACAACTCCTGCACTAATTGTAAGACCAATTTAAACTTTTGATTTAAAACAAATACTTACAAAATAAGTATTAATATATAATATATATATATATATGTATATATATATATATATATATATATATAAGTATAATTAATAATAAATAAGCTTTTTGCTTTAGTGGTCAATTCCATATCATGGTTACCTTATTTTTTTTATAAATAAGAATATTATTTCTTTTCCTAAGAAATGATATAGTCGGTATGTAATGCAGGCCTTACCAACATGACCTGGACGCATTAACAATTGATCGGCGACTAGTTACCTACACGCATAATTCCCACAGGAAAATTCCGGACTGCAGTCTGAATTATTAAACGCAGTATATTTATGAACAAAGCTTAATTTCTATAACTTTATATTTCATTTTTATAAGGGTTTTTAGTATTACAATATATATTTGATGTAACTTTTTCTTCATCCCCTTATTATTTCCATGTCTATATGATTCCATGTTTATTCATTATTTCTATGTCTAACCAGCAATTTCTTGAATATCATATTTTCCATGTAGCGACTGGCATTTGATCTCCGCAACCCTAAGGACTAAGTGAATTTGACACTTTGGACTCTTCTACCATAAAGAAAATAGACGAATAGAACTATACATATAAAAACGACATAACTATAAATAAAAAGTAGTCTAGTTTTTACAGTTTGCAACAGTTTATTAAGTCGTAAAGTCTTTATGTACTTACATTTTACAGAAATATCTGTAAATTATGCACCAATTATTTCTAATAATCTATGCTAGATTCTAAAAGAGCAATTGTAACGTGGGCCGGGATAAGACTATTATCACTATGGTGTTTCTTCATTGTAAATATTAAATTGATAGATAATGCCTACTAATATTATTGTTAGGATCACTTTCACTACTTGTATGTACTTAATATAAATTCCTAAGACAATCGTTTTAGTTTTTTTAAAGAATTCGTAATGGTACGTTGGTATCGAAATCTAATTGAGATATTGTAAATATGTGACAAAAATCTATACATAAATATAATTTTGTAATTTCGAAATTGCCCCCCGTTGTGAATAGTATAATCATAATATAAACAAAAATGCAACTAAAAAAAAGACTATTATCATATATATTAGAAGCAAGTCTATAATTTCTATTCTAATCGCATCTTCGAAACAATGCGACCCTAAGGTAGAAATATTTCTATTATATTTTGATCTAAAATGGCAAGGAATATTAATATAATACAAGATCCCAAACAGTTTACGTGCGGAATACGTAATATGAAGGTTTTTTTTCGAAAACCTTTGATTTCAATTTGATTCATTTGTTTTAATCGTCTATCGTTTTAACGTCTACTTAAATGTATGTAAAGTTGACTATTGCATACAATCAAAGTTTTTATTGTAAATTCGCACACCTAGAAACGACTTGTCAGTTTTATTTGGATACTGGAGGCAGTACTACAAATTTGTTATTACGTGAGTAAAAAAAAAGTGATATATATATATATATATATATATATATATATCACTTTTTTGATGTTCATTTTTATGAAAATTATTCAAGTTTTCATAGATACACTGACATGCTACCGTCATCATGTCTTGAAATGTCTGCCATACTAATTGTCTAAAAAATTAAATAAAATTTAAAAATAAATTGCTCGGATAGCCCTCTTCTGCAGCGAAGTCAGTCCGAATATTAAAGGCATTGCCCCCAGTACAATACCACACGATTATAAAAATAATCGGGCTGTTTCAATTTCAGTCATTAACAAATTTTTGTAAAGGCAGTTTTTGTGTCGCAGAGCTGAGTCTATTTGATATTTTAGTAATATGAGGGCACTATTGAAGATTTGAATCAAGAGTAACGCCTAAGAGTTTTGCGGTATCCACCAGGTACAATTCATCTATTGAAATTGATATTATGGAATCCATTTCATAGAACTTTGGAATTTGTATTTGTTTGTCTGTTTGATTGTGCAACCATCATGTCACGTAAAAAGTTTAAAACTAAGGGTTACCTTTAGTGCATTAACAATGTGTGTCTTTCGTTATTTAAGAAACATCCTTTTTGCGTAGTGTTCATCAAAATAGTAATTATTTTAATTATTTTTTTTTTCTTTAAAACAATATATGTCGTTACTAAAATTTTAATATTTAAACACTACATACACATATAGGCTCACATAGGCTGTAGCGGTAGGTGTATATGAAATACTCACGGTATGCTTATATGAAGTTGGTCCCACTAACGTATTTATTTTATGATTGTTGTATTGCATACTATTTAATATTGTTAGCTCCTTTGGTTCTCTTCTCGATTAAAGCCTTCATTATATCGCCAAAACGGAACTGAGTCAAAATGTCATTAATAAAAGCATCTTTAAAGGTATTATACACCTACTAGTAATATGCAAAACCTTGGCAGAAGAAGTTTTATTTGCCATACGAGTAACACTATAGATGTACTTGGTTTTTGTTATTCTACGAATGTTGAAACCGGGAGTGCGCAATAGGTTTACTTTCTTTAATTATTATTTATTCTATGTCCATAACATGTATAAGGTAAATACGTTGACCTATCAGAATTCTCGAATAGTGAAATCTAAATATAAAAAAAAACTTACTAGGTACTAACTTCCCACATAAATCATCTTTCCGAATTAAACAAGAAGAATAAGGCTAAATTGAGGAGGGTTACCAAGAAAATATACGACAACAGTCAACACCCGCTTGTTGTTTGTTTACAAGTTTTTTTACTTCTTGTGTTTTTGATTTATTATTTTCATTTATATTGTTATCGAAAACACCCAATGTAGATAATATAAAATTGTGGTTTACTATAATAATAATAGGTAGGTAACATTTCAAAACTTATAATATTTATGTTGGGAGAGGCCTGTGTCCTGCAGTGGACTGCACAGATTATAACTTAAGAGCTGTGATAGGCTGAATGATGATGATGGTGCCTGACATATTTATCAAGACCCTTTTGAAGTTGTATAACAATATACTGATTATTATAATTATGTTTCTAATGTATCACTACATTGATTAGTATAATGATTTTTGCATCGACGGCGTAGTAAAATACAAAGAGAATAAATCAGAACATTTGCGTAAAAAAATAAATAGATCGAAAACCGAATTAAAAGTTGAGCCCTAAATTACGACGAAAACATTTTCTACAATGCAGTCGACTCATCATTATTATTAATGCGCGTAAATCGTAAGTAGGTTGCAACCAATAAGTTACCGACGGCCGTGAACACCCGAAACTCTTTAAAGCACAATTGTTCCTCATTGTGCTCTAAAGAGTTTCGGGTGCTCTCGTTCGTTGGTAACTTATTGCTTTGTCTTTTCATGCATTGCCTTTTCCTTGAAATGGTGATAGATGTTAGGTTTACTTTTATGATACAAATTATATAATATATTTTATATAATATATAATAAAAGTGAAACCTCATAATTAACTATGAAAGCTTTCTTATTGATCTGAGAAAGCTTTATTTATTTAAAATACTATTAATAAAAAGGATTCGTAGTGCAATGCATCTTTTTTTTAATTAGGCATTTTAAAAATTATGCATTGAACTCATCCCTTTTTCCATTTTTGTATCCTATCCGGTATCCGTGGTTTATTTTCCGTTTAGAAACCATTTTTTTAAGTTAAGTACTACATAAAATAGTCTCAACTGTAAATAAAACCACTTTAATCAAAAGGTCTCAGTTCGTAACAGTCTCTCACTACACTTTAAATTTTTCCCACAGGACTTTAAGGCCCGCCCTCCGTACCAGCTGCAATAAGCTTTAAAGGTTGGTTTAACATGTTCAAATTATATACTAAATGCATCTATACAAAAAGAAAACCACTAATACTTCAAGGGTTTTAAGTTATTTCTGAACCCAGCTAAGAACTCTCATTTAGTTTTTATTTGTTTTTATTTTAAGGACGCAAGATACAGCATTTACATCTGTATCGGTCAACTTAGATTAAGGTGAACTAGGAGGATGGTGACTAGTTCCTTAACAGTTTGCAGTATAGTACCTCCGATATTTTCGGTTGGAAGGTGTATCGGAAATAAAACCAACAAAAATGACACGGTGTGCGATTTATTTTAGTATTATAACCCATTGACTCTCAAAGTGACCCCTATCAATAAATACATAGAATATTACCTGGCATGACACCGATGAATCTACTCAATCAACGCCGAATCATCAGTTACTAATTATATTTAGACATTAATATCTCCATGAAATGAAAACACCAATCATTAAGGCCCTTTTTATCTTTTAGGTCACGATCTCCATCTTTTTAAAAGATATGTACCTCTTAATAGCTACTGAATTATGCAAAGGAAATTCATCCTTGGTTTAGTGCTGCAAAGTTGATTTTAAAGTGGAGTGGAGGAACTTGATAACCTGCCAGAGGCAGACAATCAATAAGTTTATTTGGCTGCAAAGGCATTTTAGGAAGGCAGACGGTTGTCTGGGCTTGTTTAAGTTATCTTTAGGGAAATTTGATAAAAACTTCAACCTTGACTTTAGTGTTCGAATTCGAAATTACTCCGTATTACTAGAGGTTGCCTGGTGGCCATAATTTGAACATAATTCATTTAATATATTATGTTCCTAAAGATCGATAAGTTAAGCCATTTATATCCAGTATAAGTTGAGCTGACATTGAATAGGATTTGCGTAGAGTAATACATGATTTTCAAACTTTTAAAGTGTTTAACAATGTGCGCTTCCTCCGCTTCTCCTCTCACTCTCATCTCATCTTCACAATCTCTCTAGAAAACATAAAATGTATTAATATGTGCATGAAAGGCTGCGTTAAGTTTGATAAGCATCAAACATAATGATTATAAAAAATACCAGATATTTCACCTTGTTTTTTCTTCTTACAATAAAGTCATCTTCTAGTTGGATAATTCTATTAAAACTTATGTTTTTTTCTAGAATTTGGAAAGGTTTATATACTCGTATCACGTCAAAAAATTAAAAAAAAAAACAGCAATTATATTATGACTTGATTTTACCCGTTAATATTGACTTTGTAAATAAAAAATGCAAAATATCTTGATGAGCAGTTCTTTAGGTACAGGGTCAAAGCAAAGATAATTTTTTAGATACATTTATTAGAACGAGTGTTTGTCTTCCGACTCACCTCTGGAAATAACGATGAAGACGAGGATGGTACACGCATATTCAAGAAAAACCACTATATGTAACAACACAACACACAACGAGAAAGGTATATACTTGCACTGTATATCCCTTTCTCGTTGTTACTTATTGTAGTGTAATTCTTTTAAGGATCGTAATTAACCTTTGTAATTTAGCAGCGATAATTATATACGCCTTAAAGTGTATAATCACTATTTTTTTATGTTATAAAACCCAAGAGGTGTGGTATTTTGCTCACAAAAAATGTTGTGTCAGTGTAGCAGCGATAACAGCCACTATTAGCCATAATATCTTCAATGAAGTATTAGGTCTGCAGATCAGCGTTCGGCCAGCAGGGTGATTTACGAATCCCTTCTCTCTTCAGAAATCTCTCAATGTCAGAAAACTTCTATCGATCGATAAAAATGTGAAGTGTAATATATAAATAAGTTCAATTATTGGGAGAACGACGATTACTTTTTAAAAATATATACATCGAGATAGGCAGAGGCAACAGACCGCCTTGACGCCGCAAGACACTTGATTCTATCTTAATATTATTATTCGTCACACTTAACTTACTATCTTAAAATCTTTCATTCAAGCCGTATAGTTTCGAGTATTTATGGCCTATCCTTTCTACAGAACATCACCAATATGATCGGTGTATGTTCTGCGTGGTCGACCCCTGCCGACATTTCATATCACGTATGCCTCATAAACTTGAGAGAAACACAAACACAATTTTTAGATGGGTACTAGGGTTATTGGGTAATGAAATGCATTTTATTTATGAATTGTATTTTATTAATTATTAGAAACTTTAAAATACTTTTAATATTCTTTTATGAATCATCGTTAACAATGTCGACAACTCTTGTATCATCATCATTATCATTAAAATTATTACAATCTAAAATAGAAACTATAGGTCCATTGTAACTAAAACAAGCAATAAACAATTTTTATTCGAAGTTATTTAAATATCTCCTGAATGCCGCATCAATTGTACTTTTTTAAGTCGTTGTCCACAGATTTTATCTCATCTAAAAATATGCGTACCGCGCTAAAAGAAGTTTTCACTTCAATAAAAAAAATGTGATTAACACTGTGAAACATATTACATTATTACAACTAAGTAATTAATTATACCATAAACATACACACACATACAAAAATATGTACATATATTCAATCATACACAGGTATAATATATACATACATACACATAATATATATATATATATATATTCACATATGGCTACCTCGCAGAGTATTATTTAGGCGATTCTGCCAATAGGTCTGTGTCGTACTTTAGCCTTGAAAGTTAGTCGGCTAGAGGACATCCTGAATTCTAGCGGGAGCGCATTTCAGAGGTTCACAGCTTGGACAGTGAAGGAGGAATGTACTATGCCGTAAGGCGAAACAAGTCAGGTTTTTTTTTAAGAAATATTGTGGAAAAGTACAAGTGATTTTACTAAAGATGTGTAGCAAATTATGACCAACGAGATCTCTCTATAGATCTCTAGTAATACGGAATACTTAAGTATTTGGAAGTTTTTATACAATTTTATCGTTTTAGAGCTGTTATTCTTACAACGTTCCTAAGGAATTCCAAATCACAAAAATTATACTTACTCAGTGGACTCTAAACTAATAGTTTGCATTACCATGTGATGATTGTAATCGGACCATCGGAATTCCTAATGACTGTCTTTGCTCTATAGAAACTGCAATTAACTACTACATTAAATTTTTGATTAGATTTAATAAATAACGAAGACATACTACCAAATAAGCGGGGATTGACTTAAAACATAATATTAGTTAATCTTAACTGACAACTACTTATTGGTATAAGATATTGTTAGCTTTACCTTTTGTTTTTCTAACAAAAACCTAATAGTATTGTTAATAGCCCGGAAAGTAAGCCCGTGAGCAACAATTGTTAAATACATATTTTAATAATTTTAAGTCCATTAAAGCATCACCAATAATTATTACTGCATTCAAAAAAAGTTGTTAACCTCAACGATTGCTTGTAACGTAGTGAATATATTTAGTTATAAACTGGATACGGTAAAGTTTTGAGAAAATGTGACTTTGTACACTAACATAGTTTATAGAAATGTATTATTTACTACAGAGACTGTCTGCAAGCAGTGCGCATGTGTAAAATATCTATAGGGTTGGGACATGCTATCGCTACTATACTCTGTTCAGTAATGCGGTATGTTATTGAAATGTATAGATTTCTGTTTTCATCATATTTATTAATTACAATCGTCATCATTTTAATATTTATAGTGGTTTCATTACACACAAAATAAAGTTCAGGAATAAATAAGAAAAAACTCGATATTTTACATTTACTATTTATTTGAATAGTTGAAAGTATTAATATTAGAACATGAAATACTCATCGCATCGTTATTGATATTTTTCATAGTCTATTTAAATATTTCGGTACAAAGTATCGATAACTTACCTCACGATCTGTGTAAGGCCCATCTCTATTAAGCTGGCAAAGGGTAGTTCGCGGCGGTACGGTGGCGGCCGCGCCCGCTTCCATATCCGCCCTTCAATATTCCGCATTACTGCAATTTTACTTACACATAAAAATCGAACCTAGAATGCTATTATCAAAAAGCTGCAAGGGACTTCTTGTCAAGTGCTCATAAAAGTGTCCTGGCGATTTTAACACATGTGGCAGAGGAGAATAAGATTAAATACTGCTTGGCACAAGCCTGGATAGCTCAGAATATTACAACTCTTTGTACGCCGGAATGACACGGTAAGTTTATATTATAATTTGAATGTGATCCTACTTTGTATTGTGTGTATGTTTTTTTTTTATTTCCGATAGTTGAACATGTTGATATCGCCATGATGAACCATTCAGTACACGGAATCATCTTATGCGTGCCAGAAAGTAAATATGATTTAAGTAATATTTTTGGATTAGATTAATTTAATATCTAGATCCTATCAAGTCCCGCTTACAAGATGATGGGGATCATTACCACAGGATTTCACAAGGTTTAATGAATTGTTTTGGTATATACATGTATGTACATATATTAATTAAATATATACGGTTTCATTTACGTGTCCAAATATCTTTGGATCTCAATGTTTCTCTCGTTATCGAAGGATGAAGTGATTTGCCTCATGGGTGTCAATATATAAAAATAAAATATTTATTTAAATAAAGGCTTTAAATAAAGCTTTCTGTAGTATGTTATTCCATAGTCTAGATATCCCTCTTTATGTGGGCCAATAAACAGTCGACAAAACTAGGCTTTGTATTATTGTACATGTAACATTATGCGTTTTTCCTTGGCAACGTGCCAGCTTACGTACCATGAAACCAGGGTACATATGAGAATTACGGCGATAGTCTCATTGTACATTCTTTTGATCTGGGCTTTGTAGTAATTGACGAACTGCTGATATGTGAATAAAAGGACATTTGTTATACACAAATTTCCTTTAATTTTTTATTTATTTGTAATTTGAAAGATGGATTTGTAAAATTCTTAGACGCCGTGTAACTTTTGCTTCTATTTAGCTACCGGAAGAAATCCATCCATGTTGCAGCATGTTCACACATATGTCAAAGAATTAATCATGTGCAACAATTTTCCTGTCGGGCTGCACCAATTCAATCATCGGAGTGTGACGCGATAAGCGTTGCTATTGGTCGAAAACTGTTGTTACCCCCACTATCCTTACTTTTGTAATATTTTACATTCAAATTAAAAACGCAGACTTGGCTTCATCTTCAACGTGACACTTGTTTTTCATTACGCTTTCCCAGAAAGTGTGATAGGTCTACTTCAGTACACAAAATTATATCAATTCTCAAGTACCGACGGTCAAATCCGGTACACAGCATATTCATATACATATATACAACAAAAACTGTGTCAATAAATGGAAATTGCAAAGAGATTTATTGTTAAAAGGGCCAAGTAAGTTAATAAGCATTTAGTTCAAAGCTATCAACGAAAATCTCTCAATTAGTATTCTGTAAATACATCATGATAAATGGCTCCAATATTACTTTTAACTCGCCATTAAGAAGCTAGTTGACAAGACTTCAACTTCAACTTTTGCATAATGGTAGTTAACAAGACTTAGTTAATTGGCAATTAAAAAGAGAAGGACTATATTTTCCCTGATTTTTCTGAGCAGAATAAAAGAATTTAAGGATTTGGAAAGGATCTTCGTTAATAATTTAATTTAAATAGGTTTTATCCATGTGGTGATCGATTAAGAATACGGAATCGTTAGAGCCGAATTAGGGAGCCAACGACACAGGTCAACAGCACTGCAAATAGAATAAAAACTGGAAACAAACCCCTTTCCTAACCGTCTGGCCAGTAGGCCAACACCTCCTTTCTAAGGAGAGGAGGTGTTAGCCTGGATGGAGGAGGGGCCTATGTCCAGCAGTGGGCTATTTAAGGTTGTTGATTGATGATTTAAACAGGAAGTTAAATGCATCATGGATTTAGTCCATAATAAAATAAATTATGAACTTGGTCCTAAGTTCACGAAATTATTAAGCGAATGTTATTGCAACAGCCAAAGTATTAGCAGTATGTGAATTAGATTAAAATACGTTGTTTGCTTACTTTTTGTTAGTTGTCGCAAACAAAGTATATATGTACATACTCGTTATGTACAAATATTCAAAGCTGCTAAAAGATTTCATATAGAATATTCTCGATTTACTTATGTAAGGGTCGTCTCATTCATCTTTAAAACTAAACGGACGATTTGGTCTTAATGTTATCCAAAAATACATATCATTAGACTTGAGTATCTTTTTCAGTATTCAGTACAGATTTCTTAAGTAGTTTGTTATGCGATTGTGTGTATGCATGTTCTAGGTATGTCTGCTTATGTTTGACAGTAGTTACATTTGATCGGATCTTGGCATAACTTCATCTCCGATATTAGATGTATACTTTACTTTTATAAACCGTATTTTGTTTGTTCATAATAAGTAATCGTTTGCCATATTATTACGTGTATCTGTGTCTTCATATCTGTATCCACAAACATCAAAATAAAGAGCTTTTGGGCAATTTCTTCCTTCGCTCATACTTGTAAAACCTTCTAAATACTGAATAGAGATATCTTTTTGAGTACACATGTACCACGTAGACTGTATCATGCTCGGTAGGCAAATATTTGCCAGCCAAATGGTTTCTAGGGGCGCACAGTCAAGTTTTATATAGATCTATGTATGCGACGGTTCATTTATAAGTCACAGACCCTGATCAAGAAGATGAGATTCTTTTAACTATTTGTGAAGTTGTTGTTTTGCAGTTCTCACTTGAATTTCATTTTATTTATAAACTAGGCGTTTTTCTTTAACACCAATACAAGACAAGAGCTTCTCAGTGTTTTGTAGTATCATTTGGATGTATAGGTACTACAATTAGATATACCTATCAAAATGTCTATATCATATTGTTTCATAACAGTTTTAGCTAAGAAATAATTTAGCCTCTTTTCATATTGAGGCTTTGCTAAATTATATGTATATAAAATAGATATACAGATTTAACAATACCAATTTAAAAGGCATAACCATAAAAAAAAAAGATAGGGGACTTTTATTTCACAAATAGTTTAGTTATTATAGTGAAATCGTGGACGTAGTTAATAAGGACTTCGATAGATTAAATGGTATAGTAAAAGATATAAACAAGTGTGCCAAAATATTATTTTATAGGTATTTTAATTATAATTAGTAAACTTCTGAGATACCAGCGGGTAGGGCTCCAAAGATAGGAACCTCCTCACAATGCGGGCCGTGTCAAGGAGAACTGCCTTCTGCATCAGCCCCTTGATCCAACCATCTCTTGAGAGCTTCTTAAGGTATTGGTCGAGGCTCTTAGCTATTAATCCGTGAGCAGATATGACTATCGGAACAAATATCACCGAATCGATATTCTACATATCGACAATCTCGTGAGACAATCCAAATATTTTATTTAACAACAATATCGACAATCATTGCGAGGCGCTCCGATCGGTCTATCAGGACTATATCAGGCTTATTGGCAACAATAGTTCTGTCAGTGATGATAGATCGATCCCAATATAATGTAGCACGACTATTTTCGAGAACTGGGTCGGGCACATACCTGTAATATGGCACCTCTAAATTCACAAGATTGTATTTAAGGGCAAGCTGTTGATGTACTATTCTGGCCACTTGATTATGTCTATGCAAATACTCACCGATTGCAAGACGAGAACAACCAGAAATAATATGCCTGATAGATTCACCGGGACGGTGCCATGCCCGACATATGTTGACCGTACCGTCTTTCAGAATAAATTTCCGATAGTTATTCGTCACAACAACTTCATCCATAATTGCAAAGACAAAACCTTAATTTTCCCCAAAAGAGCACCACTCCGTAGCTAGAATGTAGAAGCTTTTACGTCTATATCAGGCCCATTTCGGGTCCGATAGAACCGACCATGGAGCTTTTTGCCCTTCCATACCTACTTGCGATCATTAGTACTGAGTACTATAGGTTTGCGCCAGTTCTCTTTAACCAGACCGAGCGGAGTAAGTCCATTATCCACTGTTACTACATTACGATGCACTTCTGCATCGGTGTCAAGCAAATATTCTCTGAGGTTGTATATCTCTCGATTGTGTAGGGTCTTAATGTTTAAAAGACCAGACATTGCCGATGACCGTGGATGGTGCATTCGAAAAGCAGTCATCAATGTACGGATTCTCCTATCAAGAACACCTGCTTCAGTCTGAGTCATCTAAGCATAACATACCAAAGGAATACATGAGAACTAGTATAACCCAACTATTGCAAGTGCGTATATTGTTACCGCCTGACAAAAGACTATAGCACTTATAATATATATACTATACTATATATATAAATATACCTTAGCACTATATAATTATATCTATTTTCATCGGTCTTGCAATGCCTGTTTCACACTAGACTCAGGTATTCCCAATTACTGTGATATATCCAGATACTGGTAGGTTTCAGTAGCAGAAAGATATCTAAGTTTAGTTGAATCTGAAAGTTCAACTCCTTCAGATTCTACTACTACGCCTTTCTTTAATCCTTTTTATTACCTTTCATTGCTACGACTAATATATTAGAAAAAATTTGGACATCTGGAGGTTTTACCAGTTCAGCGATACTGCACTTATTTTAAGCGACATATTTTGTATTTTTCGATATAAATGCAAACGAAGTCGCAGACACAGCTACCAACTCAATAAATATATGTTGATAAAACGATATTATACCTACGAGTACATGCAAGCAGGCAGTCTGCAGGAAGTAGCATGATACTACAAAACTAACAGATATCTAAAAGTCACCACTAGGTATTTGTATATCCGCAAAAGATTTTTCCCATTCCTCTTAATATCAATCTTTTAGTGTTTAGGAATTTGTAATTTTTTTACACAAGTTAATTACTATTCATCGGACCTTGTAAGTTTTGTTGAAGGTACCTCAAACAATGCTTATACTTTTCTGTAGATGGTATTGATAAGATTTCAAGACTTAATAATATATTGTATACTCGTCAAATATGCTATATGTAGCAGCGTTGCTTGTTTTCTCTCTTAATAATAATTATAGGTATGTCAATAATAGTAGTACTGTCATTTAAGGTACATATGTGGTAATTCAACACTTGTTGCCTCGCGTTCAAAATAATTTACATTAATTAAGATTAGTACGAATATTAATTGTTATAGCTTCAGCGTTAGACACACATATCTCGACAATTTTGGAAAGTAAAATAATAAACCAAATATAAATTCGGAATATTGCTTACATTTAAATACCAAACTAAGGTGGTAGATACGTTGGCATTGAAACTTTACCAATCTTGTAAAGAAGAGAAATCGTCAAACTTGAAACAAAAAGTATTTTAGCAAAGTTTCGGGTATAACGTGTTGAAGGCTGTTGCTGTTACAAGATAGCGATGATAGCGCGAATTAATTACATTGCTGATTAAAGGCTATAGGTACTACCAGTGCACCGACTATGAATACCGTTGTATGCCATTTTCTTTGTATATCGCTCACGACTTTCGTGAGAGATTGAGCAGCTGGAAGTGGTATTTGTATTTATTATCATCGACTTTCATAAAACCCATAATACTTTTTAGCTCTATGTATCTTCTGTAAGGAATAGAGTTACACCCACGACTATATTCCCGAAGGGGTAGGCAGGTCCGTTCATATTTTATCATATTTTAGTCGCACTTATAGTAGTAGGGGCAAGCTTATTGCTTGCAGTCAACCAGGTACTGTGTACTATAAAAATTTTATCGATCTCCGTGACAGTGCACCCTTGGATAATGGTCACACGTGTGTCAAACCTTGTATTCCGTTCCAAATATGAAGAACAATCAGGAGAGATTTTATTATATAAATTTATTGTTCACAGTAGTGCAGCAATACATCCTGTAGTGGACCCAACCATAGTATGTTATAGGATTTTGAAACTAAATAAGGAATACAGGTTTTTATTCAACATTTAAAATAAATTTAAAATAAATTACCTTTGCGGTTAAAACACGAATGCAATTGTTTAATCCCCTCGGAGTATGTGCTGCATTCAGTTTGTGTTAGCGTTTAAGCCCAAGCGACATGATTTAAGTACATCATCATAATTCAAATGAGAATGTGACTTTGTTGGTATGATACGTTACAAAAGTTTCGGATCTTAACTATTCTACATTATAGGCATAGGAAAAAAATACATACTTTTTATCAAGGTTATTAAAAAGGACACTATTATTATTAAAAAAATAATAATATTCAAAATAGATTTCACCCTAAAATGCCTGCAACGCCCTTGCGATTGTTGAGTTGCAGGTGTCCATGGGCTTACAATCAGGTGATCAGACCAGACTGTGTTTGAAAACTTTTAGTTGTATGTTCATACACCGGTTTGTTTAAATAAAGAATAATAAATGTAGTAAATGTATTAGTGTGATTCAGTCGTGCGGGCTCAAGTCACGTTTACAGACTGAGACCATCAATTTTACAATAATGATGACACGATCGTTTCCGTCACAACATTCACGTCACGTAATTTTTGACCTGCTATTTGATTCGTTACTGCGTAAAGTTTAAAGGTACATTGAGTAAAGTTCTAAAAGTGCGTGACCAGCTTTTCGTAAATATTTCACTAATGTTTTTATAAAGGTATATCTTCCTAATAAAGATAGAGTTAAGTTTCAAAGACGTAAGCTAAGGGAAACAAAATTATTTGATGTAAGAATTATTGGCCACAAAATGTCGCAAGAATAGTAAACAAGAAAAAGCTTCCGGAGTATTCCTGACTATTTTAATCTCCAGTCTACACAATGGCAGCGGGAATTCCAAAATAAAAAGCAGTCACAAAATTCGAATATTATCTTATTTTATAATAAGATCAAATTCATCAGTTTAGCACGTGTATGCCTTGTACGCTGGTTGTCAGTCGAACGAATGGCTGTTGATGTTAGTTAAATGTTAATTTGGTGCCACCTACGACTCTATTCGACAATGACGGGCCTGTTAGTATAGTGGTTAGTGACCCTGACTGCTGAACCAAAGGTCGTGGGTTCGATTCCCACACTGGGCGAAATTGTGTATGATCCACAAATAGTTGTTCCGAGTCTGGGTGTTATTTTTGTCTGAATGTGTGTAAAGCTCCACACGATACAGGAATTATTTCTAATGCCGGCGTTGTCTGTTTAATAAGTACCATAATAAATTTTAAAAGAAAAATTCTGTAAAGAAAGCTAAGCTCTTGATACCTTGATTTTGTTTTGCTTGAATTTTCGTTAGGCACTACAGATCCTAAGGACACTTCTTAACACTATATGTACATATTATATAGTTCGAATTATCACATCAGTCTATTTTACAGCCCTGATGCATACTAACACTGCTTTATAATGAACTTTTTGGTCATCAGTAAAATAAATCATTATTGTGATTAAAGGATTTCTAATAGACACATTAAATAAAAAAACTCCCTTTAACTATTTGAAAATAGCTGATAATCGTCAAACGGCTAAACACATTTATTTTAGATTAGAAGAATACCTTCAACAAGGTCACCTTTAAAAACTCAAAATCGATCCATTCGCATAGTACTTATAACAACCCATCTTATTAAAATAATTTACCGAAAACCTTAATATGTTGTATTCATCGCCGCGCTAAGTTTGCATTCCTGTTACATAAAGTAAGGAAGAATTAACTAACTTGAATACTTGATCCAACCTCATTAGTATAAAGTGCACAAGTTTCCTAATCAACAACTACTAAACTAACTAATTGCTTTAGTAAATCGAGCCTGTAACTTGAACATGTAAGTCAAATTTGTATCTAATCAAAATTAATTAAATGTTGACCAAGTTTTTACATGATAATAGGTTTAGAACAAAGTAATGTTTGTTATTTCCCGTGGGATGTAAATTACTTTCAGGTATTACAAGAGGATTACATTTTTGGTACCTTTCTGTCTAGAATAAATTTAGAAATATAATGTATTGTTTTATTACAAAAAGTTTGGAGAATAATAATGTTAATGGCTGAGCGTTATCTCGAAGAGATTATTTCAAGTGTATTTCTGTGGCTCGTAAGTTGACTTACACACCGTTCATCCCAAAACCCTGGTGGAATGAAAGCCAGGGTATGTTAATGCGGCAGCGTCAATCTGTATATGTTTTGTTTTGTTTGTTTGTTAACATATCGCTCAACAGATGACGCTGTCGGTGAATGAAATGGTATGGTTTCGTTTTCGATATCGATACAAAAGGGAACGTTTTGTTATTAATAGATAGATATTTAGCTACTTGTGGTGTTTTATTATTATATATTTATATTTAAACTGTCTACCTCGGGTGGACACTATTGGAAATCCCTTAGTTCCATAAAATATAAATAAATGCTTATATTTAAAGGGTAGAATAGTTGATCACGTTAATAACGTAAATCGTTAACAATTAGTATTTATATTAGGAAAATTCATGATTTCTTTACACAGGAAAACGTGTATAATTTTGTCAAGCAAAACAAATTCAAATAATGATGTAAGTTAAGGTGCCTAAAGCGGCCGGCCCTCTTCTCTCGCGTCTTGCCCTCTTTGTGCAAAAGGGTACTATTTGAACAAAACTAACATTGACTGGTAATCATATTCATTAATTGAGAGTGTCTGATACCTAATACTTGTTTATTAAGGACAGCATTATACTAAAGGCGTTAGTAGCGTTAATAGGCTCCTACCTCCTTTCAAAAAGAAAATGTCAATAATCAGGATCTATAAATCGTTATAATTCCATGTAAGACCTTACGATCGATTGCAAGTATAACCGCAAGTTTAATGAATGAGCCCTATGAGACTATACAGCAGTGCCAACGTAAAGAGCTTCGAAAGTTTGTTTGCATAATGAGACATGCCATTAAAATATAATTTGATATTAAATGTTTATACACTGTGATTCTCAATACCTCAATTTGAAATCAAGGACGCGCATAACTTAAACAATTTATTAGTATATGTATAAAGTTGGTCTGGACATTAGTATGTATTTTATGTCACAACGCTGTACCAAGAGGTTCCTTGCACTGATTTTGGTTTAAAGTTATATTCAGTTCTAATGAATGTTTTGAATTAATGATTTTAGTTGCGGTGTAAACCACCTTGCTTTTATACTAAATCGTGAAAGTCATAACCTTGCTGAAAGAAAGAATACACAGTCATGTTGTACGATTTTTACACCATAATAATATTTTTTAACAAATAATTTAGAGAGGAGTACAGGTTTAAGTTTAATTACACATATACATATATCTGTATATACATGTATAATATATACATTTAACAGTGACAGAGCCATGCTTAGGCACCAATGGGCCGGCTCAACCGGTGCGATACCACGGCCTCACAGAAAAACGGTTCTGAAGTAACGCTTGAGTTGCATTTTCTAGATTTAGTGAGGTTTTCAGAGGCCCAACTCGTCTTCTCCTCTTTCTCTCCACATGACGGCGGTTATCATATACCAACAATTTAGTAGTCTGTCTCCCTGTATTAAAAATTTAAAACAATGTGCTAGTGCTGGCTAACCATGATTTTAAGTAGCTTGCACATGTGTATTTTACTTTCTAAAAAAAAAGAAGTTGTATTTCCCCGAAATGAGTAAAACAAACCAACTCGCAAAATTTTTCCGATGCTGTAATATTTCAGAGTACTTCCCTCCGTGGCAACCTTTACGAACATTTACGAAAACCTCATTAACTATTTGTCTTGCTAGCTTTGGTTACTACAATATTCTTGCGGGAATACGGTAACAATATAATATTTTGAAAATACATACACTATGTTCTTTCCACAAAAGAAATACCGAATGCCATTTTCATACCGCCAACATGTGTACTTATTTGTTTCCGATATTTGTTTAATATGAGAAAACGTACTTTATTATTTCCTTTTATACTTCTACGTAAATTCATGCCGTGGTGGTGCCTACTGGTTGACGTCAAATCACTGTAAAGTACCTGCAGAGGAAGGGGACAGAAATGGAATGTAGATCGATTCGGTAGAAGTTTGGCTAGATAGAAGACGTAGTGGCGAAAATTTAAAAGGTTATGCTGAGAAGGTTCGGGCACGTAGAAAGAATAATTGCGGTAAAAATGACATGTCAAGTTTAATAACATAAGTATAAGTAGGTATAAGGCAATCATCAATGGGAATGCCCAATGCACAATGCACTAGAGTAGTAGAGCCACCCAGATTTCAGCAGGAATGGGCCGGTTCGACCGGGGCAGTACTACCCTCTCACAGAAAACCAGCCTAAAGCGACAACATTCGTGCTGTCGTCTTTCGCTGGTGAGTGAGTGCGCCGGAGGCCCAATGATGCAGGAGTGACAGTTATCGTGGTATGTGTGTGAGCAGTGGAGTGCTCGTAGAATCATTGTGAGGGTGGCGTGGATCAAACAGTTGGGCAGGGAGACCCGTAGCCTTCCGTCCGCCGGTTCGGTCTTCACCATGCCTCACCGTTACACGATGACACAGTATTTTCAGTCTCAGTTTACACTGTGACGATGACTCTCATGCCTTGTACGCCCCCTTTCCCAACTCTTATCATGGTAGTACAAAGAAAGAAAAATGGTCCAACAGCGGCATCCTCCCCTCCCAGTAACCCACTTTTTGAGGTGGACTTCACTAACATACGTGGACTCCATGCAAACCTCAGCGCCGTACACCAGCACCTTAAGACGGCTCGGCCGGCCATGCTTTTTCTTACGGAGACACAAATACGCCGCCCTGCCGACACGGCATATCTCTACTATCCCGTCTACGTGTTAGAGGAGTGCTTCCTCGTGAGCGCTGGGGTATGTCTTTTCGTCAGGGCGGATGTTTGTTGTTGCAGTCTGCACTGCCTAGAAGATGCATCCTTCTCCATCCTTTGGCTTCACGTAGATTTTGGCTCTATGAGCCGGATCTACGTTTGCCTTTATCGGTCCCATTCCAGAGACTCCGAGACAACTCGACTCTTTGACTACATGATTCACGCAACGGATAAAGCGCAGGAGCAGTTCCCGACCGGCGAACTGGTGTTTTTGGGAGACTTTAACGCCCACCATGACTTCTGGCTGAGATCTTCCAGAACGGACCACGCTGGTCGACCTGCCCACGCATTCGCTCTCACGCATGACCTTACCCAACTGGTACTCCAGCCCATCAGGATACCAGACATATCGGGTCAAGCACCCTCTTTGCTAGACCTTCTGCTGACGACTCACCCAGCACAGTACAGTGTAACGGTTAACGGGATCCTCCGACCACTGCCTGGTGTCCACCTCGGTGCCTCTTGTTGCCCCACCACGGCCTGTGGTAACAAGGCGACGGTTATGGTACTACTCGTTAGCAGACTGGGATGGAATGCGGGATTATTTTGCATCCATCCCTTGGGCTCAACGCTGGTTTAAAGACAGGGATCTGTCGCAAAGTGCGTCTGCCGTGGCTGACGAAATCACTGTCGGTATGGAGTACTATATCCCCTACAGTGAAGTCGCCAGCACAAAGACCCGCCCCTGGTTCAATCTCGAGTGCACCCGTGCTGTCACCGCTGACTTCAGCGGTGACAGCACGGGTGCACTGCAGCAGGGTACTTACCCTGACGGATCACTGGCTCACGAGCCGCAAGAGAAAGCGAAACTACTTGCTGACCTCTTTGCGGCTAACTCCCGAATCGACGACCGAGGCGCTCACCCGCCCACCCTTGTGACTTGCGACTCCGCAATGCGGGATATTCGCACCCGGCAGAGGGATGTCCGTGCGGAGCTTCGGTCACTCGATGTCCGGAAAGCCAGTGGACCCGACGGTATTCCGGCGGTGATTCGTAAAAATTATGCACCAGAGTTGTCTCCTGTACTGACGCGCTTGTATCGCCTGTCCTATTCCTCGGGAATTGTTCCGGAGGCCTGGAGAGAGGCGAACGTCCAACCCATTCCCAAAAAAGGTGACCGCTCCGATCCAGCTAATTACCGTCCTATAACCGTCATCTCCATACTCTGTAAGGTGCTCGAGCGGATAATCAACACACAATTAATCCACCACCTAGAGGATCACTCTTTGTTAAATGATCGGCGATATGGTTTTAGGCCGAACCGATCTACGGGTGATCTTCTAGCGAACGTCACACATCTTCTAGGCATGTGGAGTCCTTGGCCATCAGCATCGACATTGCCAAGGCTTTCGATAGGGTCTGGCATCGCTCGCTTCTCTCCAAACTTCCTGCATTTGGTCTGACATCCAAGCTATGCAACTGGGTTGCTGCCTTCCTCCACAAGCGCCGCATTAGGGTTCTCTGTGACGGCGCGGCCTCTGACTTCCAGGAGGTTAGCGCTGGTGTACCTCAGAGCTCCGTCAAACAAAAAGTCTCTATTCTTTCCCCTTCCTACTTACTCTTCAGAACACTCAACTGCCACTACAGGATAGGCTTAGTATACTGGGTATGGACATCTGTCGAGATCTCAATCCGCGTGATTACATCGAGAGCGTCACTAAGGCGGCCTCGCGGAAGCTCGGTGTATTGAACAAGGTGAGACGGTTCTTCTCGCCCGAGCATCTGTGTCTTTTATCCAAGACCCAGGTTCGCTCCTGCGTGGAGTACTGCTCTCATCTTTTGGATGGCTATGCGCAGTATGTGCTTGACGCTCTCGATCGGTTGCAGCGACGCGCAGTCCGCATTGTAGACTGTCCTGAGGTCACCCAGTCTCTTGAGCCCCTGCAGTTCCGAAGAAATGTCACCTCTATGGCAGTTCTCTATCGCCTACATCACGGAGAGTGTTCTGACGAGCTCTTCCAATTGGTCCCACCTTCTCCCTTCCTCTACAGGACTACACGTGCTGGCCTGAGGAGTCACCGTTTGCGAGTCGAAGGTATGCGATCCGAACAAAAAGGTTTGGCTCTTCTTTCCTTTGCCGATCGGTGAAAGATTGGAATTCACTACCAGCGCACGTTTTACCTTACCACAAGCGGGGCGTAAAAAAGCATCTCACCGGGCCGCCATAGTGTGAATCACCATACTACATTGACTAGATATGCAATGAGGATGGTGACACATATAAAAAAAAATGCACTGATCCGAAACTCACGGCTTTCTATAATAAGTTTGATGACAGTAGAGGAAGCTCATGAAGTATGTAAGGATAGTAGCAAGTGTCGGCTCTCATCTTTCCCCTCCCCGCATCTCCCTACCCCTCGTCAACCTCAAAGCCAGGCAGCGAACTTATGTCCATCTTGAGTTACAGGTGTCCATCGTCCATGGACGGCAGTAGTTACATACCATCAGGTGACGGTCTGTTGTTCTGTCCCCTCATATTAAAAAAAGACAGGAATTGAAATGTGATTTGTGTGTAAAGTTACCCACGACGGGAATTGTAATTTTCGTGTAAAATGGATAACTTTATTACAAGAAAAGAACATGAAAATATTGACAAACGTTTGTGAAAAGAGTAGGTCCATCAATTTGAAAGTCACGCAAAATTCAAAAAGTGGACAGAGTGTGTTCGCTACGCTCATGAGCAGTTTCGACCAGCTTCTGGTTGGACTGCTTCTGCCAACCAGCTCGCCCAAACACAAGAAGAATTGTTCAATGCAGTCTTCCTCAAAAAGTTAATTACGTTTATATTAATGTTTATTGAATATTTAAAGCTTATCAGTTATAGTACATGTTTTAAATAAATTCTAAATATTTACATATCTTTGCTAAATAAATGTTCATTTTCAAATCGGAACTGACGGATATACGGCGGATATTACGTTATCTCACACCGGATATGGTTGTCGGCTATCAACTCAATTAGCGGCTTGTTAGCTGATAAATTAATGATTCTCCAAACTTTAAATACTACACAAAATAATGATTATAAAGATACAGTTCATTAACCAACCAACCTTACTTTTCCCAAGAATATTGAACGTAACATACATAAATCAATTTATTTGACGATCTTTTTACCTTTGACGAGGATCGGTGTCAAGCTCCCTGACGTAAAAGAAAGCAGCCAAAAGCTTTTGACACAAATATTGCGATGATCCTAAATGGCATCGGGAAAAGGATAGGAAGATGGTGATGCCCATGATAAGGTTTAGATAAACTTTTGTAAGCTAGTGTTGCTTTGGTTAAAGGAGTGAGTTAGGAGGGAGGGAGAGTTTAAAAGTTCTACGTGTAAAATGATAAAAATAGTAAATAAAAGCATCTATCACACTTTTTTTTAGATAGAGAAAGGAAAGGGAATAATAAATAAGTCAGTGTTTATCATCGTTAAAGCTTACGCTTATTGTTCATTTATTTAAAGGTTATGTTGTTGTTGAAGTTAGTTTATTATCTTATCTTTCAACTTCTATTATAGTTCTATTATAGTTATCTTTCAACCTTTTTTTATGTTACATAAAACGTTATGCACTTACATTATTGGTAATTCATTTCTATCTTTTATTGCATATAACAATACTTCTATATAAAACATATTTAATATTTTTAATGTTCACCAACTTATGAAAAATACAGAAAGATAATAATAATATAGTAACGTCGTAAAATGTATGTCATCGGAAATTAATGGCTATTTGAAATAGAGACAGATGAGATAAAACGAAATGGTGAACATCATTAACACTTACTTAGGCAAATCCTCGAATGGGTATGTCTGATTCGATATTTAAAGTGTGTGTGTAATAAATTAATAAGTGAATGTGTCATTCATCCTAGGCTATAATTCATTTCAGTTTAGTATATAAGTTAGACGAATGGTTGTAATTTGATTTGTTTAATAAGTAATTAGAACAATAATGTCCCTCAGTTTCTATCGAGTTTCCCGAACGACAACGTTTCCGGATTTACATTGGTACAGATATACTACTTTTCACAAATATTTGCATTGAGCGGGTACCAAATCTGTAAACTAAGACACTGCAGTCAACGCTCTAAGATCGCGTCAAATAGATCGATCGAGGGTTATCTAAAGAAGTATGGAAAATTTGGTAGTACATTGAATGGGGAAATAAGAAGCGTGGCAATGAAAGGAATATAATCTCGGTTGTACGGATGGATTGGGAAATGTAGGCAAGAGCTAAAAGATTAATAAGTAACAACCTAGCTATTATCGGGAAATGATATACCTGTACAACTGTTAGTCTTCAATATTTTTATCTCTTACATTAATGGTCGTATTTACTATTCATAGAAATGAGTTGCCACAAAATTTTACATTTTATATACGAGATAACCTCACTTACATACATACATATGTATCATGCACGGTTATCATGAAAATCTAATCTGTGTTTTGGGCTTTATAAAAAGTAACGTTCATTTTTATGTATTTTAATTTTAAGTTTATGAACAGTTATTGTTATGGGCTTGGTGAAAAAAAAAATATACAGTATTGAAATGGAAAACCTACCTAAAAAAATATTTTTAATGTTAAGTTTCCTTAGTTTTTGAATAATATAACATGGAGCGTAATATGTTCTTGGCAGTCCGCCAACATGATATATTTTTGACTCCTAGTGTACTGCTGGTTTTAGAGCTGATATTAAGCACAGATCTCTTATTTTTGCAACGAGTTTATGTATGCTGGGTTTTGCATAACTTTCAGTAATAAGAGAAAAACACATAGTCATCTAAATTTAAAATGAATATAAGTACGTCATGGTTTGTTCTTGGATAGCCTTTATGCCTTGGTTTTGTTACATAAATTTAATCTTAATGTATTGATAAAGTACAAAGTTTGATATACTCATAAAGCCGATGAGTAATATAGATGGAAGACACATTATGATGCAAAGTTTTGTATCTATGCGCATTTAATAGAATACATTGCAATAAATTACAATACACGAATTTGCAGTAGGTACAGTGCAGTTTATTACAATCCTATGTAGAGCAATATGGCACTTACGACAAGCTTATGTATCTATCGCTAACTACCTCAAGGATGAAATCTTAGTTCCAAATTGTATCTACACTCCATTTAAGTTTAACAGGACCCTTAATGTGGTAGGCTAGGTATTAAGGGGCTTTATCTTTAGATACATCATAACATCAAAACTTATCTTAACATGCATCGTTATCCAAGTAAGATTTAATCTGCAGTATTGTTTAACCGTGGGAGAGCCATACTTAGGTACGAATTTGCCGGCTCGATCGTAGTAATACTAGGCCTCGGCCTCACAGGAAACCGTTAGACAAACAAGGCTTGCCTTGTATGGCTGAGTGAGCGTGGGTAACTGAAACTCAACTCCTCTTTCTTTCTTTCCTCTTTTCCCTCCCGTCACCCCCTCATTCCACTTTACCCCTCTTTCTCCCCCCCCATCATGAAAAGCGCTGCTAGCAATTATATTTCCGTTTTTTTTTTGGAATTGCAGTAAAGTGATTTCGGTAGTCGATGGTTTTGAATCGAGCAGGCATATATTGGCAGAGAGAGACATAATTGAGAATACTAATAATTAGTCTAAACCAGTCTATCAGGTTCGCAGTAAAGTTTAAGGTTTGGTCGCTAAGGCGCTAAAGTTCAAGGACGTCAGTATGAGTTTATTTAATATAATAAGATTGATTTAGTAGTATTATTTATTACGTTACCGGCCTACGAAATATTGATTTGTCAAAGTGCCAAGCCTCTGGTTTGTAGTAATTCAATGTTCTTCACCTAAAGTTGAAGGCTGTGCAGTTATTACAAAACTTAATTTAGGCAGAAATGTTATATTGAGAGATTTTAAATGGAATTAACGAAAAGTCTTGTCTAAAAGACTATGTCAAAAAGCTCTGTTAACACACAGAAGCTATCTCACACCCGAGGATTTTGTTAGATGTGACACAAAGTAAAAAAATCTGCCATAAGCAGTTTAATCGCAAAACTATAAAAATGCGATTAAGTTATATTTAATTTCTTCTTAGTTTTTTTTTTAGTTTTGAGATTAAAGTGCTCATGACTATTTTTTCTTGTTTCGTGTCGTTTTAAAATAAAAATAAAAATCAGACACATAAAATGAAATGAACGATACACAAAGGTACTAAGCAGTAAAATTACACTGCCTAGTACCTACCTTTATATTTGTACCTGTATATTAGTAGTAGGTGTAGTTGGTAGCTTTATATTATTAAAGGTACTAGCAGGTACTAAGCAGTAACATGGCACTTAGTACCTTTGTGTTACTTTAATTTTATTATAGACTTTACATACATATGTACATACGGTCACGGCTGTATCCCCTAAGTGGTAAGCAGAGGTTTATTAAACACCCACAGTTGGTTAATAAGAATTTGGTGCCACTAACATTATACAGGGGCAAGCCTGTTGCCATCATCCGGGCAGTGAATGACTGTATATATACTGTCTGATAAATAAAAAATATGAGGGGTCTTTGGACCCCAGGTTGGAACGAAGTTCATCACGGCCGTAACTATAGCAATAGGTGTCGGAAAACAGGCTTATTACACTACTCGGTCTCACTCCTATTAGCTCAGAGCGTGTAACGTGCAATAAGGAACTTCGTTTCAACAGGCTGTTCCCTTAGTCACCTTGATTGAATGAAGTTTAAGTGGTATTTAGAAAATATTCAAAGAAAATGAAGCATGATTGTAACTACGTCACTGGCTATGATGAACGTTTAGAGCCCCGATAGACTTCTATGTGATCAATATACGAAATCAACCGATTGTGTTATAAAAATAATAAATATTTCGTCGATATTATTTCTCCTTTAAAACGAATGGTATTTTTCTAATATTACTGGCGTATTGTATTGATTCGTTATTTAAAATAAACATCCAAATTTACTCCCGGGTAGAACATATTTGTCAAGCAACTTCTCTTTACTTATGTTTTTTTATCTTAGGAGTATTACTACGGCCTTATAGAAAACCAGTAGACCAACAATGCTTGCATTGCAGTGCCGGGTGAGTGAGGGTACCGGAGGTCCAACTCCCACTTTCCTCTTTCCCCTCCCTTCCCCTCTTTTCTTTCTACTCCCATCGTCCCTTTTTAATCTTTCCATTCGCTCATCACCCTAAAAGGCGGGCAGCGCACTTACGACTCTCGAGTAGGAGGTGTACATGGGCGGCTATTGTCACTCACCATCAGGTGACCCGTTTGTTCGTCTGTGCCCCTATAATAAAAAAAAACACAAAAGTATTTCAAAAAAGTGCATTGCATGCATAAAGGACGACAAAGCTCATTATTTATAACGTCATTATATGTATGTCTAGCATTTGAAATGGTATATAACTATAACACAGCATTTGTAATTTACTTGAGTGATTTAGGTGCAAGAATTTGCCACTTAAATAAAAGAGCAATTCCAAAAAAAAGCAATTCATACGAGCATACCAAAAGCCTCGAAGGAAGAATGCCCTATATTGTACAGAAACAAATATTGGTTGCCCACTTACATAAACTTACGCCTTATTCCTTTCGGCGTAGACAACATAATAAAATATAATATAATGTGATTGTACTACAACCACTTTTATTAAGAAAGTTTGCATTATGCTTGCATCTTGGTTTGTTATTAGGATCATTTGATAGTAAAGCTAGTGCTTAAAATGGAAAACCTGAGGTATAAGCACCATTCCTACTACACTTATTTTGGTTAAGAGTAATGTTGAAGCAAATGTCGGGCAACCACTTGTGGCGTATGTGCCCAAGCATAAATACATTTTAAATAATTTAGAATGAGGCATCTTGTAACGTAACTGCTAGAGTTTTTTAGTAACAAGTAACTTTTCGTTTCAAACGGAATAATGATGCGCTTTATTTTTATGTACTTACTCATTCCCTTACATATGTTGCCGTATAAGAAAAACAAGACCAGAAAATAATTTATGTCTGGATGTACGTTGTGTATGGCCTTTTTTTGTTTTTTTTTTTGTGTGGTAACCCTCACAGGTCATCAACTTACAGGGGCAAATGGGTAAGGTGGCATGTCGGACTCGAACCGACATAAACCACACAGTGTTCCGTCCACGGGTCTTATGACCGGGGCCGCAGGTGTACCCTAGAAAGGAGGTCCCTGTGTACCTGGTAGACCTGGCAGCCTTTTGAACAAGGTGACCCCAATATGGTGTGGGGGGGTCCCCCCCTTATATTTAGTCAGGCGCGCGTGGAACACGTCGTGCCGCCGTCTCGGGGCGCTTCTGCTAGAGCGATAGATAGTCCAGTCTGTTGCCCTCAGGCCAGCGCTCATGGATGCACTCTCCAGCGCCTTTTGCGTCTTCTGCGGGACGGAAGACTACTAACGCTCTCCCGTTGCCTTTCCGCCGCTTCTTTTGCAAGCATCACTGCCTCGCAGTACGAAGTCACGACCAAATGAACTGACAGAGTTTAAAAAAATATTTGACGTTATGGACTTTAAAAATGGCTATATTTGAGTATTACGTAAGTTTAAACTCTGGTTGAGGTCGGCAAGCCATTAGAAAGATAAACACAGTAGTTTCTGTTACAAACTGCTTTGAAGTGTTAACTCGGTAAAACTTTATTGGAGTAAAGAAAAATGGATTATTACTTGTTCAGAAGCCCAAATTTTATTCAACAATATAAAATAAATGTTCTATTACTACCTATTGAGTTAATAGACGCCATCAAAGGAAATTTCTATATATCGTACGAGTGTTACAATAATGCATTCACTTTAATCGTTGCGTAAGTTCAGAGAGAGTAGATAGCATCATTATTTTAAATAAAAAAAAAATCAAGAACATTACTGAGATTGCGGAATCCCATGCACTCTCGCTCTGGACCATAGCAATAACCATGGTCTCCAGCGAGAGACACGTTGTGTATGACCTACGTTCTCACTTTCTTCGGCAAATTTACTGAAAAATTGCTCACTTTCGAAGTCTCTTTCACATCACATTATTAGGTAATGACTAAAGTTTTTGACCTTGTCTGGTCACGCACATCCTAATTATTTCGGTTTGAAAAATATCGATTGGCCCAAGTCCGATTACTGTCGCTATTGACATTTGATAATATTAAATATTAACTTCCCACTATCTGCCAAAGTAACTAGTCGGTCGTATTTATTACTCGTTTTTATTGTACTGTTTGTGCTTGGACACTCTTAAATTGAATACGAGCACATTAAAATGAAATGTTAGTAATTGCCACGAAAGATTTGCACCTTTGAAACAAAACTTTAATATAATTGTTGATGTTACGTATGTGATACTTCGGTTACTTTTCGGATGACTTTCTATAATATAAATACAAGAAAAAAAAGAGTGAGAAAAGAAAAGAAAAACAAAACAACATTTTTTAAAATGGATACATGTTTACCTTACTCATTAGAATTTAATTTAAATAACAATAATTAATAATTCAATTTTCATTTATTTAAATTAGCTCTACTAAAATTAGAATTAAATAATGTAATGAGTGTTTTGTTCTTCTATTAACAATTTATGAAATATAGATAGGATTAAAAAAAATACTTAAAACACCATTGTTGAGTTAATAAAGTTATGAGCTATGTTACTTTTTTTTTTTTAATTATGTTACACAAAGTAACTAAAAATAAATTTAGACGAATCTTCAATTCCTGTTTAAAATGGAGGCAAAACTCAGTTCACTTTGACACGCTGCTAATTCAAATTAATCTTAAAAGTCAGCTTTTAAATATTGTTTGGCAGATTCCAGTTCACTGAAACAGATGGCAATTTAAATTTGAATAAATAATAATTTGAATAAATATAGTTGCATAGATGAAGAAAATAAAAACAAATAATAATTGAAGAGATATTCACACAGTATTTATACATAGTCAGTCGTACTTGATACCAAATAAGCAAAGCGCTGGAATATGAGCAATATCTGGCACATTATTATGTCTAACATAGTTAATTTTCTAATTGTTAGTTCCAGGAATGAGTTTACTAATATAGATTGGATTTATAGGCTTTCTCAATTTAGGAGCAATCAAAACTTTGTACGTGCTTCAATCAAATTGTAAAAGGATTTCTATAGTTAAGTCAAGAACAAGAACAAACAAGTATAATTATACTTTTTATTTATAAAGTTACTCAATAAATTACATTTGAATGTTTATTCATTTAAATTCGACCATTTCATAAAACTAGGTTAGTTATACCCTAAAAGTAAACACACAACTAACTAAAACAATGCAGTTTACAGAGTACAATGACATTTGACACGTAGAATTTCGTGACAAACAATGACCGAAATACTTAATACTATTTCCAATTGAACATAGATTTGGTTCAAATGTGCAAACATTTCTCAACTATTACATTTTTTTCGTAGGTAATGGGGAGTCCACACGCTCAGACGAGTCGTATGGGCGCCGCGCACTGCGGTATTGAAACCACGCATGCGTAGAGCACACAATCGGAAAACAGCCTTATAATTATTGTCGTAAAGTGCATTTTCACTCGTTCTAATAAGGATTACACTATGGAAATTTCGAATAATAAGTTGGTGCTGATTGAATAAAGGTATGATTTGACGCTATGTTAGGGAAAGTTTTTTAATTAATAGTTAAGGGTTAATGATGACGAATTAATGATTATATAGTTAAAGGTTTACTTTCTTACACTAACCAAAAATTACGGGAAAAACACGCATCATTCATAATTTTGATAGAAACCAAATTATTGTAGCTATTGATCTTGAAAATTCTTATTGGGACCAAATTCTAACTGGAAAAATGTTGGTGTTTAATACACCTGTGTACGTATGTATGTCAACTTCAAAAACATGGCGCTGACTTATTCCTCAAAATCGGTTGTCTTTATAGACCCACAGCCTTTTCTATACTATAACTTGTCCGTTGCAAACCCTATCTAACCCCCTCAATCTTTGGCCCTTTACACTGCTAGAGAAAAACAGCATCGTGCTAAGAGAACTGTCTTACTACAGTTTAGTACACTAAACTATCTTACTATAGTTTAGTACACTAAACTGTAGTAAGATAGCTCTCTTAGAGAGCTTTTTTTTAGTTTAGTCATCGTATTTAGATTTAAATCTGATGTGCCTCCCGGCATTTTAAATAATAGTTTCTCTTGATACAGTCAGTAATATCATCATAACCGATGTTTGTAATCAAATCTTGCAAACTTAATTTGATTTGCTTCCCGGTTTCCGATTGAGCTGAAATTTTGCATACATTTGCATTGTCAATGCAATATTATGATTACATAGTGCTGATCTGATGATGGAAGCTGGAACGTGGGCATTGGAACTTCGCAATGAAACGACACAACCTCATCGCGTTTGAGCTCGTTGAAATCGTCTTGACGAGTAATTTGCCTTAATTGCCTGCCTAGGTACCTAGTGATGGAACATTAAAGAACATTTACCATAATTACTAATTCATTATTTTTCTTTTGCAATCACAATGTAACGCGCTTTTGTTTATAAAAAATGGTCATATAATAAAAATGCAAAGAATTAATACAAGGTGTAAAGTTATAGACTTTAATAAAAATGTCTAATAGGTATGCACCTACTTACGATATGGGATTATCGTGATGTCGACGAATATAGTTAATAATGAAATTATTATTTTTATATTTTTATTTCTTTTTATTAACAAGCACATAACTAAAAGGTTGTTTTTAATAAGTTTTTTTTTCTTTTAATTTAATTTTACTTTGCTGCGCGAATTTGAGCTGCCATCTCGTTAAGCACCTTCAATCTTTTGTGAACCGGTTTTACTAGTTTTACTTAATTACGTATTTACAACAATTTTACTTTAGGCAGACTAACATGTTTGTTACATGTTCATTTAGGTCAAACACAAAACGATTTAAGTATTGGGTATATTGTTTGCAAGATCTTCTCACAATCATGTATACCTAACCGATATCTAAGTATAATACAATTTATCATTCAACAGTCTATAACACAAAATAGGATGTAAGAGCTATCGTGTACTCTTAGAAGAATTATAAACCTACTTAAAATTTTTTTTTTGTTTTTAATTTCTGTTATCGCATCACTCCATCTTTATTTACACATCATATTGGAGTCGCCTTCAAAAACGGCCAGGTCTGCCGGGGTACACAGGGACTTCCTTTCTAGGGTACACCTGAGGCCACGGCCATAAGACCCGTTGACGGAACACGGTGTGGTTTTAGTCGGTTCACCTCACCTATCAGCCATACCACCTTACCTATTAGCCCCGGTAAGGTGATATGGCTAAAAAATTCGTAATGTCAACCTTATATTGAAGAAGATATTCCCCCCCCTAAGATGGAAAATTAAGGCATCATGAATGCATTTGTAAATTGATTTCAATAATTCTCTTTTTAAACGGTTTTATTTAGCTTTCCCTGTTTGTTGTTTATTTCTTTAATTGTTTTGGTCAAAGCGACAGTTTGATTTGTTACTGAAATTTGGTACACACCTTTTGTTCTCGTATTCAATATCATTGTAAATCCAAGATGGCCGCCGTAACCAATTGGCGGATTATATATTTTTTCACAACCCCTTCAATATGGGTATCAAATGAAAGGACTTAAATGGTAGAATGGAGTACACTATGAAAATAATGAAAATCCAATATGGCCGATAACAAAATGGCAGATTACATATTTTTTCACTCTCAATATGGGTATCAAGTGAAAGGGACTAGTAGAAGAATTTCCAATCTAAGATAATACCGGATCTCATATTTGTTTTACTATATCTAATTTCCTATTTGTTCTCAATATGGATGGTGGATACCAAATGAAAGGCTTTACAAGTAGAACACGGTGCATTCTGGATAATAGAGTATAGACAGTTTATAAATATTAACTAACAAAATAAAAACTATAAATTTGAAAATCAAGTAAGTATTTTTTTTAAATGAAAATATTTTATTGACAAGCAAACTACATAGTTTGAGATCATAAGTGATACTTTTTACGTGCTAACATTTCAGGGACAATAAAAGAGCAATATAACTTTAAATAATTATGTTATGTTGCCGCAGTGACGCGAGCGTGCTCGTGATTATATTAACTAGGTATATTTATTTTTATATATAACAATTATGGACTTTCCATGTTCATCGCTAAATGACTTCATAGTAGGTATATCAAACTATATAACTATTAACATATATTATGTCAGCACATACAGCTTGGTGAAGAAAGATGCCCTTGAATGTCACCATATGTATAATGTTACACACTAGCTACAGTAAGTATTAAAGAAGTAAAGTACTCCGGTCGAGCAAGCCTATTAGTGCCTAAGCATGTCTTTCCCGTGGTAACTAGTGATTAGAGAAACTAGAGATTGAATCAAGAACAAGTACAAGAATAATAGTCATATCAGTTTTATTTATCCGTAAAATAATATCCGTAAATTGAAATAAGTACACCTCTGAGTATCTTCTTCTTTACTTCTTAGTGATATATCTATAATCTATAATCTATAATCTGATTATATTCAAACTTTCCGGGCCAAAGGTTTAAATACTGAAATAAAGACAGCCCAATACAGACATATAAGCTTTATCGCATCGTACTTCACTTTTATAGTATTTAATGATATGATAAAAGAAACTAGAACAAAAACATACAATAATTACCTAGCCGCCTTAAGTCGGAAGACATTTATATCACTACTTGAATATAAAGTCAACTGCAAAATACTTGGACCAAAATAGGTCATCTCATTATTGATAAGGCGTCTATTGACACGGGCTGTTTTTGAATCTTGTACGGGAAAGGTAACTTTAAACTTAAGTATATTTTAACCACCAAAAGACTGGTTTCTTTTTCAAATTTTTAATTACAATAAAATAATACACCTTATGAAAATCTGTATTTTTTTAAATTAGACTATTAACTATTTTTAACTTCAATAAAAAAATATTTTTAACAAAATTTAAATTAAATATTTTTAACTTCTACGATATGAATAGTCTAAGTGTACTTTCAAACCTTAAATGAACAAAGACACCGATTCACATTAAAGTAATAAAGTATTCCAAATATTTGAAGATTTAATGTTATGGACAAAAAAAACAAGTTCTTATAAACGACATACGTATTTGTATGTTGTGATCGAACAACTGAATATATGTTCCCAGCTTAAATAATTGTTTACTGTAACAAATTTTAAGTACTCTCCAGTAAATTCAAAGCTACGTTGATTCATTATTTACCAGAATAATTATTTTTCATGTGGGAGAGCCATGCTTAGTTCTTGTGAGGTTGGGAGGCAGTTTTTTTTTAAAGAATCTATTCAGCAGTTGTATGGTATGAATTTTTGTAGGGGTCGGTACCCGCTTTTTTATTATTTTTTTAATTAATTACATATAAATCGTATGAATAATTACTAAAAAAAATAATAGACTGAGTACACAAGTTACCCTAGTATAAATAGCTGTGATATAATTTGACGTTTATTTTTTGATTTCAAAAATTCTTAAAAAAATAATTAGACGATTTTGGTGCAAATAAAGTAATAAAAATGTTGATGTTTTATTTTAAAATAATTTTGTTACGAATTTATTTTATTTTACTCCCTTACCACTTACTTATAAAATAATGTAAAAAGTCTTAGTTGGTCCAATTTTACCGATATCGACTTGCTCTCAGTCCTTAATCAAACAGAGCATGGTGGTTTATATTAAAAGTTGAAAAACTAACATTTTGAGTTAATTCATTTTATGAATAAAGGTGTGATAGGCTACTAGAGCGGACGATTGAATTAGTTTTATGATACTTCTTCATATAAAGACTTCTACATTTATTTAATTTGTGATTCTCGGTAATCCTTAATTGAACGTGTTTGCACAATTGTTTTAGTTAGTAGACATTTAATTACACGTGTATCTTATGTCTAACTTTCTTTCTAGAAAAATATTAGTGGCTTCTCTGTTTTTGGATTTGTTTTAATAAGTCTGTCTAATGTTTTGCTGTTCCAAAATAAAGTGTAACATAGACATGTAACATAGAACGTGTCACATAGACATAATCTAACACAGGTAGAGAGAGCTAACTTCCTACTTATAAAACAAATTAAATCACTGTCAATATATTGATCTATAGTATGAAAGCCCGGTAAAGCACTTGCGGGTCTTGAGCTGCATGTGTCCATGAGCGCGGTCCCACGAGCGGCTTGCTCGTTTAACGATCATAATTGCCAGTAATGGCACTGTTGCTTTATAAACTAAAATATAAAATGATTTAACTTTTTTTTTATTTTTCATTCAGCTGTATTGTTCTCAGACTACGTCATAGCCTTCTCTTATTAAACCGTTTGTTTTCATAGAATTGTTGGCAAGTCGTCTTAAGCAAGGTTTTAGTATTTGACTATTCAATCCAAAGTGGCCTGCCTCTGCCTATTTTTCAACGTTCTATACTTCTGTAGTGTTGTAGAAGATTTATTTACTAAATTGTAAATAATACTATTTTAAGTTTTTTTTTTGCCTAAGGTTTGTTATCTATGAGACAGTATGTATACAATCATACAGAGCACGATGGCAATAGGCTTGTCTCCTATTACGTTAGTGGGTCCAAATTCTAATTGGCAAAATGTAGGGGTTTAATACATCTCGCCCTACCCCCTAGCGTCAGCGCATGTAATTATGTATGAATGTATGTATGTATGATAGATAGATGGATATATGTGTTACTTTTTTGTAACTTTATTATAATCAGTCTAAGTCTTTCTGATTAGGATAGAGAGCATTTATAAGGAAAATATGTTTATGATTTTAGCCAAGACTAATGTACCCAAGTTTTGAGTTTAAAATGTAATGTGGATTATCCCTAAAGATATCATGTTAAGACACATTAGTGGTTTGAAAATTAACATTTAACCATTTGATTTATTTATGTTTTCTAGCAGTAGTTCACTCACAACCTTAAACTCACTACATACGTTCACTAAAATAAGTAATTGTAGAATAGCACCAGTATCAACGTCAAATTTTATCTAAACATGAAATTGCCTTTATTTTTATTGTAGTAATAAGTAATAACTAATATGCTTTAGAATCATGTATAAAAGCAAAGCACACTAAAACTAAACAGTTACAGAAAATTGTATCCTAAGGAGATGAATAAAAGGATTAATTTAATACTTATAATGTTAAGGGGTACGACATTCAAAACTGAATTGTAACTCGAGGATGTTAAGGATTAAAATTATTTAGATAGTTTTATAGCTATGAAATAACAAGCAGTTTTACAAATAACAATTACTCGGTGCGTGAGGCACGCACAATGTTTGTGACCACGAAAGCAACTCGATGCAGTGTTTTGCAATCCATGTAGTTGACGCTTTTACAATAGTAATATTTGACAAGTAAGGGTAGAATGTACGAAACGTTTTGCATTCCGAAGCTTATTTCAGAATGTTTGTAAAGTTACTGAAAACAAATTAAGTAAATAAAGGGGAACCTACTGCTTATTCGTTTTCGTGGAAGTCATACTTTGTCGGTTGAACGCGATGTTTTAAAAACATTTACTATATAAAGTAGTTTTCTTATTTTGTGATAGTATTACTACCAAACAATTCAAAAACTAAATTATAAGAAATATCAAACTCATCTAATGGCAATTAATATTAAATTTAAACGTGGTATTTTAGCTTTATTTCCCACACGTGTGCAAAGGGGGCATAGTCAAAACTAATAGCCGTACAAAAAAAGGAATTACTTGACCCCATAAAGTCTTATATTTTATTATCTTAAATAAGAAGTTCTCTGAATTGAGGATTGAAACAAAAAGTGTACTTTGCTAAGTGCTGGTCAGTGAGATATACTCAAGAAACATATAGTGTACACGTGTGAGACAGCAATGTAGGAGTGCATGTCTGGTGATGCTGGGGAATACAGTCAGTAGGCATGGGCGATATCGGTTTTTTGTGACATCTGTTGTCTTACTGATATTTAGATTACACATCGATATTGACATCTGATTTCAGATGCCGATTTCTGCGGACACCGACATCCAAAATCTGCTTCTGCTAATTACGTTTGTTTGGTTGGCACTTTAGATTTGGATATTGAATAAACTATTCGTTAAAATTACATTGTAATAAGACTATGGTATTTTTCTTCATGCTTACCTTAAGCTTAGCACTAGCCCAAAAATGTTGATCATAAATATTGTCTATTTACATATTTAAGTTAAATAAAATAGTTGGTAAAGTTTGAGTTTACAATATTGGGGCACTGTTAAAAATCACCATATTTATATTGATTTTATGTACAAACTATTAACAATTTTTTACATATTTTACATTGTACTGTAATCCTTAAAGCGTTTTTGTTTATTTTAAGGGATAGGGGGCAAACGAGCAGACAGTTCACCTGAAGGTAAGTGACTACCGCCGCCTATGAACACCCGCAACTTAAGAGTCACAAGTGCGTTGCCGGCCTGTTAGGTAGGAGTACACTCTTTTCTTGAAGGTTTGAAAGCCGTATCAGTGCGGAAATACAATTGCAGGCAACTGAGTTCTATCTGGCTGAGAAAGTTCTGTACAGGTGCTGTTATTTGATTGTTGGGCAAGGCATAAGAGTATATAATTGGAATCTTTATTACATTGAGCCAAATAATTGGAAGAATTCACTATTTTCAAATGAGCCTCATAGGATAAAATCTGTTTTGCTGTGTCAGCACTCAGCATGAAAATTGTCTTTTTTATTTCAAAGTGGGTCCAAACTGCACCCCGTGGTCGTTCATGTGGTTAAATTGCTAAGTTTTTAGAGAAAATTATTTATTTAAAATTATAGGTAAAGTTTTGAACACTTCCTAATCATTTTAAATATTTACAAAGATGATTACCAAGAGAATTACGTCGTTATTTACAATATTATATATTAATATTAGTCACTTTGTAAACGTAGTTAAATAATATGAAATATACGAATGCAATGAATGAATTATTATATACTAAAAATGGCGAAAAAATATATTCATAATAAAAATATAAACATTAGATGAGATCAAGTGCATGACAAAAACTGATTAATACATTAGAGTTTAAACAATAATGTCCTTACTTTTTTATACTAAATGCGATCTTATCTCATTCAAATAATAGCTATTTCAGAAAAAAAATTGGGGACTAAAATCGTTTAAAATTGTTAACTGTTTACAGAACACAGCTTTACAATTGGATATCGGTTTGACATTCGCTTCATCTCTTTCTCAGAGACGGGTCGACGTAAAGTTAAACAGAGAGGGAGCGAATGTCGAACCGATTTCTGTATCTGATGTAAGTTGATTTTTCGACAATCAAACCTATAACTAAATCAAACCTATAATCTATGTTAGATAGTTTTTAGATGTGATGAAAACGGATGTCTCGTAACATCCAATCGATGTCATCTGATGTTAGGACGACATCAGATTTTAGATGTGGTTTGATACATCTGACACATACCTAACAGTAGTCAGTGTTAGAGTTTTGGAGAGGACGGTTGAGCTTGGGCTGTAGCAAGGCGATCAAGGTCGGAATCACGAGAGTAGGCGTTGCAATTAGATTACGTACATACGTTTTGGCATCTCGGTGAGTCGTAATGGATTTATTTTTAATAATTTTAGTATGCATATTTATATTGAATGTTATATGTAATTGTGACCCAGACTGAGTAATATAGCAATCTTCAAGTAGTTAAATGTACATACCAATATAGCATTGTTGTGTTATTGCGATTACGTTCCGTATTGGTTTAGATACCTTTAAAAGAGATGAATGTTTATTACACCCTGTAAAGCTGCTGCTGCAATCTTGTAAATTAAATTTGATTCTCTTTCCGGTTACCGATTCTGTTTATAAGATGGATTAGATCGATGACCAAATGCCAAAGTAAGCCCGCGCCGAGGGCTAAATGCTATGAGGGTGTATATGTATAAATGAGCGCCTCAATGCAGGAAACTACTGTAGATCATGCTGTTATTTATCTTAGTTCCAAAAAAAAAAAAGTTTTTTTAGGTACCTTGTGAACATTAAAGAACATTTAGCATAATTACAAATTCCTTATTTTTCTTTTGCAATTACAATGTAAAACTTTTGTTTATAAAAATGTCTACTTACGATATGGGATTATTGTGATGTCGACGAATATGGTTAATTATCGCTAAATGTTGCAATGTACCTTATAATGATATTTTTCTTATTAGGCTTCAATTATTATTTTAAATTTTTATTTATTTTTATTAACAGGCACAAATAAAAACTTGTTTTTAAAAATAGTTTATTTTTCTTTTATTTTTATTTTACTTTGCTGCGTGAATTCAAGCTGCCATCTCGTTAAGCACCTTCAATCTTTTGTGAACAGGTTTTACTAGTTTTACTTAATTACGTATTTACAACAATTTTACTTTAGGCAGACTAACATGTTTGTTACATGTTCATTTAGGTCAAACACAAAACGATTTAAGTATTGGGTATATTGTTTGCAAGATCTTCTCACAATCATGTATACCTAACCGATATCTAAGTATAATACAATTTATCATTCAACAGTCTATAACACAAAATAGGATGTAAGAGCTATCGTGTACTCTTAGAAGAATTATAAACCTACTTAAAAAAAATTTTTTGTTTTTAATTTCTGTTATCGCATCACTCCATTATTTATTGATGCCTGTTGCAGGGAACTTTATTTACAGATCATATTGGGGTCGCCTTCAAAAGGCGGGACCTACACAGGGACTTCCTTTCTAGGGTACACCTGAGGCCCTGGCCATAGGACCCGTTGACGGAACACTGCGTGGTTTTAGTCGGTTCGAGTTCGACATACCACCTTACCCATTATGACCCGTGGGGTCACACACAAAAAAGAATTCGTAAGGTCTACCTTATATTGAAGGAAATATTCCCCCCCCCCCTAAGATGGAAAATTAAGGCGTTATGAATATACATATAGCTCAATTCTCTATTTAAACGGAGGACGGAAACGGAATTTATTTAGCTTTCCCTGTTTATTGTTTATTTGTTTGATTGTTTTGGTCAAAGTGACAGTTTGATTTGTTATTGAAATTTAGTACACACCTTTTGTTCTTATGACAATATAATTAAATATATTCAGTATCATTGTAAATCCAAGATGGCCTCCGCAACAAATTGGCGGATTATATATTTTTTCACAACCCCCTCTATATGGGTATCAAATGAAAGGACTTGAATGGTAGAATAGAGTACACTATGAAAAAAAATGATAATCCAATATGGCCGATAACAAAATGGCAGATTACATATTTTTTCACTATCCCTCAATATGGGTATCAAGTGAAAAGGCTTGACTAGTAGAACTGTGACAAATTTCCAATCTAAGATAATATCGGATCTCATATTTGTTTTACTATATCTAATTTCCTATTTGTTCTCAATATGGATTGTGGATATCAAATGAAAGGCTTTACAAGTAGAACACGGTGCATTCCGGATTAGAGTTTAGACAGTCTATAAATATTAACCAACAAAATAAAAACTATAAATTTGAATATAAAATATGTATTTTTTTTAATGAAACGGTTTTATTGACAAGCAAACTTTTTTTTTTTATATACTATAGGGGGACAGACGAACAGACGGGTCACCTGATGGTAAGTGACACCGCCGCCATGGACATTTGCAACTCAAGAGTCGCAAGTGCGCTGCCCGCCTTTGAGGGTGATGAGGGATGGGGGATGCAGGGAGCGGAAAGAAGAGAGGAGGGATGAGGAGATGGAAAAAAGGAAAAAGGAGATGAGGGGAGAGAAAAGGGGGGAGGGGGAAGTGGGCCTCCGGAAACCTCACTCAATTCGGGGAAATGCAACACAAGCGTTACTTCACAACCGGTTTTCTGTGAGGCCGTGGTATCGCACCGGTCGAGCCGGCCCATTCGTGCCTAAGCATGGCTCTACCACTACATAGTTTGAGATCATAAGTGATACTTTTTGTCTGTTAACATATCAGGGACAATGAAAGAGCAATATAACTTTAAATATCATAAAAGTTTTGCAAATATAGACATAAAGTTGATTAACTTTATTGCTTTCTGATAACCTATATTGATAATTATGTCGCCGCAGTGACGCGAGCGTGCTCGTGATTATATTAACAATTACGGACTTTCCATGTACATCGCTAAATGACTTCATAGTAGGTATGTCAAAGTATACAACTAATAACATATATTATGTCAGCACATACAGCTTGGTGAAAATCTTGCGCGCGAGCAAAACAGGCCCTCTTATATCGGCGCACAGCGCGTTATTAAAAACCGTTCAGGCCGTTTTCTACTAAACGTTAAAATTTCGGCAATAAGTTGAATATCTTATGCTCTCTTTGATCATGTTCGATCACGAAACTAAATGGCGTAAGTCTCAAATCTTATTTTACTTATAACGAATGTAATAATTGATTTAGAGAAAAACTATCTTGTATAATAGTATAATCAACTATATTTCTTACTGTGAATACTTATTTGAGACATAAAAGCCCAGTAATTTTGATTTTATTTAAATAATCTTCAGTAAAAGACGAAAATGAATCTAGTGAAAATGTTACAATTACGTAACTATCTTGTAAATGGATATAAAAAGAACCTTTTGCAGAATATTGCAGAATATTTAATTATATTTAGGGAGCCTGCTCTTAAATCCCTCTTCGGTAATGAGTGCCGACGTCGGGGATCTCCGCTAGTTGTTGAAGTAAACTGATATTGTACCGTGTTCAAAGATACGATAGAATGGATGTAAAAATAAACCAATGCCAAAGTAAGTTAATGGTAATCATAGAAGTTAAAGTTTTGAACTCCTCTTGTCGCGGTTTGTTATTGATTTTACCGAATCATCGAAATCCAGCGGAAAGATGTCCAGCCAGGCGTCGAGCCTTACAGTCTAATGCGGAATAAGGCGTGGCGTTAGACCTCCCCTACTGGCTACCACGAAAAATACCCAGTTTAATAGGTAGATATCTACATTACTCAATCTAAGATTTTCGAGGTACCATCAAACTTTTTATTATGAAACGCACTCCTAAGTGTTGTGTGTGGTATATGAAGGAGGTTAGAAGTAAATAGTAATACCCTTAGTATAGACTAACCAATCCTTAAAGTTTATGTTAATCTGGTTTGAGAATCGGTTAATATTTATAGTCAGTGCTACGCTCCCATTAGTTAGAACAGTATTTCTAATTCTCAGACATAGCATCTGTTCAGCGTTACTGATCCCAGGAAGCCACTGAAGACAGCACAGTTATTTTGACCCCTAATGAAAAACTTATTATTGGACAAAAAAATCAATCAATTCACCCATTTGGTTAATTTTATGTTTTTCGATCGAATCAGATAGATAGTATACGTCGATGAAATTTAAATATGTATTAATATTTTAGTATTATATCAATATCATATTTAAAATCCAACACATTAAACACTCGATGATATTTTATTCCTATGCAGTAAATTACTCTTATCTTTATAACCCCAATACCGAAAAAAAAACTAGTACAAAAATAACATAGTTAGATTTTTTGTTGAGGTCTATTTTGGTGTGTATTTGTGCTTGATATGGACAAGACATTAAAATTCGCTTACCCTAACGATGTCTCTTTGAGGGGTAAACGGTTACGGAAGAAAACTTCATGTTCACATTTTTAAATTAATGGATATTCAATGTCGAGAAGAAACTCTGAAAGCTTTTTCATCTCTTAGCTCGGAAATTATTCTATAAGACAGCTATAAGGGCGTGACGTTCGTTTTGGATACAATGTTAAATAATTAATATGAAGGGATTGTTTTCTTAGAACGAATTTTAATGGATTAATTAACGCTGGAAATGTTTATTTCCTTGTACTTGTTTAAAAGGATCACGCCAGTGCAGACGCCACCGCACCGAAAGTTTGACGTCGTGACACCGTGGTTTGCATTGTTACTTGTAACTTCATTCTTCATCGTCTTCTCTATTCTTGTGTCTTCATCTTAATCCTACTGTTTTAGCATGAATTCTACTTAACAAGGTGCATTAATTAGTAGAGATACAACAAAAAAGCATTTTCCTTTAAATAAACTTCAATTGGTTACATAATTGAAAAAATAAAAATCACTAAACAAACTATGGACAACACAACACATTTATAAATTTAGTAGTTATTACATTATAATATAAAACAATACACCTATTTCAAGAAACCAGCGAGTGTATGCTGCATCTAACTAGAAACTTAAGCAGCATATTCTTTATTCAGTATATAAGATGGAATTATTTTTTAAGGTGTAGGGGGAAAACGACTATAAAATAAAATACGAAACAAAGTCAACTTAATATTTAGTGCTGATAAATATTGCTGATATATAAGCCAGTATTGATAATACGATTGCAGCTCTTAAGTTTACTGCTAGAACTCCAAACAGGCAATTTGCCTGCTGCATTAAATTTAGATACAAAGAAATTTAAATAAAAAAGTGTTATGGACATAACATTAACAATGAAAAACCATTATTTTAACTGTTTTCATATATTTTTAAAGGTCTAAGTATATTACTTAGCCCTTTAAAAACATATGAAAACAGTTTATTTAAAAATATACGCATGGCCTTAAACTTCAATTGACTTTGACTCCACTTGCTTTCCATCAGGCAAAGTGGAGTCACTATGGTGGGCTAATATATAAAAAAAAAACTAACTTCCTATTAAAAGTAACTTGAAAGCTCTGGCATTAGAGTCACAGCGTCGAAGCTTGAATCTTAATTTCCACATTTAAATAATAGAATGCAAGCAATAAACCATTGCTTGTAGTCTCAAGCCTTGAATAAGCCTGGTACTATGCTAAAGGTATGTCCTTTAAGTCTTTTACTAAACTACTACAACTTAAGTAAGTGTATGATATCTTCAATGTCAAGCAGTGGACTACAGTTCACTAATTATTTAATTAATTGTAATATTTTCAAAGTATACAAAACATTTTACCACGACCTACATAATGTGTGACCGAAATTCACCTAATATACATATAATATATCAATGTAATATAATTATGTACATTTATTTATTCATACATAACAGAGACATTGACAAAGAGACCATTTGTTATTCCATATTTTGAAAACAAATGTTCATTTGCATATACATATAAACAACTGAAACTCCAAATCCGTCATCAGCTAATCCAACGTAATTATTTAGTGACTGTCGTCAGATGTAGATCCTTCATTTGACATTCTATGAAATAAAAATATACAGAAGCCAACCATATTCCCTTTATCGTCTTCATTAGGCTGTTAATTATGTATGCGATAATTAAAGGACGGACATTACAATTCGTTTGATCTACACAAATGACAATTATCTCCGAAAAGATAACGATTTAGTTAAAGCTTAGATATTTTATTTTTTCAATTGATGAAGGAACTTAGGTAAATTGAGAAGTTAAGGAGAAATGAAAAAGAGCAATGAAAGCTACTTATAATCATGGTAAGCCAGCACTAGCACATTGCTTTTTTTTAAATATAGGGAGACAGACTACTAAATTGTTGGTATGTGACAACCGCCGTCATGTTGAGAGAAAGAGGAGAGGACGAGTTGGGCATACGGAAACCTCACTAAATCTAGAAAATGCAACTTAAGCGTTGCTTCACAACCGGTTTTCTGTGAGGCCGTGTTATCGTACCGGTGGAGCCGGCACATTCGTGCCCAAGCATGGTTCTACCACTGTGCTATTATTTTGTTGCTGTTATATAACTTTCACCAGAGTTTCGTGTCAAAGCAAGCCACACTAACTGAGTTAGTTCATTAATAGAGTATCTACTAGAAGACATTCCGTAAAAGAATGACAAGAGTACTATAGACACAAATCCGTTTACAAATTACGTTGTTTTAACCTTTTTTGGCTTCAAACGACCATTTATACCCAGTAACGGCTGTATGTATGCTAACATCCTACCTTATTCCAAACCAAAGTCGAGTTCCATAAATAAAACGAGTGACGTCACTCGAATGCCACTTCTACTTCTGTACCGTTCAAAGAATATTATAAAGTACTTTTAATACTCAAGTAAGTGTTTCGAGGAAGTCCGGTTTAGTTAGAGGTCTTGAACACCCAAGATATCGAGTGAACTTAAACTAAACTCTAAGTTCGAAACACACACGTAAATACAATAATTGTCGATACTTAGCGTCGCTAATGACGTTCTTTCCACTCTGCTAATAAGACCTGGTGGAGCTGGGATCGTTGTGCCTCGACTTCACAAGGCATGGATCGCAGCACCCTTTTAAGGGCTCCCTTGCACCAATTTGTAAAGTGACGCAAGGACTATCGCTTCTAGGTCCCATGTTGCAGATCCGGCTAGGAGACTCGCCGCTTCGAATGATACCGTGAGGTATCCTCTTATAATCCTGGCGGCCATCACCCGCTGAAATTTATATAACTTAAGATTCTTATGAAACAGGCTTGTTAAATATGCTTTTACTGTATTAGGAAAGCCAACTCTACAATTTTGGTCCCGCATTTTTTACCTTCATAGAAATTATTATAAAATGTTGTTATACTCATATAACTATATCCAATATACTTGACTATAGTATTTTTAACATTAGCATTTAAAATGAAACACTTTAGATCTTCACCATTATTTTAATAAGCCCAACAATTCTACCCCCTGTGTATAACGTTTATGTACAATAAAGCTTTCTATTCTACATGAAATTCAAGTATAACAATTTAACTTCGTCAAGATTTAGATTCGGCTACAAATTTTACATAACACCATAAAGCATATTTATTTATTTGGCACTTTTAACCGATACAAACATTTATTTTAAACATACCTCTCTTTTCTCTCTTTTTATCCTGGTTGAGAGATCTTATCCAAGTTAATCTTTATCTCTTTCTATGACCTATAGAAAGACTGGAAAGTCTAGTGTAGCACGTCTCCCAGTAAAATACACCAAAGATTAATTGTTAAAGTCATAAGGACAGTTTACTATCTACTACTAAGAAAATTTGATACTATAAGTATTGCTAAAGTTTACACCGTTTACAGAAACGTTATAGTAGAATTTCTTGGCACAACATTTCACACAAAACGTATTCCTGAAAAGTGAGCTGAGTCTTCAATGTGTATACAAAATTTTTCGTGTTGTCATGGCTCGGTAGTGAATAAATCTATCTGAAAGATAAACCACAAAATAGATATTGTGTTTAGGAGATAAAATATATTTGGGAGAGGTTAAGAACTTTGTAAGCTTGAATATATGTACATACATAAATACGCTTTCACCTGTATCATTGAAGAGGCAATAACGCAGAGGTGTAATAAACGTATAAAGGTTCGTTTCGGGAGAGTTGAGTGACACAACCTGATACCTTGATGTATGATTTAATAGTCCCCTTAATTCTAATGGATACATGGATTATATACTCTTAATCTAGGAATATCATGACATCATCATGAATGATTAATATGGTTCATCACATGACCATTGCACCACACGCCCTACCAAAACAGAAAAAAAAAAAAATAACCTAAGTTTTTTTTTTTTTTTTTAAACATTATATAATTTTGTCCTATTCTTATGTATAACTTCTTCTTTATTATTACGTAAGATTATAACATTAGGATCAATATCATCTAAAACCTTAAAAGGACCATCATACATATTATCAAACTTATTTCCTGTTTCATTTTTGATTAACAATAAATCATCTTTTTTATACATAACAGGTTTCAAATATGCATCAAATTTACATTTTCGTATCAATTTTGATTGTAACAATTTTTGCCACGCTTCATACTGTGATTTTTGTAATCTAAATTTTAATTCTAAGGGATAACTTTCTAAATCATATAAAGGCTCAACAGTACAATTTTGCAAATTTCTAGGGATGTTACACAATTTACCAAATACAAGCTCATAAGGCGTATAGTTTGTTGATGAATGTACAGAGGTATTGTAGGAAAAACACCAATATGGAAGCCACTCACTCCAATACCTACTGTCATTATCTGTTTGAATTCTCAAAAATGCATTCAATGATTTATGGGAATTTTCTAAAGAACCAATCGACTCATGATGATAGGCACAAGCAACTGTTCGTTTTATATTTAACAATTTACATCCTCACTCATAGTGCTGGAAATAAATTCAGTTCCCCGGTCTGTAGCAATTTCACGTGGGATACCATACCTTAATATAAAGTTGTTTACGAAAGCTCGAGCCACGCTAACGGTATCTTTTCTTGCTAATGGGTATGCTTCTACATACTTACTTAATTCACATTGTAATGTGAGTATATACGAGTTATCATAATAATCCTTATCTAAGGGCCCAACTATATCTAAAAATATTTTATCAAAAGCCGACTGCGCAGTTGTAGTAATAACCATGGGTTGCTTAGTATGTAAAGCATGCTTCTGTTTTTGGCATTTGTCACATTTCTTGACAAATTCAGCCACGTCTACATCCATTCTTGGCCAAAAGTAATATTTTTTTATATTACGTATCATACGTCTAGTACCTGCGTGCCCACTCGTGGGAAGCAAATGAAAGTCATTAAGTACTACTCTCTTGTCATCATCATTTACTATTCTTATTAATCCTTTTAAAATATAAATTCGTGGACCGGTTCAGTCATTATTTCCACAACATTTATTCAACCATTTAATATACTTCTCATTATTATTATTCTTCAGAATATAAATCTCATTAATTGATACTTTATTACAGATAGATTCGAAATTTCTCACGAAAGCGTCTCGCGCTGAGCATGATCGAGAACTTGGATCTATATAAATTGACATCTTTGATGGTATATAAATAAAATCATTTACTTTAGTACATTTAGCATTGGACGTTAATGCATAATTAGAAATTACTAATTCAGTACAATTTTTCGGTTTACTAAGAATTTCAACGATTCTCGGCTGATCAGACCGATTATCTGTTTTGTTCTTATCGACCGAAGAGTTGCTACTCGATTGATTTTTCGACATACTCCTAGTCATGACATTTAGAAAATTTTGATTAATACTTTTTAATTCATCGGACGTAATAATGATGCGAGATAACGCGTCTGTAGCCACATTATTCACACCCTTAACGTATTCAACCACGTAATCGTATTCATCTAATATTAACCGAAACTTTAGCAATCTACTAGAGGGATTATTGAAACTAAACAGGTAAATTAATGGCTTGTGATCGGTTTTAATTATAAACCTTTTACCAAACAAATAGGGTCTGAAATATTTAACTGACCAAATAATAGCAAGGAGCTCTTTTTCAATCGTTGGATAATTTAATTCTGATTTATTTAATGGCCGGCTTGCATAAGCAATTGGCAAGTCGTTTTTATTACATAAAACGGAACCTATGGCTACTCCAGATGCATCTGTGTGCAATATACACTCATTTTCGTCGTCAAAATTAGGATATTGTAATATTGGTGGATTTGTCAAGGACCGCTTTAATAATTGAAAAGAATTTTCACACTCTGTGTTCCAAATAAATTTTACACCTTTTCTACAAAGTTTATTTAACGGAATTGTTATTTCAGCGAAATGTGGTATAAATTTACGGTAGTAATTGACAAAAGCGACAAACCGCCTTACTTCGTCACTACTTTTTGGAATAGGATAGTTCTTTAATACTCGTGTCTTTTCAGGGTCAGGTGACACTCCACTAGCGGAAACAACATGGCCTAAATACAACAATTCTTTCTTTAGAAATTGACATTTCTCGGGGTTTATTTTTAAGTTTACGCTTCGAAGTCTTTCAAAAATATCAATTAAATTTACTCAAAAAATCATGTCCCAAAATGCCATCGGTTCTACAAGAAAAGTTTTTAAATACATAAAACTTATGTTAAAACTCAACATTACCGTAACTTAATCTAAGATAAAAACAAAGCCATCGCAATATACGTGACCTCCTATACCATTTATTTTAATACGCTCTATATGGAACGGAATCTTACAGTTCTCTAATATGTCCTGTCTAACTATGGACAATGACGCGCCGGTGTCAAGTAACCAACTACGGGACATTTGAAACACATTTAGATTAATTGAATTAATATTTTGACAATAAAAATGATCATGCACGAAAAAACTAATTTCTGTCCTCGGTTTCAGTCTTTCTTTCATTGTTTTGAATGGAATCAGAACTATTGCAGTTGTTACTTGAGTCGGCTAAGTTAATCTGATGATGACGCGCCGGTTGACGAAATGTTGTGTGGCCACGAAAACCACCGCGACCGCGAAAATTAGATGAATTAGCAAAGTTACGAATTCCACTTTGACCACAGTTAGTACCACGACCACGATTATTATAACTCTGAGAATTTGAAAATACTCTAAACGCACCCCTATTAAAACTATTCTGAAGCTTACCACGTTGGTAACGGCTTGACCTACCTCGGTTCTGCTGGAAGCTCAGCACTCGTTCTCCTTCTGCATTCGGCACCATCTCATCCAATGCCCCTTGAATGGCATCCTTTAAAGTGCTATAATTTCGCGCTGCAATAATCGTACTGAGTCGACTGTTACGCAGGCCGTCGGCAAATCTTTTAATCGCAATTCGCTCATTTATTGGCCTCAAAATTTGATATGCACCGGGATCGCCGCTCGCCTGAGTAATAGTCAAATCGACGAATAACTGTTCAAGTTCCTTACCGTACTCCTCTATACTCTTGTTATTTTGCCTCGCATGCTGCAGCTTACTCTGGATCGCTGTGTCTGACTTTTTGGGCAACAATATGTTACGCATGTCACTAATTAAGTCTGCAACAGATAAATAACTATTACGCATGCGCAGCTTGGCGCTTTCGGATATCCGAGACATTAAAACAAATTGTATTAGTTGCTTTTTGCCACTATCATTATCATTTCGATACTTGATATTAATCGTTTGGTGGTATCAATATCCCCTGTCATTACGGGTAATACTGCATTGGCAGTTTTCAAGTCAAATTTCTCCATCGTATCCTCTGTACTATACGAACAAAGCTGTAATATTTTTGAATATAAATTATTTATTTTTGTATATAAATCTGTCACAGTATGAATTTCCACACTCTCGATTCCTTTACTTTTTATCTTTAAATCAATTATATTTTGTAAAGAACAAAACTGTGTATATATATCATTTGTCTCCTTTAATTTAGTTTCTCTTATAATAGGAGACCTTCGACTCGGGCCTAGTTTGGTAAGGTAATCCTTAATATACTTTAATTTATGAAATACCTCCCTAGCTTCATTTGCCATAACATATAACTTTATATCATAATATAGTCGTCACGATATCATGACGTTACAAAGAAAAATAAGTAGAGAAAAAAAAAATTGACCACATACACGATCACATTAAAAAGAAAATATATTAATTTTATATTTTATAATTAATTATATAATATTTTGTTTTTCGATATACTAGTAAAATAGCGTTAAGATATTTAAACTTATCATAGCTTAAAAAACTTAAACATACTCGATTTTTGGTTATACTACTTGTTACCGCACTTGTTACCGCCCGCATTTATTTTCACTCACTTCACTCACTATGTACGTACTCACGCTGGAGAAGTCCCTGCATCTGGAACACCAGTGGCCTGTCTACGGAACAAGCTCAACGATCTTCGCAACATATGCTCATTGATTCTTCGCTCTATCCAGTTGCTGTGGCATTTTTTATAGAAACGCATCAACAATATCGTGTGCTACTTGCATGTCTTAACAGCTGGTCCGTGGTAGCGGAATTCCCAGCACCATTTTGTGCTATTATGAGCTCTTGCTCCTTAGATTGTTGCTTGCCCATGGTGCATTTTTGCAACACGATAAATTCACAAAAAAAATTGTCCACCCAACGAAAGTTATGATACGTAGAAAAAATTCTTCACTCAGTAATCAAATTATTATTATTATTTAACTTATTCACTGTACAAATCACTCGAATGTTTACATTACTTATTCCTTTAGCGGAACATTGCGTCGCGCTGGCAGGGTCGCCATATAAAGGTTCGTTTCGGGAGAGTTGAGTGACACAACCTGATACCTTGATGTATGATTTAATAGTCCCCTTAATTCTAATGGATACATGGATTATATACTCTTAATCTAGGAATATCATGACATCATCATGAATGATTAATATGGTTCATCACATGACCATTGCACCACAAACGTTTAAATATTATATAATGTATTCAAAGAAATACTTTAGAAATTTAAGATCTGAAAATTTTAAGTATAATTAAATTAGCGAATTAAAAGATCAAAGAAGGCAATTGAAGGAAAAGGATATTGCTTATACTATGGATTAGTAGCAAAATATAAGCAATAACTAGAGGGCGTCAAGATTGTAAACCTGGACTCAAATTGCTGTTTCCAGGAGGTCAGAGTGCTCTACCCTCATGCATGAATAGGTTGCATAACAACATGAGATTTGGCACATCACATTAATTTCTAAAGAACAGTCATTGACAAACTGTTATACAAAAATAAGAGCTAAGAGCATTGTATAACTCACCAAATTAATATTTGGTGATTTACTTCACCAGAGATCCACAGGGAGACCGAGTGTATTAAGCCAGTACATAGGCTCCTAAGCAATCAAACGTAATATTGTTTAATACAGTATGTGAACTGATATTTTTGGTACTACTATTGCGAAAAAAGCTCGTAGCATATTGTATAAAGTTTTACTGCCTTTAATTAAACAAGGTTGCAACAAAAAACAGTATTACAAAATTTTCAAATCATAAGTTCTTCGTAATCGTTATTAAGTATTTTGTTGTGCTAAAAGCTAAAAGTTTGAACAACAGAAATTCATAATCTAACTTGGAATAATAAACCGCATAAAGTTGTGAACTTAATCGAATCTTCAGTTCTTTGTAACTTAAAATGAAACATAAAATTAACTTCATTAAATTGTTTACAGTACAGTTTTCATTTAATATCCTAAATACTTACCATTTTATTGTAAGAAAAAAGGCAACTTAATTAAAAAAATAATAATTTCAAAGAAATAGAATTATTTACGTAGGAAGGGCCCTGCGTTGCCCGTGTATTAGAATTTGGCAAGCTATATTAAGGCGAACAAAAACCGCGGTCCAATGTGCTCTGAAAGATCGTATACACGACAGAGGTACACATACTGGCGTTGCCACGCCACATGCCAGTGCTGTACTGTATGACAAGATCCAAAGGGGCCAAAGGGCAAGGGTATATTGTTGTTTCCTTACTATATTTGTATATATTTTTTTTTAATATATAAGAAATAAAGCAAGTAGAAAATACAAAACTTAAATCCTTTTTGCTTTCAATAACGGAGATAAAGTATTTTTAATACAGTACTAATATTAATATCTATGTAATTGTATGTATAATACATACCACAATATGTTGTGCTGATACGTGGCACAAACTCCCTTGATTAGGGATATGCAATATTGTCAAGAATAGCGGGCATACAGCATCTGTATTTAAAGTATGTAGAAAATAACGTGGGCTTCATTTTTACATATGTCAATAGGTATAAGAACGAAAGATCCAAACTTATTTGCTCCTATTTATTGGAATAAATAGTGTGCAACATTTTGAGTTTTATATCTGAAAACTTTCTACATGTAATGACTAATTAACGGTTTAACTAATTAACTAATTAAAGGTAACGTAAAAATAAATAACAATCAACGTTAAAATGATAATTTAAACTGTTTAGAAAGCAAACTTTTGGTTTTATTTGACTTACGAGACTTACGAGACTTGCGATCTTTTATACTGTTTACTATAAATAGTATATTAATTTAGTAGTATGGATTACATTTTAAAAATTAATCAGCTACACAAAGAAAATCTATAAAAAATCAGAATTTGAAATACTCAACATAGAACTACTTTCTGTCGCCAAGTAACTTCAGTAGTAAAAAAGATAAAGACTGTTCAAGGTTTATACATTACCGCCGGTTTAAGGGTCTTTTGCCTTCTGAAGGAGATTGCTGTCGCCCTATGTGCTTACAAAAATAGGCGGCCTAATAAGGTCATTTAGAGTTTTACATGCGGGTTGGATATATGAGAATAAATGACCGATGAGGTACATGTTTTTCGTTATGGTATGGTATGGTAGTTGTAGAAGAACATTTGTTCCCAGTGACTTTAATAATAATAACATTCTAGGCCAGTCTCTAAAGCACTTCTTAAAGAAAATTAGAATAAATGTTAGCTTGACTAGGGTTTCTAGGTCACCGGAGGTTTCCCCATGAAAAAAAAAAAGTATTATGAATATATTCAGATACTTACACATGTATATATGTATATATAGCGGCTGCTACCTGTCCGGTAGATTGTCGTTAATGTATGGGTACGCGAACCCAACTTCCCAAGCTACTGTCTGTCTCATACTGGTCCTTCCGAGATGATAGTATCCTGTACCCTTTTCCTACCCACCCCCCCTAATATCCCATCTGTATTATCCCTGCTCCTTCCATTTCTTTTTCCTCATATAAGCCGTGCCTAGGGATGCATGACTAGGGGCGAGCTTAGTTGTAAGCGCGCCGAATATGCCCTGGGACCTGGTGAACCCAGATTTATGGCTAGCCTTATCTCAGCATGCGGGGCTCTGTTGAGATGGACAAAAGCTTCCCTAGCTGCTCGTGGGAACGCTATGGTTTTACAAAAAATAAGAAATTAAAATACGTCAGCGATGTGATTCGCAACACATCACGTCTCGTTTCCAGTAGAGGCGGACAGTGGCCCACGGAGAGCCGCTTTGCTACGATGAATATCAGAGGAGCGATTAAAGATAAATTGGTTGATGTATATCAGTTGATGCAAGAAAAACAACTTAATGTGTTGTGCATAAACGAGACGAAGCGAAAGGTATGTGGCTCCACGAAACATGGAACCTATATGGCATACTGGGCTGGTGCACCTGACACGAGTCGAGCCCGTCAAGGTGTTGGATTCCTCCTATCGGAAAGAATGGCAGAGTGTGACTGAGTTTAAAAGTGTGAGTCCCAGACTTGTGTGGATAAGAATGAAAGTGGGACTCATCCGAATGTTCATTTTGGGTGTTTATGCACCAACAGATGTGCGTTCGGGCGGGTCCTTTAATGAGCGCAAAGAAAGGGAGGATTGGATGAGGGAATGGGATGGGGTGAGGGATATATTAAATGAGTGTAAGTATAATGAGAGAGTTGTAATGTTAGGGGATTTTAATGGTTGGATAGAAATTGAGAGGGACGGTTTTGAAAATGTTTTAGGCAAATTTGGTGACGAAAGAGTGAATGGAAATGGGCAGAGTTTGTTAGAAATTTGTGTAAATAGGAATCTTGTTGTGACAAATACAATGTTTAGACACAAAGAGATTCATATGTACACTAGAGAAGAAGGATGTTTGAGGAGTATGATAGATTTTGTAATTGTGGATGAAAGGTTAAGAAATAAAGTTATGGATACCAGGGTATACCGGGGTGTTGGTATCGACACAGATCACCATCTAGTCATCAGTTCAATACGAGGACCCTCTAATCGATGGTGACACCGAGTATCCAAACTGACTGTCTTAGAGCGAGTGAAAGTAGAAAACTTACAGAATGAAAGTGTTCAAGAAGAGTTTCGTATGAAGTTGAATGATCGGCTTGATATTATAGATGAGATAAAAGAATATGAAGGTTTGTGGGATACGTTTAAGGATAAAGTTGTGAATGTTGCTGTTGAATTATGTGGTATATCCATAAGAAGGAGAGGAAGAATGCAAAAGAGTGAATGGTTTGATAAGGAAGTGCGTAAAGTTACGTCAGAAATGAAAAAAACATGGTTGCACTGGCTAGCAGCACAAGCTAGCAAGAGAATAGGAAAGGTGACGGATGAATGCGTGTAGGATAAAAGAGAGCTTTACAAGCAGTTAAAAAGAAAAGTGAAAATAGCCGTAAATAAGAAGAAGAATGAATGGTCAGACGCGTTGGATCGAAAGTTAACTGATAACTTTAGGTCTAATTTGATTTTTTGATAAAATTGTTTTGGAAGTCCATAAGAACTGCTCGTGGAAAGTCAGCCAACTCGGAACTTGGCAAAATTAGGAGTGAAAGTGGTGATTTGATGAATGAAGAAGGAAGTGTGCTAAAGAGATGGAAGGAATATTGAGTGAGTGAGTGAGTGAAAGCGAAATTAGTGTAGATGAAATAATGGAAGCAATGAAGAGTTTGAAAGTAGGAAAGGCTACGGGGTGTGACCGAATTACAACCGAGATGCTCAAAGCTGGAAAAGGTGTAATTATGAACCAGCTGTACTGCCTTTTCAACCTTTGTTGGAGGAACGGCCGAGTGCCAAGTGATTGGTGCAAGGCTGTAATCGTGCCGTTATTTAAGAGAAAAGGGTTACAGAAGGATTGCAAAAACTACCGGGCTGACACCCCGGTAGTTTTTGCAATCCTGCTGTAACCCCTCCTAAGCGTGGTAGGAAAATTGTATGCAAAGGTATTAATTGAAAGGGTAATTAAAGAAGCTGATGAAAGGATATGGGATGTGCAAAGAGGATTTAGAAAAGGAATGGGATGTACGGACCAGGTTTTCTCCTTGCGAGGCATAACCAAAAGTTTTTGGCGAAAATTCAAAAAGTTCACTGCGTATTCGTGGATTTAGAGAAAGTTTACGATCGAGTGGAGAGGAATGAATTGTGGATTGTTTTATCGGTGAATGGGGTGAACAGCAAACTGGTCCGAGCACTGAAATCTCTATATGAGAACTCCAGTGCTTGTGTCAGGGTGAACGGCGCCTACACTGAATGGTTTAAGATTGAGAAAGGTCTTAGACAGGGATGTGTAGCTTCGCCATGGCTGTTTAACTTATTCATTGATGATTGTCTTAGAAATGAAAGGGAAAGAATGTGGTTTGATAATGAAGAGATTACTCGTCAAATGTCTCCTATATGCGGATGACCAAGTATTACTTACGTCATCAGCTGAGGAGTTACAGGAGATGGTACCAAGCTTGCATGGGGCATTAGAAAGAAAGGGTATGAAAATTAATCTGAGCAAGACGAAAACGATGGTTTTTGAAAGAGATTAAAATAGAACGTTTTGTGAAATTATAATAGGTGGTCAAAAAGTGCAACAAGTGGATGATTTTGTATATTTGGGATCAAAGTTTACTAGGGACGGAAAGTGTGATGGTGATATAGAACGAAGAGTGAGTGCGAGTAATGCGATCAATGGCGCATTGCATACTTTTATGACCAGCCACACAGTCTCAATGAAGGCTCGCATGGCTGTGCATAGAGGTGTGTTGGTGCCAACACTTATGTATGGTAGCGAAAGTTGGGTATGGCAAAAGAAGCACGAAAGTAGAATTATTGCGGTAGAAATAAGAGCATTGCGGAGTATAGCTGATGTGAAATTGAGTGACAGAGTAAGGAGTAGTGTGATAAGGGATCAGTGTGGTGTGAAAGAGGATGTAGTGACTAAAATAGAAAAAAGTATGCTGTACTGGTTCGGGCATATCGAAAGGATGAATGAAAGAAGGTTGACAAAAGGTAGAAGACAAATACGGCAGAGGTAAATGGAGTTGTCAGAAGAGGAAGACCTAGGCGAATGTTCTTTGACCAAGTCCAAGAAAATCTAAGCAAAGGCGAGCGAGCCTGTATGCGGAACGGAATGAAAGTTGAAGAAGCCAGAAAGGTATGTCAGAATCGTAGCAAATGGAAGGAAGTGGTCTTTGCCTACCCCTATGGGAAAGAGGCGTGATATTATGTATGTATGTATTTATGTATGTATGTATGTATGTATATATACAAAACCTGCCACAATACCGCCAGCATATTCTACTCTGAAAAGAGTCCATGAACGTTATATTTCCAAGTTTGCAAAGAAATCATTTATGCAGTCTCGTGTATGATTAATCTCTTCAGTAAGTAGTCTGACTCCTCAATTTTCCGCTACTGGTATCGCTGTCAGGGGTAAATAATGAGTTAATGGAGATTTATATTTTTTTGTTGTTATCTTACTAGTACTAAAAGTTTTAGATAAACCTTAACTTTTCTTGTCAAGAGAATTTTAACGCATTCCTTCAACAAAATATGTATTTTTGATACAATCCAAAATACGACTGCACGTAGAAAATTGTCATGTGTACGAAAAGTTGAAACACTAGATGTTATAAAATAATAATATACAAATATATACAGACTTATAACAAATCATGGCGATATTTTAACATATCAATTTACGACATTTACTATTTATTTGGACGTATTTGTATTTGGATTTGATCAGATATTTGTTGTTTGAGCCACAACGTATTATTCCCAAGGGAAGGTATGCCGAAAATGGGTTCTGGTGTCTGAGATCGCATTCGTAAGGATAATAACCCAAACATAAAAAAAGGTTTCAAGGGACTAAGCCATTCAGTTCAGTTTTTCTTATGTTTGGATCTTGTTGACATGCGTCGGAGAATTTAAATAGGTAGCATAAAGTATGGGTATCCCAATTAATTGATATTTTTAGTTGTTATAAGATATAACTCTTGCCGTATTTAGATCTTAAGAATGCATGTCTACTAATGTAGTTGAGTGACGTGATGATGTGAGCTTTAAAAGCAAGCGAGTAAAATGTTCCAAATTAAGTCCTGACGTGAGAGTTTATTTTGTTATTATTAAAACATGCTTAGGTAATCCAGACGCAGTGCGCATCTAACGACTCAAATTTTGTACTCATCTAACTACTAAAGTTTTCTTGCTACATGTAAACATCTTTTATTACAGCGTGGCAGTTCACAGCAAATTATTCAAGTTTCATAAAGTTTTCGTAGTAATAGCGTTAAGAGCTTTAAAGCCATGTTATCAACATGTAAACCAAAATGTAAATTCGACTAGTTATTGATCCTGTTTTTCTAAGAACATTTATTAAGAAAGTTGAAAATTGTCAGGGTTTGTTTGCAGTTAAATTTAATTTTGGAAGGAGGCACACAAAGTAAACGGAATGCTCTTGAAATCTTTTGGAACCCGAATGGAACTGAGATAATATTAAGGTTTTTATGAGAACCCGCGGTCTACTTAAAGTAGAAAGAACCATTTAAATTAAAATACCATATGATGGTCCAAACGATTGTTTGATTCATTTATTATGTTACCATCGGAAGCTGAACGTCACTATTATAAAACTGATCATGTGTATTTAATGTATGTTTTAGAATTCAATTTCAGTAAGTAGCTACTGTCACTATACGCTGACTTTTCAGTAATTGTTTCATATATGGCCAAACCTTAACAAACCTAGTGAATTTTTTTATACTAAAAAATGTGTGACATAATGCTTTTGTTCATTTGCAGGCACTTCATTGGCATGTGACGCACATGTTGTGAGCGGCATGCGAGGCGAGCGCTCTCTGCGGGCAGCGGCCTCGCTCGCCGCGCTCGCGACGCTACTAGCGCTCAACTCACCACAGCTCAGCTCTGCTGAGTTCACATCCATCGGTGAGTGTATCATAATAAAATTATTTAAATGTGTATAAAAATCGAAAGCCTTTGACGGAGCAAAATAAAAATCTTAAATATATCTAGTTAGTCAGATAGGATCCAGTTCGTTCATCGTACTACTCAAAGCAACGGATAACTTGTAATTGCTTCCAGTAATTGCTAAACGTAGTAATGTTAAATGGAAGAGCTACACTTTGCTGTTTTGCTAACTGCAATACCTACTTGTCTATTCAGCTAGCAAGACAACTAAGTATAGCTATTCCATTCTCATGAGTCTTAGTTCTTACAGATTAAGATGCTTAACGTGGTGCCAAAACCCTTTATCATGCAGTAAGTTTCCACAGTCAGTATCAGCATTTATAACAACTTACATCATCTATCTTACCTGAAACAATTAGCAAATGTTAATATTTCTGTATTTTATGATGCAGGTCAAGTATACCACTTTCGGGGCTTAATTTAATATTACCAGACTGCTTCTCATAAAATATGTGCAATGAATTTCAATAGCAATTAATGGACCGAGATTGCATAATTTGACTATTGGCTTTAAAAATATTGTCTGCAATTAATTTATTACTTAAATTTTACATAAGTATAAGCCATAACCAATCCCATGCTATTGTTACATTATATTTTTCATGAAATACCTTAATATTTTATCAACACGCGTTTGCGATTGAAAATGTGGACAAGTACCATAATATTGAAAAAATAACCCTAAAGCACCTCAAGTATGTGCAATAATAATTCAAATTGAATTTACTTAATTTTCTACTTTGTCTTCTGTGGATAAATTTTAAAATATTTCCGCTAATGACAGCTAGTGCAATAAACTCGCTTGCCATGTCTACGTGTAATCAATAAACTAGGTGCAATGAACCGCACTGCAGTCACTGAAGGCAACAATTACCCTCAATAATGGTTATTATAGAACTTAAGCTAATTTCCCTATAGGATTTGTAGTCCCAGTAATCGGAAATATACGCATCAGCGGAGAGTATTAAGGCCGATCTTATACATTATACGGTAGCAGTACTGTGTGTGTTTTAGAGATTACAGAAATCAGGACCTTTCTTATAAATTATGTAGCAGTATAATTTTAGATAGATAACTTAGATATAAAGATATACATAAAATTATAATGTAGCTCATAATACAAATTAACAAAATAATCTATCTACCCCTATCTACTTTATTAAATAATAACAGTGATATTTAAATTGCACCTTACTTTAAGGTTCAATCGCACTGGTCATCTTTTCTAATCGTCACAATAAATGAGACAGTCTTGTATTATAACTTTCGATAATTTGGAAATCAGTAATTGTTTATTATCAAATATTATCGTTATCTATATATATATACATATATGAGAGATTTTCACCGATATATTGACTCATCTAGATATCTCTGGAACCATAAGGCGTAGAAACTTGAAATATGGTAGGAATATTATTTACATGAAATTCGGATTTTACGAAATTCCACCCACAAGTATTGTTACGGGGGTGTCACGGGGGTGTCAACAGGTGAGCTAGTATAATTGATAAAGCAATGAAAGGTGTAGTAATCAAAGACTGACCTTGTGCAAAACTCTTCGGTTTTTTATTATTTTGCTAGGGCTTTGCAAGAGAAAAACTTTCGGGTCACTATTACCATGTCTCGAAATAATTTGCCGTCAAAATTTGTAAGATCTTATACGAGTATACAGAGTAGAGCAACGTCGAGTATTTAGATAACTTTTACTGTCCGACAACAAACTACCTGATAGTTAACTTCGTTCAACAAAATGCTTGATAACAGTAAATCTTTATTTACAAACAATTTTATCTGACTTTAATTAACATACACATATATTATTAACAAAGAAAATTTGCGACCAGATAAGAAGGTGTCATAACCGTTGTATAAATAATTTCTATTTCAGACCCATTAAGACGCGGCCTTTACGGTGACTTATGTTCTACCTCCGAGGACTGCCACTTTCAGGACGCGGTTTGTGACGACGTACAAAAGACATGTCATTGCCACACCGATGTCCCTATCAGTAACTACAAGGACAAATGTGGAAAACGTAAGTTTTACACTATATACTTGAATACACACTTACGTACACTTGTAGCGAACATAATGTTGTGTAGTAAAGCAACACCCCGACCTAATCATCCTCTTGTAAGCTGAACCTAGGTCAAGTGACATCAGGAATGTGGCGAGCGATAACAACAGGAATGCAGCGAGCGATAACAACACTGGACTCTAGTATAAAAGAACAGTGCCAATCTATTTTAAGTCAGTTCAGTAGAGTTCACTTCTATCTTCGGTCGCATAAGTTAATAACAATAAAAATACGATCCATATTTGTAATTGCCTTCACGTCAGATTAAGCAGTCAGCAGCGATTACGACAAACTTCTGTAAGTGGGTTGGGAGCTTACTCCCAACCCACTTACAGAAGTTTGTCGTGATCGCTTATCACTTACACTTCACAGTCAGCACTTCACAGTTACCCCGAAGTGGTAGGTATGTATATGTCTGTATGCCTGTTGCCGTCAACACAAACTTTATACATACTATCTAATAGATAACATTCCAGTTTCTTTTCACGGCACGGAAGCTGGTGGTGTATATATCACCTTTCTTCATGTTTTTAAATGCTTTATTATATTCGATTTCAATAAATAATTATAAATTCATAAATATTAATTACCATTCTACCAATGATCAAACATGAAAGTTATAAAAGCTGCAAAAAAAAAAAAAAAATTTACTTTTTAAAATTATAAACGGAACGCGTCAAAACATTCGACTCGTCAATATCAATATATTTTTCTTCTACGCGCCGTGCTACCAACATTAAAAAAATGAAATTTCATCTAAAAATGTTGACAACTTGATTTTTTTTTAATTATTGGCTAAATCTGTGAAAATATAATTTAAAAGTTAGGAACACCGGTGTCCCATTTACGTTGTTAAGTTACTCATCACCTTGCAATTTTAAATTAACGTCATTAAATATTTAATACAGGCCTGTCAAATAAGCGATATCATTTTTGGACGTAATTATGTCTCTGCGCAGTTCATCGTGTCCGTTTTCAGGGTAGTCCCGCATTGAGTCAAAAAGATTTAAAACGCAATTCAGTCATAAAGCTTTGTGAGAGCCATTGTGCTTCTGTGTGCAAGCAGCAAGCGATTGTAGTCTTCATCATCTTCCCTACAATGTTGCACAAATTATCTGTCATTTAATGAATTGCTTGTGATCTTGTTGACTGCTCTAACTGTAACGTAACGAAGCGACGTATGCCGGGGTTTATTATGGTTTTTTTTTACAGCCAAGCACTGCCGATGTATAACGTAATCTACGGCGAGTAAATTTGTTACTAATTATTTAGTACTTACTAGGCCTCGTCATTGCTTTTCCACCATCCGAACTTAGCAACTGATAAAATATTTCGAATAGGAATTTCTTTCTTTTGAAAACAACTTGCATAGTATAAAATATGGTATTTAATATCTTTTTACTAGTTTCGAATTTTTATGCAAATAAAAACCTTTAAATTATTTTCTTTTATAAATATCGGACATAAGTAGTGATTCGTTATTTAGGAAAGTTGATTCATCAAGTTGAATTGACAATTTGGGAGTTTTTAAGTTATCGTATGTATTTTATTCAAATACTTTTGGATCTCAGAAAGCTTGGTGGCTTCATGTGAAAAAACTCTTTGTGCAAATTAAACTTTTACTTAATAATTGATTTGTTGGAGATTGCTGAAATCCATCTTTCAAATACTCAATATTGTACTGCCGCTACTTATTCTTAGTTTTAGGCATTTTGTAATTCACAATTTGTTACGATTTCAATACATTAACTTTTTTTTTTATTTAATGGCAATAATGCCTTCTTTATTTCATCAGCTACTCACGATTGTGGATCACTGACGAAGCACATAAAACAATAAGACCTTATAAGAGCTATTCCTTCCTTTTAAAGATTTGATTCCAAGCATGCAACAACTTGTATGCCTGTTTGCGGTGCCCCGGTGCATCTGCTCTGCAAACTGATACACGTTACAAGTTCCCGTATTTTGTCGTAACAAGCTTGATTGCATAAATCACGTCCTTACCGGCTTGCATAGACTTGTTAACAACAGTCCTAAGCTAAATCAATTAGTCTATACTTAATGCTAATTTAAATGTATATATACGCAATAATTCTATAATAAACATTTTAGACGGCTAGATAATCAGCTCACATCGGCAGAATTGGTGAGAGACTAGTGAGTCTCCCCTCCGGAACTCGTGCATCCTGGTCTCTTGCCAAAGCTGACCAGGGGAATTTTTGTAAGCCATCCCTTCCACCTCTGCACAAAAGAGATATTCGTTGGCCCACGACGCTAAAGAAAAAGCCGATCTTCTGGGCAAACTCTTTGCGTCCAACTCGACCCTGGACGACGGGGGCAACGCACCGTAGAGCATGCCGCAGTGGGAGAGCCGTATACTGGAAGTCCGGTTTACACAAAGGGCAGTGCGTAAAGCGCTCCTTTCCCTCGACGTTCTTAAGTCGAGTGGGCCCGATAGAATCTCTCCTATCGTGCTGAAGACGTGTGCTCCAGAGTTGGCACCGGTTTTAACGCGCCTTTATCGGCTTTCCTACTCTCTTGGCGTAGTCCCGAACTCAAAGAAGACAGCTCTAGTGCACCCAATACCTAAAAAAAAGAGATCGCTCGGATCCGTCCAACTACAGACCCCTAGCCATCACCTCCTTGTTCTCCAAGATAATGGAATCCATTATTAACTGCCAGCTCCTCCGGTACTGAGGAGCTGAGGAGCTGGTGGTCTTCTACCACCAGCTCCTCAATGATCGACAATACGGTGATCTTCTCGTTTACTTGACTCACCGGTGGGCACACGCGATCGAGACCAAGGGGGAAGCGTTGGCCGTTAGTGTGGACGTGTCGAAGGCCTACGATCGGGTCTGGCACAAAGTGCTCCTTGCGAAGCTTCCTTCCTATGGGCTTCCCGAGAAACTGTGCAATTGGCTCACCAGTTTTCTTACAGACAGAAGCATCAAGGTCGCTGTTGAGGGTGCATGCTCCGACTCCAACTCTGTTAATTCTGGTGTCCCACAAGGCTGTGTGCTATCACCCACGCTGTTTCTCCTGCATATCAATGACGTGCTGCAGATTAGCGGCATCCATTGCTATGCGGACGCGGATAGCACGAGTGATGCCCTTTACACCGGCCGCGCTAACATTTATCGGGTAAACGTCATCAAAAGCCGATCCAAACTTGTGTCTGAAATCGAAACTTCTTCATCAAAAGTTTCAGATTGAGGTCGACTTAACCTAGTCCAGTTTAACCCCATGAAGACACAGGTTTGCGTGTTCACCGCTAAAAAGATGCTATTGGTCGTATCACCCCTTTGAGAGCACTTCCCTAACTGCATCAGCCAGTATCGGAATCCTTGTCGTCGATATATCAAGCGAAGTCCAGTTTCACGGTCACTTAGAGAGTAAGGCCATATTAGCCCGGAAGAAGCTTGGTGTGCTAAACAGATCGAGACAGTATTTTACTCCGGCCCACCGCCTGCAACTGCAAGGTTCGGCTGCACGTGGAATACTGTTCTCATCTCTATGCAGGTGCACCCCAGTACCAGCTTCTCCCTCTTGACCGCATTCAACGGAGAGCGACTCGCATCATCGACTACCATGATATCTCTGATCGGTTTGACACCTTGGCGTTGCGTAGAGATGTAGCTTCACTCGCATCCTCTATCCCTTGTATCATGGTGAGTGTTCATAGGAATTGTTCGGACTTATACCGGCTGCAGGTTTCCACCATCATCCTACGCGACAAAATATCCATCCCCGTCACCTGGACGATTGGCACTCCACCACTGTGCGCTTCTCCAGAAGCTTTTTGCCTCGCACAACCAGCTTATGGAACAATTGTCGCCTGCCGTATTTCCGAACCGATACGACCTTCAAACCTTCAAGAAAAGAGCGTACTCCCACCTAAAAGACCGGCAACGCACTTGTGACTCTTGAGTTGCGGGTGTCCATGGGCGGCGGTAGTCATTTACCGGCAGTTGACCCGTCTGCTCGTTTGCTCCCGCTTATCGCATAAAAAAAAGGGTATTTTCAAAGTATTTTATTATATTTAATTTCTCATTAAGTATGTACACCACCACCGCCCTCTTAAATGTCATAACGCCCCCAATTTGGCTTTGGACATGCTGCCACCCTCACAAAAAGCTCCAGCGACCACTTGGGGGCGGTACCACCCCCATCGGGAACCTGTGCTCGAAACTTATCGGTGTCCTTTTGTGGCAAGAATAATAATCAAAGTTAAAATATATTTATGTCGGAGAACGAGTAGTATTTAAGTTTAAAGATTAGTTTTATTTAGTTAATTCGATTATCGCAACGTCAAACGGTGCATCAAGAAACATGGCAGTTTGGGTGGACACACTGATTATTTGTTGATGACGTTATTATGTATCCTAAATTACATTATTGTTAAATAACGTCTCAGTTTAATCATAGCTTGATTTAATAATAGTGGTTTAGTTTTAGTCGATTCTGTAAGCAATATTAAATGTTCCTAAAATTAGAGCGTGTAACCCCGAATACTAGTGGTAGGTATCACCACTAGTAATGGCAACGGGCCGGCATTCTAGAGACAGCTGCCGCCGAGGTCGGAATGTGTGCCTTCCGCAGGGATCACCACGTTTCGCTGTAAATGTGATTCGGAGTGAAACACCTGTGTTCTATCTGCCTGTGCGTATATTTTTGGAGTGTCTGAATTGCCATCCATCGTCGATGGCAATTCAGACAACCCAAATGATGGGATTGTAGATCGACCGCCGCTGGATACCGCTACTCTCCGACATATATTTATTTAAATAGCATATTTGACTTTGACACACACAAGTCTGTACATTTTCATTCATTTTAAATGTGTTCTGTTGCACTTTACAACTTGTTTACGATATTCTGTCTTGAATAAAATGACTCAACTTTTGTGTTTGTAGGTACAAACACAAAAGTTGAGTCATGAACGGTGATTAAATCAAAAAGTCAAGTAAAATACTGATGGCGTGGTGGCAAATTGTAATTGTATGATTTTAATCGGGTAGTTGTATAAGTAAGTTCAGTAGTTTTTTTTTCTTATTAAAAGATCTCTTGTCTTTTTGTTTTTATCCCTTGTAAGGTTTATTTTCTAATATAGGTATGTTCTTTTACCTACACTAAAATACTTTTACCATCATATGCCTGCACACAAATTAAATCATATGCGTGTTTAACAAACATAGTATTACTCATTTCATAATATTTTTGAAGAAATAAACATGTTTTATACGAGTGTATAGTATTATGACTAAATAATTTACCCTTCGTGAAAGCTTATAGTGAAACTTTAAAATAACTATTACAAATGATTCATCAGCTTTTATATAATTTTTATAACATTTATATGTATAACATATTTCATAGAAATAGTTAATATCGTAATTTTCATATGCATTTACTATGACTAATGTGTTCTGTAAAAATTCTTAAAACTACTAGTCCTGAGTAAAAGTGCCATGTACGTTCATTTTACGCTCTTAGGGCTGTGTATGACAAAGTCAAAGATTAATACTCTACTTGGTCATCATACTTGATTAAAATTTTTCCTTGTAGTATTTTATTACTGAGCCTAGTGATACTGATGATCATTAATACATATGTATGATAGGTGTATATGGATTGTACGCATCCTTAAGAAAATTCCCTGCACGGAGGAACGTGAAATTTGGGACGTAGTAAACAGGTATGGTCGATATTCTTAAATTATTTTGATATTATCGAGTGACTCCCCTTCTCCCTTTTTCCTTCTCTTCATCCTTCTCTCTAATCATCCTCAAACTCAAACAACTTTATTTGTACGTACGTATGTACTTACAAGTAAAGTACGTATGTGTGTACAAGTAGTTTTTATTTATTTTTTTAAACTTTACTTGTAAAAAGCCTATGTTCTTAAAAAGAAAATCTTTCTGAAAATTTTACCACTGGCCTGCTAGTATTTTTATCTGCCATGAAAAAGATTGTCCAATGTTTTGTTGAAGAAAAGGGCCCGTGAAACTTTTTTTGTTCTATTGTCATATCTGTTTCTGAAATGTTTTCTTTGTTTTCAAGAATTGTTTCATGAATTGTTTTCTTCCATTGCTGTGACAGCTGTATGTGCTGACCCTTTGTTTACTTTCTATAAAATTGTTTCTATACTGTGTGATTTTGTTGGTGTTACGTGCCATTTCTTTTTATTCTCCAAATAATTGTGATCCGATTTCTGAATTATACTAAGTACATAGTGCGTAGACATAACTATATTTCTACTTATTAAGGCAAGGACACAGTATTCCTCTTTTTCTTTAACGAACAGTTTCTGTCTATCCACCAAAAGTAAAATTATTTGGATGGTGATACTTGGCAAGTCTTGTTTAAGTATTATTTGTACTCCCGATATAAAATCTCTCTTCGATGTCCTTCTGGTTTAAAATATAATTCCTTGTTTTATTTGCCATAGATATAGTAGTTGTGTATGCAGCTGCTTTTCAATGTTATAAGTACCTAAACTTTATTGTGTTTTCACACTAACTAGAGCGCACAACTAATTGTTTTGCTCGATGGTTTGATAGCAATAAATAAAACAATTCCAAATATGTCTCATATCAACTGAAGCCATCGCTTAAATAGTAGGCTATTTCGTGTAACAACTTCATATCTACTAATAGATTTAAAAGGTCGTATTAGGAAAAACCCAGATCAATTACTGCGGTCCTCGTGCATATCGCGTGTCACCAATGTTATATAGTGATGGCTAAGTCTTTGTTCTATTCAAGAAGTTGACGCATAGAACGAAATCGCTTATTTGTAGGTATAACAAGGACATATTGGTTATATCTTAGAGTATGTTAGCTGTAGGTTTTACATTAGCATGTCCTTCATTTGGATGGATTTGACCTGTACATTTTCAAATTGTATTTTATTTTAATAAAATTTAGAAATATAGTTGACAATAGCATATCTTATATTTTAAAACAATATAAAATTAAAAATAAAACAAAAGGTATATTTTAAACTCATTCTTTTTTCGTGTGGAAAACCCCATCGCAACTGACGGTGAAGTGGTATGTCGGGGATACCCGGATATATTTCGGGGATACCCGACTAGTTTCGGTCTTGACAGGAGGCCTTTTACCAGGAGTAAGTAAGTCGTCCAGCCGCGAGGGTACAGGACGATGCACTGATTAATCGACGCTGGCAAAAAAACATGAGTAAATGAAAAATGTGAGTACTATTATTATTATCCTTTTGTTAACAAAAGTTAACGAAACAAACAAAGTGTTAACAAAAGAAGTCTGTAAAACAGAATAGTTATTTATATTCTGGCATTATACCTGTCTAGCTACCGAAAACAGATAAACTAATTTCTTTACACGTAAAAATAATACTACATATTCTAACACAGGGGAACACAGTAGTTCAAGTTTACGATCGACTATTTGACATTGAATTTCTACTTCACGATTCTGTGTCATTCGCAGTGAAGTAAGACCGGTCACGATTTTGATACTTGTGTCGAATTACTATAGTAACTAAATCCTAACCAGAGTGGTCTGTAGAATATGTTACTAACTAGCTTGTAATATTATAATAGTGAAAATCAGTTTCTGTTTCGTTACACTTCCACGTCTTGGCTACTAAACTGATTATACAGTTACATAGGTATAGAAAAGACATAGAGTTTTTTTTTTTATACTATAGGGGGACAGACGAACAGACGGGTCACCTGATGGTAAGTGACACCGCCGTCCATGGACACTTGCAACTCAAGAGTCGCAAATGCGCTGCCCGCCTTTGAGGGTGATGAGGGATGGGGGATGCAGGGAGCGGAAAGAAGAGAGGAGGGATGAGAAGATGGAAAAAAGAAGAAAGAAGATAGAAAAAAGGAGGAATTGGGCCTTCGGAAACCTCACTCAATTCGGGGAAATGCAACGCAAACGTTACTTCACAACCGGTTTTCTGTGAGGCCGTGGTATCGCACCGGTCGAGCCGGCCCATTCGTGCCTAAGCATGGCTCTACCACTGAAAAAAGTGACTTAAAGATGTCAAATTAACTAATGCGGGTGAAGAAATCCACTGAAGCTAGTTTTCAATATAATCTTAATAACTGTATTCATAAAAAAATACAGGAATTCGACAGTGACCTTCTCCTATCCTTCCATATGAGCAATATGGAGGCTACCTTTTCTAGAACATACTCCCAATTTTCCAACCTTTAATATCTTTTGTACCAGACCAATTTATAATTAGCAAAATATGAGAGTTTGATCATCTCTTCTTGCCCCTAAGATATCCCCCAGTGCTAATAACATGGTTTTATTGTAGCACTTGAAGTAGCCTGACTTGTTTGCGAGTGGTAAATTAAAAATATCTTTTCGGTAATTTTTCTGCAATAACTATTACAAATATAATATATACAAAGACTTCGTCATCTTCTGCCTACTCTCTAACTTTTATATTCTACATTTTTTTTTATATTTGAATGTATATAAATCAATTTCAACGATCTAACTAATTTAGCCTCCTCTCACATACTGAATAGATTGACGTGCTACAGCAAGTACGTTATAAAGTAAGTACCTCGCTTACTTGGAATCAAAATAAAATCAGACTCAGCTTATATCAAAATAACTTAAAGTTGACTTAGGTATTAACAAAATGTGAGGTTAACCATTGTGGTCGTTAACTATTATGTAATATCTTAAGGAAACCACATTTACATTAATCGTATCGGTTGCTAAAATATTGGTAAAATAAACAAAGTTGAACTTTTGCTTATTTTATTTTAAAACTTATCCTACTAGTATTAGAAATGCGAAAGTTTGTGAGGATGTAATGATGATTGCTACTCTTTCACACAAAAAATAACGACTGGATTTATTTTAATGAAACTTTATAATAAAATAGCTCATACATCATAATAAGACACAGGCTATAATTTAAAAAGTGTTTGTGTTAAAAGGCCAAAACCTAATACCTAGCTTTTATGTGTGATCCATTATTGCCAAAATAGTGAACCATAAATACAATAAAATTTGTTTCTTTATTACTAATGCACAAAATAATATTTTTATCGCTTCTGATATTTAAAGTAGACTTAGAAATATTTCGTAGAATATTTGTCTTGACCGAATTTCTTTTGACTAAGACGTAATTTGGACAAATATTTTAAAAGTTAAAGAAAAATTGTGGAAAGATAGTTCACGTTCCGGGATAGAACATAGGATAGTTTAGATCAGGTAAGTTATTACTAACGATGCTGAAAAGGGGATGGAATTCACCTAGAAATTGCGATTATTGATGAATCATCTGTGCGTTAAAGTAAAATATTTACGTGGATGAAGTCGCAAGTAGCGAAAGCTAGTTTTACATAATAACAGTTTAACTTTACAAAAACATAACGATGACGACTCGGTATGTCATGGAGGAATCATTCTTATTTTAAGAGAGCCAAAACAAAATTAAAAATAAATTGACATAGCATTAGCATTTGTAAGGTAGTAGAGCCACGCTGATTTATTCAGCAGGAATGGGCCGGCTCGACCGGGGCAGTACTACCCTCTCACAGAAAACCAGCCTAAAGTGACAACATTCGTGTTAGAGAAGTGCTTCCTCGCGAGGGCGGGGGATAGCTCTTCGTCAGGGCGTATCTTTGTTGTCGTCGTCTGCACTGCCTATAAGACACATACTTCTCCATCCTTTGTCTTCACGTGGATTTTGGCTCTACGAGCCGGATTTACATGTGCCTCTATCGCTCCCATTCCGGAGACTCCGAGACAACTCGACTCTGACCACCTGAGTCAAGCAGCGGATAAAGCGCAGGAGCAGTTTCCAACCGCCGAAGTGGTGTTTTTGGGAGATTTTAACGCCCACCATTAGTCCTGGCTGGGAAATTCCAAAACTGAAAACGCTGGTCGAACTGCCCACGCATGAACTTACCCAACTGGTACTCCAGCCCACCAGGATACCAGACATAACAGGTCAAGCGCCCTCTTTGCTAGACCTACTGCTGACGAATCACCCAGCGCAGTACAACGTATCGGTTCTCGCCCCTCTGGTATCCCCTTGGGATCTGAGATGCCTCTTGTTACCCCTCCATGACCTGTGGTAACAAGGCGGTGGTTATGGCACTACTCGTTAGCAGACTGGGATGGAATGCGGGATTATTTTGCATCCATCCCGTGGGTTCAACCCTGCTTTAAAGACATTGATCAGTCGCAAAGTGCGTCTGCCGTGACTAACGAAATCACTGTCGGTATGGAGTATTATACCCTACAGTGAAATTGCCAGCACGAAGACCCGTCCCTGGTTCAATCACGAGTGCACCCGTGCCGTTGCTCAAAAGCAGTCGGCCTACCGCCCATGGACCCGGGTCCACGCTCATTGTGACCCAGACATTGATCGCCTAAAAGCAGCACTAAACAGAGCCACTAGAGCATGCAAGAGGGCTTACATCAGAGCAGATGCCCAGCGCTTTGCACGGTTTGGTCAAGAACTCTTCGCATACCCTACGGGTAGCCGTAAGTTTTGGCGATTGGCCAAAACCTTGCAGTCCAACTACTGCCAACCTTCGCTTCCGCCGTTGAACTACCCTGACGGATCACTGGCCCACGAGCCGCAAGAGAAAGCGAAACTACTAGCTGACATTTTTGCGGCTAACTCCCGAATCGACGACTGTGGCACGCACATGCCCACCATTGCGACCTGCGACTCCGCAATGCGGGATATTTGCATCCGGCAGAGGGGTGACCGTGAGGAGCTTCGGTCACTCGATGTCCGGAAAGCCAGTGGATCCGATGGTATTCCGGCGGTGGTTCTTAAGAACTGTGCACCTGAGTTGTCTCCTGTACTGACGCGCTTGTATGGCCTGTACTATTCATCAGGAATTGTTCCGGAGGCCTGGAGAGAAGGGAATGTTCAACCCATTCATAAAAAAGGCGACCGCTCCGATCCAGCCAATTACCGACCTATAGCCGTCACTTCCATACTCTGTAAGGTGCTCGAGCGAATCATCAACACCTAATTAATCCGCCACCAAGAGGATCAATCACAGAGGATTGTTATTCTGTGTGTTCGGTGTTCTTTGTGTCCGTTATTTGAATGTTTATAAAGTCCTCTGACATACAGGAATTAAACCTAGCGCGGGACTTCTCTCAAAAAAACAAAAGAAATAAGAAATAAAGTTACCTGCGGTCGGTAACGTCTTTTTGATTGTGTATAATTCAAAGGGTCTGCCACGTTGGGTAAAAATAGGCCAAATAGGCATTAACTTTTTATCCAAGAAAATTATGAAAAAAATAGAAAAAAAATTTTAAATACTAAGTTACGGACAACAAAAAGTCTTTCATTTAATTTGTTGTACATATATTCTACATACGTTGATTTTAACTACACACAATAAATATTTCAGCTGCCAGTATCAACGAAACATGCATGTTTAACGAACAATGCGAAGACGTGGATTTCAAGACGGAATGCAAGAACGAGCGATGTGCTTGCAAGTTCGAGATGGTTCCCGAGGTGTTGGTCGATGGAGCTGTCGTTTGTACTTGTAAGTTTAGTTTTATTTCGTGACACAAACGGAGATATGTAACTTAACCTTACACTCTGAGTTAACGATCTCGGTTTGTGTATGTCTATGAATATAATGGTAAGCTGTGTAGATTCTACATGAAGTTTACTAAAAAGTATCAACGTAAAATAAAGCATCTATTTTAATATTACAGTATTAATGTTCTAAATTCTTTAATCTACTTGTAATTCAACTTCAAAAATAATTAAGAAATAAATTCGGTTTAAAAAATAACATTTACATACACGGATAGAAATAAACTTTCGGTAATAAAAAGATATAAGATTATCTCATGTCTTTGTTTTTTAAAACCTTTAAATGATGAATGTAACTCAATACACATATATATTTCAGCGGTGAAGGCTGTGGAGGAGTCAACGAGAACGTTAGATCCGGCAATGATAGGCGTCCTGGTTGGCATGGCTGTCATGTTCATCATCATCTGCGTGGTACTGCAGCTATTTAGCAGGTGTTATACCTTACCCTATTTCTATATATGTATGTGTCATGACTGAACGTGTCGTGTGTTTATGTGAAACCTGGAAATTGCAACCAATCATTATAGTTTATAATAACCGATATCCATTTGAGTACCCCTAAGAACGTATATGCAGAATTAACTTCGTGATCGGATGTTTAATTAAGACGTGAAAGCTTAACAAACACACAAAATTACTTCACACATTCACATATTTTGTACGGAACAATAAAATTGATAGCCCCAAACAAATCGAATATTTCAGGGCACGATGGAGAGAAAACCGTACAATTTTCAACACACCCAACCCTCGGCTAATGAACGTGTCACTGCTGAGAGATTCGAAGCTGCTGCACTCACAGGTATCGTAAAAATGTACTAAAAAGAAAAAATACTTTTTTCTCCTTCTTCTTCTACTTTAAAGCTCAATGAACAGTACACAATATATTATACTTTGAATAAATTTTATTATAGTTTTTGTATACTGTTACATTTTTTTTGGAAATAATCTTCGATTAAAACTTATGGTTTCTTGCGCCTTTGCTTTACGTAATCCGCACTGAAAGTTTTGCGTAACTTATTAAATAAACAAGTTATAAGTATATAAATATATTCATTGTTTTTCGAAGTATTCTCTTTTACATTTTAAACATTTTTCATACGTTCCAACTATTTTTCAAAACAATATGACCATTATATAGTCTGGTGGCATGTTTTCAACGTACTGATTGAACGCCGTCACTGTCTCTTCGGAGCTTGTAAAAGTGAAGCCTCTCATCAAATCTTTAATTTTACAAAAAAACAAAGAAATCACAGGGTACGAGGTCCGGACTTTGTACTGGATGGGTAACGAGCTCTTCCTTTTCAGAGGCCAAAAATGTTTTTTGTTTTATTGGCGGTGCGCGAAGAAGCATTATCGTGGTGCATGAGGATGCGGCTTCTTGGTATTCTTTCTCTTACTTCAAATGGTGATACTCGTACCACTCGGTATTAACACTTCTCTGATTTTCATGTGGGACTGTGTCAACGAGACCCGTGCGCGAGAATAAAAATGCAATCATTTTTTCCGACGTTCCTCGCCTGCTTCAATTTGGTCGGTCTGATGTCGCTTTCAAACGCCCATTCACAAGATTGTTGTTTTTTCTCTGGTTCATAACAATAAATCAAAGTTTCATCACCTTTGATGATGTCGTAAACAGCATTAGAATGTCTATCTTAGACCTGAGTGACATCTTTTTGCACCAATCCACACGAGCCTGTTTTTCTTCTGAAGTCAGTTCATGGGGAATCCAACGACAACAAAGTTTTCTAACTTTTAATTTTTGATGTAGGATTTTTTTAAATTTGACTCACACCAATCCCCAAATGTCCCCGAATCGTCTCATAGGTGATGCGTCTGTTTTTTCAATTAGCTGTGCCACATTATCTTCAGTGGTCGCAGTTGCGGACAGTCCTTCACTAATTTTTATCATGTAGAGAAATCCGTCGTCATAGCCTCACGGTGCTCAGATAAGGTGCTTCACTCATCTTGTGGAAAAAGAGCACTTTTAAAATCATAAAAATACATCGCTCTGAAATCTTTTCGCGTTAATTTCATTTTTACTGCGGATGACGAAATTCAAAGTGCGATAAAAAACAAATGACAGATAATTTCCCGCCTATTTTTTTTTATTTCTCAAGGACTTGTGTGTAAAAAAATAAATTAATTGAAATTAAAACAATTCTGAGAAACAAGAAATGCAAAACTTTCAGTGTGCCCCATGCAAATTTGAAAAATAAAACTAAGTGTTTTATTACGACACTGCATACAGGGCCTTTTACGAGTAGTATTGGTGCAAATTTAAAATATTGTACCTACAATAATTAATATTTATTATAATTTTTCTGTATAAATATATGAATTTATATCGCAGAACAACAAAATTTTACTTTACAACAAGATTTTAAAACATTAAATACTTCTAATATTCATAGGGAACAATAATTAGTTATATTTTTATTAATTAGAAGATCTTTAAACTCTTTCCTACATATTCTTACTTATACACTCAAAAAATACATAAAAAAATGCGTTCAGCTTACTGTTTTTTATAATAACATAATTATAACAATTTGCAGGACCGCCGTGGCTCCCGAGTGAGTGTACGTCCTCCATCAAGGCAGACAAGTCAGCAAGAACTTAGGCCTCATTCGCCAAGTCCAGGTACATCGACCTAAATAGGTACCAAATGACTAATTAATTTTAGCTGTTTATTAATAGTTTGAGTGTGTACTTATAACAATAGCATTTGAAAAATAAAATTATTATTAAAAACATAAAAAAGTGAGTAATGAATAGAGCTATTATAAAAAGATGATGCACTTGACTGGCCTGTTTGTCTGGTGGTTTGCGATCCTGACTGCTGATGGTTGGATGATGATTCGATACCTGGGTGTTATTTGTGTTCGTTGCTTGAGTGTTTTTGCCACACAGATATCATTCCTAATTTTTTTTTTTTTTTTTTCGTGTGGAAACCCCCATGGGTCATCACCTCACCAGAGCTGACGGTGAGTTGGTATGTCGGACTCGAACCGACTAAAACCACACGGTGTTCCGTCATGAGAGCGTCTATTGCTAGGGACCCGGGATACCCTCGAAGGAAACATCCGGGAACCCCAGCAGACCTTGGCCACCTGCAAGGTAGCAGGCGACCACACTTTGGAATATGGGGGCCTTACGCCCCCCACATCAAATAGGCGCGCGTGGAACACGTACGTCACGCCACCGTTTCAGGCCTGCTTCTGCTGAGGTAACGGTCAGCCCAGCTCGATACCCCCAGGCCAGCGCTTATGGAGGTCGGAGATCAGTGTTTGCTCTCCGACGTCTGGTGCGTCTTCTGCGGGATGGGAGAGTACTTGTCCACTCCCTTTCACGTTCCGCCGCCTCTTTGGCCAATATCACCTCCTCGCAAAACGAGGCGGCAGCATTCCATGCACTCTCACTTTGGACCATGGACAGAACCATGGCCTCTAGCGAGAGGCTTCCCACACCAATAGCCATCACGAGGTCGTGTCAGTGTTGCGCCCACGCTGAGCAGGGTGTGGAGTGCAGTATCCTCGTGACAGCCTCCGCAGTGATGGCACGCAAACGTTGGCTCCCGGCCTATGCGACACAGGTACTTACCGAAACAGCCGTGACCAGTGAGCACCTGTGTCAGCCGGTAGGAGAGGCTGCCATGTTGCCTCTCCAGCCAATCCTCCAGAATGGGTCTTATCGCCACAATTGTGGCTTGCCCTAAAGATATCATTCCTAATGCGAATGCATGCTTCTTTGAAAATATGAAAATAATATTGATAACCATTTATTATATAATTCTCCGATGTGGTGATATGTTCAACTATATTTTTGTAGGTATTTAGCTGGTTTAGATATTAATTAAGTAACGTGTTGTGAAATATTGTATTAACGTGGGAGAGCCATGCTTCGGCACTTATGGTTCGGCTCGACCGGAGTTATTGCCACGGCCTCACAGAACATCGGCTGATAACAATGCTTGAATTGCATAACCGAGTAAGTGAGGTAACTGGTGTTCCTGGGCAGCGGAAGTCACTTACCAATAGGTGACCCGTCTGCTCGATTGTCCCCTTATTCCACAAAAAATTTAGAATTTGAAACAAAATAATTATTTCAAATTTTTGGTTTCAAATCAAACCTTTTAAATATTATGTTGACACACAATAAGCAACATACACAAATATTAATTTTTTCACGGAACATTAATTTTGTGTTTCTCATACTACTATTGAAAAAAAAAAGGTTTTGCACACTACTATAAAAATAAGCTCTCATTACTATTACCGACGAACCACAACTTTATTCTCAATGTTGTTGGTTTTATTATTTTTTATTTACAATAAATATGCAATAACAGCTACATATTTCAGACCTTCGTGGTCGTCTCAAAATTCAGCATCGCTTTAATATTTACAGCTAATTGTGTTTTTTGATATTGCACTGATTTAAGATGTTTACGTAGATGTTGAAATCAATGTGTTTATAATCTAAACGTGGTGAATTGTTAAATATTTACTTACTTTATAACCTTAAGGGGAACGGGCAAATTTACATTGAATTTATCTCCTTTTGTTTGTTCAGGTGTTGTTGAGGTTTTTGGCTTTGTACTTTAAGCTTACATCTTGAATAAAACTATTAAAGAGAAACCTACAGAAACCTAGACATATCGCATTAAATTTTAATATATTAGTTCACTGTATATTGTCTCTTCCCCTCCTCAGTAACAATGCTAACAATAAATGTTTCATGTATCAACAGCACGCCACCATCAAAGTCATCAGCTACACAGAAAGTCCTCAGGTTACATATGATATCATTTTGCTTGTTAAGTAAGCTCATTCAATTTAATTGAAATTCACGGTTAGGTGCTCCCTCAAACAGCTTGGGTTAATACTCACATTTTATTTACATTATATCTAGTATATGGTATTTTTTTTTGCAAAAAGATGTGATAATGTACTGAAAACTATTTGCCTATGTATGATTTAATGAAACAAAAGCTTTGATAGTTTAGCACGTTTTGTGTTTCTTCTAGAATTGCACTGATTTTGATTTAAAAAAAAACTGTTTTAAAAGTTTTAAATTGCCGGTATATTTTCTGTACTAATATGCAAATTTACAAATGGATATGGTATAAGTAATAAAAAAATAAGTATTAAATTTTTTATGCATTTTCCGGAATCGAATTCAGTTTTCGCTACGAATTAATTCACTTTGATATCTCTTATCGACTGAAAACGGGTACATCGAAGTGCTAATTGTTGTTGTTCGGTGGTATTTTTTGAGATTTTTGTAAAAAAATTGTTCACATTAATGGCCTTGTGCGATGCAATGATTATACAGTGGTGCTTTGTCGTGGTGTAATATCCAAGAATGTTCATTCCATTTTCCATTTACACAAATATGTATTTTTTCGACAAATTTGCAATCTCAAACGCCGCAAAACGTTGAAATAATATTCAAACCGAATACAGTCAACATCAAACATGACCGACCGTGGCTTTTGATCGTCTTTGTCGTGTTTTTTTTTGACTTCGGTTCAGTTTAAACTCACCATTCCAAAGCTTGTTGACTAGTTTGCATGTCAAACTCGTGAACGCTTGTCTCACCAGTAAAAATGCGTTTTACGAATGTAGGGTCGGAACTGACTCGTTCTAGCATGTCTTCAGCGAATTTTACGCTATTGAGTTTTTGAAGAAAATTCATATCTTTCGGGACTAATCGAGCGACAACGTTTTTAATGCCATCGTTTAAAATGGTACGAATCAATTCGTGAGACACAAAAAAGTTCAGCTGCAATCTCTCTCAAACCTAAACGAGGATCTTCGTCTTAATTTACTTCACTTGAGCTTACAAAATCGAGTACTGAAAACATACTAAAAAACAGGGAATGTTCAAACATCACACCAATATAGAAAGCAATTGCATTAACTTAACTGCAAAATAAAATTATTTTAATTGAATCTGGAATTAGAATTAAATGATCAGTTCCTGATAGTTTTTTGACAGAATGTATGATATAATATTATGTAGACACATCTTTTTCTAGACGTTGCATTTAGAATAGTATACCTACTTAGTATATTTGTATAAGAATAATCTCTGCAGGTCCTGATCCTGAATCCAGTTGTTAACGTTATTTCAAACTAAGTTTATGATATGGATAGAGGCAAAAGCAGTCTTGAAACACGTATTGTGTGTGGTTTGGCATAATGTGGCACTCAATGAAAATATTTTTAACTATTAATGTTATTTTTGTTTCAGTATATGAATCTTGATTATACTTTGTAAATTGTATTCGATGTTACCTAACTTGACATAAAATAATTTTATTTTAAATTTTGTCACATGCGTTTTATACTTTTTACTCTTTCAAGTCTACGGAACACTCTTTATTCCATAAATTAAATTCAAATTTAATAAATGTTTTTATATGCGCCTTAAAATGCAAATGCCAAAAGAATATTAATAATGGATTTATTGAAATAAAGACTAAACAACTATTACCTATGTTTTTTTTTTCGTTAGATACACAAACTATTGCTATCTGTATACAATAACTGCTTATAATAGTTATAATAGTAATTATAATAGTTGTAACATATATTCGACTGCTTCGGTACACTGAAATAGTTATCATTGCCTTTCTTTGTTAGACTGTTACTTTTCTCACTATTCATTTAACTATAGAATATTCGAAAATGTCTAATCATCAACATACACTTTGAATTGTTATACTTTTTTTATAAATTACAAACAAATATTACTGCATACAATGCATGAAAATATCAATAAATAATGATAATTGAATAAAAAGAGAGAACTTTTAAACACTGTTAGTTCCTTTATATGGGCTTTGATTGACTTAAGGCATTCATTTATATGACCGTAGGTTCTGTAAAATTCACGGCATGTACTTTTACAAAAATCATGCTAATAGTATGCCTTTCCTTGCCCGTTTAATGGGGATAATATTTTATACAATGTGTTAATTTCCAGGATCTAGACGCGGTTCAAGAGCTAGTAGTGGTCATTCAGCGACCTCTCTAAGATCAGCTACTCTTAGATCACCTACGACTCCAGGACCAACCTCAGTAACTGTGGAGATTCGCGCACCAGATGTGTAAAATAAACAAAATATGCGTCTTTAAGAAAATGTTTCAAAAGTAATTAAATATAGAAAAGTAATGAAGATGGTACAAGTGATTGTTAATAATACAAGATGCTTTGAGATTAGTCAGAAAGTTTTTAAAGTAGGTACGGTAAAAACCAGTCCATCATTTAAATTACTTGTGATATATTATACCGATGGTTCAATATGTAATTAGGCTTATATTCATCAAATTTGTAGCAATATGCACTATACATGTCGTAAATTCAGCCACTTATAAAGTGCCTCAAAAATATATGAAATTTTCACTCACTAGGATATTTATTATTTTGTAGGAAGATAAATTAATGTCACAAATTTAGCATAAAATAAAAATTAACTCATAGTTCTCGATCACGTTGAAAACCCAAGTAAGATCACATTGAATAGAGATAGTGCACAGTTCAACGATTAATATTTAAAATTATAAGTTTAATTACTTAGGCTTTTTTAGCTAATAGAAGTAACGCTTTTTGGCAAACATTTGTAGTTCAGTAAATAAAACGTCGATTACTATTAGTTAGATCAGAATGTTTCTTCTTTTTTCATAATCCCATATAAGTACTTATGGTAGATTCTACTCCCTGCCTTAGTAATAGAGTTTAGCTTACTATTAAGCATTATAGAACTATAAATATTTAGTTACGGGGACCATCCTCCAAAGCGGAGTGATCAGAATTTTGAAGAGTGGATATTTAAAAAAAATGGAGAGAAGCTTCAACGCCGCTTTCTATATGTACTATAAGACTTTTAAATTTTAGCTTTAAGAGCTCTGATAGCTTTTCTTTAAACCATTTCTATGAGAGAGAGTTGTGAATCGAAGTTAAGATTGCTTTATTGAGTTTTTAGTCTATTAGTCTTCAATGTGTAAACCGGGGAAATTTACACAGAGTTAAAAAATAATAACTACTTCATAAATTACTTCATTGCACCCTCTGATGCTTTATTCAAAGGTTTTTGCAACGCGCACAAAATGTGAGTACATTTAGTGGTTCTACAAAAAAATGTAAAACAGAAGACGGATGTTGAGTAAATATAAATAAAAATGTAAAATTTCATCAATTTGTATGGGTAATACTTCAATTAAGGGGAAGAATTGACGTATGACCAATACATGATCATTCACAGCGATATAATCAATATACTATTGTAAGCTATTGTACTTAAACAAAACAAAAATATGCTCACATTGTGAAAATGTATTTCTTACACTGTGCTAGTTATGTACCTACTGAAAAATTTATGCTGTAATTTAATTATATAAACTTTTATTATAATATAACTTATACTTCCCATGGGTGGTGTTTTACTTTTAATCCTATAAAGCAATACATGTTAGAGTGTAACAGAGACTAAAAAAGTACCAAAATATTGCACCCTATGACTTCTTTACGGGATGAGAGTCAGTTCATTGTAACGAAATCTATTTTATAAACTTCCTCTACCAGCCACAACAACAGATTCCAGGTCAGTATGGGTGAAAGTAGCCGGATTGGATGCTAAACATTTTCGGGTCGTTTGTTCATATACGAGGATCTGCCTTCCAGTTAGCAGACAGTAATGAAGTTTCAAGTTAAGAAGCAGGTCAACTTATATCAATCATAAGGTAGGTTTTAATTTGAATTAGGATAGAATTCAGTATCAGCTAAATAACATTTTGGATAACTAAGCTGCACGTTTTAATAGCGAATCGTATAAATAAGTAAAATAATAAATGTTTGACAAAAAATAAACCAACTTCAATAAAAGAGGGTTTTGTAAACTAGAAACAAATGCTGAAACCAAAAGAAAAAAATTATATTTGTTAATCATAACAAATTTTATGTGAAACAATGATTGTGGTGATGTTGTGAGGCAAGCTGTACAAAAAGCAAAACCTTCTAAGTAATTATGTGTGAAAGTAGTTGTTTGCTGTTTCAATGGCGATTCTTGGTCAACGATTAGTTAGTGGCTCAGAATCGGCGTACCATCTCTATCATTAAAGATGTGTGCAAGAAAACTGGTTCTCGAAAATCGTTTTCTCTACAGAAAAATATGTGAATATCTACGCTGAAGATCAAAATCAATGTGTATCATGTCTCTGTGTGTGTCGATGAACCAAATCATGATGATTTCATTGAAAGTAATGATCCTACCGCTATGCTTGATGAAGTTTTTATAAGTGGAATCAGAAGCCTGAACGTTTAACAAAATGATTTATTGAAACAAATATCGGATACCGCATTGTGTAAATATTCAAGTACCAATATTCAATACCGTGAACTCCCTTCTGACCCTCAACTCATTGTATCCAACTATACCTAGAACAAACAGAGTTGGATACATGAGTGGGTATAAGGGATACACTCTATATAGGCGTAGATATAAGAACCTAACGAATTTGTTTTGTACACGCTCGAACATGAGACTATATTTAGTTTCATGTGGAGCCCAGATGACTGCGTTGCATAATAATTGAGTGAACTCCTTACCAGTGCATTTTATAAAGCAACAACTGCTTTAATATTTGTATAGTTACGAGAACTACATAATATGAAACCTAAATTTCTGAAAGCTTTCTTACAGCACTTGACAAAATTAGTATTATAATATAATTTTAGGTAGATATTTCATCCTTTGAATTAAATATCTAATTTAGTTTATTTTTCGCTTTTTAGTGTTAATTTTTTTTAAAGTCGGTCTAAGTTTTTGTTAAAAATAGTTTATTTTTACATTTTTAGAGTTCACTTTTTATCTTGCAGGTTTAGTTTTACCGGCTTACCAAGTGGTCACTAGTTTCAAACCTTTCTAGAAAGCTGTTTAATTTTTATAAAAACATATTAATTAAAGTTATGGGGAGGATACTTCTATTTCGGTTATTAATGTTTCTCCAGATGTGTCTTGCAGTATCTGTAGAAAATTATTTTATCTTCATATTGACATAATTTACTGCGTATGCATTATTAGAAATAAATAAAATTGTGATATGTTTTCTATGCTTTATCAATTTGAAGAAATGTAAGTGCCCGCCCAAGCGTATTGGAACAAAATCGACATAGCACCTATACCAGCAGAGCTAGCATATTTGTCAGACGTAGGACAGTGTCTACCTACAAGAATTTCGTTTCTTAAAATGATTAAAGTTCAAAACAAGTTTACCCAAAATTGCTGTAAGGGACAAATGGTTTTATTTGCACAAGACGTCGTCGAAGATGCTGAGCAATTACCACTTAAACTTAAAGGTGCAGGATTAGTTATTGTATTTGAAACATGGGAGAACAACACTCACTTACACACACAATAGCAAAAATAGTTTTATATTAAAATTTAAATAATAAAATCAGCTCTACAATTGCTATTATGAAAAGCAGGCGGTACCAAGACATCGTACCAAATTTTGAACGTGTATTACAATACGGTATTTCCCAAATAGTGCAGGTTAGTCATGAAGATTATGGTAATGTCAAAGCTAAAACTGATGAAGGTTTGTAAACATAAAAAAAACAATATATCTTTTTTGCAGGGTTCGATTCATCAAGGAAATGGTTATTGGCTACACAGTAATTATGTGGGATACCTTCTATTGCCAATATATTGCAGCACGTGATAATCCTGATGCTGGGGAACTAAATGCTGAATATCTAGCATTAAGAGAAATGTGTCTGTTATTGATTTACTGTATTCTGTTGCCGAAGATGTACCAAATTTAGATACCATTATCAACAGTAATAATAGAAACGAGGTAAACGATCAAGTTAGAATTGTTAATTTCCGAAGAAAGACCTCACCACCAATCAACCTAGAAGGGGAAATTATGATGGAAGAGCTATACTGGTACTCTTTTTTACCTGATAAAAAAAAATATTCGCTGAACACAGCGAAATATCTATAACTGCCCAAGACTATTTCCAGGCCCGAATTATGGGCAGTGATAGACGATTTCAAATGAAAGGCTACTTATTTTTTGCCTTATCTACGACGAACATACTATAAAAAAGCTCAAAGTCTTGTCGATAATTTGCACCTAACGATGAGCAACATAAGAGGATAGACCGCATATTGAAAAAAAAAAAAAGATCTTTTTCACGTCCAGTCTATTGAATTTAAGGTGATTTAACTAGCCGACCCTGGGTTCATTATCAGATTAGCGCTAAGATGCTAAATGCTAATATATTCATCTAAACAATGTTATATATGCAAAGATTCATTCTAATACGACGGATCTAACCAATTTTGTGCTAATGAATTTAGATAAGAGAAAAAAGGTTAATTTTATTTTATTGGATCTGTGTCAATTAAAGATTCCTAACGGATCAGTTTTTGCTTACCGATGACACTGCTTTAATATTTTATGGTAGCTCTTGGGAATCCGCCTTTGGACATACTCATTAAGGCTCAATATTGTCATTAACGGGCTGGATCAAAATCTTCTCACACAAAATGTTTACAAAACTCTTGTAGTCGTTCAGACAATAAAATGTAAAAATGTCCTTACCTCAGCCGTAGCAACTGCATCAAATATCTGGGCATTGAAATTGACAATCGCCTTACATTCCATCCCCACATAAATGCACTTACTTGCAGGCTGAGCAAACTTATATACATATTCTGGAATCTTCGCCATGTAGCTGATACTAAGGTAGTTAAAACGGTATATCTGGCTCTAGCGCAATCACTTACCCAATACTGCATTGTCACCTGGGGCGGTTGTTGTGAAACTCATCTTTTGAGACTGGAGCGTGCCCAGAGGGCGATCCTCAAAGTGGGTTGGAAATGACCATGCCAGTTTCCCACTGCGGTGCTAAATAAAACCTGCAACGTTCTTTCGGTCCAAAAAATGATTATTTTAAATTTAAGGCAATAAAATACTCAATATCTATCCAAAGTCCAGATTCGAATGCAAAATAAATGTCACTAACTGGCTCTTTGTTGTACTCGTAGTGCAGTACAGTGCAGTCGGATAAAAAAATACGACAGAGACCAGCACCTCGAAACAAAAATTATTGAGATTGCAATAACTAAGCCAATCGCACAAAATTATTGGCCCTCTAAGTTATAACTATGTATAAAAAATTGTACCGTAAATACGAAATATCCAGGCCATGTATTGCTCTAGTGTGCAAATAAAGATGACTACTGTGTTGATTAGAAGATAAAAGTATAAGTAAAAGAGAAGTAGAGGAATAAATAAAAAGTAAAAAAAATGATTAGATGAGAATATTCTTTGTTGTACACTGTAGGAATTCCAATAAATCTTAATTCAACACTATCGTATTATACAAGTACGAGGTACGCCGGAGTACGAGGGGTACAACATATCATAATAATTTTATATAACTAAATATATATACATATTTACTCATGAATGCAAATATGCACATAATATATATAATAATCATCTAATATTAGTTTCATATATAATTTAGCAAGTATACAAAAAAAAAACACTGTGACAGCTAAAAGGTTTAAAGGTTTGTATGGTTTGGGCTTTTCTTATTACAAGAGGTAGTGCATTCCACAACCGTGTGACGACGGTGAAGGATTTATCAACAAATGTTGTGGCATACAAGAACATTTATTAACTCTATGTTTTCTGACGATTTTAAGAATCTAGTATGTGTATCATGAAGGAACTCAAAGCGTCCCTTAAGTTAGGAAGGTGCATAAGGGTTGAACAATATGTTATACAATAAAGAAAGGACGTGAGTATTCGGTTAAGACGTATAGGTAACCACTCGAGATTTAGGTGGGTAGAGATTGCGCAAACCAATTATAAATCTTATGCAAACATTTTGAAGACGCTCGAGTTTTTTTAGGTGGGCTCTAGTGAGATCTGAATAGCTGACATAGGCGTAATTAAAGAAAAAAAAAACCGACTGCGTCAATATCTGCCATATTTATTCAATTCATTGGAGAACTGAAAATATAGAAACAAGATTTTAATTTTAATATTTTACTTTGGTTTTGAATAAGCTTAGTTGACAGTTTTAATAAACGCTGTCGTGACAAACTCCAATCGCTGATTCGAACCAGGTCCTCGTTAATATTCTCAAGAGTCTTCGATAATCTTTCTAGAGGTGTTTGGTAGTATATATGAAGGATCTGCATAAAGGTGGTAATGAGAGAGAAGTTGATGTGAGATTTCCATTTTCTATTCCAATTCTTGTATCATCGGTAGAGGGCTTGACCTTCCTGTCAGGTTACAGGGGTGCGACCCTGACGTGCTCGAGCTATTGCTTATACCTTCCATTCCGTCCGTATAAGCAATATCCATTTAATTCCTATCCCTTCAACTTCCCAAGTTTCCATCAAATTCCTTAGTAGGTGGAACGGTGAGGGGGGTGAACCACCATCTTTGGCCCCAAGCCAACCTCACCTGCACGTGTTGCATCCCGCTAAACGACGAACGAGGCTCTGCGACCGACCGATGGTGGTATATCCATCCCAATAGGGGTAGCTAAATTCGACAGGCCGGTGACGGGCAGCAGCGTCACCGGTGCGAGAACCTATGCCCTGCGATCGCCAACCCGCCTGCCCAGCGTGGCGATTATGGGCAAATATCCTCCCAATGCAGACGCAACATAAGCCACGGCCCCCAGTTCCCGGCGGCCCCGCTATTCCTGGTCATGGTGGCGACCACGGTTACGGCGGGGCGGGGGGTGCTAAGAATCTCCGGGTTACGAGAGGCCACCAAAACCCACTGACCCTGGCTACGTATAACGGGCGCACGTTACGGCTAGACTCGCATCTGTCGCAACTCGAGGTTGAACTCGAGAAGATTAGGTGGCATATCCTAGGGCTATGTGAAGTCCGAAGAGAGGGGGAGGACACCATAACCCTCGAGTCAGGCCACCTGATGTACTTCCGAGAGGGGGACCAACAATCCCAAGGTGGCGTTTCTGGTTAATAAATCCCTTTCTGACAACGTTGTGGAAATATCCAGTGTGTCGAGCAGGGTAACGTACCTCATTGTCAAGCTTACCGAGAGGTATAGCCTCAAGGTTGTGCAAGTGTACGCACCGACCTCGGCACACTCGGATGACGAGGTGGAGGATATGTTTGATGACATATCGAGGGCTCTCCACTGTACCACTAAGACCCACTACAACGTTGTTATGGGTGACTTCAACGCTAAAGTGGAAGTACAGAATTGTAGCGAATCGGTAGTAGGATCCCATGGATTTGGAAGCAGGAATCATAGGGGGCAAATGCTCGTTAACTTCCTTGAACGGGAGGGGCTCTTCTTGATGAATTCATTTTTCAAGAAACAGCCCCAGAGAAAGTGGACTTGGCAAAGTCCCGACGCTATGACCAAAAATGAGATCGACTTCATCATGTCGGACAGGAAGCACATATTCAGAGATGTCTCAGTGATCAATAGGTAATACCGGTAGTGACCACCGACTTGTCCGAGGCTCTCTAAATATCGACTTTAAGGCTGAACGTGTTCGTTTGATGAAGTCCAAGCTCCGACCAACTCTGCTTCAAGCCATGATAGGATACCCAGAATGCTCTTCGTAACATCACAAGTCAAGAGTTGATTAAAACTGAAATGGGTATAATTAGGCGTTGGAATGAATGAAAGATTATTTAGTGTATTAGCCTTAATGGTCCTATCGAAATTGGGTAGGTCAGTGAAATGTTGATTAAACAAATCAATATTTAATGTTTTTGGAATGACATTAGTACTTGATTTTCCAACTCCAAGTGTCTTGAGGAATTTCCCGACTTTAGCTGGGTCGTTGTTTTGTACATAGTTGTTGGCATTGAACGTCTCTACACACCTTATTGCGTGATTCCGTATATATATATTCCCTTATTAACTTCGCTAGGCCTTATTTTTAATTTATACTTTGATGCAGCTTTCTTTGACAGAAGATCCTAGATCTCGTTTGTTAGCCATAGTGATGGCGCGTGTTTAGTAGGAGTGAAAAGAGGTTAGTAGATTGTAATATCGAGATAAGAGAGGACGGTCCGGTATTTTTTTATGGGGACAGGTGTTGAAGTCACAAATGATTATTGTATGTTTATAGGATGGGATTAGGTTCTCCAAAATATTTTCAAAAGAAGAGAAGAAGTTCATGTGCAGGGAGGACAGTAGTATGCACTGGGAAGGAATTTGGTTATGATCGATTTCGACTTCTATAAAAAGATACTCACCCGCCTGCAATGCAGGTGGTTGTGGCGATATGTTTACAATATTGAAAAAAAATATGATTTCGAAGATATATAGCCACTCCTTCTATGAGCTCAAACCCAGGAAGGGAACATAAAGAGGAGGGGAGACTTGGTTTCAGACAAGACTCAGAAATGAGAATGGCGTGTACATTTTTGCAACTAAAGCTAGCCAGCTTATCTGAAAAGTGTTCCGGAATAATCTGAGCGTTGATATTAATGACATTAAAATTCATATGAACATCAGAAAACTGTGCTTCTAGATATTCGGACAACGACGGAATGCTGACAAAACTACTATCATTGCTGCTCGCTGAAATATAACTTTCACAGTCCCTGTAATCAGACATACTGCTATAAAAAATATTTATTAGCAAATCTATTAAAAATATAATTTAACTAAAATAATATTTATAAATTAACCTACAAAAACGATTTCTTATCCATCTGCTAGTTGTGTTAATTAAGAAAATATATTATTGTTATACCGTTACAAGTTCTTCAAGACAGTAGTAGTAGACAAAAGTCCTTCTGACATTTTTATTAGAACTTAGATATAACAAAAATAAGATATAAAAAAAAGCAAAATAGGAAACACAAATATAACATAAATCAAATACCCTTACAAGCACACTCAAACCGCAGGATGCGTCTTACTATTACTTTACCTAATATAAACTGTCTAAATATCATGTAAACATTTGCATCTTAAGTGATAAAAACATAAGAAATAAAATAGGAATAACAAAAAAACATCAAATATGAAGTTTCAAGTCAATGTTTTGAAACCTACTCAAACTGTTGTGCTGACGTTTGATAGACAGACCTTACCAAAACGTGTGTATTGTTGTTTTTCGGCCTTGCCTGTAGAAAAATATATGTATACAAACCATCCAGTGTTTTAAGTGTTCCCGTTTTGGCCATACAAATTTAAAGTGCAGATCCAAACCTCGCTGCTACCACTGCGATCGTAACCACCCTGGGGATGACTGTCTAGTTGCATAAGAAAAAGGTTTTTGTATTTTATGTTCAGGACATCATTTTGCTAATGACTCTTCCTGTCCAGAGCTTGGACGCCAAAAAGGTATTAGGGCGTAATAGCTGATAAAGCTATTTCTTATTATTTTCCCATTAATTTCCCCCCCAATTGTTACTCGATCTTACTGCGATGTAACTGAGTTCAATATATCTCCTCCTCTGTTTAGTTTATCCCACACTCAGAAACCATCTACAAAAACAGTAAAAAACAAATTATCCAAAACCTCGTGTTCCTCTCCCAAAAAGTTACGATAAAAAATTAAGGGCAGTGCCCAATAAAAAAGATAACGGTATTTATAATATACGTATACAACTACTAACATACACTACGCCTACAAGCTGTTCCTGTGTCCTCTCCTGAACTGAATTGTGCATTAATACTTGTTACTTCTTAGATGTTTATTGTGTCGTCGATGTAAGCACGTGTAGAGATTTCATTAATTGTTGAGAAAGACTGGTCTGGTCTTTAATTCAGCAGCACATGTAATAAAATAACAAAAGTTCAAAAAGGTGGTTCGGATTCTCATGGAAGAAGGTACGAGATGTTGTGAACTGCAGCGTAAGGGCAGGAAGTCAAAGCTTTCGGAAGGGACCCTAGGATTACTGAAGGAACGACGTGAAAACCCACCTCTCACTTCGTTGGCCAAGAGGACTCTAAACCGACAGATTAGTGCGCTCGTACGACACGACCTCCGGTGCTCCAACGCTCTATCGATTGAAAGAGCAATCGAGCAGAATCGGGGGTCAAAAGTGTAACTAAACAATAGCATCGTAAACAATAGGTCGTTGAGTTGAGTTATCAGCTCATCCACCGCGATGTTCCAGAGGAGAGGTGAGAGAACTCCGCCCTGTGGGCACTATTCCTCTTGTTGTGTTGTTAACAGTGAATTGTATAGCTCTGCCTCTAAGCATGCTGTCGATCCACCCTGTAATAGTGGAGTCAACTCCGTGTCTAGACAGAGCCTGGCTTATGCTGTTGAAGTTTGTTTTATCGAAGGCACCTTCGATGTCGATGAAGGTCCCTAGAGTTGATTTTTTATATTTGAGGTTGCCCTGTATGTATGAGACTACACGATGCAGAGACGGATTCTGTTTTTTTTTCCCATCGAGTAGGCGTGTTGGTGTGGGTTCAGGGGGTGCTTGTTTAGCGCCGTGCTCCTGATTTCTCTGTCTATTAGCCTCTCTAGAACCTTTGGATGTGAGGCTGATAGGTCTGAATGATTTAGGTTGTGTGTAGTCTCCTTTGCCGGGTTTGAGAAGGAATACTACTTTGACTTCTCTCCAATTCGTAGGTACGTAACGGTGTGCCACGCAGCTTCTGTAGATGGACTGTAGATGATCCATCAGTGCATCGTCACACAAATTTAGCAGACCTGGGAAAATACCGTCCGGTCCTGCAACTTTGAATGGAAGGAAACTGTTGATAGCCCACTTTAGTTTATCGTGGTTCACGATTCTGTGAGCGGTGGTCCAATCCGAATCGTCTGGTAGATATATCTCACCTTCCTCCCAAGTGTCATTCTCATTTAGTATGCGACACCCCGGGAAGTGAGTTGTCATTAACAGTTCCGAAGTCTCCGAATCTGTTTTGGTGAAGGTACCATCAGGTTTTTTTAGGAAGCCAAAGTCATGCTTCCGCTCAGAGCACAGGATATTTTTAACTCTATTAGCATGGTTGTTGGTGTCTATGTTAGTGCAGAAGCTTCTCCAGCAATTAGTTCTCCTGATTCTGATCCGCTTCTTGTATTTGTTTCGGGCCTGCCTGTAAGCATCCCAGTGCTGGTCTAGTCTTGAGTTTTTCGCTTTATTGAACAACTTTCTTACCTTGTGCCGCAATCTCTGCAGTTCTGGTGTCCACCATTAGTGCTCACCCCTTGGTGTGGTCCTGGGGGATGATAGTGGGCATGTCTGTTCAAAGCAGGTGATTAATGAGTTAGTGAGGTTTTTTACATGGTTGTGAATCTCCACCGTGGTCTTATGAGCATTTGGCGTACCTGCGTTTGTCAGCAACTCTGCTGTCAACCGCTTATACTGCGGGAGATCCATTTTGCGTGGATTTCGTCGGGGTTTAGGTGGTATGAGTGTCATCTTAAGGTGGAATTTGATCCAGCGATGGTCCGCGCACGATGACACATCTGAGACATGCCAGTCCGAGATCTCTGGAACAGAACTCGGTAATTAGGGTGGTGTTCGCGTATTTAGGTGTAACAATACAAGTACAAGGGTTATCGATAGTAGTGTTCAGAAGTAGTTTACCTCCGACGTTGCTAAGGACGCAAATCCTGCCCTTCCTAATCCACGGCTCCTGGATTAGGGCCACAGCCTTGGTATTTACCTCCAGCGTTCTGCGTAGGTTAGCCGTTGCAGTCTGGCTATGTTGAAGGTTGGTCTGAACGATGGTGTGATTAGGGGTTGGGGGAGCTTGCAGCGCCATCATCACTGCTCAGCATTCCGCCTCTTCCTCGTCTGGGTCACTCTCCATCTGGACTTCCTCCTCTTCCCTACTGACCCTGACGACTGGCCCTTTGCTTGGGCGTGGTTGACATTCCCCTTGCGCTAGTCCGCTGCCTGGGTCAATGCTGGGGTCCTCTTCGAGCTTGGCTTCGAGGTTCGGCGGCGGCAGAGGGCGTTCATCAAGGAAGCGGACGTAGAGATTACCAAGTTTATAGTAAACTCTACGCTCGCTCGCCTTGAGTTTGAGCGCATCCTCTACTGGTATACCAAGCACCAGGAATACACTTTTCCTCTCTTCCTGGGGCTCGGCATGGTAGAGTGCCCAGTTGGACACCTTGTACTCTGGGTTTTGACACGTCAGCCGTTTGCGGATACGGTCTACGGGTAGTTACGTTAGTTACGGGTAGGTCCAGAAGACACGCGTCTTCTGGACCTACCTGCGGAATTAGCAGACCAGCCTTAATGCGCTTGGGAATCGCAGCCTGTTGTGTGCCTTTTTGATCTGTCTGGCTTATCAGTCTGGTTCCCTCTGGTTGTGATTGTACTTTCTCCAGGGCTTGATGCAGCCATTTGAGAGCATACTCATCATTGCACCACATCTTGAGGACGCCCTCGCTGTGGAAGGCCTTTCCCCTAAATTGTGGCGCAACAAATGGGGCGCCAGGACAATATACGTCTCATCAATATTCTAAACTTTTAACTAACTTTTAAGCTATTACGTATTAAAAACTAGGTACCGTATTAACTTCTTCATTCCACAACTTGTATACAATCAATAACAGTGGATTGTCACCGTATTTATACCAAAGACCTATAAAAAATTGTTACGTTGAGCCGCAGGTGCAGGTAAAAAATGTTTACCGTTACCAGTAGAAGATATAAAAAAAAGTAATTCAATGCATAATACGACCTGTACCGATATAACAAAATGGCCCGCGTGTGGTAACAAAAGTACTCTAGCAAATATCTCATAGTATCCAAGCAAATAACCTACAAGCCTTGAATAAGCATGAAAACATACGGTACAGCGGTCGGAATGAGAACGCAGCATAATGCCTATATACTAAACCATGTGTAACAAGAATCTACTCAAACGGGAGTATCTTATTTTGTCTAAATCCATAATATACAGTTAAGCCTTGTACTGTTTATTTAAAGAATATAATGTTTACACTCGCAAATGAAAGAATAGAAAGCTTATAAAATCAAAAATGTAAAGTCAAGACTGTTTTTTAGTGCTTAAGCAGAGACTACTCAAATATTGTTTTTATATTTTGGTGCTATGAAAAGGAAACTATAATTTATTTTACAATTTTATTGAACCTAATTTTAATACTCGGTTTTGTAGACATCAATAAAAATTGTTTGTTACAGAGAAGTCAAGTCTCAATTTATAATAGCGTAAGATTTAAGTTCTTGGGTATATAATATTATTTATTAGTTTTTTGTACAGCTTTCAGAATCTTTTTTAAACTAAAATATTTTTTTAAAACAGCCTTTTTTTCTAGATGTAGCGGTTTTATTTAAATTAGTAACTGGTATAGTATTCATAGAAGCAGTCTCGCAGCTTATACTCAGAACTAGGACAGTGGGAAACTAACTATATTTCAGTTCCCACTGAATTTTCGCCAAGTCCGACAGTCTTGACTTCTCTTTGAGTTACATTATTTATTTTAAGTTTTAGATTTAAATTTTACTTCATCGCTGTTAAAGTTTAAGGAATACTTCTAAACTAGTTTTTTTTCTTTTCAAGTTCTAGTCTTTGGGCCGATTTTCACTCCAAGGTCAGAAAGGTGTTTAAAAAAAGATGAGAGATGATGATGTTTGATCCAAGATGCTAACGTGAACGCTTCTGAGTGCACTGTGCGAAGAAAATTAAAAGAATAAGGTTTTAAAGCCTGCCGTCCCGCCATGAAGCCCAAATTAACAGCTGCAATGAAAACAAAGCGTCTGAACTGGGTATTTGGCCCAGTTCAGACGATTTGTTTTGTGTGGCGCGTTAAAGATGTAGACTTCTGGAGATCGGTAAGTTTTATTTATATTTTATATATAATTTCATCAAAAATTAAACAGAAGCCAGATTAGCGCCGATTTTTCTAATTTGTAATTCTACTTTTGGCAGGTTTGTTTCAGTGATGAAAGCATATTCGAAATTTTGCAGAATAATGCTTTGTTTGTGCGTTGTCGTCATGGAGAAGAGTTATGGAGCTCCCTGCCACACAGCACGCTTTTTTGGAAGAGCAAAATATCCCTCTGTTGGATTGGCCGGCTAATAGCCCCGATATTAACCCAATCGAAAATGTGGGGGAGCTGATGAAAAGAGTCGTGGCTAAAGATGTGATCACTAACAAAATACAGCTATTAGAAAAGATCATCCAACTGTGGAATCATCATCATCAAATGCAGGAAATAGTACAGTCTTGCACTGATAGCATGCCGCGTAGAATTAAAGCTGTCATAGAGGCTAAAGGTGGCTCTACAAAATATTAATATTTAATTACAATATTTTCATTTTCTTTTCAAGAGTTACTTAATACATTTTTTTTTCATAATAATGATGTTTTTTTGTGTTAAATAATAGATAATTAAGTAACAAATTATAAAAAATACACAGTATCTAGTAAAATACAGTAGTACAGTATCACCTGATAATTTCCATTTTACAGAAAATCGTATAGTGCGTCTAATAATCCAGGCCAGGGACTGTAGGATGGCCCTATCCAATACCACGCTAAAGTGATGGAATTTTACAAGCACCGATTCTAGTTTATCACATAATGTTTCATTCATTCGTAACTATGACTGTTTTTCACGCACGTTCAATTTTTTTAATATAAGGGGAGTGAATAACCATAGATTTACTTTTCTTCAAGTTCATGATAATACCTAAAATTTTCGTTATCGTATCTTTTTTCTGTATCTGTATTCGTATCTTTTTTTTTTGTATAATATTTAATTTCTTACCCGTATATAATAAACAAGTATCGTCTGCATGAAGAAAACAAGCATTATGCAACCGACGGGGCAGAACACGGAACCGTTTGGCACGCACCAAGGGATTTGCGCAGGCGCACCAGTTACTCTATAAACGACGATCCGCAGTGTGAGCCCTGTTAAGTAAGAGCGGAGCCGCCTATTCAATGCCCCGCGATCACAAACTCCTCCCTGGCTTGAAGCAGCTGGTGATGTTCCAGAGTGTCGAATACTTGTTTAAAATCAATGTATACTATCACCACCTGCTTCCACTAGTCTAGGGCCTCGTTGACGTCATCAGTGAACCTCTGCAACAAAGTAGCCTTGCTTTGGGCCTTTTGGAAGCCATGATGCGCCTCCGTTAAAATGTTTTAGAATTTTTGATAAGTTCGGCAACAACATATCCTGTATTCTTGTCTAGAATCTGCAATGCCTTCGGTAGGTTTGATCGCCATTTGATTGCTATGAGGGAGCAAAATTACTGTAAACAATGAGAAAATTATATAATGACTTCTAAAACTATAGGATTGCGAGTAGGTACAAGAGGTACAATAGGTTTTAGTCCGTGCTCAAAGCACGGACTTTGTTTTGAAAAATAAACAACTGATTAATGGCACGTTACAACATTTAGAAGCGGTACAGTGAAAATACGTAGTTAAATGACACTTGAGAAGCGGCTAGTTAGTAATATAGGTAAAGTTTGCTCCATTTTCTCCTGCATACACGTCAGAGAGGTGGCCAAACAGCGCGAATGGAGTGTGCATCGGCTTGCATCGCATTACAATGTTAATTGCCTGTTTTAAATTCTCATGTATATTTAATGTTTTTTCTACTAGCTTACATGGATACTTATTTTATATATAAACGGTATTCAACTATGTTGGATAAAACATTGCAAGCTATTAGTAAGAAATCTTAAACCGAATTTTTAAGTGTCTACCACTCTGGACGTCAAATTCTTCTCATGTAGAGCTACATTCGTGTTTTTTTTTCTGTGAGCAAAATAACTACAGATATACTAGGATTAACATGTAATAGTAGTCTAGTAAGTTTTTAGAGTTTAAAATTTAGTCGAATGGTCTGTGAATCTACGAAACTACATTATACATAGAAACATTAATAGTTTAGTCAATGATCCATCCTCACACAACAAGAGCGTCCATCACATCCATTCATGTAATATTCATTGAGTAATTGCATAAATTATATAGTGTTACTGTCGTAGTTCAGTACTGAAATGTATTACTTGGGAACGTATCGTGAATTTGATACTTGTAAAGTTGATCAGTAGTCTAAATATATGTACATAGTACCCATAAAATATGCAAATATTTAATTCTCAGGAAATCTCAAACCTGGGAACCACGATCTTGTTTTTTAATATGAAAATGGCAGATAAATATACGATTTATAAATACTATACGGCTAACACTAGACTGATACTATTTATCAAAGAGTACCAATGTCGGAGCTACTCAAACGATGAATATCCTTCCAAAAGTCCTATTAAAACTTGACACGTTGTAGGGTAGTTGAACTTCAGAATTAAAAAAAATATCTTCTCTTAAATTGTTTATACTTATAATATAAACTTCTTAAGTTTGAAAATAAAGAAAAAGTTGTCATTACCCTTTGGGAATTATCTTTCATGTAAGCATATCTTAATGATTAGTCTAAATTTATTAGGCCATCAACTGTGGCTTTGATAGTCAAACTTTCTCTGGTTTGGTAATGTCAGATATGATGATGGTGAACAAATGTAAAACGCACACGTATAATTTTTTTACTGTGTATTTACTCAGATACTTCTACATTGTAATATTAGTTAGAGAATAGTCACCGTAATAAAAAAAAACAATGTGGTTGTGGGGGTATAGCTTCAAAAAAATAACAACTTGCCAACTGCAGATCTCAAAGAATTGCTACCATTATATAACCAAAAACCTAACTGTAATTGATACAAAAAGATACTTTTCATCGTTAGTCCGTTCTGAAGGCAAAATTATGCTTTCAATAGGTCATTAATTCAAAGCCAGAAGTCATTATATCAAGGAGAAGTCCGAGTTCGTTTTTCAAGTTCCAATCTGTTATTAAAATATTAAATAAATCTTCTTTTAAATGAAAACTTCACAATTCATAATAAAACGTAAAGTACGCACTACTGTCGTGTCACTTACAAAATAAATTAGAACCATTTTGTGTTGTTCGATTTTTTATACATATTTATTATACTTTTCACATGTTCATGTTATCAACAACGTTCTAAAGGATTATTGATGATGCCAATACATCTGATTATATATATATGGAATACATATTAAACACTACAAAAAAATCTAAAAAAACGTAACATTTTATGAAAGCTGTAGGACTAGCAGCGGTTACGGAGATGACAATTACGCTGCTACGGAGTGTCTACTATTAGAAGTCATGGTAATACTTTTTATTTATTTAAAACATTCTCAACTGGCGGGTGAGGTTATGATAATCTATTCTGTAATATAAAATTATTTGCTGAATGTGCAACGTAATCCTGCATTCATAGGCCGATTTGAACGTTGTCCTTTAAATGTTATTAATCATTGGAGGCCCGACAGAAATAACGTGTTTCACATTTTAACAGTGGCACATACACTTTCAATATGAATGCTAATGTATTCGAGCGCATTGTTTCATTATGGCGAAATTGAAGAAAAACATGAATTGCCAACGGTTGTTTATTTTAATACTCTTATTTAACACTTGCAAAAGGATAACTCGTGCATTTGAATACCATTTTCTATTTACCTTAAAGTAAAAATTTTTGAGTTCGTGAAAAACTGTAAATTAAGGCGTCTTTCTGACATATTGAATGTCTATGCAAATATAAAACTGTGACTTTACATGAAGTGATAAACAAAACAGACTAAGAGGTAACGTGGTCATAAATATTCTAAATAGAGTTGTTACTATGACTGTTGGATGCATCAAAAGTAGAAGGGAATGATTGAAAATACATGATAGAAGCATAACGCAAGCATTGACAAACAAAAGTGAAGTTAAAAAAGGAAGAAAAGCGAAAAGATCTTAAGTTACAGCAAAATGCCCGTGGCGGCCTATGTGTCGGATCCTTCAGCTCTCTTTGATATGTTTAAGGTGGTTTATATTTGTTATGCAGTAGATAGAAATCATTTAGAAGTGCAAATAAAATGCGAGGATTATTGTAGTTAGTAGTAGTTTAGGACTATTAAACACATTGTTTTATTGTCTTCACATTTTATTTGCACTAAGCAATGTAATATGTAATTTCGGTTTTTATATATCATTGGAGGTTACTGCCTTTTCTTCCCCATAGGATAGACGTATATAAACAGGTTAAGAACAGGTAAAGAATACTATCAACAAAGGTCAATGTTACCCCTCCAGCTAAACTAAACCATTCAACCAACCAACCACCAACCAAATGTTTAAACCAATTATATATATAATTAGTTTAAAAGAAACAAAATCATTTGATTTGATTCGATTTGAATTTGAAGAGCAGTAGGGTAATCATGTATATAGTGACAAAAATAAATGTTTTTGAATACAAGTACAAACTAAAATCGGAAACAATATATGCAATTTTAATTCCAAATGTAAAATTAATATTAAAAAGATAAAATAATTAAATACCTGCCTGTGTTGATGTATAACAGCCCGTTTCCAAATGTTTGAGCCTTATGAAGAAATCGGGCAAACGAACTCATGGCTACTCTTTTGAATCACCAGATAGGTATTACAAAATGTTATGTTCAACATAGCTAGCTATACAATAAAAAACTATGTTTTTTATCGTGTGCTATTCCATTGTTAACAGTTTATAAACAAAAATTAGGCTATTAAAATAAGATAACTGACAATCACCGAAAGCAAAGTTAAAAAGGACGAAGAAAGATATATAATACAAAAATTATTTAAATCCATATTAATAGTTTTTATTTTATTTTTTGTTTTAAAAACACAACTCCCGTACTAGGATTAATTCTTGTGTCGCGGGGGGCTTTACAAATATTCAAGTAACGGACACAAAGAACAGCCAGACTCAGAACAATAATTTGAGGATTACAGATAGTGTTGTCCCGTACGGGAATCGAACCCACAACACTCGGCGCGGCAGCGTAGTGGTGAGGTAACCGCTACGGCATCCGTGCAGTTCAATGCAATATGTAATATGCATTATTATAGTATTAAATTAACATTTTATATTATTATTATTATTTTACTCGGTTTTCGTCTACTCTGTGTTAGATTTAATCCTTAAAATGGTTAATATGCTTATGAAAAATCAATATCCAAACTAGCCAATATAAATATCGTATTGAGTTTGACGCGGGTGCCTAATATTTTACAAAGGTATGTCTCTGATTGGTATCCGGTTAACATAAATTTTGTCCGTGGTATTAGATTGCGGTAGACCCAAACAAGATTTGTGACTCCATTTCGGGAATACACGATATATTACCGCTGTGAAGCAATGTAATTTAGATTTTTCTTTTTATTTTTTTAACTTTTGTATGACTACTTGCCATGTGTTTCTCTGTGGAGTAGAATAAGCCACCTCATTTATTGCTTCGCGTGGGTGTTGTTATATATCAGACAGTATGTATACACCTTAGTGGGACCAAATTGTTGTATGCAAAATGGGTTGGGTGCTTTTTATACTTGTGCCTGAGGGTAGGAGACACTACTACAACTAAAAAGATTTTATGTTTATCACATAATGTGTTTTTCCCAAGTAAAGTGATCTAAGGAATTTGGATCATAATTAAAAACTTTATAATTATAAAAGACTACATTTGCGAAAATCTTAATCTTATACAATAATTAAGCAACAATTTAGTATCGTCTTAATCTTAATTAAGACGATACTAAATTGTTGCTTAATTATTGTGATTTCTTTCTTTTTATTATTTATAAGGAAATGTGCAATTGATGCGTTTTCTTTTTTATTAATTTGTTACCCAAGACCTAAGCCTTCGTTATTTATGTATAGTTTTGTTATTTTTTGTGAATATACTGAAAGTTTCAAAATTTACATTATTAGTGTGTGTGCAAATAATCGATGTAAATTAGTGTCTATCTGTATAATCTACTGTATTTCATCGGCTATATTATCTTTAATTCTTTGTGTATATTTTTTTACCTTTTAACATTTGAAATTTAACCTTTCGCTCTTCTTCACGCATTCATGAAAATTTATTCGAAGTATAGTTGACTCAGTATACTTAGGACCCATTGATATGGGGTATCATTTGTATTGTTTTAATAGTAGTAGTGACTTAGGGTATAAGGGTTCAATGTTATGCAGTCGGGTTACTTGTTTTTAATAATTTCACATGTTTTCATTGACGATACGACAAATAAGATGATTTAAATAACAATATACTTGTAGAGATATTTCAATGTAGTATCTGGGGCGTGACAAAGAATCATCACACATGCATATAGTACACATGCACTCGAAAACTTTAAATCTTCTTCTTCCTCCTCCATATATGTGAGTATAGCTGTTACGGAGCCCAGGTATTAATTAGTACTTGCTAATACATTAATATGTATAGTTACTGTTGCTATACTGATATTTAAAAGTGCACCATTTTAATCTAAATTAATAAACTTTATTGTAAATATATGTTTTATGTTGAATATTACAAACTTCTGAGTCAATAAAAGAAACACTACTCAGTTAATAAATCATAAAAAATATATCTAGTAAAATGAAACCAGCACAAGACAGCAAAACGAATGTCTATAGGAATAAAAAGTGTTCAACGTCAATTTGCAAGCGTTCTATCGGAAATTATGTCCATGTATGTGTGGAACTTGGCAGGCATTGGTGTCGTTCGTGGGCTTGTACATACTTGGAATATGGTTTACTAAGATGTCAGAGAATGTAACCAAGTAAACATATAAGTTTGAAATTTGTGAGTTTGTTATCGCAACCATTTGTGCGTTTGTTATAAAATAAACGTTACATTGTCTTGAGATTTTATTTGCGCTTATTGACGATTTAATTAGTGATTTATAAAAAAAGTATGTTAAAAACATAACCTTTCCTCGGCAGTCGGCTAAAAAGAGTGTAAATAGAGTTTCTTGCCTGTTCTTCTCCATGAGATCTACATACGCAATATAACTAGCTATACGAAACCACGACTGACTGGCAATTACTTCCAACAATTCTAGAATTTATAGGTTGGTTTAATGAAAACAAATTATTTGTTTTAAATTAGAGTTACACAAATGACTTTAAATATTTTTGCCTTATATATAAAGCCTCTAACTTTTGTTTGCAAATTAATATTATAACTTTAATATCTTAACTAACTAACTTTATCCAACACCCTTATTATCTTAGTAATCAATTACATTAATGCCTCAAAGTTGACACTTCTATTATCCACTTGATACCCTACTAGGTACATACACTGGTACAAAATGATAGGGCCAATGGCGCTGCGACATTATTACGAGCAATTTTCTCTACGCCTACAATAAGTTTGCGTCTTGTTCGCGCACATATTGAAACGTATTTTCTGGCTGGATACTAAGCCTTACATTGTTAACGATACTTCTGTTATGTTCAACGACTTTACTGTTTAGAGAAACACAAATTTTTGTTTTTGTAATTTTCAAGTCAATTTGTGGCAGTCCCAATTTTACACTTATACTTTTAGTTGTATAGTAATAACTGGAAAAAGCAATGCAAATAATATAGTCAAGGACATAATAGGAGTCCAGCACAATTGTAAAAAAATAATCAACTTTGCTTAGACCATGGCACTGTCCATGGTCAAAAGCGGGAGTGCATGGAATTACGTCGTCTCAGTCTGCGAGGAGCGAAGCCACCTGACGTCCTGCCAGGGAGGGAAAGCCTGTCGGAAGTTGAGTAGTATTCATTGTAGGGCATACATTGACTATAGGTTCGGTAGGTTCTAGTCCGACATAACCGTTCACTCGATTAAGTGTTGTCACACGTTAAAAAAAAATGTGCATGAAAATCTGCACTTACCTTTTTTTATAATATAGGGGAACAGACAAACAAACTGTTCATCTGATGGTAAGTGATAATCCCCGTCCATGGACACCGACAACTCAAGAGTCGTAAGTACGCTGCCCACCTTAGACGGTAATGAGATGATTAAGATGCAGAAAGGCGAAAAAGGAGGGTAGGGACAAGAAGATGATAAAGAGGAAAGGGAGATGAAAGATAGGGGAAATAGGAGAGAGGGAGTATACCTGAGAAAACAACGAACCGGTTTTCTGTGAGGCCGTTGTATGGCAGCGGTCGAGTCGATCGTCGATTCGTGCCTAAGCATGACTCTCCTACGATAAAACTTGTATGAGATGTTAAGCACAGTGTGCACAAGTTATTTTTATTACACACATACACAATTTTTTATCGGTCTGGTATGAAGGTATTTCAAATTTTGGACATAAATATAAATAATGGTCTTTGTTAAAAGACTGCATTTTTTTAATTACAACATTGCTCACCTTTTTTAATTACTATTCATATAGTCAGATGCTTAGAACCACCTACATCTCCCAGTGCATTTGCACGCTTTATCAGAAATGTATAGAGTTTTTAATAGTTGGAATAACATCCAATTTCTTAAAATAATATGGTAGTGGCCGTAGACTATAACATATTACTTAAAAAAATTGGATTGGAGAAAACCTTTTCAATAGGGCATGGCCCTCTGTATTTTTAACATAAACAAATACTAGCCAATATAATGAATCCCGTGTGAATAATCGTCCTACCGTATTTATACATATTTTTGTCAAACCAAGAGTTAATCATTGATTAATACATTTTGCATACATGCACAATTAGGAAAATCAATATTATTATGAACTATATACATATATATATCTGGTTTTTTTTCGGGTAGTTGCTAAAAAAGTGGACACATTTGCTCTTGAAAAAAGTTATTATTTAATTGTTTTACAGTTTTTACAATATTTTAACACTATTTCACTTATTATATAGTACAATTATTAAGTGCTTACGTTGGCATCACACTTGATGTAATATTACAAGTTTTACATCACTCCACCTGCCAGTTTAACACCCATATATATATATATACATTCACAATGTCGCATCTGATGGAGATTGAGTCAGCACAAAGGAGTCTAGAGGAGACTTTTAACCGGAGAATGATGGAACTTGAAGCCCAGCTGCACAATGCAGTGCCTGCGAAGGAAACTGCAGCCAGAGTAGCGGAGGAGTTCCGTACCTTCCGAGAACTGGTTTTCAAAATGCTAAGCCTCCTGCGTAAGCATATCAGCGATTGTCATAGTAGCATAGATGCGTTGGAGACAAGGCAACGTCGCAAAGCTCTAATTTTCATGGGGGTCCCGGAAACCGAAAAAGAAGAGTGCACCACTACTGTCCTGAATCTTGTCCAAGATAAACTAGGCCTGAGAGACATCACGGCACACAATCTTAAGGCCTGCCATAGGCTTGGGATATCTGGGAGCAAAGACCATACTCGACCTATCTTGGTACGTTTCTCTGCAGAGGATTTAAAAACTTCCGTATGGAGAGCAAAGTCGAAGTTAAAAGGCTCCCCTGTCTCAGTTCGGGAGTTCCTCACAAAAACACGACAGTCGGTCTTCAGCAGGGCCAGGCAACACTTCGGAATGAGAGCAGTTTGGACACAAGACCATGGAGGAGTTGTGTTCACTGCTGGAGAAGCATCCGAAGCCATCAGCTGACAGTGGGTCGACGTCCAAAAGATATGGTAACGTCCGTAAATAATTTGCGAATCTCCGTTACACCTATTATTTTTGTTTACATCTACGAGTGCTTTACATTTGCGTATATCTTAAATAGTTATGTACATTTCAGTTAATCCTGAAATGATTGCTGATGAATTATTTTTGAGTCACTCGCCTACAATAGTTTAATGTAGAAATAACCCACATTTTACTAAATTATCAATTCAATTCAATTCTTCATTGTGGCCTTACTAAATTATCATAAGATGTCCAAGTGACGTTTTGAGTAATATTTGACATTTGTCGTGTCCCACGGTGTAGAGAAACTACGTTCAGATATACGCAGTACAGCAATACGTTTTATTTATGCATTTTTGTTATGGATTGAATTATGTTTTAGTTTAGTTACATTTTCTTTTGTTTATATGTTGTGGCTGGCGGGTGGTGTAGATCTGTTGACGCTACCGAAGTACGTATTATTATATTAATATTTTATTATTTATATTTACTTTTTCAACGGTATATTATAGTGTTGAGATATTTTATATATTTACTTCATGTCTTCTGACGTTGAATCTTTTCATTCAGCAAACGAATCTGCTAGTGAATCTAGTAACGACAGTTTCTCTTCAACTACCGATACCCTTGGTGATTTTGTGCGACGGACGTTTAACAATCAACCTAAAAGCTGGTTGAATGTTTGTCATATTAACGCGCAAAGCATACCCAGCCACCATAGTGATTTACTTGAGTCTTTTTCAGATACCGAGATACATGCCATCCTGATTTCTGAAACTTGGTTAAAACCTCACTTGCTCTCTACTACTTACCCCCTCCCTGGTTTTGTCTTGATACGTAATGACAGAATTGGCAGGAGAGGTGGTGGTGTAGCTATTTATCTTCGCAGCTCTTTTTCATACAAAATCTTAACTTCCTCATCTTCCTCTTCCTCCGCTTGTGCGGAATACCTTTTCCTAGAGATTTGCGTTAAGGGTACCAAATCTGTTTTTGGTGTGGTTTATTGTCCTCCTTCTATCGACTACTTCTCCAGTCTCGAATCGATTCTGGAATCTTTAGGGTCTGAGCATACACATCATATCATCATGGGCGATTTTAATACCGATCTCCTTGCTCCTAATTCCCTCCTTTCCCGGAAACTTTTTCAGATCATCGATTCATCCAGCCTGCATGTTCTACCATTGTCTGCGACTCATCACAACATCGATGGACCTGACACATGGTTAGACTTGATCCTAACTTCTTCTCCTTCCCTTATCCGCAATCTTGCAACACCACGCACCTGGTTTTTCTCATCACGATCTCATTTACCTCTCCTATGCTCTAAAGCCTCCTAAACCACGACCTCAAATTATCAGTCTTCGTTGCTTTGGACGGATGGATGTTGATAAATTACGTAGCGATGCCTCTAAATTAATTTGGAAACCTCTATTTGAAGCTCCTACAGTGTACGAAAAGGTTAACATATTCAGCAGCACAGTGACTAAGCTATACGATCAACACGCCCCATTTAGAAAGGTAAGAATTAAACGTCCTCCAGCCCCGTGGCTGTCTACGGGCATCAGAGCGGCTATGAGGCGCAGGGATAAGGCTTACCGTAACTATCGGAGGAACCAGTCTGAGGAAAATTGTTCTGTATACAAAGCTGCAAGAAATCGGTGTAATCAGATGGTGCGTAATGCTAAACGCTGCCACATTCTTCAAAACATTAATAATTCTTCGGCCTCAAACATATGGCGGTTTCTTGGTACTTTGGGTATTGGAAGATCTGGACAATGTAACCTTGGTACAGCATTTGATTTAGATGACATTAACTGCCACTTCCCCTCACAACCATTGTATGATCATCAGATCAAGAGTAGTACCTTACAATTCCTGGCTGATCTTCCACGCCCTAATATTGAATTTTTTCAGTTTTCTCCAGTTGCATCAGATGAAATCAAAAAAGTAATCCTGTCTATCAAATCCAACGCCACTGGGAGCGACAATATTAGTCGTCAAATGATTACCCCTATCCTCGAACTCCTTCTCCCCGTTATTACACATATTGTTAATTTCTCGCTTGACTCAGGTATTTTCCCGTCCTTATGGCGCAACGCACTTGTCATTACCTTCCCAAAGATTCCTAATCCAACGCTATTGAATCACTTGCGACCTATTTCTATTCTTACTTTCCTCTCTAAAGTGCTCAAGGCCTGTGTCTACCAGCAACTATCACAATTTGTATTTCATAATAATCTACTAAGCCCCTTTCAGTCGGGATTTAGGGCTGGTCACAGCACGACATCTGCTCTTCTAAAAGTAACTGGTGACATCAGGAAAGGAATGGAAGATTCCAAAGTTACAGTGTTGGTTCTGGTCGATTTTTCGAATGCTTTCAACACTGTCAATCACGACATCCTGCTATCAATACTTTCCCATCTCATGATTTCACCTGTTGCACTGGAATGGTTCTCGTCTTATCTTCGAGGGCGCCAGCAATCCGTCCGCGTCAATGAATCCTCTTCAAGGTGGCGTGATATCTGTTCTGGTGTCCCTCAAGGCAGCATACTTTCTCCCTTATTATTTTCTATATTTATCAATCTTATCACTCAACATCTTCAGTGTACGTATCATCTTTACGCAACTCTACTCCCATGCTTCTGTGGACAATATAAATAGTGACCTCGAGTCTGTTTCTCGCTGGTCTGACAGGTTCGGCTTGACAGCAAACCCATCCAAATGTCAAGCTATTATTGTAGGCAGCCCACGACTGATGTTTAGGCTTGATCTAAACAGTTTGCCATCAGTGACGTTTAAAGGATCAGTTATACCATTTAGTCCTTCTGTAAAGGATCTAGGTCTTATAATTGACACCAACCTTAACTGGCAAATCCTAGTTACTAGTGTCAGCCAAAGAGTCACAGGTTTCTTTGTTCTAACCACAACAGACATCTTCGATCTTCAAACAACCTATTACTATTATGCCCAAATCATTCTTCCGCCTGCGTCAACTCTTCTTTCATTATTCAGTCTGTCCTCCTCTGGAACGCCCTACCGGAGGTAATCAGGATGGCACCTAGTCGCCTGTCGTTTAAGACCAAGGTTCGAGCTCTTCTCCTCCATAGACTATATATACATATATATATATACATATATGTATATGTATGTATGTATGTATGTAAAGCATGCATGCATGCATGTTATATTTCTGTAGATATATTCTGTAGATATAACATCTGTTTATGTTTATTTCTGATATGATAATTATACCCTTTATTTTCATTAACTTATTTGCTATTACTGTTTAATGCATCTTCAGTCATATCTACATCACCCTAAGGTAGACTGGCAGAGAATGCCTTTGGCATTAAGTCCGCCTGTGTGCATTTTGTGCATTAAGTTTTAAATGAATAAATAAATAAATATATATATTATAAGATAGTTCACCGTACTTGTAAATCGCAGGTCGAGTATTGGGTATTTCATTACAGTAAAGACTTACCAATGTCCAATACGATTAGGTTTTCTGGTCTTAAATACATGTTATTTTGTCGCTGGATTTTTATATAAGGTAAATAATTGTAATTATTATTTACGCTTAAAATCTCTTAAACTATTTGTCGTAGTTAGAAATTTCTATTTAAGAGCCGTATTTTGACAATAACCACCAATAACTCAGCCCACCCCTTAATACCTAACTAAGATTATTTATCCACAATTTATGATCACAGAAGGGTTATCTATAGTGCTCAGGGGTGAATTTATACGTCCGTATGACTGTAGTTTGTAGGATTCGATATCCTGTGGGTCCTATGTAGTGGTAGCAGAAAAACATAAATTATATTATAGTATTTTTTAATAATGTATACACAGATTTGTTTACTTGCCTAAAGAAAGCTCATTCTGGAGACTTTCCGGATACAGACAGTACAGAATATGCAGTTATATGTCTCTGGCTTCTACAGTCTCATTCCCGTTTCCGAATCTGAGACTTGTAGAATCCCTTATCCTAGGTGTCTGTTATTATCCATTCCCCTATACAAAACTCCCTTTCTTCTTTTTTTCCGTCTTAAAATGACTTCATTCTTAAGGAGTGTGGACGTCAAGCCAACAGGCTGTCTTGATTATATTTTGTTTTTATTTATAAAAGTTTTATTTATTTAATAATATTGCTCAATAATTAATTGAAGTCGTCTATTAAAATAAAAACTAGACATCAATACACACAGCGTTACCGCTACTATTGCCAAATGTGACATTAATATTAGAGAGATAAAATTATTTAATACCTGCCTGTGTGGATTTATGTATAACCGCCCGTATCCAAGTAGTGGAGCCTTATGAAAAGAAATCGGGAAAACAAACTCATAGCCACTCTTTTGAATCACTTGATAGGTAACAGAAAATGTAGTGTACAACATATACCATAGAATAAAACACTGTTTCATCGTGTGCTATTATGTTGCTAAAAGTATATATATAGTTAACTAAAATTACGCTATTCAAATAAGGTAACTGATAGGCATGGAAAAAGAAGTTAAAACATTGTCGTCATTATTTTAAATAGCCAGTGAATCTGTAATAGTTCAATCTCAAGCACTTGTATCTTCCATGTAATCCACCAATGAGTTATAAACTTTATGGCACAACTTTCGTTTTACAGTTAAACTTAAATTTATTTAGACTACATATTATCAGGGAGTTTATTTTTGGAACGAAGTTCCTTATGGGGCGTTGCCCTAGCCGGCAAAAAAGGTCCGTAACGTTAAAAAAAAAGCTTACGATTTTTATGTAAAGTCTATGTATGATGGCCATACAGTGTCTAATGTATAGTCTACGTGATAACTGTTATGCTATTGTGACGCCATGCCTACGTCACCGCACAGACAAACAATGCATAGAAGTTTTTCAAATGAAGATCGACAAGTCACGGTAGCTGAGCGGTAGTGGCGACGGCTGCGAGTCGAATGCCGTGAGTTCAAGCCCGGCGGACTCTATGGGTTTTTGTTTTGTGATTTCGGTGTTTTATAGAAAATTCTAGTAAATGGAGATGATTCTTTACAAAATTCGAATATAATGGAAAGTACTAGATGAAGCAAAATGAATAAATAAATTAAGTTGTAGAAGACAATCGAAAAGAATAACGAAATGACGGTCGAAATTCAACAAATTACGATCGAAATTAGGGGTATATAAAGAGCTCCAGACGCGCCTACAGGGCAGTTCAGTGGAAAGTGCTCTCAAGTGAAGAATAAGAAGAAGAAGTGAAAAAGTAGTACAGTGAAGTGAAGTGAAAGTGATTAGTATTAGTGAGTGGTGCAGTGCTACCGTTGGACTGAGTTAAGTGTAGTCCGCGGGGACAGTGTGGAACAGTGCTACGCGGTTCGTGCAGTACAACTCGTTCTGTGCTGTGAGTGTTACGCGTTCGGAATATTGTGAAACGCAAATAAATCGTTACTCTCGGCAGTGATATATTAGTTTCCTTCCAATCCCTGTACCCACTTCCGTAACATTTGGTGTCAGAAGTGGGATTGGAAGGTAAAATGCCTATTACGCCGAGGGAAGGCGTGAGTACTCGCGCTAAAACAGCCGCACAGCAACCACGTGGCTCTGGAGCCGAAGCTTCTGAGGAAGAGATTCCTGGACGTCAAGACAACTCCGGGGTGGCAACTTCCGACGTAGCGTCGTCGTCGAAATCCCAGGGGCCGGATCTCGGCGCCTTACTCGAACAGCTGCGCGCTATGCAGGAAGAGCAAGCCCGCCGACAGGAAGAGCAAGCTCGCCGACAAGAGGAACAGCTGCGCGCTGTTCAGGAAGAGCAAGCCCGTCGACAGGAAGAACAAGCTCGCCGACAATAGGAACAGCTGCGCGCTGTTCAGGAAGAGCAAGCCCGTCGACAGGAAGAACAAGCTCGCCGACAAGAGGAACAGCTGCGCGCTGTTCAAGATGAGCAAACAGCCATGCACGAGGACCAAGCCCGCCGTCAGGAGGAACTGCTGTGCGCTATGCAGAAAAATCTTCTGACGGCTATCACCGAAAGCATGCGGAGGGTTGAGGCTATGGAGACAACCGTGCAAAAACATGGAGACCGCCTCTCCTTCATCGAAGAAGACGTCAAGAAAATTGAGGAAGACGTCAAGAGGATAAAAATAAATGGAGTTCCGGCTTCAGCGACCATAGTAAGTGCATCCTCTTCAGGCGGAAATTTTAAAGTGCCACCCTTTGATGGGACCTCTTCCTGGGCGGCCTATAAATTACAATTTGAAGCTGTGAGAGACTTAAATAGGTGGACCAACAGCCAAGCCAAAACCGCTCTTACTTTGGGATTACGAGACAAAGCTCTGACTGTACTGGAGGCTTTAGGAAGTGAAGCTACCTATGAGCAGTTGCTAGAAGCCTTGGAATCGCGCTATGGGGACTCGCATCTGGAGCATGTCTTCCGCGCTCAACTCCGTGATCGATGCCAACGAGCCAATGAATCCTTACAACAGTGGGCTCTAGAAGTGGAAAAGTTGGTCCGGAAGGCGTACCAATCATCACCACCATCAGTCATTGACAGCATACTTTTGCAGTCGTTTGTCGATGGTATTTTCGACGCGGAAGTAAGGGCTGCCGTACGCCTGGGTCATCACGGTCAGATCAAGGAAGCCGTTGCGCATGCTCTTGAGGTAGAAGCTGTCCGACGAGACCCGAGGAGTAGACGCCTGAGGGAGATTAATTCAACGGAACTGGAGCGACGAAACCAACGTAGAGCTTTCGTCCCTAGATGCTACAACTGCGGGGAACGGGGACATCTAAGAAGCGGTTGCCCGAATCGGATTGCAGAGAGACGAGGGACCGATGCTTGTGTACAAGCGTCGGAAGAACCAGGAAAACTAATTAAGGACAGGGCTGAGGGGTGGGCGCTAGCCGATAGACATGAAGCCCCGAAAATTAAGATTCATCAGAGCACGGATGGAAACAGCTTAATCGTTAATGGATCAGTAAATGGAATTCCATGCCAATTGACTTTGGATACTGGTGCGTCACGTACGGTAATTGGGACACAGCTGATAAGAAGAAACGGGAAGATAAACGTTCGGAAGGGAGCTTACCAGCTGACAACGGCTACCGGCCAGCGAATACCAGTATCAGGCAACCAGAAAGTGGCCATTAAGATTGGTGATAAACTTTACTGGCAACAAGCAATCATTGCTGACATTGTGGATGATTGTATTATTGGCCTTGACTTCTTGAAGGACCATCGGTGCAAACTTGACATTAACTGCGGTATCCTGAAGTGTGGAGATGATGAAATACCAATAAGAGGCGGTGGTGAAGGCAAGGTGTATTGCATTAAGAACACAAAATTACTGCCGAGATCACAAACGCTAGTTCCAGTAAATTTCAACAAACAAAGTAAGTTGCAACAACGACGGTGGACATTATTGGAAAAAGTGAATAACGAAACTTCGTGGTTGCCAGCACGTACAGTTGTCAACACATCTACAGAAACAGTGGTACCTGTATTAAATTTAAGTAATGAAGAACAGGTATTGAGAAAAGGTACGCTAATAGGACGGAGCGAAGAAATCGTGTGGTTGCGAAATTGTCAAGAAATCAAAAAGACGGACAGAAGTACAATCGACGTTAACAGTATACTAGAGGGATGTAAGGAAGATTTGACAACTATTGAATTATTGAAGGCGAAGAATTTGCTACGTCGGTTCTCCGATATCTTTTCAAAGAACGATGGTGATATCGGCAGGACAAGTATGGTACAACACAAAATTAATACTGGTAATGAACAACCTATTCGTCAACGACCTCGTCGAATTCCTTTTGCCAGAGAAAAAGAGGTGGACGACATGATTCAAGACATGAAGAATAATGAAGTAATTGAACCATCGTCTAGTCCGTGGTGTTCACCAGTGGTCCTGGTAAAGAAGAAGGATGGCTCAACGAGATTTTGCATTGATTATCGCCGACTGAACGACGTGACCAAAAAAGACAGTTATCCATTACCAAGGATAGATGACACTTTGAATACTCTCAATGGCATGAAATGGTTTTCTACGCTTGACCTGAAAACTGGCTATTGGCAAGTAGAGCTGGACCCTAAAGATAAGGAGAAGACCGCGTTTTCCACAGGAAAAGGTCTTTGGCAGTTCAAGGTGATGCCGTTTGGACTTTGCAATGCCCCGGCTACTTTTGAGAGATTAATGGAACGTGTTCTGACTGGGCTACTGGGAGAAACTTGCTTGGTATATCTGGATGACATTATAATAGTGGGGCGAGACTTTGATGACCATTTAAAGAAGCTGGAATCCGTATTTAACAAGTTGAGAAGTGCAAATCTTAAACTGAGTCATAAGAAATATTCATTCTTCAAACGACAGGTGAATTATTTGGGACATGTAATTTCGGAAAAAGGCGTCGAAACAGATCCAACGAAGATTTCAGCTGTTAAAGATTGGCCTGTGCCCACCGACAAAACACAAGTCCGGGCGTTTATGGGACTTTGCTCTTATTATCGTCGTTTTGTCAGGAATTTTTCGGATATAGCGAAGCCTTTACATCGACTTACAGAAGAAAAACGACCCTTCATTTGGGATCAACAATGCAAGACAGCTTTCGAAGATCTCAAGAGTCGGTTATGTGAAACGCCCGTTCTCGGATATCCGGATCAGAGCAATGAATTTATAGTAGATACAGATGCAAGTAACACAGGGATTTGAGGAACACTCTCACAAAAGAAAGAGGATCAAGAAGTTGTGATAGCCTATTACAGTAAATCATTGTCGAAACCAGAACGTAATTATTGTGTCACCCGAAGAGAGCTCCTGGCAGTGGTCAAAACGCTTCAGCATTTTAAAAAATACTTGTTGGGCCGGAAATTTCTAGTCAGAACAGATCATGCAGCGTTGAAGTGGCTATTGCAGTTCAAGAATCCTGAAGGACAAGTCGCAAGATGGATAGAACAATTACAGGAGTACGACTTTGAGGTTGAACATCGCAGTGGGAAGTCTCATGGGAACGCCGATGCTTTGTCAAGACGCCCATGTTTTGATGACTGCAAGCACTGTTCGAAACAAGAAGATAAAGAAAAAGCTACGGTCCGAGTTATAAGAACTGATACAATTGATGAAGAATGGAGCAATGATGCCTTACGTAAATTACAAGAAGAAAATGAAGACTTGAAACCAATACTCCGTTGGATGAAAGACTTATCTGCACGGCCAGGATGGAGTGAAGTTGCTGGAATGAGTGCAACAACTAAGAGCTATTGGGCGCAATGGAATAGTCTGCTCTTACATAATGGGCTTTTATGTCGAAAATGGGAGAGTGCATCTGGGCAAGACAGTCATCTTCAGATAGTTGTACCAAAGTCAAAGATTTCTGATATACTACGAGCGTATCACGACGGAACATCAGGCGGTCATCTTGGTGTAAAGCGGACTTTAGTGAAGATTCGTCAACGTTTTTACTGGTTGCACTGCAAGGAAGATGTTGAAGACTGGTGCAGGAAATGTACGAGCTGTTCTTCTGTCAAGGGACCACAAACAAGAAGTCGTGGAGCATTGAAGCTATACAACGTGGGTGCTCCTTGGGAACGAATAGCTTTGGATGTGGCCGGGCCGTTTCCAATGACAAATAGTGGAAATCGTTACATTCTAGTAGTAATGGACTACTTTACGAAGTGGCCAGAAGCGTTCGCACTACCAAATCAAGAAGCTATCACTGTGGCTAATAAACTTGTGAATGAAGTTTTCTGCCGATTTGGATTACCTCTTGAAATCCATAGTGACCAAGGCAGGAATTTCGAGTCTCAAGTCTTCCAGGAAACATGCAAAATTATGGGGATACACAAAACTCGGACTACGCCATATCATCCGCAATCTGATGGAATGGTAGAAAGATTTAATCAAACTTTGGAACGGCATTTGGCTAAAGTTGTGGATAGCCATCAGGACAATTGGGACGAGTACATTCCTCTATTTCTTCTGTCATATAGGACGGCAGTTCATGAAAGTACCTCTACCACTCCGGCTCGAGCGAACTTTGCTAGAGAACTTCGACTTCCATCCGATCTACTCGCAGGTTGTCCTCCGGATACGCCCAGCTGTATTTCGGAATACGCAGAAGAATTAAGAAGAAAGATGGAGGAGGTTCACGGGCACATGAGAGAAGAGAATCTGCAAGCTAGTGAGCGAATGAAAACGCGATACGACAGAAGCATTAACTCCAAGTCCTTTGAAGAAGGTTCTGCGGTTTGGCTTCACAATCCTGTTCGACGAAAAGGGAAATCTCCAAAACTACAACCAAGTTGGGAAGGCCCTTATGAAGTAATTACGAAGATCAATGATGTCACTTACAGAATTCGGAAAACGCCAAGAAGTACAGCTAAAGTCGTTCATGTGGATAGGTTGGCACGGTACCACGGCTCTAACGATGCTCGGGACGAGCACGTCTAAGGAGGGGATAATGTGACGCCATGCCTACGTCACCGCACAGACAAACAATGCATAGAAGTTTTTCAAATGAAGATTGACAAGTCACGGTAGCTGAGCGGTAGTGGCGACGGCTGCGAGTCGAATGCCGTGAGTTCAAGCCCGGCGGACTCTATGGGTTTTTGTTTGTGATTTCGGTGTTTTATAGAAAATTCTAGTAAATGGAGATGATTCTTTACAAAATTCGAATATAATGGAAAGTACTAGATGAAGCAAAATGAATAAATAAATTAAGTTGTAGAAGACAATCGAAAAGAATAACGAAATGACGGTCGAAATTCAACAAATTACGATCGAAATTAGGGGTATATAAAGAGCTCCAGACGCGCCTACAGGGCAGTTCAGTGGAAAGTGCTCTCAAGTGAAGAATAAGAAGAAGAAGTGAAAAAGTAGTACAGTGGAGTGAAGTGAAAGTGATTAGTATTAGTGAGTGGTGCAGTGCTACCGTTGGACTGAGTTAAGTGTAGTCCGCGGGGACAGTGTGGAACAGTGCTACGCGGTTCGTGCAGTACAACTCGTTCTGTGCTGTGAGTGTTACGCGTTCGGAATATTGTGAAACGCAAATAAATCGTTACTCTCGGCAGTGATATATTAGTTTCCTTCCAATCCCTGTACCCACTTCCGTAACACTATTAATGCAGTTTGCTATTATTATTCATGTAAATAGCTGTGTCTACGGATATTATTATTATATATATTTTATAAATAAAATAAAGGTGTTAAGATGTTGGCTGTATAATAGTTTTTTTGATTTTTATAGATAAAAAAATAATATTTTTTGTATGCATAAGCCCACCATAGTGACTCAACTTTGCCTGATAGAAAGCAATAAGTTGAGTCCAAGAGTTGTAGTCACCATCCTCATTGCTTGTCTAGTCAATTCAACATGGTGACCCACACTATGGCGGCCTGATGAGATGCTTTTTCACACCCCGCTTAAAAGATCCTCCTTCCTACTCTTCAGAGCACTCAACTGCCACTGCAGGATAGGCTTAGTATTCTGGGTATGGATATTTGCCGGGATCTCAATCCGCGCGATTACATCGAGAGTGTCACTAAGGCGGCCTCGCGTAAGCTCGGCGTTTTGAACAAGGTGAGACGGTTCTTCTCGCCCGAGCAACTGTGTCTTTTGTACAAGACCCAGGTTCGCTCTTGCGTGGAGTACTGCTCTCATCTCTGGGACGGCTATGCGCAGTATTTGCTTGACGCTCTCGATCGGTTGCAACGGCGCGCAGTCCGCATTATCGACTGTCCTGAGATCACCCAGTCTCTTGAGCCTCTGCAGTTGCGAAGAGATGTCGCCTCTATGGCAGTCCTCTATCGCCTACATCACGGGGAGTGTTCTGATGAGCTCTTCCAATTGGTCCCACCTTCTCCCTTCCTCTACAGGACTACACGTGCTGGCCTGAAGAGTCACCGTTTGTGCGTCGAAAATATACGTACCCGAACTAAACGGTTTGGCTCTTCTTTCTTGTGCCGATCGGTAAAAGCCTGGAATTCTCTACCAGCGCACGTGTTTCCTTCCCACTTTGATCCCGGGTATTTTAAGCGGGGCGTGAAAAAGCATCTCACCGCCATAGTGTGGGTCACCATGCTGCATTGACTAGACATGCAATGAGGATGGTGACCACCACTCTTTGACTCCACCTATTGCTTTCCATCAGGCAAAGTGGAGTCACTATGTTACGCTAATATAAAAAAAAAAAAAAAAGATCGATCGCCTATAATAAAAAATGTATACCCGAATAATTATTTTATTTTTACCTCGAATAGAACTTGAAATTAGTACTCACATAATAAGGAACTTCGATCCTATCTGGTGTCCCACGACACCATACGGTTTTTTTTATTTCTGCCTCAGCAAATTACGATAATTTAAATTATAAATTGCTTGGATAGCCTCTTCTGCAGCACCAAAATAGACTGAATATCAGAGGCAATGCCACCAAAATAAAGTACCATACGGCGGCATTAAACTTTGAAGATAAGAAATAAGACTAATCTGGCTGTTTCAATATCAGACAGTTCACGAATTTTCGTAACCGCGTATGCTGCACAGCTGAGCCTATTCAACAAATTTTAATTAGATATGTAATCGATAAATCGATCAAAATCTATTGAAACTTTGAATCGAAAGTAATACCTAAATATTTTCGGGTATCCATTAGTTTCAATTCATCGTCTTTATAGTTGTCGTTGTTACTTTTTACCAGTTTAACGTTAAGTGTAACGAATTGCATACACTTGGTTTTATCTCCATTAAGAAGTAAATTGTTAACGTTAAACCAGTAAACTACTTTCAAAACAGCGTGGTTTACATCGTATAAGTCATACCTTTCAGTTTTAAATAAAAGTAAAGTATCATCTGCAAACAATAATATCTCGTGGCGGTTCTTAACAAAATAAAGTAGATTAGTAATATAGATTAAGAATAAAAAAAGACTAGTATAGAATTCTGTAAAACTCCCATGTTAACCCCAGAACCTAGACATAGCTTACTATTTATATTCGCTTTTTGAAACCTATTTCTTAGATAAGAAGTAAGAAGATGCAGCGGCGTGTCTCTAATACCGTAGTGATATAAATTCCGTACTTCCCTAAGCAAAAGTAGCGTACCAAGCTAAGAATTAAATTGTAAACAAAAGGTGTCAAATAAATTATCAGGGTTACAATCTATGAATATCTGAATTCGGTATGGTATAAGCTATCAGAAGTTAATTTTTTAAATTTTCAATGTTCTTAGTTGTAAAAATATTATGGCAATACCTAAGTATGGTTACAATATTTTTATTTGCCACTCTTTTGTTCCTATTGAAGAAAGAAATTTATTGACAATGGTCAGAATCTATACATTTTTATATCCCTTTTTTTTTGTTATTACAATATGTATAATCTATACAAGTGGTTTTAGTGGCTATTATTCGTGTAGGCTTCAAAAACAGGTATTTCAGATTATACGATTGAAATAGTGTTATAAACTTTTTTGTTAAACTAGAATTCTCTATTACATTAATATTAAAGTCACCACAAACAATAACTTTTTTGTTTGACATTTATTTACTTTCTGTAAGACTGAATCCATAACACACTCAAAACAATCATACAAAGCTCAAGGAGGTCCGTATATATTGATACGCAGTAGTAAGTGTTATATCTTACTTCACTTGCAAATAGTACCATCCAGTTTCCAAATCAATAACCATTTAGAACTCAAAGCTCTAGGATTTCGATGTTGCGTGTGCCTTTATGCGGGAATTGGACAAGAGATTGAGGCTTCATGTTACCTCGCTATTCGGTGTGTATGAGGAACACGAACCTAGATGGTGGGACAATGGATTAATAGATTAGGCTATTAGGCTGAAAAGACTGGCTGGTATGTTAATGTAGGTCAATAACATGCAAGTTCAATTAAATAGTCAAATGTTCTGTTTCGTATATACAACTGGTAAAAACGTTACGTTGGTAGTAGTATCGCTTCAAAATGAAAACCGCTATATCGTTATGGGATCAAAAATTTACAAGATATTGTGGTTTTATTAAATACCATCTTTAAACAAAACCAACATACACAATCGTGGTTATAGCAATTTTTTTTTTTTGGTAGTCAACTGAGGTGGTAGTTAAATAAATATTTGTGCTGAACTCGTTTGGTTGTACTGGTTTTATTCCTATTTGCTGCCCCTTTAAAATCCTCTTTAATGATGATGATGTTTTATATCCAGTGGACATTTCAGGTTTTATGGTCAATACTGGGTATTGCCTCAAGCAAAGTGAGGAGCATTCCTCAGCAAAATCCATTTAATGTTGGTGAACCATGCAAAGGAGGAGGAGACAAAATGTGGGGGTTCAATACGCCTCTGTCTTCTTTTTTTATATAATATAGACGAACAGATGGGTCACCTGATGGTAAGTGACAATCGCCGTCTATGGACAACTATAACTCAAGAGTCGCGTAAGGGCGCTGCGGATTCGGGAAGGGGAAAGAAGAGAGGATGGGGGGAGAGTAAAGAGAACAGAAGAGTTGGGCCTCCGTAAACCTCTCTATGTTCGGGGAAATGCAACGCAAGCGTTGCTTCACAACCGGTTTTCTGTGAGGCCGTGGTATCGTACCGGTCGAGCCGGCCCATTCATGCCTAAACATGTCTCTACCACTGTTGAAAACTTCTGCCTCATCAGGGATATAGGTGGGAATGTATGAACGAGTATGTAAATAAAAATTTGAAATAATTAAGACTAGGTTTTGCTGACCTTACCCTACCTCCAACCATCATGTGTATTATTAAAGGAAAGTCTGAACGTTGTTGTTGTTGTATAAACCAAAAAATATATCAGCTTTATATAATTTGCGAAGTGGTATTCTGGGTATTAAACTAGAGTAGTGCAGAGCATCCCTCTGCAAAGACCTCGGAATTCAAGGGACTAAAACTAGTTTCTATATCAAATCAAACCCATTTGTGACGAAAGAGTTACAAAAACTCTGCGAAAACTACAAGCTACAAAAAAAAAACGATCTATAACTACAAAAGAATAACTTATTTTGTATTTAAAAATAAATAAAAATGCTTTTTTAGAACAACTAAAACATAAAACGCCCCAAAAATAAATAAATTTTCAAAAGTCAAACGTCCATTATTGATAAAAATCCTGAAAAAAAACGACAGTTTATCAAATTTGGCATATCAATGATATTTCAAACGAACAAATTAAATCCTCTTCTTTATTCATTTATAATATAACTGTACAAAAACGAATAATTTATTGGAATATCGCTTCGCCTTCCATTTCTCATTTGCCGATACGAACGAAAATATTATAAAAATATTGGTAAATAATTGCTGTTTGAAAAATATAAATATAATTTGAAATATAAATGAGAATGTTATCTATTAGTAGGACTTTTTACTTTTTATATGAAAAATAAGTTCGTTTAAAAATAAATTTTCAAGTATGTTAAATGTGGTAATAGAGACATGTTATTTTTTTTAGTAATTGAATTATTGGTTTCTAAGATTTGATTTTTGATAGGGATTAAATAACGATTTATTTACTTTATCTGGTATTTATTTTCGGACATATTACATCGCTACCTTTCTGGATAAGAGGATACATAGAGCCTGCATCCCCCAAGGGGTAGACAGAGTTGTACAAAACACCAATTCACCCACAATAAAAATTTGGTCCCACTAACGTAATAAGGGGCAACCCTATATGCCGTCAATCGGGCACTTTATGACCGTATACATACTGTCTGTTATACTAACAGTCCGACCCCTTAGTCGCTTCTACGACACCCACGGGGAGTAATGGGGTGGCTTTATTCTACTCCTCCGAGAACTACATGGCGGTATAGAGAAGGTAAGAAATATTTATAAATAGGTTTAATGTAAAAGTTAGAATAACATAGGGTTTAAAGTTCAGACTACACATCGCTACCTAGACACATAAAAATAATTAGACCGCGAAAAATAATGTTAATCAAATAAATCCATTTTTCAAATGAAGCGAACCTTACTACTTGATATTTGTAAAAAGCATGCATGTTATACTTAAAACTTGTGTCAAGTTTAGACCAATGGCAATAGACTAATTTATGCATACAGTTTTGAACGGAGCGGTAATAAAATCAGCAATACCACAATATACTGATTATGGTTATGCACTCTTGCAAGTCATTACACTTATTGTTAACTGAATGGAATAAAACAAAAACAAAACTACTTGATACTTTTTTTTAAGGAAATTCAGTATCTAAATTAAGTTTAATGATACATGTTTGACAGTGTAAAGGTTTTTGTGAAAGCTCTCAAACCTACGAGAAATAAAAGGTATGTTTGGAAAACCAACTCTGTTTTAAAACACGAACATTTACAATATTAGCTTCGAGATTTGAAACTATTACAAAGCTTCAATTAAACTTACGAAATCAAAACATCAAAATAAACAAGCAAAACGCCCAAGACAAGTTTATCTGTGAAAAAATAGAATGTTCGGCACAAAAGCCGATTTAATTACTGCTCTCAAAGATCAAAGTGAAGCTAGACGGAGGAAGTAACTTTACACCGACGTACAAAAGCCAGACATATAGAAAGAACTACTAAGGAACTTAGCTTGTTAATATTGTGAGTAATAAATCGTTTTTTGCGCGAGTTTATTCGTTACTTGTTGATTATCCCTTTGCATTGCTGACTTCTGAAAAAAAAAATACTGTATAACCTGTTTTTGTAGTTGTACTATTTATTTGTTTTATTTTATTTACTTCCTTGTAGTTTTTAAACAACTTCACAGATACTCAAAAGCACATGGAATTTTCTAAACAGATCTGTTGTATCCAGTACTAAATAATGTGGCTTATTATCTATTCATATGTTCTAAGGTTCTAATAAATATGTTCTAATATTCTATCTATTAATATTACTCTTAGTGAAGATACATATTTTTATTTGTTAATCAATTAAGTAAATAGTAGCTGAAACAAAGGAAAATAAAAACTTTGTAAGGTAGGTAGGTCTTAGTAGTGGTTGGAAAGGTAGAGAAAGCTGTCCGATTTTCTTGCAACAATGTCTGTATAATACGTTATTTTTATCTATTCTCTATTTTATATAGCCTTTTTCTTTATTAGGCTCCTAGTTCTTTAATAAGTTTTTTGGATCATCATTAGTAGATGCAATTATAGACGATATCAGACTTACATGTTACTGTTGTTTAGAATAAGTAGTAGACACCATATGGCATTCATAAGAACGGACAATGACCTCTGGTTTTATGTTGGCGACGGTGACAGTTAAAACGGTATCTATTCATACTTTTTGTACGACATGAAGTTGCAATATATTGACGTGACTATTCAGCGCAGTTTATAAATGGAGGAGTGTTGTTGAGCGTGAGGTAAAGCACAGAAAACAAACCATTACCGAATAACTGTTTTTATTAACTGTTAAGGCAAGCATCAATAAAAAATAAACACCCTCCAAAATGAGTTCATGCACTCATTAAAAAAACCTGGTGTTCATCACGGCATTGACGGCTGAAGAGATTTTCTTGAATTGTATTTTAGATCACTTTCGATCAACTCATGTTTCAAACTTTTGTTTTTGTGACGATTTTGATTTACTGTGGGATTCTGGAAGTAGTTATATATATATGTATATACTCAAGGAAGACAAAATAAACACTTTACGAAATTAACTTTCACAATATACATATTCAGTAGTAACAACAAGAGACTTAACACTAACAAATGCTAGTGATATGCCTCTTGTCTTACAATGCATTATTATTACCACCATATTATAACCACATTGGTTTAGAACCAACAGAAGCCATAAAGGCTTTTAAAGTTAAATTTTTTAAATGTTAATTGTCATACTGCGGTATGCGGATACATGACTTGCCATTGAATTTAGAGAAAAAATTCCTATGACTTCGCAAAGGATTGTTACTTAAGTACAGGTTATTTCAATTATCCCACACAAATTCCATTTTATTCACATCAGTGAAGCCGATGTCAACTCTGTACAGACTATAAAAAAAAATGATTTAGCAGGGACTCAGTCTTCGGGTGCAATTCAGATACGAATTTAGCCCAACATAGACAAGTATTTAGAAACCCTTAATAGCGGCTTTCACCGGAAATTGAAGAAATCCTCTTCCTCCGCGAGGAGGAAGAAAGTCAAAATCTTTGAGGAAGGTATTTTAACCGATTCTTTTTCAAGCTGCTTGCGAGGATCATCTGGCTTTACGGCACCACGGCGATGGTTATGGCGGTTTCATACTTCAGCTCCGGCTTCGTCAATAGTGAAAAATTAATGAAATAGGCCATCATATTTATTTAACCACAGTAACAAAAAGTAACCAGCAACACGATTCCCTGGCGCAGCATAAATAATAAACAAACGTATAACGTTAAAAAACGACCAGGAACTAACATAAAATAAATTATGTTAGCTTAAACACGTGATTTAATAGAAACTTGTGGAAAGCTGACAACAATTTATATACCTCGGACCGGGTATACTCGTATATACATAGAATATTATGTCGAAAAGTACCTAGATTTGACATATAGCACTGGGAATGGGGTTATCCAGCACCTTGTTAACAAGAAAAAAAAATACCATTGTTTCTGGGCATCTTCCACCACATTTTGAGTTTCCACCCATCTCAAGAACTTACGTATGTAGATACAGACTTAGACGGACGCTAATTGTCGCACTTTGTGCACGGAATATACTCACGGGACACAAAATAAGAACTTTACCCAGTTAACTTTCCTCTAATTTGTAGTAAGCTTGTTAAAGTGTACTTTTAATCTGGGTTTTAAATTTCACAATATATTGAGTAGTAACAGCAAGACACTTAACGCTATTTCAGGGCATGGTTCTGCACTGATGCTATCGGGAAGGCTCCCAGGCTAAAGGTGAGAAGTAGCACTTAACTGAGAAGCCGGCTGGGTTCAGAGAGAGCCACACACGCCGCACACGCTGCTTTGGAAAAGGCACGGGGGAGGTCTTGAGGAGCTGTGCGCCCCGTCACCGCGCGACGTCAACACAGTAAATCAAATCCATACGATTAAGAGTTATAATTTCACATACAATCACACAGATGTTAAACCGAAAAGAGATGTAGCAAATGTATAATAAATTCCCAATATTATATACATACATACATATATAAATATACAATCAAATAATATTTTCATTATGAACTAAAGTAATCGAGTCTACCTCTCCTCTTCTCTCTGTCTCTCTCTCTAGACCTCTAGTCTTGATAAGACGGCTAACTAAAAAAAACCTCTTACACTATCAATAAATTTATTATTACCACCACGTACTTCACCAAAGTACTTGCGATTGACCTCAACGAAGGAACTAATGAGATTTCCATTTTGCAGGTCACACAACTAAACATGTTATTAGTCTTTTATTGTTTGCCTTGTCTGTTAGGGATGTTGAGCATGTTGATCATTATGATAAAACACAAATAGCAACTTCTGTATTTAATTGCTATGAACTGACGATGGCTTGAAGTAACACTGCAAGGAGATCGGCCGGTTGACCAAGGGCGAAAAGAAGTTTGGTAAACAGATTGAAATAGTCATTGCTTTCTTTTATATAGAAAACATTATTATTGTTATTGATTTAAGACAAGTGAAACATTTACCACCTTACAGTAGCCAGTAAGGTGGTATGTCGGACTCGAACCGACTAAAACCGCACAGTGTTATGTTATCGCGTCTTGTAGCCGGGACCTCAGGTATACCCTAAAAAGGAAAACCCTATGACCCCGGCATCGCCCTCAGGCAAGCGCTTATGGGGGCCGGAGATTGTTTTGTTCTTTCCGGCGCCTGGTTCGTCTTCTGCGGGACGGGAGACTACTAGCTCTCTCCCGTTCCCTTTCTGCCGCTTCTTCTTGGCAATCATCAGTGCCTCGCAATACGAGGAGCAGGAATCCCACGCACCCTTTCTTTGGACCATAATGTAGTCTCCAACGAGAGGCTACCTACACTGATAGCCGCCACGAGGTCGGCACGTTGCTGTGGCCTCGTAGAACAACCACCAACGGTAGAGTGCGGTATGCTCGCGGCATCAGCCACAGTTGTGGCATACAGGCGCTGGCTCCCGGCCTAAAAATATACATTATATAAATATTTCTTCTTTTAATAATTTCATTGTATTTTTTATAAGAACTGTTTTAGTCTAGTCATATTGGTAGTATTTTTTTTTTAAGGACTTGGACTTCTCGGCATCAATTAGTTCAAGTTATAAGTATACGACCCAGACTTCCTCGAGCTATTGCTTATATTCGCCAATCCGTTTGTGTAAGCAATATCAACTCCTTTACTTTTCTTTCTTACCTTTTCTCTCAATATCCCCTTATTTTTGAAGAGATTAGATTTTTGTAAATATACACACGCACTTTAACCGCTGTGAATGCTTTATTTTAAGGGCCAGTATAACCTGAACTGTCATCGAATCACTTTTCGTACTATGACAAGTACGACAGATATACTGGATGTTTGCGGTTTCATTCAGTCGTTTCCTAAAATTGCCTTACTGCACTTAATATGTGTAATCTATAAGTATGTTACTGCATAGATGGCGTAGCGGTTTAAGTGGTCACCTCGCCACCACGCTTCCGCGCTTAGTGTTGTGGGTTCGATGCCCGCACGGGACAACACTTCTGTTTCACAGGACAAGAGTCTGGGTGTTCTTTGTGTCCGTTGTTTGAATGTTTGTAAGGTCCCAAAACAAAAAGTATTATTAGTAGTATTATACCAAATGTCACATCTCTATAACTAGGTTTTTTTTTTAACATTAATATCAAGTTTTATGAATAGAGCTTTTAAAATACATGAGCTCAATAATATCATTGTCAAGCATATTGCATATACATATATACCTACATAAAGTTCAGACGAACGGACATGACATTTTTTTTGTGTATGTGTAATTTTTTAAATTTAAGAATAAGTTATAAATAATATTAAAGGTTGAAATATGACACTTCTTAAACATTTCACACGATATTGCGTTCTACAATGTTACCGCATGATATAGAGCTTGTATTTTAAAAGCATTCCTATAAATGTTATTACATTTGAATTGGTGATTAATGAACAGGTGACTAGTTACGAGTTTTACTGATTTTGAAGATGAGATTTACATAATATAATATTGAAGTCATTTAATAAAATGCCAGCACTGCGCGTACCTAAAAATTGGTTAAGACAAGTTAAGACTGTACATTTTTAGATACTTGTATTAAATACAAGACTAAGATATTGTTTGATGTTACAATTAAAAATAAGTATAGTAGTAATATTAATAGTTAACTACTATGTGGTATAATAAGAAGTTAAAAATGGTAATTTAGAACGTTTTACAAAGTTGCTTTATATAATAATGAGCATAAATTGCTTCATAGCGTAGAGCAAATCCGTGTTCAAATCATACCGGTTCTCAAAAGGTGAGGTCAAAAAATAAGTCTTATTCTAGTGTGGATTCATATTTTTATACAACTTGTGATTTTATATGTCACTGCACAAGATTTTATTTTTTTATTTTTTCGTCTGTTATATTAGGTCTGTATCAATTTTAATTAATTTAATTAATATCACGATAAAATCTATCACTTTACTTTATTCAGGGAGTCTTCTAGTCGACCGTAAAATATGACCACACCCTTCTCAAACACTCTGTACTTATTTTTGTTTCAAATAACCTGAGAAGGTTAGCCGTTAGTAATAGACGGCAAGCTAAATAACTACAACGGTGAAGTGTTCGTTTAGATAATATTTATATCTTTTTACATCGGATATCAAAATCTGAAGTATTTTCAATATTTTCCTGTTTTCGCTTAGGTAGTAAAATAATGATGCAAGGTATATCTTTTAAGTAAAGAAAACATTGACGAATTGAAAAGTATCATTGATAGAAGAGTTTAGTTTATTTGTTCATCATCCGTCGTTGTTCGTTTATTTGTTTTTGATAAGAAAATGGAAATTGTAATCCGTTAAAATTTAATTTACACTTGAACTATATTTATCTGTAACATCAAATTCACCAACCATAATGCAACTCCCGCAGATCTGTAAGCGGTACCCGAGTGCTAAAGGCAAGGGTCCATTAGTGGAGGACCCCTGACACCGTGAAAGGGACTGAAGTAGGTAACGGCCTACGAGAGCTGCGACAAAAACTGAAAGTGCTCAAAAGTACATTGTCGCGTTTTGGCTTTATGGTGTGGGGTATATTTTGGATATGAAGAAATGGAATCTATTTTGTTACCAGAAATAAGGGAAAACATATTATGTTAATAAGTAAAGGTATATTTACCTTACAACATTAAAGAGACAAAATATTGAGTTAAAAAAAATACGTAAACAGGCACTTATTTCGTCGTTAAAATCCTTAATCATTCTTACTTAAATAAATATGACTTGAATTGACACAAGTCATTGTCTTAATATTGTTACATAAGAAATATTTACTGTATTAACTGCCTGGTAAACTTAAACAGTAAAGGCTAGACTCACTGTTAGAACATATAACACTTGTTTTCGCTATCATTAGAAACATGTTGTATTATCCGATGATAATATACAACATGTTTCTAATGATAGCGAAAATCGACTTATGTGATGGTACATTTAAGATAAAGCAGATATTATTTATAGTGAAGTCAAATTATGGTTTCAACTCGCAATAAAACGGAATAAGCGGGTTTTTTGTATTTTTATTTAATTCAAAATGTTGTCTCAAAAATATCATACATGCGAGCAACCTTAGACGTTCAAGATCAATATCGCTATTTTTGGAAACATCTCATTTTGCTTATCTCAAATCGTATATGCATGAATACAAGAGATGTTAAAAAAATTCAATTTTATATATTTTCTGTAGTTTGAAAGATGTTTAACATTTACAATTTCAATAATATAAATGTCGTTAAAAATAATTACATTGCTATTAAAACATTGAAGTGCAAAAAAAAATGTAGTATCATTTTACAAGAGCTTTTGTCTTGTAGAATTATTACCTTATCGTATTTGATAAATAAATCTTTATAGGAAACTAATAAAAATTATCAAGTGCTCTGGTTTTTTTTTTTTTTTTGAAAGTTATGATGTTAGAAGTTATATCATGATTATGTAAAAATAAAATAAATTATATTTAATTTAAAAATATTATTTACATAAAGTTTGGTGACAAATCCATCGGTACTATGTCACAGATCTATGTATATACCATACGCTCTGGCAAACAGCGTTTTTATGTGTAAAATATCAAAGTCAGCAGAAATACTACTGGCACGAAATACAGAGACATAAACTAGAGAAATAGAACTGCAGTGTAATATAATTGATCGATTGATAGCGACGATTATATAGAATTATCATCTTTCGCAAATAATTGTCCCTATAGGTAGAGACAAAGAGCCCTTAAAATCACATAAAAATCATTTCTTATTATTACAGTACTTTATTTTTAACCATCTTCAAAAAAGAGGATGGTAATATTGGTTTCACTCAAAGTTGGTCCTATTTAAGAGAAATATTCCAGCTATAAGGTGGCAAATTAAGCATTGAAAAATATTATATAACCACAATCTATCATGATATCATGACAAATTGTGATTTTGAATGATATCAACATTTAAATTGTTTATATACATTTTAGAAAAATTATAATATTTCATAAACACATTTACATATTGGTCCAATAGACCAATAACAGAGATCTGTTAGATAACTTATATGTAATAATTAAGTTTTTGAGTAAATTTTCATTAAAATAAAAGCTATTTCGTGTTTTACTATTTACATTGACTGCCTTGGTTTGCAAACACTAAACATTTAGTGTGCTGCCCGCCTTTAAGGGTGATGAGGGGATGGGAAAGAGGAAAGATGGAATGAGGCATGTGAAATAGGAGTGGGGGGGGGGGTGATCGGACACTCACTCCCGTATTCCGTCCCGACCGTCATGAACACCAACATTTTGCCGATTAAAGTGCCCGTTTGACGGCAATAGGCTTGAAAACAGGCGTGAGCTTATAAATGTATATATTCTGTCATTTAGCCCCATTTACGTTAGCACGGGTACTTTTGGGAAATATGTAGATATGCTAACTTGGAGTATAGTGACTAGAAGGGAGGAGATAAAGGGAAGGAAAGGGATATCGCTTATATAGATGGATTAGTGAGTACAGGCAATAGCTCAAGCAAATCAGGGTCGCATATCACATGCGCCATATGCACCAGCTGGGCAGTCCAAGTCCTCTAACTAAATACAAGATTTTTTTGTAAGTATTAATTACGCCTACATCATGTGGCAGATTATACTATAATTGCAAGAACAGACGTCCGAGTTTATTATGTTGGGCTGCAATTATGTCAATTTGGGACAGCGGTCGGAACTCTAATATTAAATACGGTTCACGAGTAGTGATGAATTTCTAAAAATGTATTGTATCTTATTTGTTGGCATGTCATATGAATATATGTATGGTAAGTTGTAGACGGATATTTAGACATATAGAGAAAAAAGTTTATAAAACGTTATAGATGTCTTTGACATACGCTCGTAATTCGTGCATTTATAATATATAATATTTTTATTGGCCAGTTGCTTTTCTCATTATTTTTCTTTCTACTAGTTTAGGTTCAATTAAATATTTATTCATCTGTTTGTATAGTTGATAGCCAATGAAGATTTTCAAACGCATCAAATAGCTGAGGACGGACGGGATTTAATACTGAGCTCATGAGGATGTATACAAACAAATTTACAACTTAATTTAGAAACGCAAAATATGTGGTCAATTACAAAATGAATATTTGTTTTATTAAATTAAAACTTGACGATTTACAACAAAATTTTACCTTGAATTCGTTACTGTTTCAATTAACGCCATTGAAAAACTTTTTTGTTCAATACTGAACTCTGCTAATTAATTTTCGTGTGTTTTCGATCGCAACCCACACAGATTCTATGCAAAAGTTTCAAATTGCAGATAAAGCCGTTGCTGCAAGTGTGCTTAAATAAAATTCAACTTTATTTTGATGTGAAATGTTAATATATTTAGTTTAATTTGTAGTGATTTTATTAAAAAAATCATAACTTTTTATTCACAGCTCTAATTTTTATCTTACACTGACGTACACTTAGCTTTATATAATGAAGTAACTTATAATAAGTGGCTGAATAACTTAAATATAGAGTTATGTAGAATATTACTCAGAACAATTTTATAAGTTAAAAGGTAATGACATTCGAATACACGTATAAGTTGAATATTCTTATACTAGTATGTACAATAAAATTTTTCTTATGTTATATAACTGATAAATAAGTGTTTTCTCGTGTATCATACTTCTATGTTTAGTACTTCTCGAATTTCTGTTAAAATAAGAATGTTTAGATTTCCACTTTCACAAACTCATTATGTAACATAGTTCTATTACAGGTAATTTTTCATAAATAATTTTAGAATCCGCAATATTAAAAAATCAATGCATAAATGAAAAATAAGTATGCCTTATGCTTAGACCATGTACAAAAAAGATATGGCTTATAGTTTGTTTAAGTTTTATATATCTGGAATATTAAACATATACCATACATATTTTTTATTAAAAAAGACTAAGTAATCAGCATTAGAAAGGATAGGGCACGCCATAATTTTTTAAATCCCATCATGGAGGATTGGCAGGAGAGGCGACATCGCAGCTTCTCGTAGCGGCTGACGCAGGTGCTCACCGGACATGGCTTCTTCGGCAAGTTCCTGTCTCGCATAGGCCGGGAGCCAACGTCTGCGTGCCACCACTGCGCATGCTGTCACGAAGACACTGCGCTCCACACCCTAGTGGAGTGCTCAGCATGGACACAACAGAGGCACAACCTCGTGACGGCTATTGATGTGGGAAGCCACTCGCTAGAGACCATGGTTCAGTCCATGGTACAAAGCAAGAGTGCTTGGAAATCTGCCGTCTCCTCCTGCTCAGGCGACCAAGGTCTGCAGGGGTTCTAGGAAGCTTCCTTCTTGGGGTATACCCGGGTCATCTGCAATAGACTCGTGACGGAAATCCTTGTGGTTTTAGTCGGTTCGAGTCCGACATACCACTTCATTGTTGGTTCCAGTGAGGTGATGACCCGTGGGGGTTTCCACACGATAAAAAAAAACCTTAGGAAGGATGTAGTTAAATATGTTATGATTATATAATTTGTTGAATAAGGCCGCTTCAGAAAATTACAGTCTCGATTACAATTACTTACTGAAACAGCTTTGTCTAGTGCACAAAACGATCAGGATTGCGTCAAGCTTCCTATTAGCTTTCAACTTACTATTAGTGGTGGGAAATAGCCCACAGAATATATTTTTATACGAGTAATTAATTATAACACTAATCTAAAGATTATTATTTTTCATTTAATACAAAACAATAGCTACAGTTAGGCAATTTATGGTGATATTAAGGAATTATCACAATAAGAAAAAGAAGATACAGGAGGATGAATTTGAAAAAAATAAAAACATCTAAGTACATTATGCTGTTTCAAGTTCAGCTGTGAGTATATTGAGTTTTGTTTTTTTTTAATGAAATTATTAAAATCTTTTACGAATACATGATTATACGGATCCCAATTACAAAGCATATTTCCTTTAAAAAATATTCAAAGCCTATTTGTAAAAAAAATAAGTTCTACATTCGTAAGAAAGGAACATCAGTAAATTATCATTTGTATATAAAAAAATACACATCTTTTAACATTTTTTACTGTACCGGTTGTCGAAAACCGACGACAGATGAAAATTAACACAATTCTTCATGATACACAATAACATATAATTAGCTATTGTGTAACATCACTACTTACACAAAACAGATATACCTATTCCGTATCACATCAATCAATACAATGACAATCTCCTGTACCGATCTCTGTCTGAATGTCCACTGACATCAATATGCAGTTAGAGCCATTGAATAATTGAAAGCTTATATCCAACTTAGCTATAAGATAATGCTGCAATATGTCTATTCTGATTTATGCATTGTTACCAGTAATTGAAAATTCGTATTGCTAGATTTTTGTGAAAAAATGCAGACTTTTAAAGACAATATTATTTCCTTCTAAAAACAATACCATTATTTAATATTTTAGGTAGAGGGCTCGGACCTGCCACGTACAGACAGTTTGAGAAACAGGTCAGGCCAACGTCTTCGAGCTATCGTCGCTTACATTTCCCAATCCCACCGTAAAAGTAATATCCTTTTCAATCTTCATTTTCCCTTTCAACATACTCCAATTTTTCCCATATATAATTCCTACGGTTCCCAGTTGATGGCAAAACGTAAAAGGACCGAATTCTAATTAGCAAAATATTAGTGTAAAGAGGCAGGCAAAAGGGGTAGGCAGAGACGAATTATCTCTGTCTGCCTGTTCGGGGATACGGGCGTAAGCCGTGGCGAATGTATGCACTATTATTTCTATATCTCAGAATGCACATAGCGGTAAAACGAAATATATTATATAAGTTAAAGTACCCTAATAGTTAGTTACTTCATCCACGTCTCATTAGTTACACCTAAAAATTATAAAAAGAAACCTGATATTCGGAGATTTTAGTTTCGATATTTCATTAATAATTAACATGAACAATTAAAATATTAATAGTATTTAAAGTGTTTTTTGAAGAATTCTTCTTTAGTCCTTGAATCTCATAGTCACTTATTTCCTAAAAAAATAAACACCATCGAAATTGCATAATAATATCATTAGAAAAAATATTCAATATTAAGAATGCATAGCTCTAACAATAATTATAAAATACAATGTAAACATACCCGAAGGCCTCGACCTATCTCTTGATAAGCAGAGGCGTATAAAAATGAAAGGGAAGGTAAGGTACATTGTTTTACTTAAGGATTTAGGAGTGTAGGCAATAGGTCAAGCAGGTCTTAGGCAACTCCAACTAGCTGATGCTAGAAAGTTCTAGCTGCCTAACCGTAAGATAATACAGTTCAGTCAAGTTACATTAATTACATAAATTGGATGCAATAAATTAATGGAAATGTACTTATAACATTTTTCAGATTCTGATTATCGCTATGAGCCCAAATAGGACCGTACTTTTACCGACTAAAGATGATCCACTTACAAGTTAAATTACAAATTTAAAAATTTCATTATAATGCTTAGAACACTGGCTGTTATATTTAAAAACTGAATATTTATTGAAATATTTAAGGGCCGAAATGTAAGTAATAATAATTTAACTTCAAGCACAAATACTTATATTAAAATGCGGTCGTTTGGAACAAACTTTGTCTGATATTTGAAAATTCATTATTTTGTTCGTAAGTTAGTGCACATGAAGTGACAGCTGTACTTTTGGTGTTAATTATGTAAGTTGTTTGCAAAAACTTTATTTTAACCGACAACCGACTTAAAAAAGTCTCAATTCCACTGTATTTTTTTTCCTTGAATTTTCTTTAATGATTGTTACCTCAGAATTTTTGACTGGGTAACCCGATTTTGATGTTTTTATTTGAATGCTGGTGCTTCCCGTATGGTCCCATTTCAATAAGGTCCAGTTCTGACAATGGCATACATGTGAAAACCATATTAGTCTTAAATTTTATATTAGACGCATTGAAGTCGGTTGTTTACTTTTTTAAAGTGAATTATTATATCATTCTAATCTTCGCTTCTATATTAATGATTATATTAAGCAGCACAGCGCCTCAACTCTAATAAAACTTCACCTAGTATACATAAGCGATGTAAACCTACTCGTAACATAAGCATTTAGTTTAGGTTAACCCACTAACAATGTAAATAAGTGTCATTAACAAACAACGGATATTTTCATTTTCTTATCGATGCTTTTACGATAATTTCAGCAGGTAAGACTTGAAAGTTTAACAAACTAATTTAGTTTCATATTTATTATATTAGTTAGAATACTTCTATCTAATGAAACTAAACTAAAATAATTATACCAAAGAAGACGTCCGAGCAATAACGCTGGGTATTGTCACAGATGTGACTAATTTTCTTGGATTCCTAACAGAATTTAATAAGAAAAATGTTAGAAGAGAAAAATATTACGACACTACTGAGGATATTATTTCTTAGCTTGTATTATTTAGTTTTGAAATGATCTCTATGTAAAAATATTATTAATTTTGTAGAGCTTCTTAACCCATATTAACCTCTTAATAACCTAACTCTAATATGCATCTGCATTTTGACCTGAGGAGCGTCTCTCTCTCTACCGATTCTCTTAACAAAAAAGCGATATATAATATATGGTATAATCAATCATTTTGGCGAATAGATGTCTGTTACAATTTTTTTTAGTACGTGAAATGTAAATAAAGGAAAATGAACATCAGTCACTTTTACGGAATAATGTAATATTGTTCAATAATGCTTCAGTTCCGAATGTGGTCTGATAAATAAGGTTTGTGCTATCTAAAAACAATTCTTTTAGAACTGCTTCCCGTTTTAAAAGTTTTAATGCGAAAAATGTTTACAATACAACGAATTTTTTTTTTAACACGCTTTTGTTACTTAGGTCTGCATCTATGTATCTATGGAACGGAATATTTGAACGTAATATTCACCCACTTCAAAACGTGGTATTGAATTGAAACGTCTCACACATATGAAGGACCGATGACAATACAATAATTTAATAAGTTTGTCTGATATATTATCTGATATCAGGATCTTTAGGATTAACGATTTTTCCACATCTGAAAACACGGTAGTGTCTTGTTGAACGTACTGAAGTTTGTACTGAAGTATATTTAACTTAATTTTTCAGACAAGCATATGGCTACTGTCAGAGTCAACTGAGGAGTTGCGTTTATTTGGGGTGCGGGCTAGAAAACCTCCAAGTGGTGTACCCTGGGCAACGTTGGCGACGACGCAGCCTTCTCCTTATCCACTTTTAAGGAGAGCGACGTGGCCAACGGCTAATCTTCTGGCGAGAAGAAGTGGCCTTTTCCTCTGCCACTCGGTCGAGGCTTAGCCCAACAGAGCGGGCTTATACGCCGATTCCTCTGGTAGCTTTTCGCTCCTCGGAGCTGCGAGAAAGGAAACCTCAATAAAAAATCACCAAGAGGGACCCTTCCATGGGTAGGAGTTTCTTCGCTATCCACAGTGGAGAAAGAAGACGGGCTCGGCGTGCACTCGCACGGCCACCGAGCAGGCATTTGGAGATTAGTCTCGATGCCACCGTTGGCATATCGTAATCCTGAAAGGAGTGTCGTGGGTATGACTTCTGGGAACAAGAGAAGCTCCAGCATTGGCAGGTCGGAACGACTTCTTCACAAAGCCGACTCCCGTACGTTTGCCGAGATGGGGCTTGACCTCGAGACTCGAAAGCGAGGTCGATCGACGGACGATGATACTGATACGTCCAAAGAAATGCTCCCTCCCAAAGTGACTAGCAGCCTTAGAGGGAGGTCGAGGTCGCGTACGCCAGTCTCAGTCCCATCAGGTTCCGTCTTTTCGAAGGCGGGTGTGTATGCGCAAAATCGTGCGGAGGCCGAAATCATCGCGGAGGAGGAGATCGCAGATCTCCTTCTTAAGATAAGTACACCGGTAGAAGGGAGTTCAATCTCTCAAACACCGGTGTCATTGAAGGAGAGAACGAGTGCGGCGGTGGCCATTATACAAAAAGTGGCCACCAAGTCTACCAATTTGAAGGGCTCATTTGTCAAGGCCCTGAAGGACTCCTCCTCCGCGGTGTCCGAGGCCATGGAAAGCCTTAGTGAGGTCGTTTCACGTCTTCAAGAGGCCAATGACCGCCTGTCGGCAGCAAACGAACGCTTGACTGAGCAAGTTGCTGAGCTTAGTGCCCAGTTTGCACGATTTCGTTCGGGGACGAGCTCAGGCTGCACTGAGCAACCAAATCCCTCTGGATCCCGGCCTGCTCCCTCCTCTTCCCCCGTTCCTGATGACCACTTGCGTCAAATTATTGACGCAGTGTGGCGAATGATGGACGGGCGCTTGGCCGGATTAGAGGCAAGGCTGCCTCCAGAAGCCAGAACTCGACCGCCTCTAGCCACGGATAAACGAAACGCTGTGAGGTCGTCGGCGGTTCCTGTTTCAGCTGGTCGCGTAAAGTCCTCATATGCAGCGGCGGTAACTGCACCTGAGCAAGCGCCTGCAGCTGTACCGAAGACAGGACGCCCGTCCAAAACCACAACAAGATTCGTGAGTGAGTTCCCTCCACTCCCCTATCCATCGCCCAGAAGAACGGGTGCATCTCGTACCCATTCCAGCGTCGCCCCTGGGCCTGGACCTTCGACACCTGCCCCTACAAAAGACGGTTGGCAGGTAGTTCAAGGACGTAAGAGGTCTGGCAGGAGGAAGAATAAGGGCAACAAGAAAGCCGCCTCACCACAAGCGCCAGCAGAAGCGATGGAACAGACGCGAAAGCTAAATCTACCGAAAACGGCAGCAGTAGTGGTCACACTGCTGCCGGAAGCGGTTAATAAGGGCGTTACGTAAGCCGCCGTCTTCAAGAAGTACCGGGTTTTTTAAGTGCGGGTGCTCGCCTGCGCCTCGCCCAGACGGGGGCCCGCGTTCTCGAATTTCCCGGGGCTGAGGGTACGAAGACGGCAGACACCTTTGCAGAGAAGTTGCGGGGAGTGTTTGCAGAGACAGATGGTGTCAAGATCGCCAGGCCCACCAAGTGCTCGGAGATTCGCATATCGGGCCTGGACGACTCCGTTTCGGTCGACGATATCCGGGTAGCAATTCAGCAGAGGGCGGGTTGCACCTCGGATAATGTTAGGATCGGCACCATCCGCCCCGGTCAAGGAGGTCTTGGTACGGTATGGGTAAGCTGCCCCGTGGCAGTCGCTAAAGTTCTAGGCGATGCCGGAAGGATTCTTGTCGGTTTCGTGAACGCCAAAGTCACAATTCTGGCTGCGAGACCGATAAGGTGCTTCAAATGTTTGGCGACGGGGCACACCCGCACCAAGTGCGTAAGTGCGTGCTTTGACAGCAGCGGACTTTGTTTCCGCTGCGGTCGACCGGGGCATAAGGCGGCGGAATGTTCTGCTGCCCCTAACTGCCCAGCGTGTGCGGCGGGTAATCTGCCCGCCAATCACCAGATGTGGCTGCAAGCCTCCCCGCGCTTCACAGGTGACATCAGGGGTCACTAGCCTATCGACCCAGGTTGCCTCTGATGTAGTTCGTGCGTCAACGCCGTCGCCCATGGAGGAGGCTATAGAGACGATCCATTAATGGACCACGTCTCCAGCCTCCTTGTCCTGAACCACTGTGCCGGTGCGCAGGACCTCTTCCTGCAAACCATGGCAGAGTGGTCTATTGGTGTGGCCGTAGCTGCGGAGCCCTATTACGTTCCTACCCGTACAAACTGGCTGGGTGACCGGGACGGCTCCGGCTTGCCGCTGAATGGGGGGATCACCATTTATGATGTTTACTTCTCCTCAACCGGAGTCTGAGTGATTTCGAGGTTTTCCTCAATAACCTGGAGACCTCGATACGGCGACTAGCGTCTGGGCACGTTCTAATGCTGGGGGACTTTAACGCCAAGTCTGTTGCGTGGGGTTCCCTCAGGACGGACGCAAGGGGCGACGCTGTAGAGGAGTGGGCGACATCTGTGGGCCTCTGTCTCCTAAACAGAGGCACCACCAATACGTGCGTGCGACAGCAGGGAGGGTCGATAGTGGACCTTTCGTTTGCTACCCCTGCTCTTGCCGCACGAGTAAGGAACTGGTGTGTCCTGGAAGAGGTTGAGACGCTCTCGGACCACCTTTATATACGATACTCAGGACCCCAGAAGGGGTCACATGGCGCGGCGTCCTTCCCGTTTTCCGCGGGCTATTTCTGCGGCCATGCCCCGCGTTCTAGGTTGTCGGCCTCCAAGGAAGGAGGTCTACTGGTGGTCCCAGGATTTGGCGGACCTCCGCGCGGCCTGCATTCGTGCCCGGAGGTCATACACCCGCATTCGTCGGCGTCACCGCGAAGAGCGGGAGGAGGACCAGCTTCATGAAGAGTACCGAGAGGCACGGAGAACTCTGAAGCTGGCCATTAGCCGTGCCAAAGAAGTGAAGAGAAAGGAGATGCTGGAGGGTCTCGATCGTGACCCCTGTGGTCGCCCTTATCGTGCGGTGCAACAAAAGCTCCGCGCGTTGGGCCCTCCCCTTACTGAGACTCTCCAGCCCAGCTTCCTGCAGGAAGTGGTTGAGGGCCTTTTCCCGCAACGGGTGGAGTACTCACCCCCATCGATGGCCGCCTTGGCCGGAGACGACGGGGAGTTCGAGGATGCTCCACCCGTCACGGAGGCGGAGATAGGGGCGGCTGTTCTACGGATCCGCTCTAAGAACACTGCCCCTGGGCCAGACGGGATCCCTGCCCGATTCCTGGCCCTGGCCCTTGACCACATGGTAGACCGCCTTAGGGAGGTGTTCGACGCTAGCTTGGTGTCCGGACACTTTCCTGATTGCTGGAAAAGCGGGAAGCTGGTGCTTTTAAGGAAGCCGGGACGGCCAGCCGATTCGGTCGCGGCCTACAGACCCATTGTGCTGCTGGACGAGGCGGGTTAACTGTTTGAGAGAGTACTCTCTGCCCGCATCGTCCGGCACCTGGACGAGGTCGGCCCCGATTTGTCGGACGCCCAATTCGGTTTCCGAGCGGGTCGTTCGACGGTCGGCGCTGTGTTGCGTCTGCGGACCGTGACTGAAGAGGCTGTGAGCTGTGGCGGCGTGTTTTTGGCGGTGTCGTTGGACATTGCCAACGCATTCAATAGCCTGCCATTCAGCTGCATCAGGGAAGCGCTCCGGTATCACGGGGTGCCACAGTACCTGAGGCGGCTAGTGGCATACTATTTAGAGGAGCGTACCGTCATGTACGAGGACCAAGAGGGAAACCTGAGACGTCGGCCCATGTCGTGCGGTGTTCCGCAGGGGTCTGTCCTCGGACCACTCCTGTGGAACATGGGATATGACTGGGCCCTTCGAGGTGACTTCCCCCCCGGGCTGGGCGTAATTTGTTACGCTGATGACACTTTGGTAACGGCCCGGGGGGTGAACTTTGAAGAGGCGGTGAGCTTGGCCACCAGAGGAGCCTCACTGGTGGTCAGGAGTATCGAGGCGCTGGGCTTGAGGGTGGCCCTGGACAAGACGGAGGCCCTTTTATTTCATGGACCCCGTCGTGGTCGTGGTCCGCCCCCCGGCGCCTCCATCATGGTCAACTCGGTCCTTGTACCAGTTCGGGCCCACATTAAATATCTGGGCCTGATCCTTGACTAGGTGGCTCTTCGACGAGCACTTCCGGCATCTTGCTCCAAAGCTGGTCGGCGCTGCGACCGCTCTTGGGCGCCTTATGCCCAACTTAGTTGGACCCAGCGTCGCTACGAGACGGCTGTACACGGGGGTTGTCCGGTCAATGGCACTGTACGGTGCACCGGTGTGGGCGGAGGCTCTGACCGTCCAGAATAGGGCACGCCTTTGGCGCCCTCAGAAGGTTATGGCGGTTAGAGCTATACGTGGTTACCGCACCGTGTCGACGGAGGCGGCGTGCGCGTTGGCCGGAACTCCCCCGTGGGACTTGGAGGCGGAAGTGCTCGCCGAAGTTTATCGGCGGACGGCTGAGTTCCGGACGGGTAGCGGAAGACGGCCCCCGCCCGAAGAGGTACGAGAGTGGCGTGAAGCCGCTCGTCGAGCCACGATGGCTCATTGGTCGTCCCGGCTGGAGGCTCCACGTGCTGGCTTTGCCGCAGTGGAGGCGCTCCAGCCGGTATTATTTGAATGGGCAGAGCGGCAGCACGGGACCCTTTCCTTCCGACTAACGCGGGTTCTTTCCGGTCACGGCTGCTTCGGAAGGTACCTGCACTCGGTCGCTAGGAGGGAATTGAGTCCCGCCTGCCACCACTGCGATTGCAGTGAGGACTCGGCTCAGCATCCGCTCGCGGATTGAACCGCTTGGGCGGCGCAGCGTCGGGTCCTTACTGCAGTCATCGGAGAGGATCTCTCGCTACCGGCCGTCATACGCTCCATGGCCGGTAGTGACAGGAATTATACCGCGGTCGCAACCTTCTGTTAGGAGGTCATCTCGCAAAAGGAGGCGGCGAAGCGGGCCCGGGAGGACGATCTTCACTCGGACCCAATTCGCCGCCGGCGAACCGGGTGGCGTAGGCGTGCTTACCAGCGCTTCATGCCGCCCTGAGTGTGGCCGTGGGTGGTCGGGATGGGTTTTCCCCTCCATCCGCCATATGGCCAGCCGCGAAGGGGTGACGTCCGCGTGTGTCTGGACGTCGCCTTATTGATAGGTTAATGTACCCGAAGGTGGTGCCCGCATAGTGCGGGCAGGCGCTAGGAGGGGTCCGGATGTCTTAATAAAGCTGTTCCCGGATTCCTCCTATTTTAAGCGCAGCATGGCACACCGTTTGGTTTAAGTCGGTTCGATTCCGACACACCGTTCCACCGAAAACCCCGGTGGAATGACGGCTCGAGGGGGTTTCTACACGAAAAAAAAAAAAAAAAGGAGTTGCGTTTATTTCCCACGACAATTGATTATGGTTTGAAAAACTATGAATTCAAGCTATACGATTGATCAATCAAAAAACTAAAATTAAATTCATAATAGTTTTAACAAACTAAAAAACAACACGTTTATTTGGCCAGCCGAACAAAATGTAGATAATAAATAATATAGTTTAAAAAAGCAATAAAATATTATTACATACAGAAATAATTCCGCTTTTGTGACTCATTCTTATAATGTGTTCTTGTTGACGGGTGCTTCTATTCAGTTGACGTATTTATGAAATGACATGATAATATAACTTGCATTGACATTTGTAACAAGTTTTATCTCTGACATGAAAACTGAATTTTTACTTTTGACATACTTGTAATTTAATGTGCTTGTCTGTCAGGAATTTTATTTTTTTTATCATTTAAATTCTTCCTTATTTTGTTATTATAATTTATTATTTCATGAATACTCTTTTAGTTCTTAGTGATTTAATTAACATTAAGATAATTGTATTTCAACACATTGCAATATTGTTTATCAAATAAATGAATAAAATGAAATATTGTATTTCTAACATGTTATTTGATTTGTATAGGTAGGTAGATAGAAAGCTTTTAATACATTAGATTCTTATTTAGATAATGAAGTTTCAGTATCAAATCTGTCCGCGATTGCTGTTATCATTAATTTATTGTTCACAATTAATAATATCAAAGTCGCTTTATTTCTGTTTTAAAAATGTTTGTTTGAATAAAAAATATACCTAAGTTTTTTTTAATACATATTTAAATTGAAGATATAGTACAAATAGTTAAATAAACAATATCCGCTTAACTTAAAATACAATATTTTTTATTAATAAGTTATTTAGAACGTAGTACGTGTGACTCCATCATCTTAAGTATGTACGTAGTTGTTTTAGAAGTTTAGCAACATACCAAATGTACTTACCTTGGCAAATCCAGGATATAGAAAATAAACAAGCATTTAATCATGTTTTATCCTGTCAAGGATATTTAGCTCCAAATTCGTTCAACAATAACACAAACAAAACAAAAGGGAACGTGACTGGAAATGCACGTCATTGACGAATGAAGCAAGAAGATAGATTGGTCGGCTGACAAACGACTGAGAGCAGGCGGCAAGCATTTGTTCGACATGTATAATAATAAATACATTTTGTGTTTACTTTGACTTTACCACGTCCTCCAAAGAAACGTGTATAAAGTTTGTTTGTTTATAATTGTGTATGAAAATTATTAAGTTTCAATGACCTCAAAACAAATGACATATATAAAACAATTAAAATTAAAGGTTTTCAATTGGTGAAAATCTCAATTAATCAATTAACCAACTTTAGTTCACTAACGGACATAAGCTTCTCCTAATGTGCGCCATAGCACCCGGTGTTCCGCCAACCGCATCCTTTATATCCCAGCTACCTTCTTTTGGTAATCGGTTAACATGAATGGGATCGCCCTACCTACCGTTTATCTATTCGCAATCTCCACTCCATAGGTGAAATTCTACTTACTTGCAATAATATGAGTGGTGTGTGTTTATGCTATATATTATTATTTACTTTAAACTCTTCTTTAGTCTAAATTTTCTGTAAATTATATCACATCGTATCTTTCTGCTAGTTCCTACATTACGTTTTCGAAGATTTTAGAAAAAAACATCGTCATTATTACCAGCTCACTTGGGTATTCTTTTCAGTAGTTTTTGTAAGTAGAAAGGAAGTCAAGACCTAATGTACCCTTGGCACGATATGTGTTGCAAACGCACCAATGGCCACGACTTGTGCGTAAAGTCAATGATTCACTTATTATCTTTAAATATGTCGTAAAAGTTTGGTCTCATTACATCAAATTTCAGCTTATATATCATAAAAGTATGTTCCTTTTTAAGAGTACATATATTACATTGTACAGACAAAGTTGCCAAAAAACAATAGAAGACTTGTTTTTTTAACATGAAGGTGTGACTTCCTTCGATTTTTTCTCCGTTGTAGTTTGAGCTATGACCTTGTGTTTTAATAATTAAAGTACTATAACAAACAAGGACTAGTAGACGTTAACTGGTAATGAAGATAAGTCATTTAAGTACATACGATAAGGCTAGAACTGTTATAAGTGTGGTACATCAAACAGTACATTGTTTTATCATCTGAGGCGAGTTTTTCTTTCATTTCTGGCGTGTAAAGCTCAAGTTGCCCTTATAAACACTAGAAAAGGTTTGTGGGTCAAGAAAAAGTTACTGTTCGCACGCAAAGTGCGACAGTCCTTGAAAAATACCAAGATGTTATGTAAGAGCTTCTTGGCACGATATTATGAAAATATAAATGGATATAATATAATTTCTGTCTTAAGTCCTTTTATACTGATTTGATTTACAATTGCTACGTAATTTGTCGATTGAAATCGTTATCATCTGACTGTTAAGTCAAGTTCTAGGGTAGCATACAAACATATCGGTGTTTGAATATAATAATATACAGTCGTGGTCAACTAATTAGGGACACTCTCTAGTTAATCCAAATTGTGAATTTATTTTTTATTTTCCAAAAAGTCTAAACAATATTCCACATCTTTTACATGTAAGTATAATTAGTCATTTATGTGCCTAATTATACAAACAATAACAACTTCTTAAACATTAAACCTCTTTACAGTATAGCTGATAGATGATCACAGTGCTATTTGTTCAAAGAATGCTGGCTGGCCATTTAATTAGGGACAATGAGATATTGCGTTCTAGTTTCAAAATCTGAATCTCAATTATTATTTTCTTTCTTCTCCTATTCTTTGTGGTAGTTTTGGCGGCAATCTAGATTTGTAATTTCAAGTTTTGAGAGTTATTTTGAAGAACAATGGGCAAAAATAAAAGTTGCGATGCAACACTACGAAAAATTATCATGAAGTTTGTCGAGCGTGGTTGGTCATACCGAAGGATAGCAGGATATTTAAATTGTTCAAAAACTATGGTATGCAATGCAGTGCAACATTTCAGGCGCAATAACACAACTTTAAATGTGCCCAGAAAAAAAAGATCGAGAAAAACAACTCCGCAAGAAGATAGAATGATAACCAGGTTAGCTAAGAAAGATCCGTTTCTAGGCTCTATTTTAATTAAACATGAAGTGTTTGGGGCAGACGAAAGAGTCAGTGTATCAGCGAGGACAGTTCGACGACGTCTGGTAGAAGCAGGGTTGTTCGGAAGAGTGGCTCGCAAAGTACCGTTGTTAAAGAAAGAGCATAGAAATGCACGTTTGGCGTTTGCACGTAAATATGGACATTGGACCTGCGACCAATGGCAACATGTATTATTCTCTGACGAGACCAAGGTTAATTTGATTTCTTCAGATGGAAGGCAATACGTACGGCGTCCTGTAAAAGCGGAAATGAATCCAAGATTCACAAAAAAGCAGGTGAAACATGGCGGAGGAAACATTAAAATGTGGGGATCATTTTCTGGACGTGGAGTGGGACCTGTGAGGAAAGTTCAGGGTAACTTAGACCAACATCAATACAAGGCAATATTAGAAGAAACTATGCTTCCCTATGCTGAGGAACATCTTCCTATTATATGGACTTTTCAGCATGATAACGACCCAAAACATACAGCCCGTTCAGTCAAGTCGTTTCTTAACAGACAGTCGGTATCAGTGCTAGATTGGCCAGCAAATAGCCCCGACCTCAACCCAATCGAGCACCTTTGTCACGAAATTAAGAAAAAAGTTGCCATTTATCGTACCACAACTTTAGATGAACTTAATGAAGCTTTTTGTGAGGCATGGGCAAACATTCCTGTTGAAATATGTCAGAAACTGATAATGTCTATGCCACATCGGTGTCAAGCGGTAATTACTAACAAAGGTTTTGCTACTGGGTACTGATTTTACCCGTAATAAAATGAAGTTGTTAAAGAAATTAAAATACTGCAGATTATTAGTTCTGTTTAACTCTATTTTTCATTTTACTTTACTGTTCTTAATTAAATGTCCAGCTACAGAATTGTACCTTAAATTGAATACATGGTTAACCTTTGATATTAAACACTTTTTTATATTTATTTAATCTTTTATTTACAGCCATTTATAGTATAATAATCGGATCAAATTATGCAAATAATAGTTACTGAGAAATCAACAGGGTTTTATATTTATATGTACATAGCCGGTTATTGCTGTCCACTATCTTGAATGTCCTTAATTAGTTGACCACGACTGTATGTACATGTATGTAGGTAATTTCATAATTCACAAATTTTTTTTCATCACTTATTACGAGTACATTTATATCTGTTATGAAAAACCTTATTGTGTACCTTCTTTTACGAGTTACGAGAGCTATTAAAATAGCAACCACTTGCGTGTATCCTTTTGATATATAGAAGTTCATTATACTTTAGTCCTAAAAAAAACTATAAAGCGATACTTTATCTCTCTTGAGACACCCGTAATAGCTACTTGTATTTCCCTTAACTTAATACATGCATTATATCATAATATATCATAACTATGGTATTTAGTATATTACTACAAGAAAAAACCTTCAATAAGTGATGGCATCGATACAATCTCGATCTAATTTGGCGAGTAATGCGTCAAATGCAATTCCAATATTGCAATGCTGTCAATGGAAATCATACTTTGTATTCCCTCTTGACTCAAGGGAGTGTTAGTATTCAAAATCAAAAGTAGTCTACTTGTATGGCGTATTCTTATCTCTTTATTTAATGGACTACGTTTTTTTTTTATTTTATTATTGGGTCGGTTCTAAATTAACAAAGAGTGATCCTAGGTAGCGGATTAATTGTGTGTTGATGATTCGCTCGAGCACTTTACAGAGTATGGAAGTGACGGCTATAGGTTGATAATTGACTGGATCGGAGCGGTTGCCTATTTTGGGAATGGGTTAAACTCTCTCCAGGCCTCTGGAACAAGGCGATAAGATACCTATAATACTTATATCTATTTTTAATACAATTGATTGAATTGACGCTTAAAATTAATGATGGTAGGAAGATTTAAAAAAACAGATTTTTACAGTTATACCTTTACTTTTTAAAGGTTAATTATACTTATTTTTAGATGTATATAGGCAAGTTCGTTTTCTTAAGGAACCTTTGTTGCGAGTGTCAGAATCGCACATGTCTGTTTTTTTTAAGCGCTGAAAACGGTGTGAAAATTTTTATTTCTGCCTCTAATTTAACATAAGAAATCACTGCTTTCACGTTTTAAGACCCTTCCCTCTTGACCGCAGTCAACGGAGAGCGATTGCTTAGAGATATAGCCTCACTCTGCATTCTCTATCGCTTGTATCATGGGGAGTGTTCAGAGGAATTGTTCGGACATACGCGACCAAATTTCCATCCCCATCACTTGGATGATTGGCACTACACCACTGTGCGTTCTCTCTACATATTACTTGACAGCAAATGACAGATGATTTATATACAAACATTGCGGAAAGCGTTCTACTGTGCTTGTCAATTAAATGTTTTACATTGAAGTTTTGAGTTTTTTCAAAATCTGAGTTGCGATTTTTGCCCTTACGGCGTTACCTTTTATTAAAAACTTTTTAGTGAGACAGTCTTACAGAAAATGGTATAAAGAAAGTAACTTTAACCCTAAATGGCGGCTTAAATGACTGAACTGTATTCATGCATAGTGTCTTCTGAAGTGGAAAGTTGTATCCGATATTAAACCTACCTATTGTCATACCTGACTATTTGTAACATGTTTTCTGTATGTATATATATGTATAAAAGGTGTACAATAAAGAATTAAATAAATAAATAAACCGTCCGACTTACCTTCACTTAACCGAGTTATATTCACACCAGTAGAAGTACATACCTCCAACGTACGGAAGTACTAACATGGAGTAGAATGAATATTATCAATTGGTACCCAAGAAGGCACACCTGGCAGTCCATATTATTGGGAGGGTGGGGGGGAGTGTCCTAATTCAACATACCATCAGCTTTTCAGAGGAGACTTATATACTATAAATGTTTTACAATAGTTCAAACATCTATTATCATCTATTAATATTACATTCTTGCTTGTGTTAGTATCTATATAACTTCTACTACGCAGCCTTATAATAAAGGTTAACCTACAGTTATATCAACGGCACAAAACATACCTAAAACGCTTCAAGTCAAATCATCCAGAAGCTGTCCGTCGACAACACTAAACAAAACAGTGTTTGTAGCAGACTCCAAGATAAATAGCGTACAAGATCGATGTTTATTCGGGACACTTGGAGCCCAACTTGTCCTTTGTTACAACACATGCCCTATTGACATACCCTTACGAAGTTAAGATCGGCAAATATTAAATCGACTGTTTTGTTTGGACCGTGTATTCGTGTATTCACAAGTCTGCTTAGACTGTTTGCAAATGCCAGTTTATTTACGATGTCCAATTTTGTTATTTTAATACGTAAAGAAAAGAACTTTTGCTACTGATTATACTAAGAGAACGATTACTCGTTCTCTTAGTATAATCAGTAGTTACTAACTACTAGACCAACAGGCAATACTGGTCTACTACTTTTGGTCACCCAAAAGACATTATTTTATGAACAACTAGTTGTTGCCCGCGACCTCGTTAGCGTAGAAATTTAAAAACTTTTTTTTTACAATACAAGCCTATGAACTAGCTAGCAGTAGTAGTAGTTTGACGGGCCTGTTGGTCTAGTGGTTAGTGACCCTGACTGCTGGACCGGTGGTCGTGGGTTCTACACACGGGAAAAAAATTAGTGATCCGCAAAAAATGGGTGTTCTTTGTGTTTAATGACTGAATATTTGTAAAGCCCCCCGCGACACAGCAATTATTCCTAAGGTGGAAGATGTCTTTTTAATAAAAAAAGTACTCTGAAAATTAAAATAAAACGTTACTGACCAATTCTTTTCGACAAAGCGACTCTCTTTACGAGGGCTCGTGACTTCGTCCTAGCAAACGTCTACCGATTACCTGCGAAAGTTGAAATATTTTTAAAGTTAATTTATAGAAAAATAGGTAGAATAGACTAGAGTCACTCCCTCTCTTCCTATGGGTGTCATGTAAGGCGACTAAGGGATCGGATCGTTTTAAATCAGACAGTATGACAGATTTAATCTCGCAGATGGCGGCTGAGAAGAGCTAGCCCGGGAGGTTGACCTCCATTCGGGCCCAAATTCCGGATGTCAAAGGTGTTCCCAGATTCCTTCTATTTCAGGCGCAGTAGGGCACACCGTGTAGTTTTAGTCGTTTCAATTCCGATACCACCCATACGGCGTTGAGCGGGGGTTTCGGAAAATTAAAAATAACAGGCAGACGTACTTTGAATCGAGAAGGCGCCATTAAAAGGCCTCTTTTGTCTTTGGTTAACATTAAGTTAAGAAAGTAAACCATTCGAACATTGGAATATTTTAGAGCTATGATAATACCAATGCCTCACAGAAGACCGGTAGTCAAACTATGCTTGCATTGTACTGCCGAGTGAGTGAAGATGCCGGAGGCCTACTCCTCTTCTCTTTCCCCCTCATTCCACCGTATTATAATTTTTAAACCCAGTGGATTTATGAATCAGTTGCAGGTGTCCATAACCAGCGGTTGCCACTTACCATTGGTGACCCGTGTTTGTCTCCCTATAGTATAAAATGGGTTTTCTGTTATTACCAGCTGGTTTAGTAGCCAGCTCGTGTTACATACTGTGCTACCTAATTCCAACTCCAAATACGTACTCCTAGTACGTAAGTCAGACTTTTTTTTTATGATATAGGGGGACATATGAGCAGACCGGTCACCTGATTGTAAGTGACAACTCAGCAGCAACTCAACTCAAGCAGTCCTTGAAAAAAGAGAAGGGGATGAGGAGATTGGAAACAGGAGAGGGGGAGTAGGGCCTCACACCTACTCCCCCTCTCCTGTTTTGAAACTGGAACCCTCACGAACCTCACTTATTAGATGGAAGTGCAAAGCAAGAGTTGCTTCACAACCGGTTATCTGTGAGGCCGTGGTATCGCACCAGTCCGAGTCCGAGAGACCAGTCCGAGACGGCCCATTCGTGAAGCATGGCTCTGTCACTGATAATAGTCGGGTTCACAATGTTTCAAAGCGCCTCTGCCTACACCTTGGAGGACACAAGAGTATAAGGATGTACGTTATTTATGTAATTGCAAAAGTTTCGCTTCTTTACAGATAATTTATTATAAAAAAAAACGACTTACATATTTAGGTTAACAGAATTTTAAAACCCATAGTATAAGCTCAGATCAGTTCTGGTTAGTCATTAGAAAAGAACTATGTCTGTATGAGTAGCAGTATATAAAAAACATATTTCACTGCGAATTAAATGCGAAATCAAAGTTAACCTTTAGAACAATGCAGTGTAAACGTCTCGTAACAAAGTGGCCATGTTTCCTTCTCAGAAGACAATGTTGGAATTTCATTTATATTTATTGTAGGTGTTTAATTAAGGTTGTTTTTGCCAACGTTAAGCCTGTCTGGTTATTGGAGCGTGGGAATGGTTTTTAGACGTTATGGTTATTTTAGAAGAAAAATTCGAGATGCTATCGAGCTTAATTTTAGGAAAATAGATTGTATTTTTGTTGAAAGGCTTTAGAATTCATTTTTTTAGAAAAAATAAGGAAATGTTTATTGTAATAGCCGAACTGATTTGAAATATTATGAACGTTATGATAATAATTAACTTTGATGTTAGGGTAGCGCAAAGAGACTAGCACACATACTAGTTTATGGATAGTTATATTTTTTTCTTCTTTTACACCGCTGCTAATAATGTACCTATGCATGTATAAAAATTTGTATAAATTCGATCTCACATCAACTTCTCTCTCGTAACACCTTTATGCAGATTACCTAAATATACTCCCAAACATCTCTAGAAAGATTATCGAAGGCTCTTGATAATATTAACAAGGAGAGGTCCTTGTTAATATTGTAACTCCTATCTACACTACTGTAACTCCTGTATTACTATTGTAAGTCCAATCGCTGAAACGTTTCAGGAATCGTTGCAGCGATTGGAGTTTGTAATACGGGCTATCAGTGAATCCAGATAAGACCCAGGTGATTATTGTTGGCGGTCCCAGGAAGATCTCAAAGATCAACTGGTCACAGCTTCCACCTATTATTTTCGGTACATTGATTACACTTAGTAAAAAAGTAAGAAATTTGGGAATATACATTGACTCCGAGTTATCTTGGAGCTCACAATTGCAGGAAGTAAGCCGCAAATTGTTTGCATCTGCAGGATCATTGAAACGGTTGCGTAAATTTCTTCCTACTGTAACCATAACCGCAATTGTAAAGTTGTCACTACTCTCAATCCTATATTACGCCGACGTCAGCTATTCAGATCTCACCGAGGCCCATCTAGACGAGCTTCAAAATGTTTGCATAAGATTCATATTTGGTTTGCGAAAGTATGATTACGTTTCAGAATTTCGTAAAAAAACTTGAATTACCAATACGTCTTCGCCGGAATACTCACGCCCTTTTTTTATTGTTTAATATATTGTTTTACCCTTCAGCACCTTCCTATCTTAAAGAACGCTTTGAGTTACTTCATAATTCACATACTAGATTCTTAAAAGCCCAAACCATACAAACCTTTAAGACAATGGTTAAGAGCCACTTTATGAATTCAGAATAATGTAATTAACTAGCTGTCACACTGTTTTCATTTTACTGTACTTACAAAATTTTAAATGTATCATATCATGTAATTAATATTAGATTATTATTATTCATATATATATAAGTATGTATACAACGGGGAAACGCCGCCAGCGTCATGGGTACGTTTGGTCGAGGGGACGCCTTATTATAATTTAATTTTAAATGTAAGTTTTTCTGCTTCTTTATATATGTAATAAAAAAAAAACTATGTTGATTACACTATACCAAAAACAAGAATACATAAGGGAAATAAATAAATTAATAATAGTTTAAGGTTTGATACTTATAATCTAGCCTAGTGTTTTTTTGAGTAATTTTTTTCTAAGCAACGGTTGCAAGTCATCTGGTAGTTAATTTAAAAAGACGTGAAACAAGTTATCGTCAATTGTTTTTTCCATAGTATGTATGTGCGTATATATATTTATATATAAATATTAGTATATACTATGTTTGTGACATTCATGGGTAAATATGTATATTTATTTAGTTATATAAAATTATTATAATATATGTTGGACACCTCAGCTACCCACTCTCTTGACACTAACTGCATACTAGGATTGCCTGGTAGACATCGCTTTTAGCGATAAGACCGCCCGTTGTACAATACGTTAATGTTTAATTAAGATCTATTGTAATTCATATATTGTACAATAAAAAATATTCTAATCTAATCTAATCTATATGTACCTTTGTACGCATTTATACATCGTATAACTATACTGTTTCTTTGTCTCGCCCCTATAAATGTTACAGATTTAGACATGTGAGATATCGTTTGATTTGTGTTAATATTTTAAGCATCATTGGGTATAACTTCTTGTGATAAAACATAATATTTTTTTTAACAATTATACTTTTTTTTTTTACAAAATATTGGTGCCGTAAAGTGCTATGTTCTTATAAGACAATGTGATTTGAACTATATTGGTGCTTACTAAATAAGGTCAGTTTGACATATTGGTTATTCTAAAGTATTAACATGGTCTGAACGCTCGCATAAATTGGCTAGACACTGAGCCTGCAAAATCTTAAACATTTCTACAGAACTTATAGCATGTACGAATCACCTGATATTAATAGTGCCCCTTTGACTAGAACTAATATACAGCCCTCTGCTAGTCCAAGTGTGTATTTCACGTATAGTTTATACTTGTTTAAACAGAATTCCAGCTCCAGCTTCCGATATTAATAGCTGTGCGTGCTCGTGATTTGAATAGTTCTGTATTGAAAACGTCCTTTGATGCTACGATATATTGGATAAGATGACGAGTTACATGTAGCCAGGTATATATATATGTATATATGTATATATAAATACATTCTCACTAGTTCACTACTGTATCCCCTAAAGGGTAGACAGGTGACAGGTGTATCAAACACAAAAATTTTGCCAATTAGAATTTAGTCTCACTAACGTACAGAGGACAAGCCTATTGCCGTAGGATTGTACTGACGGCACCTTTTGACTGTATACATACTGTCTGATAGATAAGAGTCCGATCCCTAAGTCGCTTTTTACGAAGCCACCGGAAAGACATGAGGCGACCCTATTCTACTCCACCGTGAACTACACGACTAGCTGCAATACTATACTACTAATAAAATACATACAAAAAAAAAGTTTTATAAGTTCTGCATCATTTCTGATGATTGCAGTCATTTTGTCGAAGATGTAACAGAACCACGGTTCTGTGGGCTATGTTAGTAGAGTAATCTTTTCTCATATTTTTTTATGGTATAGTGGATAAACTAGCAGACGGGTCGCCTGATAGTGAATGACTTCCGCCGCCCATGAACACTTGCAACTCAAGACTCTCAAGAGTGCTGTCTGCCTTTTAGGGTATGGGAAAAGGAGAATGGGAACGAGGTGAAGGGAAAGGGAGGAGGGGAAGTGAAAGGGGGTTTTCTGTAAGGCCGTGGTAATATTGCGGTTGAGCCGGCCCATACGTGACGAGGCATGACTCTCCATTGCTTTATAACTAAATAAATATACGAGTTACATCTTCGTCAACATTGTAGGTTTCTATCGATGCCAGTAGGCTTTTCGAATGTTTTGGACTATTGTAGAATAGTGTTCTTGCTCTATTATTCGATCACTACAACGTTTACTCGTGAAATAAAACTTGCTTTTAAAATATTGTATTATGTAGATTCCTGCTGACGCTAGCAAAATGGTATGAAATGGGACTGTGTTTTTTTAAGATGTCTGTATTTTATGCAGAAGTAGTAGGGTTTTATAAAAAAAAAACAGTTATTTTACCGGGGTTGCTCATTTATATCTGTGCGAAAATAAAAGGAAAACTCACACTGAAGACTTGAAATATCATGTGAATAATAATTATAAAATAAATATTATTCTAAAAATGATATCTATACATTTCTAACGTCAACGGTGTCGCCTAATATATTGCCTTAGCCCGTTGTCTGTTATCTGTTTATCGCGTTTATGTTCGATACACGTGCTACGAGCTGAAAGGTTTGAGATATTGCTAGGATGAACCTACATGATGTTCAAAGTGATCAATTCGTTTTGTGGCTCACAAGTATCTAAAGGGTATGCCCGTTATTTTAAATTATAAAATATAGTAACCAGGTAGTTCCAATATATGAAATAATAATTACTAGAACATACACAGCTAAATTATTGAAATATCTCTAAAATTAAACCAATAATCATACCTTACTTATTTACATTATAGTATTTCTGTTTTAAACAGAACGGTGGAACGGACCTACATAAAATTTGACATAGAGTATGGTCTGGAAAAGCACATGAAAAAAATTTAACAGAATTACTATTTAACTTTGTAGCAATACATATCAGCCGGGATGAGTTTCGAACAGCTGTTAAAACACCATTATAGAGACGAATATGGCTTAGCAACACTTACGTTACCAAACAACGTCAATATTTGCGACAACGGCAATCATTTTCTATCATGAGGGCCGTGTGTATTGGTTTTTAGACCATAATAGTGTTAATAAGTCAACTAATGCCATTTTAATTAATAATTAATGCATTGTCGTAACAAAACTTATATAATAATATATAAAAATAATAAAGTTCAATATTATTTGTGTGCTAATACGCTAAATTATTGGGCTTGAACCGCATGTGCAACCCCATCGCTCGAGAGCGCTATTCATGGCTCTTCCAATCGATCGGTAGTTTTCGCGATTATGATAGAGAACTTTATGAATGACCAACTCTTAAGTGAATGAGTGTAACATAACACTGGCCACAAACGTATTCATTATGCAATAAGCCGCAGTGAAGGAGCTTTTGAAGTACATATCTACTTAAATTGTTAGTACCAAACTGCTAAGTAATACAGACTTTTGACTGACCATTCACTGAGCTATAAAAACTTATAACGCTATAACAAAACAATACCATCATAATTTCTTTTATGTGTTGAACAATGGTAAAGTACTTTTGTTTTAGAGCTTTTATAACTGGAAGTGTTATTTTATGGCACTTGGTGACTGAAATCAATTAGGACATAATATTATGAATTTTAATATTTGCCGCAAGCCATTATACAATAGTAACCACGTTTATTGCTAAATTATATACAACTAAATGCTCAAAGCGTCTTGTGCCATCCGTGAAAAGCTATTACGATCGTCTATAAACATGCGAGATATCATTGGTAACACTTCTTTATCATATATATTTTCTTAGTTCCATGGACCTCGAGGTACATTACTAGTCAGTAGAAAGTGACAACACTGTTATTATTACTTTTTAATTACTTGCTTGTACGGTGCTTTTAATCCCAGTCCGTGACTTGTGCACCCATATTATCACCATATAAAAAACAGCTTATTCTGACAACCAGAGTATACAGTGCAATTGTTAATTCAGCTGCAGCTGGTGGTATAGTAGAGATTTTAATACATAAGTGCGTTCACAATTTATTAACACAAAGTAATATGTAGTTAAAACTATATCTTTTCCATGTCTGATGTCCATAAAAAAAGGTTAATCGTATCACATCCAGTGATATTTAATTTTGGTAAACAATATTGAACACTCAAGGAAGGCGATGGCAAAGTGAACAAGACACGCAATCACGCAACACGCGAACACGCTGATCACTTGATCACCTGATTGTTATAGAGTAAAACTGAGACATTGTACTGTTTACAAGTAGCTCTAAATATACATATTAATAAGATTCATAGGAGTTTTTCCTTATTAAACCTTCTATTCCTATATTTACAGCACTTATAATTTTTAAGGTCCTTACATTATGAAAGTTTAGTAGAATTGACCACTTCGATCTCTAATAGATGGCGTTTGGTTAAGAATAGCCAATTTTTATTATAAAAATAATAAGTAAGTAAGTTCTTTAGTTGTTTAACACGAGTAGGTTTTTCTAACATTAGGCTTGTGTATATGTATTTCATACTTAGTCATTTCCTTGTTTTCATGCCATTTAATTTTTCTTTGTCACTGCTCTGTTCACAAAATGTAAACTTAAAATATCACGGATAAGTGTACCACCAAGTTACCAGCGCTACTGCAACAGCACCAAGAATAAATAATGCCTATTGGGAAGCTTTTCATATATATGTATATAATATAGGGGGGACAGACGAACAAACGGGTCATCTGATGGTAAGTGACAACCCCTGTCCATGGACACCTGCAACGCAGCCCGCCTTTGAGGATGCTGAGGGTTGAAGTTATGCGGGGAGGGGAAAGAGAGGAGGTTGAGAAGACGGGAAAAGGGGTGGGGAGACAGCGGAGAGGCAAAAGGAGAGGGGGAGTTGGACCTCCGAAAACCTCACTAATTTCGAGAAAATGGAACGCAAGTGTTCCTTCTGTGAGGTCGCACACCCTAGTTGACAATGAAGAATTAAAGATGATCGTGGAAGCGGATCCATCGCAAACTACGTCAGAGCTAGCTGCAGATCGTGTGCAGCAGCAGTCTGGAAATAGGTACAGCATCAATCAAGTGAAGCACACTAAAAAAAACACGCATTGAGTTTTGCGAAACGTTACTTAACTGTCACAATTACAAGATAATTTTTAATCGTAACGTAACTGGTAACAAAAATGGATCCTGTACGATAATCGAAACCTCTCATTACAGTTGCTGAACCCAGGACAGCTGTCCAAATCCTGCGAAAGTTTATAACACACAACATAATAACACAACATAATAACAAAATAGCATGTATACACGATAGTTTCAACAAATATAAGGCAAGTAAATAAAATATCAGTACATAGTATAACATTTACTTTCAATGTTATCCTTTTCGAAGTCGCCAGCGAAGTGAGTCTCTCGACTCAAATCGGTAGCTTTTTATAGGTTACCTCCCGCCAGTTCAAACTGTACGTCACCATAACACTTGTGGCTTGAATTATTATCAAAGATGGCGGTACGTTTAACAAAATAAATAGTTTAAACATATGTTTTATAAAATGTTAGGGTTTATTTAAAGTTTATTTGGAATTTAATAATTTTACAATAGTAACTGAATTCGTAAATAGCCTTGTGTAAATTGTGAAAACCTGTCTTTACATGCAATTGTTAATCAAGTATTTAAATTCTGTAATAAATGAAATTATTACTACTAATAATAGTAGTGTTTATTTATTTTATTTATAGCGATATTAATTTACCAATAATTAAATTAGAATATAATCATATTTTTCTTGGTTGCGGCGACATATACAAAGAACACCCAGCCACAGAACAACAATTTATGACGAGTGACGTGGGCAACGCTGACGTAATTTTATACATTTTCCATGTTTTCTATTGTAGTGGTAAATAAAAACATAAGTTAATGCATTTAAAGATGTACCATTAGTTCTTAGCAACAGGACATAGATCCGTATGGTCTGACAGCTCTAGCGAGAATGACCTGCGCTCGAACTGTCGCAGGTTAAGTATTTAACTATAATAACAGGTAATAAATTCATAGTTCTTACATAAATGGAGTAATTAACAATTTAATTAGGTAAATAAATTAATGAACATTGTATTGCTCCAATACTTCATTATATCGCTTGCTATGCTTGGTAACACAATCAACAGCCACGGTATTAGATACATATAGTTGCGTTCGTGTCAGCCTTCTCTCTTTCAAGTTGTAAGTTTTATAGATAAATTTTAAGAATCAATTTTCAGTTTAAAAGTAGGATTTCTGTATTTATAATGTACTAATATTATTACCGATTTACGCTATTCACGGGATCAACTAAATTGCCCTTAAATATGACCACACCTTTCTGAAATAACCTGTATATAAAATTTAATGTGCTAATACAACCATAGTTCTTATATATAAATATATATATTATTTTACATAAACACATACAAAAGTTCAAATCCTGGTTATAATGTGTATTATCCTTTATTAAATTTAGATCATTAGGTAAATTTTATGCAGCATTCATAGAAATTCTATATCTGAACCAGAAATAGTCAATAAACTAAAATAGAAGTCAAAGAGTTTAGAAACCGAAGATAATCTGTTTCATATCGAAATCATCACTCAGGAGCCCATATTATCATCAATGTTGATCCCTGGAAATTTATCTACACAAAAGCTAAAGAGTAATATTGAATATGTTGGATATCATATATTGACTTAGGTACTTGCAACACTATTGAATTCACCTAAAACATGACCAAAAGGACTGATCTTAAATATCGTAAAGCCTGCTATATGAATTCCAAATCCGCAATATTGCAACTGACCATTGCCAGCCGTTTTATCAAAGTAAATAACTTATGAATTGAAGCAAATTTAGGTAGTTTCTATCAATAATTATGTATATAACTACTAAGGAACGAGTACCAGGAGGACGGCAGGTGATTTGTATAGTAGCTATGAAATTGTATAGTTATAGATATTTTCATATCTTTCGTTCCCTCTACTTATGAATTATATTCCCAAATTTCCCAACTTGAGTAGTACCAAATAAATGGTTGTTTAATCACCTTTGCTTACTCCTTCGTTGATGCAAGCTTGAGTGTAGGTACACGGATAACTAATACGCTTAGTACTTCAAAGCTAAAGACTTAGTACTTCACTATTATTATTTTTTATTAATTATTTCAGTTTTCATTAAAAAAATATCAATCTATTTGATACCATAACCTACGTTTTTCTAAGATTTTGTCTATCTCCGTACCGAATTATGTATGATCAACCACCTTGTACAATAAAATTATAACTGGTTCACCTGTTTATTAAACAAAGTTTAGTATACCTCATAATACTCTTAAAATATAGTCAAATATTTTTAAATGAAACGTGTATAAATTACATTTGTTTTAACTACTACCTAAACTTATTTTCCTTAAAAGTAAAAAAAAAACAAACAAATAGACAACATAAATACTTCGTGATTCAAAAAACTTTACCCATGGTAGTGCAGTTCATTTAAACATCACAAGACAAGGTAATTTATGCGAAGCCTTAATATAAAACAGAAACGGTTTTAAGGCTTAAGCAACATTACAGTAACAGTTATTACCTCATAAATTTATACCGTCCTTTGCATTGTCGACGCGAAGAGAAAGATTATGTGCCGGCCGTTCATGGAGCGGAAGGTATTCAAACTGATTTACTTCTAATACTGCAAGGTGCATATAATTAATTTACTATTTGATTTATGAAAATGTTCTAAGGTTTAATTTTTCTTAATAAATGTACAATACATACTAGACAAGTTTAGGGACGCACCAACACTTGTCTTCATCTCAATCTTGAGGGCCTTGAAACAGTCTGTGCTGAACCTAGAACTATGTCATCCTGTGTTGAACCGCGTCAATTGACAATCTCAAACAATTAATCAATTTCATTTCATAATAATTTCGGTCTATCCCACTAGCCCCAATGAGTTGTCCAATAATAGGATAATTAACACTATTTAGTTTCAAGTAGTCAAATATTTTTTTGAGTTGTCCCATGATGGGTCATCTGAGTCAATTTAGTTCTAGTTATTCCATGGGACAACTAAAGTCGTCCTTTTACACATTACGTACACTAGTCTCAGTACTACTACTTTTACTTCCACGCAGGGGGACAACATATATACTCTCGCTTGATTAAAACCGTGTTGTAAGTAAATTAACTTATTTTTGTATTGCCGTTGTAACAGATATCCATAATTGGCCAAGTCTAGCATAGGTATCATAATTATTTGATCTGGTATAAAAAAAGAGAGGTAGAGGAAAAGTGTTGCTTTATTGCTGCTATTAATATTATAAACATGAAAATTATAAGTGGAGACGTAATATGGGGTCGTAGTAAATGCAAGAAAATAAAATGGGTTCAGTTACAATTCAAGTTACAATTTCGAAAGTAAGTAAACATCCAAAAACATTTATTATATATTTTAATTTAATATATTTATACTAATATAAAATGTCATACTCTTACATATAAGTATGACTAATTCTATATTATACAAATGTGACTCACTAAAACTTTTCCAGTATGAATAAGAAATATATAATATGACATACATATGACATACACTTATACTTGTTACACCCGGGGCAGGCAGAGGCGTAATTAACGCAAACATTTTGTACATTGTCACGATTATTTACATTACCTTTTCGTTATAGAGGCAAACCTATTGCCACATCCGGGCACTTTTGGGAATACGATGGGAAAGGATAGTAAAGGAAAGATGGACAGGGAAGGAAGGTATATTACTTAAACAGATAGATTAGAGAGTATAAGCAATAGCACTGGAGGAGGAAGGAATTGACTTAAAATAATTTAAAGTATGTTTGACCTTGGATGAAATGAAATATTATAGCAAGTGTATATATTATTTATATACACTTGCTATAATATTACATTTTTTTATTTATTATATTAATATTATGTTTCAACATCTTAACTTTTGTCGGTTTAGGTAGATACCCCCTCCCATAATATTATGTTTCAACATCTTAACTTTTGTCGGTTTAGGTAGATACCCCGTCCCATAACCTACGGGAAAAAGGATATTTATGATCCTATTATTATTCAAAAAATTAATAGTCTTAATTATAAACGTGAATAAATATATAAAAATTGAATGTGTAGTTTCATTGTATGAGAGGAACCTAACTAGTGTGTATCTGTCGTGTGGTGTGTGTCAGACGCTGCCCTTCTCCTTCCCCGTCCTAGTCCTCTTCCCTTTCCTCTTACCCGTAGAGTGTTCAATGTCTGTTGTCTGTCCAGTGTATGAGATATGTTCAGAGGGTCCTGTATGTCTGATGATTGCGATATGTTTGACGAGTGTTGCGGCTCCTGTGAGTCCTGTGACTGCTGCATGTTTTGCAATTCCTGGGTGTTTTGTGAGTGTTGGTCCTGCATGTTGTATATGAATACCGTATCTCCCAAAACTTTACTGAGGATGGTTACTATGTGTATGGCTGCTTGTTTTTGAAGAATGGTAATGCCAATGGTGGTTTCAAATTTATCTATGTATTTCTTAATGTTTTTGGCAACTATTACCGTTGTGCCTATAACTATTGGAATGACAGTCGTTTGTGTATTCCACAGACGGGTGACTTCAGTTTTGAGTAGGTGGTATTTGCTCAATTTCTCAATTTCCTTAGCGCCTATATTGTAGTCGGATGGTACAGTGATGTCTATTAAAAATGTTTTATTGCTGGTTTTATCGATATATATAAGGTCAGGTCTATTGTGCGTTACGGTGATATCTGTTTTTACGGGCATTTCCCAAAGGATTTTAGTGGATTAATTTTTTTTAACTTGTGGTTGTGTAAGTGTTTCTTTCCACCAAAGGTCAGGGACTTCTATTTTGTGTTTTTTGGCCTGACACCAGTAGACGTATTGGACAAGGTTATTATGACGTTTAACATAATAGGTCCCCGCCAGTTTTTCGCATCCTGATTTGATATGCTGAGTGGTTTCGTCCTTGCAGGCACATAGGCGAAATATTCCGTCTACTGGTTCTTTCATATATCGCGCTGATGCTGTCGGGTCATGATGGCTTGGTCTTGTATGGCAAAAATTGATGATTCTAATTTGGGAGATATATCCTGTTTCTTAATCCATTTATACGAAAGTTCCGCATCTAAGTTGGCTTGATCAAGTACTTTATGCGGAAACTGCCCGTGTAACTGTTTACTTCTCCACACTGCATTGTGTGTTTTAGTTATAGCTTTCTTAATTTTTTCATCTGTGTGTGTGTTATCCACTGGTAAATGTAGTTCGTCTTCTATTTCTTGTGCTTCCTTAATTATGGAGTATTTATCTTTATGTGAGTCGTGTTGTACTATTGCTCGAATAAGATGATCGCTTTCTGCTTTTAAGTATTGCTTATATTTAACTATCTGTGTTTTATACATATACTCTACGTTTATAAGACCCCTTCCTCCTTCTGTCAACGGTAAGTATAGTCACTTTACTTTTGCCTTTTGCTGATGTGCCTTGTTTACTGCTATTTTCTTAAGATCACTGATTTTGTAATCAATAACACCAAATGAATAGAGTAGTACCGGAATAGCATATGTATTTATACCTTTTACTATTGAACGTGAATTGAGATGTGTATTTAGTAGCTTTTTTATCCTTTTGAGATATTAATTTGTTATTTGATCCCTAATTATACTATGTTCTATCTTTCCTGATTCATGTACTCCTAAATATTTATATCGATCTCCTATTGCCAGTTGTTGAAACATCTCTCCGCTTAATAGAATATGGCCTTCTCCTATTGCACTACTCCTATGGCCTGAGCTAATATGTATTACATTACATTTATCTAACCCGAATCTCATCCTTATGTCTTCTGTAAATATTTCTACACTGTCTAATAATATTTTCAAGTTACTTCTATTGTTTGCATAGACTTTAAGGTCATCCATGTAAACTAAATGATTTATCCAGAAACTATTTTTAAGTTTATATCCTTTCATTTCGTATTTATTCAGTACAAATGATATAGGGTTAATAGCTAAACTAAACAATAACAGCGATAGGGACCTTGGAAAATGCCGTGTTTAACAGAAATCCGTTCAGTAGTTATTGAAGTTTGGGAGCCACGGGCTGTCATGATCACCCCCCACGAAGGCATTACCAGCTGAAGGAACCTTTTTATGATAGATGGACATTTTTAGACATCAAGTACTTTTAGAAGCCATTCATGAGATACGCTGTCAAAGGCTTTTTGATAGTCTATCCACGCCATGCTTAGGTTCTTTTGGGATTGGTGTGCATCCTCTAATATAGCTTTGTTAACCATAAGGTGATCCTTACATACCCTGGCACCACGGCGACATCCCCGTTGTTCTACCGCCATTATGTTGTTTTCATCACAGTGGCTATACAGTAAGTTGGCTAATTCGGACGTTAATAATTTATAAATACTTGGCAAGCATGCTATCGGTCTCCAATTTCTCGGTTCTTCTGTATTTTCATTTTTAGGAATTAATATGACCTTGCATGTAATAAACCATTCTTCTAATGGTTCTGTACCTGCAACTATATTTGTAAATAATGAACTTAGATATGGGTGGACACTGATTAGATATTTCAAGTAATAATTTTGTATTTTATCTATTCTTGGTGTTTTCCAATTTTGCAGTTTTCCTATGGCAGTTTTAACTTGATCTTCTGTAATTTCTTCTGTATTAATTGTATTTACCTCTCCTGACGCCATTTCTACCTCCTTGATCCACTTAGCTTCAGTGTTGTATGCCGTAGGGTTTGATAATATTGAAGACCAAAATTCTTCCACTCCTCTACTTGGTATTTTAATATCTTTGCCAGCATTCGTCTTGCCCAAAGTTTTGTAAAAGCTGTGTTGGTTTTCCTTAAATAAACTATTTTGTTCTTTTCTACTATTAATATCATCATATCGTTTGATTCTACCTGCCAGTGCTTTTATTATTTGCTTAAGTGTTTCTGTTGTATTTCGTTGCTCATTTTCATTGTGTATGTTATATTTACTGTATAGCCTTTCTTTGATATTCCTCATTCTTCGTGTAGAAATCCGTCTTTCTATTTCTATTAACTGACCTAATTCTTTTCAAAATTTTTCAATTTTAATTCTTATTCTCTTTTTGGACACAGTGGACCGCACTTTGGTTTTATAGTGTGTGTGGGTGTGTATGGTGTTTGATTATTGTTTATTATTAGAGTTTTAGCGGATAACTAATAAATTAGGTAGATAGCTGTCAAGAGTGTGTAGATTTTGGATGAATTGTTTATTTATTTTAGCTTTTGGGAGCAGTAAGCGTTCTGTATGTGGAATCTCTTTTGTTTCAGCTAATATTCGAAGGTAGTGTAATACTAATGGGTCCTGATCATCGTTTACATCTATGTTGTTTGTCAACTGGTCTATTGTTTCTGCTTGTGTATTCTGTATCGGTGATGGTGTTTCATGTCGTTCTTGGTTTGCATATGAAATATGTTCAGAGTTCTCAGTAGAAATGGTTCCTTCTGCTTGTTTTTGTATAAGATCTAGTAACTCTTGTGATATGACATTCTGTTTTATTACCCTACGAGCTTGATTGGACAAAGTGTTACCATTAAACTTATGAATTTTATCGTTATTAGTTTTCCTCTCTATAAAAAGTGTCTGCAATCTTCCTATGTATCCTGCTCCTTCTGATCGTGCTTTAAAATAGCAAAACATTAATTCCTTTAATTCTGCTGTTGACCACTTTCTTCTTCTATCGTCGCTTATTACATTATTTGTGGTCGTTGCAGATGAGCCGACAGAGTCTGTGGGCGTAACCCTCCCCTGCAAAGCATCATCAATGCTCCCCCCTCAACGTTGATCGGCTGTGACACTTTCGAGATCCCCGACTCTTGCCCGCATGTTCAGCAAAGAGCCACTGGTGGTCCGTATGCTGTCATGTCCAGCACCAGCTCCAGACGTGCCCCGGCGATTGCCCCCGGGCAGTGGCCCTATACGTATATCATTATTTAAATTCTACATGTTGAATGGGTTACCTTTACCTGGTTAGCCACGTAAGTTTTATAAGTACGCGTGTCCGCCCCCCGCGTGATCTGGTGTTCGATACGGACGCAAGGTAGGAATTTGGGGGGCTTATTATTATATTATATTATTTTTTTTATTTTGCTATAATGTATTGTTCTTGTTGTTTGGCAGGAAGGAGCTATGATTTATTTTGTATCAGCTGAACATTTTTTGTAGACGGACCATTTAGATTTTTTTTTTCTATGCGATACGAACGGAAACCTTCTGGTAAGTGACTATCGCCATGTAACCAATTAAAAAAAAGTACCGCAGTATTTAGTTTCATAGTTTCTTAATAAACAAAAAATATGGTGCGCGTCGTAGTACAAATGCGATTATCCTTAAATCCATAAAAAGGTTACTAAGACTGAAGTATTTGCTTTAAATTCGAATTAGTAGATGGCTCGATCTTAAATACTATGCACAATGAGAAAGAATTTTCGCCACCCAAAAGAAAAACAGACAATATACAAAAACATATTTTTTAACACAAATTCAAATACAAGTGATGACAAGTAGGACGATTTATAGAACAATTTTTAAGGTTTCATCAGTGAATTATTAAGTTCATACTTTTTTGGCTATTATTTTAACACCTTTACATAAATTGCATATCTGACTGTGGTTGTGCATATTGTTTATACTTAAACATACATTTATAATTCTTTACACTATTTAACTATACTACCACTACTATCACTATAATAAAACAAAACCAATCCGTAGTCTCATTGATTGATGACACTGCACACTGGTGTGACTATGATTTAAATGGTATCAGTTATCCTGTGGGGCTACTGGAACTAAGAAGTGGCAATTTTAACTTCCAGGAAACACTCAATCGGACTAGCGTGGTAAAATAATCAACTTACTTGTCTCACAGGGCCACTTAACAGACTATGTAAACCACTTATCTATTAACCAATAATTTATTACGTTATTAAAATTGCTTTATCGTTTTTAATTAAAAAAAACACAAATACAGTTAATGTAAGGCATAATATATATCAACCAAAAAGTATTTCCTAGTGGATGCTTACAGAATAAAAAGCTGCTTACTGTTACGTACTTGAAAAAACGAGAACATCGAGTCTTAACACGTCCACACATATATCGATTTACATCAATAGTTGACTTTAATGTTATCCAAAATTCACTTCGTCAGCTACTCAACATTTCACAGGTTCATATTTGTTCGCTTAGTTCGGAAGGTTGTCAGCTCCGTTCCGGCTTCAAAGAGCTCTACAAACGGATATTGGCGGGTTTACGGCTGTGACGACTTCCGATGGCTGTCGATGCTCGTGTTAGACATGTACAGTTCAGCGAAAATACATTTGTATATATAGAACACTTGTATATCAGATCTAAAACATAGCATATAAAAACAGAGCAGTTAAAAAATATAAGTCCTACAACTCACTTTTTCTACAGCTGAAAATTTGAAGATGAATGATTAGATTGATTAGTAAACAAATAAAATTTTACAATAAACTATATCTTTACTTCTATTTACCTAATTATATCTATTCACATAATACTAACCTTTTGAAGTAGTCAAGTGACGAAAAAATTGTAATTACCACATGTCTTTTAAGTTACAATTGCAGTGCGATATAATATACCTAGAAATGTTAACTAACATTGCGGTATGTGTTGTCTTGCTTTTCTTTGCTCTATATACTACCGTGGTGGGCAATGCGGTATATTCCCATCCGGCAGAGGGATATCCGAGTGGAGCTTCGGTAACTCGATGGCCGGAAAGCCAGTGGACCCGACGGTATTCCGGCGGTGGTTCTTAAGAACTGTGCACCTGAGTTGTCTCCCGTACTAATGCGCTTGTATCGCCTGTCCAATCCTCAGGAATTGTTCAGGAGGCCTCAAAAGAGGCGAATGTTCAACCTATTCCCAAAAAAGGCCCCCGATCGCTCCGATCCAGTTAATTACTGACCTATAGCCGTAACTTCCATACTCTGTATGGTGCTCGAGCTCCACCTAGAGGATCACTCATTGTTAAATAATCGGCAATATGGCTTTAGGCCGAACCGATCCACGTGTGATCTCCTAGCGTACGTCACACACCTTTGGGTTGAGGCTATGGATAGGCATGGGGAGTCCTTGGCCATCAGCCTCGACATTTCCAAGACCTTCGATAGGACCTTCGTAGAGATAAAGTTTCACTTTGCATTCTCTATCGCTTGTATCATTTATACCGGCCGCAGATTTTCGCCATAGTCCTACGCTACAAAATATCCATCCCCATCACCTGGATGATTAGCACTCCACCGCTGTGCGCTTCTCCAGAAGCTTTTTTCCTCCCACAACCAGCCTGTGGAACAAATTGTCTCCTGCCGTATTTCCGGACCGATACGACCTTCGAACCTTCAAGAAAAGAGAGTACTCCTACCTAAATGTCCATGGGCGGCGGTAGTCCATTACCATCAGGTAACCCGTCTGCTCGTTTGCATCTTATCTCAAAAAACGCCATCAGCTATATGTAATAATAGTTCAGCAATGTAATAATTAGTAACGTTGAGGGAAAACGACAGGAGCTTGTCGCTAAGCTCTACCGGGCTTTGAGACAGCTTTGAGCAGTATTTGCTTGACGCTTTCGATCGCCTACATCACGAAGAGTTTTCTGACAAGCTCTCCCAATTGGTCCCACCTTCTTCCTTACTCTACACGTGCTGGCCTGAAGAGTCACCGTTTGAGAGTCGAAAATATCCCGAACAAAACGGTTTGGCTCTTCGTTCCTGTACCGATCGATGAAAGCCTGGAATTCACTACCAGCGCACGTGTTTCCTTCCCACTTTGACCCCGGGTCTTTTAAGCGGGGCATGAATAAGCATCTCACCAGGCCGCCATAGTGTGGGTCACCATGCTGCATTGACTATATATGCAATGAGGATGGTGACGACAACTTTTGGACTCCACTTATTGCTTTCCATCAGGCAAAGTAGATTCACTATGGTAGGCTAATATAAAAAAAAAAACGAGTCTGGGAGCGAATGAGAATTTTAAGTTAAGGAATTAAGTTATAATAGTTTTTAACTGCTGGCTAAATATAACTGGGATTTTACCTTAATAACATGTTTTAAGTACACCCTAGTTACAGGTTTTTAGCTTTAATTACAACAACGTTATAAGTATTCAGATTTTCCAGACTTGCATTTAGAAAACTCTGGTATCCTTTGGTTTTAACTAACTGTGCAAGAAAAAAAAAAAGTTTTTGGACACCAGATAGGAACGAAGTTCTAGAAGAATAATCAATAAAACTACTTTGCAAAATTATCTTAACACCTTTATTTTATTTACAATGATTTATAAAATTATATAATAATAATATACAAAGAAACAGCAATTTACATGAATCATAATAGCAAACTGCAGTAATAATAACAGTCATTCCGTAGACTATACTTTAGATACACATACAAAAAAATCTCACGCTTTCTTTTTTAACGTTACTGTATTTTTGCCGGATAGGGTACCCCTCCGTAATGCCCCATAATGAACTTCCAAAATTGTATTTAGAGGCCATATTATTTTTATTTTATTTTACTTTGAAAGCTTAGGGCTTAAACAGTATAACACTGACATACGTAGTAGCACATGCCAATTACAAGCTTCCACATTTAAAATTCGTGTACATGAACGTATGAAGTTCTTTGGACTTTGGATTTCAACATGTAAGGTTTTATATATACGGAAATATTTTAGCTCTAATCAAACGAACAAAAATAACAACTCACAAAGTATATAATTGGAGTTATAAATTGACAAACATTTTCATTAGTCTAATGTAATATAAAATTTTCTCCCCTGACACATCACAACACATCACATCACGAAAATCCATATGCAAAAGTTGTGCATATATAACAATAACTAAAAATTTACTAATTTTAAATGCTACCGTATTTTTTATTAGGAGAAAATGTAAACGTTAGGGAAATATTAATCATTGGTTTAAAAATCTACTTTCAATAAAGTTAATTGACTATACTCTGCGGTACACTGACATTTTAGCGAGTTAACATGCTGGGGATATGGTTAGTTTAAATAACACAACTAATTTACATAGTATATTGTGTTCATTGTAGATGTTATTTTTATAACTGATGGTATGTTTCTGATTCATTATATTTAAAAAAAAATTGACATTATAAGTCCAGTTGCCAAGACAATATAACTGTAGTCAGCAGACTGCCCTCTACATTAATAATTAAGGTAATGAATGCAGTTTTTGTTGTTGGCAGTTACAAATCATGTTGGTATGTATATGATCATCATTATGTTAACAAGCTCCTCCTTTCTTTCTTTTGAATCATTAGCTATCTCGACTTGAGGAACGTCGTGTGATGAGTTCTCACAATCTTTATTGATATTTCATTCCACACAACGTGTCGTCATCTTAACTTTGATAGGTAATCACACAATTTACACTTTACTACTTAGGTGTCAAAATCGCTACTAATTTAAGTGCTTTTAGAGAGTTAGTAAGTATTAACAACTGTATTAAAACGATAAGACACTTAAAAAATGTAGTGATTTCTTTTCTTATGTACTCATCATTCTTATAAGCCGTATGTCAGAGGTGGTAATGCGTCGGTTGATTGCTCCTGCTCTTTTGTGTGCCTCATGTATACGGGTATCATCTAAATGAAAATATTAAGTAATTACTTGATATTTTACAGCTGGTTTCTAAATGTGTAGTGAAACTGTGGTGTTGTGAAATAAATGTTACTGTTCATATTCATTTGCTTTTTGTAATGTTTTCGAGTTTGATTGATTAGTTCTTCTATGGAATGCGCTTCCTCTCGAGCTTAGAATGTCTGAAAGCCGTTTAACGTTTAAGAACAAAGTACGTGAACTTCTCCTCGCTGAATTAGCAGAATAACCACAATGCACTTGACTGTATACCTATTTATATGTGTATGTTAGTATATATATATATATTCTTCCATATATATTTTTTTATGTATGTGTATATTTGTTATGTATTTGTGACTATAGTAAATATATGTAACTAAAGTTGTTTTCAAAAACAAGTAAATTTCAGATGTCTGCACCTACCTTATCGCTTTTCTTCACCACCCCAAGGTTGACTGGTAGAGAATGCCCTAGGCATTAAGTCCGCCTATGTACACGTGTGCATGAAGTTTATAAATAAATAAATAAATAAATTAGTTTGGCGGTAATATGAATTCTTTGTAGCATCATATCATCTGCATGCGTTCTTTATTATTAAATAAGTATAATATTATATCAATCTTTTAGTGACATAATATTATACCTAGACTTGGCATTAGATCTTTAAATGAAGCTTGTTTATCTTTAAACATAATTTAAATACTTTACCTATTTTAGGTAACCAGTGAAAATTATGTATTCCAAGCATTTTGGAATTTGGTCAAGAACTTTAACTTTTTCTACATACATCTAGTTACTATACTGGTGACATCCGTGACGACAGAATATCGTTATAATTCTTTATTCAGATAGTGAAAATCAGTGAAATTTCAATATATGAAAAAAGAATTTGCTGTAAATTTCAATCAGAATTTTTAAAAAACTGTTTAATAGATTTTATCGATCCGTCGATATGGACACACCATTTGACACGAGAAAAGATGATGAGAGCCGTTGAAATGTTGCAAGTTAGTTTCAGGCAACTGTGTACTGTGCCTGTCGCTCTTGGCACTACACAGAGTGTCGTAAGCTACCTTTGAATACGCTATCATATCACGAGCAGCGTGGCCGAGTGATATCGACGACGATCTCACATCACCACTCGCAGACAGGACCGGTACTTTGCAAAATACTGCTCGACGGAATCGTACGATGACCACCATGATGTTGTCTTCTAGGGCCCGAAGCTCTTCTGGCTGGCTGGGCAACACGGAAATTGGGAGGAAGAAGAGAACTATGTGGACTATGGGCCGAACACAAAACGTACTCGAGTTAGGAGTACATCTGGATGTCAAGAATGTTTGAAACGTTGTCATAAAATTCATTCATATGGAGAGGGAACAATAATGATTTGGCCCGGTTTTTGGATCGGTGGAAGAACCGATCTCATTTCGGTCAGGGTCATCCGCAATGCTCAGATTTATGCGGAGAGAATTGTTTCAGACGTGATCATGTCTTTGCGAATCCGGTTGGATGATTCTTTTCGACTAATGCACGACAATGCACAACTACTTTTTGACTTGTTCGAAAGAACATGGGCCGCTATTCCTAAAAGTGATTTTTATTATCTGATTTTAAGCATGCAGCAAGCAAATTGCTGTGATTGTGTGATTCGTGTTAAAGGTGGACAAAGAAAAAAAAAAAAAAAAAACAAAACAAAACTATCTTTTATTTTTCTCTCAACAGTGGTTACAATTTGATCTATACTGTTACTCTAAAATGACTGTGCTGAAAATAAAGAGAACTATTATGTCTGCTCATTATAAGAGTATATATAGCTAGGAGTTTAGTGTAATTGAGAGCGGTGTGTGAGTAAATAAAATGAGTGTATATCTAAGCCTGTCAGTGAACGTGAGAATGAGTGAAGGTGTGAATATGAGTTTATAAGATTGTAAAGGTTAATAGCTAGGTAGTAAAGTCTATAAAACCCAATGCACGTTAATCAAATTAGAGTCGCTAAGCAGCAGAGCAAACATAGGGATAGTTATAAATGACATTAAAAATTTAAACTAGGTAAACGATAGTAATTTGCTATTTAGGAACAGTTAAAAGATTTTATTAGATAGAAGAGGGTATAATATGTTAAAAGGTAAGTTTAATTTATTGTAAAGGTTATCACCTTTACAATAAATTAAACTTACCTTGCCAAGGAAACAAAAAAATTACTGCGCATATGAGGAGCAAAATCTTTCTGGTATACAGAGCTTATCTTTACGTCGATTGTCTGTTTTTTTTTTTTTAAATATAATTGGGAGTGTTTTATTAAAACTATTTGTAATATGAGCGCCTGCCTTAGCGTGTGAATATCACACAGACACAAGTCGTTAGATGGAAAGCGGAAAGGAAGTCCAGCATCAATTTTATGAATGGCACGTTAGGCCCTTTCAGCTCCTATACTGTGGCTTGTACTGGCTCCGCCCACTGAGATTATACAATAGATAATCGATTCACACAAAGCGTAGTATACCATCTTCATTGTTCGTCGATCTGCTATAATTACAAGATATTTTAGTTTGTCTGTTCTAAGGCGGGTTGGGCTTGAGGCACGACGTCTCGCATTGCATTTATGAGTAGTAATATTTAGAATGGTATTAGGAAGTAGTAGGTTTAGTCTGTGCCCAAAAGGCAGTATTTAGTTTTTTTTTTACATTTAGAGTTAGTGTATTACTTTTGAGTCACTTACTTATTGTAAAGAGTTTCCAAGTATTATCACTGAAAAAAAAGGGCAATAACATCAGCGTAGGTAAAGATTTTACTGTTGTTAAGGGAGAGTTGGCAGGTCACTAATGCCTAACCTCTCCAGCTTCCTCAAAAGGTGTGGTACAGATACAGTGTTGAAGGCTTTGGCTAGATTTAAGAACACAGTCAAAAACTTTTACCTTTGATCTAGATTTGTTATAACAGCCTTCAACTGTATTGTTTTTAGATCTACCCCCGCGGAAACCAAATTGTGAAGATGAGATAAGTTTATTTGTTTGAAAATATTTTGTAAGTTGGCTTAATAACTGCGGTTTTAAAGGCACTTCGAAAGATTCCAGTCGATAAAGCCATATTACAGATATGATTCATCGATTTAGAATCTTTGATTAGTATCTGATTTAGAATCTTCGTCGTCTGCATTCCTACGGGTGTACCCAAATTTGATGTGTCAATCTGAGTAGCTAATTTCGTGCCAATATTTGCGAAGAAGCTGTTAATTTTGTTATTGTCGTAGGTCATATACTGCTATCTAAAGTTATTAGAAACATAACTAATGTTTCTAATAACTCCCCACAGCTATTTTTTATTTGCTCTCGATTTTTCTTCATCTATCTTTTAAGAAGAGAACAACAAAAATTCCGGTAGCGTTTGTAAGTGACTTTAAGTCTCGTTATCGGGATCACGTTTTAATATTTTTCAAAATGTTATCTATGTTTTTCATACACCTAAGTAATCCTTTAGAGATCCATGGTTTACTGATACGTTGTGTTCTAGGAGTGTAAGTAATGCTAGAGTTTTCTTTTATAGAAGCTGATACGCAATTTGTAAATAGATTAGTGTTTTTTTTGACATCTAAACATTGCAGTATGCATTAATGTTTTGCATTACTTTATCTAAATGGTCAAAGTTAACAAAATAAATCGTGTTATTTGTACAATTAATTTAAAAATATTGTGAACAGGTTAGATAGTAGATCTAGACTTTGGTGACTGTAATTGAAAAATTAAAATTAGCCAAGTAGCTTTAATTTTTTTTTATATCATTAAGTGGTCGAGACATGTACGTCTGTGAGTTGGTGTAGAATGACCTGAGAGTATGGCATGGCACTTGCAAGGACATTTAAATAAACGGACTGACTTCTGTCAGCACTCCCTGATGCGATGCCAATATTTATATCACCACATAAGAAAATACTTTTGTAGCTCTCTAATTTTACAAGTAACTGACAGAGCAAATAAATAAAACTGGTTGTGTTACTATAGTTTGGAGGGCGGTAAATGCCAATAATGCAAGTTTCAACATTAAGTTTTAAACTCAAACAGTTTGCGTCAGTTCTTGCTTATTCTTCGTAACTAATGTTTAGATTTTTATTTACAAATATTACGACATCTAAGGATGTCTTATGAACTTCAGCGTCTTGTGCAATGTCGTTGATGCATGATAGTAATTTTTGAGATTGATAGATTTTGTCCTAGGAAGCCGACATTAAGCCAACACTAGTATATCACAGCGTACATTTGATCTCTATAAAAGAGTAGCTAGATTAGGCATATTGCAGTTAACGCTCAAAATACTTTATGAGAGTAAGCTAAAAGACCGTCTACTATCAGTTACACACTTTTAGCATCCTCGATGTCAGAGGTAATTGTCCTAGCCACTCGATTGTTTTAGAGTGGCCAAGTCAAGTCAAGAGTTTATATGTTCAATATTTAGCATTTAGTACTTTATATTACCATACAACTGCTTAAGTCCACAAAGTTGCGTCATGTCTAATACGTAATGCGCATAACGGTATATATTAATATATTATACAAACTCTGATCTAACAACCTTGCATAGTAGCATAGGAGCACTGATTTTGGATTGAGTGGACATAATAATAATTTACGGTGTTTATTGATGATTTTAAGTGATGATGATTTTGCTCATGACCTTAACGTATGTTCGTTAGTATATGAGTATTGAGTGAGTGTTATATGTTATATGTTGTGATGTATAAACTACTGTTTAAACTAGTCTTATCAATTAAATTACAAAGACAAAATAGTGAGGCCTGCAAATAGAAATATAAATAGGATATATGGAAAAATAATAAAAACAGAAAAATAAAGTACGTTTAACTTACTATTCACATAATTATTTTACAAAGATTGCATTGTTCATCAATTTCAACAGGTTCTGATTCTTCATGCTTTTTGATAAAAAAAAAATCATACGCCGTCAAGGCCGCGACAATATTTTTGTTTTTTACGTTTTGGCCAGCGACATAATGATTCAGTGGTAGAGCCATGCTTTTGCACGAATGGGCCGGCTCGACCGGTGCGATACCACGGCCTCACAGAAAACCGGTTGTGAAGTAACGCTTGCGTTGCATTTCCCCGAATTAAGTGAGGTTTCCGGAGGCCCAATTCCTCCTCCCCCCTTTTCTCTCCCATATCTCCTTTCTCCTTTTTTCCATCTCCTCATCCCTCCTCTCTTCTTTCCGCTCCCTGCATCCCCCATCCCTCATCACCCTCAAAGGCGGGCAGCGCACTTGCGACTCTTGAGTTGCAAGTGTCCATGGACGGCGGTGTCACTTACCATCAGGTGACCCGTCTGTTCGTCTGTCCCCCTATAGTATAAAAAAAAAAAAAAAAAAAAAACATAAAGAATGCGTCTGGATTTAAGTGTTAGGTACAAAGTACGTGTGGTGGTGGTCTGAATTTAATAAAGACTCATTATTTTCACGTCTAATTTTATTGTTAAGCTGGAATTGGGAGATCACTAAGTCCAAACGTATGTTCGATGTAAAATCGACTGTTACTGTCTCAAATGTAGTGCGATAAATATCCCTGTTCTCGGCACAGTATTAATAGTATTAATTAAAGTTTGATCCCTAGACATCTTTGAAGTGTTTAAAATTTTATCATTCGTCCTATCAGGATCGAGCGTCGTGGGACGAATTACTGAATCACTGTCGACGAATTTTCTAATACTGAAATATTAGAAAAACGGAGACAAGCACCACGTTCATAATGATAACAAACACTTTGCGGGATAAGCAAATTTCTATTTTAGCTTTTGTTGTGTAAAATTGGAATTCGTTTTTCATGGGAATGTATATAAAAAAATGGATATTTAAAAAAATATTTTTAAAGAAAAGTTTTACTATCATTCAACATGGGTTTTGATTGTTAACGCAGCCTCTGCAAACGTTTTAATCTTTGAGTCAATGGGTGGACTTTGATTGGCAAAGGTGGCAAAGGTGATTGGAGCGGAGGAACTTTTACTGAGTGGCTGAATGGTTTAATTTTTGTTTGATTCATATATATAGGTACAAAATGTTCCTAAAAACTACAAAATATTTCTCATAATGGTAAACGTCTAATAACGTAAATACCTAATTTAGTTATTAGTTATCTTAACCTAATAGGTACATATGTAAAAAAAAACTTGCTTACCAGTTATGGCATTTACATACATACCCCCGATCTTGCAACCCGCCTCATCAACAGAAAAACCATGCTATATTAGCGCAATCGAGGTTAAACCTAGGAGCTCTAACTTTTTAAATTTATATAATTTATTATAATATGTGTCATCATAAAACAATGAAAGTAATACTTAACTAAGTTTAGATAGATACATAACACTATATTTGAACACAAAGTGTTATACGTACATATTATATCACACAATTTACAAAGGGCGGCCGTATTGCAAAATGTTATTCCTGCCAGGCAACTTCAGAATAGAAGAAAATGGTTTGAAGAGACAGTGGTAGTCAACTACAAATTTGTGACATCTTTAAAGCTGTAATACCTACATTGTTTTATGTCATTCAAGAAAAAAAAAATAACAACTTTAGTTGTCCTAGAAAGACAGAAACGGGGCCTCGTTCTGCAATGTACCGTTATAGGCTTCTAAAAGCTGATTAAAAGCATGTTTTCATACTTACGGGCTGAAACACTACTGATAAATTACAGCTGAAATGACCTCGTTATCCAAAACTTCTTTCAGTAGAGTTATTGCACGCAGCGATTCATATAGTCAATATCCGATCGATCAGCATAATCGGTCGACTAAGATAGAGATCCAAGTAGTTTTAAGTAGCAATCCATCATATAGTTCTTTAGAAAGAAGAAATCGTAAGAATAAGTAATAAAAAAGAAATATGAATTCGTTCAAGACAAAAAGAAACAAACGAATGAATTAATGAATCTGTCAAGCGTGGACCAGTGTTAACAACTCTATAAAAATATAATAAAATGTGATTTGCACAGCATTAATCATTATTATAATAAAGAGTTATTATAATAAAAAAATAAAAAATTGATAAAAAATATCGAAATCAAATAATTAGGCTTTCACTCGATTATTTATTTTCCTAATATAAATATATTTTTTCTGGTTTTTGATACGAAAAACCACGATGCGTTGTTATGTAATTTCCATACAGAAAATATTACTTAGATGTTTGTCATACACATTTCCAGTAAATAGCTGTGGGGCTCACGATGGACCGTCACCTTTTTAACCGACCTCAAAAAGGTATAGTTTCTTAATACGACTTTTTCGATTTTTGATATGTTAGCTTCGCCATTTGTGAAGCGATTTCAATACAAAAATGTAATCAAGTTTTGTAGTGGCGTTTGCTTATGTGTTGTTGTGTAATTATCAGGAACATATTTATCTAAAGTAGAAATATGTAGGAATGAAAATACATAAACAAAAAAAATAAATATAAATAAATAACATATTACGCCAGGTCTTTGTCATTGGTAAACTGATATCAATAACTCCTTTTTCTTATTGAAATGTTTGTAGTCAAGATTAATCCCATTTTAAAATTAAGAATACTCCATATTAAGGGGTCCTTAATTTCATAACGGACAAAAAAAATGTCACCCATAACATCCTGCTTAATTTGGATTAATACAACTTCTTACAATTCATAGTCGCTTATATACTTTTTTAAACTAAATTATTTTATAATGAAAGCTAGCACAAAAAAAAAATGAAGATTTTATTTAGACTTCTTGAAAAGTCTGGAGTAAAAATGCCTACACTAAACTACTACTTTCAATAAAATTGAACTCGACAAATATACGTAGAGTTCCTAAGGATGGGTGCTCCACATTTTCTTTTTAATTTTTTCAGAGATTATTGTATATAAATAAATGCTTAATTTTATTGAGAGGCAAAACCCAGGTAAAACCCAGACGAAAAAAAGTAACGCAGATTGATATTACAAAACACTTATATTTTTCGCCATAGTTTTATAATGCACTATCTAAATATTGAACACTATTTGAATTAGATTTAATGAATGATTCTTCATGTACTTATTGTCAAAAGAGATCGTGCGTTCCTTCTGAGTTCGTGCTAAGACTGTAAACAAAGTAAGATAGAACGAATACGTATGAAAACAAGTTGGTAGCAACAGTAATATTTAACAGCTATTACTCAAACAGTTATCATATAATTAATACGATGCTGTACAATAAAGAACTGCTGCTTCTTAGAAGTGCAACCACCTCAATCATAAATACACCATAAAAACCCAATGGTCAAGTTTCTAACAATTTACGAGTTGATGCGCAAATTGCCCGTACTTTACGATTACACAGCAATAACATTATTACGACTTTACGTCAATTTTGCGAATTGACACCACTTTGCGAATTGCGCAGGCGTTACGGTTAATGACCGTAGGGTCATATTTAAACAAATAAAATCATTTTACAGCGCGATGTTATTTTTGTTGAGTTATAAAAGAGTGTAAGCGTTTTTATTGTGATTAAAGTGGGTTCGATGATTTTTTCGACTGGTGCTATTTTTTTATGTAATATTCTTCAGTACTTCAATTAACCGTGGCTATCATTGTAATGATTACATATTTATGAATCAGTCTGTATGAAACTACATGTTCTTTAGATATTCAATTGGATTGTATCTTGTAATAAATCACACCAAATCAGACTTACAACAAGACTGATTTGATAGTAGGTTTTGCATTTCGAACAAAATTATATCTTCTAATTTATGATGGCAGGTAAAGAAACAAGATAGAGGGAAATCATAGCTTAATGTCATTATCATACATCGTTCCTTTCAGTAAATCATTCAAACCTCACGACCGTTCACCTACATTCTTATCCGTTACATTCCACCCCAAACAAGCTGTTTTGAAGTAAGGCGAACGGAAAGACAACAAATTGTAATTTGTATGATAATGAAGTTGAAACATGGTGTCGTGTCGGGGATCGCTTAGCGATTCTGCTGTCATTATGAAACGGCTTTATTTTCGGAGTTTCAAAGCGTATGAGAAGTCAACATTTTGGCTTATTTGTTTTTGAACGAGTTAAGTAGTTCCACCATTATACTCTGGGCTTAATGTAATATCGTTTAAATATACAGCAAATGTTAATTTAACTATGTAGACAAAAAGTTATATATAATATACATGTAGCAAATAATGAATTCTATCAAAACCTACGCTATTTAAGATTCGCTGTGAGGAAGAGGAGAAGAACCCGACCTCTGGCTTAGAAGTCAGGGTTACTACTAACCACTTTACTAAACACACACAAATTTACCTAGGTACTTAGATTATCTTGTTAAAAATAGATACCGAGATCAGAATTGTTGTAACATAAAGATAATTATCATTAAAGTAAATACACAAGGAACACTATCTTATAAGAGAGTTTTAAAGGTATTTTCTCAGTGTCTCATCTAATGTAATTCTAATTAAACCTGTTACTTCGTGGTCCCAAGACAGCAAAGTTTCCTGTGACACCGGACTTTTGTCGGCTGGCAGTTTTCATTAGATGTCACTACAGTTATTGTAATTATAATTACTGGATAGGAACATTTGTTTTGACGTACCGAATTACAAATAACAAATGTATATCTTTTCCGTAACTATATATTATGAAAATAATTATATAGCATTAATTTGAAGCGACACTTTGGCTTAGTTGGCCTTTTAAAATAAGAAACAGATTAATTGATTTTGCTGCAATACATCTCTCATTCAATAAACTCATCATTGGTTGTTTCCAAAGCAGGGGATTTTAATTAGGATGATTGATATTCTACAACAGGTTCTAACCGGACTGTCAATAATCACCGCTGTCTGTTTTAGAACGAAACTATAGCCAAAATGTCATCTTTACGTGTATACGTCTACTTGAACAAAGTAATAATAATATTATTATATATAATAATATTAAGATATCGTGTAATCTTACTAACACAATTACGGTTTAGAGACATTGGGATTTTTAAGTAAAATAGTCTTTAAAGAATACTTTTCTAGTAGATAGGAGTTAAGAAGACTTGATGTTTGCGTATTCCACAATGTGTAGACGGACACTTATGTGAAAGTATTGTATTAAATGAAAATTTATTAATCATATATAAGACTTATAGAAATTGTGCTGATTGAACCTGTTGGTTTTTTGACTTGACTACAATTAACCCAAGAACCCAATGCTACCAAGCCATTTCAGAAGCAAAACCTAAGTGTTCGATGATCAACGCCTTTGTCGAAGAGATTTTTCGACAAAGGCCACCCCCACATTTATATACTTTGAGAATGCTGTCTTCAACCTTCGCAGGTGAGGGTCCCGTTTACGTGTCGATTAAATGTGTTTGAAGAATTTTCAAAGTAAATGGAGCTGCTAGTGTTCTAAATTTGAGATCCGATCGCCAAAACACCATTTCTCATCGTGTTTATATTTCCTGTTTCCTGTGGCATTTCTTTGAGCTGTATCGTCTACGTTACGTTCCACATTCGGGCCGCGAGACTTTATTGTAAAAGGAGCTTTGACCGTTGATATTCGGTTTCTCATTTTGAAAATTAATGTTTCGACTTCTGTTTTTTTATTTTTTTAAATCCAAAGGGGGCAAACGAGCAGACAGGTCACCTGATGGGAAGTAACTACCGCCGCCCATGGACACAAGCAACTCAAGAGTCACAAGTGCGTTGCCGGCCTTTTAGGTAGGAGTACGCTCTTTTCTTGAAGGTTTGAAGGTCGTATCGGTTCGAAAATACGGCAGGCGACAATTTTTTCCATAAGCTGGTTGTGCGAGGCAAAAATCTTCTGGAGCAGCGTACAGTGGTGGAGTGCCAATCGTCCAGGTGATTGGGATTGATATTTTGTCGCGTAGGACGATGGCGAAAACCTGCAGCCGGTATCAGTCCGAACAATTCTTCTGAACACTCCCCATGATACAAGCGATAGAGGATGCAGAGTGAAGCTACATCTTTACGCAACGCCAAGGTGTCAAGTCGATCAGAAATATCTTGGCAGTCGATGATGCGAGTCGCTCTCCGTTGAATGCGGTCAAGAGGGAGAAACTGGTACTGGGGTGCACCTACAACAGTCACCAGTCACCTAGAACAGTATTCCATGTGCGGCCGAACCTGCGCCTTATAAAGTTGCAGGCGGTGGGCCGGAGTAAAATACTTTCTCGATCTGTTTAGCACACCAAGCTTCTTCGAGGCTAAAATGGCCTTACCCTCTAAGTGACCGGGAAACTGGACTTCGCATGATATATCGACGCCAAGGATTCCGATACTGGCTGATGCAGTTAGGGAAGTGCTCTCAAATTGAGGTGATACGACCATTGGCATCTTTTTAGCCGTGAACGCGCAAACCCGTGTCTTCGTGGGGTTAAACTGGACTAGGTTAAGTCGACACCAATCTGAAACTTTTGATAAAGAAGTTTCCATTTCAGACACAAGTTTGAATCGGCTTTCGATGACGTTTACCCGAGAAATGTTAGCGCGGCCGATGTAAAGGGCATCACTCGTGCTATCGTCTGCATAGGAATGGATGCTGCTAATCTGCAGCATTGATATGACCAGTTTGAGAGTGAATGACAAGACTGAAATTTGAACATTTGAATTATCTGTCATCTGTCAATGTCATTCACTCATATGCAACGCTAAGCGCTAGCGTCGATGGACGGACCGGTGGCCGCCAGAGTACTTTGAGGCGCCGATCGATTCACATCTCCACGTGGTAAACGATTCGCATCACGTGGAGCGCTACGTGTTCGGCGAAGTGTCTTAGCATTTAATTAAAGATAAGCATTATTGCTAATACACTTGCGATTACATTTTGTGAGTGAAGACCGCATTTTAATCTCCACGCCAGACTACTCACGTCTGCAGAAAATTATACTAGCGAATAGGGTCTCACGATAAAGCGGGCCCCTCTCGTTTCCCTTTATATATGTTAGTATCCTTACCTAAGGATAATGATTATTCCTGTTGACATTACTTTTTTATATAGATAAACCAAAACAAGAGAGCAATTTCGACTCAACTTCATCAGAAATATTTTAGACCAATAAGCTTATCCCCTTATTAGGTAACTAGAAATATAAATATTTGAAACAAATGCTAGTAAACGTGTGAACATTGTCCGCAGCTTGCTCGCGGCTTCACTAGCTTTTAAGTTATGTTTCAATAACTGGCAACTTGTATGCTATATTTCATGACGATCGGCTGAGTCGTCTCGGTCGAACTAACTAACTAATGAGCTTACTTAAGCATTTATAATATTTATAGGATACAAACTGAATTTAGATTATTGTACTACGTGTATTTACCGCAAGAAGACATAAGTGCTAGAATATGTTAGACAGGTAAGTTACTCAACAATATCGATTTTCTCCAAAACATTACCTGGATATAATAAACGTTTAATTGTAGCTTCAAAAAGAAGAAGAGAATTTTTTCACTGTTCTTGTTATTAAATTGTTAAAACAGGAAAATATGTTTAAAGAACTCCTCTCTCCACCAATTCAATAAGGATGGCGCAAAATAAAACAAAACAAAATCAGGACGGGGTTCATCGTGAATCGTACGAGTATAATCGTATTCTCATGTCACTTGATAATGAGTTTATTTTCAGCCCTGACAAGATAAAAGGCTTGAGTTTCAATATTGAAAGCTTAAAATTAAGTCAGAAAAAATTCACTCACGTATTTTCGTAATAAAAATACGTAAAATATTTGGGTATGAAATGGTTTTGATCTTTATCTCACTTGGTAAAAGTGGCGTGGTTTGAATATGGCTGCGTGACGCAGTAAAACTTTATTTAACTTATAATAATCGCCATTGTTTTCCTGTTCAATTATTTTGGTTTAATTTACAGGAAGTACCTATAAAGCCAATATATCTTGAACGATTAGAGTAGTGCTGACCGCCTTTCACTTTGTGATTTTTAGCCAAGAAAACTCACGATCAAATCTCCGTTCAAATAGGAAAAAGACTAAAAAATGTATTTTTTTTTTACATTTTTTACATAACAGGATAATTGGGTTAATTATAACATGGAATTATTACAAGCACAGATGTCAGGGAGTTCATAATTAGGTTTAAACATTTTTATGACAAAAAATATATGCATTTGATGTTTTTGTAACGAAAACAAATTTGACATTGACAGAATTCCTTACCGATTAACGGGACAAATACTTAAGATTTCAAAAAATATTATTTTTTTTTGCTCATTCTATTGTATGAATAGTACAAGTACAGTTTATAAAAAAAAAAACTGTTTTCTGTTAACCCGTTTACCTTAATTAAAGAAAACGAAAAAAGAATCAACAAAGTATTCTTATTGCTTATGTAAATTTTTACTTATGCAAAGATTTATTACTTATGCAAAGAGATGAGAACAGTATTTCATGTGCGAGGCTTCTTCGAGGCTAATATGGCCTTACTCTCTAAGTGACCGCGAAACTGGACTTCGCTTGATATATCGACGCCAAGGATTCCGATACTGGCTGCTGCAGTTAGGGAATTGCTCTCAAATTGAGGTGATACGACCAATGGCATCTTTTTAGCGGTGAACGCGCAAACCTGTGTCTTCGTGGGGTTAAACTGGACTAGGTTAAGTCGACACCAATCTGAAACTTTAAGTAAAGAAGTTTCGGTTTCAGACACAAGTTTGGATCGGCTTTCGATGACGTTTACCCGAGAAATGTTCCCGGTGTAAAGGGCATCACTCGTGCTATCGTCCGCATAGCAATGGATGCTGGTAATCTGCAGGATGTCATTGGTATGCAGAAGAAACAGTATGGGTGATAGCACACAGCCTTGTGGGACACCATAATTGAAAGACTTGGAGTCGGAGCATGCACCGTCAACAACGACCTTGATGCTTCTGTCTGTAAGAAAACTGGTGAGCCAATTGCACAGTTTCTCGGGAAGCCCATAGGAAGGAAGCTTCGCAAGGAGCGCTTTGTGCCAGACCCGATCGAAGGCCTTCGCCACGTCCAAACTTACGGCCAACGCTTCCCCCTTAGTCTCGATCGCCTGTGCCCACTGGTGAGTCAAGTAAACGAGAAGATCACCAGCTAAACGACCACGACGGAAGCCGTAGTGTCGATCATTGAGGAGCTGGTGGTCATCTAAGTACCGGAGGAGCTGGCAGTTAACAATGGATTCCATTATCTTGGAGAATAAAGAGGTGATGGCTATAGGTCTGTAGTTGGACGGTTCCGAGTTATCTTTTTTTTTAGAGATGTGCACTAGAGCTGTCTTCGATGAGTTCGTGACTACGCGCAAGGGAGTAGGAAAGCCGATAGAGGTGCCTTAAAACCGGTGCCAACTCTGGAGCACACGTCTTCAGCACGATAGGAGAGATTCTATCGGGCCCACTCGACTTAAGAACGTCGAGGGAAAGGAGCGCTTTACGCACTGCCCTTTGTGTAAACCGGACTTCGGCTCTCGCACTGCGGCATGGTCAGCCGTGTGTTTCCCCCGTCGTCCAGGGTCAAGTTGGACGCAAAGATTTTGCCCAGAAGATCGGCTTTTTTCTTTAGCGTCGTGGGCCAACGAATTATCTCCTATGTGCAGAGGTGGAAAGGATGGCTTACAAAAGTTCCGCTGGACAGCTTTGGCAAGAGACCAGAATGCACGAGTTCCGGAAGGGAGATTCACTAGTCTCTCGCCAATTCTGTCGATGTGAGCCGACTTCGCTCCTGCAATTACTCTTTTGAGAGACCTGCAGGCAAAGTTAAATTGCTTCTTTAATGTGCTGGTCTTTGCATCCCGTGCTGTCGCTGCATTAGCCCATGCTTGGTAACATTCCCGTTTTCGGCGGGATGCCACGTCTAATCATCTCTAACGTACACGCCTACACCAGCCTTAGGAACAAAGGAGTGTTCCAGTCCGTAGGTAGCAGAGGTAGGATGTGTCCGCTGGAGATGATATCTGCGTCTCGGTTAAAAAGAGCAAGGCCGGCTTTGCTGTCTTCAGGTGGTGGTGGACCCCAGAGGGCGAGGGGCAGCCTGGGCGTCCACGCTCAGGTATAATGCGTACTGAGGGTGCATGTCCAGGGAGGGATTCTCCAACGCTAGCGCTGGTACCCCCCTGGGGTATCCTTTTTATTAACAGCGCCATCATTAGGGGTGGGGGATTTTGGGACTCCGGAGACCTCACTCATTTCAGGGAAATGCAACGCAAGCGTTACTTCACAACCGGTTTTCTGTGAGGCCGTGGTATCGCACCTGTCGAGCCGGCCCATTCTTGCCTAAGAATGGCTCTACCACTAAAAACAAAAAAAATATCCGAAGAGTAGCGACATTTCCGCCTTCCACTACATTATTGTATAATGTGTAATTCTTTTCAAACCGTACTTTCGCCATTAAAAGACTGATAGTTTATACTACAAAAAATCTCAAGATTTGTCCTGACACTGTTATACCTAATGATACATTAAATAATGGTATCTATGTATGTGTATTAATGTTTAAATGATCTATGACAAGTATTATTGTTCTCCACAATATTCGACGGCATTTATATTCCACTCGTCTCACAGTAATTCGTTCTCAGATGAACATTACGTTGTCTCTTGTCATTCCCCTAGCCGCTGTCCCAGTTTTGTGAAATATCGGGTTAAAATTACCTAGTTTTAACCCGATATTTCCTGGCTACGTCTACATCATAATCATCTGATTATGATGTAGACGTAGCCATGGGAATTATATAGTGTTAAGGTTTATTATTATAATATTTGGTTTGTAAGCAATTTAGGATATTAATTTTGTCTGATTGATATGATAGCTTTTAAAGGAAATAAAGATAATAATTTTGTATTGTAATATAATATGACTCGTAGTATATGTTGATTTTAAGGTAACTGATTGCTTCGGTCTGTTTTAACAAGGAAATTACTTCAAAAACATATAAAGACTTATAGGTCATGCCGATGAAAGGGTTTAAAATTTTTAGTTACCGTGACTTATTACTCGTAAAAATAAGTAATAACAAATTCTAAGATACTGCATTTTAGAATTTGTTCGGGAACAAAGTTCATTTTAATACTAAATTACTGACAATATAAATTACTAAAACCAGTAAGGATAAAAAAGTCGATAATACTAAGTAGACCCGGCCGATAAAAACAAATAATAAACTATTAATCAAGCGTGTCGCCTTAAAGCAAGGCAATAAAGTCGAGGCGTGAGGCGTGAAATTAATAAATCTATTATTACAATGTTCCGCGGTGGCTTTTTCTGTCTGCGACATGATAGAATTTATTGCGAGTGGTTGGGTGTGGTGGCTGTAGTAGGGTATGCAGATGTTAGAGAATATAATGTAAAGCCTAATTGGGTGGATTTATTTACGCTTTAAAACTTAGAACATATAAACTGATAAACTGACGTTAATGCAAAATCTTTAATGCAAAAAATGGGTATGCAATAATTATATGCAATAATAATAACAAAAATATTGTATAAACTGCTATTTTTTATTTAACTCGGCTCCAACTCTGTTTATTTTCAGTACATGTATTCCTAAAGTGAGTGGTATAGATATACAATACAAAAATAAAATCACCACCTACAAATTCAGATAACTCGCACACTGCCCTTGGAGTTTTATTTCTAAATATACCTTTAAATAAATGTTTGGCGCTGTGTAAATTAATTTACAAATAAATTAAGAATGATCCTTAGCAGACAAAAAAGAAACTGAGGAAGTTGGGAACGAGTTTTATTTCCTAACTACATCAACTAAATGCTATAATTACTTGTGAATTGTCAGAAGTAGAAAATAGTAGATAAAATTATAAGACTAATTTTAAATATTTTAATGTAATTCATAAAAAATATAAAGCTTAATAAAAAAAACAGAAATAGGAAACTGAGGTTGTTGGTTGTAATGTAGACGTATTACTTGATTTCTGAAAAGAAGTCCAAAACAAAACATACAAACATTCTCACTCTCACATCTATAATATTAGCTCAGGATATCATTTACATGGTAGTCGGCGGTAGTCACTTACAATCAGATGACCCGTCTACTTGTTTGCAGCATAAAAAAAGCATTAGTTCACTATAACTCTTTGTTACTCTATTATTTTTCTTACTTTAATTCCATAAAAATGTCATATTAACATCTTATAACAGCAAGATCAACTTCATTGGCTTTTATAAATGATGACAAGATCAAATAACACATACTTACCACACCACATCCGCGAAAAAGGATAATGTAACTGAGTCGTAGGCGAAAACGTAATATGGGATAGGCTCGTAGAGGCCTCGTATAAGTAATAGCGGCTGCAGACATTGGCAGCTTTATTTGAATTAATGTGACGTCGATAGGACCGACCTTGAAGCCAACATTTAGATTTGGGAAAGGGGAGTAAAAGTGGCTATTTATCATTTAACTAATTGGATGTAACAGGTGTGGCGAACTAGCCAATATTGGTGTAATAACGCGATTAATAAAGCCTACATATTAGTGTTAAGAAAATTGCATATAGGTGAGAATGTTCTGGTATAGATGAAAGTAAACCAATATATATATTTATTCTTAAAAATTAATTATATGGAAGCCTTACTATTCGTTACAGTTCGCTGAATAGATTTTATTTACCCGTACACCCTACCCATTAAATTGATGTCTTTTTATTCTTTTATACGATCCGTGAGGCTAAAGATCATACCTGTAGAGCTTAGGTTGTTTCGTTATTAATTTAAGCCAGACTTACTTATGATTACTCAAGGTGACAAAGAAAGCCCAACCATAATCTAATCTGCGGCTATGGATATGGTATTTTTTTTTTCTATTAAAAAGACAACTACCGCACTAAGATTATTTCCTGTTTCTTGTATCGCAAGGGAGTTGAGTAGAGCCATGCTTAGGCACGAATGGGCCGGCTCGACCGGTGCGATACCACGGCCTCACAGAAAACCGGTTGTGAAGTAACGCTTGCGTTGCATTTCCCCGAAATGAGTGAGGTCTCCAGAGGCCCACAATCCCCCACCCCCCCTAATGATAGCGCTGTTAACAAAAAGGATACCCCAGGGGGGTACCAGCACTAGCGTTGGAGAATCCCCCCCTGGACGTCCACCCTCAGTACCGATTGTACCTGTGCGTGGACACCCATGCTGCCCCTCGTACTCTGGGCGAGGGGCTCAACTGCGCTCTCAAAATCTGCTCTGGGCAAGAGAAGGCATACCATGGCACCCCCTGTCACGTTTACCGTGGATTTTTGTAACATCAGGGGCTTAAATTCTAACCTCGACATTGTCCACCACCACCTTGAGACAGCAAAGCCGGCCTTGCTCTTTTTAACCGAGACGCAGATATCATCTCCATCAGACACATCCTACCTCTGCAACCCTGGGTACGGACTGGAACACTCCTTTATTCCTAAGGCTGGTGTATGCGTGTACGTTAGAGATGATATCACTTCTCGCCGCCTCGCAATCTTGAAGGTAGGGACCTCTCCATCTTATGGCTACGTGTAGACTGCGACGACCATCCCCGCATCTACGTATGCCTCTACAGGTCCCATAGCGGTGATGCCGAAACGGACCGACTCATCGACCACGTCTATGTCAAATGGCTACAGACTCAGTGCTCCAGCAGGTCCCATCCGCAGAGATCGTGATTCTTGGCGACTTTAACGCCCATCACGCCGAATGGCTTGGTTCGCGCAAAACCGATCATGCGGGAAGATCTGTTCACGATTTCGCCTTGGCATATGGCTTGACGCAGCTGGTAGCAACGCCTACGCGAATCCCAGATGCAGAAAGCCACGTGCCTTCACTGTTGGATCTTTTGCTGACCTCACATCCTGACAGCTACAAAGTATCCGTTGAGGCCCCTCTTGGCTCTTCGGACCATTGCCTGATTAGGAGTATGGTGCCACTCGTTCAGTCGCTGCGGCCGCGAGTTACAGGCAGTCGCCGCGTATTTCACTATAGGTCAGCAGACTGTGATGGAATGCGAACATTCTTTGCATCCTACCCATGGAGGCAGGTTTGCTTCTCGCCGGATGATCCCAATGTCGTTGCCGACTCTGTCGCGGATGTTGTGCTTCAGGGTATGGAACTTTTCATTCCATTCTCCCTGATCCCCACAGGTGGCAAGTCCCAGCCCTGGTTTGGTCGAACCTGCAAAGCGGCGTCCCGCCGAAAGCAGGAATGTTACCAAGCATGGACTAATGCAGCGACAGCACGGGATGTAAAGACCAGCACATTAAAGAAGCAATTTAACTTTGCCTCCAGGTCCCTCAAAAGAGTAATTGCTGGGGCGAAGTCGGCTCACATCGGCAGAATTGGCGAGAGACTAGTGAGTCTCCCTTTCAGAACTCGTGCATTCTGGTCTCTTGCCAAAGCTGTCCAGGGGAACTTTTGTAAGCCATCCCTTCCACCTCTGCACATAGGAGATAATTCGTTGGCCCACGACGCTAAAGAAAAAGCCGATCTTCTGGGCAAACTCTTTGCGTCCAACTCGACCCTGGACGACGGGGGAAACTCCCCGCCGACCATACCGCAGTGCAAGAGCCGCTTGCCGGAAGTCCGGTTTACACAAAGGGCAGTGCGTATAGCGCTTCTTTCCCTCGACGTTCTTAAGTCGAGTTGGCCCGATAGAATCTCCCCTATCGTGCTGAAGACGTGTGCTCCAGAGTTGGCACCGGTTTTAAGGCACCTCTATCGGCTTTCCTATTCTCTTGGCGTAGTCCCGAACTCATGTAAGACAGATCTAGTACACCCAATCTCTAAAAAAGGAGATCACTCAGATCCGTCCAACTACAGACCCATAGCCATCACCTCCTTGTTCTCCAAGATAATGGAATCCATTATTAACTGCCAGCTCCTCCGATACTTAGAAGACCACCAACTCCTCAATGATTGACAATACGGCTTCCGTCGGGGTCGTTCAGCTGGTGATCTTCTTGTTTACTTGACTCACCGGTGGGCACAGGCGATCGAGACCAAGGGGCAAGCGTTGGCCGTTAGTTTGGACGTGGCGAAGGCCTTCGATCGGGTCAGGCACAAAGCGCTCCTTGCGAAGCTTCCTTCCTATGGGCTTCCCGAGAAACTGTGCAATTGGCTCACCAGTTTTCTTACAGACAGAAGCATCAAGGTCGTTGTTGACGGTGCATGCTCTGACTCCAAGTCTGTTAATTCTGGTGTCCCACAAGGCTGTGTGCTATCACCCACACTGTTTCTTCTGCATATCAATGACATGCCGCAGATTAGCAGCATCCATTGCTATGCAGACGATAGCACGAATGATACCCTTTACACCGCCGCGCTAACATTTCTCGGGTAAACGTCATCGAAAGCCGATCCAAACTTGTGTCTGAAATCGAAACTTCTTTATCAAAAGTTTCAGATTGGGGTCGACTTAACCTAGTCCAGTTTAACCCCAAGAAGACACAGGTTTGCGCCTTCACCGCTAAAAAGATGCCATTGGTCGTATCACCTCAATTTGAGCACACTTCCCTAACTGTATCAGCCAGTATCGGAATCCTTGGCGTCGATATATCAAGCGAAGTCCAGTTTCGCGGTCACTTAGAGAGTAAGGCCATATTAGCCTCGAAGAAGCTTGGTGTGCTAAACAGATCGAGACAGTATTTTACCCCGGCCCACCGCCTGCAACTTTATAAGGCGCAGGTTCGACCGCACATGGAATACTGTTCTCATCTCTATGCAGGTGCACCCCAGTACCAACTTCTCCCTCTTGACCGCATTCAACGGAGAGCGACTCGCATCATCGACTGCCAAGATATTTCTCGTTGCGTAGAGATGTAGCTTCACTCTGCATCCTCTATCGCTTGTATCATGGGGAGTGTTCAGGGGAATTGTTCGGATTTATACCGGCTGCTGGTTTCCGCCATCGTCCTACGCGACAAAATATCCATCCCCATCACCTGGACGATTGGCACTCCACCACTGTGCGCTTCTAAAGAAGCTTTTTGCCTCGCACAACCAGCTTATGGAACAAATTGTCGCCTGCCGTATTTCCGAACCGATACGACCTTCAAACCTTCAAAAAGAGAGCGTACCTCTACCTAAAAGGCCGGCAACGCACTTGTGACTCTTGAGTTGCGGGTGTCCATGGGCGGCGGTAGTCATTTACCATCAGGTGACCCCTCTGCTCGTTTGCCCCCTATCGCATAAAAAATAAAAAAAAATAAAGTTGAAAAACATTCAAATAACGGGCACCAAAAATACCCAGACTCAGAACAACGATTTATGGTTGTACACAAGGTGTGGGGATCGAACCCACCACACTCAGTGACTTCGTATTGAACTATAAATATACCACTGCCATAATTATTCAAAGCTTTCTAAGATATCGAAGTGCTTGCCGTACTCTTTAGAATAGTAACCAAAATAAGAGTTAACTAATTTCTTACACTGCAAGTTAATTTATATTCCCTAGTGCGGTAGAAGATTCCTAAACATTATTTCTTTTAGTTTTTGGTAATGTTTTTTGTCGCAACCATGAACTTTTAACATCTTTTTGGTTGAAACTAAAGCTATATCTAGATACAATATTGTGTTTTAGAATGAGTAACAAATAATCGGCCAAAAAGAATATCAAACTTACCAATTCTGTTATTACCTAACTTCGTAAGGCAGCAATTAATTGGTATTCGATTAAACCTCCAATCTGTTTCTCTGCAATGTATTCCATCTCGAATGAGATACCAAATTGGATTGTACTGCAATATCTACAACGGCAGTTATATTATGAACCTATAACTTAATAACACCCCAAAGAAAAGCGTTCATATTTTTTTCTTGACCGGCTTTGTTGGAATAGGATCCACTTAAAACAAAAGCGACGTTTTAAAGTTTATGTGAGGTAAATATTGTAAACTTTGAAATAGTGCTTCAGGTGTAACATTATCATATTTATCTTTAAATAATTTATTTTGAAGTTTATAATGACTGTAAAAAGAGCGTAAACACTTGCAATGCATTGTGCCTGGTGCTGAACTAATAATAGTTCTAACCAGTATCTGGGTGTTATTTGTGTCCATCTTTACAAACATACATGTTTGTGAAGACCCCCGTGATACAGGAATAAATCTTAGTGCGGGAGTTGTCTTTAATAAAATATGAATATATGATTTACATTTCTCTATAACTGTTTATATATTTTATATACTCTGAATAAAGCAATATATATTAATATCCCCTTCCTACTCTTCAGAGCACTCAACTGCCACTGCAGGATAGGCGTAGTACACTGTAGATAGTATTCTGGGTATGGATATTTGCCGGGATCTCAATCCGCGCGATTACATCGAGAGTGTCACTAAGGCGGCCTCGCGTAAGCTCGGTGTTTTGAACAAGGTGAGACGGTTCATCTCGCCCGAGTAACTGTGTCTTTTGTACAAGACCCAGGTTCGCTCCTGCGTGGAGTACTGCTCTCATCTCTGGGACAGCTATGCGCAGTATTTGCTTGACGCTCTCGATTGGTTGCAGCGGCGTGCAGTCCGCATTATCGACTGTCCTTTTTTTTTTTTTTTTAACGTGTGGAAATCCCCTCGGACCGTCACCCCGCCGGGGTTTGCGGCGGGGCGGTGTATCGGAATCGAACCGACTAAAACCACACGGTGTGCCACTCTGCGCCTGAGACGGAAGGGATCCGGGAACTGCTGATATTAAGACATCCGGACCCCTCCCAGCGCTTGCCCGCACTGAAGTGGGCACCGTCTGCTGTTAAACTCTCTAATTAGGCGACGTACGGCACACGCGTACGTCACCCCCTCGCGGGTGGCTACTAGAGCGGATGGAGGGGAAAACCCGTCCCGACCATCCGCGGCCACACTCAGGGCGGCATGAGGCGCTGATAGGCGCGCCTACGCCGCCCAGTTTGCCGGCGGCGGATTGGGTCCGAGTGGATATCGTCCTCCCGGGCCTTCTCCGCCGCCTCCTTCTGCGAGATGACATCTTCACAGAAGGTTGCGACCGCGGTAAAACTGCTATCGCTACCGGCCATGGAGCGTATGACGGCCGGTAGCGAGAGATCTCCTCCGATGACTGCAGTGAGGGCCCGGCGCTGCGACTCCCAAGCGGGACAGATCACCAGCGTGTGCTGGGCCGAGTCTTCACTGCAGTCGCAGTGGTGGCAGGCGGGACTCAGTTCCCTCCTGGCGACCGAGTGCAGGTACTTCCCGAAGCAACCATGCCCGGAAAGCACCTGCGTCAGGCGGATGGAAAGGGTCCCTTGCTGCCGCCCTGCCCACTCGAGGATGACCGGCTGGAGAGCCTCCACGGCGGCAAAGCCAGCGCGCGGAGTCTCCAGCCGGAACGACCAACTAGCCATCGTGGCTCGACGGGCGGCTTCACGCCACTCGCGTACCTCTTCGGGCGGAGGGCGAAAGCCATACTCCGCCCGATATTCAGCCACCCGTCGATAAACTTCGGCGAGCACTTCCGCCTCCAAATCCCACGGGGGTGTTCCAGCCAAGGCGCACGCCGCCTCGGTGGACACCGTGCGGTATCCGCGTATGGCTCTGACCGCCAATACCCTTTGAGGCCGCCAGAGGCGCGCCTTATTCTGGGCGGTCAGAGCCGCCACCCACACCGGTGCCCCATACAGCGCCATCGACCGGACCACCCCCGTGTAGAGGTGTCGCGTTGCGACGCTGGCTCCACCCAAGTTGGGCAAAAGTCGCCCAAGGGCAGAGGCAGCGTCGACCAGCTTCGGACCAAGCTGTCGGAAGTGCTCGTCGAAGAGCCACCTACCGTCGAGTATCAGGCCCAGATACCTCATCTGGGCCCGAACCGGGACGAGGACCGAGTTGACCTCGATGGAGGCACCGGCGGGTGGACCACGACGGGGCTCATGGAACAAAAGGGCCTCCGTCTTGTCCAGGGCCACCCGTAAGCCCAGTGCCTCGATGCGCCCGACCACCAAAGAAACACCCCTGGTGGCCAGGCGCGCCGCCTCTTGGAAGTTCGCCCCCCGGGCTGTGACCAATGTGTCATCAGCGTAGCAAATTATGCCCAGCCCGGGAGGGAGGCGACCTCGTAGGACCCAGTCGTACCCCACGTTCCACAGGAGTGGTCCAAGGACAGACCCCTGCGGAACGCCGCACGACATGGGTCGCCGTCTCAAGACGCCCTCTCGGTCCTCGTACACGACGGTACGCTCCTCTAAATAGTCTGCCACCAGCCACCTCAGGTACTCTGGCACCCCGTGGTATTGGAGTGCTTCCCTGATGCAGCTGAATGGCAGACTATTGAATGCGTTGGCGATGTCCAGAGACACCGCCAACAGCACGCCGCCACAGCTCACTGCCTCTCCGGTCACGGCCCTAAGGCGCATCACGGCATCGACCGTCGAACGCCCCTCCCGGAACCCGAATTGGGCGTCCGAAAGGTCGGGGCCCACCTCGCTGAGGATTATCGACTGTCCTGAGATAACCCAGTCTCTTGAGCCTCTGCAGTTGCGAAGAGATGTCGCCTTTATGGCAGTCCTCTATCGCCTACATCACGGGGAGTGTTCTGATGAGCTCTTCCAATTGGTCCCACCTTCTCCCTTCCTCTACAGGACTACACGTGCTGGCCTGAGAAGTCACCGTTTGTGCGTCGAAAATATACGTACCCGAACTAAACGGTTTGGCTCTTCTTTCTTGTGCCGATCGGTAAAAGTCTGGAATTCTCTACCAGCGCACGTGTTTCCTTCCCACTTTGATCCCGGGTCTTTTAAGCGGGGCGTGAAAAAGCATCTCACCAGACCGCCATAGTGTGGGTCACCATGCTGCATTGACTAGACATGCAATGAGGATGGTGATCACCACTCTTTGACTCCACCTATTGCTTTCCATCAGGCAAAGTGGAGTCACTATGGTAGGCTAATATAAAAAAAAATATATATATTTTAATTATTAATAGTAATGAAATAAATAAATAATATTTAGATAGAGGGCTCGGATCTCCCGGTAACAGCTAGTTCGAGTTACACGTATGCGATCGAGTTACACGTATGCGAACCTGATATCCTTGAGCTATACTTACACATCCCGATCTGCTCGTATAAACATATCTATTATATCTTCTATTGCACTCCCTTCTTTCATTTCTAAAGCACCCGGTTGACGACATGAGGTTTGCCCCTATCAGGCAAAATGATGTTGAATATATTAATTACCATCATTTTCACCCCTGCGAACTCCCTCAGGAAAACAGGCATTTAAGGTGCATTTCGATGAGTATCAAAGAAATAAATCGAAAAACACACAAACTCGTTTTTCGCTGTCTGGTAAAACTATAGTCGATCTGCGTTCATCTCAACAAACAAATGAATACTGGAGCTTCCTTAAAAGCAAATATTTCCATATGCAAACAAAATTTTGTATTAAAAATGACCTACTCCATAAGCAATTATTTTCACCATCGGCTGGTTATTGTAGTCCATCTACCCAAGGTCAATAAAATTAAGCATTCCAATCATTTCTTAGTAACTTCCCGAACATAATACCTGAACATAATCGGCCCTTGTCATAATAATGGGACCATTAAGGCCTCTTGACAAGCGTAAAAATTTGTATGCTTTTAGATTTTTTTACTTTTTTTCTACAAGGGTCTTAACGATCGTAATAAAAAACGAATTAGCGACCCCTCCGCGTTTGGAGGTCTTATATTGGTAGTACATGAGTGTTATTTTTGATATTAGTGAAAATGTTACGTGGAAAATCTATTCATGATGGCGATAACGCTGAGTGTTAAGTATATTTTTAATTGATTGGAATAGCGTATGTGGAATCATACGTTTAATAGTATCCTGTATATTTTGTCAAGCTCAGTTTTCTCCGTTGTGAGCTGGTTTTTCAAAGAAGCTGTAAATATTTACATTTTCTTTTCCTTTCTTTATTATTACATTATTTCATATATATTTAAGGAGAATAAATAGTAAAGAAATCAGTACGCTTCCCTTTAAAAAATAACTGTAATATATACAGACAGTGGTATAAAGTGTATTGAAAAACAAAATCAGTTATTTAAAATAAATAAAAATATTCATGTTCAACATTTGCTTCTTTTTTGTAATCCAAGTAGGAGTATGATGGACGATTGATTGATATTATTATTGATATAATTTTAATATATTATTATGTGATGGTAGTTTTATATTGTTAGCTTTTATTAAGAGAATCGGAATCAACAACATACGAGTACGTCACTTGGAGCTTTATACACCATGATATAAATATGTGTTCCAAGTGATATTTATTAGGGTCATATTACATACATGCCCGTAACTCGGGGGCTCGGCTCGGGGGACACAGGGATGGATTCTGATAAATTAAGTTTTATTGTATTTTGAATGATCGGCATTTTCACTATATAAGTTTCTGTAGCCTAAACACATTTAACATAATATGACAAAAATTATAGCAGATGATTATAACTATTAAGGTTTAGAACAGCTAAAGTCATAAAATAATAACAGATACATTTTATGTTATTTTGTAATACAAATATGACAATTAAAAAAAATACTGGAAACATTTGATAGTAAAGACTTTCTAACTAAAACTGCACTAGATATATTATAGATTTTGACCACAATTCATGAATTTTTAAAATTCTGTTTTACTTCATTGACCAGTAGAAATTTAACTATCATTTGTTGGCTTTCCATATTATGTCAAGTCAACGTAAACATTTTACTAATACTAGCTTTTAAAACGACACAATTTAAAAATAATATCACTCAAAAGTTAAACAAGCAATTTAAAAAAAAAATCAACATTCTAAGTCAGCGTATTAAAAAGACACGCCCATTTAAAACGTACACTGCCTACCAATTTTAGAAATGTGGTTGTTTCATTTACTAATGACTATCCCTTTAGGGATAGAGGCGTGAGCGTATGTATTTATAATTTTCATTGTATTTATCTTTATTGAAAAATAAGATAATATTTAAACTTAATATAATGTGTTATTAAACTAGACATGTAAATCCAACGCCGTCCCTGGCTACCGTCATTCGTATTCTCGGGTCGTTCCGAAAGGCTGGCCCAAATACACGGGACGTTTATACCTTAATTCGTGGCCTGTATCTTCATAATGTTCACTCATAATATTAAGCCTCATATCGGTTTTTCAGGCGAATGACAAAATAAGAAAATGCTCAAATCACAAAAGCTATTAGATATTTTACTTTATTATCATTGGGTTTATCTGTATTTTTTTTATTAAACCTGACCTAAAGTGCGTTTACTACCCTAGACAATGTGTATGCAAAAAAACATGACGGTTAGTTGATTAATGAAGGCCTGAAAAAGTAACAAACAAATAAATTTACATTTAGATGCTTATTTTTTAACTTACATATTTATGTTATAAATATTAAAATGAGTTTATTTATTTGTGAGGCTTCTATATTTTTACTAATCTACCGAATATCATAAAAGTTATCATACATGTTGTCAGGTATGCAGAAAAACACAGAGACACAGAGGTTTAAAGTATTTCCTGGATGAAAGATACAGGCAAAGGTACCGTTCCCATAGGATGATACCAAGCAAAATGCAAAATATTTTTTTATCTTTGACGTTACTTGAATCTAGTTATAATAGCAAAAGCTTCCGTGATGTTCTCGGTGCAGTAGTACACGGCAACAGCATCTCTTCCCGTTTATGTCATGGCTCGGACTGTTATCGATCAGACAGTAGGTATAATGTAAGCTACTATATACATATATATATTTTTTTTTTTATGCGATAGGGGGCAAACGAGCAGACGGGTCACCTGATGGTAAGTGACTACCGCCGCCCATGGACACCCGCAACTAAAGAGTCACAAGTGCGTTGCCGGCCTTTTAGGTAGAGGTACGCTCTCTTCTTGAAGGTTTGAAGGTCGTATCGGTTCGGAAATACGGCAGGCGACAATTTGTTCCATAAGCTGGTTGTGCGAGGCAAAAAGCTTCTGGAGTAGCGCACAGTGGTGGAGTGCCAATCGTCCAGGTGATGGGGATAGATATTTTGTCGCGTAGGACGATGGCGGAAACCAGCAGCCGGTATAAGTCCGAACAATTCCTCTGAACACTCCCCATGATACAAGCGATAGAGGATGCAGAGTGAAGCTACATCTCTACGCAACGCCAAGGTGTCAAGTCGATCAGAAATATCTTGGCAGTCGATGATGCGAGTCGCTCTCCGTTGAATGCGGTCAAGAGGCAGAAGTTGGTACTGGGGTGCACCTGCATAGAGATGAGAACAGTATTCCATGTGCGGCCGAACCTGCGCCTTATAAAGTTGCAGGTGGTGGGCCGGAGTAAAATACTGTCTCGATCTGTTTAGCACACCAAGCTTCTTCGAGGCTAATATGGCCTTACTCTCTAAGTGACCGCGAAACTGGACTTCGCTTGATATATCGACGCCAAGGATTCCGATACTGGCTGATGCAGTTAGGGAAGTGCTCTCAAATTGAGGTGATACTACCAATGGCATCTTTTTAGCGGTGAACGCGCAAACCTGTGTCTTCGTGGGGTTAAATTGGACTAGGTTAAGTCGACCCCAATCTGAAACTTTTGATAAAGAAGTTTCGATTTCAGACACAAGTTTGGATCGGCTTTCAATGACGTTTACCCGAGAAATGTTAGCGCGGCCGGTGTAAAGGGCTTCACTCGTGCTATCGTCTGCATAACAATGGATGCTGCTAATCTGCAGCATGTCGTTGATATGCAGAAGAAACAGCGTGGGTGATAGCACACAGCCTTGTGGGACACCAGAATTAACAGACTTCGAGTCGGAGCATGCACCGTCAACAACGACCTTGATGCTTCTGTCTGTAAGAAAACTGGTGAGCCAATTGCACAGTTTCTCGGGAAGCCCATAGGAAGGAAGCTTCGCAAGGAGCGCTTTGTGCCAGACCCGATCGAAGGCCTTCGCCACGTCCAAACTAACGGCCAACGCTTCCCCCTTGGTCTCGATCGCCTGTGCCCATCGGTGAGTCAAGTATACGAGAAGATCACCAGCTGAACGACCCTGACGGAAGCCGTATTGTCGATCATTGAGGAGCTGGTGGTCTTCTAAGTACCGGAGGAGCTGGCAGTTAACAATGGATTCCATTATCTTGGAGAACAAGGAGGTGATGGCTATGGGTCTGTAGTTGGACGGATCCGAGCGATCTCCTTTTTTAGGGATTGGGTGCACTAGAGCTGTCTTCCATGAGTTCGGGACTACGCCAAGAGAGTAGGAAAGCCGATAAAGGCGCGTTAAAACCGGTGCTAACTCTGGAGCACACGTCTTCAGCACGATAGGAGAGATTCTATCGGGCCCACTCGACTTATGAACGTCGAGGGAAAAAAGCGCTTTACGCACTGCCCTTTGTGTAAACCGGACTTCCGGCATGCGGGTCTCGGTATATATATATAGTCATACAGTGCACGGATGGCGATAATAGGCTAGCCCATATTGTAACTGTAATTAGAAAAATTGGGTTTTTGAGACGCCTATGTACACCCTTTCGGCGAAGTAGGCGTCCTTAAGAAAAAACTAAGTTTAAGAATAGAATGGAACCCTTAAACGTTTAATATAACCCTATAGTATATAAAATATTTAAATTGACTATGCACAAAAACTAAAGAAAGAATATACAAAAACTGTTATCGTAAGAAAGAAGAAAAAACATTCACACACATTTTTGCATAAATTTCCTCATTCTATTAGAGCACGAGCAAATTGCTTAAAATAAATAGACAAAAAGTAATTTGTCAACGAATCCTATCCACGTTTAGTTGACACCAGTTTCCATAATTAAATTCCATTCACTTTTAATCTTAACAAAACAATGGCACGTTTCCAAATTTCTCTGATTAAATTAATCAGCGAATCACCCAACATTAAACGCATTTGAACAGATAAACCATTTCAGTACAAAACGGCGAGACCGTAATATAATCCTTGACCAGAATAATGCTTTGATTAATATCTAGTTATTAATCATCTGTGTAGCCGAACTATTCAACGGACACTGGGGAATAGGTGATGTTAGTCGAATTTGAAATTTCGAAATTAGATCCGTATTAACAATATTGCGGGCATACGTTTGAATTTAGAATTTAACTACTCCCTGTTGATTTGAACGGGAATTGCGATTATCAGATTAAATTTAAGACACAATATATAATAAACAAATATAATTTACTAGAGAGCACAAGTAAGTAATACTAAATATTTCTAAATATACTCGTATGCACCTATATGGTATAGTATTTTTTTATTATTTAACATGATTTAGCACGTGGTTATTATTTATAAGAGACTAATTGCTTTAACATTTTCAGTGTGAATGCTTCTGTTATTATAAGTTAGTTTTTTTGGATGTCCTGACAGTTACTTTACGGTTTCTTAAGTTTATGTCTATGCAAGTATTAGCAAAAATAGATTTTATTTACGACGTATAAGTAATATATAAATAAGGGCAAAAATGTATGATAAATTTATGTTATATGTTTGCCAAGCTTTTATATTTCCCAACTTCTAAATAATAGTACTTACTTATAGCTAAGCTATCATAATCGCACAGGATAAGCGAGGACACCCATCAAAAGTGCAGCGGGTTCATAACTTTTCTCATTCCACCCGCAGCAAGATGAGATAACTTGGGGCTTATTTGTCTTGCCATCTGTAATGGTCTCATGAGGGTCGTCGACCTCTTGTGATTTATTACTAATGTGGGTACCTATAGCCTGTTTTAGCAAATTAATGTCTTGTATGACAGCCATTGTTGTTTAAATTGTCTGTCCGTCCGTCTGTATGTATTATATTCCTCATTGAAATCGAATTTTCTCAAATCAGTAAGGTGTCTTTAAATATTCTCAATAGAATAGGTTTTACTAGCGTATTTTTAATCCTTTTATCATCTAGCCTTCGTTTTCGTGGTTCCACCATGAATTTTTTGGTTGAAATAATATAACAGTTCTAAGTGCCGCTATTGATTTATTACTTTTCTATAAAAATTTAGAACCGGTAGAGCAGTCCTAAATGTTTCGAATAATCTTCGATCTATGGATATGATAGAAAAATGTAGTGTTGTGGTAAATAAATCATAGCTTGAAACAAAGAATTTCAAATCAAAATTACTATACACAAGAACTTAATATTCAATGTAGATTTTTCTTCAATTAATTTCAGCTTTGATGGAATAAATTCTCCTTACTTTTATAAACTACAATAACTTGTACACAGTGCAAACTGATTGAATAAGTTCTCCCAGCAGACAGTTGAGTAGTGATTGTGACCACTAGTCGCCACATGCGCAAATGAGAAAACTTCGCAACAATTGAGTAAATATTTTCATAACATTTCTTGCAATAGTTTAAAGTGAATGAATCCTTATTTTCATCAAACAAACTTTAGATATGGCTCTTGGCTGTTTCTAAAATCATATAGGTTTAAGCTGTAAAATAATAAACTACTGGAAAGTTAGAAGACTTCATTTTTATCCTCACGTTTCATGAAACTTTATTCACTTTATTGTCGTCAATAATTAATTATAAGAATAAAAACACTAGTATGTATCAAAATCGTTTATTTCAACTGAACCAATCATAGGTATTTTTCAATTGTCAAAAGAGAAAGTTGGTCAGACTAAGTCAGTCGTGAAGCTAGTTGCCTTTTTCAATACGTATTTATACCCACTTTTTAAGGTTTTTTTTTTTTAAATAATTACATAGGTTTTTGTAACAATTCAACTGCTTGTAACAGTGTGTATGTATAAGAAAATGCAGATGTCAAGTTCGACTCTTTAACCAGCACAATGAAGACTATATAATTTATTTTTTTATGAATAACGGCATCGCTTATTTAAAAAAAAAAATAGGCAGATTGATACATATTATAAACAAACTGAATAGCTGTCAAATAATATCGTGACCGAAAGATAACACGTCCCCATATGAGTTACTTGTCAATGTTGTGCTTATTGTTCTCATCAGAATAAAAACACGAGTGAAAAGCAAAGACAGTAAGCCAAACTCTTTATAATGTCGATCCTAAGTTAATTTAGCTCGTAAATATAACGTATAGACCGCGCACGTACAAGCAGCATGAACTAAATATGTATAAAATGTATTAGTCTCCAACCCATCCAAACTCATAGAATAGATACAAGTACTGAAACTGCTCTAACCATGCTCAGAAACCACATGCTCTAACAAATGGTTACCCTTTAAAATTACTAAGGTAGAAGTTTTCTCATTTGCGCGGCCAGCGCAGTCCGTTTGCAAAAACTTGAGCAATTGAGCAATTTTGTTCCTGTCCACTTGTTTTGTTCCTGTTGATATGTGTACTGGGTTTTGAGCAGTAATAAGTATAAGTATTGAAGATGATTACAATGAATATATTTAGGCACTTTAATTAAAATTGTCTAGTATAAGTAGAAGTAATGATACAACTCAATGAACGCAATATTTGAGTTACTACGAAATGATTACGAGTCTTACATTTTGTGACTAATTCGGGAATGATAACTATATCTCTACATGTCATTTTTTCACAATTTAAACGTCATGGGTTGCATATGTAATCCCTATGAGGTAACGTATTTAACAGCCGTGACTGAAACTAAACTATACGATTTCTCCATATTTTTTTGTAGTATGTGACAAACAACCTTGAATGTACGTTGTGCAAAAATTCAAATGATTTCTGATTTAGGGCGGAGTAGTATATTTTTTATAATATTGGGAGGACACGAGTATTCTGACAATGGCATATGAGTTACTATTTGAACTTTATCCAATACACTAATACGTATTCCGAAAGAAGAAGAAATATAGCAATATAGCAGAATAGATTCTCCGCTGGTTTATTTAATTTTGTAAGGATATTAGACCACTATCGAATAATTCACTCATTTTGTATTATCATAAGATAATACAACGATTGCTTTGGCTTAAGTGAATTATTCGATATAATTTTAGAAAATGCTGCTCTGTTTAAACTTTAAGTCTTACTCACAGTATTTAAATCTTCTGAAATCTGCTCTAGAGGTGTTTTTATTGGTAAATCAACAAATCACCTATGTAAGTTGAAAATAACTGGAAATAAAGTAAAGAGAGCGGTATAGCGGTAGGTATAGCATGCTTAAGCACGAATGGGCCGGCTCGACCGGTGCGATACCACGGCCTCACAGAAAACCGGTTGTGAAGTAACGCTAGCGTTGCATTTCCCCGAAATGAGTGAGGTCTCCGGAGCAGAGATTGTGATTCTTGGCGACTTTAACGCCCATTACGCCGAATGGCTTGGTTCGCGCAAAACCGATCATGCGGGAAAATCTGTTCACGATTTCCCCTTGGCATATTGGCTTGACGCAGCTGGTAGCAACGCCTACGCGAATCCCAGATGCAGAAAGCCACGTGCCTTCACTGTTGGATCTTCTGCTGACCTCACATCGTGAAGGCTACAAAGTATCCGTTGAGGCCCCTCTTGGCACTATAGGTCAGCAGACTGGGATGGAATGAGAACATTCTTTGCATCCTACCCATGGAATCAGGTTTGCTTCTCGCCGGATGATCCCAATGTCGTTGCTGACTCTGTCGCGGATGCTGTGCTTCAGGGTATGGAACTTTTCATTCCATTCTCCCTGATTCCCACAGGTGGCAAGTCCCAGCCTTGGTTTGGTCGAACCTGCAAAGCGGCGTCCCGCCGAAAGCAGGAATGTTACCAAGCATGGGCTAATGCAGCGACAGCACGGGATGTAAAGACCAGCACATTAAAGAAGCAATTTAACTTTGCCTCCAGGTCCCTCAAAAGAGTAATTGCTGGGGCGAAGTCGGCTCACAGAGCCGAGAGCTGGCGAGAGACTAGTGAGTCTCCCTTCCGGAACTCGTGCATTCTGGTCTCTTGCCAAAGCTGTCCAGGGGAACTTTTGTAAGCCATCCCTTCCACCTCTGCGCATAGGAGATAATTCGTTGGCCCACGACGCTAAAGAAAAAGCCGATCTTCTGGGCAAACTCTTTGCGTCCAACTCGACCCTGGACGACGGGGGAAACGTACCGCCGACCATACCGCAGTGCGAGAGCCACATGCCGGAAGTCCGGTTTACACAAAGGGCAGTGCGTAAAGCGCTCCTTTCCCTCTACGTTCATAAGTCGAGCGGGCCCGATAGAATCTCTCCTATCGTGCTAAAGACGTGTGCCTCAGAGTTAACACCGGTTTTAACGCGCCTTTATCGGCTTTCCTACTCTCTTGGCGTAGTACCGAACTCATGGAAGACAGCTCTAGTGCACCCAATCCCTAAAAAAGGAGATCGCTCGGATCCGTCCAACTACAGACCCATAGCCATCACCTCCTTGTTCTCCAAGATAATGGAATCCATTGTTAACTGCCAGCTCCTCCGGTACTTAGAAGACCACCAGCTCCTCAATGATCGACAATACGGCTTCCGTCAGGGTCGTTCAGCTGGTGATCTTCTCGTATACTTGACTCACCGGTGGGCACAGCCGATCGAGACCAAGGGGGAAGCGTTGGCCGTTAGTTTGGACGTGGCGAAGGCCTTCGATCGGGTCTGGCACAAAGCGCTCCTTGCGAAGCTTCCTTCCTATGGGCTTCCCGAGAAACTGTGCAATTGGCTCACCAGTTTTCTTACAGACAGAAGCATCAAGGTCGTTGTTGACGGTGCATGCTCCGACTCGAAGTCTGTTAATTCTGGTGTGCCACAAGGCTGTGTGCTATCACCCACGCTGTTTCTTCTGCATATCAACGACATGCTGCAGATTAGCAGCATCCATTGCTATGCAGACGATAGCACGAGTGATGCCCTTTACACCGGCCGCGCTAACATTTCTCGGGTAAACGTCATCGAAAGCCGATCCAAACTTGTGTCTGAAATCGAAACTTCTTTATGAAAAGTTTCAGATTAGGGTCGACTTAACCTAGTCCAGTTTAACCCCAAGAAGACACAGGTTTGCGCGTTCACCGCTAAAAAGTTGCCATTGGTCGTATCACCTCAATTTGAGAGCACTTCCCTAACTGCATCAGCCAGTATCGGAATCCTTGGCGTCGATATATCAAGCGAAGTCCAGTTTCGCGGTCACTTAGAGAGTAAGGCCATATTAGCCTCGAAGAAGCTTGGTGTGCTAAACAGATCGAGACAGTATTTTACTCCGGCCCACCGCCTGCAACTTTATAAGGCGCAGGTTCGGCCGCACATGGAATACTGTTCTCATCTCTATGCATGTGCACCCCAGTACCAACTTCTCCCTCTTGACCGCATTCAACGGAGAGCGACTCGCATCATCGACTGCCAAGATATTTCTGATCGACTTGACACCTTGGCGTTGCGTAGAGATGTAGCTTCACTCTGCATCCTCTATCGCTTGTATCATGGGGAGTGTTCAGAGGAATTGTTCGGACTTATACCGGCTGCTGGTTTCCGCCATCGTCCTACGCGACAAAATATCCATCCCCATCACCTGGACGATTGGCACTCCACCACTGTGCGCTTCTAAAGAAGCTTTTTGCCTCGCACAACCAGCTTATGGAACAAATTGTCGCCTGCCGTATTTCCGAACCGATACGACCTTCAAACCTTCAAGAAGAGAGCGTACCTCTACCTAAAAGGCCGGCAACGCACTTGTGACTCTTGAGTTGCTTGTGTCCATGGGCGGCGGTAGTCACTTACCATCAGGTGACCCGTCTGCTCGTTTGCCCCCTATCGCATAAAAAAGAAAAAGAAAAAAACATAAAATACAGCCATGTGGTACATCAACACATGAAGCTCACCGTTCTGAGACGCATTTCGATTTCCTTAGTTTAGTATATTAGTTTTTGCTGTCTAATTACTTGCTTGCTGTTAAATTTTACGTTACAAGCCAACGTTTAAAGCCACCTACATGACAACATTTCTCTTCTCATTATGCATGGTATGTAGAATAAACACATTAGGTACAGTACACACGGCCCGACTGACGGTACTCGTTAGGCTCCGGCTAGACGTGTAATTATTGTAAGTGTAGCGTCCGCAGAATAAAGCTTGCTCTGTAGAGAATTAGAAAAGAACATCATTTAGTTGCTTTTATTTTCGGCTCTTTTAGATTTCGAACTGAAGTATATGTAGATGGTACATGTTATTTACAAACACTTCCTACTCAGTGAGAAAAGAAAGGCAGATAATATCGGCGGTCTCGGCGATACTGGAATGGCCTAGACTTGTAGTGTTTTTTCTTTTATGTTCAATGCATATGAGTGATTAAATTAATATGTAATAGTGATATGGTTTCTCACCAGTATGTGTACGCATATGAGTGATTAAATGAATATTTTGAGAGAATTGTTTCTTACATATATCACAGTGATGTGGTTTCTCACCAGTGTGTGTAGGCATATGAGAAATTAAATGAATCTGTTGAGAGAATTGTTTCTTACATATATAACAACGATGTGGTTTTTCACCAGTGTGTGTACGAATATGAAGCTTTAAATAACCCTTTTGTGAAAATTGTTGACATATACATACATACAAACAAGCAAACGGGTCAACTGATAGTAAATGACTACTGCTGCCCATGGACTCCTTCAGCATTGCTGACTTTTGAGGCTTGAGTACGATCTTTTCTTGAAGGTCGTAATGGTCAGGCAACACCGCAATATACAATTTGTTCCACTGATTGCCATAAGTTTTTGGAGAAGTGCACGGTGGTGAAGTGCCAATTACCCAAAAGTGGGGGAACCAGAAACCCTATCTAATTATCTCATCAGTTACAGTACTCATATAAACTGGTTCAAGGAAATAAATATTATAAATATTTACTTTGTGTTCATACAACGGCTCCACCCTTACAGAGAAACGTTATCAAATCAAGTCAAAAAAAATTAACCTCTGCATGAGCCAGCAATGGTAGTAAGCTCAGCATTGTGCTCCTTAGTTAGAAGAAGCGTTGTTATTATGCCAATACCAAAAGTGATATTCACAGACAGCAAGCCATCGTCAAGTTCTTATACACATGGATAAATTAGTAAATATCTAAGAACGTAGTTATAATAAAGTCAGTATCAAAAATAGTTTTTATTTTATTTTATGTGTAAGCAATAATGTTGATAATAATGACTCTACTTTTAGGTAGTAGAGCCACGCTGATTTTAGCAGGAATGGGCCGGCTCGACCGGGGCAGTACTACCCTCTCACAGAAAACCAGCCCAAAGCGACAACATTCGTGCTGTCGTCTTTCGCTGGTGAGTGAGTGCGCCGGAGGCCCAATGATGCAGGGGTGACAGTTATCGTGGTATGTGTGTAAGCAGTGGAGTGCTCGTAGAATCTTTGTGAGGGTGGCGTGGATCGAACCGTCGGCCAGGGAGACCCGTAGAAACGGTGGTGCCGCTGGCCGCCCGCGGCATAGAGGGGGGCCCAACCACGGCTAACCACCCTGGGAGACTGCCCTGTCAGGCGGCGCATGATCCACGGAGTGGCTCGTCGTGCCGGTTGGTGACCGGACGGTGGAACCCGGTGACCATTTCCGGAAGGGTACGGGGGCCCTTCCTTCCGACGATTCGGTCTCCGCCATGCCTCACCGTTACATGATGACACAGTATTTTGAGTCTCAGTTTACACTGTCACGATGACTTTCATGCCTTTTACGCCCCCTTTCCCAACTCTGATCATGGCAGAACAAACAAAGAAAAATGGTCCAACAGCGGCATCCTCCTCTCCCACCAAACTGCTTTTGGAGGTGGAGTTCACTAACATACGTGGACTCCATGCAAACCTCAGCGCCGTACAACAGCACCTTGAGACGGCTCGGCCGGCCATGCTTTTTCTTACGGAGACACAAATACGCTGACCTGCCGACACGGCATATCTCTACTATCCCGGCTACGTGTTAGAGGAGTGCTTTTTTGTCGCCGTCTGCACTGCCTAGAAGACGAATCCTTCTCCATCCTTTGGCTTCATGTGGATTTTGGCTCTATAAGCCGGATCTACGTTTGCCTTTATCGATCCCATTTCGGAGACTCCGAGACAACTCGACTCTTTGACTACATGAGTCATGCAACGGATAAAGCGCAGGAGCAGTTGCCGGCCGCCGAACTGGTGTTTTTGGGAGACTTTAACGCCCACCATGACTTCTGGCTGGGATCTTCCAGAACGGACCACGCTGGTCGAACTCCCCACGCATTCGCTCTCACGCATGAACTTACCCAACTGGTACTCGAGCCCACCAGGATACCAGACATATCGGGTCAAGCGCCCTCTTTGCTAGACATTCTGCTAACGAGTCACCCAGCGCAGTACAGTGTAACGGTTCACGCCCCTCTGGGATCCTCCGACCACTGCCTGGTGTCCACCTCGGTGCCTCTTGTTGCCCCACCACGGCCTGTGGTAACAAGGCGACGGTTATGGCACTACTCGTCAGCAGACTGGGATGGAATGCGGGATTATTTTGCATCCATCCCGTGGGCTCAACGCTGCTTTAAAGACAGGGATCTATCGCAAAGTGCGTCTGCCGTTTCTGACGAAATCACTGTCGGTATGAAGTATTATATCCCCTACAGTGAAGTCGCCAGCACAAAGACCCGTCCCTGGTTCAATCGCGAGTGCACCCGTGCTGTCGCTCAAAAGCAGTCAGCCTACCGCGCATGGATCAGGGCCCGCGCTCATTGTGACCCAGACGTTGATCGCCTAAAAGCAGCGTTTAACAAAGCCACTAGGAAATTCAAGAGGGCTTCCAGAGCTGATGCCCAGCGCATTGCACGGTTTGGTCAAGAACTCGTCGCATACCCTACGGAGCCGTAAGTTTTGGCGATTGGCCAAAGCCGTGCAATCCAACTACTGCCAGCCTTCGCTGCCACCGCTGAAGTACCTGACGGATCACTGGCCCACGAGCTGCAAGAGAAAGCAAAACTACTTGCTGACCTCTTTGCGGCTAACTCCCGAATCGACGACCGTGGCGCTCACCCGCCCACCATTGTGACTTGCGACTCCGAAATGCGGGATATTCGCATCCGGCAGAGGGATGTCCGTGCGGGGCTTCGGTCACTCGATGTCCGGAAAGCCAGTGGACCCGACGGTATTCCGGCGGTGGTTATTAAAAACTGTGTTATTAAAAACTGTGTTCCCGAAGCGAACGTCCAACCCATTCCCAAAAAAGGCGACCGCTCCGATCCAGCTAATTACCGTCCTATAGTCGTCACCTCCGTACTCTGTAAGGTGCTCGAGCGGATAATCAACACACAATTAATCCGCCACCTAGAGGATCACTCCTTGTTAAATGATCGGCAATATGGTTTTAGGCCGAACCGATCCACGGGTGATCTTCTAGCGTACGTCACACACCTTTGGGGTGAGGCCATGGATAGGCATGGGGAGTCCTTGGCCATCAGCCTCGACATTGCCAAGGCCTTCGATAGGGTCTGGCATCGCTCGCTTCTCTCCAAACTTCCTGCATTTGGTCTGCCATCCAAGCTATGTAACTGGGTTGCTGCCTTCCTCCACAGGCGCCGCATTAGGGTTCTCTGTAACGACGAGGCCTCTGACTTCCAGGAGGTTAGCGCTGGTGTACCTCAGGGCTCCGTCCTATCGCCCACGCTGTTCCTTCTGCATATCAATGACATGTTGTCGCTGAGCTCTACCGGGTCTTGATCCTCATTTCTCAATGGAGTTGTGAGAATCTGATTGAGTTCAGCGCCAAGAAAACACAGGCCTGCACGTTTTTTTAACAAAAAGTCTCCATTCCCTCCCCTTCCTACTCTTCAGAACACTCAACTGCTACAGCAGGGTAGGCTTAGTATCCTGGATATGGACATTTGCCGGGATCTCAATCCGCGCGATTACGTCTGGAGCGTCACAAAGGCGGCCTCGCGGAAGATCGGCGTATTGAACAAGGTGTGACGGTTCTTCTCGCCAGAGCAACTGTGTCTTTTATACAAGACCCAGGTTCGTTCCTGAGTACTGCTCTGATCTTTGGAACAGCTTGACGCTTTTGATCGGTTGCAGCGGTGCGCAGTCCGCATTATCGACTGTCCTGAGGTCACCCAGTCTCTTGAGAAATGAGAAACTTGATGATATGAGTTAGCCTTTTGCCATTTACGTTTAAATGTAAAATAATTTATTAAATTTATCAATTGTAACTGTCAATTTCGTATTAGTGGTAAAATGGCAGAAATTTTACATCTAATTAAATATAGAATATGATAAAGTAGGTATGGCCTAAATTACCGTTTTTGTATTTTAAACAAGTATTGCTTTAATTTTTTATTTATGTTTTTAACCGACTTAAAGGTGCAAAGAGACGTTGGTAAATCTTTCTATTATCAAATATTTCCAAGTTTAAAAGTCCACGAAAGGCGATGTTTGATGGCAAGATTTATAGCAAGTTCATTGCCTTGACGTGACCAATAGGTATGAAGAAGCCCAGGTAACATGTTTGTTATAGTCACTGTTTTTTAGTAAAAATACTCAGATCTTGAATATATCGTATATATGTACATAAGGACGTCTTAATTATGTTCCCATCATTAAGGAATGGTGCAATATATGAGCGTTGTTTGACATGAAAGCAGAACCTGACACTTGTATTCTTTACTCGTTGTATAAGCCTCTCGGTTCTACTGAGCAGTCATGCTCTATACACAGTGTCAACATAGTTTAATTTTGTCATAACAAATGATTCACAAAGCAGGCTTATAAGCTAAACCTACATTATCATGTTAGCATACAAGAGAGCGGAGCTGTGACCATAATCGTAGGTGAACTGCGGGGAACGGCTAATGAATTATAATTAACAGTCAAAAACGTATGTTTACTTCTAATGCTGTCGCTCCCGCGCTTGTCTAATTCCTGACATTCGTTGAGTCGCAGTCCCTACTGAGGCCGATGACTACGAGTAGAATATTAATAATGCGATATACTTGACACTGTCATTCACCGTTCTGATGTACTTAAACGGATAATAAATTGAGCTATTAGCTGTTAAGGCTTACATACTCGGAATTACTACACTTAAGTTTATGTATCTGTTATAAAATGCCTTTATTTGACGAATATAACGAATATATATACATATATCTCAATCTAAATCTAAATCTCAAACGAAAAAAGTATATGTTACTAACTAACGACGAAAGTTACATCAGGGCTATTGTTGTCTCCTATATTTTTAGTTATTGGTATCAACTTTGAAACTACTGTTTTTATATTTCACTTGCAGTAAAACAAATTTACTGCATGATCAACTTTAATAAGGATTACGAATCCCTCGATGTACACCGTCAATCAATAATTAATCCTCTGAGCTGTTCACGTAGCCTGTTAAGAAAGATACGCTGTTAGACTAAAAAAAAACTTTAACCAAGTAGTATTTACATTAACGTGTAAACTATCAAAGATCTGCTAAACTTCTCAAGTATTTTAACAAGTTACTAAATCTTTATATAATTAATGAGCTTAAAAAAATATTTTACATTGACTTTTAAGGATATAATAGGTTAAAATGTTTTCCATAATATACGTACATATATAATAAATAAGATCACACCATTATTTACTATAATCATAAGCTGTGTGTCAAAATCATGGCCAACGGCGTTCTCTGCCTACCCTGTACAGGAAAAAGGCGTGAGCATATGTGTGTATGTATAATAACAATAGAACACATGTTAAAAGGGTGTATTGGGTCTTAATCACTAAAATATTTAAAAAAGTACGGTTATAGTTCTGATATGTACCGTTTCTATCGAACGAAGCAGTTCAAATTATAAGCTTATTGTGCCTCGTGAACTTCTACATTACCACATGGCTTTGTCAAGAGCCGAGATAAATGCATCATGTCTTTTTTTTATTTTTATAATTTTTTTAAAAGAAAAAGGTTCCTTTAACATGATTCTGAAGATAACAATTTTTATAACCCAATAAGTTTCTGCTCCTAAATAGTCTTTTCAAATTAAATTAAATATCTTGATTAACAAGAGTCAGATAAAAAAGTAGAATACGAGACGGTCATAAGAAAGTAGTCCAACAGTGACAAATCCGATTAATTACTCCGCTTCATGAACCTGTTAAAAACCTGTAAAATGCTTTTGAAATAGATTAGGAATCCTGTAAGGGAGATTAGGGTTACAGACTTTTTTTGATAAGATTTTGTCAGATTTGAATATTATCAGCAAATATCTTATGCTAGTATTCAGCAATCTTTTGTATAAATGTTTTTTTTTCTGTACTGCGTTACTTTTATAATAAAATTATTAGCTATCGGAAGGTAAAGTTTAAGACAGAGGTATAAAAATACACTAGAACGGAAAATAATAAGTTCTTTGTATTTACAGCGTCTACTATAGAACACTAAAATATGACTCCAGTTTTCTGTACCAACTAAATAAAAAAGGAAAGAAAACTAAGAAGGGTAGGTAAAGGTAAAAGGCTTGTAGTTCCAATCAGATAGAAAGGGCATTGAGGTTAAACCTGATTTAGTTGCTACTTTTGTGGCAGATTAGTAAGGTAAGTCGGGTGTGTCGTAATAGTGAGTAGAATTTTAAATAGTAAAATTCTGTATTTCCTATTATACTATTTGGTTTTGCTCTCTTTTCTTTTTTTCTTTTTTAAAAGATAACTCCCGCATTAGGAATGGAATTCTTGTGCCGTGGGGGCTTTATAAACATACAATCAACGGACACTAAGAACACTCAGACTCAGAACAACTATTGGTGAATCAGACAAATTTTTGTCCCGTGTGGAGATCGAACCCACGACCTCTGGCTCAGCAGTCGGGGTCACTAACTAACTGACCAACCGGCCAGTCAACTTAGTTACGAGATGTTTGTTAGTATTTATCTTCTAGCAACGATTTGTTAATGTCTGTCTTTTAGATTGTCGTGAATATAATGTGGTGCATTTATTATTATAAAAAAAAAACTAACTTTTAACATAAGATCGTCGTTAACAAACCTACAGACAGGGACAGACAGTGTTCACAGTTCACATATTACACTTTAGGAACGAAATTTACACTTTATACTCGTCGAAATATCTTACAAAATTTGAATGTATTATAATAACGAAAAAACCATATTTAAGTAATACTTTTTTTAACCCGTGTAGGTCTCGGTGGAGTAGAATAGGGCCACCCTATTTCGTCCCACGAGTATAATTAAAGGGGACTAAGTGATGGGACTGTTATCTATAAGACAGTATACATATATGCAGTCATACATTGCCCGGATGACGGCAATAGACTTGCCCCCCAATTAACTTGCGTTTTAGACGCCTCTGTCTACCCCTTCGGGACTAATATAATATAGGCTGGAGTGTATGTGTGTCTGTAGGTTTCTTATTTTCGTTTTATATATTTTTTTTTATATTTACTGATAAATTAATGTGGTGACTTTTTAATGCTAAAAGGAAAAATATAGATATACAAAATACTAATTTAAAAAATAAATAATATGTTTGTCCAAGGACAAGAGTAAGTACTAGTTATTAGAGTATAGCAAATTTATAAGCATAACAGCACCCCATTTTTGCAGTAATACTACAGTGATCAAAAATATCAATTAACTTTCTATCCATGACAAAGCTTTGAAATAAAAAGCTGTCGTTTCAGCCGCATTCGAAAAGTCATATTCAAAAATCTGGGTGAACTCTTTTTGTGATAAAAATCCGCAGCAACACGTGAGCGGGTCAGAACTAGAAACGATTGCAGTGGCATTTTTGGTATTCACACCAGTGAAACAGGGGAATGGAACGCACATTCAAATAACATTCAGTTTGTTTCGGATCTGCGAATCTTTTGTTGACCACTACTTTGGTTAGTTGGATAAGGCACTTTCCTAGCTCCTCCTTTACATATATACGACGTAAACATTATGTATAGCAATTTGTGTATTCATTAACTGATTAAATGATTACTGCCAGAAGCAGGACTTGTTTAAAATTTAACACCTATTGTGCGTACACACAATACGATAACAATAAAATATATAAAAAATAACACCTTTGATGAAAATGTTACAGTAGGTTACTTTACGATTAAATTTGATTTACTTTATGATTAAATTTTGAGACATATTTTATGACCAAAAACACATAAAATACATATTACTAATATTTTTAACCTGATTACGATGTGTCAAAAGGCTAAATATCATCACATGCTTTTTGAGATGTAGGAAAATTTATTATTTTGAGGATTATTGGAACGACGAAGATGGGAGCGAGGCCGAAAAAAGTGTATTACGACTTCTGCTTCAGACTAAGAGTCCACAGACTACTCGTAGTCGAGTATTTTATATCTTAGAAAGTGTTTCGCGATGAAATAAACCATAATAAACAGTTGGAATCTAAACATCGTAACAATAATGAGAGAACTGTTAGAGGTTATTTTTAACATAAATAAAATATCCATATTTTAATTTTAAGCAATGTCTCGGGTGTAAAATCAAGATTATTCTTATCTTATCCATCCTATATTCCTACTTCGAGTTTAATAGAACCGAGCGCAAACTGGCTGTACGGCTGCGGCCTGTGATGGGGTAAAATGCAACACTGAAATATAGTATACCACAAAAAAAATAGCACTCTACTCTATCTGTAAATTGCAAAACAAAAGTAGTGGCTTTAAACACTAGTAACGAACGATAAAGCTGAACATGAACTCTGGGTGATCACGGTCTCTGGGTGAGCCTCCGCCCATACCGGTGCACCGTAAAGTGCCATTGACCGAAGGGCCCAGTCACAGGAGTGGTCCAAGGACCGCACGACATGGGCCGACGTCTCAGATTTCCCTCTCGGTCCTCGTACATGACGGTACGCTCCTCTAAATAGTCTGCCACTAGCCGCCTCAGGTACTGTGGCAGTCAAAACATTACTCCTTCATCTAAGGCAATGTGTATAAACTTGTTAAGAATATCTTAACATTCATATTTCACGATTATGCAGTTTTGTTCCTTAACTCTAATATCCTTAAGTATAAAATATAATTCTTTTGTATTTATTTTTTGTAGTACAGCCAGTCTTTTGGAAAAAATACATTTGATGGCTACGGATTTGTTGGAAAATGGGGTTAGTTGTGGTTTTCCATGAAACTGTTTGCACGATCTAACCCTTCTTTTTAAATATGTGCCGATTCGGACAGATGGAATTTAATTCTTGTTCGCCACTCTTAATAACACTACGTTTGTTTAGTTTAGACGTTTATTTAGTATTTATTTAATAATATAACATAATCACTATTAAATGAGAACACTTTGAAACTCATCATTATCATCATCATTCAGACTGTGGCTACCGACTGCTGAACAATGGCCTTAAAATAAGAACGTTATGGGTACCAAACTAGTTCAGTTCTAAAGTCAGTACAAAACTTTCATTTGTACCTGTATTTAATCCTCGTCACTAAACTACTCAATGTAGTTAGTAATATAGACTTAAATGCGAAACAAATGATTTATGTAAGCCTATAAAGTAAACTCACCTAACTGGTAAGCTTAGTAATTCATTAATATTCACGGCCTATATTTTAGTTCACCAAATGAAAACTAACACAAAGGCTGTCCATCACAAAATTCATAAATGTTACCGCCGCTATCCATCACTAGATTCATATATGTACGTTAGAGTGAGTCCGTCAGTAAATTCATAACGTACGTTACCCGTTGACGGCGCCAGTGGAATTAGATCGACCGTGACGTTTGCACTAATAATTTTCCGCTCCGTAACGTATTTAGGTGATAGACAAAATTTGAAATCAAATATTGCACTTATCTACTATTATTGTGCGTTTCGTTACCATAATAAATAATTATACTCTTGGGAATAAACGTTACTGTGAAATTGCATACGTTTTGACCAAGTTGCATTGACATTGATTGATGGACTCAGACTGACTGGCTTAGTAGTGTTCCGTTATCAACCTCGTGACAAAAAAAAAGACTTTTTGCCATAACGTCTAATAGGTACTATACTAACAGAGTCCTTGTTAGATAGCGATTACCTCTTTGTAGAGACCGTAACCCATAATGTTTTCACATACAAAAGAAAAAGTCACTAAATATTATTTTGTATCATTATCATAGTCTTCTTATCCTATTCAAAATTTCTTATCCTATTCAAAATTTTATTTAAATTTTCTGCAATTTGTAACATTTAATGGTTTTTATAAAAATAATTGAGACACGTTCCCCATAGAGACCTAGAAGACAACATCAGTCATGAATAAACTTCAACGAATTGTCATAGACAGGCAATGACAATCAGACAACGTACTCAGTGAGATATATTAAAAAGGCGTAGTCGGCACCTTCAAAAGCCTTAATTATAAACGGCTTCCTTCATAAGGAACTTAATCGTTTTAAGACAGGTCCAAAGGAGATCGTGAATTAGGGCAAGAAAAACAGATGGGACAAGAGACCTGATTATAGGTAACCTCAAGTCTCGGATGTTGATACAGGTAGCAGACTGAAGAAGTTCCAGGGTCACGTACAATACAATACAATACAATATTCTTTATTGTACACAAAAAAAAAACAATATGAAACAAATAATATACGAGCAACTGGTACAATCGGCGGTCTTATCGCTAGCTGCGATCTCTTCCAGACAACCTTTGTAATGGACAAGTGTAAATGTATTAGTAAGTAGCAGATGTACAAATGAAGAAGCTCAGAAGAAGGTTACTCAACACTATATTAAGAAATACGTTGACACGTTTATATACATATACTAAATATACCTACCACTACATATACCAACATATAAACACACATACTATATACATACAACACAAAAAAAGATATATATATATATATATATATCTATATATATATAATATATACAATATATATATATCTATATATATATAATATATATATATATATTATATATATTATATACATATATATAAGAAAATAATGTTAGTAATATATGCATGTAATAGATTATTTTAAGAGCATAAGTTTATTTATACAATAATGAAATTTATTCTATCACTCAAATTATACTCATAATAAAAACAAAAGAAATATATGAAAGGTAAATATTTATTCTAGAAAAAAACTAAACATTTTATAATATATCTGTGTTTTTAATACCTAACAAACAATTCATTTATATACTAATTTTAATCATTTAAATTATTAACTTCATAACTACATTGAAACTACAACATTATTTACACAACATATAATAGTATACACGCACTGGCACTACTGATCGCCACCATTTAAACGTTAGAGAGCTCCTCACCGGGCCACGTCACGGCAAGAAGTGTCTCAATCCAGCCAGAGCACTCGTTTTTATAGGCGACGACAAATATGTATTTTAATCAATTACCGTCATTACAATATAATTTTCTGAATGTATTTAATCTTAAAATAAACTGTCATTATAAACATATTTTGTGTATCAATACTTATATGATTTAGTTATAACAATAATAATTATATTCATATGAAACTTACACACTCGTTTTTATAGGCGACGACAAATATGTATTTTAATCAACTACCGTCATTACAATATAATTTTCTGAATGTATTTAATCTTAAAATAAACTGTCATTAAAAACATTTGTTGTGTATCAATACTTATATTGATTTAGTTATAACAATAATAATTATATTAATATGAAACTAACACATGCAACTATGAAAATGGTTATCGATTTAGTACGTCACGTTTTAGGCAATGCATTCCACAGGCGAGCTGCTTGCACTGCAAAGGATTTGTGGAGGAAATTTGTGGAGTGCGTTGGTTTTCCGATGACCTCAGTGTTCTCACGTGTGTTTCACTTAGGAACTCGAAACGATCCTTGAGGTAGAAAGGGGTAGAGGGATTAAACAGAATATTATAAAGAAGGGAGAGAATATGAGCATTTCGGCGAAGCCGTATAGGGAGCCAATTGAGCTTATTACGAAATTCAGAAACGTGGTCATATTTGCGTAACCCAAATATAAACCTAATACAGACATTTTGAAGACGCTTAAGTTTATCAAGTTGGTCTACCGTGAGAGCAAGATAGCTGGCGTCGTCTTAGTCGAGGACTGGAAGGAGGAGAGATTGAACCAGCGCAATTTTAGTGTCAATGGGAAGATAGTTACGCAATCTTCGCACGGACCCTATTGACGCAAACAACTTTCGACTGACTTCCTGCAGCTGTGGACCCCATGATAATGTTTTGTCTATACAAATCCCCAGATTTTTCACCGTTTCACAAAAAGGTAAAATAGTGCCATTAAATTCGAGTGGTACCTGTGATACCTGTGGGAAACTCGACCATTCAATTTTCGGTATGAGTCTAGGGCTTCCAACTATAATACCTAATCTGGCTTTTAATAGGATTTACTGTAAGTTTACGTTTAAGTCAAATTTATAATGTTAATTGCTTCGAATAGCTTTCCTAGCGGAGCTTGTGTATAAATCTGCAGGTCATCAGCATAAAGGTGGTACGATGAAAGAAGTTTAGAGGATATATTACTAATGAATATTGTGAAGAGTAATGGAGATAAAACGCCACCCTGCGGCACACCAACAGATGTGTTACACCATGAAGAAAATGTTTCTTCGATTCACACACGTTGACGGCGGCAGGACAGGTAATTATGAAACCAATCGAGCACCGTTGGAGATATGTTAATAGAGCAGAGTGTGGCTATTAGTATGTCCAAATCGACAGTGTTAAATGCATTGCTAAAGTCCAGTAAAGATAATTCTGTAAGGTAACCATTTTCCATACCTGATCTAATATCATTTGTAATATTGACTAGGGTTTTAGTAATGCTATGTCCAGGTCGGAAGCCGGACTGGAAAGGATTCAAGAGGTTGTTTAGGTTAAGAAACGTGCTAATTTGTTTATAAACTAGGCGTTCCATAACTTTCGACAGGAATGGTAGTATGGAGATAGGACGGTAGTCATTAAAGGAGTCAGGATTCGGCGTTTTTGGTAAGGGAACAATTTGAGCATCTTTCCATGTGGACGGATAGGTACTACTGGTTAAGGAAATGTGGGTTAAAGTATGAAGTATGGCGTCTAAAATAGGGAGAACCATATTACGGCTGACATAGTCAGTTCCAACAGCATTGGAAGTTATTGACAGTATGCTCTTTTTAACATCACAAGCGGCTACTCGATTAAAGTTATATGGAACATAATCAGGAGGTGGAAGAGTAGAAACATATTTTAAAGTTTTTATTTTGGTTGTCCTGTGGAAATTAGACGAAGATGTGAAATGTTGATTAAGTAAATCAAAATTAAAATTTTTAGGAATTTTTTCTTGTCTAGATTTTCCAACTCCAAGGGATTTAAGGAAGTTCCAGACTTTAGCTGGATCGCTATTTTCAAAAGACTTATGAATGTGTTGGCGTTGGGCTTTCCTACACACCTTGCTGCAGTGATTACGGATAGATATGTACTTATCTAGTTTAGTTGGGTCAGTCGACGTTTGTATCTGGTTTTGGCTGCAGACTTTTTGGCAATAATAACTTTAATTTCCTGTGGGAGCCATGGTGTAGGTAAATTCTTAAGTTTAATTTCTCGAACCGGAGCGTGTTTATCATACAGCTGAGTGAGCTTTGCAGAAAGGGTTAAAATAATGGGTACTAGTTGACATAGACCCTATATTAGAAATAATTTGTTTACCTTTCGCCCGGATGATAGAAAAACTATGAACTGAATGTTTACTTCTTTGCTGAAGCAAGTCTTTTCGACTTCATGACCTTTTCCGCGACTGGAGCTGTTTTTGTAGCGACTTCAGACTCCAATGTGTAGATACCCTTTACAGAAGTGATACGATGTCGAGTGTTATTATGCCCAAGAGCATATATGGAACCGTCCTTTGTCCAACACTTGGAGATGCCGAACTTACTTCTAGCAGCTATAAATATATCGTGACGGCACTTGGTTAGGAACTCAGATAGTGTTATGCCAGTTCCTTTGAAATGAGTTTTTGCAAACCAAATCTCATCCCGCATTGCTCCATCTTGCAGCTTCACCAGGAGAGGACGTGGACTCTTATTTGTCCGTGGCCTACCCATTCTGTGGCACCGCCTGATGCTGTCAATATTGAAATTTTTCAACTTCAAGTTGCCCCGTATAATAATAATAATAAACTGGCAACACTCTATGGCAGCTGTAATTTTTTTCAGTCCGTAAATAAATAAAATTTTCCAGCTTTTATATTTCAAATTAAAATCACATATATATATCGGAAGCAATATGCATATAAAGGAAACAAATAAAAAGAAGAAAAACCACAAGAAAAACAATATGTAAAAACTTAAATATAAAATGTGAGGCATGACCTTTCAAATGTCATGTCATCTTTTACAAAAATGAAAAAATTCAAGCTGTTCAATGATAACAAGATCCAGGGCACGAAATGCACCAAAACCATATCCGGACTCGTCGCTAAGCTCCGCCTCGCTGCCCCCGGAAACCGCATCAAGCATTCCGGCTGTTGTTGAGGCGTCGAGCTCGACATCAAGCGACGAGTTTTTCTCACCGCCGACGTCACCAACACCAGTACGCCGGCAAGGGAGAGGCCGGCCACCGACTTGCTTGGGACCCCGAGGCCAGCCGGCTTCGAATAGGGCCCCCGCTACCGGTGGTAATGTGCATCGCATGAGATGGACGACATCCATAAACGAGAACGTCATGCGAGCATATTTTGTGGCTACAGAGGGAGGAACCAACCTCACTGCGTATCGTAATCGTATGCTGCCTTTGTTTCAGGAACTTGAACCAGCTGTTAATGTTTCGGCACAAAGACTATCGGATCAAGTAAGTATTCAGCGATGTCATCTGTTGGATAATTCCGTGCTTGAGAGGCTACGCTTGGACTTACAAAATAGCCTTGTTGCGCCCCCTCCATCGCAAATGGAGAATCTTATTGACGCTGGACTACTACCACCTAGTCCTATTGAGGGAGGGGAGGATAATACTGCTTTAACTGTAAGTACCCAATATAATGATAAAGTAAGGAAGGCTTTGGAAGGTGCTATTCGAGAGTATCGGCACGTGAGTTTAGATGATAGACCACGTTTACCGCGTTTGCCGATGCATAAACGAAATAAAGCGCTAGTGTGTGCCCTTGACTCTTTATTATCTACTTATTTAGAAAATAGTGAAAACCTCAGGGATACACATTCAATTCTTTATTGTGCGGCGGTTACAGCTTGTCGAGTAGCTGGTGTTAAACTCCCACATGTTAACACTACTCCTCGATAAAAGATTTATGTTCCGGCGTGGCAGTACAGGATTGAGCGACGTATCGTTGAGGCGAGGGCACTCATTGGCAAGCTTACCTGTTTCAAATCGGGTAATACACGCCCGAGAGTAATGCGTTTTGTGAATCGTGCTTTTTCAGGAACTGAGCGCATTGACTTTCTGAAGCAGAAAGTTTATGCATGGGCAAACCACATACGTAGATTTGGAATCCGAGTAGACCGATATACTCAGAATCGTACTTTTCAAAGGGACGAGAGGTGGGTTTACAGAAGATGGGAGCAGCCTGACTTACTGCTACATTACTAATACATTTTGGCGTAACATCTGGTCGATGCCTGTCGCTCATACTGAGGGTGAATGGATGCGAGATGTTAAAGGTTCATGTGAGTCCATTAATACTATGGAGCCAGTAGAAATATCAAGTACAGATATAGCTCGTGCGGTCCGTTCGTTGCCGAACTGGAAATCAGCCGGACCGGACGGACTGCATAACTTTTGGTTAAAGTGGCTCCATAGCTCACATGTGTGTTTGGCATCTCAATTCCAATCATGCTTGGAAGCAGGTTCACTGCCCGCTTTTATGACAACTGGCGTAACTCACCTACTCTATAAGTCTGGTAGTGCCATGGACCCCAAAAACTACAGACCCATTACCTGTCTGCCAACACTTTATAAATTATTTACGTCCATTCTGAGAGTGAAGATAACAACACATGTCTCTAAGAACAATATAATGACTTTCTCTCAGAATGGATGTAGAAGTGGGGCACGTGGCACTAAAGAGTTCCTTATTATTGACACGGCTATTAACCAACAAGTTCGACGGAACCGAAAGGATTTAGCGACATGTTGGATAGATTATAAAAAAGCTTACGACTCCGTGCCGCATACGTGGCTCCTAAGGGTGATGGAGTTGTATAAGATTGATACAACTTTATGCACTTTCTTGGAGGCATGTATGCAGCAATGGAGAACAGTTCCTTGCTATCCAGGATGTCGACAATCTCAGGGTGACGGCGAATTTATAAATATCAAGCGGGGTATATTTCAGGGTGATAGTTTGAGCCCCTTGTGGTTTTGCTTGGCTTTGAATCCTCTTAGCAATGTGTTAGAGGGTTCGGGGCTGGGCTATCGTTTGCGGAGAAATGGTCAAGTTATATCCCACCTCCTTTTCATGGATGATTTGAAACTGTTTGCCTGCAACAATGTCCAGTTGATAAGATTACTAGAGGTAACTGAAACCTTTAGTAAATGTATCAAGATGGAATTTGGTGTAGATAAATGTGCAGTCATGCATGTAAGCAAAGGCAGGATTGTGGAATCTGAAGGAATTGAACTTTCAGATTCCACACACCTTAGACGTCTTTCTGCAAATGAAACGTACAAGTATCTCGGTATGTCACAGGCGCTGGGTATAAATGAACTGACTATGAAGCAATCGCTAAAGGAGCGTTTCTTTGGCCGTCTGAAAAAAGTATTGAAAAGTCTTTTGTCGGGCGGTAATAAGGTGCGTGCCTATAACGGTTGGGTCAAACCAGTCTTAACCTACTCCTTTGGTATACTTAGATGGACTCAGACGGAATTGGACGCCCTAGATAGAAGAGTCCGTACACTGCTAACTGCGTACCGAATGCACCATCCACGTTCATCAGTAATGAGATTGTATATTCCACGGAAATGTGGGGGTCGTGGTTTCTTAAATGACAGGACCCTTCATAATCGCGAAATATGCAATCTTAGAGATTACTTTCTTTCTGTTAATGTGGAGGTACACCGGGATGTAGTGGCAGTTGATAACGGACTTACTCCGCTTGGTCTAGGAAAAGAGAACTGGCGCAAGCCTGCAATACTTAATGTTAAAGACCGTCAGGAGATATGGAAGAGCAAAGAGCTGCATAGACGTTTTTATCGGGCCTTAAACGGGCTCGATGTAGATTTATTATCATCTGTGTCTTGGCTACGTTTCAGTGACCTCTTTGGAGAAACTGAAGGTTTTATCTGTGCAATTACAGATGAAGTTGTTATGACGAACAATTATAGGAGACATATCCTGAAGGATGGCACAATTGACATTTGTCGGGCATGTCATCGCCCTGGTGAAACCCTCAGGCATATAATTTCCGGTTGCTCTCGTCTTGCTTGCTTGGTCCCTGTACCCGATACCGGTGGGGCACTATTTTTTTATATTTTTAAATATATTTTGTTTTTATTTTATATTTAAAAATGTAATTTGTATGTTGAATAATGTGAATAAAGATAATAATAATAAATACTTCACACATCTCACACACGGCCGTCTGATCCCAAACTAAGCATAGCTTGTACTATGGTAACCAGACTGCTCCCCCCCAACTGTATCCTTACGTTGTCGTCGTGGGGGGGCTTGCGCGGGTCAATGATCCCTGGGGCTGTGCCGATAGAGCTACTCATGCCGGATTGGCCCAGGGGGAGGCTCCAGACAAAACAGGATACCCTGTGGGATCTTTGAAAGGGTCAGGGGAGATCTCTTGCTTAAAATTAATAAGCCCGAGGTGGGGGGTTCTGTTCCCCAAACACCATCTGTTATATGAAGGAGAGAGCGAACGCGGCGGTGGCCATCATCCATAAGGTGGCCACCAAGTCCAAAAATCTTAAGGGCTCTTTTGTAAAGGCCCTTAAGGACTCCTCCTCCGCCGTCTCCGGGGTCGTTGGGACGTTGATTGCAGACGTCGGGCGTCTCCAAGCGGCAAATGACCGTCTGACAGAGCAGGTGGCCGAACTCGGGGCACAGTTCGCTCAATTTCGGGCGAAAGCAAATTGCTCTGAGCGCCAAAGCCCAGTTGTACGGCAACCAGGTCCACCTCCATCGCCCCCTGGGGTGTCTGATGTACAGGATTCCCACCTGCGTCGAGTCATTGACGCGGTGATGAGGGTGATAGATGGACGCCTCCCGGGCCTAGAGGCTAGGCTGCCTCCGGCGCCCATCGTAAGGCCACCGCTCGCTGCGGACAAGGCAAGAGGGACAATTTCTGCAAAGCCGCTCACGGTTTCGGTTGGACGCGCTTCATACGCGGCAGTTGCCACTAAGCCCCGTATAAAGGCAGCAATGAAGTTCCCTCCGCTCCCCTCTCTAGCCCCACTAGGTACGAGCCCAACTCCTGCTGAAACTGTCCCTGCCCCCTCCACGTCTGCCCTCTCGAGTGATGGGTGGCAAAAAGTTGAGGGACGCAAGAAGAAGAGGTCCCGAAATCGGAACAAAAAGGCTGCTAAAAGTGCGCCCTCTCCGTCTTAAACGTCGACTGTGGTAAATAAGAAAGACGCTAGGAAACTGCAGACGCCTAAAACGGCAGCTGTGGTGGTCACCTTGTCGGCGGAGGCGGCGAGCAGTGGGCTATCCTATGCGGCCGTATTTAAAAAGGTCCGGGATAGCCTAGGCACTCAATTCGGGACCTCAGGTGTCAGGCTGCGCCTAGCCCAGACGGGGGCTCGAGTGCTAGAGTTCCCCGGGGCTGAAGGTGCAAAGACCGCGGATGCCCTTGCGGAGAAGTTGCGGGGCGTATTTGCTGAGTTCTGGCTCTGGCCCTTGACCACATGACGGACCACCTCAGGGAGGTGTTCGACGCTAGCGTGTCGTCCGGACGCTTTCCTGATTGCTGGAAAAGCGGGAAGCTGGTGCTTTTAAGGAAGCCGGGACGGCCTACCGACTTGGTTGCGGCCTACAGACCCATTGTGCTGCTGGACGAGGCGGGTAAACTGTTTGAGAGTCGTCCGGCATCTGGGCGAGGTCGGCCCCGATTTGTCGGACGCCCAATTCGGTTTCCGAGCGGGTCGTTCGACGATCGGCGCTGTGTTGCGTCTGAGGGCCGTGACCGAAGAGGCGGTGAGCTGTGGCGGCGTGCTGTTGGCGGTGTCGTTGGACATCGCCAACGCATTCAATAGTCTGCTATTCAGTTGCATCAGGGAAGCACTCCGCTATCACGGGGTGCCACTGTACCTGAGGCGGCTAGTGGCAGACTATTTAGAGGAGCGTACCGTCATGTACGAGGACCGAGAAGGACATCTAGGTCGTCGGCCCATGTCGTGCGGTGTTCCGCAGGGATCTGTCCTTGGACCGCTCCTGTGGAACATGGGGTACGACTGGGCCCTTCGAGGTGACCTCCCCCCAGGGCTGGGCATAATCTGTTACGCAGATGACACTTTGGTCACGGCCCAGGGGGTGAACTTTCAGGAGGCGGTGCGTTTGGCCACCAGAGGAGCCTCACCGGTGGTCAGGCGCATCTAGGCGCTGGGCTTGCGGGTGGCCCTGGATAAGACGGAGGCCCTTCTATTCCATGGGCCCCGTCGTGGTCCACCCCCTGGCGCTTCCATCATGGTCAACTCGGTTCTCGTACCGGTTCGGGCCCACATAAGATATCTGGGCTTGATCCTTGACGGCAGGTGGCTCTTCGACGAGCACTTTCGGCAGCTTACTCCAAAGTTGGTGGGCGCTGCGTCCGCCCTTGGGCGGCTTTTGCCCAACCTGGGAGGACCCAGCGTCGCAACAAGGTGGCTGTACACGGGGGTTGTCCGGTCAATGGCACTATACGGTGCACCGGTGTTGGCGGAGGCTCTGACCGCCCAGAATAGGGCACGCCTCTGGCGTCCTCAGAGAGTTATGGCGGTTAGAGCCATACGCGGTTACCGCACCGTATCGACGGAAGCGGCATGCGCATTGGCCGGAACACCCCCGTGGGATTTGGAGGCGGAAGTGCTCGCCGAAGTTTATCGGCGAACGGCTGACTTCCGGGCGGTTGGCGGCAGACAGCCCCCGCCCGAAGAGGTACGCGAGTGGCGTGAAGCCGCACGCCGAGCCACAATGGCTCGTTGGTCGTCCCGGCTGGAGGCTCCACGCGCTAGTTTTGCCGCCGTGGAGGCGCTCCAGCCGGTCATTGTTGAATGGACAGGGCGGCAGCACGGGGCTCTTTCCTTCCGACTGACGCAGGTTCTATCCGGGCACGGCTGCTTCGGGAAGTACCTGCACTCGGTTGCTAGGAGGGAAATGAGCCCCGCCTGTCACCACTGCGACTGTAGTGCGGACTCGGCTCAGCACACGCTTGCGGTTTGCCCCTCTTGGGCGTCGCAGCGTCGGGCCCTCACTACAGTTATCGGAGAGGATCTGTCGCTACTGGCTGTTATACGCTCCATGGCCAGTAGCGACAGGAAGTTTAATGCGGTTGCAACCTTCTGCGAGGACGTTATCTCGCAGAAGGAGGCGGCGGAGCGGGCCCGGGAGGACGATCTCCATTCGGATCTAATCCGCCGGGGGGGAACCGGGCGGCGGAGACGCGCCTACCAGCGCCTCATGCCGCCCTGAGTGTGGCTGCGGGTGGTCGGGACGGGTTTTCCCCTCCACCCGCTTTAATGGCCAGCCGCGAGGAGGTGACGTCCGCGTGTGTCTGGACGCCGCCTTATTGATAGGTTACCAGTAGGTGGTGCCCGCATAGTGCGGGCAGGCGCTAGGAGGGGTCCGGATGTCTTAATAAAGCTGTTCCCGGATTCCTCCTATTTTAAGCGCAGTATGGCACACCGTGTGGTTTTAGTCGGTTCGATTCCGACACACCGTTCCGCCGAAAACCTCGATGAAACGTTCCACACGAAAAAAAAAAAAAAAAATGGTAACCAGACTGCTGATAAACATACTTATATATTTCTAAATACATACATATTATAGATAAAAACCAACCAACACCTGTGTAGCATTCTCATTTGTCAGCCAACACCTGTGTAGCATTCTCATTTTGTGATTCAGCTATGCCATGGAACATAAGCATCTTTCGTCTACTTTGCATCTCCAGCTGATCAATATTTCAATGCAGTAACTCCACTTGTTTTTGCAGCATTCTGAGTGCCTGTGTAACAAACAATTTAAAGTTTGTAAAGTCTGCCACCAGCGATGGAAGAGATGGTGGTGCATTGGGCTTCTTTAATTCCTCCATTTGGGCTTCGAAGTCAGCCATTCTCTTCTGAAAAGTGTTCACTAAGGTAGCCATAGTGTTCTCAAGTGAATCCGTGCTTAGTGACATTGTTAATTGTATTATTTTAGAGGAGATAAACACTGTTCTGGCAGGTATTGTATTTATTTTTTATTACTAAGCATTAATTAAGGTCAATATACTTGTTTTATAATTTTTTATCTGATTGTCACGTATACGTTTTTTTTTTTATGCGATAGGGGGCAAACGAGCAGACGGGTCACCTGATGGTAAGTGACTACCGCCGCCCATGGACACCCGCAACTCAAGAGTCACAAGTGCGTTGCCGGCCTTTTAGGTAGAGGTACGCTCTCTTCTTGAAGGTTTGAAGGTCGTATCGGTTCGGAAATACGGCAGGCGACACATAAGCTGGTTGTGCGAGGCAAAAAGCTTCTGGAGAAGCGCACAGTGGTGGAGTGCCAATCGTCCAGGTGATGGGGATGGATATTTTGACGCGTAGGACGATGGCGGAAACCAGCAGCCGATATAAGTCCGAACAATTCCTCTGAACACTCCCCATGATACAAGCGATAGAGGATGCAGAGTGAAGCTACATCTCTACGCAACGCCAAGGTGTCAAGTCGATCAGAAATATCTTGGCAGTCGATGATGTGAGTCGCTCTCCGTTGAATGCGGTCAAGAGGGAGAAGTTGGTACTGGGGTGCACCTGCATAGAGATGAGAACAGTATTCCATGTGCGGCCGAACCTGCGCCTTATAAAGTTGCAGGTGGTGGGCCGGAGTAAAATACTGTCTCGATCTGTTTAGCAAACCAAGCTTCTTCGAGGCTAATATGGCCTTACTCTCTAAGTGACCGCGAAACTGGACTTCGCTTGATATATCGATGCCAAGGATTCCGATAGTGGCTGATGATGATGATTTACGTATGACTATTCTGTTATTGGAGGGCTTTTTAGTACAGGGACATTAACTTGCCAACAGCTCTTGTAGTGTAAAGTCTAATAGTGGAAGAGCCATGTTTAGGCGCGAATGGGCCGGCTTGACCGGTAGGATACCGCCTCACAAAAAACCGGTTGTGAAGTAACGCTTTTTGCGTTGCATTTCCCCAAATTGAGTGAGGTTTCCGGATTACATATGTATATACGCCTATATTAAGTCAACAACAATTTATTTCTAGCAACATTTTGAGAAAAATGAAATGACAGATAACCATTTCATATTATATTTTTGGAAACCCTAAAATGACCCGATGTAATGTGAAAAAAGCAATGTTTTATTGTAAACATTTGAGATAGTTGTACAACTTATAAATATTTTAACTTTTAGTGTGTGCCTACATAGTTCAAAATTCAGGTAGGATCAAAATTAAATAGTGTAATAAAATAATGTTCAAACGGAATTGAACAAATAATGCAGAAATATGTTGTAATATTTTATTTTAGCTTGTAGTTTAATACAAGCTCTCTTTCAGAAGGTAATGAGTAAGATGTAATTAAAATATTTAATAACTAGTAAATGAATTAAGGCGTTGTGACAGAGCCCCTTTTATTTATTTTTTTGTTATTTAGCAACGTTCTATACTCTCTCTCTTCCGAAATACGAGTTTTTACTCGACAAGAAGGCACTCCGAGTGAATTATACTGAATTATCCTGTTTTCTCGTAAAAAGTGCCTTACTGGTTTTTACGATCGTATTTGTTTGTACATCTTTAATCGGTACCATTTGTTTTCGCATATACATATGTGTAATGCATTTTTTGTTAAATCTCTTTAAACTAATATCATCACATACGCAAAGTTTTATTTATGGGTTCTTCTTGCAATGAATATAATTTTAACTGCATATTATAAAGTATTTTTAATCATAAGAACTGACTGCCGAATATGTGCAACAAAAAAGTTTACTGGGACACAATACATCAACATTTAATGGTCTCGTTAAACCTTTATTTATAAAAAGAATAAATCATTTCTCTGTTGACGTAGTACTTAGTACTTAAAATATCCCAATTCAAAAATCATTTCCATAAATATTTGTGCATCAATTAATCCGCCACCTGGATAAAAGCATTGTTCTTAATGTCAATCTGAAAACATACTGTTTAACGTTCACTCACTAACGTAGCCGCTCTTTAAAAACCGAAGACGAAAAGTGTGACGGCCCTTCAATTGAAGTATGAGATCTCGCTTAACCTAATCCTCTATACTACTTTCCTACGTTATAACACATTATAATACTAAGTCTGTAATAGCAATTGGAAATACTAAAATAAATCTAGAACGAAATTATGATTTATTTTTTATTATTTATTTTAGTATTTTTTCTAGATTTATTTAGTGTTGTGTATATTATTAAATACAAAAGAAAAATATTTGTATTGGGCTCGAATCTAAAACACGTGTGTAGTAAGACGATTTCTTGATTATTGCGTTATCTCTGCAGTCGTATGAACTCTTAACTCGATATCTTATGTCATGACTCTTATGTCATTGAGCTTTGGCGTCAGACACTCACACATACATATTAGCATTGTTTTTACATGCAAAAGTATGAATGTCCAGTGGTGAGGTGACCACTTATGGTTACCTCACCACTGGACTGCCACGCCGAGTGTTGTGGGTTCGATCCCCACGCAGGACGTTCTGGGTGTTCTTTGTGCCCGTTATTTGAATGTTTGTAAAGTCCACTTTTAAAGCTTAACTTATTTATTTTAATTTGTAAAATCTTCATCTACAGTTTCTGTTATGCCAGTAGTAGGGGTTGTATTTTATGTTGGTTGTTTGATAATAAACATATCCAATGTTTTATTGAAAATTATTTCAAATAAATTCTACACATGCTGTAAAAGTGATCTTTGTACTGATGTGAGTTCGTTATGTTACACGTCTGATTATTTGACAAAAAATGTTGTTCAAATATCGAAAAATATTTAGAAATAGAGGATTATATTATTCATACTTGTACTAATATTATTATGCTTCAAACGAAATAACGTTATTTCTAGATGCGGGTACTCCTAATGATTTTAGTGTTTGATTTTTATTAAACTAAGATAGGCCGAAGAAGCAAGAAAGAGAGTTACAAGTGTTTACCTATAAACACTAGCAGTAAAGTCTTATTCCCGATTCGCCAGTCACCACTATTTTGACTCCACGAATAGCGTAGTGGTTTAAGTGGTCACCTCGCTACTACACTGCCGAGTTAATTGCTGTGGATTTGATCCCCACATGGGACACTATTTAGTGTACTACCTTAATTTGTGATTCTGAGTCGTTGTCATCTTTGTGTCCGTTATTTGAATGTTTATAAAGTTCCCACTATATAGGAATTAACCCTAGTGCGGGAGTTGTCTTTTTATAAGATTTTTTTTTAAAAGAAAACGTAATAACTAACTCGTAGTTACCAAATGATCATCTATGTATATCTATATATATATCTATTCATATTATAGCTAAGAACCGACCCGACCGTTATTCACGTTCATTTTCAAATAAAAAAAAACTGCATCGAAATCAATCAATTTGTTTAGAAGCTACGATGCCAGAAATAGACACAGATACAGCGGGTTACAAAATTTAATACTTATTATGAATTTAAAATCAATACCGCAGACAATAAAAGAGCTGATGATCTTCAAAACGCCCAAACTAATTTTGATAAAACATATCTAAGAACTATCAGTAGGAAACCTGCTTTCAGAATAGCCGTCGAACTTGTAACTATATGCTTTGTAAATCAAATAATAAAACGGGTGATGTGACACTTAATAATTAAATATTAGTAGGTACATTGCAGGTTAGATGTTTGTTGCCTGCTTAATTTAATATTTAATGGGAAAGGTAGAGCAAAAGATGGTTTGGGTGAAGAAAAAAATCGTGGCTACGTAACATTCCGGTAGACAAGTATTACCTCCGTTGAACATCTATTCCGCATTTCAATGAATAGGGAAGAATAGAAGTAGCTGACACTGACCTTCAGGATTGAATTGAATTGATTAAACAAGAAGAAGAATGGATATGGTATTAATGAAATTTAAACACTACTCTGATATTTATACATAAATTATAATTAAATTCTATTGGTAAGCACCTTCTAGCCTAACAGCGATTTGTGCTCCAAATATATCCTACCTACTTTTATAAATATATATTTTTTCAAGAAGTAGTTTATTTGGGAAATGTCATTGACAACATAACATTTTGAGCAACGCAGTTTCAAGTGTAATAATTGTCTTTTTTTATAGTATAGGGGGAAAAAACGAGCAGATGGGTCACCTGATGATAAGTGACTTCCTTCACCCATGAACACTTGCAACTCAAGAGTAACAAGACTGCTGTCGGCTTTTTAGGGTTTACTTTAACTCAGTGGATATTTTTGTGTTAAATTGAACTAGAGATGGCCTCCTGTGTGTGTTTTACGCTCTGGAATTCAAAACTTAAAATTATACATATTAAAACTATCGTACTTCATCATATCAAATTGAGCAGATAAAGCAAAGACAATAAACGCTGTTTCTATCTTCACACCATTCCCCTAATAAATTATACCATAATATAAGACCGATGAAACATATGCATTGTAAGCTGTAATTACAGTTGATTTATCGTAAGAAACAGTTGTTACATAAAGTTTTGGTCGTATTTTAGGGTCGTCTAGTTGACCTCATAAATAACGTAAATCGCTAACAAATTCGTGATTTTTAAATCAGAAATCCTACTTTGAAACTGACAACTGATCATTAAAATGTATGTATCTATGAAGCTTACATTTCGTTAGAGACAGGGCTGACACTAATGAAATTATAGTAATTTAATACCAAGGTTGTTGGTGGGATATTCAAATTTTTCCGAACATACATATATGCATAAAAATTAATAACTAAAATCTTTAAAATTCTCAAGAAAATGAATAATAATGTTTTTTAAAAAAGTGTAACTACAGTAGGTAAAGTATTTTTATTTTTTAAAGTTTTAAGTTTAATAATTCATTTTTAGTTAACTAAAACAAGTATACTCGTATATCGGCTACGCATAACGCACCTAAACTTTAACTACACTTTTCAGAAACATCCATACACAAAATATAAATATACAACATGCAATCTATACATATATTCCAAGAGATTTCCACCGATATATTGACTAATCACGATATCTCTGGCACCATAAGGCGTAGAGACTTAAAAATTGGTAGGAATATTCCTTTCGCCGAGTAGAGGTCAGCTAAGAACGAATTGTACGAAATTACACCCACAAGGGGTGTTGCGTACAATGTCTCTTAGTTAGTTATATAGATTTTATTGTATACTAGCACACCTGTTGACACTAGTCAACAGGTGTGTTAGTATACAATTATGGTGGTGGTGGTGGTGGTGGTGTATATGTATATTATATAAATGTGCAATATATTGTGACTCTTCAGTTGCAGGTGTCAGATAACTCGTCTGCTCACTAGCCATTTATTAATAAAAAAATTCGTGAGTTGTAATACAATCGTTAATAAATAATACAAAAAATACGCCTTTAAAAGCTGTATAAGCTAATTGTCCTGTAGCTGTAAAGGCAGTAAATGCCTCTCAATTTTATTCTTACTGTTTATATACATAGCCTAACAATGGAGGTATTTTATTTCAAAGCAAGTAACTTAATACGTAGCCTCTCTACATTTCGTTTTCCTGGAATAATGTAGAAGATAGGTAACTCTTTATTGTGCAAAAAAAAAACATAATGATAGTACAGTTTGTACACATTGGTATAAGTCTTATGATGTAAAGTTATAAAAGTGAAATAAATAAATTAAAATATAAAGGTTGTACAATTGGCGGCAAGTGTAATGTAATGTCTTTGTGGACAATAAATAAGACTATACAATACGACATAAGGATTATAAAAAATCTATACCTTTCCAGTATACATTATAGTATAATACCGTGGCCTAGTCCTAGTAGCAAAACCTACTTCAAAACCTAACACAGAAAACTGTTGAAGTGCTATTGTCTGGCATCAAGGAACAATGAGAATCCTACCCATTATAGATTAATAGCCGCCCACTAAGCGCTTATATTAAGGACTTGCGCTTATATAGTCGTACTATCAAAACTAGTATAGGCAGTTTTCCAGACACAGATTTTTTTTTGTAAGAAGTTAACACACATTATCGCACAGGTAGAATAATAGGAAGTAGGTGGCGTTTATTTTGGTGTAAATTATAATATCTAAGTAATTAATTCGTTAGGCCGAGTTTCAGTTGGCCATTGTCCCAAACCTACTATTTTGAATATAATCTTCTTTATTGTACACCATTACCATCAAGTACAGATGACAGAAAAAATACAGGTCTAAGATACTAATAAATTATAATAGATAATACATATAATATAAAAATGTAATCAAACCCTAGCTACTAGACTCCCCGGACGTTCCATATTCCTTTTAAGACTGAGCCACAGACGTGGCTAATCCTTTTCATATCGCGTTACTCTTGCACGATAGTAAAAGAGTATGGCGTAGAAGTGTTTATTAAAAATTTAATTAAAAATGAAATACTTCTCAGTAATCTTCGGCTTTAGTTTTATGTTTCGTAATAAACAAGTAAGAGATTTATATTGAAACGTGTTTTTATATAGCGGAATTTAATTAAAATAATAATTCTTTATTTTATAGTATGTCCATACGTATGATGTTTACATGAGAAGACAAGAAACTAACGTATTTGAACATAAACATATGCCTTTAGAATATTAGAATCTCGCTCATCCGCAATGACCTTCAGGATGCTATTAGTGCTTCCTCGTTCCCTACTCATCATTAACGTCAGTATGATGGCATGAAACCCCTTAATTCTTGCTTCAGTAAACATACTAGAGGCACTCAAAAATCAATGCAGCCCTAACAACATCCTGAATCGATTGTTAGATTGGACACGCAGAGCACTTTTTTTTCAGTGGTAGAGCCCCTTTTCTCTCCCTCATCTCCTTTCTCCTCTTTCCCATCTCCTCATCCCTCCTCTCTTTTTTCCGCTCCCTGCATCCCCCATCCCTCATCACCCTCAAAGGCGGGCAGCGCACTTGCGACTCTTGAGTTGCAAGTATCCATGGACGGCGGTGTCACTTACCATCAGGTGACCCGTCTGTTCGTCTGTCCCCCTATGGTATAAAAAAAAGCGATCTCGGAGTATGAATCACCTGATGGTAAGTGACTACCGCCGCCCATGGACACCCGCAACTCAAGAGTCACAAGTGCGTTGGCCTTTCAGGTACGGAGGAGTACGCTCTTTTCTTGAAGGTTTGAACGTCGTATCGGTCCGGAAATACGGCAGACGACAATTTGTTCCACAGGTTGGTTGTGCGAGGCAAAAAGATTCTGGAGAAGCGCACAGTGGTGGAGTGCCGATTGTCCAGGTGATGAAGATGGATATTTTGTCGCGTAGGAGGATAGCGGAAACCTGCAGCCGGTATAAGTCCGAACAATTCCTCTGAACACTCCCCATGATACAAGCGATAGAGGATGCAGAGTGAAGCTACATCTCTACGCAACGTCAAGGTGTCAAGTCGATCAGAAATATATTGGCAGTCGATGATGCGAGTCGCTCTCCGTTGAATGCGGTCAAGAGGGAGAAGCTGCAGCTTTTATCCTTATCAGACAAATCAGGGGTTCTGTTCTTTACTACTAGTTTTCATTAGATCAGCAGGCAAGTAACTCATATATAACGTATAAAACATTTCAATTACTCAATGTATATGGACACCGGCATAATACCTATGGTTAATGTGGCGTTATAACGTCATGGTTCTATTTATGCTTGTTTAATTATGAAGTCTCTAGTCTCAGGAATTTCACTGACAAAGAAACGGATAAGAGACACCTAAGGCTTAAAACTGAAATACGAATTTTGACATGGATGTTCGGCATCACTGGAAAGACTACATTGCCAGAAGAGATTTGAGACAGTATTCTAAATATTTTTAAGTCACCAGCCCTATAAATAAAAACAATGTTTTTAAATAAGTCCTAAAAATATTCCAGTTTAGTTTTGGATAAATATAACGCGTCCTAAAATGTTCTTAGTCTTGATTATTTTACAATTTATGTCTGGAAATATGCTTTTAAAATAGAATTCTGTTTTATAGTACCTACTAATAAATCCTATAAACGAAATCTGCATATCTCACTGAAATTAGTCCTTCCAAGCAAATTTAGCAAAACTAGCTAGATTAATATGCAACACGCATTCGATAGCAATATGCTTTTGAATTACTAACATTTAGAATTCTAGAATTGTTTAAATTTGTAGCCATGCTCTCATTAATAAAGTTACAAATAAAACTAAATAACTTATCTTAAAATAAATTATTTAGAAAATTATCACCGACTTCACCGACTTCAATGTGTCTTAAACATAATAAGTTGTTGTAAACTGTGATCTTCATCAAATTTCATCAGAGTACATTCAATTTAATAAAAAAAGAATCATTGTCATCGATTCAGCAATAACAATAATATTTCGTAATGTATCAAAGAAAACACGCATTCTAATTTATTTATTTATAACATTAATGTTCTACATAACCTACCCTAAGCGGCCTGCGTACAGGCGCACTTGTTCTTAACAAACTTTTGTTAGCTTCACTTGCAACTAACTAACTTACTACCTAGCTAATTAATTCACTAAAAGTGTAAACCAATCTTGGAAGTCAATTGTAACTTTCTATTGATTGTCGTCTTAGGGTATTTTTTTTTTTTATATTATTATTGTATTATTAGGGGCAAACGAGCAGACGGGTCACCTGACAAGAGTCACAAGTCCCTTGCCGGCCCTGTAGAGTGATGAGGGATGGGGGGATGCGGAGGGAGAAAGAAGAGAAGGGGAGAGGGGAGAGGAAAGAGGAGAGGGGGAGCTAGGCCTCCGGAAACCTCACAAATTTCGGGGAAATAAAACGCAAGCTACGAGACTACTAAGTGAGGTTGTGGTATCGCATCGGTCGAGCCGGCCCATTCGTGCCTGGCATGGCTCCTCCACTGTTAAAGTGGTAGTTTGGATGTCAATACTACAATTTGGTATCTATAGTAGAGCTGTTTAGTTGCTACTAGTTTACTACAAACCTTCGATTTTGGCCTCACACGAATTGTTGTGCTGAGTCCAAGATACTGGTATTATTAACGATGAGTTGATAATTAAAACAGGAGGTAAATAGTAGAACTCTTCAATGGTTACTATTTCAACCAAGTTTAGGCTGATTTGTATTGCTTTAACAACGCGAATACATACTTTAGTAAAAAGCGTGTACTATAATTTATCTTATTTTGTATTTGCATTTGCAGTCTCTTATCTCGCGACGGGATGTTTTAGAGAAAAAGAAAATCTATGTAAATATTGCATATTATTAGCAAAAGGAAAAGGAGGTTCTCAACGGTCCATAGATACCTAAAACCTTGGATACTGGAAAGTTCGGTCGAAACAAAGCTTGGTTCGGTGATAAAACAAAAGAAAAAAGATTTAGTATATATTTACATAATGCTTCAATGCACTTTCCTTGTGAGTATTAGAGTCCACCGAGAATGTAACATAATATTACCTACTTCATAACTGAAATTTATGAGGTAATGAGATGTCTATGTATCGAAAGATTTCACAGTCCCCATGGTGGCGGTACTAAAACTTTATTGGAATTCACTAAAATTTTTACATCTTATCAAGGAGATGTAATAAAATGCCAGCTAAGTTTCGTTTATAGTGGTGTCAATATTATATTTTTTACCTAACAGAAAACGTTTTTAGAAATATTTGTTTGCGAGGGATGCTTACATCTGTTTTGTTTGTGGGGAATAGTAAAATTGACTTTTTATGCCGAGATATATTTATCGGCTTCTAATCCGCCATCCAGCACTAATGGTACGGGAGCGAGCAACGTTTGAAAAGTAAGAATTTTAGGTCAGCTGATTTTGTGATATGTCGTCCTTCTTGCACTTTCGGTTAGAGTCTGGGCTATCTAGCTGGCGGTAGCGGTTGCGTTCATTAGTGCGCATCCTACCTGTCCAGGTAATAATCCTGATTTTTAAAAACATTTTAAAAGGCGTAATTTCAATTTTTTTGTTTTTAAATAAGTCTACCTGACATACTTTTTTTATTGCCAGACATTTTTGACTATGCTAACTATGTGCCAGACGCGATTTTAATTTTTTTTTTATAAAAATTTCAAGGTATTTTCTAATGTCTGTAATTTTAATATTATGTTATTTAAAGATAAGAAAAACTTAAAATAAATTTGACAGACATTAACTCGATTGTTAAGTCTTGAATTAAAATGAAAAAGTCATGAAAAGTATTGCAGTATAATGCTAGTAGTCCGAGAGAGACAGTTGCAAAATAAGTCGAGAATGATACAGAGAACCATTACAAAAGTAAATTACTTATCACTATACATATAATAAAAATAATAATTATAATAATAATATTATTATATACGATTTATATACGAATTTAAATAAAAATCGTATATGCCTGGAGGGAATACAGGCTTACGATAATATAAAAATCTTAGATGAAAAGAATAATTAGATAACATTTTCGTTGAGATAGACCGGATAGCCAATAAATAAATTCAGAATTAAAAATTAACCGTCTTCAAGAAATAATATTGAATAATAATAATAATAACAATCATTCTAGTCAGAGCAAGTTTAAAAAAAAATTAAGCATGAAAAGGAATATAAAATTAGATTAAAATTGAAAAAAAACAACACTTTTTATTTAAATTGTTCTGATTACTAAATGTAAATTATAAATAATTAATATTAAGTTTTTCAAGTTGTTTCAGCCTATAGTGACGTCACAAAAAAAGAGGCATCTTCATAATCATCATCATCATCGTCGCTGTCTTTGTCAGTGTCATTAATATCATCTTCTTGGGAACTTTCGTTATCTTCTAAAACTCTATCATCTGCAACAGAAAAAAAATAAACAGTGTAATTCTTTTTGCTAATTATAAAACATTTTAGTTATTATTGATAAATATTCCATTTCACACTTACTTTGAACAATAATATCTGCAACTGAGGATGGTAATTGATCTCCCAAAAACCAGACAAAATCATATTTGTCACCGTTAATGGTCCAACCGAAAGCCATTGGAGATAAAGATGTTGGATGTTTTGAGTGAGCATTTCTCCAAATTCGTCACATAACGAACCCTCAATAAATGCTGTTGCAATTCCGCTTTACAGGGTGGCAAACTGGATGAGTAAAAATTTCGAAATTTTTTGTCGAAGTTCTCATCTGATTTTTTAGACTTAAACGTACTTGAAAATAAATGAAATCGAACATCATTAACATTGGAACAATTTTTAACTCCATACATTTGACAAATAAATTTCTCCAGGGTTACAAACGTAGTTTCAAGTACTTCTTCGTCATCCGTAATTATATTATCAAAAGCTAACTGGTATTCTTTAGAATTTTCTAATATTTTAAAAGGCTTAACTTTGCCTTTCCTAAAAAAAGCTGGCGTGTAATCACATCCGGTTATTGCGTGGACGCATGGTAAAGCTTTGCATAAAGAGTCACCAAGAATCCGGTGTAATTCATTGATGTTTATGTAACACTGATGATTTCCAACACCCATATTTATCCAAATTTTCAAAAATGCTTTCAGGTGATCCATATTTCCCAGAAGTATAATTAAAATATCAGAATCAGAACAGCGTATAACAACTTCTGCGTAAAAATCGATTTGGCAAATATGAAATATAATCCTAGAATCAGCTTCTTCGTGTTCTTCACACTTTTAATTACTTTGTTATTTATCACTACTAGCATTATACTGCAATACTTTTCATGACTTTTTCATTTTAATTCAAGACTTAACAATCGAATTAATGTCTGGCAAATTTATTTTAAGTTTTTTTTATCTTTAAATAACATAATATTAAAATTACAGACATTATAAAATACTTTGAAATTTTTATAAAAAAAAAATTAAAATCGCGTCTGGCTCATACTTAGCATTGTCAAAAATGTCTGGCAATAAAAAAAATATGTCAGGTAGACTTATTTAAAAACAAAACATTAGAAATTACGCCTTCTAAAATGTTTTTAAAATCCAAGATTATTACCTGGACAGGTAGGATGCGCACTAATGAACGCAACCGCTACCGCCAGCCAGATAGCCCAGACTCTAACCGAAAGTGCAAGAAGGACGACATATCATAAAATCAGCTGACCTAAAATTCTTTCTCAAAAACGTTGCTAGCTCCTATACTATAAATACATCGTTTTTATTTATGGTATATATTACTAAACTTTTTTTTTTTTATCTGACTGTTGCATTAGCAAATAATCATTAAAATCAATAAATACTTTTACGTACACGGCAATGCAACAAATGACGGTATGTACTGCTGATGCAACTAATAACGTTATTTTTTTTTAAACTAGTGAGCACTATGTTGTTTTGTGTAAAAATGGATAAAAATGCCTTTTAGCTAATAATTAGTGTACATTACTAAAATAAGAAATATGGTTTAAAGATATGTATGGTTTATTTGTATGTTTATATTAGGTTTTAGTTGTGGCTATACATTTTATGACAAGCCTTTTAGCTTGGAAGAGCCACACGAATAGCAACATAAGTGTTCTTTAGTACTTATTAACTTAGTCAGCACAAGTTTTCAACTCAAGTTAAAACTTGCGCTAACTTGCTTTAATTAAATTATTTATAAATTAAGTTTATTGTGTACAGCTAACACCTTCTCATTTATATATTTGTCTTTTAAAAAGGTACACTCGATTTTACAATCTAACTCGCAAAAAAAAAAACTGTTAAAACGATTGACTATAAAATAAAGTCAAAAACTGCCTTCAAGGTGCTTTTCAAATATATTGATGCAATTTTATTGCAGTAACGTAACGTAATTCAAAGAAATAACCTCTAAGTCCTAACCGTTAAACAGTCGTACCTTCGATCAGCAGATCAGCAACATGAGACGCAAATTTCTTAATACTTTTAAAAAGTATAGAAAAACCTTGTTAGTATATATAAAGTTTGATGTTTATATTTATAAAGTTTGAAGTTTCCCGATTTATTTACAATCAGAAAAACCCCTGCAAAACTGTATTGTACCGAATAAAAAAAGCAAACCTGCAAATTGGTCCACGATTGCCGGAGAAATCAATTAGTATAATTAAAAAAACACATATCGTTAAACATAGCCTCCGAACCTCCTCCTTTATTGAAGTCAGTTAGAAACGAAAATAGTTTATTATATGTTTTATTTAAATAATCGCATCAGGAATAATTACTGCCGCGTTAGGCTTTACAAACATTCATTCAACGAACGTAAAGAACACCCAGACTCGGGACAACAATTTAGACTATGTTATTATGTATTAACTAGACCTCCAGTTCAGCAGTCAGGATGACCAACAGGCTTGTAGTAAACAGATAAACAACCATACCGCTGGCCTTAGAACCTTCTCAGCAGTTTAGCCTGTAGGAACCTATTCGATTTGCAATTAGAATCTACAGAGAAATTCTATTAGTAAATTTCAAATTCCCAATCAGTGAATCGTTGCCGCTTTGGTTATAGAATTATTCTGTTTGGAGCGCAATCAAATCGTAACTTGATTGAACAAAATTCTATACTGAAAATTACTTATACAGCCGGTACGTAATACGTCATTGTAGAAACGGATTGCTTTTTAAAACGGTGTTCAGTTTTTTTTTTTTTTAATGAAGTCAATTTAAGGCTGAGAAAAGAATAAACGATAATTTTAATATTACATCATTACTAGAAGAAGCATTATACAAAGAAGTGTCACACACATAATTTACAAAGGATTTATTGCTAATTGCTATCTTTTGCAGGCAAGCTTAGGATGGATCAAAATGATTCGGAGGTACTTCGTAGGGAATTTTAAAGGAAATCTACTTACAACTACCTAATAAATATATTATATTAAATACATACATAAAAAAGTTTAAAAAGTGATTAGGAGTTAATGTGCTAATGCTTGAAGCGTCTGAGCTAAGAACACATAGAGGGCGGTCGTTTAGCATTCCTTCAATCTGAACGAGGATTGTGTTGAGTTCTTCGTATGTAAGTACTTGAATTCCAATAATTTTATAGAGATGCGATAGGCCATGTATTAATAGGCTGTGCAACCCATTCTGAAACCAAAGCTGTAAGGCGTTACAGTTTATCATGCAATATGCAACATGATACCAGTTTCAGCGTTAAGTTTAGCGTTAATTTCGGTAATTCGATTTGCGACAAAGGCGTGGAATTTAAGAGCGGGTGAGTAAAACCAACTCAGCGCGACTGTGGAATCAGAGAATGCGAATATTGAGTTTATTTTACAGCGTTTCTTTCATATATTATTTACTGAGTCAAATCTAAAACGGTCTATGACCTGGCGTGAGTTATACTTGAAAATACATTTTTTCTATGTCCGCTGACATGGCTATAGAAAACATGCGTAAATTAATAAATAAATAGAAAACGTTCTGTTGAAGGTTAGGTCCCGTGAATAACAAATCGTTAAGCGATTTTCCAGACGTTGTTTTAGCGCTGACGTCTAAAACTACGTGAATTTTCGATGCGGTTTTTTCTGGACGATAGACGACCCTATGCGGAATATAACAAGTTTGAGTTTGTGAATCGGAATTTACTTTAGATAAATAACCTTGATTAACATAATCTTGTATAGCTGCGTTATAATCGAAACGTTATTCAAGTGCGTTATTTAATTTCTAAGTTTATGAGGCGTCTTTTAGTGATATAGTACGAGTTTCCGACTAAAAAAGGGTCATATGAAAATAGGAGCGTTACGGTATATCTGCCCGCTTCATAGCGGGAATGCATTGCCTGAAAAATACGTTCTCAGGTTTGAGTTTGAGAAGAACAGAAAAATGTTTTATTATTATTTTTATGCGTGTTTAAATCGAAGTTATCACACTGAGCCCTACCCATCATTATGTAACCAAGCGTAGTTTTCATGGCAACAACTGAACACCGCGGAAAACTAATTTTATAGTTACCAACTAAATGCGGGAATTATTACCAAGCAAAATGAAAAAAATGTCCTCAGCCAATAGTATATCGCGTGTCTTAGTTGCATTATATCAATGCGGCGGTTTGTAATGCTGTCAACAACAAAAGACACGTAACTTATTTCGTTGTCCGTTACAATTGTATGCATAAACATATGCGGTAGGTAAGAGTACAGCAGTAGAATTAAAATCTCCATTTTTGGAATAAGAATTCGTAACTGATAACGACACATTAGCATTTTCAGCATTCAAAACTGAGTCTTGTGTATACCAAAAAAATATATATTAAGAAAGTTCAATGGCAGTGCTACTTTACAATTATAATATTATGAAAGCAATCTTATGTAAATGATTGCCTAGTATACAATAGTGAATTATTACTGACTCTAGTAGTATTGACTATTATGTAGTATTAGAAAAAATACTACACTAGCAGACTGTAATACTTTTTCCTGAATCATTACCACTCTGTCACCACTGACACTGGATCATGATTTGATATGCTTTTAATGAATTAAGGATTCAGGATCAGGTCAGTAAAGTTAACAAACAATTCATCATCTGCTTAAAGGAAGTAGTAGTTTTCTTACTTTATTCTCGATAGAGTTGAATAGGGCCACCCCATCTCTTTCTGTAGGTGTCATAAAAGGCAACTGAGGGATTGGACTGTTATATTACTGTTATAAAATTTACTGAATTTTTTTATGGGATGGAGGTTCCCTGTCGGAGATGGATTCTACTAAAGAACAGTTACTTATCTCACCCGATAATACATTCCTTAGCAATACAATAACATAGAATCTGTTATTAATTTTAACAATCTAATCTAATTAACATAATACATGGGTTCAGGTACTACGAAAGCCATGTTTAGAAATATTTTTTGAAGCACTTACTTACCTTTTAGAGGTCACAGAGTTTGATTGATTACCGGAACACGTAAACAACATATTCAAAAGAAAAAAAAGCAATACTAGTAATGTTTATCCTTAGGATAGAAAGGAAGCTACATGCCCCCCCAACTGTATCCTTACGTTGTCGTCGTGGGGGGGCTTGCGCGGGTCAATGATCCCTGGGGCTGTGCTGTGTGTGTGTGATCGTGGGTCTTATTATGGAAACAATGAACAACCAAAACAAAAAACCAACTGAAGAAAAAAAGAAGGAGAATGTGAAGAAGAGGGAAAATATAACGAAGAAGAAAGCGGACGACACCTCGTCAAACGACGAAGAAGTCTTATTGGAGATGACTATGTCAGTGGAGCTCCCAGAAGTAACTCTGGCCTCTGGGAGCAGTCGCAGGTTGGAAAGACTACGCTCGAATGCCGACTCGGAGATGATGGTTGAGCCTCGCGATATCGAGACCAGGAAGCGTGGTCGCTCGATGGACGAGGAACCTGAAACATCCACAGAAATGCTTCCTCCCAAAGTGGCTAGCAGCAAAAGAGGAAGGTCGAGGTCGCGTACCCCTATACCGTCTTTGGCAAGTTCTGCCTTCTCCAGGGCGGGTGAGTACGCGCGAGTACGTGCAGAAGGAGAAATCGTCGCCGAGGAGGAGATCGCCGATCTTCTACTTAAAATCCGTCCACCGGTAGAAATAGGTTCCGTCCCTCTAACACCCGTGGCTTTGAAGGAAACGGTGACGGCGGCAGTGGCTATTATAAACAAGGTGGCCACCAAGTCCACCAAACTAAAGGGCACCTTTGTAAAAGCCCTGAAGGACTCTTCCTCCGCCGTCTCGGTGGTCGTCGAAACACTCATTGGGGATGTGGCGCGTCTCCAGGCGGCAAATGACCGTCTCACGGAACAGGTGGCCGAACTGAGTGCACAGTTTGCCCAATTCCGGGCTCAGTCAGATAGCTCTGGGCGTCGGAGCCAGGTTTCGCAGCAACCAACCTCCACTCCAGCGCCCTCCGAGGTGTCTGAAGTGCCGGATTCCCACCTGCGTAAAATCATTGAAGCAGTGTGGAGGATGATGGACGGACGCCTCGCGGGGCTAGAGGCAAGACTGCCTCCAGCTCCAATTATTCGGCCACCGCTTGCAGCGGGAAAACCCAAGGCCACATCGGCTCCGAAGCCGCTCCCGGTCTCAGGTGGCAGCGTCGCAATTTCCTACGCGGCAGCTGCGTCTGCGTCAGCGCCTGCCACCGCACCGAGGACTCGAAACGCGGCTAGGACTGGTACGGGGTCAAGGTCAGAGTTCCCTCCGCTCACCTCTCCAAGACCTGGACCAGGCAGCCAGACACAAAGGTGTCCAGGACGAGGTAAAAGCGTCCCTAGCGCTACCACTGATGCTAAGTCTGTCCCTGTTCCCTCAACGTCTTCCCCCTCCAGTGATGGATGGCAGAAAGTTGAGGGGGGTAAGAAGAAGAGGTCCCGAAAGAGTTACAAGAAGGCCACCAAAAGTGCAGCCTCTGCGCCTCAGAATACGTCGGTGGCAGTCACTGCCACAAAGAAGGCAAGGAAATTGCAGGCGCCCAAAACGGCGGCTGTGGTTGTCACCGTGTTGCCGGAGGCGGCGACCACTGGGCTATCCTACGCGGCGGTTTTTAAGAAGGTCCGGGATAGCCTCGGTGGCGAATTCGGGGCCTCAGGTGTGAGGCTGCGCCTTGCCCAGACGGGGGCTCGAGTTTTGGAGTTTCCAGGTGCTGAAGGGGCAAAGACGGCGGACGTCATTGCGGAGAAGCTGCGGGGAGTTTTTGCAGCGTCGGATGGTGTCAAAGTCGTTAGGCCTACCAAGTGCGCTGAGCTGCGCATTTCAGGCCTGGACGACTCTGTGACGGTGGAGGATGTTCGTGTTGCTATTCAGGAGAAGACGGAGTGCAACGCGGACATCATCAGAGTCGGTACCATCCGCCCCGGTCCGGGTGGTCTTGGCGCGGTGTGGGCCAGTTGTCCCGTTTCATCAGCCAAAATTTTGGGTGATGCCGGCAAGATCCTCATCGGTTTCGTGAATGCCAGAGTCACAATCCTGGCGGCGAAACCGATGAGGTGTTTTAAATGCCTCGGGTCGGGACACACCCGCGTCAAGTGCGAAAGTTGCTTTGACTGCAGCGGACTCTGCTTCCGCTGCGGTCAACCGGGGCACAGAGCGGCAGAATGTTCCGCCGCCCCTCACTGTCCGGCATGTGCGGCGGGTAATCTGCCCGCCAATCACCAGATGGGGCAGGGGGGCTGCAAACCTCCCCGCACTTTTCCGCAAGCATCGGTGGCTAGCCAATCGGCCAAGGCCGCCTCCGATGCTAATCGTGCTTCGTTGCCGTCGCCCATGGAGGAGGCTGTCGAGACGATCCAATAATGGACCAAGTCTCCAGCCTCCTTGTCCAGACGAACCTAAACCACTGTGCCGGTGCGCAGGACCTCTTCCTGCAAACCATGGCGGAGTGGTCGATTGGTGTCGCCGTAGCTGCGGAGCCTTATTACGTTCCTCCCCGTCCAAACTGGCTGGGTGACCGGGACAGCTCCGTGGCAGTCGTCGGCTCCACAGCGGCTCATTCCCCGCCCTTGTCGCTAAGAGACAAGGGTACTGGATATGTTGCCGCTGAGTGGGGGGGGATCACCATATATGGGATCTACTTCTCCCCTAACCGGAGTCTGAGCGATTTCGAGGTTTTTCTCAATAACCTGGAGACCTCGATACGGCGACTAGCGTCTGGGCACGTTTTAGTGCTGGGGGACTTCAACGCTAAGTCCGTTGCGTGGGGTTCCCCCAGGACGGACGCACGGGGCGATGCTGTACAAGAGTGGGCAACATCGGTGGGCCTCTGTCTCCTAAACAGAGGCACCACCAACACGTGCGTGCGACAGCAGGGGGGGTCGATAGTGGACCTTTCGTTCGCTACCCCTGCTCTTGCCGCACGAGTAAGGGACTGGCTTGTCCTGGAAGAGGTTGAGACGCTCTCGGATCACCTTTATATCCGATTTGAGCTCTCCCGTACCCAGGACCCCAGAAGGGGTCACATGGCGCGGCGTTCTTCCTGCTTTCCGCGGTGGTCTATTTCGAAGCTAGATCGGGATCTACTGGAGGAGGCAGCCATAATTCACTCTTGGCTGTCTCTGCAGCCTCCAACCGGGGAGGTAGACATAGGGGCAGGCCGCTTTCGTGATGCGATCACGCAGATCTGCGATGTGGCCATGCCCCGCGTTCAAGGTCGTCGGCCTCCAAGGAAGGAGGTCTACTGGTGGTCCCAGGAGTTGGCGGATCTCCGCGCGGCTTGTATTCGTGCCCGGAGATCCTACACCCGCAGTCGTCGGCGTCACCGCGAAGAAGGAGAAGAGGACCAGCTGCAAGAGGAGTACCGAGAAGCCCGGAAAACTCTAAAAAAACTCAAAACTCTCTGCCGCGCCAAAGAAGAGAAAAGAAAGGAGATGCTGGAGCACTCACCCCCATCGATGGCCCCTTTGGCTGGAGACAACGGGGAGTTCGGGGTGGAGGATGCTCTACCCATCACGGAGGCGGAGATAGGGGCGGCTGTTCTACGGATCCACTCCAAGAACACCGCCCCCGGGCCAGACGGGATTCCTGCCCGAGTGTTGGCCCTGGCCCTTGATCACATGGCAGACCGCCTCAGGGAGGTGTTCGACGCTAGCTTAGTGTCCGGGCGCTTCCCTGATTGCTGGAAAAGCGGGAAGCTGGTGCTTTTAAGGAAGCCGGGACGGCCGGCCGACTCGGTCGCGGCCTACAGACCCATTGTGCTGCTGGACGAGGCGGGTAAACTGTTTGAGAGGGTACTCTCTGCCCGCATCGTCCGGCACCTGGATGAGGTTGGCCCCGATTTGTCGGACGCCCAATTCGGTTTCCGAGCGGGTCGTTCGACGATCGGAGCTATAATGCGTTTGAGAGCCGTGACCGAGGAGGCTGTGAGCTGTGGCGGCGTACTGTTGGCGGTGTCGTTGGACATCGCCAACGCATTCAATAGTCTGCCATTCGTGCCATTCTTCATTAGGGAAGCTCTCCGCTATCACGGAGTGCCACAGTACCTGATGCGACTAGTGGCAGACTATTTAGAGGAGCGTACCGTCATGTACGAGGACCGAGATGGAATCCTATGTCATCGGCCCATGTCGTGCGGTGTTCCGCAGGGGTCTGTCCTTGGACCACTCCTGTGGAACATGGGGTACCACTGGGCTCTTCGTGGTGACTTCCCCCCCGGGCTGGGCGTAATCTGTTACGCCGATGACACTCTGGTCACAGCCCGGGGATCGAACTTTCAGGAGGCGGCGCGCCTGGCCACCAGGGGAGCCTCACTGGTGGTCCAGCGCATCGAGGCGCTAGGCTTGCGGGTGGCCCTGGACAAGACGGAGGCCCTTTTATTTCATGGTCCCCATCGTGGTCCACCCGCTGGCGCTGCCATCATGGTCAACTCGGTCCTCGTACCGGTTCGGGCCCACATTAAATATCTGGGCCTGATCCTTGACGGGAGGTGGCTCTTCGACGAGCACTTCCGGCAGCTTGCTCCAAAGCTGGTCGCCGCTGCGTCCGCCCTTGGGCGACTTTTGCCCAACTTGGGTGGACCCAGCGTCGCAACAAGACGGCTGTACACGGGGGTTGTCCGGTCAATGGCACTATACGGTGCACCGGTGTGGGCGGAAGCTCTGACCGCCCAGAATAGGGCACGCCTCTGGCGCCCTCAGAGGGTCATGGCGGTTAGAGCTATACGCGGTTACCGCACCGTGTCGACGGAGGCGGCGTGCGCGTTGGCCGGAACTCCCCCGTGGGACTTGTAGGCGGAAGTGCTCGCCGAAGTATATCGGCGGACGACTGATTTCCGGGCGGGTAGTGGCAATTGACCCCCGCCGAAGAGGTACGCGAGTGGCGTGAGGCCGCTCGCCGAGTCACTATGGCTCGTTGGTCGTCCCGGCTGGAGGCTCCATGTGCGGGCTTAGCCACCGTGGAGGCGCTCCAGCCGGTCATCGTCGAGTGGGCAGGGCGGCAGCACGGGACCCTTTCTTTCCGACTAACGCAGGTTCTTTCCGGGCACGGTTGCTTCGGAAGGTACCTGCACTCGGTCGCTAGGAGAGAATTGAGTCCCGTCTGTCACCACTGCGACTGTAGTGAGGACTCGGCCCAGCATACGCTCGCGGATTGCCCCGATTGGGCGACGCAGCGTCACTGCAGTCATTGGAGAGGATCTGTCACTACCGGCCATCATACGCTCCATGGTCGTCAGTGACAGGAATTTTACCGCGGTCGCAGCCTTCTGTGAGGAGGTCATCTCACAGAAGGAGGCGGCGGAGCGGGCCCGGGAGGATAATCTCCACTCGGACCCAATTCGCCGCCGGCGAACCGGGCGGCGGAGACGCGCTTACCAGCGCCTCATGCCGCCCTGAGTGTGGCTAGAATACCGGTTAGGTTACCCGCAGGTGGTGCCCGCATAGTGCGGGCAGGCGCTAGGAGGGGTCCGGATGTCTTAATAAAGCTGTTCCCGGATTCCTCCTATTTTAAGCGCAGTAAGGCACACCGTGTGGTTTTAGTCGGTTCGATTCCGACACACCGTTCCACCGAAAACCCAGGTGGAATGACGGCCCGAGGGGGTTTCCACACGAAAAAAAAAAAAAAAAAAAAGAAAGGAAGCTACATAACCATATTTTAATTTGTATGCAACTAGATATAACTAATTGTGCTAAATTTATTGTTACTTCTGTGTCAGTGGAAGATGAATTATGATTGTTGATCATTCGGCATTGCTATAGACCAAAATGTCTAAACCACGAAGGACTCGTACCGCCTGCATCTTTAAGACATAATTAGTACTTTTATCAGTACACATTTATGACGGGATTCCTTAATATCTACAGGAGATTATACTATGAAATTTTAAAGGAAGTTCTAAACTTGTTAGTGGGACCTGCAACATGTACAAGCTAACTTAAACAGAAATTCTTTTCAAATGATTGCTAGCAATATATAAAATGAAAAAAAAAAAACTGCTAAACCCCTGGTACTAGGTTCGATTCCCATATAAAAAACTTTGAAGTCCATCAATTGTAGTCCCTAGTCTGGGTTTTCTCTGTTTGTGGATTGAATGTTTGTAAAAAGGAACACACGCGACACAGGAATTATTCGTATGGCGGGAGTTGTCATGTAAAAGTAAATATATGTACCTATTTAAGTAGCTAAAACCAATTTATATATTATTTACTGATGATTCGTGTTGCTGATGCTTGTTGCAAGTATTGTTAATGAAAGTGTTAGTCACACTTAAACAGTTGCAAAAGTTAGTTCTACGAAAGTGCCACTTTAAGTGGCATAACTAATATTCACTGATATTTGGCCTAATTTAGTAGAAAATAGACAAGTGTAAATGGTTTATATTATGTTAAAAATTTTGGTGTAAATAGCCAACCAAAACATTGGATGTTTCATATATATTACATCCCATGACATTTTAAGAACGTTCCATAACACATTTATGTACGTAAACCCTTAACTATACAGCTATTCAGTTAAAATATAGTCATTTTTTATACATTTCATATGTGAGACCAACACTTGACTAACAATAAGCCCTCACAGAAAACCGGTTGTTTAGTAATGCTTGCGTTATGTTTCAACAAATGAGCGAGGCTTCCGGATGCTTAACAATCCTTCTTTCCCTTCCCGTCTTTCCTTACCCTCTTTTCCTTTCCACATCGCTCGTCTTGAGTCTCGTCTCGTCTCGAGTCTTGAGTTGTAAGTCAATGGGCGGCAGTAATCATTTACCATCAGGTGATCCATCAGCTCGTTTGCCGACCTATATCATAACAAAAACATGTAGAAATGGCTTATTAAATTTTGTAAAAAACGTGTCATGTATTTTATCGTGTAATTGACATTTCAAATCACAAAGGTTTTAATCAGATAATCACTTATTCTAAAAAACTGTTGACTGTACGAAGGTTCGACCGAATGCCTCCACGGTCGGAAACTAGTATTTAATAAAGCCACCTATTGAGCTGTAAAAGAGTTTACGGTGACTTTGCAAAGTCAATTAGAAGCTTAAATTTATGGTAGCCGTCTTACCATAAATTGTTACATTTTAATTTAAGTCCACTGGCCCAGTCGTAGTTCCAAACTCCAACTTTGTAGCTCAATTCTTAGTATATGAAATTTATTAGTTTTTTGAATACATGTTAAAAAATGCTGTGAATTATTAATATAAAATGCTTGTAGATTTTATTTTAGTTCATATAAGTAACTTAATTTAAAAAAAAAACAGACTAATTTGTGTCATCAACTATGAAGAATGAAGAAAAAGAAGAAAAAAAGAATGCTTATGTTTGGCGTTAGGTTCAAGTCGATAAGTTTTGAATGGAGTTTTCTTATACTGACTATGACTTATACACGGGTATGTGTAATATACATATGTTTATAAACTAATTAAGGTTTGGTAGTAGTAGTACAGGCTTATCAAATCTAAAAAAATAGTACAAAAAATTAAATGCTATCCTTACTTCCTTAAAAAAAATTGGACTTTTTTTTTAATTTTGATGGATAGTGAGGCAGAATTCAGAGACATAAGGAACTTATTACATAAACAAATGTTGAGAGTTAACCTACTTGCGGGGTCGACATAATTAAAACTATAGGTATTTGATAGCAAGAATGTTGACAGAATACCTGCAAAAAAAAAATTAACATTAAGTTCGTTATGTGAATATTCATAATATGTTGTTTAAAATACATACATGCATACTAGGTACGAGGAAAAGGATTTCCAAATAAGAAAAATGTTCGATTTGTATGTGTGTAACGCTTCTTTATTTTACACACCTTTTTATACACCTGGTATAAAACATAATATTAAAAATAGTTCCAAAAAAAACCTAAAATAGCTTCAATTTGTATCATATTTTGATTGTATTCCATTTAAGAATTTATATTTTTAAACAATTAAACATATAAGCAATAGCCAGCAGGCAACTCTTTATTACATTATGTTTGTTAACGAAAACAAGTCATCTTTGCAAGTCTCATAAATCGCCTTATTTCTATTTAATTATTGCCTTAACTTTTAATTCAATTTAATTATGGACATTAATTTTGCTTAAAGTAAATATAATAAATCAATTTTAGGTCCAGCCCAAATACATAAATATGTTTTATTATTTAATCTGAACTTAAAATGTCAAGTAATTTTAAAAAGACGATCTTGTACAGGGATTGCTCTTTGCTTTTCAGAATGAAAGTATAATAAACAAATAGTAACCGATACCGAAAGTAAGCCGTGGTATTAACCAGAATACTGAACAACATTAAAAAAATCATAAGTGATTTCCGAGAAATGCCTGATGGAACAAGAAAATATGTTGTCGATGAAATAATTTTAGTTACAAATTGGACTTAATCACCTCTGGGCTGCGCTCGGTCGAAACAGCGATGTTTATTATTATTGCTACAGGGAATTACTCAAATAATATAAGTGAATATCCATGAATACAAGTTTTAGTATGATTGCACCCTGACTGCTAAGCCAGGGGTCGTGGGTTCGAATTCCACCCATGAAAAATAAATGTATGGTAAGCACGACCACTTGTTCTTGTCTGGATGTAATTTATCTGTAATATGTATTTAGAAATATATAATTATGTTTATCAGTGCATTAGTTTGGCCGTGTGAGATGTCTCGTGTCTGATGTTAATATATTATAATATATCATTATTTCTTGAAGATATCTGAAGATATTGATAAAAGTAACACTTAATAGTTTCACACAATATGTCTCAGTATATACTACTCCAATCTTTCCCCCAAACATCCAAATGTATCTACTTAATTTGTTGACCGTCTCCGTTAACGTCTGAGTATAAACATTAAATATCCGAAAGGGCACCTCATAACCCGTGAAATTAAACACATCTAAGCTTTATTTCTTATCGCCCATTTAGTTTTATTACTTTATGACGTGAAAGCGAGTTAACATTTATTAAAAATCGATTTTATGCGAATCATTGTCTGATTCGATGAATTCGACTTTATGAGGTGTGGGTGTTGAGTAATTAATTTGCTTTCAGGGATTAGGGTACTTAAGGTGAAATGGTATTGTTTACAATACTGATTTTTCATTTTTAGGACACTTTAAATAGGCAAAAGTTCTCAATTCACTGTGTTTTGTTCATATGTTACTTAAAAATTTTCATTTTTTTTTTATTGAATTGATTCTAGGTTAGTTATATTTAAATTTAAAGAAAATTAAAGGATACAGAAAAGGTGTTAGGCAATCTGCTCATAATTTAATCCATTCTTTAGTTAAATTGCTTGTACAATTGAGTATATATATATATTTTATAGTTTGTGATTGATTAGAAATAATACTAAGAATTTCATGTAAATTACAGTAATATTATTAATACATAATTTTGTTTCTAGATAAAGGCATATTTTGTGTGATGTTTATTAGGTAACAAAATATTGTCGGGTCATGAAAGGAGTCGTCTACTTGAGGTTAGGACTTACTATAAGCGTATTATTTTTTTTTATACGACTGTGTGTGACACTACGCTTTTAAACTTATGTAATTTTATGGAGTATGCTTTTTAGACTGTTGCTATGTATGTATGTTTATTTGTCAGGGCTTACAGCTTAGACAAACCGAAGAAATTCTACATAATTATGAGATATCATTTGAATCGTCTGAATAATGGGTGTTACATAGGGTACAAAATTTTGAGATCACGTCAAAAAAACGGGCGGAAGATAACAAGTGCAGTCTGGTTTTAGGTTTTTCGTTTTATAATTATAATAGTCTGGTAGTATGATAGAATTACATGGGAGCCATTATCGTCCCTAGTTAAAGCGATAAAACTATTGTACTTGGAACCATGTTCAATTTAATTTTATAAAATATAACTTCCATTTAAAAAAAAACAAAGTCTTATAGTAACTCTGTAATTAAATTTATACAAAAACCCGTGATTTTTTAACTCTACCTGATTTGACTGTATATTTATGGTATTTAAAATGTCTAATTCAGCCTCTGTAGTTGCGAAGAGATGTGGCCTCTATGGCAGTCCTCTTTCGCCTACATCACGGAGAGTGTTCTGACAAGGTTTTTCTTGGTCCAATCTTCTTCCTTTCTCTACACGATAACATGTGCTGTCCTGAGGAGTTTGAGATTGAAAAATATTAGAAAAATAAACGATTCAGCTCCTTCTTCCTGTGTCAATCGGTTAAAACCTGGAATTCACTACCAGCGTAGGTGTTTTCCTTCCACTTTGATCCCGGGTCTTTTAAGCTGGGCGTAAAAAAGCATCTCACCAGACCGCCATCCGCCACCGCCAGGTAGCATAACAGGTTTAAAGTTTTTTATAAGTTTCCGCAAGTTTCCACTATAACCATAAATAATACGAAACGTATAACGTAAACGTAACGTACGAAAATAAAGATGCACACAATTTTTTTCTTTAAAATTATGAAACTTATGCGTGTCCCCGCGATTATCATGGTGCTATTTACATTAAAAATACGTTATTATGTGATAATTTATTGAAGAATTACTTTTTTTTACAAGTGGAATCCCCCATGGGTCTTCACCTCATTGGTGCTGACGGTGAAGTGGTATGTCGGACTCGAACCGACTTAAAGCACACAGTGTTCCGTCATAAGTGGGTCTATTGCAAGGGACCTGGGTATACCCAAGAAAGGATTCTTCCAGAAACCCCTGCAGACCTTGGCCGCCTCTTTTCCAGAGCGGTTACACTATGGAATATGGGGGGCCTAGCCGTATCCCCTCCGCCACCTCGCTAGCCAACATGACCTCATGAGCCAAATTAAATAAGTACTTATACTCGTACGGAAACAGAATTTGAACATAAATTTTCACACTAGCAGTTCACAACCCGTCGCCATACACATCATCATAATATTTGTTCCATTAATTAATTATTGAAATCAGAAGAAAGCAAATCGCCAACACTCAACCCCTACACCCATAGATGATCCAGTAACGAAAGCCTTTTTGGAAACTGATCCATTTGCTGAAAACCCCTTCCATTACCGTGATATATTCAATTATTCAACAACAAATGAATTACTGCGTTCTTTGTTGTGTAAAAGCTTTGTTGATTTTTTTTATCTCGTAATATATTTAAGGTAACTGTTTACTTGGAGAACCTACTAATAACACTGTTGTCTCTGTCAAAGCTTTTTCTCGAGTGAAAGAAAATTTTGTCAATCAACTCCCTATGCTTCGGGAACACTACTTTTTTTTGGGATGACTATGTCTCTCTCTGTACACCTCCCCTTACTTGTGTGATGATGATCAGTTGGAAAGTAAAGGCGTAAAAGCAAATGTTCAAAGTTAACTTCATATACATATATATATATAGATAAGCTGCGGTGCGTAGCGGTATGCAGTAGTATAGCTAAGGCGTCGGACTTGCAATCAAGTAGTTGCGGATTCGAACCCCATCCAGTGCACTACGATCGTGAACCCACTTCTAAATACAAATTTTACCTTACCTCGGGGGACTAAAAGGTTGCCTGTAAGATATTGCTTATTGTCCATTTTATGTGAAAATATCAGATATATTTTAAATGTATATTTGGTGTACAATAAAGAGTACTTACTTACTTACTAACGAGAATACTAGTAATGTGTGTTCCACATTACTAGTATTCTTTATTATCAAAAAAAAAGGTAAGGATAGTAAGGATAATCTAGTCGTGGACCCAAGGGAACACCCAAGGGACCATTATTATCTTTATACAGCGCCCGGCAATGGTTGTAGCCACGATTAATATCTATTACTAATAATAAATAACAGACAAATTTAGTCTCCGTAAAAATATGTCTTAAAACAGAATTAAATACAGTTAAAAAAAGAAAAATACAGATAAATGTAATTGATTGATGAATGATTTTTAAGGTAAACATCAGACTGTATTCAAAACCATTTTAGAAAAAGTTTTGGTGTCCATAAATATACTAATATTCATAACAAACCTGGACTTTGAATCGATTAATATGCCTGTATATCCAGTTAGGATTACAGTTAGGTAAGCCAATGGCTAACTAAGGCGTCTAAAATAAATTCATTTGTAAAATGACTATAAAATATTACTCTTATGTCTTAAAAATATAAAGACCAAAGTTCTATTTCTTTTGCCGAAACGGTATTTTTATACATTGATCCAGGGTGCGATTAACGATCACAGTAGGCATTTAATAATACCTAAGTACTTAAGATTAATGGAGAATTAAATTATCCTGCGGCCATTCGCTTCTTAAAAATATTTACTGGTAACCAGATGAAAATGACGGCTTATAATGTTGTTTTATTTTTGGTAACATTAAAAAGATTAATTGCAAGAAATCGCTTTTAACCAACCTGCTAATTAATCACTATTAACGGAACTTATCAATGTTAATTCTTCATGTCTAAATGTTATACAAATATACTAACAATGAGTACTCTGATAACTTTTCTAAACCTATTCGCGCATTAGAGAATTATACAAGTTGTGGTTGTTGTTGTTGCGACATATGCTTAGGTTCCCTAAACGGAATCAAATTTGACAGAAAACATTATCAAAATTAATTAAATACTATTAATATTATAAATGTGATATTCACTTTCACATTTATAATATTAGTATAAATTATGTATATAATTAGTCTTGCTATATAAGTGTATTGTTATAGGTCTACCATGTTTATAAGTTACGCCGATGTGTAACCTGTGCAAAACTCATAATTTTTGTCCGTTCACTATTGGTTGTTGAGTACGAAACATAGCCGAGTCAACATAAAAGAGCGAGACAGCGAGTCTGTTTTTCTTGTATTTAAAATTTTAAAAATATGTAATCAAATAAGGTCTCTATTTGCTTCATGTTTACATTCGGTTTTAGTCGGTGGTTCGTAGCGCTTTTCTGCGCAAACGAATATAGCCAATGCTACTTATAAAAGTTGAAGACCCGTACAAGTTTTTTTTTTTTTTTTGCATAAAACATTTATTTGTTTGTGTGTTAGTTTATACATTAATATAAAAGCTTTAAAATATATGAAGCTCATTAAAAATGATCTCTATTGGCATTAATTTTACATAAATACAGTTCTTTAAACCTTGAGGCCAGTTATAGTTTTATGGCACCTAAAATATTATATGGCAATGGCAATGGCATGCTGCAGTGCTAATTAGCAGCATCCATTGCTATGCGAACGGTAGCCCTTTACACCGGCCGCGCTAACATTTCAAACTTGTGTCTGAAATCGAAACACTGACATCGAAACACATACAGTATTTAACTACGGCTAACTAACTTAACTTAACTTTAACTGCAACTTTATAAGGCGCAGGTGCACCCCAGTACCAGCTTCACCCTTTTGACCGCTTTCAATGGAGAGCCACTCGCATCATCGACTGCCAAGATATTTCTGATCGGCTTGACACTTTGGCGTTGCGTAGATATGTAGCTTCACTCTGCATGCTCTATCGCTTGTATCATGGGGAGTGTTCAGAGGAAATGTTCGGACTTATACCAGCTACAGGTTTCCGCCATCTTCCTACGTGACAAAATATATATCCCCATCACCTGAACGATTGACACTCCACCACTGTGCGATTCTCTAGAAGCTTTTTGCCTCGCATAACCAGCCCATGGAACAAATTGTGGCCTGCCATATTTCCTGACCGATACCTCAAATATAATAATATAATACCTAAAAGGCTGGCAACGCACTTGTGACTCTTGAGTTGCGGGTGTCCATGGGCGGCGGTAGTCACTTACCATCAGGTGACCCGTCTGCTCGTTTGCCCCCATCACATAATATATATATATATATAAGTACTATGAACGCACATGTTTTATATTAAGCTGATGGTGCTAATGCTATTGATCGAGTTCAGTTTATCAAAATAATAACCAGAAATACGGTTTTACTACACATGCAGCGAAGAGTTTATAATACTCATATTCCACGCGATATACGAATAAACTTAGAGCATATTCTGGGTTCTGATTTGCCACCTGAACCAGATAAGTAATGTGTTTTGTGTAAAATGTGTTTTGTTTCAGTGGTAGAGCCATGCTTAGGCACGAATGGGCCGGCTCGACCGGTGCGATACCACGGCCTCACAGAAAACCGGTTGTGAAGTAACGCTTGCGTTGCATTTCCCCGAATTGAGTGAGGTTTCCGGAGGCCCAATTCCCCCGCCCCCCTTTTCTCTCTCCTCATCTCCTTTGTCCTTTTTCCATCTCCTCATCCCTCCTCTCTTCTTTCCGCTCCCTGCATCCCCTATCCCTCATCACCCTCAAAGGCGGGCAGCGCACTTGCGACTCTTGAGTTGCAAGTGTCCATGGACGGCGGTGTCACTTACCATCAGGTGACCCGTCTGTTCGTCTGTTCCCCTATATTATAAAAAAAAAAAAAAAAAAAAAAAAAAAAAAACACGTGCAGCAGTGTGCGGAACAATTATGCCCTGGCTATCAATAAAAATTACCAAAGTTTGACCATTGTCAGTTTTGTGAAATGACACTTATAACTGAAGATTTTTGTGCGTATGTGAGGGCTTGTATGAGTGAGCACGCGCATGCGTACTTGCAAACGTGAGCATGTATGTGTTTGCGTATGCTTACATGTATGTAGGTGTGTGCTTGATGTTTAAAACCATGTTTTCAGAGAGCCGATCTTGAAATAGTGTTAAGTTCTTCTCTTCCCTTCTTCTATCTTGCTATATCTTTAGATTCAGTTTAATAATTCAATAATTAAGATACGAAAGTCTGTTGGTGTAAAATATAGACATATATCGAGTGTATGTATGTAAATTTATGTATATCTGTGTATATATGTTAGTATATGCTGTAGCTATCTAGGCAATACGTAGTTATACTTAGTTTAAGACCTCGTTAGTTTTCGGTATATAGCATTAAAAATTTGGAATAATTTGCCTCCACCTTTGAGGCAATTTAAAAGTCTAAATACATTTAAAACGATGCGATGCTTTCTTTTGAATGCACAGCGTGATATGTAGTTGTAATTTTAGGAAAGCTGTATTATATGTTTCTTTTAATATTTTAATAAATGTATAAATAAAGATATTAATTCCTTTTATATAATAATATTATATAATCATATATATGATCATACGTCCACTTATCGCTCTCAGCTTGTTGGTTACCAATAAGACAACGCCGTAGTTTGAGGGCGTTGACTACGTTGTACTCTCTTCTCCACTCACCTAACTCACCTTCTTACCTAGCATCTAACTTCCAGTATCTCTGCTCTAACCATGACAGAAATCTTCGCTCTTCTAATAATCTTCTCCTCCTCTGCCCTTCTCATAACACCAGCAAGGTTCACTCTTCCTTTGCTGTCCAAGCCGTAAACCTCTGGAATGCGCTCCCTCAAGAAGTTAGGACGTCCACTAACCGTCTCACCTTTAAGGTTAAAGTACGTAAATTCTATTGAGATTTTTTGGTGGATACAAAGGAATAATACCGTGCAAGTGTCTCGATTATCTATGTATTTAATGTGTGTATCAGTATGTATATATGTATGTATATGTGTGTGTGTTTATGTATATGTATATATATCTATGTGTTAATAATTGGTTTTAAGTTAGTATATGTTTTATATGTAAGTATTTCTAGTATATGTATGTAAAACTACCTATGCAACATTCTTTTTTACTATATAATCATTTAAAACACCTGCCACAAACATCTCTGCATCACAAAAAGGTTGACTGGTAGAAAATGACTACGGCATTAAGTCCGCCTTGAGCAATGTTGAAATTGCAGGAAGTGTAATAAATAAATAAAAAATAAATAAATATAAGATATACATAAATTAATAAACATTATTACACATCACAACAAACATTATTTTGACTTTAGAGCTACGCCATGCATCCGTCAAAATGGCGAATGGTGGGGGGCGTGGAATACTTTAAAGAGCGTCAATCATTATTTAGGCACCCAGTCTGTTTAGCGCAGTGGAGGAAGAACAACATACTGGGTCCTAATTTCAGTTTAAAAAGTTTAAAATAAACACATAAGTCATGAGTCGGTGTTTTACATAAATAATATTGTTATTAATGACTCCACACCGATACTACATTAGTATCTACATTGTGTATGACTGAGTCGCTAGTAAAAATTAAAACTTTACTTGTCAAGCCATCTTCCTGATATAATGTATAATATATACTCCAACAATTATATTTAAGCATATTAATTACGTCGATGTAGAATGCGAATATTGTAGTTATTTTATTAATAAAGGCATATTGACGTGAAGAATAACGAAAGGGTTTCATGGCTCTCGTGTCAATTATAATGTTAGATTACGAACACGTGTTCAAGTTGCGTGACCAGATCATCGTTTATTCAGTTCGATAGGCTTAGTGAGGTGAGAAAATATTTTTGTAACTTTACAAAGAGCCCTAATGAGCTTTTTACTAACAAGACACGTATATTATGTCATCATTAAGCTTACAAGGTATATAGTTATAACAGCTCCATTAAGGTACATTACAATTGCGAGATTCCAAAGTTTTCAGAGTTATAATTTAAAAAAAGGACACTGTAGCGCTCCATCCATCTATAAAGGTACTATTTTTATTTATTTTTTTCATGTGGATATTCCCGCGGGTCATTACCCCAACGGAGCTGACGGTGGGGTGGTATGTCGGACTTGAACCGACTAAAACCACACGGTGTTCCGTCACCACTGGGTCTATTGCAAGGGACATGGGTAAACCCTAGGAGGGATGCTTCTAAGAAAGCTATAAAAGCACTAAGAACAGTAATTTGTACGTCTAACGCTCTCTGTTTGAACGCATCACAAGTGATTTCACAAAGTGAGAAACAATACTAAGGGAAGGTGTCATAAGAGAGCAGCTAGATTGCTTAGATTATATTATGAGTATATATATACATATTAAAGTAGATCTTGATTGCAAGGATTTTTTCTCGATTTCATAAAATGTTTCGTCTACTTTTAGATACTTGATTGACCTTGTAAGTGGGAAAGGTAAGGTTCTTCTTGAGATTTACATTGTTCTAGATCGGTCGTGCTCACTGACAGGTACGAATCTCTTTCCAGGTTGGTCGTAGGGAATAAAACCTCGTAAAATTGGGGCTCATGAATTTATGAATAACAGTACCGCAAGAACTCGGCAATTTTGAGATCTCGCGAGATTGGCTGTTTTGTGTGTTTATTCCTGTAAATAATCACAATATTTGAATCAATAAAAAATAAATAATAAGAATTATAGGTATTATGAAATAAACATTTATTTTTACGATTTTTTTCAATAAAATTTTATGTATCTAACATTGTTTGACGTATCGATCTATCATTTTTTTAGACCTCTTTTATACGTTCTTTAATACCAAAACAACAAGAAGTCAAAAACTAAAATGAAACACACTAACTTAGTTGAGTTGACTTATTAAACAGATATAATTATCAATTAAAGAAAACTATACCTACTCAGAGATCTCATAGAAATTAGAGCATAATTAACAAAATATACCAATCAAATGAAATGCTTGTTCAGTTCACATCACACGCCATTATTACGAATTATTTAGAAAATAACTTCTGAAGCATAAAATGTCCAAAGAATCGTCTGCTAAACGGCTTCTTATTTGCTGGCCAGATAACCAGCCACTGAGAAGAGGCCTTTTCGGATTCAAAGCTAGTTGGAACCACAGATCTCAGGCAGTCATCCGCGAACTGTCAAAGTTCACCTTTTAACCCCCCGGACTCGTATAAATTCATTTCCTTTTTTATTAATGACTCCAGCAAATTCGTTGTTACATAAGTTGTCTGTATCTTAAACTCGTGAGATCTCGGCCGAAACATGGACGAGATCTCGCGAATAATTTGATGTTGCATTGCAGTCTATCGCCAAGTGCATTTTATACCTTTAACCAATTTGTAAAATACACTTTAAGTTGAACATGGTAAAGTATGATAATAATAAATACATAATATTCATCACGTTACGTCAACTAGGAGCCACAAAGCGATCATGTCGAAACTCCAACAAAATTAGTGCAATTAAATTTTCAAAAAGTCGGATCTCGTAATCAACTCGGGACCAGATGTGGGGGCTGGAAGCTAAGGGTGTGTCCCCCGACCCCAGTTTTCAGACACAAAACTGAATTATGTAAAACTTTTAATTGTCCTCTCGCCTCACCTTCGTTAAAATTCGACGTGTTTTGTTTGAACACAAGAACTTAGCTGTTTGCATTATTGCTTTGTTTTGAGATGTTAAAAAGTTGATTTGGCAGGTAAAACGTGACTGACTGACTCAATTGAAAAAAAAGATCATCAAAAATCGACTTGTACCACCACTCCTAGGCCGCCCATAAACATCAAATTTGATACAGGGCTAGAGTATATCAAAAGGTCAAAGAAATATATATTAAAATCAGGGAATTGGATAAAGTTATCTATTATCTGTCATAGAATACCGCCGAGGTCGTAAACTTGTGAGTGGAGTCAGTCAAGTAAAAGCAGCTGAATTCCGATAAAAAATCTTCTAAACATGGTTTAACACGGACGACATGGGTATAAGTAGGTATGAAACAAAATCTCCTTAAGATCATATGAATCGCAAGATATAGATGACATTTATGGTAACAGTTGAACTGAATTCTTATTTGATTTCTATATATAATAAAACAGAATTTTCCTTACATTTATACATATTTCTTATTTGATTATATTATAATGTACACAATATTACATATATAAAATAGCTTGATATAAAACTGCTTCTGGGCCAAGGCAGTGAAAGAAATTTCAGTGAAAATAATATATTTTTGCGAGTGAGCACTTCCTGAAGGAATCCAAGCATTATGTCACTTTTCAAATCTTATAAAAGGTAACCTTTTCCACTTAGAACTCCCGGCGTTTTCCTATTAAAATCGACTTTGCATGAAGATACGGTTTGATGGTTTTATGAAGGGCGCGATAAAGGCAACTTATGATTATTTCTTACCTAACGTCACTCACGAATACTTTAACGAGTTCAATTTACAGCAGCACGCAATAACGGCGTTGTTATTATATATTGCTTTGAAAATCATCGTATTTATTTCATAACTTTTTCACAATTTTTCTACGGTTAAAAAACGGTTTGTTTAAATTATTTTCGAAATAAATTACTCAAATATTAGGAGATTCCAAAATTTGGTAAAACAAAAAACACAACTAACCATAATTATAAATTGTTTGTAATTTAAATTACACAAATTTTTAATCCTCTTATACTCTACTTACGTTGTGATTTTGATCCTCCTTTATTTCATTGAACTATGTACAAACTCCTAGCAGGATAATAAACTTATTTAATTACACGTGCTCGTTACACGTTATAAAGGTTACCTTTATAGTTTGTCGGTTGCAAAATAAAACCGAAATAAAAAATATATTAAATTTACAACATTATATATTTTCACAAGAATAGTTGAGGTAGACTGTTGGAGAGGTGGTTCACTACATTCACAGCCCTAACCGCGCAACAAGCCTAATCACAACCACTGCCCTGAGTTGATGACAACACAGACTGGCTTGCAATTTTGAATCAACGGGTAAGGGTAGAAGGGCATCCCCGTACGATTTGTAGACCCTCCAGAGACGGTTACATACCCAGCAATATAAAGTGGAGACGAACAATGAATCCCTGGAATCGTTATAAATCAGACATTTTACCTCTGGTCTGTTTTCTTAGTTTGACTGCCACATCTGGTGTTCACCAATCGAAAGATACAGCGGTGATGATTTGTAAATGAAACATATATAAAATAAACTATTGAAATAAGGTAGGTAGGTATTGTCCAATGATAATGAAATATCTTTCGCATATTGCCAATCACGATTTATAATAATTACATGAATTACAAAACATTACATCATCAAGCTTTGCGGGATTAACTAAAACTGTTACGATCGAATGCGGATCGAACTTTCGATCGATAGTCACTGGTGGTTCAGCGCATCGAGGCGCTGGGCTTGCGGATGACCCTATACAAGATGGAGGCCCTTTTATTTCATGGTCCCCGTTGTGGTCCACCCGCTAGCACCATCATCATGGTCAACTCGGTCCTCGTACCGATTCGGGCCCACATTAAATATCTGGGCCTGATCCTTTTCTTTGTGGTGGTTCTTCGACGAGCACTTTCGGCAGCTTGCTCCAAAGCTGGTCAGCGCTGTGTCCACCCTTGGGCGACTTTTGCCCAACTTAGGTGGACCCAGCGTCACAACAAGACGGCTGTACATGGGGGCTGTCCGGTCAATGGCACTGTACGGTGCACCATCGTGGGCGGAAGCTCTGAACACTCAGAATAGGGCATGCCTCTGGCGCCCTCAGAGCCATACGCGGTTACCACACCGTGTCGATGGAGGCGGCGTGCGCACTGGCCGGAACTCCCCCGTGGGATTTGAAGGCCGAAGTGCTCGCCGAAGTCTATCGGCGGACGACTGATTTCCGGGTGATTAGTAGCAATCTGCTCCCGTCCGAAGTGGCTTGAGGCCGCTCGACGAACCACTATGGCTCATTGGTCGTTCCGGCTGGAGGCTCCACGTACTGACTTAGCCACTGTTTAGGCGCTCCAGTCGGTCATTATCGAGTGGGCAGGCCGGCAGCATGGGACCCTTTCTTTCTGACTAACGCAGGTTCTATCCGTGCACGGCTGCTGGAAAGTACCTGCGCTCGGTCGCTAGAAGTGAATTGAGTCCCGCCTGTCACCACTGCGACTGTAGTGAGGACTCGGCCCAGCATACACTCGAGGATTGCCCCACTTGGGCGGCGCAGTGTCAGGCCCTCACTGCAGTCATTGGAGAGGATCTGTCACTACCGGCCATCTCACAGAAGGAGGTGGTCGAGAGAGCCTTACCAAAGCCTCGGGACGGACCGTGAGGAAGAGACGTCCTGGTGTGCCTAGACGTTGCTTAATTGAGAGTTACCCAAAGGTGGTGCCGGCGCTTTTGTGGACAACAGGCGCTAGGAGGGATCCGGATGTCGTACTAAAGCTGTTCCCGGATTCCTCCTATTTTAAACGCAGTATGGCACACTGTGACACAGAATATGTTTTTTTTTAAATAAATATTGTATATTTAAAATTTAACCGTTACAAATATTTTAATGAACATCTGAAGTACAAGTACCAGCGACGAGGTGATACATTCATCCTATGAAACGTTTAGTAGCGATAGTCAGCCGGCATAAAAGCATTTCGTTCAATTTTGAACCCGTCTGTTTGACCAGTCGGTCATGTCATTATTAGCAAAACATATAGGAACATCCGGGTTTGCTTGTGGTATATATATATAAGTTGGTTGCAATCAGTTTAAATATTTTTTGTGCCAGTTAAGTATAAAAACCGTTACAGGGTTTTTATTTGTAACTTCTTTTAGAATTAGGGGCTATAAAGTCTTTAGTCAATGCAAACACAGGGTATTAGCCCTGAATAGAAAAGATAAGTTTAACCTTATATAAAAAACCCAAGTTTAACCAACTGCTATCTATAAGAATACAGCTAAAACGAAGTGGATATAGGATATCGGAGGCCCAACTTCCCCTCTCCTCCCCCTCCCCACAAACCCTTATTATCAACTCCCCCCCACTTATCATCTTCACAAGCCGCCCACAAACGACTCTTAAATCACAGGTCCATGGGTGGTAGTCGTCACTTCAGTTCATCTGTCCCCCAATATCAGAAATAAAAGGAACAGTTGTACTCTAATTACAATATTAGGCAAACATTCAAAGTTCTTAAGGATTTTTTAATATGTTACACAGACACTCAAAGTTAACGGAAAAGGATTTTGTAATACTCTTATTCAAATCTGAAGTTGATACTTGAATTCTTTAAGATCAAACCAAACATCTAAATTATTCCAAGTAACTTCGAGGACTTCTACTCGCTTTTGAAATATTAACTAGAACCATGTCACAAAATTTTAAAGATCATCTATATCATCAAAATAACTTGTTTCTTCAAAGCGTCGCAGTTTTGGGCAAGATCAGTCAATCTCTGATTAGCTTCAAAGTAACGAAGTACCTGAATGTCAGATTCCATAGCGTTAATAAATAATATCAAATAAATGGCGACTTTTGTTCAAGCTCCAACGCTTTGTAGTCTACAAAGTTTGTACAAAGTTCAAAACCTTTGTGGGCGTCTCATATTACTCTTATATTAATACAAAATGATTTGAGAAGTAAAATTTCCATTTGTTTAATGGATACATGGGTACTCCAATCGTAACTAATCAAGTATACTTACTTCAACATAATGGAAGAGTTTCAAGTGAAGTAACGGCCTATGTAATTAATGATATAAATGTTAAAATGGAATTAGTTGGTGGAATTTTGGAATGGGTGAAACGAACTGTGTTTCGCTTGTTTCATAATTTCATGTAAGTAAATACAGTTAGAGGTGTATTAAACACCCACATTTTGCCAAGTAGAATTTGGTCCCACTGACGTAATAGGGAGCAAGCCTATAGCCGTCAATCGTTCACTGCCTGATTGACATCAGTGTGTCATGTGTACAGTCCGATTCCTTAGTCGCCCTTTACGACATCACCGGGAAGAGATGAGGCCCTATGCTATTCCAAAGTGAGCTCCGCGGCACAGACACGGACACGGAAAACAATATTAGTGATGGAACAATAAGGTGCAATTTAGTGAAAGTGAATTGATTACTATGCGTAAATAATCTTGGGGTGTATTATAAATATGACAATTCCCTAAAATTGGAACACCACTGTCACTCACGTGTTTGAAAATTAAATTGTTTATAAATTGTTGTTGTAGTAAGTACTTACTCAATGAAAGCCATTGAAAAGATATATGTATATAAAATTCTATATAAATAATATGCATTTTGTTTCTTTCTTAAGGAGACAGTGATAATGAATAGTAATAGTGAATGTCAATTGAATACAATAGAATATTCATCAAATTCTATATAATCGTAATGGAAAGATGCGGAACGTGTTCCATAGACTCGATTTTATTTATTGACGTGTTTTATGGTGTTCCAAAAGCCACATATCAATTTCCTATGACGTTTGTGAGCCTGCAATAAAGAAGAAAGAGGGCAGCATCATCTAGAAAAAACGATTTATGAGGTATATCGAAAACACTTCACTCTATGTAGAACTGCTTTTATAAGCTGCAACAATCGATCAGTTTTTATATAATGGAGTTATTTCAAAATAAGAATAATTTTGCAGATGTGCAAGTACTCGTGGAAAAATACCTACTATATTATTACAATGTGGTCATAATATTCGTAAAGAAAGAAAGAAAATCTATGCACTGTTAAAAATAATATTTTATGTCAAGTAATGTTTTTTTTTTTTTTTTTCACTACCAAAATAACAGTACTGACATAAGTAAAACAGCATAATAAATGATAAACGGCATTCGACCACACGTAACAATGTGATGTTTCAAGACATTGTTCAAACTGAACTAAAATTGGTATTTGTTCTTTTGATGTCTATAATATATGATGTTATTATATTGTCATCAACCTTTAACATGGATTAAGTTGTTTGGCCTCAATTATGCTTGAAAAAATAACGTCGAGACTACTTACTTACACGTGTTTAAATATACGTACGTACATATCTAATGAAAACGTGTTTTTTACGATGTTGTGATAGTAGAATAGGGTGTATATTATATCAAATCTATATATGTGGCATCTATAAGCCGGTTAATAGTGAAAAAGTGGCCACAACTCCTACATATTGGAATCGACATTTAAGCTTATTTCGATTATTTAATTGATATCCATGCCTTTCTATACCCATCCATTTTTTGATAACTTTTTTGTTCGGCGACAATATTGTTTGCTTTACAAATCTAGTGTAATATAGGTATGTAGGTTTACTGTACTTGTAAATTATTCATGTTCATAAATAAATTCTGAAGACTTCCTGTATAGAAGCGAAACATGTCTCTAAGAATCGGTTTATGTTGTTGATGGTATCTCTAAAGATACATCCACCTGTTTATTTGTAGTGTTATTTAAAATCACATAGCTAGTACCTTTGCAATATAAATAAATAAATCTAAACTGGAAGTTAAAAGCACACAAAAACGCAATCAGTATAAAATCGACATGATAATTGCTGCAACGAGGAAAGCTTTGCGTGAGAGTTCGCGTGTCTAACTTGATTAAATTCTACTTGAACACGTCTGTTTGGTTATTCGCTGTAGAAGCACCATGCCGATGAAAATACAATCTATTTTTATTTTACCCTCCTAGCGTGACTGCTAAAGTGTGCCTGTTAATTGTATTTACGTTTTAAGATTATGGAAATAAATAAAAATGAAAACTATATATGTATGTCATTTTTTAGGTCAGGTGTTGATTATTATACAAACTGATAACAGTAGCGCGTGGTTTCTTTTTGAGAGAGAATAGAAACTGGTTAAGACACGCACGTTTCAAATGCTGTAACTGAATATTACTACTCTACATACACACTATGCCTCTAGCATCTTTACTTTAATTTAATTCCTGAAAGTACAACACTTTTAGTTTTGTCATAATTTTGTACATCCAAAAGATCGCTCTTAGCAATAATGCCGCACATTGTACATATCAAACTTGTATATTTAATTATAAGCAATATGTCTTTCGTGCACAAGAAAGATTATTCTTATGTCCTCTTATCTTAAGTTCAGTGAAATTAACCAAATAATAAAAAACAAGAAATGAGACTTTATATAGCCGACGTAAGACAGACTTTTTTTTTCATCAGGACAACAGTAAGTCAGTGAATATGCTAGAAATGTATAAACTTATCCGAGCAACCAAGACCGTTGACCATATGAGCAAATTCTTGTTTACTTTGCCTTCTTAGTGTTTTAAAAAAGACATTAATTGTGGGCCTTGGTATGAAAGTGGCGATAGACATCGTTTGTATAGTCTGTATAAATATTTTTAGGTTAGTTTTGAAATTTGTTTATAGGTTTATATACAACACATATATGTTAGTAGATAGTTTCTGTTTTGGAAGTCATTAATCTTGGTAGCAGTTGTATGTGTTCGCATGTTGCGGGATTTCATCTTAAATATTATGGTGTAAATAACAAAATTACTAACTTCATTAATTATTTGATTTATGAGGAGACTTACTTACTAAGAACAGTAAGGTTAATGCGCCTCTTCTTATGTTTTTTTTTTCTTCATAGTTTTTTAAGTTTTAACAGTTTTCAGAGCGGCTTAATAAAAGATTTAATTTACCTCCATCCTATGAATTTTTCATATTATAAAAACATTATACAAAGTGAAAATCATTTATTACTGCAAAAAAATGTTGTGCGTATTTTATATTGTTGCATATTTTAGGTAATCCTTTAGTAAATCCGCTTACATTCTAGAACCTTTGAAAGTGAACGAACTAAATCCTTCTTTATGCGTTACTTCGTTTTTCTACTGGCAGCAATTTATGAACATTTTTTTTTTGTAAGCCTACCATAATGACTCCACTTTGCCTGATGGTAAGCAATAAATGGAGTCCAAGAGTGGTGGTCACCATCCTCATTGCATGTCTAGTCAATGTAGTATGGTGACCCACACTATGGCGGCCTGGTGAGATGCTCTTTCACGCCCCGCTTAAAAGACCCAGGATCAAAGTGGGAAGGAAAAACGTGCGCTGGTAGTGAATTCCAATCTTTCACCGATCGGCACAGGAAAGAAGAGCCAAACCGTTTCGTTCGGGATCGCATACCTTCGACTCGCAAACGGTGACTCCTCAGGCCAGCACGTGTTGTCCTGTAGAGGAAGGGAGAAGGTGGGACCAATTGGAAGAGCTCGTCAAAACACTCCCCGTGATGTAGGCGATAGAGAACTGCCATAGAGGCGACATCTCTTTGCAACTGCATGGGCTCAAGAGACTGGGTGACCTCAGGACAGTATAATACGGACTGCGCGTCGCTGCAACCGATCGAGAGCATCAAGCAGATACTGCACATAGCCATCCCAAAGATGAGAGCAGTACTCCACGCAGGAGTGAACCTGGGTCTTGTATAAAAGACACAGATGCTCGGGAAAGAAGAACCGTCTCACATTGTTCAATACACCGAGCTTCCGCGAGGCCGCCTTAGTGACGTTCTCGATGTAATCACGCGGATCCCGACAGAACATGGCAAAATATAATATTTAATTTTATATTTAAGACTATATAAGTACACGATAACTAGTACCTACTTTTTTCAAAGTAATGTCTTGTTTGACTGATATAATTATTATATATAAAAATAGATACATATATATGTACATATTTAAGGGGTATACAAATTTAAATTTGTATCATAGATTCACACCACTATAGAGTTCGATAAGCAGGGTTAGCATTATAGATGAGTCTTCGGTATGAATTTATTTCCAGTACACTTACGACATGTACCCACTAGTAACTTAATCATTTGGCTTGTAGGTGAAACCAAGAATACTCATAATGTAGACCTTCATGCGTGTTAATGTGTGTGAGTGACAGAAAAACAATACTATGTTATAAAAATTAATGACGTCAAAAATATCAGTCGATTTCAAGCCTATAACATCTAAAACATCATTGTTAGCTTGTGGCCGGCTCCATGCTTACGTATGTCATAAAAAATTTCGTTATACGTTGAATTAGGAACTTTTTGGGATTCTGTAGATGTGTAATGAATTCATATGTCATATGTTTTTTACAAATTAGCGGCAATTTAAAAAATGTTTGTCGTGCATGAAAATGGATTTGACTAGAGAAAATTTTCGCTCAATGATTTATCACGACTTTCGTTGCGGTCTATTGTAACATTGTTGCCTAGTAAAGCAACAATAGACTTCGATTGAAATTCCATTTCCAAGCCTCTCTCGTGCCACTTTTTACAATTGGTTTAAAGAGTTTAAACGTGGTCGCAGCAAATTTAATGAGGATTCTCAAGAAAGACGTCCTTCTACGGCGAACACAGAAGATAGTGTGAGTCTTGTTCGGGTAATAGAAGCCGATAGCAGGGTGACATATTAACAAATCCGGGCAGCTTTAGGCATTGGTATGAGTCTAGCTCAAGAAGTCTTAACTTTACGAGAACGTTTAGGCGTCAGAAAGCACTGTACTAGATCGATACCTAATAATTTGACAGAAGATCAAAAACACCGTCGTTTGGATTGGTGCCGCTCAATGCCTGAAAAGTATGACGGAGGTAATTTGAATACTGTTTATGACATCGTCACTCGTGATGAAAGCTATATATTCTCAAGAACCTGAAACCAAAAGACACTCTGCGCAATGGATATTTTCATTCAAAGATTTGCCTACAAAATGTTTGTCAATGATTGTTTACCAGCTGCATTGGAAGATGTTAGACAGCAGCGCCGAAGAAGCAGGATCCTCTTCCACCGCAACTCTCCAGCTCACTCCGCCAGACGGACTATCGTATATTTGTCTAAGGTGTGTAGTTAGTGAGTCATCCTCCTTACAGTCAAACAGTAAAATAAAAGATAAACTTAGGGGATTTTGTTTTATAAACCCTGAAGGAGCCGTGGCTGCGTTTGAAAAAGGCTCGGAAGAAATCATTAAAGAAGAGTGGTCCACTGCTTGAGACAATGGTTCCATAGCATGTGACGGTGCTTAGAAAGGAACGAAGACTACTTCGAATAGCAATAAAAATTTGAATAGTCTTCTATATCATTCTATTTTTGAAACTTCCTAAAAACTTTTAGTGTCACCCCCACATGTTTGCGACGCGAAGATGTTTACTTCGCAGTACATAAAATAAGAAATAAATAAAAATATTTACAAGTTCTTACCACCTCCCTTCGTATAAATATAACCAACGTAGGTACACACATACATAGTCCTCTACGACTTACGTTACATTGCTAGTATTCTTTACAAAAAATGACTTCCTAACTTAAAGTTATGAAGTAATTTTAGGAAACAACGTTTAAATATATTTTAAACAAAAGAATCTGTTAAAAAATTATTTGAGACTGATATTGTTTCGTCACATTTAACAACCGCTTTTCTATTGAAATGAGAGCTATTGATACTGTTCTCGTATATATTCAATATTCAGTATTAATTATTTTAATGTAATTATTAGTATATAGCAATGTAGAAACACAGTAAATGTAAATGTCAAACAAATGTCGGTTAACCCTTTGACGGCTGAGACGCTACGGATTATTAATAGTTGTACAAACAAGGCTTACAAGATTAGGTAGGCCTGCTGACGAGGGTCAGGTAGACCGTCATTCCTGAAGCCTCTGTCGAAAGGTAAAGGTTATGCTGACATTGATTTTATTCCTTTAAAGAAAAAAAAGCACCTGTGGTATATACTCAAACCGTTGCGTGATTTGATTATAAGAGAAGTTAGAAGCTTGGAAAGCACATAAAAATATGTTATCGAGTACGGCAATTTAGCAATAGTAGTCCAGTCTGTCACTCGTTATCATTCGTCGTCTTGTTATTACTCATTTTTTGTTGTTTTTTGTTACTTTTTGGGTTCATACGGCGTTAAGGGTTACTTTTAGAATCACGTAGTAGTTAGGATTTTTTTTTTTTTTTATGCGATAGGGGGCAAACGAGCAGACGGGTCACCTGATGGTAAGTGACTACCGCCGCCCATGGACACCCGCAACTCAAGAGTCACAAGTGCGTTGCCGGCCTTTTAGGTAGAGGTACGCTCTCTTCTTGAAGGTTTGAAGGTCGTATCGGTTCGGAAATACGGCAGGCGACAATTTGTTCCATAAGCTGGTTGTGCGAGGCAAAAAGCTTCTGGAGAAGCGCACAGTGGTGGAGTACCAATCGTCCAGGTGATGGGGATGGATATTTTGTCGCGTAGGGCGATAGCGGAAACCAGCAGCCGGTATAAGTCCGAACAATTCCTATGAACACTCCCCATGATACAAGCGATAGAGGATGCAGAGTGAAGCTACATCTCTACGCAACGCCAAGGTGTCAAGTCGATCAGAAATATCTTGGCAGTCGATGATGCGAGTCGCTCTCCGTTGAATGCGGTCAAGAGGCAGAAGTTGGTACTGGGGTGCACCTGCATAGAGATGAGAACAGTATTCCATGTGCGGCCAAACCTGCGCCTTATAAAGTTGCAGGCGGTGGGCCTTAGTAAAATACTGTCTCGATCTGTTTAGCACACCAAGCTTCTTCGAGGCTAATATGGCCTTACTCTCTAAGTGACCGCGAAACTGGACTTCGCTTGATATATCGACGCCAAGGATTCCGATACTGGCTGATGCAGTTAGGGAAGTGCTCTCAAATTGAGGTGATACGACCAATGGCATCTTTTTAGCGGTGAACGCGCAAACCTGTGTCTTCGTGGGGTTAAATTGGACTAGGTTAAGTCGACCCCAATCTGAAACTTTTTATAAAGAAGTTTCGATTTCAGACACAAGTTTGGATCGGCTTTCGATGACGTTTACCCGAGAAATTTTAGCGCGGCCGGTGTAAAGGGCATCACTCGTGCTATCGTCTGCATAGCAATGGATGCTGCTAATCTGCAGCATGTCGTTGATATGCAGAAGAAACAGCGTGGGTGATAGCACACAGCCTTGTGGGACACCAGAATTAACAGACTTCGAGTCGGAGCATGCACCGTCAACAACGACCTTGATGCTTCTGTCTGTAAGAAAACTGGTGAGCCAATTGCACAGTTTCTCGGGAAGCCCATAGGAAGGAAGCTTCGCAAGGAGCGCTTTGTGCCAGACCCGATCAAAGGCCTTCGCCACGTCCAAACTAACGGCCAACGCTTCCCCCTTGGTCTCGATCGCCTGTGCCCACCGGTGAGTCAAGTATACGAGAAGATCACCAGCTGAACGACCCTGACGGAAGCCGTATTGTCGATCATTGAGGAGCTGGTGGTCTTCTAAGTACCGGAGGAGCTGGCAGTTAACAATGGATTCCATTATCTTAACTGATACTCCAAACGAGACCGCTGGTTTACTCAGGTTCGATACTGCTTAAGTCCGCTTATAATTTTTTCTGTTATGATGTAGGGCGAACAGACGGGCCACCTGAGGGTAAGTGTCAAGCTTCACCCATAGACGCCTGCAAATCAAGAGTAGTCTTTGCGTTGCATGCTTTTGAGAGTGATGAGAGGGGGAAAGGGGAGGGTTGAGGAGAGAGGGAGTTGGACCTCCGGTAACTCACTCAGTCTGCATTACGAAGGAAACATGATTTGTCTACCAGTTTTCTGTGAAGCCGTGGTATTACTCCGGTCGAGTTATCCGATTCGTACCTAAGCATTGCTCTCTCGCAGTTATATATATAATTACTATAAAATATAAGTTATTGTGGAGGTTTGAATCTAAACCGCCTTCGCTTTAAATTGTTTTTTTGTTCAGTAACTAGACGATCACAAGTTTTTCATCTATACGAAAGACTTACTTGGTGTAGAAGGTTTAGTAAATCATTAGTTTTTATGTCACGCTATTGATTAAAGTGTATCGAACTAGTAAAATGACTAAAACAGATAAAAAGCGTTTAAAGTTTTCGCCATTTCACACAATTACAGTGTATAAAGTACGTAGTATGTCACAAAATAATATAAGTATGGTATGGTAAACAGAGATCGCTAGAGCTCAATACGATCAAAGAGAAAAAAAATTATTGCAACGCACAACTAAAATTGTTAGATATCGCTTCTTTACAAAAATAGTGAAAAAAATATTGTTAAATGCTCAGGCAGAAGAATATAATTTTATAGAAAAACTGAAATTTAAAACAACATTACCTCACACACATATAAAAAATTACATGATAAATTCATAGCACGAGTAAACATTCCAATTGGGGAAGGTGTTGCCGGACCACTCGCAACTGCATTAAATATGAACACCATAAATTGAGAGCGTAGAACATTCATAAAAAATGAATCCATTCCGATTTTTATGTTCCACGCATCACATCCGCGAACTATAAAAGCGTATAAAAGAGGTGGCTGATAAAACTGACAAGAGAAATATTCATGCTCAATGATTTGGTAAAATTCAATTACACTACTGTCCTGGGTTAGTATTCTAATAGACAATCTGGAGCAGGTTATCAAATCAAATCAAAGTTTACAATGTAGAGTGAAGCCATAGTTTGACCTCTGGAGCCTTAGATTTGGAACCTTAGAAGCTCTTTCTATACTTGACAGTCGTAATACAATTTTGGCACAACCACCACGGTTCGTGAGTATTGAATAATTTGTCATTTTGTTAAACTGTGATTCATGTTCTCGTTTATATTTCTTGTGATGTGTCAGAACTTCAAAAAAAATGCATCGCTCATTGTATCGTTTTTAGTTTTGAAATATTTGGCAGCACAGGTAATTGATTATATGCTTTGCTAAAACGAGTAAACGGGTCATCTCGTGGTACGTGACAACCGCGGCCTATGGACACATCCAATTCAGGCAATGGTATAACCCCGGTTGAGCCGGCTTATTGCTGCCTTATGTATGTATGGTATTTTTATGGTTTTAAGCGTAAAAGAAAGTTATGCACATTGTATCGAATTTAATATCGAGCAATATTTATTCTTAACTTATATTGAGGTCTTCTTTGTACTCTACACAAAGAACAAATCAATATACCTTAAACTACGTTGAGGCGTTGTAGACCTATCTAATTGTACATTGTGTTTCATAACATCTCACTCTGCTTTCAAATTCGGGTTTCGACCTTGTAAAACGAGAAGACATGCAGCATCTCTCCTGCTCCCAATACTGGACAATATCGATGCCAGTTACCTTGATCTCCCAGAGGAACAACTCGATAAACTTAAGCGCTTTAATTTTTACTGTTGAAGGTTTATATTTGGCTTACACATAGATGAACACGTATCTGAATATCGCTTTTTACTCAAATGGCTCCCGATTCTCCTTTGTCGGAATACTCATGTTCTCTCTTTTCTTTATAACATATAGTTGAACCCCTTACTTCCCCTTATTTCTAGGAACGTTTCAAGTTCCTGTGTGCTACACATTCGAGACTGTTGCGATCATCGGAAAACTTAAAACTGCAAATATCAAAACAGCAAGTTTACTGATAAATCTTATATACACGTTTCTGGAATACCCTAGCAATATGTATGAGATGATCTTATTCATTAGGATCTTTAGAATATATAAATTACTTACAAAGTTATGTCTAAGATAACTTTATTTTTTTTTAACTTTATTTTTTTGAGATTCGGCCGAGGGACGCTTGACCGATTAGACGCGTGTTGACTCCGTTTGCAAAGTTTTGTTTTCAAATTCTGTGATTGGTCATTATCAGAAAGTTTAAATTCCTTGTCGCTCTTTAATATTTTAAACCAGAGAGCTACACCCAAGAGGCGGTTCCAGAGAAGGATGCATATATATTTGAGATACGCGCCCTAAGAAACATCTCAAAAAGTGTTCATCATTGGCGGGATTTGAACTGGAGGTCGGAGTTGCCGTGTGGGGCGCTTGACCGCTGCGCCACCGAACAAGTTGCTACGAAAACCGAAATTATAGGCTACGTGCGGCGTGCTTGACGTCACTGCAGCTACACAGTAAGTGCCACGGATACGCTACGCGGACTTAGCTAGGGACGTGCTACAGAATACACATTACACCGTAACGTTGTAATAATTTTAACTAGGCTAGCGGCAAGTACTTTTACTAACTCAAAGTATTATAAATGATAATTGATTTGCTCATTAAATATTTTTACATCACCTAAAATGTCAAAGCTGCAACGCACTCCACCCAGCGCCTCAAAATCAAAATCAAATAGTAACCTGAATCAGACCCAATCGGAACCGGATATAAACTCAGCAATAACAATAAGTGACTATGTCAACACAACTAGATCTAAGCGTCGGCGCAATGAAAACTCGCCGAAAAGCGGATCTGCGCCGGGTTCGCAGGAACTTCAACTTTAGGGTAAGTTGCAAGCAAACTGGAAGAGAGAACAGGACTCTTCTATTACCTTAATGCTGTCGGAGCAAACTTCTGTTATGGCTAAGTTGGTATCTGAATTGGCTGATATTAAGAAACAAAACAATGAAATACAGGCGACAAATGTAGAAATACGTAACTCAAACGCTGATATCGTTCATTCTATGTCCTTTATAAACAAACAGTTTGAGGAACTGAAAAAGGAAGTTGAAATTTTAAGAAAGGAACGAAAAGAGCAAATTAAATACATTGAGAGCTTGGAAAAGAAGATACAAGATCTACAGTATAAATCTAGGTCGTCGGGTACTAAAATTAGAAATATTCCGTATCAAGAGATAGAATCTAATGAATGCCTTATGAAAATTGTATGCGACGTTGGAGAAACTGTTGGAGTTCCTATCATTAAGTCTGATCTTCGCGATATATACCGGCTTCCTGGTAAAACCGCAAATAGTACTTCTCCGCGCCCAATAATAGCAGAGTTTAAGGATGTACTAACCAAACAGACGCTTTTAAACGCCGTTAGATTGTATAACAAAGACAAAGCTATACTTAAAGACAAACTCAATACTGAACTTATCGGGATCCGAGGAAAGCGACTCCCGGTTTATATAACCGAACAACTACCCCCAAGCCATAAAAAGCTGTTTTACCAAGCCCGGGAATTTGCCAAAAATAATGAGTTCAAGTTTTGTTGGACTGCAAACGGTAACATCTTTCTCCGCAAACAGGAGGGTGAGAAACTAATAAAAATAACCTCAGAAAAATGTTTTCTGAACATAGTTACTAAAAGCCCATGACTGTATGAACAGTTATCTCTGAACTAGACTTATCTCATGTTTTTCTTAATATTTGTTAAAATCTTGTGTAAACACACTAACACTTTCTTTCACCACACTATTTTACACTGCACTGATGTACTACATCTCCAAATAACTCATAAGATTATAACCACACTAACTTGCATTTATCCTTTTCCCGCACATAATAATATCAGCGTCATAATAGTAATTGTTATTACTACTATAATTATGCCAAACTCATTACTCTATCTACATATATATAATGCACTGCTTGATTTTCCCTTACTTTACATTAACAACGAATTAGATTCTATGGCAGGAAACTGCTACACCTGTTTCCCGGAAGAGTCTTTAAAATTTGTTAATATGACTGAAAATAACCTAAAAATACTCCATCTTAACATACGAAGCATTAACAAAAACTTCGATCAGTTACAGATTTTAATTAAAACTTTAAAAATTGATATCGATGTCATCGTTTTAACTGAATGCTGGCTAAGTGTTTTAAATACCCTGCCTATAATAACGGGTTATCATTCTTACTCCACTAAGATTAACTCCAATCAAAATGACGGCGTTGTGTTTTATATAAAATCTGAAATGCAAAATACAGTATGGGAACCGGGTTTCAAGAATGGAAATTGTCTGATATGCGAATTAGATAATAAAATAGCCATACTGGCCATTTACCGCTCACCTTCATATTCCACGAAAGAAAGTTTTGACACCTTTTTAGATAGCTTAGACGCCATTTACCAACAACTATCTAATTACCCTAATATAATACTCCTCGGAGAGATAAACATTGACATAATCGAAGAACATAGAGACAACCGCTCCTTAGATTACCTTCTACTAAACGCATCCCACGGACTATCACCAACGCATTTTTTAAGTACTCGGCAAAATAAATGCTATGACCACGTACTTTTGAAGTCTAAACTAACTTCTACTACCTTGGTGTTAGATTCTCACATTACTGACCACAAACCTGTATTATTAGATATTGCAGTTACAAAGCCAAAAAGGCCATCCACTGTGTTTTCATTTTGCCTTAATTATAAAGATATTAAACTAGAATTGCAAAATACAGACTTCTCTTTTATCTACAAAATTCAATCTGCTAATGCAGCGACGAATACACTGATAAATAAAATTAAATCAATAATAGGTAAATATAAAATATATAAAAAAATCTCACGTAAAAAAAGGTGCTTAAAACCGTGGATAACAGCTGGTATACTGAAATGTATAAGAAATAGAGATAGGTTTTTTAATTTATTAGCATGCAGCTAGTTGAAAAAAATCCCCGGACAATGTTATCCTTAAAACTACATACACCCGCTACCGGAATTTTTGTAATGAATTTCCGTAAATTGAAAATATCATATGAGCAAAGCGAACTGGCAAAAACCAAAAATAACCCGAAGGCTTTTTGGAAAACAATTAAAGAGATAACTAACACTCAAGACCTTCACTCCAGCCCCACTGAGTTGCTAAATATTAGTGACAATCCAAAATCGTCTGTAAATGAGGTCTGTCACTATTTCACAAATATAGGTAAAAGTTTGGCACAGAATATAATAAACCATACTACTACTCCTCCAAACTCAACCAGAGACCGCTTCCAACTTTCTCCAGCCAATTCGCTAACCATCCTAGAAGTGGAAGAGGCTGAGGTGGAGTCTCCTATTCTACAGTTACGCAATGACTGTGCTGTTGGGTGGGATGGAATATCGTCTGTGTGTCTAAAGGATTGTCGTCAAATTTTAGTACCACCTCTAACTTTCTTATTTAACCGTTGCATTCAAACAGGAGTGTTCCCGAATGCCCTAAAGAAAGCCACAGTTCACCAGGTATACAAAGGAGGAGCCAGAAACTGTGTCAATAACTATAGACCCATCTCTGTATTATCGGCTGTTTCTAAGTTGTTTGAAAGAATCCTTAGTAATAATTTGAAAAGATTCTTGCACAAATATGATATCATAGCGAAGAACCAGTTTGGATTTCTACCAGGAATCTCTACAGAAGATGCGGTATTACAACTTACTCAAAATGTAGCTAAGCAACTTGATAAGCATAATAAATGTCTTGAAATTTTTTTTGGACCTATCAAAAGCTTTCGACATGGTTTCTGCCCCCCTCCTTATCTCCAAGATAGAACTTCTTGGTGTACGTGGTACGCCTTTAGAGATTTTCAAATACTACCTTAAAAATCGCACACTTACCTCAGTGACGAAGAGCTGGTGACCTTTGGCATTCCTCAAGGTAGTATCCTGGGCCCGATTTTATTCCAAATCTATGTTAATGGTCTGTGTTATATTAATCTCCCGGATAATGTTAAAGTCTACGCATATGCCGACGATACCGCAATTCTAGTCCACGGCTCTACATGGGAATTCGTTAAAATTAAAACAGAACTGGCTTTAAGCGAAGTCATAAAATGGTTAAACTTGAACCTCCTCAGCATAAACGCAAAAAAAAACAGCATACTTACCTTTCACGATCAGACGTAATGGTGCACCACCTGACTCCTTTAAGATTACTGCTCACTCGTTTCCCAACCTACAACCAACCTGTAATTGTCCGACGCTTAAAAGAGCTAGCTGTGTCAAATACCTTGGAGTACAAATTGACTCTGCACTAAGATGGGACAAACACGTAAGCTCAATCACTACTAGAACGATGCGTCTCATTCACATTTTCAAATCACTTAGGAAATCGGCTAGCTTTGATATTATTAAGATAGTATACCATGCACTATGTCAATCTGTAATTGGGTATTGCATTACGGTGTGGGGTGGTGCTGTAAAGTCCTATTTACTGGAAATAGAAAGAGCACAGCGTGCAATACTGAAAGTGATGTCATACAAACATTTCAGGTATCCAACAATCCAACTCTATGACGATTGTAAGGTACTTACAGTGCGCCAGCTTTACATTCTTCAAACAACCCTTAGGTACCATAATACCCTCCCACCTCCAGAACCCAACAAACGAAGATTCATTGCACCTCCTGTTTGTCACAAAACCTCCTTTTCCGAGCATCAATCTACACAACAACAACAACAACAACAATCAATTTTACACGCTAAGCCCTTACCTATACAGTAACATTAATAAAGAGTTAAACATCGTTAAACTGAATAGATTTAACAGCAAACAAGTACTAACTGAGTGGTTATTACTTAAAGATTACTCTGCTACTGAATATATATATATATATATATATATATATATATACATATTACACACATGCAAAAAGGTACAAACACTCATCCACGCATAACCAAATATACACGCGCATTCACACACACTCACACACACACGCACTCACACACACACGCGTACGCTCACACACGCACGTACGCATTCTAACTCAAAACTGTATACATATATACAAACGGTCATCATCCAATCAACACAGTATCAATTTCGTTTCAATGCCTTATGGAAATCATTATTGTTACACCTTTTAGCCGATTCCTGTCTCTTAAGATACAAGTGTAGCCTAGTTTAAGAGACAGCTCGATTTTTTAATAGCTTTTTTTTTTTTTTTATTTGTAAGCCTACCATAATGACTCCACTTTGCCTGATGGTAAGCAATAAATGGAGTCCAAGAGTGGTGGTCACCATCCTCATTACATGTCTAGTCAATGCAGCATGGTGACCCACACTATGGCGGCCTGGTGAGATGCTTTTTCACGCCCCGCTTAAAAGACCCGGGATCAAATTGGGAAGGAAACACGTGCGCTGGTAGGGAATTCCAGGCTTTCACTGATCGGCACAGGAAAGAAGAGCCAAACCGTTTCGTTCGGGATCGCATATCTTCGACACACAAACGGTGACTCCTCAGGCCAGCACGTGTAGTCCTGTAGAGCTTACAATGTTTTGTAACTTTTTAGAATACTGGTGTATAATTCTGTAAACACCTACTGTGTCTAATATGTTTCACTGTTGTTGTAATACTTTTGAATCAATAAATTTTTTTTTTTTTTTTCTTTTTTAAAAAGACACCCCCCCGCTAGGAAGTACTCCTGTGTCACAGGATACTTTACAAACATACAAATAATGGACACAAAGAACACCCAGACCCAGAACAACTATACATGGACCACATAAATGTTTGTCCGGTGTGGGACCCACGTCCTCCAGGCCAGGCAACAAATACTTATATGTATATGGTCATATGTATGTGTATATATGTACATATGTATATACGTTTGTGCAGTTTAACAAGCACACTTCATTAGTCAACACCATAACTACACATATTAAATCATTATAGTCATGTCCATCCGAAGGTTGCCTCTAAGATAATGCTTATTTTGATAAGACCACCCATTGAAGATTTTGTGTGTAACATTATTATCAGTTTTTAATTTCAAATGTATATATATTGCATGTACAATAAAGAGTACCTACTTACTTTCTGGTTTTTGTAACTGTACACGCGGTTTACTCAATAATTAGATCGATTTCTTAACTTACGTATTTATATTGTAATATTTGGATATACATCTAATCAAAAATAAGAAATCATTACACATTTCCGAACGCATAACATAGTCCCTTCTCTGGCTCACATCCCCGCTTCCGTTTCCCTTTTTCGCTAAAAACCTGTCAACGCACACGCTCGAGCTCCGCCAACTATCCGCATAAAAATGTATCAAAAAGGACAAGTGAAACCGCGAAACATACAATAAATAACACCCGAGTGTCCCCTACATTCCTATTCGTATCAAAAAACGTCTTGTTGATGATTCAATATTGTTATTAACTGTAAGCATATTTTATTTGGATACTTTATATCTCCAAATCGGTCCTATAGGCAGGAAGGGTTTTAGCCGGTCAAGTCCGAGACACCCCTCCGCTGATGGCCCCGGCGGAGGATAGTCCATGAGGATTTCCCCATGTACAAATAAAGGAGGGGTTAAAAATGTTACAAAACATCACGTAATTAATGGACGGCCGGGCCAAAATATTTGATGATGCCTAATCCGAGCATAAAATTGTCGTCTTCTTTTTTCAATTAAAGTAATCCTTTTTTTTTCTTGTGCGAATATAGATTAGGTATAGTTTGGTCTATAATACTCGTATACACCCCTCTGCAGCGATAGTTTTAATGAAATAATTACATTTATGGCAAATAATATATCAAGGTGTCAAAAAATTAAACAACTGCGTTACTGTTTTACAAATTTAAGATTCTTTATTAAAATTCTACAATGAGGCTCACTAACATATATGGTTTAAACTGAAACGCTTATATTAACCTCTTATAAAATTAAATCACAGATATAATCAGTTTAATTAAATATTCTTATTACTTTAGATTACTGCGTTACCAAATTCGAATTCTAAAACTTGAATTTTTCTATTTGTGACAAAATAAAACTTAAAATTAATGCCAACTGACGCCTATATCTTCCACTTTTGATGAATAATACGTACGTATTAAATTATTGCATCTTAAATAATTAATGCCTATGTATTACTGAAAATACTGTAATAAATCAGAGGGACACAAAAGTAACGCAGTAGTAAGCTTAGTAACACAGTAGTATTATCTTACATCAGTACTTTGTACTTTTTATAGAGATGTAGTAATAATGATAAAAACAAAATAAAACTTAAGTCCTTATGACTCGACACAACATAAAGTAACTCAAATAACTTCAAAAAAACAAAGTTCAGCTAATTAAATACAAAAAATAACGTTTAAAAACGTAAATATATTTTAGGACATCAGAAAATCAAGTTAATAAACTAATGAGGAACTTTTGAATCAGTCTTACTTCTCAATAACGTTTAATGTCTTATCATATTCAAAATACACCCTTTTACCTTTCTCGACAATTTTGGGATTAGGAACTATTTCTACGATGTTATTGTGAGGTTCGTAAGAAATGTGAGTCTATACAGCTTTCAACCTTTTACCAGTTTGATCTGCTGCCTTGTAAAACATAATTTTTATTTCTCCTTCTTTATCAACTTCACTTTTAATATAAGAAACTGATGGTTGACTAAAACTTGCTAAAGGCTTGTCGTCAAAGCTGTAAGATGATGAATAAACCATATTGTAAAATGTTCTAGAAACGGCTACGGTATTATAAATTTCATTTAGGAAAATTTCCCCCTCCAATCTATCCAAAAGAATGGAAAAGTCAACTTCAAGTGTGGAAATGATGGGAACAGGAACCGGCTGATATGTTTTTGGATTCATGCAAGGGCATAAACCTCTACGGCAAAAGCAACCGAGGTCTCTGTGTTGAAGTTCACATGGAGTGTCACTAAAAACTTGATGTACTTGCATCGTACCTTCAAGTGGCACTAGGTTGTTAGGTAGCTCTTTTTCAACGTTTTTAATGCCACCGTCAGTCACTAAGTACAAATGGACCTTGCTCAACTCTTTCAAGGTGTAGAAAATGGCTTCTGCATCAGAAATATCCGAAACAGCAGCTACTTTTTCATCTGCGGTGCGTTTGAGAAAACCACCAACATCACCAGCTACCCCTTTCCCATCACCAGCTTCAATGAAATTCCATGTAACGTGAATGAAATTGTATTCACTGAATATTCTGTGACTTATAAAGTAAAAGTTTTGCTTTTGTCGATATCGAGTAGCTGGTCCATCCATGGAAAAAAGGGAACTGTAGTTACGAGACTGTTATTACGTTCTCATAGTTTTTTATTCGCATTCTTCCATTTACGATTAGTACTTCTGTGTTGACGCTCTGCCATGTCTTTCACAAGTTCTTTATTTGCGTGGTACCTTTCAATATGTTTTTTTTTAGCTTCAGCATGTTTAACAGAGTCTAGCTTTAATTTGAGCCTATAGCGACGTTGTTTTTCTGCGTTCGTTTACGCCATTATGGCAGACGCTTATTTCTGAGAAAAGGATAAACAATATATAAGTATTTCAGTTTTAATAACGTATTACTAACAAAAAACATTAATTAAAAAACAACTGCGGTACCCGCTAAACGCAGTGTAGCAGTTACGAATTTGTAAATATTTGACGATTTTGCAAATTATCACTAAATAAAATACAAAATGCAAATATTCTAACACTGACAGAACCTATACACGACAACCTGCACACAACAATAATAATAAAGTAAATATTATCAGTACATACCCTTTGACAGCGGTAACTCAGCGGCCACGCAATAAATACACGTACTCCTCTCGACGACAGTTGATGTAATATACACACATTGAGGTTTATTTTAATATAGCATCGCAAGGTAGTTACGATTTTATTCCTTGTTGGGCACACAGACAAAATCAGTCTTTTTTGTATTAAATGGTTGACGTAAAAAATGTCTATTTGCATTGTAATAAGGTTCACAACTTACATTTTTATAGAGGTATTCAAGATAAACGCCGTCTAAGGAAATATTTTGAGAAATTGCTCAGTATAGCTAGATTCACGCGCTTAGGGACAGCGGTGTTTTGTATGAAAAGCTGCTGCGTTACTAAAAATGAAAACGTTGTTACCGTAATTTTCAAACTATTATCATATCTTTGCGGTCAAATCTTATTTCCTGTACTAGATTATAATGTGATATTTAGAAATTAGTTCATTTTTTTTACAGTTTTAAACTGATTTCCCATAAAATTTAATATTCATTCAAAGAGACCGCTTTTTAGGCATCAAAATATATTTTCGCCCGGCCCCTTAGTGGTAGCTTATTGTAGCGTATTTTGCTTGACTGATGTTTGGAGGAAGTGCAGTGCTTATACTTAAAACTAACTTTAATTATCATGCTTTACCACAAACTAATACAAATCACGATGGTGTCGTAAAGTCAATACACTTTCATTACAATGTTTAACACTCTTACAACACTTATTTTACTACATCAATAAATTAATTACTAGTTTAATTATAAAAACGTTTACTAAGCTATTACACTGTTGAAACATTTTGATAATAGTTAAAAACATTTAAAATGATAGTCCATTTCATACTTTTCAATTTTAGTTTCCGATCACGTGTTAGGTTAATAAAGTAATAACAATACTTTATTACCTTAACAAAATACAATAAATAAATCAATCATTGTTGTTTAAAAATCAAGACATGAATTTTGTACTTTCTATTTATTTTACAATTATTCTTTTAACTAAAATGAATATTAATTTGTAACCTCTGACAACCAATCAACTTTATTTAGATATCTAAAACTAAGCCGTTGTCGCTTATAAATCAAGATATTAATTTAGCTGTTCATTATTTCTTAATGTAATGGTTTGGTTTCTAGAGGAACAACAAAACAATTATTTCAAATCTTATAAACGTAATAAAAACAAACTTAGTAACTGCAATTTTCAAGTACAATTCTATCAGTATTGATCACTTAATTATAAGTACAGCAATTAAAAGTAATTAAAAAAGTGGGTATATTGGTTTTGCGTCGACATATATGAGTATGTGAATTGTACTAAATCATTTGAACATAATATCAACAATCCTGTAACGAATATTACTATTATATATTCAAATTGCATTCCTTACATTTGAGACTAGTGTGACATATTATATAATATGAATTTTGTGATATTTTTTACATCATTTTTATCGATAATTGAAATCAATTTATGAGCCTATCTCATTGCTTCATTAATACAGCTCGATGTAAGAAAATTGTATCTATAGCCGAAATTAATCGTATTTACACAAGAAAAAACTTTGTAACATAAAAAATCAATTCCATCTCCGTATTTTCTCTTACCTTCATTTTTAAGGATTTGTTTATTAAACCATTTTGATTTTCGATCAAACAAAATGGACTCTCGTTTTATTTGCCCACAGCTCTCCGCTCCAATTAGATTTTGATATCGATTTGATTTTCAGTGCGTATTTTATTTGTTGTTGAAGTTGTTATTATTGCTGTTATAATAAATGTTTATTTATGACAAATTATGTGAGTGGCAGTCAGTATAATCTAAGTTATGGCAAGTGTCTTTATTAGTTTTTAATTAGTTGAGAGTTAATAAGTTCGTGACTCAGTTCTTGTGACTTTAAGCTACAAGTAAATCGTTCACTAAGAATGCGGTTTGTCAAAGAAAGAAATACTATTGACTAAAACGAAAGTCTGTATGAAACGATTTTACGGTACGCGATCCCCTTACTGCTACCTGTATAGTTACTGAGTAGTACTGGCAACTTCCCTACAACTTTACTCAAAGTATTATATCCTTTGTCAATCTTATTTAGAGTCCTACTCATCCAATTCAAAAACAGAGGACAACACTAAGCTGTCTTCGCCATCTAAGGAGAAGTGGTAGTCTGCTGTAGTTAGGTATCGCAATCGGATGGATTGTTTGAACGATTCTAGTTTGCACATTAATATCCTGAAGTATAACTTCTTAGTTCCACATGATAACTTACTTAAAAGTCATTTTTATAATTATAACAGAATATATTATCTCTACGTCCCTCGAGAAATATTTCTCATCTTTTCATTATATAACTGCTTACGTTACGAATTATCGGACCGGACCAAATCCGTACCCTTGCTGTGATTATCAAATTTGTGTCCACCCAACACGTCAGCAAATTGTTACATTTAACAGGATTTATACTACTTCTTTTCAGCGATTTCATCTGAAATTATTTCTCAATCACCAGAAAAAATAGTATGTTAATTATATGTAATAAATATAAAGTATCATAGCCGTTTTTGAGAGGCTAAAGTTTTTCTTCGCCAAATAAAAGTTAACGTCCATTCAGAAGGTTAGTTAGAGGTTTAGTTAAAAAAAACTTATAAATTTATTTTAATTACAAGACTTACAATAATACATTTATACGCTCATTCCTGTATCCCTGAACGGGTAGACAGAGGTGTATAAACAAACACATCATGTCAATTAGAATTTGGTACCACTAAAGTAATAGGGGCAAGTGTCAACCGGGCCCTTTAGGAATTAAAGATGGTAAAATTAGCAAGCCAAAAGTTATAAGTTAAAAAAATTAAGTGTAAGTTACCTAAATGAGAAAATTAGTTATCTTTAAAAACAAACGTTTTTCTTTAGTTATGATATGGATAGCGAAAAGATATATAATTGTATATATAATAAATATGAATGCCAAAAACAAACAGACATTTTTTCGTTACTTTGTAACATAAGGAACACTTTCCGCCCTAATGCCCGTGAAGATTACGATAGAACTTAAATTCTTCCAAGGTGGTTCCCAACTAAATATCACAAATATCCGGTACAAGGGAAATAGATTTTTTTCTGACTTTACATCACTATAGTCTGATTATTTAGAGACTTCGAGTTGACAAACTTTTTATTAACTAATATTTTAAATTAATATACAATGATAGTACAAAAAATAATGGTTATTACATCACTGAATAACAGACGTACACCAGATTATCTCGACAACCAGGTGATGTCTCTTGAAATTTTGTCTAGCCCATCAAAACTACGGAAGTGTTTACGTGAACTTACTGGGACGCTTAATATCTTGGAAGTAAATAGTAGTGCAAGTGGTCTTAGTGAAGTTGTAGCATCGCTCGAACTAACTAAAACATTGGACTTAAATAGAATCGGCTGTTGGTTCACTATCAACAAGACGGTAGTTGTCTTAGTTGAACAGGATTAAACAACATGGACTTCGTTTGAAGGAGATGAAGTATAGTAATTTTCGTGTAGGTATCGTTTACTTGCAAGTTTAGGTCATAAAGGAAACGAATTGAAGAAGTATGGTTAAGTTCGCTTCGCTATATTAGATTTTTATTCCCAACTGCGGTGAAAGTGCTATAATAAATTATTTTATCAAAAACACTGAAATGTATTTTTTTTAGAAAAGCACACGCAGTCGTGTTTTACTAAGAAAGCCAGTACAATACAGACAGACATAAAGGTATTTAAAAATAAGAACTGAGAGTATATTGAGAAGATAGGAAGTTACGATGGATGGAAGAGAGGGAGAGAAATCGTAGGTAATGTAAATTGCTTATACAAGTAGACTAGAAAGTGTTAACAATAGTGCAAGCAAGTCAGGGTAGCATTCTTGGTATCTCGAACTGGATAATGGTGGGAAATTTAATGACCTTGTACGTGGTAGAGCCATGATTAGGCACGAATGGGCGTGATCGACCGGTGCGATACCACGGCCTCACAGAAAACCGGTTGTGAAGTAACGCTTGCGTTGCATTTCCCCGAAATGAGTGAGGTCTCCGGAGGCCCAAAATCCCCCACCCCCCCTGTTGATAGAGCTGTTAACAAAAAGGATACCCCAGGGGGTACCAGCGCTAGCGTTGGAGAATCCCCCCCTGGACGTCCATCTTCAGTACGAAATATACCTAAGTGTGGACGCCCAGGCTGAATCTCGTACTCTGGGGGGGGGGGGCTCAACTGCGCTCTCAAAATCTGCTCGGGGCAAGAGAAGGCATACCATGGCACCCCCTGTCACGTTTACCGTGGATTTTTGTAACATCAGAGGCTTACATTCTAACCTCGACACTATCCACCACCACCTTGAGACAGCAAAGCCGGCCTTGCTCTTTTTAACCGAGACGCAGATATCATCTCCAGCTGACACATCCTACCTCTGCTACCCTGGGTACGGACTGGAATACTCCTTTGTTCCTAAGGCTGGTGTGTGCGTGTAAGTTAGAGATGATATCACTTCTCGCCGCTCTGCAATCGCTCTCGCAATCTTGAAGGTAGGGACCTCTCCATCTTATGGCTACGTGTAGACTGCGACGACCATCCCCGCATTTACGTATGCCTCTACAGGTCCCATAGCGGTGATGCCGAAACGGACCGACTCATCGACTACGTCCAAATGGCTACAGACTCAGTGCTCCAGCAGGTCCCTTCCACAGTTGTCGTGCTTCTTGGCGACTTTAATGCCAATCACGCCGAATGGCTTGGTTCGCGCAAAACCGATCATGCGGGAAGATCTGTTCACGATTTCGCCTTGGCATATGGCTTGACGCAGCTGGCTGCAACGCCTACGCGAATCCCAGATGCAGAAAGCCACGTGCCTTCACTGTTGAATCTTCTGCTGACCTCACATCCTGATGGCTACAAAGTATCCGCCGAGGCCCCTCTTGGCTCTTCGGACCATTGCCTGATTAGGAGTGTAGTGCCACTCGTTTACTCGCTGCGGCCGCTATAGTTAGTTATTTACTTATAGGCAGTCGCCGCGTATGGCACTATAGGTCAGCAGACTGGGATGGAATGTGAACATTCTTTGCATCCTACCCATGGATGCAGGTTTGCTTCTCGCCTGATGATCCCAATGTCGTTGATGATGCGTTCTCGCCTGATGATTCCAAATCCCGACTCTGTCGCGGATGTTGTGCTTCAGGGTATGGTACTTTTCATTCCATTCTCCCTGATTCCCACAGGTGGCAAGTCCCAGCCAGCCCTGGTTTTGTCGAACCTGCAAAGCGGCGTCCCCCCGAAAGCAGGAATGTTACCAAGCATGGGCTAATGCAGTGACAGCACGGGATGTAAAGACCAGCAAATTAAAGAAGCAATTTAACTTTGCCTTCAGGTCCCTCAAAAGACTGCTGTTGCGAAGTCGGCTCACATCGGCAGAATTGGCGAGAGGCTAGTGGGTCTCCCTTCCGGAACTCGTGCATTCTGGTCTCTTGCCAAAGCTGTCCAGGGGAACTTTTGTAAGCCATCCTTTCCACCTCTGCACATAGGAGATAATTCGTTGGCCCACGACGCTAAAGAAAAAGCCGATCTTCTGGGCAAACTCTTTGCGTCCAACTCGACCCTGGACGACGGAAACGCACCGCCGACCATACCGCAGTGCGAGAGCCGCATGCCGGAAGGACTTCCGGCATGCGGCTCTCGCACTGCACAAAGGGCACTGCGTAAAGCGCTTAAGTTCTTAAGTCGAGTGGGCCCGATAGAATCTCTCCTATCGTGCTGAAGACGTGTGCTCCAGAGTTGGCACCGGTTTTAACGCGCCTTTATCGGCTTTCCTACTCTTTTGGCGTAGTCCCGAACTCATGGAAGACAGCTCTAGTGCACCCAATCTCTAAAAAAGGAGATCACTCGGACCCGTCCAACTACAGACCCATAGCCATCACCTCCTTGATCTCCAAGATAATGGAATCCATTGTTAACTGCCAGCTCCTCCGGTACTTAGAAGACCACCAGCTCCTCAATGATCGACAATATGGCTACCGTCGGGGTCGTTCAGCTCGTGGACGTGGCGAAGGCCTTCGATCGGGTCTGGCACAAAGCGCTCGCTTGCGAAGCTTCCTTCCTATGGGCTTCCCGAGAAACTGTGCAATTGGCTCACCAGTTTTCTACCAGACAGAAGCATCAAGGTTGTTGTTGACGGTGCATGCTCCGACTCCAAGTCTGTTAATTCTGGTGGCCCACAAGGCTGTGTGCTATCACCCACGCTGTTTCTTCTGCATATCAACGACATGCTGCAGACTAGCAGCATCCATTGCTATGCAGACGATAGCACGAGTGATGCCCTTTACACCGGCCGCGCTAACATTTCTCGGGTAAACGTCATCGAAAGCCGATCCAAACCTGTGTTTGTAATCGAAACTTCTTTAACAAAAGTTTCAGATTGGGGTCGACTTAACCTAGTCCAATTTAACCCCACGAAGACACAGGTTTGCGCGTTCACCGTTAAAAAGATGCCATTGGTCGTATCACCTCAATTTGAGAGCACTTCCCTAACTGCATCAGCCAGTATCGGAATCCTTGGCGTCGATATATCAAGCGAAGTCCAGTTTCGCGGTCACTTAGAGAGTAAGGCCATATTAGCCTCGAAGTAGCTTAGAGTGCTAAACAGATCGAGACAATATTTTACTCCGGCCCACCGCCTGCAACTTTTGGTTCGGCCGCACATGGAATACTGTTCTCATCTCTATGCAGGTGCACCCCAGTACCAACTTCTCCCTCTTGACAGCATTCAACGGAGAGCGACTCGCATCATCGACTGCCAAGATATTTCTGATCGACTTGACACCATGGCGTTGCGTAGAGATGTAGCTTCACTCTGCATCCTCTATCGCTTGTATCATGGGAAGTGTTCAGAGGAATTGTTCGGACTTATACCGGCTGCTGGTTTCTGCCATCGTCCTACGCGACAAAATATCCATTCCCTATCACCTGGACGATTGGCACTCCACCACTGTGCGCTTCTCTAGAAGCTTTTTGCCTCGCACAACCAGCTTATGGAACAAATTGTCGCCTGCCGTATTTCCGAACCGATACGACCTTCAAACCTTCAAAGAGCGTACTCGTACCTAAAAGGCCGGCAACGCACTTGTGACTCTGGAGGTGCGGGTGTCCATGGGCGGCGGTAGTCACTTACCATCAGGTGACCCGTCTGCTCGTTTGTTCAATATCGCATAAAAAAAAAGACCTGCAATTAAATATTTTCAACTTACTGTGCATGTCTGAATGACTATATAGGCTACAGAAAACTGTATAATGTAAAAAACTTAAAAGCTCGAAAATTATTTGGATTTTTACAAACTCATACATACATTCACTCATTCACGGCTATATCCCCGAAAACAGAGACGTATTTGACGCCCACGTTTCGCCAACTATAACTTTAATAAGTAATAGGGTCAAGATTACAGTCATCAACCGGGCACCGTATACACACTGCCTGATAGACGAAAGTCGAATCCCTTTGACACCTTTTACGACCCGTGCGGAAGAGGCCCTGTCCAACTCCTCTAAGAACCTAGTGGCGACCTAAGAAAATACCTTGAACCTTCTAAAACGTAATTATCTATATGCGGTCTAGTAACACATATTACGTCCAGCAGTGTACGCTGATAAGCTAATGTTCATGATAAATCTATTAACAAGCAAACATAGTTTCTTTCGCTTATCTTATCTTATAATCAGCCTATCGCTAGCCACTGCTGATTATTGTCGAATAAATAATCTATAAAAATGAATCTTATTATCTGGATACTATTCTAAGTATTGGCAAACACAAAAAAAGGACGTGTAAACTAACATTTGCAACAGTAGTATTACAAGGCTAAAAGAAAACTTGTTTAGTAATTGTGTATTTCCAAGAAAACATTAAAGTGGGTTACATTTGCTCCAATGCAAATACGGCGTAATGGCTGCGTAATGACGTTACACACGCCATGACGATATGTTTTCAATTGTTACTTACTGCTCATTTTGCGTTTCAAATATTTGTGAAAGTAAGAATGTAAGAAATAAATTCTAAGCTTGTTACTAACAGTTATTTTAAAACATAGTAAAGTATTAAATAAGAAAAGTTATCTGTATAAACATAAATACGTACATACACTCTCGCCTATCCCCGAAGGGCAGGCAGAGAGGCACATATATATGCATATAGATAATAAAGTGACAAAACGGTAAGTACTTACATTTAATTTACATTCATTGAATTTACACTTTCAAAAAATATAACATAGATAAAATACTCTTTTTTTAACTTAAATATATTTTTTATTTCAAAGTTATCAATTCGAAATGTGTGTGCATTAGCAGGAGTAAATAATGAACACTAAAAGTTAATGTTACACATTTCATCAAAATTATTCAGATAGATTGAAGTCGTTAAGTAAATTTGAATTAATTTCAAAGAAAGTAAAAATATATCAAATGGTTTAAGGAAATAAAAGAAGACTAAGTTTGAAATTACATTTCGGTATTGTTTACTAGACTTCCGCTCGCGGCTTCGCCAGCATTGAATACGGTAAAATCATTATATCGCACTACCTCGGGAAGATGAGAAAATTTCTCTATAAAAACCGTCCTATAGTATTAATCTAGGTCAAGGCCTATCTGTCTGCCAAATTTCATCTCAGTTATTCAGTACTTAGTTTCTGCATGACTAAGTAACAAACATAGAAACTCGCATTTGAAAAGTAAGAGTAGGTAAGATTTTTGACATCTTTATGCCAAAACATTTTATTAATTTGATTTACTCACGATGTGTAGAAACTCTTGCATTTAATAATAGAAAAAATAAAAAAGTAAGAGTAGGTAAGATTTTTGACATCTATATGCCACAACATTTTATTAACAGCGTACTAATTCCCCCATAGTCAGGGGTGTAAATAGTTGTTGGTGAGCAAATAAAGTTAAATAAATAAATTCCTGGTTGGCCGCAGACCAAACAAGCAAGCTATAACTTGCTGTTTTGCTCACGATGTGTTCCCTTCACCGAAGAGCGAGATGAAAATTTTACAGTTTAAGGACTTGAAAAGTATATTGGTCTGTGGCCAACCAGGAATTTATTTTTTTAAGTTTATTGGCTCACCAAAAATTATTAACACCTAACATTTACAAACAGAAATATTGATGTATAACTTACGGCTAGTGTAACAATCTATTACAGGTAAGCACCTCATGCACAATATATGCAATGATAATACCGATTTCTAAATTAAAACTAAATTATACTTACCTAAATATACATTAATATAATGTTTTCTTTGTTTTTTATATATTTGAAAATATATTTTTTATGTTTTTATGTTAAATAAAGAAAATAATAGTTAAACCTAAAGTTTAAAAAACCCATTTTAATTCTTCATTAAGTAAACGTATCTGTATTATCTATAACCGTTTTTGAACCCAGCCAGTATTTAATGGATAAAGATATGCGCTGCGGATAAGTTAATGTGACGAAAGCGAGGAACGCTAATATAGCCTTATTGGTTTAGTTCTAATTAGGATCCCTACATAAAAACTAGATACTTATTTAATTTGCGTTTTCATGCATATGCAAATTTCCTAAAGATTATGCCATTACTTATAATTTTTCGAATCGGCTGCGTTTTGGTAAACTTATAAGTATGCTACAAGCATGATAAGTTTACCGCGTGCTACAATACCACGATAACATTTTCTCAATTTAATTCTATTTCTATAATACTTCCAAATTGATAATAACATAGTCATATATTAAATAGAACTGAACTCGAAAATTAAAAAATTATAAATCTGAAAATTATGTCTAATAAAAAGAATAAACATTTAAAAACACTCCTTAAACCCAATGCGGACCCAACTAATCAGTCTATATTCCCTGAATTGTTGTTTCACGGGCCTTTATTTGAGAAAAAAACATGATTAATATCCAATATATTTTAGTGATGGTATTGGTCTATTTTGCAAAGTTAACTTTTTTTTTGTGTGGAAACCCCCACGGGTTTCCGGGGCCTCATTACCGGGGCTAATGTGTAAGGTGGTATGTCGGACTCGAACCGACTAAATCCACACAGTGTTCCGTCAACGGGTCTTATGGCTGGGGCCTCAGGTGTACCCTAGAAGTCCCTGAGTACCCCGGCAGACCTGTCCGGCTTTTGAGCAAGGTGACTCCAATATGAAGTGTGGGTGTTCCGCCCCCCCCCTTATTTTTAGTCAGGCGCGCGTGGAACATGTCGTGCCGCCGACTCGTCTATCGCTCTCAGGCCAGCGCTCATAGAGGCCGGAGGTCATTTTGCACTCTCCAGCGCCTTGTACGTCTTCTGCGGGACGGAAGAGTACTAACTTTCTCCCGTTCTCTTTCCGCCGCTTCTTTTTGCAAACTTAACTTAACTTTAAATTCGAGTCGAGACATTTCCGAATTTAAAGAAGATTATTTACAACAAATGTTATTTGCATTATAATAAATATTAAAGTTGATTAAAAATTACATTCTTAAAATATATTATTTGAGTGTAAATTTAACTGGCGATTTTAAAAATACTTTACTTTTACTTAGAAATATAGGAATAATATATGTTTAAGTCAAAACTCAGTTTGGTGAAAAGTACCTTAAAGTAATAAAACTGGCAAAAGTAGTTTTGATTTAACATTTTACACGTTGGTCAAAAATAGTTTTAACATCTAGAACATCAGTCAAAACCTTTTTTAAATGGCTAGATTAGGTTTTAAGTGTTTTGACTGGTATACTCGTGACTGTCTTACCAATAGAAATTACTATTGTCAAGAGCTTGCGGTCAAAAGTACTTTTAACTGATTTTATAGTTAAAAGTACTTCTGAATGGTTATGAATTTTGATTGTAAATTGTACACCTATTTTAGGAGCAAAATCAAGCTTAGACCAAAGTAATTCTGTAGATAAATACTTAGCACACATTATTATCTGAAGGTATTAAAACAATTATTGCCTAAGACTTTAAAATCGAACTATAGTCAATGTCAACTATCTCCAAAAAATACAAAGAAATATCCACCACCCAACTAACGATGCGTGTCACGCACGAGAACCTTTATAAATAAATATACGTCGCGTTTATTGCGGCCTCCTGCAATTTGTTTCACCTGTAATTTGATGTACGAGCAGTAAGAGAAATATAAGAAAATCGTGCTGCCGAGATTTATAAGCAACTATATATATCTCGTCTATTTATGAAGGTACCCATAGCGATGAGTCAGGAGTTTATCGGTTATGTTCACTGTTATATGTTTTCGGTGGTTTGAGTGAGAATGAATTGTTCTATTACGTTATTGGTATTCAGCATTTTGAGAAACGGATAATGGATGCTTTATAGGAAATATACAGTAGTCTGTAAATTGGTATCAGTTAGTACTGTTGTAAAGTAAAATATTGTCTGATTAAAATAATATAAACAATATTTAACTTTGTCGAATATCATTAAAAAGTTAGAGCAATTAATGCATGAGTTTTTTAAATTGTAGTAATTTCTAATATAGTTAAAAGTATATATAGTATAGTATTTTACTCCGGCCCACCGCCTGCAACTTTATAAGGCGCAGGTTCGGCCGCACATGGAATACTGTTCTCATCTCTATGCAGGTGCACCCCAGTACCAACTTCTGCCTCTTGACCGCATTCAACGGAGAGCGACTCGCATCATCGACTGCCAAAATATTTCTGATCGACTTGACACCTTGGCGTTGCGTAGAGATGTATCTTCACTCTGCATCCTCTATCGCTTGTATCATGGGGAGTGTTCAGAGGAATTGTTCGGACTTATACCGGCTGCTGGTTTCCGCCATCGTCCTACGCGACAAAATATCCATCCCCATCACCTGGACGATTGGCACTCCACCACTGTGCGCTTCTCGAGAAGCTTTTTGCCTCGCACAACCAGCTTATGGAACAAATTGTCGCCTGCCGTATTTCCGAACCGATACGACCTTCAAACCTTCAAGAAGAGAGCGTACCTCTGCCTAAAAGGCCGGCAACGCACTTGTGACTCTTGAGTTGCGGGTGTCCATGGGCGGCGGTAGTCACTTACCATCAGGTGACCCGTCTGCTCGTTTGCCCCCTATCGCATAAAAAAAAAAAAAAAAAAAAATATATTATTATTTTTAAGTATAATAAATTAAATATAATATATGAACTCAAATGCACATAATAATAAAATATTTTGCAATATGTAGATACATAATGCAGTATTGCATAAATATTAAGTATCAATTAGTACATTAAAATGAAATTTTCACACTGTTGAACTATTCATTTTACCAACAAAATTCTATTAGGAGCGAACTTGAATTGCCTACCAAAATTTAAATTGATGCGAACCTTACACAACTGATCCCAGCTCAATACCCATGAGTTACCTAAGATCAACGACCAATACCTTCAAAAACTCATCATAGGCGACTGGATTAAGAGCCTGACGCCTACTTAAAATAATCATAGCGTGATATATTGTTAAACACGAACAAAGGAAATAATAACCAACAACGTGACCGTAAAAAGGGTTATTAAGTTATAGAATGAAACAAATAATTATTTTTTATTTTTTGGTTTATATAAAGAAGTTCATGTAGAATTTGTTAAATTAATATTACAAAATGTAATTGCTAGTAAGAATAACATTATGAATCCCCATGGAAGGGTTGTTATTATATAGAAATAATTTCTGATATAATCATGAACTGCTGGACTAAAGAAAAGTTTAAAGCTATAAAATTTAAAAATCTTATTTTTCTTATTTAAAATGTAGTTACGTTAATTTGAACTACGATTTACCTAGGAGTACGTTCGTCCGAGGAAGATAACTTTTGTTTTTAACTTAAATAAATGTAAAACAAAACTAATAAAAACAAATACATACATACATACATAATATCACGCCTCTTTCCCATAGGGGTAGGCAGAGACCACTTCCTTCCATTTGCTACGATTCTGATATACCTTTCTCGCTTCTTCAACTTTCATTAAGTTCCGCATACAGGCTCGTCGGTTAAAGGTACTTTTGACCTGGCCTTTGCTTAGATTTTCTTGGACTTGGTCCAAGAACATTCGCCTAGGTCTTCCTCTTCCGACAACTCCATTTACCTCTGCCATATAAATACCTTTTGTCAACCTTCTTTCATTCATCCTTTCGATATGCCCGAACCAGTACAGCATACTTTTTTCTATTTTAGTCACTACATCCTCTTTCATACCACACTGATCCCTTATCACACTATTCCTCACTCTGTCACTCAATTTCACATCAGCTATACCCTGCAATGCTCTCATTTCTACCGCATTAATTCTATTTTCGTGCTTCTTTTGCCATACCCAACTTTCGCTACCATACATAAGTGTTGGCACCAACACACCTCTATGCACAGCCATGCGAGCCTTCATTGGGACTCTGTGGCTGGTCATAAAAGTATGCAATGCGCCATTGATCGCATTACCCGCACTCACTCTTCGTTCTATATCACCATCACACTTTCCGTCCCTAGTGAACTTTGATCCCAGATATACATACAAATTCATCCACTTGTTCCACGTTTTGACCATCTATTATAATTTCACAAAACGTTCTATTTTCATCTCTTTCAAAAACCATAGTTTTCGTCTTGCTCACATTAATTTTATACTTATTAATACTACTATATTCATACCCTTTCTTTCTAATGCCCCATGCAAGCTTGTTACCATCTCCTGTAACTCCTCAGCTGATGACGCAAATATTACTTGGTCATCCGTAAATAGTAGACATTTGACGAGCAATCCCTTCATTCTCAAACCACATTCTTTCCCTTTCATTTCCCTTAAACAATCATCAATGAAAAAGTTAAACAGCCATGGCGAAGCTACACATCCCTGTCTAAGACCTTTCTCAATCTTAAACCATTCAATGTAGGCGCCGTTCACCCTGACACAAGCACTGGAGTTCTCATATAGAGATTTCAGTGCTCGGACCAGCTCGCTGTTTACCCCATTCACCGATGAAACCCTCCACAATTCACTCCTCTCCACTCGATCGTAATCCTTCTCCAAATCCACGAATACGCAGTGAACTTTTTGACTTTTCGCCAAAAACTTTTCGGTTATGCCTCGCAAGGAGAAAACCTGGTCCGTACATTCCATTCCGTTTCTAAATCCTCCTTGCACATCCCATATCCTTTCATCAGTTTCTTTCATTAGCCTTTCAATTAATACCTTTGCATACAATTTTCCTACCATGCTTAGGAGGCTGATACCCCGGTAGTTTTTGCAATCCTGCTGTGACCCTTTTCCCTTAAACAACGGCACGATTACAGCCTTGCACCAATCACTTAGCACTCGGCCGTTCCTCCAACAAAGGTTGAAAAGTCGGTACAGCTGGTTCATAATTACACCTTTTCCAGCTTTGAGCATCTCGGTTGTAATTCGGTCACACCCCGCAGCCTTTCCTACTTTCAAACTCTTCATTGCCTCCATTATTTCATCTACACTAATTTCGCTTTCACGCACATCGAGCTCAACTCCATTGCAATCAGCGTGCTGTCCTTTTTCAAATAAACTTTCAAAATATTCCTTACATCTCTATAGCACACTTCCTTCTTCATTCATACAAATCACCACTTTCACTCCTAATTTTGCCAAGTTCCGAGTTGGCTGACTTTCCACGAGCAGTTCTTATGGACTTCCAAAACAATTTTATATTAGACCTAAAGTTATCAGTTAAAAACAATAAGTTAAAAAAATGAAAAGTAATTTGTAAATCCTTTTTTACTCCTATCTCTGGAGTTACATAACGCTGTTAAAATTATTTCTTATTTTTGTAAAACAAAATCAGATCACCGTTCCCAAATATAATCTCAAATGACTTCTAAGTTTAAAATATCAAAAAAGTCGTATTTCTGTAGCGGTTTTTGCCTAACCTGGGTCTCAGTTTTCAAGATACAGGATATCAGACGCGATGACGCGAAAAATCCAATTACTCGGCACCAATTCACGCATTCTAATGTACGACGGCTCTGCGTGTAACAAAATCTAATCAAAGTTTATGGTCGCCCTTGCGGTTTTTGCCGTTCCACCTTGGATTAGGGTGGCGATCTTGTGCCTAGATTAGCGTGCGAAAATGCCTTTATTACAGGATAACTACAATCATGATGTTGTATAACTGTTGATAAAATAGCTATGTTTTTGTTGAGCTATGAAGAAAACATATTGAAATGAAATAGATAGTTAATATATTTTTCTCTAAAATTTTAAGAAATTAACGATTATATTTTAAATGCTTCTGACAGAAGTGGTTTGACCTCAAATAAATGGCCGAGATTTGAACCGACGGACAATTTATTATATTTAGGAGTTGTTGCCTCTTTATAACTAAGTGTTTTTTCTAAATCCATTCAAAGATTGTTTTTAATTATTTATCGTATCGTATCGTTGCAATAATGAGTTAAGACTACGCAACTATTAACACTTGACACTTGAATTTATAGCGATTACAATATTTTTTCTCAAAGTAACAAAAAGGACTATTTTTTGTTTATTTCTTGGAATAGACGATATATCACGTAGCTGAAAGTTAACACTTGCTAAGTTCTGAAAGCGAAATTTGAATAGTGAATAACTGAAGCGTGAAATAACGGGCCTATTAAATTTGAATTTCAACTTTCAGCTCTAAAGAGTGTGTGGCTCTTGAATTGTGGGTATCCATGGGTGGTGGGAGTCCTTTTTCATGAGGTGACGCATCTGATCGTGGCCATATGCATAAAAAGGGTAATAAGTTAATTATCCCTGCAAATTAGTTATAAAATTACATTTATAAAGTCGCTATTTATTGCTATAAAATCGCTTTTCACTCTACTCAGTTAATAGCCTTACAGTTTATGCTAAATCACTGCTGCCAATATACCACAGAATTACATTCTATTGTCCAACTTAAAAAGTACATGTTGTTTCATTGCCCAATTTAAATGGTTTTATAGAGCAATACCGTTTTTATTTTTAGAGATTGTAAATCAATATTTTTTTTTTCTGTTTATCAGTTCATCAAATGAATTTAATGTTCTCTAAAGTTTCGAGGATTCAATCGATACTGTAGACTGTATATCAACACTATCAATATAAATAATTACAAGTTGTAAGTAAAGTTTAAATTATACCATTGAAATAAGTAGAGATCGCCTGGGGGTTGAATGTCCACCATTATTAATTAAGTTTAGAATATGTACTGCACGCCTATACATAATTATAAAAAAACCCTAGGCCTACTCTTTAATACCTGTTTATTTTAACGTGTGGAAACCCCCATAGGTACCACCTCATGTAGTAAAACTCGATGAAGTGGCTATATCTGAATCGAACCGACTTAAACTACAGTAGAGTATAGCCTAGGAAGGGTCTCCCTCGACACTATTTATGAAACAGGTGGTCTCGAAACTGGTCGGGAATTTGCTTCGAGCCGATCCGAGCTCGAAGGCGTGTGTAGATCGCGTCACGCCACCGTCTTCTTCAGGCCAGCGATCATGGAGACCGTAGATCATCTCTACGGCGCTTCAATATGAGGCGGCGGAATCCCACGCGCTCTCACTTTGTACCATGGCTAGCACCATGGTCTCTAGCAAGAGGCTTCCCTAGGCTAGCTGCCTCGAGGACGTTGGCTGCACGCTGGATAGGCCCCCAGTATGTGTAGGGCAGTATCCTCTGGACAGCCTCCGTAGTGATTGCACGCAGGCGTTGGCTCCCCGCCTATCGAACACAGGTACTATCCGCCATGACCAGTAAGCACATGTGTCAGCCGGTAAGAGAGGCTGCCATGATGCCTCTCAAGCTATTTCTCTATGACCGGCCTTACAGCCAGAATTGTGGCGTGTCCAGCACTTGGTCGCCCAAGTCGCTCTTTCCACTCAGCATTGAGTACCTGGTGGATTTGGTACCTCTGAGCCTTGATTACGCCGGGTAAAGGTCTGAGTCCATATCACAGCGACCCCATTGAGAAACGCACCGAGCTACTCTTTAATACCTACTCATTGTAAAACATGTATAATAAGTTAACGTACATGAGATAAAACTATTTGTAACTGTTTTGACTAACTGATTTTTTTTAATATACTAAATTACTCTTATTCGTATCAGTTTTATAATAAGTAACGTGAACGACAGAGATAGATAGAAAACAGCTGCTTTTATTGCCTCACATACTAACAATTTAATATAATAAAAAGTTTAATTGCAAAAGTAAAATAACAATTTAGGGCGACCCCAGAAGAAGTACTCGGAAGCCAGATCGATTAGTGTGATAAAGCTGTTCCCGAATTCCTCCTATTTTAAGCGCAGCATGGCACACCGTATAGTTTTAGTCGGTTCAATTCCGACAAGGCCATCATTCCACCGAAAACGGGTTTGCACACGAAAAAGAAAAATCAAATATTTCTGTTGTTGTTGGAGGAAAATCACCGGAGAAGCGGGTAAGTTGAGATATAATATATGATAACTTTAATAGCTGAAATTTCATTTCAGTAGTAAAGTTTTAAATATAACGTTGTTTTAAATGTTCATACATTGAAGGTTCTTACTAGTTCAAAAAATATTGCACTTATAAAAATATTTTAACAACTACTTAACTTAATAAATTAGGTCTTCCGGTCAGTTTTGAGGGAACGTGTCAAGTAGCTGTCGCGACACATCGGTACAGGTTACTTACATATTCGATGCGGCATGTTTTAGCTTGCACTTTTATTATTGGAAGTAACTCACTTACAGTAAACGCACGTAAGTTTTTAGTGTGATTAAATATGGAACGCGATAAATATAATTTTCGTCATATACTACTACACTTTTTCGATTCAAGAAAAACAGCAGCAGAAGATAACAGACTTATTGTAGATACGTATCATGAATCTGCACCATCTGTTAAAACATGTGAATACTTGGTGGTTTCGACGATTTAAAAGTGGCAATTTTGATTTAGAGGATAAAGAACGTAGTGGAAAACCATGAACCTTGAAGACGATGAATTTCACGCCTTATTGGACGAAAACCCTGCCCGCACACAAGAGTTGGCTGAAGAATTAAATGTAAGTAAATCAACAATTTCTGATTGTTTACACGCAATGGGTAAATTTAAAAACAAGGAAATGGGTTCCACATGTTCAGAATCAGAATTCGCGTTGCAAAATCGAGTAACCATTTGTGCTTCTCTACTGTCTCGTCACAAAAAGGAATATTTTTTATATCAAATCATTACTGGCGATGAAAAATGGATCTACTATGATAATCCAAAACGTAGGAAATCATGGGTACATCCTGGTCAACCGTCCACATCGACTCCGAAGCGTAACATTCACGTAAATAAGGTATTGTTATGCATTTGGTGGGATATGAAAGGTGTTATTTATTATGAATTGTTAAAAACAAATGAGACTGAATCACAGCTGAGCGTTATCAACATTAATTAATCGAATTGAGTCATGCATTGAACCAAAAACGTCCAAGAATTGCACATAGAAAACAAAAGGCCATTTCACTGCATGACAATGCTCGCCCACACATCGCAAAAGCTGTAAGAGATGCACTTTCAGATCTTCAGTGGGAAGTGTTACCGCATCCCGCATATTCACCACATTGTGCTACTTCTGATTACCAACTATTTTGATCTATGCAACAGCTTGCAGATCAGAACTTCGAATCTTACGAATATATCAAAAAAATGGATCTATGAATAGATGGATTCAAAAGATGATCCGTCTTTTTATGATGGAATCCATTTGTTGCCTGAAAAATGGCAAAAGATTGTAGCTTAAAATATAAATTATCTTTTTTATAATACAAGAGTATTTCATTTTTAGGAAGACCTAAAAAGCTGTTTGACCTAGCAAAAATAGATGACAGGTCATACACCTGTGTGTATGAGGTTTGAAGATCATATCGGTATGGAAAAACGGCAGGTGACAATTTGTTTCACAGACTGGCTGTGCGAGGTGAAAAGCTTCTATGATGATACTAATAAAATTAACAAATGCTGCTGTTAAATCTTAGAATCCAAACTGAAACATTTATAATTGTAACTGCTGTATAATATTTGAGTTATAAATTCTCTCTTTATTCTAATTGTTTAATTAGTTTTTATACGGTGTAACTTATTCTCCCAGAAAAGAAAAAGTGAGAAAAGTAGAAAAGTGTGTAATCAATGCGTTGCATTTCCCCGAATTGAGTGAGGTTTACGGAGGCCCAATTCCCCCTCCCCCCTTTTCTCTACCCGCATCTCCTTTCTCCTTTTTTCCATCTCCTTATCCCTTCTCTCTTCTTTCCGCTCCCTGCATCCCCCATCCCTCATCACCCTCAAGTCCCCCTATAGTATAAAAAAAAAAGAAAAGAGCGTAGTCCCACCTAAAAGGCCGGCAAGTGCATTTAAATTGTGGATTTTATACTTAATAACCAAATAGTACTTACTCATACCACTGGCTTTTCCAATAAACTTCTCCCTACTTTTAATCTAATGTTCCAGATAAAAATTATTTTGGTACATGTTAGTTTTTAAATAGCAAAACCAGTACAGAACGAAACAGTTTAATGAATGTTAACTACTTCTTACAAGGTTTTGGTACAAAACTCGTAGCTTACTACAAAAGAGATTGCTTTTGTAAGTTTTATGAAAGTCACTTACAAATAAAATTGTATATATTGTATCGTAAAATATAGAAAACATATATATATATATATATATATATATATATATATGAATGTTGCAGTATTCTATTACGCATTTTGTTGCTCTCTGATAACCCTTATTCACAAACAAATGTAAATTCTAGCGATAAAAACACATTTCTTGGTTAGTAATCAAATGTTGAAATATTTGATTAAATAAAACAAATTACTGAACACTATATTCCTTCTAAATTAAAGAAAATGTTTAATTCAGACATAATTATTTAATGAAGGCCATGAGTTCGTATAATATGTTACATTGCCTATGTCCTGCCCTTTTCAGAATGAGCTTATTAATCTTCAACCGCATTATATTTACGTGCGTTTATTTAAAGGGACTTCGAATAGAGGCAACCTTTGTAGAGTTAATGGAATATTTCAGTATTAATGTTACCGATATCATTAATCAACATCACTTTTACTTAATTCCAGACATAGAAGGTTACTCTTGAAGACTGATATACTTGCTCAACATAAACTTAGTGAGAGTGTTAACTATGTTACAGTATCATATTTTTTTTTTTGATAATGTACTACGAGTATATGGACTGGAGGATACTGGAGTATATACAAATAGTTGTATATTAATTTTCTTCCTTTATTCACAACGACCGTTCCTGTCCCATTGATGAACATATCTAAAAGGCCGGAACTCAAGAGTCACAAGTGCGTTACATGTGACTCTTGAGTTGCGGTGTCCATGGGCGGCGGTAGTCACTTACCATCAGGTGACCCGTCTATTTGTTTGCCCCCTATCTCATAAAAAAAAAAACCTGGTCTACTGCTCTGCTGCTTTCAATGAATTTAGAAAAAGCGAATTAACCCGCCTCTTCTGGATATTTTTAGGGTAACTATGGGTACACAATGACTTGAAGTGACCCTTAAAGTTACGTATGGGGCCCAATAGAGGAGTATTCATTAACTAGGCATGTAGTTTATGTTACTTAACTGTACTGTACTATACTCTGACGCATTACTTTGAGATGATGTTTTTTTGCTTATTGTCATAAACTACATGCCTGGTTAATGAATATTCCCCTATTTGTCCCTATGTGAAGACTCACATATGAAAAATGAAAGAATCATGGTTTTGTGGCAAACATAATGTAGTGTTGTGAAGCCGAACCTAGGTCAAGTGACAACAGGAAGGCGGCCAGCGATAACAACAGGAATGCAGCTAGCGATAACAACACTAGACTCTTGTTTTAATACAAGAGTGACGGTGTCAATCTATTTTAAGCAGTTCAGTTGAGATCACCTCTGTATTTGGTCGCATAAATTAGTAACAATAAAATCACGATCTACATTAATGTAATTTCTTTCATCACGACAAACTTCTGTAAGTGGGTTAGGGAGCTTACTCCCAACCCACTTACAGAAGTTTGTCGTGATGTTACAGAAGTTTGATCGTAATTTTAAGTTCAAAGTTTATGAAGTTGAAGTGGTTTTTTTTTTTACGTGTGGATAGGCGACGTCACCTCCTCGCGGCTGACCACTATAGCGGGTGGAGGGGAAAGCCCGTCCCGACCACCCGCGGCCACACTCAGGGCGGCATGAGGTGCTGGAAATTACGTCTTTGCCGCCCGGTTTGCCGGCGGCGAATGGGGTCCGAGTGGAGATCTTCCTCCCGAGCCCGTTCCGCCGCCTCCTTCTGCGAGATGACATCCTCGAAGAAGGATGCGACCGCGGTAAAACATCTATCACTGCCAGCCATGGAGCGTATGACAGCCTGCAGTGACAGATCCTCTCCAGTGACTGCAATGAGGGCCCGACGCTGCGACACCCAAGCCGGGCAATCCGCGAGCGTACTCCCAACCCACTTCAACTTCATAAACTTTGTTTATCAACCTCATTTTAAATTTTATATGTTTTACGATGTATTTCGATTTTCATGTTTCTAGAATTAGCCCACAAGTTACCGATATGCTCTGAATATTTGAATTCTCTGAAGAAAAAGCTACCTCTTAAATATGCAATATTCTAATCTTCTAACCTAATCCCGATGCAATATTGTAAGTTATGCAAAGCCATATATCCATCACATTACTATTGCATACTACGTGGTGTAAACAGACTAAGTAATATATATAAGTATAAGACTTCTTACGATTTTATTTATTTGAAAGGAAATTAATTCGTCTAAATGTTATAAATTTTTGTGGTAGTTTGTACTGAGCAACTCCTGAAGTACGTGAGATAACAACTATTTAAGTTCGTACTGTTTTTGTTGAATTTTAAAGTTTTCGCTAACGCAGTAACAGTAACAGTAATGGTTGGAAATTACTACACGTACTTATTTTATCTTAAACATAGAACAATACATTAAGATTCACAGAACATTACAAAAGACAAGGAAATTAGAGAAATCTGATGTTTATTGTACGTTACGCTGAATACAAAAGTAGTGAATAGTATTTCCGATATTACCGTGTCCATTTATAAAATCGCTATTAAACGAACGTATAGCCTCTACTTGTAACGTTTCAAACTTTAGAAAGTTTAAATAAATCACACTAAACAGTTTCGTGCAGATCGTTCACGTTCCGTTTATGTTGGCAGCATGAAGTAGGTTAGAGAATTATTTATCGACATTGACAGATATGTTTGCATGTTGTATGAATCGCTCTTGCGATTATTAAAACCCATTTTTTATAGTTGCCTACCAAAATCACTCCGTAACGTTACTATACAGTGGGATGGACCTTTTTTATCTTATTAATCACAAAATCACAACGCAAACAGTGTAACAATTTACACTGTATGCGTTGTGATATTACGTATGTTTAGATTGGTAGTTTTCTTTTTTAAAGTAATCCTGTAAATACTAATTTCCTAGCCATGATTTCTTAAAGTTAATTTAATACATTACATGCACGCGACCCTTACAATACGTGAAAGATTACTAGCCCTCAAATCAGAAATTAAAATCTAACATAGTTAACGCATAAGAGTTACTATTACCTTCAACAGTTAACAGTTATTTACTATCAACCAAAATTAATTAAACATTTTTTAACACTATGTTAAAAGAACATGATAGAAAAAATAAAATGGTGATGACTTTCAGAGTATTACTAGACATGACATATACCTACTGCTATTTCTTCTTCTTACTTCTCCACTTCAGAAACAGCTTCATGTAATGTTAGCAAATACGCCAATCGACTCTTATATTTGTTTTTACTGTGAATGCCCACACTAAGGAATAACTTAAATAAAGGTACAGGGTTCTTCAAATAATCATTAAGAGATACCTTATCTTACAAGCAATCATAGTGTTTGGTGACGGGTTACTACGAGCCGGGAAACTTTTCATATTAATTTTAAATAATCGGATTTAAAAAAAGTAGACAACCGATTTTATTGTGTCTATCATAAAATTTAAGACTAATATGGTTTTCTCATGGATGCCATTGTCACAACTGGACCAAACTCTCACCTAACTGCCCTTGAAGTACATCCTTTCGAATTAAAAAAGAATCATCGAAATCTGTTGGCGTGATATCGAGTTATCACGCTATAGTCGGTTGAAAATAAGTATAAGTATACGCACATACATGCACTCACGCCTTTTTCCCGTCCAGGGTTGGTAGTGTGTAGTGGTAAAAAGCATATTTAAAGTAAGACATAAAGTGTATCAGAAAATGGTGGGCGTATATCAAAACAAACACTAGGTTATAATTTCAGTTGGAAAATGTCACGTTTTCAATTTCGTTCGTGCCCTTGCCAACCCACTGCTTTTCCTTTTATTTGTATTACACCAATTATATTGTAACCTTCTCAAATTTTCTTTTAAATTACCTTTTGTAACCAGAATGCGCAAGGAACGGTTATGCTTTCGACAATTAACATGTACGTATGATTTTTCTTTATCAGACACGTGACATAGAGCCAGTGTAATTTGTATTACTTTAATAGTATGAGTTACAAAACATCAAGTTTATATAACATTTCTAAAAAGGTAGAGTAAGTTATTAAGCCAGTTGGATTGTGTTTATTTTCTTAAATAGACTTCCAGTTTTGACAATTAATTTCCTACGATGACGGCAATAGGCTGGTGTCTATTATGTAAGTGGGACAAAATTATATAGGCAAAATATGGGCGTTTAGTTTAAAGGATACATTTATACAAGCCAACATCGCAAACATTTAAATAAATGCACTAGCCGTTCTCTAAAGTTTCAACTGAGTTTATTGTCAGTATCCAGAGTGCTATGCTACTAATAAGGGTCGTCGCGTCAAGTTAAATGGAGAAGTTTTCAAAAAAAAATGTAACAGTAACTATGATAGTTATTATTATAAGAATATATACTAAGTAATTTATGTTATCACACCCTTGATTTCCCTAACCTTCATTTAAGCTGCTATCTGTAGGACTATGTTATCACTACTAAATAACGGTATATTCTAGATGTCTGTCTATATATATCATTATTTGTTTATATCTATATAATAATTAGTACATCATCAACTACTGTTTTTATCAAATAACTTCGTTATTATTGCCATACTCGGTTATCTACAAGAGACCGCCATTGTGCTCTAATTTGTAAGATTTATAATTATTGTCATCTGTACTTTATTAGTGTTGTGCAATATAGAACATTCTATTTAATTCTATTCTATATAATAAGGTGTTAGTTGTAAGGTCTAGGTTGCAACATAAAGGTAGTAGAAGAAACAAGTGACGTCACACATCATCCGATATCATATACCAATAAAAATGCGTGCTAAGATAAGGCTACACATTCATCAACCTGATCAGTATGATATTCTTTATTATTTTCTATTATGTCTCTTTTTGTATAATTTAAAAGAATCTAGTTAACCTCTGCTTCCTAATAATATTATTTGCATTGGATGTACGTTTTTTAATCGTTTATAATTATTTGTGCATCTTTATTTGAGATTTTTTTTTTGTACGGAACTCTCGGCGCTCGACTTCCACTCGTATTCCATTTGCTAAAGTTTAGTTTTACTCGCCATCTATTATATACATATACACGCCTGTATCTAATCTTAATAAAAACTGCCATATGTTTTATTTTTGTTCATTTCAGGATATGGGATAGTAGGTATTGAAATCTTCACGGCAAATAGAAAATAAAAATTTGAGAAGTTTTTAGACCTTTTTGACATGTATCAGATGTAATAAACATGAATATTTCATAGAATTCTATGTATTATTATATATTATTATATATTCCTTATATATTCCTCAAGTAAAATGTAACAAATAATTCATAAAAGGAAAAACATGTCGAAAACTATTCAAAATATATAATTTCACGACTCCACCCGGCGTTCGTATTAATAATAAAAAAGGTAGCCGGGAAACTTTCACCTAATCATACTTTTTCATCTTGGAGAAAAGTTTAAAGATGAGAAAACATGGATAAGAAATATAAAACAATATAATGGAACTGGTTCGCTGGCAAATTACAGGTACCCCAAACTATACTTATTTCGTACAATAGGATTATGGGATATCACATAAAAAAAAACTGGATTCAACGAAAGCAATTCAGGTTGACTCAGTTAGAAGTTCATAATAAAACCATAAAATATTTAAGATTGAAGAAAAGTATTGATAAAAGCAACACCAGGTCATGGTGTTTGAGTATCGATGTTACAATTTAAAACAGTATAATAACTTGGCCATCCTCTTGTAGAAATCAGCACTTATTTGAGACAATGAGATAGATGTCATTGTAGTCTTAAAGTGAAGCTTTTCAATTTGAAAGGTTATTATATTTGGATGGAAAAATATAATAATACTGAACCGGGCAGACACAGTATTTACAGATTATTTTTCATTAAAATCTTGGTAGCTGGTAATGTATTTTTAATTTTAAACCTTTTTTATATGTAGAGCAAAAAAATAGATATATTTTGTCAACTACCCCCAGAAGGTACAAAAGCAATAATTTATTTGTCGATATTGAAGTAATCATGAAGAAAGTCAAAAGACTGCTTTCACATAGTCGTGGTTCTTAAAATATTATTCGCTAGTCAAATAAGGATCAAATTTGTCATGACAACAACTGTAAAGGCTAGTAAAAATTAAATCTATCAGGCACATATGATTAAGTTCAAGTTATTGTATTTATTCCAGGTCCGTTTCGGTCATTTTCCAAACCACAGTACCCTAATGAATGTAATCCTTAAAATATTTAAGAGCCTTGATCATATAATATAAAAAAATGAAAAGTTCATCAACCCTCTTTTTCTTTTCTTTTATTTCTATCGAAACTTTTTCTTTTGTAAAGTGGGCTAAGTTTGGCTATATTATCAACCATTTTATTGGTGGTTAATGGCATGTCAATGGCAAGAATTAGCTCAGCTCCGGTAGTTTCACTCACTTGGTAAGCAAGACGCAAGCCCCTGATGGTAAGTGACTTCCGCCTCCCATGAACACTTGCAACTCAAGAGTCACAAGAGTGCTGTCCGCCTTTTAATATAGGGGAAAGGTAGGAGGGGAAAGAGGGGAAGGGAAAAAGATGAGAGAAAAAGGGGAAGGGAAAGGGGTATGGGCCACCGGTAACCTCACTCACTCGATTACACAATGTAAGCATTGCTTAACAGAAGGTTGTCTGTGAGGCCTTGGTAATACTCCGGTCGAGCCGGCCCATGCGTGCCGAAGCATGGCTCTCCCACGTCTGTTTACTGCTTTACTTAATTTCCGTAGTAATTAGTACATTTGACTTGTTATACTTTTACACGTTATCTACTCAACCCATCGTTATAAAATGTTGCATACACGTTGTCCGAGGTACTGAGCAACACATAGAAATACGAGTATAAACAAAAAAAAAGATAAAAAGACCTCCCAAGGGATACAAAGAACATATTAATAAATAAGACGTTGCGAACTAAAAGCAATAAATAATATTATAAATGCAAAATTTACTCTGTCTGTCTGTTAAGTATTCATGCCTGAAACCGATAACCAATAATGATGAATTTTTAATATAGTTTACAACGGGAACTTGAAGTCCATCAAAAGCTTGCCTCGGTTAAGAAAGTAAGATATTATAAGAATTTATATTATGTCACAGATTCAAAGTCTGAGATATAAAAAATATGTATGTTAGTACCTAACACAATAAATATGCCACTTATGATATTTTAATAAAATAAATATAAGTTTGTAACATCAGTAATATCACGTCCACGAAATTGACTTTTTGAGAATATAATGTCAAAAAGTTTCCTATTGAACACATATTAAACGTTAGTAGTAGATTTAGGAAAAAGTGAGTAATATTTATGATTTATTAACTTAAATTAGTATAAAACAAAAGTTTAGTCACTGATGTTAACATATTTCATTTAAATGCAACTTAATAAAATCCATCATCCCATTTCATTTTAAACGAGCTACAGCTGGTAATTAAAATTTAAATATCACATTAAAATCATTTGCATTTAATCCTTTTATGTATATAAAGCTGACTAAGCACTTTAGAGCGCCATCAAATCCTTTATAGAGTTTCTATAGTAGAATGTGATCGGAGCCTATTAATCAGTATCAAGTTATTGATCTCCCCTAATGTGTTGATGAATTACTGAGTAAAATTTATATGCTTCGTCTTAGTTGTAAATAGAATATTTTAATAATACTTTTTTGCTACTTATTTGTGTATTTTTTAGTCTCAGGAGGATTCTAGGAACACCTTTTATAAATCAAACGGGAAAGTGCTACTCAGACTTGAGCATAAAGAGGAGCTCTTTATGCTCAAGTCTGAGTACCATCTGATACCATCACCGTAAACGATTTAACACCATATAATTTTAAATACTTTCGTAAATAAGCCGTCTAACTATTGCATTCATATTTGTATGTCTAACTATTATACCTTATTTACTTGTTAAGAGTAAGGTATATGTTAGGTTTGTGTTTGACTTATCGTAATAAAAGAGCTATATGATAGCATATGAAATTGAAAATGCTCTATAGACTTGTGACGAAAAGCCTAACAAGACACATAAACAAACATTGTTGTTCTTAAAAGAACCGAATTGGCAAATGCCGACCGAAATAGTCTTTAATACATCTCTGTCTACCTGTATGAGATTCGCTGTACATCGACACATATATAAGCGTTACACTTATGCTAGCCTTTAGTTTAATTTGTGTTTACATCATCATAATTATAATATTTTAGCAGCATTAAAACCTTAGCACCAAATGCATGTCTACTCATTTAACTAAGCATTGTCATACTTCACTGGGAAGCAAACCCAAACCCTGGTCCAATTGTCGAAATGGAGAAAGAATGTGTCGTTAAACATGAGTTAATAATGACTATGGTTGATGGGAAGCTGGTTGTGCCTTGATAGACATGAAATCTGCCATGTGTTGTTATATTTGTAAACTCCCCTCAAAAGCCTTTAATAGAATAAATTTTGCATATCGAAATCAATCCTTGAATAAAACCCTAAGTATGGTGTTTCATCACTTCATGCTTGGATAAGGTATGCTTAGTTAATATTGCACTTAGGATACAAATCTGCTAAATGGCAAGCAGGATATCTTCATAGCCAATCCTTAATAGCAAATAAAAAGCGTGGCATACAAACAAAATTTTATTAATAACTTGGTTTACATGTTGATAAACCAAGACAGGGGTATTTAATATGTACATTGGGAATACTGCACGTGTCACTTTCAGCATGCTGAAGGTGAAGAAATAACAGGTGTAAATCATCGGCACATTAATCGCCTGTACGTCATATTGAAAGTAATCTCAAGTGGTTACGAAATAAATGCAAACAAATTCTAAGCATAATGCATTAAAACAGCCTCTTTTTTGTGATGAATTAACCTTAGTATAATATATCAACAACAATTCATAAACTACTTATCCATGGATCAGATATAACAGATAATTATGATGTAGTCATGGGATTAATGAACGAAGATGCTCAAGAAAGTAGGAACAACGATGCTCGTAAGTAAAGAGCAGTTTTCAAGAAATTATTTTAGAAAATTAGCCATTGAAGATCTCCGATCAAGAGTCTTATGGTTTCTTGTAATGCCATTATAGTGATGAAACAATTCTTTAGAAATTTGAGCCTTACATATTTATTAGTTGGACCATATTACATTGAAACAATCTATTAATTTAATAAAACTGTGAATTTGATGTTAATAAACAGTGGTAGAGCCATGCTTAGGCACGAATGGGCCGGCTCGACCGGTGCGATACCACGGCCTCACAGAAAACCGGTTGTGAAGTAACGCTTGTGTTGCATTTCCCCGAATTGAGTGAGGTTTCCGGAGGCCCAATTCCCCCTCCCCCCTTTTCTCTCCCCTCATCTCCTTTCTCCTTTTTTCCATCTCCTCATCCCTCCTCTCTTCTTTCCGCTCCCTGCATCCCCCATCCCTCATCTCCCTCATAGGCGGGCAGCGCACTTGAGTTGCAAATGTCCATGGACGGCGGTGTCACTTACCATCAGGTGACCCGTCTGTTCGTCTGTCCCCCTATAGTATAAAAAAAAAAAAAAAAAAAAAAAAAATTATCGCCGTCTCCTAGAATCAAATAGCTTATGAAATCAATCTATATATCTACACAATACCTAGCTCAATATCAAATAAAGTTTAGAAGTTAGTTAAATGTATCTCTGAAGATAATTACAGTATAAGTCGTAGAGCTGCAATCTTAGAAAAATGGACTCATTATCCATTGCAATGCGAATACTTTTACAAAGGTTTGAATAGCAAAAAAAATCTATATTTGCAAGTGTAAAAAATCCGACGAATTGTAACGCATCAGGGAATTAACAACAAAATTTTTTATTTATTTTATTTTATTAAACATTCCTTCGAGTGCTTTTGTGTATTTATATAATTGTACGTATAATTATTGTTAGTTGTTTTACCGTTGTTAGTTAAATTATAAATTTTACCTTAAATTTAACATAATTTTAACTCTTGGCAAAGTAAGTAAAATCATGTTTGATGTATAATAGTATGAATGATCAAGAAGCCCAATAAATACGCTCAAGATTTCTAATTAACTAGTTGATTGAAAAGATTGATTAACTTGAGAGTAGGGTAACTGAATTTTGTACGAAATTGGACCGATCCCAGAATGAAAAAGACATTTACATCAGAGTAATCGCATCATTCTAATGAATCCCTACATATATTCACTATTCTTAGTGACACATGTCGGTTTTAAATCTCTCTTAGCCTTTTGTGCGGTCGAGATAAGTAGCTTTCATACACACATGTTTATAGTGTATGTATATGTTAAGCACTGAAAAATCTCTGAAGGAGTTAGCGCTTTTTACATAACTTGACTTTTTCAATATAAACAAGTCCCTAAAGGTGTTTCATCAAGGCTACCCTACATCGTAAATACAGAATTCATTAATTTTTAGTATTAAACATAACTTGAAGATTTATTTCTCCTTACAAAGGCTGACAGGCTGTAATCAGATATATAGAAGAACGCGTTTAAGGAATAAATAGCATAAATAGCATCTACATTATAATGGCGTTTAGAAATTGCCATGCTTTCTAAAACTGACTGCGAGTAAAAGTTTGTAAGAAATAAAAAAATGTATGACCTCCCTTTACGCACCACTTAAGAAGTTGTTTTGATTTTATCCCCTTATTCAATTATCAATTATCTGTTAAAGAATGACTAGTGCGTCTAGGTTCTAGGTGCTATATTCATTCCCCGACATAAAATCTTTTGCTTTCTGACAGGATTTCTTCGAATTCTTTCCCTCACTGCTTTGATCGCTTTTTTCGTACGAATACAACGTGGACGGCCAGATATTTTGAATGTACTAAGAGAACAGATTTCATTGTGCCTGTCAATAGCCCGATACACAAACTTTAAACTAATTCCAAGCGGATGGAAAGTTTTAAAGATTGCATTTCGCTCCATACCTACTTTGTGTATTGCTATCACAGCAATTCGGTCTCTTTATCACCCCACTCCATTTTAATATCACAAAAATATTTAACATCGAAAGGCGTGAAAATGAGAAAACGCAATGAATATTCATATAAGTAGAATATTCTAAATTCAAATGTTATATTATGTTTTTTTTCTTTCATTGTTACAGTAATTATGTACAGACTAAGTATTTAATAAAAAAATATACAGATTTCTTACAGCAAAATATGGTTTTATGGTACATATTACTTTACTTAATAAATAGTGAGAATCTGTGCATTTTGTGGTTTTGTGTGTTTCAGAAGGGTCAAATATCAAAAAAAAATATTACGAACTAGTCCTAGAAATCAGATTTTTTAAATAATAATAATAAAAATAAAAAATAACATTCGCAAGTAAGTAAAATATATCACAGGCAACGTTCGCGTAGTTAGTGTATATTTACATATTATATAATCTGTATAACTATATATATAATAAATCTGTAGCTCTAATTTGTTTGTACGCACGTAACAAATACAATATTTATGTAGTAACTCTTTATGCACTAACATTGTGTATAACTCGGAGTAACAATTAGGCTATTTTTCATCTTAATCGGTTTACTTTCTAAATTATTTTTTCCAAGAAAAAAATATCTCTACTTGAAATTTAATTATTTATTACTGTATTATATAATAACATAATTTATACCCATGTAAATATAATATATCTGTAAACGAGGAATACGTACTTAGTCAAGGAGTACTAACTATAGAAAAACAAAAGACATTACATTATAATTCAGTTGGTGTACGAGAGAACTTTATTTCCTCATAAGAATACAATTATTTACTTACATCATCAATATTATTACAGGAAAATAAAAACAATTTTACAATTTACACAAGTTTAAACTACAAATGCAAAAAAAAATTAAATAATCTTATTTCAGTACTTTTGGTTTAATACATTTTGTGTATTCAAGCAAAAGTACATTGTAGATGTGTTACGTTATTCACATTACAAAGTAAACTTTTGAGTCTTTTATGCTCTTAAGTTTAAGGTTTAAGGCAAATATATTAGTATTATTTTAGTCCAGAAGATCTCAATATGATAATATTATAAAGCTACATTTAAGGCATAAACTTAATTGTTTTCTTTTTGTCGAGAAAATTAGTAAAACAAATATAACTGGTGAATATAACTTTAAGGTGGTCCTAAATGAAACACTACACTGCAGTTACTATGACTATAATTTAATAAACAATAGCACTGTAAAAAGTGTGTGCGAGTCAGAAAAACGTCGCAGCGCCATCTATACGCACATTAGGACAACATATAATTGTACAACTGGAATTATGAGATATCTACAAATATAAAAAGAAACTGATACGAGCGTCATGTTCCAAATTCTGACATCTGTATTTAATTGCTTTTAAGACCTGAAGAAAATATGTTTCTTAAAGTTTGTTTGGATATCGAAGTTTTAATATTAGGTGTCTTTGTTAGTGTTTATATCAGTGTAAATTGATTCCTGTTAAATTTTACTCTGAATAAAAAATAATACCGGCAAAAAAGTGGATAATCCTGATTCATACTTTCTGAAAGTGCACATACCCATATTCTATAAATTAATTATATTAAATTTTCCTTTACGTAGTAAAAATATAATAGGCATTAGAAAGGGCGGGTGCCCCCCAGTCTGACGATATGTGAAAGGTGGACCAGGTGCTACGGCACCCGTTGGGAGATGCCTATGTTAAGTAATGACTGCGATATGCTGATTCATGATGATGAATTACAAATGTTTATTCCTCAATACATAAATAAAGTAGGTATATAGTTCCCTTAACAAACACCTCAATTGGATTTAGAATATTTACAAAATAATGAAATTTGCTCACGTATTTCTATAAACTAACTTGGCTCTGGTATTCTATTCTGTGTTGTCTATTAGGTTTAAATTTTTATGTACCTATACTTCTTATCTGAAAGATTTTCAATCTGCTTACCGCGAGCGTCACTCCGTGTAAGGAAAGACCGCCTTACTGAAGCTAAGTACCAAGTATAAAATATTAGTAAAGTATTATATTTAGGTAGCAGTTGCAGTATGGTTATATGTCAGTATTATACTTAGCCAAAAGGAGTAAATTATATAGCACATTGAGCAATATATGACCGACTAATCGAAGTAATTACGGTACTTTTGACCTTAAAACTGGTCGGAAGTGGCTGAGACGAGTTTTATATTTTTCAGTTGCAGTTCAGCCTCATATAGCGAGTAGCGAACCTCATATAGCTAGCCCGTGTAGCGAGTGTTCGGACATTGCCTTATCATTCCGCAGCCCGCTCGAAGCCTGCGGGGTTGCGTGCTAAATGTCTGTCGCTGGGTAAAATTTTAAAGGCATAATGTTTCAGTAAAGACGATTCACTCACAAAAGACGATTTTAGGTAAGCGGTTTAGTTACTTGGGGTCACGAATTAGTGTCAACTAGAAAAAAAAAACTTTTTCACAGACTTAACTTTAAGTATTACGTTATTTCACGTAAAAGAAATTACATATAACAATATTTTTGTAGATCACTCTGGTTGTTGAATAGATAGGTACGGTAGGTATATAAAATACTTTTTTTTTTTTTATGCGATAGGGGGCAAACGAGCAGACGGGTCACCTCATGGTAAGTGACTACCGCCGCCCATTGACACCCGCAACTCAAGAGTCACAAGTGCATTGCCGGCCTTTTAGGTAGAGGTACGCTCTCTTCTTGAAGGTTTGAAGGTCGTATCGGTTCGGAAATACGGCAGGCGACAATTTGTTCCATAAGCTGGTTGTGCGAGGCAAAAAGCTTCTCGAGAGCGCACAGTGGTGGAGTGCCAATCGTCCAGGTAATGGGGATGGATATTTTGTCGCGTAGGACGATGGCGGAAACCAGCAGCCGGTATAAGTCCGAACAATTCCTCTGAACACTCCCCATGATACAAGCGATAGAGGATGCAGAGTGAAGCTACATCTCTACGTAACGCCAAGGTGTCAAGTCGATCAGAAATATCTTGGCAGTCGATGTTGCGAGTCGCTCTCCGTTGAATGCGGTCAAGAGGCAGAAGTTGGTACTGGGGTGCACCTGCATAGAGATGAGAACAGTATTCCATGTGCGGCCGAACCTGCGCCTTATAAAGTTGCAGGGGGTGGGCCGGAGTAAAATACTGTCTCAATCTATTTAACACACCAAGCTTCTTCGAGGCTAATATGGCCTTACTCTCTAAGTGACCGCGAAACTGGACTTCGCTTGATATATCGACGCCAAGGATTCCGATACTGGCTGATGCAGTTAGGGAAGTGCTCTCAAATTAAGGTGATACGACCAATGGCATCTTTTTAGCGGTGAACGCGCAAAGCTGTGTCTTCGTGGGGTTAAATTGGACTAGGTTAAGTCGACCCCAATCTGAAACTTTTGATAAAGAAGTTTCGATTTCAGACACAAGTTTGGATCGGCTTTCGATGACGTTTACCCGAGAAATGTTAGCGCGGCCGGTGTAAAGGGCATCACTCGTGCTATCGTCTGCAGAAGAAACAGCGTGGGTGATAAGCACACAGCCTTGTGGGACACCAGAATTAACAGACTTCGAGTCGGAGCATGCACCGTCAACAACGACCTTGATGCTTCTGTCTGTAAGAAAACTGGTGAGCCAATTGCACAGTTTCTCGGGAAGCCCATAGGAAGGAAGCTTCGCAAGGAGCGCTTTGTGCCAGACCCGATCGAAGGCCTTCGCCACGTCCAAACTAACGGCCAACGCTTCCCCCTTGGTCTCGATCGCCTGTGCCCACCGGTGAGTCAAGTATACGAGAAGATCACCAGCTGAACGACCCTGACGGAAGCCGTATTGTCGATCATTGAGGAGCTGGTGGTCTTCTAAGTACCGGAGGAGCTGGCAGTTAACAATGGATTCCATTATCTTGGAGAACAAGGAGGTGATGGCTATGGGTCTGTAGTTGGACGGATCCGAGCGATCTCCTTTTTTAGGGATTGGGTGCACTAGAGCTGTCTTCCATGAGTTCGGGACTACGCCAAGAGAGTAGGAAAGCCGATAAAGGCGCGTTAAAACCGGTGCTAACTCTGGAGCACACGTCTTCAGCACGATAGGAGAGATTCTATCGGGCCCACTCGACTTATGAACGTCGAGGGAAAGAAGCGCTTTACGCACTGCCCTTTGTGTAAACCGGACTTCCGAACATATTGCTTTATATGAAAGAAGTAAAGAAAGAAAATATGTTGTTATATTATTACTTCAATAGTGTTGATATACGTAACCGGCTAAACCGAGGTTGGGACATTAAAAGTCAACTCGCCGACACAACTTACAACTTTTTTATAACATAGAGGGATAAACGAACAGACAGGTTAATAAGTGGTAAGTGACAACCACCGTCCATAGACACCTACAACACAAAATTCGTAAGTGCCCTGCCCGTCTTTGAGGGTGATTAGAGATTGGGGGATGCGGGGAGGGTAAATAGTAGAGGGGTGTTGAGGAGATGGGAAAGAGTGTAGGGGAAAGAGGGAAAGGGAAGTTGGGCCTCCGGAAACCGCACTCATTTCATCGCATTCGTAAGCATGGCCCTGGCGCTACCACATTTAATTATTTATTTATTTAGGAATTAATTATTTATTTACGAATTTTATAAATCACTACTCATTCCAGAAAATCTTGAATAGGTAAAGCTGACGCTTCACATCACTGTATATACTTCCGTTGACAGTAAACATGTTTAGAACACTGGTTCTGTTATTAAATGTAGGTTTTATGACAATGTGTTCATTGAATAAACCTGTCATAGGTATAGATTTTTTATAAGAAAGGACACAATTTTGACAAAGAAGCGTCAAATTGAAAAAGGCTATTTGTTTGACATTTTTTTACATAAAAGTATTCTCTTACTTGAAGCGACTTTATACAACTGTAACATTTTTAGTTTCTTAGGTAAACTTTCAGACGAAAATTGTTTTAGAGTTTTCGTTTAAGAGAGTCACGCAATGATCGCATGATGGCAATAGGGTTCTCCCTTGTTACGTTAGTGGGACCTAATTATAATTGCCAAAATGTAGGTGTTTAATACACCTCTGCTTTCAGGGATACAGGATACGTGATGTACATACAATACAATACAATACAATACAATATTCTTTATTGTACACACACAAAAATATAAACAATATGAAACAAATAATTTACGAGCAACTGGTACAATCGGCGGTCTTATCGCTAGCTGCGATCTCTTCCAGACAACCTTTGTAATGGACAAGTGCAATGGATTAGTAAGTAGGGCAGTTTGCAGATGTACAAATGAAGAAGTTCAGAAGAAGGTTACTCTAATGCTATATTAAGAAATATGTTGACACGTTTATATACATACACTAAATATACATACCTCTACATATACCTACATATAACAACATATAAACATACACATACCATATACATACAACACAAAATAATAAATATATGCATGCAACTATAAGGACAAATAGTGTTCCAAGACTATTTTTTTAAAAATGATTGGCGATTTAGCACGTCTCGCTGTTTCAGGCAATGCATTCCACAGGCGAGCTGCTTGCACTGCAAAGGATTTGTGGAGGAAATTTGTGGAGTGCGATGGTATTTTCAGGCGCTGGTTTTCCGATGACCTCAGTGTTCTCAGATGTGTTTCACTTAGGAACTCGAAACGATCCTTGAGGTAGAAAGGGGTAGAGGGATTAAACAGAATATTATAAAGAAGGGAGAGAATATGAGCATTTCGGCGAAGCCGTATAGGGAGCCAATTGAGCTTATTACGAAATTCAGAAACGTGGTCATATTTGCGTAACCCAAATATAAACCTAATACAGACATTTTGAAGACGCTCAAGTTTATCAAGTTGGTCTACAGTAAGATCAAGATAGCTGGCGTCGGCGTAGTCGAGAACTGGAAGGAGGAGAGATTGAACCAGCGCAATTTTAGTGTCAATGGGAAGATAGTTACGCAATCTTCTCAGGGACCCTATTGACGCAAACAACTTTCGACTGACTTCCTGCAGCTGTGGACCCCATGACAATGTTTTGTCTATACAAATCCCCAGACTTTTCACAGTTTCACAAAAAGGTAAAATAGTGCCATTAAATTCGACCTGTGGGAGACTCGACCACTCAATTTTCGGTATGAGTCTAGGGCTTCCAACTATAATAATCTGGCTTTTAACAGGATTTACTGTAAGTCCATGCTCAAAGCTCCATTCAGCTATGTGGGCTAAATCATTATTTATAATGTTAATTGCTTCGGATAGCTTTCCTAGCGGAGCTTGTGTATAAATCTGCAGGTCATCAGCATATAGGTGGTACGATGAAACAAGTTTAGAGGATATACTACTTATGAATATTGTGAAGAGTAATGGAGATAAAACGCCACCCTGCGGCACACCAACAGATGTGTTACACCATGAAGAAAATGTTTCTTCGATTCGAACACGTTGACGGCGGCCAGACAGGTAACTATGAAACCAATCGAGCACCGTTGGAGATATGTTAATAGAGCGGAGTGTGGCTATTAGTATGTCCAAATCGACAGTGTTAAATGCATTGCTAAAGTCCAGTAAAGATAATACTGTAAGGTAGCCATTTTCCATACCTGATCTAATGTCATCTGTAATATTGACTAGGGTTGTGGTAGTGCTATGTCCAGGTCGGAAGCCGGACTGGAAAGGATTCAAGAGGTTGTTTAGGTTAAGAAACGAGCTAATTTGTTTATAAACTAGGCGTTCCATAACTTTCGACAGGAATGGTAGTATGGAGATAGGACGGTAGTCATTAAAGGAGTCAGGATTCGGCTTTTTTGGTAAGGGAACAATTTGAGCATCTTTCCATGTGGACGGATAGGAACTACTGGTTAAGGAAAAGTTGAAAATGTGGGTTAAAGTAGGAAGAATGGCGTCTAAAATAGGGAGAACCATATTACGGCTGACACAGTCAGTTCCAACAGCATTGGAACTTATTGACAGTATGCTCTTTTTAACATCACAAGCGTCTACTCGATTAAAGTTAAATGGAACATAATCAGGAGTTGGAAGAGAAGAAAGATATTTTAAAGTTTTTATTTTGGTTGTCCTGTTGTAATTAGACGAAGATGTGAAATGTTGATTAAGTAAATCAAAATTAAAATTTTTAGGAAATATTTCTTGTCTAGATTTTCCAACTCCAAGTGATTTAAGGAAGTTCCAGACTTTAGCTGGATCGCTATTTTCAACAGACTTATGAATGTGTTGGCGTTGGGCTTTCCTACACACCTTGCTGCAGTGATTACGGATAGATATGTACTTATCTAGATTTAGTTGGGTCGGTCGACGTTTGTATCTGGTTTTGGCTGCAGCCTTTTTGGCAATAATAACTTTAATTTCCTGTGTGAGCCATGGTGTAGGTAAATGCTTAAGTTTAATTTCTCGAACCGGAGCGTGTTTATCATACAGCTGAGTGAGCTTTGCAGTAACTATGTCCACTTTCTCGTCTATGTTGTCAGAGGCCAAAAGAATTGCCCAATCAATACTGTTCGCATCCGCAAGAAGCTCATCAAGATCCATTGCACCAAAACTGCGCTGGTGAAGAATTTTAGGCTTTGCTTTAGGAGGGCGAATTTTGTAGGACAAAAACAGAAGGTCATGGTAAGAAAAAGAGTCGGCAGGGCATTGACCAAATTTTGCAACATTTTGGGTAGAGGAAACGATTATTAGATCTAAAAGAGAAGGAGTGGAATTCGGAAAATGGTGAGTTGCTGTTAGAGGAAGAATAGACAAGTTGCAAGAGCCTAAAATAGTTTTAAGAGAAGAAGATCGAGAATCATTTTTAAGTAGGCAGGTATTAAAATCACCCATTATTATAGTATGACTGTAAGAAGAGACAAGATTTTCTAAAGCATTTTCAAGAGAAGAAAAGAAATTGATGCGAAGAGAAGGACAGTAATATACACCCAGTAGTAACTTGGCATGATTGAGTACCACTTCAATAAAAAGGTGTTCGCCAGAATCGCGGGGCGGTGGCTGTGAAGATATGTCGAGAATTTTAAAGTGTAGATAATTGCGGAGGTATATGGCAATGCCACCACCAGTACTACCCGTGCGATCATTCCGAATAAGTCGAAAGCCGGGTAGGGAATAGGAGTTGGAAGAGAGACAAGGTTTAAGCCAAGATTCAGAAATGAGAATAGCATGTATATTCTTACAGTCAAAAGTCGCCAGCATATCAGTGAAGTGAGCCGGAATGCTCTGGGCATTGATGTGAACCACATTAAAGTTTCTGACAACATCAGAAAACTGGCATTGCAAAGTATCGGCAAGTGAAGGCATGCTAACGAAGCTATCATCGCTGCTAATAGAAAAGAAACTTTCAGAGTCGTTGCTAAGATTTAAGACATTTATATCTAAGTCACACATAGAATACTATATATATTACAAATAAAATATATGTATAAAGTTATAATTATGTTTCAATTAATTTAATATATAAATAATGAATGATGACTACCTAGTGTAATCTGCAAAGCACACTGTCCACCCGCCAGTTGAGTGTTACAAATTAAATTGAGTTACACAATTACACAAAATAGATACACATCCGGGCGTTTAAAGGATGTAAATTTTAATTTTTTTTTTTTTTTTTTTTTTTTTTTATACTATAGGGGGACAGACGAACAGACGGGTCACCTGATGGTAAGTGACACCGCCGTCCATGGACACTTGCAACTCAAGTGCGCTGCCCGCCTTTGAGGGTTTTGAGGGATGGGGAATAAAGGGAGTGGAAAGAAGAGAGGGGGGATGAGGAGATGGTAAAAAGGAGAAAGGAGAAGAGGGGAGAGAAAAGGGGGAGGGGGAATTGGGCCTCCGGAAACCTCACTCAATTCGGGGAAATGCAACGCAAGCGTTACTTCACAACCGGTTTTCTGTGAGGTGTTCATATGTATATTTTATACTAAATTTGCTCTCAGCTTTGTTTACGTTAATTATATCCTAGCATAATATATTAACAACACTTTCAGAAGCAGCACTTTTTCTAAATGAAGGTAAACTGAAAATGTTTTAAACGGTCGGTTAACGTATAATATATTATATCAATTTAAGGCGGGCAGCGCACTTACTACAAGAGTTGCAAGTGTCCATGGACGGGGGTTGTCACTTACCATCAGGTGACCCGTCTGTTCTTTTGTCCCCCTATAGAATAAAAAAAAATCAGTACTTATATACATAATGAAATATATACCCATACAAATATAGCCTTTCAAGCTTATCGAGTAGTTCCTCTGTGTAATCAAGGTAACTGGCATCGGCATAGTCTAGTACTGGAAGTAGCTCTTACTTCCGTACTAGACTGAACAAGCTAAATATTCGTAGTAATCTCTTGCATTTGTCAGCCCCAAAAAAAAATCTGTCAATGATTATTCTTATTTTTTTTACAGTATTACTTAGCAGTAATGGTATGACTGTCGACAGTTATGCAAAATCAATATGAAAAATCATTCCTGGATTGCCGCTATGGTTACTCGAGCTACCAACTACTTAGCATCCATCTTTAGAGGAAGCAGACGTGGGCCAGATGTAGAGCGATCAGGCACAGTTTCAGTAAGAGATAAAACAATACTCGTCTCTTTAGTTGCCGGAGTGGAGAGTGGCGGAAATTCTTCATTCACCTTTGTAACTGCCTTCGGCTTTCGTCCACCCTTCCATGTGGTTGAAGTCACCAGAGTCGACAGACGTCAGTCACTGCAGCATATGACTTAGTTGCGCCACCCATTTTGGCCACCCGAACGCAACTGATGCGGGCCTAGTCTTATCGACAGTGAGAGGTGGTGTTTGACCACCTCTCACTGTCGATAAGTAGTAACTATGAGGGCTCGAGGCACAATTGTCTCTGTTTATGATCCACTGCACCAATAACTTGAGGCAGGACCTGGCAGTGATCCCCCAATAGCGCAGGAGCCTTTGGGGCCTTTGAGGTTGGGAGTGGGCTATTCTTTAAATGTTAGAATAATTTCGACTGTTGCATTAGCATCGAATTCGGCAAATATTGAGGGCCAATATAATAGGAAACGTTGATATAGGCGTGAGTATATGTATTATATTATTTTAATGTAATATATGTATTATATTAATATTAGATGCATAAAAACAAGAGAATATTTAAATACTAAAAAAAAACATTATTAGTTACATATTTTTACATTTAAAAATCCTATGTTTATAGAACAATATTACAAAACAAACGTTACGGATGACGTTGCTTTGGTACAGTTATACATATTGTGTCTAATTAGCCTTCTCATATTAAAAGAAATGCGCTCTCTCTATCGTTATATACATTTATCACGACTCGACAGCCTATTCTCGCGTCATGCTTCGCACCTGCTAGCCGGACAGGCATTCGTCTACGGACCGCTGAGGCAAACGGACGTCGCCGCACCGATATTTCTCTGATCTTACTGAAACGCGATCGGTCGCGAGTGAATTTCAATTTTCGAATAGTGTTTATGTTCCTATTTACGTGATTGAGTGACTTTTTTTATCGTCCAGGAATTTGTTCATAGAATATGCTCAGCCGAAGGAAAGTACAAAACGTGAGTTTTAATTCCCAAGATTGTATTTTTTTTTGATATTTTATATTTAAGTGTTTCATAGAAGTTCCGGGTATAGGTAATGATTTTTAGTATACCATTTCTTGTTATTTATATTTTTTTTTGCATGCTCTGCGTAAGTAGTGAATAGGTCAACACCTTTTTTTTAAATAAAAAAATATTATGTAAAATACGGGTTTTGTTAAATAGCGCCACAGTCAAACAGAAATATTTATTTTGGTTAACTTGTTGTTAGTAAAAGAGCTGCATAACGCAAGTAACTTGTAGGCATCTTTTTTTTTAAATGTACGCCTTTTTCAAATCTTTTTAAAGGGGCAAAGATCTTTGTATACATACACGACGCCTAACATGGGAACCATTTTATGATCACGTCATTACTAATGCAAGAGTTACAGTTTGGGAATCAATGGTTTGATGCTATACATATTTGAACTGATCTGATATCCCTTATTCAGAATAAGGGTCAATTTACGACCGATGCTCTCGTAGCGAATTAGTAAGAAGACAATTTAACATTATATTATTGTACTTATTAAAAATTTATTAGAATAATTGTTCTTATGATTAAATCCATAATTTTTGTAGCACTACTCTCCGAAAGTGTAGTCTGTGAAACAATGAACATAAAACTAGGTACACTAACGAATAGTTTACAGATATCTTGAGTGGTAGGTATGCGGATCTTGAAACAAGTAGTAGGTGTACCATCTTCTCTTTCTTTAAAAAACTTTTAATGTGCTGTTGTTTATAAATTTTGAGCGGGTTTGCTTAAAACTATTTTATACACAACATTTTTTCTATTGTTAAGTTAGTTGTGAATAATAAATCAGGAGGACGATTGTCATGCTCGGTGTTTTCATACTTTACTGTTGTTGTTACGATCATTAATATCTTTATGATTGTATACGTGTCAACAATAAAGAGGACTATTAAACCAATCTTTATTAATACGTGACTACGAAAAGATAATATTCTTAACTCAAAATATACAGATTTTCATCGAACTTGTGTGACCTTAGTGACGATTAATTGAACTTTTGTAAAGTTGAAGATTGCATTTATATTCTTTTAGCTTGTTTGTTTCATAATTTTTCCCCTTAATTTTTATAACATTCTTCTTGAATTTTCTTATTCTTATTTTCATTATCGTATATTATTAATGTAAATAGTTCCTATGTAAAGATTAAAAACATTCGTTAGTTAATGGTACACAAAAACTGCCTAAGAATTTTGACGAATATTGTACAAAAGTTAATTGTATCTTAGTTTAAGACATATGTATATACAAATACCGGAATCTAAGAAAACTTAATAATTATTAATTAGTTTTTTATGTTAGAATTTAAAAAAATGGGCCTTAAATTATGAACAACAAAATTAAACTTCTATTATTATTCTATTTTTCCCTTTAATCACGTGCTTTTCAAAGGGCAATTAATACAAAATTCGTCTGAAATATATTTAGGGCAATGACGAATTGTGTAATTATCTAAAACATTTTTAGGATGTTTAGGTTGCTTGGAAATTTAAACGGCTTGGATATGTTGCTCTAAATTTTTTACTTCCAAGCAATTAATTAGGCCAGGTTGATTTGGGTTGTGTATGTAAAAAATGATTACTTTGTAGAACCCTTTTCAGGGCTTCTTGGGTTATCTGAAAGGAATCCAGAGCTTCATTAAAATTACATTACTTTTTGTTGCCATTACGGGCGAATAATTTTTAGTTGATTTGGGTAAAAGGTAAATTTTCTATCTGTCCTTTTGTGCATTCAGTGAACTAGAAGATGATGATTGACGTGGTCATGCATTACAATGATCAATCCGGGTCAGAGTTTTTTATGTACAAATTTGATGGCTTATGATGTTCTTAATTAATATTTTTTCATACTTACATTACAGTTATCGTATTTATACCATCACGGTCGTTAAAACTTTATTTTGAAAATATATTTTAGTTATTGTTTTACTGTTCACGTACCTTTGACATTTCATGAATACATACATACATGAACTCACGCTCTCTAAACTCAATATTTTTTTACAACTATAGTCTTACTTCCAATAATCTCGTCAAAACATACAAAACAGTAATTAAAGACCATTTTCTTACATGAGTACCAATTTTCTTTTTTTTTTTATTAGCAATTGAAAACTTTTAGTAATATCATTAAAGAAATGAATCATTTTTTCGCATTGTTGAAAATACTAAATTAAGAGCTGCAGATATTTCGCTCATACCATTGTCGCCTTTTTCTGAGCACCAACGAGATACTGAGACTACAAACACTCAAAATATAAATAAATCCACAACTATATCATCCCAAATAAAAGTGACAATAAATTTTCTAAATTGCACCAGTGTATTAAATATAAATATAAATTTGTAATTGACGTTTTTACATTCATATCACTTTTTTTAATTAACTATTATTAAATGTGGAGTAAAAGACCAGTGACTGGCAATATGTTCTTTATTTTAGATCAGCTTGTTATCCACCATTGTACGTACGGGGGAACCTATACTACATATGTATAAACCTATGAAATCCCAAGTTCTATTTGGTCAGAGCTAGCCAAAGTGTAATCGGTATATATCGACGTCCACGAACTAAAACTACAGAATGCTTTGATCAGAGCATCTTGTTAGACCTGCGAGATGTCCCGTGCCTACCTATATGTTTACGTGAATACTTTTGTTTTATACTACAGATATGTTTTCAGTTTCCACCCAACTGCGGCGAAGTAAGAATGTATGTGGTACACATAACCACATACCACAAGTATGTGGTTATGTGTTTGACCACAATGTTCCTCGTATCTATTAAAGGGCCTTACCACTGATAAATTATATGTTTTTGGATTGTAGTTTATTGCACTAGTGTTACTGTGTATATTTAAATTACATAAAATCTAAGTGGCGTATGGCGGGCAGTTTTTTGTATATACCTAAGATGTATGTAAGATATAGGTTTTAAATCCTAATAACCTACGAAATAAGGGGTTTTACAGGTGATTACAAAAATATATATAACTTAGTATTTCTCGTTCGTGTTTGTTTCCATAAGTATAATATACCCACGTAAAAAAAACTATATTTTACCTTTCATACCTATTCAAAAGGCTTTATTATTACTTAATTTTCTTCATTAATTTTTAGTTTATCTAAACAAAAATTTAATTATTTTATTTACCTATTAGAGGTTTTAGGTTTTAATTCGTAAGAGGTTAGGCAAGGTCTTGATCAGTTTTTGGTAGCTTGTAAAACCCTATGAGGGGGAATCTATTCTGTCGGCTTTATGTGGCGTAAAAGTCGGCAGAGCAGTATCAGTGTTTCGTACTCTAGAAGCGCTCAATACCCTGCTTATCAACAACCCTGAGTGTGATGTATTTTTAGACAGATGGACTGAAATTCTGAGAGTATCTTTAATATATCTTTAATATAAATGTATGTGGGAGAATTTCCTGTGCGTGATCAGTTTTTAACAAGTCAGAAGTTGAAAATGTAAATAATTATGTGTAAATGTGATTTATTTAATTATTATAATTGTTAGTCTCTGTCAATTAATATAATCTGTTTTACCGTATAATTATAAACGAAATAAATAAAAAAATCTAAAAAAGAACTACAATAATACATTTTTTTAACTAATTACAAACAGTTAAAAAAATATTTAACTATATATTTATTTATGATTATTGTTTAAGTTAACAAAATAAATCTTTTACAGTTTCGAGAAATAGACTTCATTTCTTTTGAAATTATTTGAACTCTGAAGGAAGATATTTTAAGTTATACATAGTTGAACTATTAAATGTTTTTTTAATGTATTAACAAAGCTTTCTACAACATCAAAGTGAACAAATTCTGAATTATGTGATGACACCCACATGTACAGAAACAAAGAGTTCCAACACCTACCAAAGTTTAACTTTATTGTTACTATAATTTCATTTCTGTACCAAGTTCAATATTGAATTTCCAAGAAGGCATGCTCGTGTTAGATTTTCTTATGTTGGCACAATCATTTTCATTGTTTACTTTGTTGTGTTGGCAATGGTACGTTATGATCTGTGAAGTTTGCTATTTTGTACATCGTACGGTTCGTGTATTAAAGTTTTTGTGTAAAGATGCTCAGGGATGTTTGTACATGTATTTAATGTGTATCGTAAACTTGGATTGATTCGGTAATATAGAAGTTTTAAAGATTATGTAATATGTAGAATTGTCTGCTTATAAACTTTTTCTTTCTAACCAGCATTTGAGCAACAAACCTTAGGCTATAGGTGCCTATTATTAGTAAAGTATTTTTTTCCTTGTAATATTTTATTTATTATAGTTAAGAACATGTCACATTGCAGAAAGTTTTAGTAAACGTTTTATGACCTTGCGTTACAAAGTGAAAGAGTGCGGAGCCTCTTTATTTGATACCACCTTTTTTCCAAGGTAATTTTATAATACTGTACGATACGAATCTAACCACGGTTTTGCCCATTTAAATCTTGGTTTCGGTTACTATCTGTTAATAATTAACTTTGTATAACCCTATTCCCAAATCTACATATGTATTTGAACATTAAGTTAGCTTGTATGTATGTATATACTGATGTTCTTACAATATATGTTAGTAATTTTATTCTATATTATCAAATAATGTACTGAGTCTACATCAGTCTGCCCTTAATATATTTTCAATGCGTTAACCATCTCATACCTGCCTGTAAGAAATTGCCACAGTGCGCTAAGGACGCTAATTGTATAAGCCTCTCTAGACTCTCCAAACGTTTTGTACTGGATACTGAACAGTATTTTTTATGAATAATTAACTACTTAATTTTAAAAATGCTTGCAACATTTACCTGTAGGTAGAATGAAATGTAAAAAGTTCGGTTAAAGTGCATTTAGGTCACGCTGCTGGCAACAAATTTAGATTTAGTGTTAAAAAATTCCAGCTAAAAATGTGGAAGCCGGTTTAGAAAGAAGCAATAAATTGTAATTTTAAAGAATGACAAATCGAGTTTATCAACGAATATGAATTAATATTTTGCGAATATCTAGTCTCTAGTATCTTTGTCTTACTATGCGAACAGTTTTGTATAAATTTTCTTCGTTTGCCTGAATGTTATTAAAAATGTTTTAATCAATTAACTGTGAATTTCACTTTACTGTTGCTATGCCAAAGCTGCCTTCTCTTATACCTGTGTTCCCCGGCAGACCTGGCCGCCTTTTGAGCAAGGCGACCCCAATGTGGTGTGTGTGCGGTTCCCGCTCTCCCTCATATTTAGACAGACGCTCGTGGAACACGTTGTGCCGCCGTCTCAGGCCTGCTTCTGCTAGGACGATAGATAGCCCAGTCCGTTGCCCTCAGGCAAGTGTTAATGGAGGCCGGAGGTCATTTTGCACTCTCCGGTGCCTTGTGCGTCTTCTGCGGGACGGTTGAGTACTAACTCTCACCCGTTCCCTTTCCGCCACTTCTTTTGCAAGCATCACTGCCTCGCAGTACGAAGCCGCGGAATCCCATGCACTCTCCCATGCAATAACCATGGTCTCTAGCGAGGGGCTACCCACACCAATAGCCGCCACGAAGTCAGCACGCTGCAGCACCCACTCATAGCACTCCCCTAACATGTGGAGTGCGATATCCTCGTGACAGCTCCCATAGTGATGGCACACAGGCGTTGGCTCCTGGTCTATGCGATACAAGTACTTACCGAAACATCCGTATGCGGTGAGTACCTGCACTACCCGGTAGAAGTGAGTACCATGTCGCCTCTCCAGCCAATCCCAAGATGGATCTTACAGCCACAAATGTGGCGTGCGACATGACTTATGCCCCTAATGTCTGCCTTTTTAGCAAAATATTTAGTTGTCCTTATAGTTCAAGATCCCAAAAAAAAAAACAAAAAAAATATTACAATGTATTTTAAATCAATCCTTACAACCTAAATAAATAACATATGTAGTTCATAGTAAGTTTAGTACAGTACATTTGGAAACTAACCAGTGTTTTATAATTTGTTTGTATCTAGCATTTGTTGTCATCCAATTACGATGAAAATAAAAATAATAACTTAATAGTGCAGTTTTAAAGTTGTAAAAACCTAAACTTTTGATGTGGACAAACTGCCAAATGAGACTAAATTCGATGCAAATTCCATTTTTATTTAATCTTATAATAAGAGCATCTATTCCAAAGCCGGGCCAATAAAATAAAACTAAAAATAAATATTTCTTAACCATTGAATTTAAATTTCCTGGTTTTGTAGTTTATAAATTAAACCCAAATTGGTGAAGTCGTCTATAGTCTATAGTTCTTAAGGAAGTACTTTGTATTTAAGGTATAATTAGTTTTCTATTACAAACAAGCAGCAAAAGTTAATTGTTTGCCTTTGTGAGAAACCTTAATTGGTTATTGGAAGGGACTTTGAGGAGAACAGGACGAATGATTAAGGCTTTCAGACGTTCTTATTTAGAAGATGGTGTTAAAAAGACTATTAAATTTTTACCTTTCTAAAATACAAGATACAAAAGAATATATGGGTAGCTTCTTGCTCTCCCAACTTCTTTTCTACACCTAGTAGAAAAGAAGTAGGGAGAGCATTTCACTTAAGAGGGATCAAATTTAAAACTAGGTACTTCACACCTATAAATACATATCATATATTTAAACTATTTAAATAAAGTTAATATAATTAAGTAACCTATACTTGTATATAAAAATAATTATATACAATTATATATAAATGTATAAACATATACGGACACATGTATACCATGGATTTATAAGATTGGTTATCTAAAGCGTCACTGGAAATACAATTAAATAGGTTCACACAAAAGTTCATAAGCCAAAAGAGACATTTGCAAATATTCTTTTCTTCATATGTGTTTTATTACACACGCTAGACGTACTCGTAATAAGACACGTCATAAGCCTATACTGACTTTAACAAATGGTATGTCATTGTTCGCCTAAGCTTTTATACGTTTTATTGAACCTAGTTAAATATTAGTCTTAGGAAACATTGTATTAATGGTAAATGTGTAATTAGTTCGTCATTAGTCATCATTTATAAAATATGTTTTGACAATGTTTTGGTTTGGCGGTAGCATTAAAGTCGATAATATGTAGCATCGAGAGAAGAAAGTTATATATAGAACCAGAAAATAATACGTAGGTATATATATATTTTTTTAAAAGACAAGTCTCGCACTAGGATTCATTCCTGTATCGCGGGGGACTTTACAAACATACAAATAATGCATACCAAGAACACCCAGACTCAGAACAAGAATTTGAAAAATACACAAAGTGTTGTCCTGTGTGAGATCGAACCCACCACACTCAGCGCGGCAGCGTAGTCACGACCACTTTTGCCATCCATGCAATCGAAATAGATAAAAGTTAACTGAAAAACAAATTTGTTTATATCTCTTTGACAAACTAAATGATAAATAATAAAGGTGCCAAGGGCTAGATCTATGCTCTATTTCAATACAAATGCACGTAATATTAATTTTGTATTTAGAATAAACTAGCGTAAATTGTCGATTTCTTTCAATTATCTGGTTCTACTTCTTACGCGTATGATCATTTATTTTTGTAGTTATTCCAAAAACTGAGAATATTATTCTCAGTTCGATTATAATTATGTGCGCTTTTAGAAAATTATATACAATTAAAACTAATTAGTAAGAAGAAATTTTGAAAAATTGGTAAGAAACTTATAAATTCGATTATGTTTGATATCGAGGAGTGAAAAGCTATTTCTTTTATGCTAACGTGTTGTTGATTTTACAGTATAATATAAAAAAATACTATTTGAATAAAAACTAGTACGAAGTAACAGATACAGTGGGTGGTCACTGCCTCCCGCCTGGCCGATCAAAAAAGTGACACGGTCAGTTGTTTATGTACTACAGCGCCTGGTTATAATAGTACCGCAACACTAGCGAAACAAAAACGCAACCGTATTCGTCCGCTAGGTCTGAAAGACATAAAATCAGATGCCAACGTCGATTACTCAGTGTATCGTACTCAGTCAATCATACTCAGTAAGTCTTACTCCTTGAAAAAGGTCTCCTGTCGAGACAAAAACTAGTCGGGCTTCTCCGAAATACACTCGTGAGTAAAAGCATAAATTTAAATAACAATGAAAGAAGGTTATTGCTATATTTAAATTGGACAACTGTATCTCATTCTTGTGATAGTTCTGTAGTTTAGTTTACTTAGTTTATCTTCACATATTAAATAGGAACACACCAATGACAAATGGGGGAGGGGTCAAATATACCATGTAAATAAAAATTGAACCTAAGACATACATATCACAAGACAGGTACTTAAATAATTCAAAGTCAAAGTACTTTTAAACGATTTCAAAGGAGGGAAAGGAAAGGAGGTCGTTCTATGTTCGACTGTATGAATGTTTTTTTGAATGTATGTTAAGAGATTTATCCGGCAATTATACACCGATTTGCAAAAAAAAAATATTCTTTAGAGTCTACTCCTGCTTCGAAACTCCTTTTTAAATTGCACGTTTTTACGATTTAAAGAATAGCGTAATGGAATTGGAAAGGCGCATTCAAAGTAGTTATCTACTTTTAACATAGAATGTCCTCCTTTCCTTTCCTTCGTTTGAAGTCGTTTCTCTTTCGCTCTCTTCGCTTCTTCTCTTTCGCTGGTGCCGGGACGTCCGAATCCTCTAACTAGTTAGTTATTTACTTACGTGTGGTAAAAATATGTAAATTCTTCATAAATAATAATTTGTGTGAAGTTACTTACACTGTGCATTTTCTATGAGAGCAGAGTTGACCGTATTTACAATTTAGTTTCGGAAAAGACTCTTTGTAAGTTTCTTACCAATTTTACAAAAATTCAAGACTAGTTTAAAACTAGTAGTAGTAGTACTAGTTTAAAACATCATTTATCTCATTTCTTGTACTAATAGCTGTCCAGGGAACACATACTATTGTCTACGGTATCAAAAAATGAGAGAGTCAAAAATTCAGCTCAAGCGAGAATTTACGTAATATTTAAGTTAAAGTTTACTTATTAAACTTACACTTACTAAATATTTTAAAATAAATACAAGATTATTAGATAATTTATTATAATATTGTACTATTGGCCCGATTGTTATCTTCACTTTATTAATAATTAATATACATAAATGCGAAAATCACATATCAAAAAAACTTATATGTCAAATTACATTTAAAAAACCATTTTAAGGTTTTTTGTTAAATAATATTAAAATGAAAAAAAATGCTTTAAAATAAAAATCTTATCGCGCAGAGGACTCTAATAAAATCCCTGTTCCTATGCTAAAGGGTGACCATCCATTAGCTCGGAGCGATAAATCTGCGACAGTCACAGTCAACGTTTTCTTACCCGCAATGAATTTAAAGGCAAGACAAATAGACACGGGGCACATACTGTTTGTTGTACTAAGAAAATATCAGCGTATTTAAAATGGATCCCGGGGGAAGTTTGAGTATGTTCTTGTTACGCTTTTATTAGTCTTATCAGTCAGTCCAGTTAAGTTAGTTGGATATCATAATTTAAATATCGTAAGAAGTATAGCTAAATAGCCAGGTAAACATGTTTTAACAGCATTTATAAAACTTTTTAGTACATTTATGTTGGGGTGACAGATTTGGCTTCCTTTGCAGATCATACGCTTTCTGTCCCATGTAAGAATGAAAAAAGACCACGACCTCTGGCTCAGCAGTCAAGGTCATTAACCACTAGAAAGATATGACAGTTATTGGTTTTTAATACATTAATGTATTCCTGAAAATTTTGTAGGGCATAAATAGTTTTCCGTTTTAAGGTCTACTAGTACCTGTAGTAAAATATTTGAAAAATATTCAAATAGAACTACAGGAATTGTAGTGAATTATACTGTTAAATATAATATTTGGGATCACATTGTTGAGACTTTTGTTTAAAAGCATCCACGGAATATAGTTTAAGCCTTAGCTTATGCGGCGTGTAATGACTAAACTGGAGGCGTAGTCTAGTTTTAGTGAAAACCTTAGGGACAGCTACTAACTAGTTAGCCAGGACTTGTCTCTGGGGTTCATATCTAATGCAATTATTAGTAAGAAAGTTTTACCTAAGTCGCTTAAACCATGTCAATTTAATTTAAGTATCTGGGTGACCGAGACTGAGATCGCTTTCAGGAGAGATGCCTTCACAAATTTAATAATCAAAACATAAATAAAATAGTAAATGAAGAATTACAGTTAAAATTAGATAGTAATGAAATACTTTGAATTATAATTCAAGCATGTGGCTTCTTCATTTCTTTATATTTTTATTTCTTTATTTGCTGTTATATTTCTCATAAAATATAATTAAACCGCTAAAGTTTTTGTCTGTCTCTCAGCAGTACACTTTACTTAACAGTACTGTTTGCTAAAAGTCAGATACCGTGTCATTTTATGTGCAACATGAAATTTAGCATACACGTTGCCAGGCATATACATGCAAAATTTCATGATAATCGATTCCGTTGTTATGTTTGTAATACTTGCAAACCATGTGTGTGTTCTAGGTGAAGTAGAGTATAGCCACCCTATTGCCGAATGGCGTAAAATGTGACTAAGAAATCGAACTGTTAACCTTTTAAGGGATACAGGCGTAAGCGTGTGTATGTATATATGTTGTTAATATAAATTTTTAAATACGCAAAATATCAAAACATACCAGCTATTCCACTGTGTTATATTAATGACGTTCTTGAATCTCATTTTTCAAAAGTTTCAGCCTAATTTGTGCAGAAATATTAACGAAAGGGCAAAAGGTTGTACTACAAAGCTCCTTTACTGCAAATTGGCTGTGAAATTGGGGCCTACATACATTTAAATGTATTTCTATATGCAGTGTTGACTCGTTCGTATTCGAGAGAAATGTAATTTTTTTTTTCATATTTTATTTAAGCCGTTTGATGTTATTAATAGCATAATGATTATATTTTATAATACTCCATTTTTTTATATAGTATGAATGAATATAAGTCCTTATTTCCCAACTCATTTAGCCATTGATTATTTATTTTAAAAGAAGTATTTAAGCTTATTTTTTAAGGAACATACTCCTTTAATCACGTCTATACTTTGGGATGTCCGACAACTTAGCTGAACTTTATCAAAGAATGAAGCTAATTTTGGCGATAGTAAGAAAATTATTTATAATAATATAAGTGCATATACTGATTTATCATAACCCAGAACCAGACGCCAGTTTATGTAGTCCTGGGTAAAACAAAGAAGTCCAATAATTTTGTTTAAATAATGACAATTAAAAAATGCCAACAACTTCTGCGAATATGTAAAACGAAGGTAGGACGTTACCCAGCCAGATGGACTGACGACCTGAAGAAGGTAGCTGGGATAGACAGGATGCGAAAGGCAGTGGACATGGTGCTATGACGCATCAAGATGAATGATGATGACAAAGATGAAATAATTTTCAAGTTTTCTAGCACTCTATATGTGAACTTAATTTTTGTAGAGTCTTAACGACTTAGAGATACGTGTCAATAGAATTTATACAATTAGCTCACTAAATATGATACATCTCGAACTCTTAGATAAACATAATAGATTTATTCGTTACAATCTTACTTGTTAGTAAATACAATGTTTTTGCTTTAAACAAAATTATTTCTTGTAAAAACAAGAAGTATTAGAGATACTCTCAAAAACACGCCCTGACGGCAAATTTTTCTTGAGAAAACTCGAGCGAAATCCTAATTAAATATGCAAAAATAACGACAATGGGCCCCGAGGCCCTCACAATGACAGTCGGAGCGTTTAGTGTAATCTTCACGAGAGGGTCTGAAAGGAGGTTAATATAATACAACGGACTTCTACCAATTTGGCAAAACAGCCTAATTTTATGATAGATTTTAAAAACGAATACTAGTTAGTATTAGTTTTTTACTTTATAGTCAATTTTCCTCTTTCTCTGTCAGTTTTTTTTATAAACCATCATAGGCATTAAACAAAAATTCGTATACTTGATATAAAGTTATGAAGCTAAAATCAACGCAATCAACTGATGTAGCCATTTATCTCACATCTTCTGATATTCTCATAGTGGGTCGTTATACCATATAGGGTTTTCAATATATCAAGGAACACATTTTGAGTAAATTACGTTTTGATAGGATTAGATTCAAATTATGCTAAGTAAATACTTCTAAGACTACAAAGCAAGAACTTTCGGTATTGAAGATATTTTTTTCCACGTCGAACACAAAATTGTCGGTATTCCATTTTGCATTAGGACGACAATGTTCAGTGTACAATAAAAATAATTTACAAATTTCATTAGCGTTTTATTGAATCACCCAAGAAACAGTAAAGAGAAGAGGAACCAGCCAAGAGAAAGATATATATATATTAACTTTCTGTTCAGTGCCCAATAAAAGCTTTGATTTAAGCAAGATTTTTTCTCGATTTAATAGTTGAGTTAATTAAAAGGTAAGTTCTTTTTATTAGTTCGAAATCACATTAATTGACTCTTTGTAAAAATCTTATTATTATTTTGTATACGTATTCTGTTGACAGTCTAAACATTCTATAGAAAGAATATACTTGTGGTATTACCACTGATAGCCGTTTTTTACCTGACTGTGAAAGAAGAGGGTTATGTTTTTGAAGTGTATGTATGTATGTGTATTTCTTTAGCACGCCCTAGAGCCTAAAAGGCTTGTCGTATTTTTATGTGAGGGGTGTCAATAAATTCATCGTAGTCGTGAGAGCGACACCGGGTACATAAAAATTAAAAAAAAAGCAAGCTTTTTCAAAAACTTCCAAAAACTAATCTCAAAAAAAAATATTTTTTTCAAAATACATAAAGTGTGGTATCAAAATAAAGAATTCTTAACGGTGATTACGAATATATATACATATATATATACATATGTATATATATATAATTTAAATGTTTTATTGGAGTTTGATAAAGGAAATGCTAATAAATCACATCACACTTCACACTAATAATATAAATGCGAAGTTTGTGTTAGTTTGTTACTTCTTCACGGTAAAACGGCTTGACGGGTTTGGCTGAAGTTGATAGTATTCACAAACGCTGTCGGAGGCATCACTTCTCATAATTTGGTTGGTGATATAGGTAGAGCAACAAGTTTGTGAACACTGTCAACTAAGATTATTCAAAACCAAAATAAATATTGACGCAGTCGGGTTTTTGTTTTATAAATATTTTTTTTTATTTCAGCCTTTTATTGATTTTGCAATGCATGTTTGTTCTGGTCAAATCTGGCACGTTCAATTTGATCCGCTGCCGTATCGGATTGAGCTGAAATTTTGCATACACCTTCAGTTCCGATTACAATGCATCTTTATGAGAAGCATGACTTGAATCTTATTCTAAAAGCTGGTTTTATTATAATATTTTTAATTGTTATGACATAGTTGAGTAAACAAGCAGACGGGTTATCTCTTTTATCAATCGGTTAAAATTAACATCGAGAATGAATAGTAATGTTGTAAAAATCTAGCTTTACCAATTTTAAAAGCAGAATTTTTTAAGTGAATTATCCTGAATTCTTTTTCTTTTCTTTTTTTTATGCGATAGGGGGCAAACGAGCAGACGGGTTACCTGATGGTAAGTGACTACCGCCGCCCATGGACACCCGCAACTCAAGAGTCACAAGTGCATTGCCGGCCTTTTAGGTAGGAGTACGCTCGTTTCTTGAAGGTTTGAAGTTCTCGTATCGGTTCGGAAATACGGCAGGCGACAATTTCTTCCATAAGCTGGTTGTGCGAGGCAAAAAGCTTCTGGAGAAGCGCACAGTGGTGGAGTGCCAATCGTCCAGGTGATGGGGATGGATATTTTGTCGCGTAGGACGATGGCGGAAACCTGCAACCGGTATAAGTCCGAACAATTCCTCTGAACACTCCCCATGATACAAGCGATAGAGGATGCAGAGTGAAGCTACAGCTCTATGCAACGCCAAGGTGTCAAGTCGATCAGAAATATCTTGGCAGTCGATAATGCGAGTCGCTCTCCGTTGAATGCGGTCAAGAGGGAGAAGTTGGTACTGGGGTTCACCTGCATAGAGATGAGAACAGTATTCCATGTGCGGCCGAACCTTATAAAGTTGCAGGCGGTGGGCCGAAGTGAAATACTGTCTCGATCTGTTTAGCACACCAAGCTTCTTCGAGGCTAATATGGCCTTACTTTCTAAGTGACTGCGAAACTGGACTTCACATGATATATCAACGCCAAGGATTCCGATACTGTCTGATGCAGTTAGGGAAGTGCTCTCAAATTGAGGTGATACGAGCAATGGCATCTTTTTAGCGGTAAACGCGCAAACCTGTGTCTTTGTGGGGTAAAACTAGACTAGGTTAAGTCGACCCCAATCGGAAACTTTTGAAAAAGAAGCTTCGATTTCGGACACAAGTTTGGATCGGCTTTCGATGACGTTTACCCAAGAAATGTCAGCGCGGCCGGTGTAAAGGGCATAACTCGTGCTATCGCCTTGTGGGACCCAAGAATTAACAGACTTGTAGTCGGAGCATGCACCTCCAACAACGACATTGATGCTTCTGTCTGTTAGAAAACTGGTGAGCCAATTGCATAGTTTCTCGGGAAGCCCATAGGAAGGAAGCTTCGCAAGGAGCGCTTTGTGCCAGACCCGATCGAAGGCCTACGCCACGTCCAAACTAACGGCCAACGCTTCCCCCTTGGTCTCGACCGCCTGTGCCCACCGGTGAGTCAAGTAAACAAGTAGATCACCAGCTGAACGACCTCGACGGAAACCGTATTGTCGATCATTGAGGAGCTGGTGGTCTTCTAAGTACCGGAGGAGCTGGCAGTTAATAATGGATTCCATTATCTTGGAGAACAAGGAGGTGATGGCTGTGGGTCTGTAGTTGGACGGATCCGAGTGATCTCCTTTTTTAGGGATTGGGTGCACTAGAGCTGTCTTCCATGAGTTCGGGACTACGCCAAGAGAATAGGAAAGCCGATAAAGGCGCGTTAAAACCGGTGCCAACTCTGGAGCACACGTCTTCAGCACGATAGGAGAGATTCTATCGGGCCCACTCGACTTAAGAACGTCGAGGGAAAAGGCGCTTTACGCACTGCCCTTTGTGTAAACCGGACTTCCGGCATGCGGCTCTAGCATTGCGGTATGGTCGGCGGTGCGTTTCCCCCGTCGTACAGGATCGAGTTGGACGCAAAGAGTTTACCCAGATACCCAGTCGGCTTTTGCTATAATGTCGTGGGCCAACGAATTATCTCCTATGTGCAGAGGTGGAAGGGATGGCTTACAAAAGTTCCCCTGGACAGCTTTAGCAAGAGATCAGAATGCACGAGTTCCGGAAGGAAGACTCACTAGTCTCTCGCCAAGTCTGCCGATGTGAGCGGACTTCGCCCCAGCAATTAGGGACTCTTTTGAGGGACCTGGAGGCAAAGTTAAATTGCTTCTTTAATGTGCTGGTCTTTACATCCCGTGCTGTCGCTGCATTAGCCCATGCTTGGTAACATTCCTGCTTTCGGCGGGACGCCGCTTTGCAGGTTCGACCATACCAGGGCTGGTACTTGCCACCTGTGGGAATCAGGGAGAATGGAATGAAAAGTTCCATACCCTGAAACACAACATCCGCGACAGAGTCGGCAACGACATTGGGATCATCAGGCGAGAAGCAAACCTGCTTCCATGGGTAGGATGCAAAGAATGTTCGCATTCCATCCCAGTCTGCTGACCTATAGTGCCATACGCGGTGACTGCCTATAACTAACTAACTAACTGTAGCGGCCGCAGCAAGTGAACGAGTGGCACTATACTCCTAATCAGGCAATGGTCCGAAGAGCCAAGAGGGGCCTCAACGGATACTTTGTAGCCATCAGGATGTGAGGTCAGCAGGAGATCCAACAGTGAAGGCACGTGGCTTTCTGCATCTGGAATTCGCGTAGGCGTTGCTGCCAGCTGCGTCAAGCCATATGTCAAGGCGAAATTGTGAACAGATCTTCCCGTATGATCGGTTTTGGTTCGCGCGAACCAAGCCATTCGGCGTGATGGGCGTTAAAGTCGCCAAGAATCACGATCTCTGCGGATGGGACCTGCTGGAGCACTGAGTCTGTAGCCATTTGGACGTGGTCGATGAGTCGGTCCGTTTCGGCATCACCGCTATGGGACCTGTAGAGGCATAGGTAGATGCGGGGATGGTCGTCGCAGTCTACACGTAGCCATAAGATGGAGAGATCCCTACCTTCAAGATTGCCGAAGCGGCGAGAAGTGATATCATCTCTAACGTACACGTATACAACAGCCTTAGAAACAAAGGAGTGTTCCAGTCTGTACCCAGGGTAGCAAAGGTTGGATGTGACCGGTGGAGATGATATCTTCGTCTCGGTTAAAAAGAGCAAGGCCGGCTTTGCTGTCTCAAGGTGGTGGTGGACAGTTTCGAGGTTAGAATGTAAGCCCCTGATGTTACAAAAATCCACGGTAAACGTGACAGGGGGTGCCATGGTATGCCTTCTCTTGCCCCGAGCAGATTTTGAGATTGCAGTTGAGCCCCCCCCCCCCCCCCCCCAGAGTACGAGGGGCAGCCTGGGCGTCTACGCTCAGATATATTCCGTACTGAGTGTGGACGTCCAGGTGGGGATTCTCCAACGCTAGCGCTGGTACTCCCCTGGTGTATCCTTTTTGTTAACAGCGCTATCATTAGGGGGGTGGGGGATTTTGGGCCTCCGGAGACCTCACTCATTTCGGGGAAATGCAACGCAAGCGTCACTTCACAACCGGTTTTCTGTGAGGCTGTGGTATCGCACCGGTCGAGCTGGCCCATTCGTGCCTAAGCATGGCTCTATCACGTAAAAAATCACTGTGAAACAAGCACTGTTAATCTTTCTATTCGTATTTAAGTATTTGGACGATTGATATAATAAACCTTAGATGATTACATTTTGTAATTTTGTTTTTATTTGAAGCCAATTTCATTTCTTTAACAAGACATTTGATTTATAAATAATAAATAACACATAAGTTTTATTCCACAAGAATAACAACTTAATTAGTTTCCATAAAAGTTTAAAATTAAAACAGAAACCGGTCCGCTATGTATTAAACTCGTAGAAGGCTACGGTGCTACAGCGTAGCATTGCTACAAAGTGTACTTAGTAACTTTGTAATGCGCTTACCACCGGAACTCAAATAGCTTATAACCGGTTCAAATTAAAAACCGCTGCTAAACTACAAATTAAATCGTAAACTGCTTTTATTCTACTCGTGTGCTGTAAACAGCATTAAAACATTTATTATTCTGATCGCAAAGAAAACAAGATTTGTGTCATTTGAGTTGTTTCTTTGAGTTAGTTATATCCAAATTAGGAAACACTGACATAGAAAATTATTTATAGACAAAGACAAATTATTGTAGCGGAATATGTGTGGCTGTAGAAATGTGTCTATTCGTGATAAATAATTTGGAAATAATAGTTATATAACATTGTTATTTTAATATTATTAGATAAACAGTAAGGTTTTGTTAAAAACAAAAATACCCTTTAAATTAAGCTGTCATTGTGGTGTGTATGTTAACTTCCAAGAAGACCGCTTGAAAACAGCCTGCATTCGCTTTAATCTGTCTGTGTTACAAGGTCGTCTGTCTACCTTTGCTGCGCTTGCTGTGCCGTAGTCTCCATTCAAGAAATTATAATTTATTTCAATCAGTTTACATGTCCATTAAATTAAAATAGGCTCGCCTTCTACTACTATATAATAATCATAAGCAAATAACCCGTTAGACAGATATAATTACATCGCAGGTGGAAAAGATTCGGAATAAGACACATTGTAGAGACACACCTCTAATTGGAAATACAAACGGTCTGTCATGTTATTTAAGATTTTTGTATTTGTCCTTATTCTTGCAGAGTTGAATGTAGACACTTATTTTTTTTTATAAAAGCCAATGCCAATTGTTTTCTTAACACATAAGTAACTGGCCGAAGGAACCCTGGTGACTTATAACAAACATTGACTGACTGACTAACAAATCACTGAATAATAATAACGCGATAGGGAAGCGTAGCAAACAGCTTTCTTTTAAAATAATTCTAATGATTATTAACGTGGGACACACGTTACTAGTATTCTTGTTAACCCCCCCAGCTAAGCTAAATGCTTGTGTTAGGGGTGGGTTTACAACGTTAGTATACTGGGCGGGGTTTGAATCCGCAACCTTGATTGCAAGTCCGACGCCTCAGCCATCACGCTACCGCCACTTATTATATTTGTAGTTTGCAGTAAAAATCTTTTAACAAAAAACAATTATTCGAATGGAATATTGAATCTCTAGAACAGTTTGTTCATACATATGAATGCATTACAATTCACCTCATACCATCATATTTCAACGGGTATAAAAAAATAAGCAAAAGACAATGACAGGCAAATAATTTGCATATGAAATATATATATATATATATTTTTTCATTTTCATTTTTTCATTTCTTTCAGTGGTAGAGCCATGCTTAGGTACGAATGGGCCGGCTCGACCGGTGCGATACCACGGCCTCACAGAAAACCGGTTGTAAAGTAACGCTTGCGTTGCATTTCCCCGAATTGTGTGAGGTTTCCGGAGGCCCAATTCCTCCTTTTTTCCATCTTCTTTCTCCTTTTTTCCATCTCCTCATCCCTCCTCTCTCTTCTTTCCGCTCCCTGCATCCCCCATCCCTCATCACCCTCAAAGGCGGGCAGCGCACTTGCGACTCTTGAGTTGCAAGTGTCCATGGACGGCGGTGTCACTTACCATCAGGTGACCCGTCTGTTCGTCTGTCCCCCTATAGTATAAAAAAAATATATATATATATATATATAATAATTTCTCGTTTGTTATTCTTTTTTTTATATTTTTTTACGTATTTAAAGAATCGAAGTATACATATAGAAATCAATTTTTAGACATGTTTATTACTTAGAATTAGGTTATGCAAAGGGTATTAGGTAATAGTAACGATATGTTTTCATATAAATAATGTAATTATTTTAACTTTATTAAAGAGAAACGGTCGAGGGTTATTATACAGGGAACGGTAAAGGCAATAAAATTGAAAAATTGTTTTTTGTTTAGTAGTACAAAAAAAAAATATTAACTCGAAATAAGATATTAATTTAAAATAAAATTGGTGTGTCTCTGATTCTGTTTCCATATTTTAACAAAATAAATAGTAGGTTTAATATGACGATAGCAAAGTAGAGGACTGACCATGTTACTTAAAAAGTTTTGTTATATACGACACACACAGTGAAAATCGTTTACCAACATATGTTAAAAAACAATAACATTAAAGTACACGTAACAACAGTAATTCAAAACCTAGATAAATTACCTAAAAATATGTGTGAATAGACACAGCCTAAGAGTGGCTTAAGTGTTATTAAATATGATACATATTTCCAAACTTTTTCAATACAATAATGATGAGTACCTTTTACCTACCTCTGAAAAATACAAGCGTTAGTAAATAAAAAATATAGCTTAGATGTTTTATGCTTAGCATATTTATCATATATCAATATAACTAATATATTGAACAAAAGCTGAACCAATTAATTAAAACACAAAACTCACTAACATCGTCCTTCCTCTCAACAAACAAATACAAAAAACCAATCTCTTATTAATCCCTTTAATCGAGTTCCTTATTTCCCCTTATATACATGTATGTTACATCCCTTTGCGATTGACTAAGTGATGTGAGGAAAGGTATTTCGAAGGTTTCATATATAACGTATAAAAAGGTAATAAAACCGAAATGTATAATATGAAGCCATAGTTTCGTTTTCTGAAGGTAAAGAGTGTATTGAAATATGATAAAGGCGAGGTATCAATTTAGGCGGAGCGGAATTTTGTAAGAAAAATCCCGATCAACAAAAATTTGCTTTTGCTATCTCAGTTTTCAAAACCAGTTCGGATAAATAAATTCTTAAAAATATTATATTTTCATACATTTATTTCGTTCTTACCAAAACGTATTTACGAAAAGATATGATATAATGACATGCAAATGCGATTATGTAATTAGACTAGATGAATATCTAGTGTTACTACGAAGGTGATTTTCTTACATTTGTATTTCTACAAAAATAAGGTTAGAGGCAGATAAATGATACCTCTCACACCTATTTGCACTTACTACCATTTATTGTTGCCACACCCCAAGGTTGACTGGGAGAGAATGCCTGAGGCATTAAGTCCGCCATTTATTTATTTTTGACTTATGTGCAATAAGTCGAAAATAAATAAATAAATGCGTGAGTTATACCAGTATTTGTAAGTTTGACCCGCATTGGAAGCACTGTATTGATACAATAGCCAAACTTTCTTAAGTCAGCAGTCCACTATTTGACTTCTTTAAATTAGGTGAGGGTTTATAAGATATGTATTTATGTATTTGTATTAGTATTATTTATAGGTGTATTAAATGGCGACTACGGGATCGAACCGTTATCTGTAGGCACTAGGCTGATGAAAGCATTAGGCTTGCCCCCTATTATATAATTGGTTATCTAAAAAAGTGGATGTTTGAGACGGCTCTGCCTTCAGGAACATAGGCGTGAGCGGATGTATGTATTTATATTGTGGTATACAAAAAGTTTCAGTGCTAACTAGCCTTGAACTAGAATATTAGAATATAAAATTGAGGGTTAAAACGTCTAGCGGCACTTTAGTAGTATAAAATATGTACATATATGTATGTGAAAGTGAGAAATATTCATACATTGTTATATGCCTGTCGAGGTATTTGAACTATCTATCTGTAACTTTTTCTATTCTAACGTTCTGTATATAAAGTGCTACTAGTAGAACTTGAAAAATCATACTCTTTATATGTCGTTTGTAATTCAAGAAACTCATCTTAACAACAAGTGACATTACTATCGTTGTTTATAAGGTTCGTTCTGACCACTCACCATGTTCTTATGTTAATTTTGTTGTACAAAAAAGAGTATTTATTTACTTTTGCCTTAGTTAAACTCACGAGCTCCCTTTCTCATACTAAAGTCGTAAGACAACATTAAAGAAGAACAGAACTCGGAAGCTTTTGGAGCTTAAGAATAAACGACGTCGTTTAAGAGTTCCCTAGAGAAAAATCACGGTAACTCAAACTATATATGCTCTCTTGTTTTAATACTTCAGAAGCTAACATGTTGTTGGTCAAAGCGTGCTTCGTGAACTCGCTTGTCAAAGGTTTGAAGTTTTGGGAAATTTTGAGATTGACGTACCCAGACAGTACGTATGTATAGTACGGAATTTGTAAGCGTAAATAACATTCGTTTCAATTCATGAAATATTTGAAAAGACAATAGTCTCAATTTTATAATAGTCTCAAAATTATGTCAATGTTTTTAAATCAGATTATTTTAGTGATTCTCTATGCAAAGGCATATTAACTTAAGAAATTCACGAGCTTATTCCTATGCTTTAGATCCAGATCACATGGTTCCACGTCTAGATAACGTGTTACATCTGAAAGTTATATAAGTATGATTATCAACAGTCTGGTTACCATTCTACAAGCTCTGCTTAATTTGGGATAAAACGACCGTGTGTGAGATGTGTGGATGGAGTGTGTATGAGATGTATCGGAAAGTGTTTGGTTCTTTTACTACTTTCATACCTTAGATTAAAAGTGTTTTGATTGGATTTAGATTTTTTTTTTTCAGATGTTTTAATAATTTAGCTCTTTAAATAATTATTACTGTGTAAATAGACGACTTACATATATTTAAAAATCCAACTGCCACTAGCAAGTAATAAAACAAGACTCAACAAGTCTCATAATCTATAAAAAACGGTTGGTATTAAAAAACTATTGCATTATTATCCAATTTATATGCATGCAATATTTCAGCTCAATCGGAAACCTGGCAGAGGGTCAAATTTTACTTGAAAATTTCGTTGCCGAGATCACGTATGTATGTAAGTAAATCGACTGACATATATCGGCGTTATTCGTGTATGTCATTAAAATCGGTGGTATCGATGTTAACATTATAAACATGATTCCTTTATTAAAATAAAAAAAAAGAAATGACCTACACTGAAGACAAACTGCTGACCTAGTGAGCTTCTGGCTAAATATTTTCAAGTTCTTTTTAGTCTGTTATTTTGAAGTTAGTAACGGCATGCAATGTTGCAATGGACTTCAAGGCAAGTTTGGCTGTATGCCAACTGTCAATCGATTCCGATCCGATCGATCGATTTTATACGTGTACATGTGTGTTATGTTATGGAGTCCCTGCAGCGTTGCCAAGTAGATTGGTGATATATCCAAGTGATGAGATGTCTCTACGAAGCCGCCACCATGTCCGTCCAAGTACAGAGCCAGCAAACAAGGCCAATACCATTGCATCGAGGAGTGAGACAAGGGGATGTTATCTCCCCGAAATTGTTCACAAATGCAATGGAGGACATGTTCAAGACGCTGCACTGGAAAGGGCGTGGCATCAACATGAACGGCGAATACATTTCTCATTTGCGATTTGCAGACGATATCGTCATCATGGCAGAGACGCTGCAGGACCTACAGCAGATGCTGAATGACCTAGCTGACTCTTCTGTACGCATCGGCCTAAAAACGAGTTCTTGAGTGGAGACCGCGTCTCGGCAAACGTAGCGTAGGACGCCCACAGGCCAGGTGGAGTGACGATTTGCGCAAGATGGCTGGCAGGAGCTGGATGCGAGAAGCCGAAAATAGATCGAAGTGGTGTGCAATCGGAGAGGCCTATGTCCAGCAGTGGACTGCGATAGGCTGATGATGATGATGATGATGACATGTATGTTTATCATGGTTGTATAAAGGCTTGTATTCAATCTTGTTTATCAAAAGTAGTCTCAGACTTTTAAAAAAAGGGAGGACTCTAACAATAAGTATATTGTTACGTTTAGACATAGATATGGCAACAGTATGCAAGAAATTATTAAAATCCATTCTTAAAATAGTCTAAGTCCATTTGAGTCTTATCAATTGTTGTTTGTTTGTCCTGAATGTATACAAAAAATACAAACGTATTTAAAACGCATAGCAATAAACATCGGTAGTAGCACCAGTGTAAGTAGTTATTAATTTCATTATTTTGAGCTGTAAACACATTTAAAATAACTAGAAATGAATATGCTTTTAAGTACCTGTATATATACATATAATATTCAAATATAAAATTTAAAATTACTTTATAAATTGAAACTACGTTTCCCAGTACCAAAAGTTGTAAAATTATTATTAAATTTAAAAAATACATATGTTACATATATGAAATAAAAAAAAAACAACTTTCCTACGCACCTGAAAAAAAAGGCTTTCCATTAAGTACCAAGCTGATGTTTGAGTCCGTTCTCATATCTACTATAACTTTCAACTCCTTTTAAATATCAGTAGTTTTATCTGAACTTTTCTTATCATTATGGTAAGTTAAATTTTATGTGCTTTATTCGGCATTATTTAAAAGTCCGAATATTATATAAAAAATTATGTATTTCATAATATTCCAGTTTTTAAACCCGGAATGAATTAGATTTCTATATCTACTTTGTCTACATAGATACAAAAGCACATGCCTTCTTTTGAGACCTTCGCTTAACTATGGAGTGTGGCAGCCCCTGCAGTGGTGGCACTCAGACGTTAGCTCCTGGCCTATACGACACAGGTACTTTCCGAAAAATCCTTGTCAGGTGAGCACCTGCGTCAGCCGATAGGAGAAGGCACCATGACACCTCTCCAGCTAATCATCCATGACGCGTATTATCCACGGTAGAGTGCCAGAGTTATAGTGCCACAGTTAAGACATTTGAAATTAGGTTACTAAACAGATATCTATTTCTATTATATTTAGAAGGAAACAATAAGAAGAAAAAGGAAGACGCAAAGCCAGCAGTTTTATTATAAATAACTACCCTGATAGTCCCTACAAACGCTACATTCATATGCCGAATTTTATTTTCATAGACCTTCAAGACCACGAAGACGAATATAGTTAACATATCGTTAAAAACAAAGTGTTTGTGTTATGACAGCATCGATTTACACATTTTATTAAAGTATATAAATACCAGTTAAAGATGGAGCTACAAACCAATAAAGTTAGGTTCCTGTTTGTCAGTCTTTACCTAATATTTTATCAAAACGTGATTAAAGTCGTTACAAATCCTTTTACATTTTTCCAACTTTAATGAAGTAGCAACACAGTAATTTGGCTTGCGTTCAGCTCCCTATCATTACTTACTTGGACTACTTACTTACAACTTTACAGCTTATCTCAAAGGCAAAATAGTTGAAATTTGAATGCTCCATAAAATTATGTTAATTATTAGTAGAGGTGAACCCCTATTGTGTGGTTAGAGTAAGTAGTTTGTGTAAGTTTGTTTCCTTGTAATTATTTATAAAGTTTTAATTACAGAGTATTATGAATTATTAGTAGTAGTATTACTTTTATGTCCTTATATGTACATGCATGTTAAATACTTATGCTACTGAATTTAGATTTCCAATCAGTGTAGTTAAACAAAAAGTATCTGTAGCTTGTTTTAGTTAGACTTTTTGACTTTTATGTATATTTTTTTTATAATTTATTTAAAAGTTTCTTATGAGCAGTTAGCTTATAAAAAAGTGTTATTAATATTACAAAACAAAAATTTGTTAAAGGTAGATTGTGTCCAATTTTTAATATTATAAAATATCCAAACAATTATTATTCGAGAGCTGTCAGGAATACAGGTTTTTTTCTCGGTTATTTATTTTACTAATAAAGTCTTATTAGTGTCTAGCTTGCAAGTGATAAAACTTGAAACAACTGCCACTGCCGTTAATTATTATATTACTCATTAACCGCTTAAGCTAACTTAAATACTTGTAAATACATATATCAGTTTTAGATGAGTAATATACAAGCGTACATTACATTATCACATACATTCATATTTCTTTTACAGAATCATCTTCTTCTTCTATAATTTAGTATTAAAGTTACATAAATTTTATAAACATTTTATACACATATTTTTTTTAATTTTTTATTTAAACATCTACACAACCTTTATATATATATATATATATATATATATATATGTATATATATATATATAAATAAGTTTAGCCTAAATTATTCTTATATCTTTAAGTATCAGTACTTACCTTATTTAGTAGTTATTCGAACTGTTGGATTTTTTGACACATTATAATTATTTTGTGTTTTCCGATAACAGCAGATTCGAAACAGACTCTAAGCAGTATACGAAAACAAATACATATACATCCAAGAATAAATACAGCTAGCTTACTTACTTGGAAACATATTATATTTTATGTCATATGCTAGAAATCTCCTGACGTACTACTTCAATTTCTATGAAAGTAGCACCTTGTCTCACCTTATGCTTTCATATTTTTAGATGTAAAATCAAATTTAAAAAGTACTTGATTATGTAAAAGGTCAGGATGTGTGGTTTTTGGTGGATCAGTATAGGGCAACCTTATGTCTTCCCGTGGGTTTCTAGCAAAATGTACTCCTTCGAGGCTTCAGGAGAGAGAGTATTTATGTAAAAGAACAAATCGCTATTATATATTATATTGCGTCTTTATAATAGAGACTTGTTTCTAGCATGTACAAAAAATATTCCAATTATATGATAATAAATTAATTCTGTTAAGCAATTTAATTTCGTTTTAGAAAGGTTTAATTGCTTAACTACTTTAGTTTGTACTACGTATGTTACAGTACACATAGTATTGGTAATTTGTTTATTCAAAGAACAACTGAAAAAAGAACCGTTGCTTTTAGATCAATGAGACACTAACATAAAAACTATTATTTCAATAATAATCTACAAACATTATGACTGGTGGTGGATGGTTTATCAACCATTCTTAAATGCTCAGACTTTTTTGATATATATATATATATATATATATCAAAAAAGTCTGAGCATTTAAGAATGGTAATATATATATATATATATATATATATATATTACCATTCTTAAATGCTCAGACTGTAAATATATATATATATCAAAAAAGTCTTAGCATTTATATATATATATCAAAAAAGTCTGAGCATTTAAGAATGGTAATATATATATATATATATATATATATATTACCATTCTTAAATGCTCAGACTGTAAATATATATGTATATATATCAAAAAAGTCTGAGCATTTAAGAATGGTTGATAAACCATCCACCACCAGTCATAATGTTTGTAGATTATTATTGAAATAATAGTTTTTATGTTAGTGTCTCATTGATCTAAAAGCAACGGTTCTTTTTTCAGTTGTTCTTTGAATAAACAAATTACCAATACTATGTGTACTGTAACATACGTAGTACAAACTAAAGTAGTTAAGCAATTAAACCTTTCTAAAACGAAATTAAATTGCTTAACAGAATTAATTTATTATCATATAATTGGAATATTTTTTGTACATGCTAGAAACAAGTCTCTATTATAAAGACGCAATATAATATATAATAGCGATTTGTTCTTTTACATAAATACTCTCTCTCCTGAAGCCTCGAAGGAGTACATTTTGCTAGAAACCCACGGGAAGACATAAGGTTGCCCTATACTGATCCACCAAAAACCACACATCCTGACCTTTTACATAATCAAGTACTTTTTAAATTTGATTTTACATCTAAAAATATGAGAGCATAAGGTGAGACAAGGTGCTACTTTCATAGAAATTGAAGTAGTACGTCAGGAGATTTCTAGCATATGACATAAAATATAATATGTTTCCAAGTAAGTAAGCTAGCTGTATTTATTCTTGGATGTATATGTATTTGTTTTCGTATACTGCTTAGAGTCTGTTTCGAATCTGCTGTTATCGGAAAACACAAAATAATTATAATGTGTCAAAAAATCCAACAGTTCGAATAACTACTAAATAAGGTAAGTACTGATACTTAAAGATATAAGAATAATTTAGGCTAAACTTATTTATAGGTTTGTTATTAAAAGATGCAAAATATTTTAATGAGCGAATGTGGTGTTGACAAAAGTAGAGTAGATGGCGATAGGTAGATAATGATGTGAGTTTGATTTTTCTTTGTTACGTTTTCTCACTTGAACCACTCATCATGAAATTTTACATACACTTTGTCCTCCTGGCAAGCAGGTATACATTAGGTTATGGTTATATAGTTAAAGTGAATAGAAAGTTCATAATGTCCCCTTCGTAGGAAAAAATTATAAAGTGAGATAGTAAGTTGATTAACAGAATCTATGTTAACGGGAGCAAAGCCTGGAGTAAAACTAGCTAACTAATTTCTGGCTTTAGTAACACATATTTTTAGCTAAAATTTTTTTCACTGAAACTATAAATATAGAAATTTCATACGAAATACAGTCCCGTTGAATCCAATTCGTGTAGTTATTTGTTATTTCTGTTAGGTTTTTGTCCTAGGTAGAGTTTTGTATAGTAACGTAAGAAATGAACTAGCTTCGAGTAACAATATATTGGTCAGGAATGCGAAAGTAATAAGTCATTTATAAGGATGATTCTGTATACGAAACCAAAAGTTTCCAGAAGAATATTAATTCAAAACAATCTGTAGTTATCTTTATATATATAATTCTTCTGTGAGTGTGTATGTCACTGAACTACTCTCAAACGACTGGACGGATTTTGATGAAATTTTTTGTGTGTGTTCAAGGGGATCTGGGAATGGTTTAGATTCACAAATCAGCCCGGCAGATGGCGCTGCAGTCGGTATCTAGGTTATTTATCTATATTGATCCTAATCGCTTGAAATATCATGCAGGACAACGTTTGTCGGGTCCGCTAGTTTTATATATAAAGCCTTTTTCGTGGAAGAAAATGACTGAGTCATAAATCTTATTATTTTTTCTAGGTCCCTTTTCATTATTCATTAGTTTCTTCCATCATATTATAGTTATAATATAACTCATTGATATAAATGTTTGTCTAAAAATAGTCCAACTGAATATTAAACATGATATTTCGTAGTATTTAATATTCAACACCACAGGCTCGAGTCGCTCAAAATCAAAAACTTATTTACATCAAGGGCGTCACTCTACAAAAATTAATTTATATAATTTAACTTTTCAAAGGCGAAATTTGACGCTGAAAAATTGTAGCTTATATTTTTGTTCCTTCATTCACATTTTTCAGGGCCCCTCCTGAAAAATGTCCAAATAACGAAATTAATTCAACGTTCCCGGGCCGAGATTAAATTAAATCGTTTCCTTGCGTCTCCCCTACGACTAGTCCCTATAATACGCATTGTACCGATGAGAATTCATTCGGATTTTGTCAGTTTTTGTGTTCTTATAAAAGACGTAATAGTATTTCACATTGTGTCTCGAGTTTGTAAACATACGGCGATGCGGCTGTAACGTGTTTATTATGAAATTGTAGACATTAATCACCATTTAATTATATTGTCAGTAACCAAACTGTGACTAACGATGAACTGTAAGTGTATGTAAGTGTAATTTAATGGTTATAAGATGATGCTGCTATTTCTACGCCTCCTCACTTTTCACAGCTTTGCTTTATCATCTTTTATTTATTTCGGCGTTGGGACCATTTCCAGGACATTATCATCTTGTCAGGCCGGAGGTCATTTTGCACTCTCCGGTGCCTTGTGAATCTTCTGCGGGACTAAGTCTCTCCCGTTCCCTTCCGCTGCTTTAGAATAGGGCAGTAAGAAAAGCAGCAGATGAAAAATTTACTTAAATTTCGAATCTGGAAGGAACTCTTCTGGAATCTGGAATATTTTGCATCCATCCCGTGGGCTCAACGCTGCTTTAAAGATAGGGATCTGTCGCAAAGTGTGTCTGCCGTGACTGACGAAATCACTGTCGGTATGGAGTATTATATCCCCTACAGTGAAGTCGCCAGCACGAAGACCCGTCCCTGGTTCAATCGCGAGTGCATCCGGGCCGTTGCTCAAAAGCAGTCGGCCTACCGCGCATGGATCAGGGCCCGCGCACATTGTGACCCAGACATTGATCGCCTAAAAGCAGCACTAAACAGAGCCACTAGGGAATGCAAGAGGGCTTACATCAGAGCAGATGCCCAGCGCATTGCACGGTTTGGTCAAGAACTCGTCGCGTACCCTACGGGTAGCCGTAAGTTTTGGCGATTGGCCAAAGCCGTGCAGTCCAACTATTGCCAACCTTCGCTGCCGCCGTTGAACTACCCTGACGGATCACTGGCCCACGAGCCGCAAGAGAAAGCGAATCTACTAGCTGACCTCTTTGCGGCTAACTCCCGAATCGATGACCGTTGCGCGCACACGCCCACCATTGCGTCCTGCGACTCCGCAATGCGGGATATTCGCATCCGGCAGAGTGATGTCCGTGCGGAGCTTCGGTCACTCGATGTCCGGAAAGCCAGTGGACCCGATGGTATTCCGGCGGTGGTTCTTAAGAACTGTGCACCTGAGTTGTCTCCCGTACTAACGCGCTTGTATCGCCTGTCCTATTCCTCAGGAATTGTTCCGGAGGCCTGGAGAGAAGCGAATGTTCAACCCATTCCCAAAAAAGGCGACCGCTCCGATCCAGCCAATTACCGACCTATAGCCGTCACTTCCATACTCTGTAAGGTGTTCGAGCGGATCATCAACACCCAACTAATCCGCCACCTAGAGGATCACTCCTTGTTAAATGATCGGCAATATGGTTTTCGGCCGAACCGATCCACGGGTGATCTTCTAGCGTACGTCACACACCTTTGGGGTGAGGCTATGGATAGGCATGGGGAGTCCTTGGCCATCAGCCTCAACATTGCCAAGGCCTTCGATAGGGTGTGGCACCGCTCGCTTCTCTCCAAACTTCCTGCATTTGGTCTGCCACCTAAACTCTGCAACTGGGTTGCTGCCTTCCTCGAAAAGCGCCGCATTAGGGTTCTCTGCGACGGCGCGGCCTCAGACTTCCACGAGGTAAGCGCTGGTGTACCTCAGGGCTCCGTCCTATCGCCTACGCTGTTTCTTCTGCATATCAATGACATGTTGGCCCTTGGCAATATACATTGTTATGCAGACGACAGTACAGTGCACGGGCGATATTTCGGGCATCCTACTGCCAAGCTGGCAGACGTTGAGGAAAAACGACAGGAGCTTGTCGCTGAGCTCGACCGGGTCTTGAGCCGCATTTCCCAATGGGGCTGTGAGAATCTGGTCGAGTTCAGCGCCAAGAAAACACAAGCGTGTGTGTTCTCTAACAAAAAGTCTCCATTCCTTCCCCTTCCTACTCTTCAGAGCACTCAACTGCCACTGCAGGATAGGCTTAGTATTCTGGGTATGGATATTTGCCGGAATCTCAATCCGCGCGATTACATCGAGAGTGTCACTAAGGCGGCCTCGCGTAAGCTCGGCGTTTTGAACAAGGTGAGACGGTTCTTCTCGCCCGAGCAACTGTGTCTTTTGTACAAGACCCAGGTTCGCTCCTGCGTGGAGTACTGCTCTCATCTCTGGGACGGCTATGCGCAGTATTTGCTTGACGCTCTCGATCGGTTGCAGCGGCGCGCAGTCCGCATTATCGACTGTCCTGAGATCACCCAGTCTCTTGAGCCTCTGCAGTTGCGAAGAGATGTCGCCTCTATGGCAGTCCTCTATCACATCACGGGGAGTGTTCTGATGAGCTCTTCCAATTGGTCCCACCTTCTCCCTTCCTCTACAGGACTACACGTGCTGGCCTGAGGAGTCACCGTTTGTGCGTCGAAAATATACGTACCCGAACTAAACGGTTTGGCTCTTCTTTCTTGTGCCGATCGGTAAAAGCCTGGAATTCTCTACCAGCGCACGTGTTTCCTTCCCACTATGATCCCGGGTCTTTTAAGCGGGGCGTGAAAAAGCATCTCACCAGGCCGCCATAGTGTGGGTCACCATGCTGCATTGACTAGACATGCAATGAGGATGGTGACCACCACTTTTTGACTCCACCTATTGCTTTCCATCAGGCAAAGTGGAGTCACTATGGTAGGCTAATATAAAAAAAAAAAAAAAAAAATGTATATTTAGTGTATGTATATAAACGTGTCAACATATTTCTTAATATAGTATTAGAGTAACCTTCTTCTGAACTTCTTCATTTGTACATCTGCAAACTGCCCTACTTACTAATCCATTGCACTTGTCCATTACAAAGGTTGTCTGGAAGAGATCGCAGCTAGCGATAAGACCGCCGATTTTACCAGTTGCTCGTATATTATTTGTATCATATTGTTTATATTTTTTGTGTGTGTACAATAAAGAATATTGTATTGTATTGTAAAAATATTAACAGGCTAAATAACAGGCTTAAATTTCATTCCTATTTTTATTTTCTAAAACTTTCAGTGTGAATTAATTAATCTATATAAATAAAAATTCCGGAACGACTGCACCATATTAGATAATTATTTTTTTACTGTGTACGTTACTGTCAGGACTAAATTCGTATTACTTTGTTTTGAGAAATAGTACGATATTTTAAATATCTGTGAAAGTGAATGAGACCGAAATAATAGGGAATATCTTCATTGTTTTTTTTTATATGTACACCAACTGTGCGAAACCGGGGTGTGCAGGTATTACTGTATATGCTCGTAAACACGGATGGTGTGATGGTGAACGAGAACGAAGTTTTGCAGCAGCCGTAGTTATTACTATAATCCTTTTTTTGGGTTATTCAAAATTACAATAAAGATATGTCAAATCTTTATATACTGATTTAAAGTAGTGTGTTTAAATAAGCAATAACTATTGTAACTATAAGGATCGCTGATAAGCGATAACAACAAGATGCAACACAGGTTCTTAAACTTACCTACCCTTTGAAAACCCAAATTATTATAATTAACTAGCCAGCTAGCACTTCCTTTATTTCCTTAAGTTTTTTTACGAGTAAATAAATTCTAGAGAGGCAACAAAGCATCACAAATACCACATGGAATATTCTAGGACCGCTCCGTTAGTCGCTGAGTTTCAATTCCACATATTCTCTTCTTATTGTTATTTCACGGAAACTTTTTAATTAGGGATTCACAAACTATGACAGTCTAAATCGCTAACTTGAACTAAGAATAAATACATAGTAGGGACCTAAATCTTTAACTCGTCCTCCGACAAATTCAGGCTTCTGTATGATTGATGAAGAGAAAGTTAAATGTAGAATACGTATAATAAGAATGAAGTTCCAACCAATCTATTACTTATTTCGATTTGCATTTTGATTGATAAGCTATGAAAGATATATATATGTACATTTACATCGCAGGATTCTCCTAAGCCTCGTGGCGTTATGTTCAGCCTATATCTTAATCAAAAAATACCTCTCATATACAATAATCCTTTTTTTTATTGAATTTTTCATAGAACTCGCTATGAAAACCAGCTATAGGTATGTATTATTATATAGGTATGTATTATTTTATTTTATGTTTACTGTCAAAGAACTGGGCAAATAAGTTTCTAGTCTGAAATGAAATAAAATCTTTTTTTTTTAATTTTTGACACAATATTTATCTCTGTTATTCACACACACGTGTAAACGTTGTCACGTCATATCTCCGGACCGATACGACCTTTAAACCTTCAAGAAAAGAGCATACTCCCACCTGAGAGACCGGCAATACACTTACGAGTCTTGAATTGCAGGTGTCCATGGCAATATTCACTTACTATCAGGTGACCATCTGCTCGTTTGCCTAATATCTCATAACAAAAACATTGTAGAAAACTAAGCTCTTTAATAAGCAACAGATGCAATCCTTTGATACATAATTATCTAATATTTTAAATTTCATTAATAATTTTGCATTTGGCAAAATAACTTATTTGTGTGTACACAACTAACTAAGGACTGGCCTGTTGTTCTAGTAGTTATTGACCCTAACTGCGGAGCCAGAGGTCGTGGGTTAGAATCTCACACGGGACAAAAATGTGTAAACCACAAATAGTTGTTCCGAGTCTGGGTGTTATATGTGACCGTTGTTTGAAAAACACGTAGCTTTTATACTGTGAATCCCTCTATTGTTTAATTTTATTATGAAAGATAGTTAAAGTTACGGCCTACAGATTCAACAAATTAGTGTTTTATATAATGCCGTCAAAGTTTTATCATTACAGCAGCTGTTATTGTGCTATACAAGCTGTAACTTAAAACCTATCATTTTAGATTTTTTTTATTCCTTTATGCAAAAAGAGTTGTGTTATAAGTTTGACGTGTCTGTCGGTGTATCTGTGTGTGTTATCAATCTATTCCTATGTGTGTCGTAAAAGGTGACTAAAGAATCGAATTTTTATCTATCAAACAGTAGTACACTTGCCCCTTATTACGTTTGTAGGACTAAATTATGTTGTCAAAATTAGGCATTTGAGACGTGTTTGTGCGTGTTATTAACTATGTTCCAAGAAAGTCTGCTTAGTCGTTTGAAGATCATTTTTTATGTTATTTCTAATAGTAGCATACTTTCTGAGTTGTTATTTAAAGTTGGAAGTCTTATGAAATGATCCACTATTATTATATATGGAAACAGCTACCTGCTAACGTAGTTATTAGGCTAGCTTCCCATCTTGCCGCAAATGTCTTTTAATCGCCATTTTTTTTTTTCAGTACAAACCAGAATAACTCTTTTTCTGGTGTCAAAAAGATTATGAATTTGTAACCTTTTACTAATTCTTAGCCAACGTGTTCTTCCTACAAACTACTGCTAGCTAATTTTCAGACCTCTAGTACTAAAAAAAAAAACAAATAACTTTCATATAAACTTTCCCCTAAAGTCAGCACTATCGTGAAATCCGTTCCTATATCCCGTTGTCTTTTTCATACATCTGATATTCCAGAATTAGAGATTAGTCAATTAGTGAGTGAGTGAGTGAGCATCCTTTTGCTTTTACACATTTGCATTTCATTTATCAAAACCAGGCGGAGTGATTTTTGCAGAAGGTTTATATGTTTATGCTAATACACAATAAAATATTTAAATGATTTAATCTTGATTTGGCGACCCCACTATGAGAGCCACTTATTTCAATTTTAACATTTCAAACATCCATGCTCAGAAGAATGAGTTGTCATATGTATTTAGTCCGTGAACCCTCAACCCACGTGGACTTACAAATCCTTCTCCCGCATATTTTATTAAAACATCATAGTTCCCTAACACAGCCCTTTTAACAGCTGGAACCCATTATACCGCTATTACGTAAATACATTTACTTATATATATACTTTTACATAAAGCTTCTTCAACACTCTTAAGGACACATTGTCCTTTTAAGATGCTCCACTCTGTATAATATCTCAGTTAAAAAATGTATCCGGATTTTTTTGGAAAATGATGGTGCATTTTTCCCCATTCCCAGAACGAAAACACCGGTCGTTAAAGTCGTTTGAAATCTTCATTCTTACACCATATAATTAATTCTAAAAATAATTAAGAATTTTTTACCATTATACAGCTGTATTGTATTTTCTTTCTTATATTTATGTACAAACCAAAAATAAAGAATATTTTTATAAAATTGCGTTCAAAACACTTTCTTTTTATCATTTCTAAACAGGTTTTGTATAAATCTTAAAAATAAACAAATAAGGGTCATACGGGTCCAAGTGCACTTATTAAGCATGCATTTAGGGTCTTTTTATATTTATTTAATAAATGTAGGTCAAAATGAAGAGTCCCTAAAGCCATGCTTAATAAGTGCACCTAGACCCGTTATGACCCAAGTTGTCATAGTTATATAAACTTGTATTTTTAAAGTACAATGGCCATTGTATACGGAAAAGAAATATGTTTGTCATAAAAAGATATCACCAGCTAATAAAAAAAGGTCAGATCAAGGCTGTTATTAAATTTTATTAGTTTAACATTTTATTTGAAATCCAAAATTTCTAAATAGATATTTAAACATTTTACATAGAAATAGAATTTGCTTTTTTTTTTCCTAAAAACAAACATGGATATTCAAGGGTTGTTTTTTATTCAGTTACAGGTTCTTCATAATCGATGATAAATTTCTCATCAATATTTGCGCTATAATATTGTTAAATTATTTATGAGTCATGCAGTATTTATGTTTTTATAGAAATCGAATCATAATTCAGTCAAGTAAAAAACACAATATATCGTTGAGTATTTGAGCATCTTAATATATTAAAAGAAAAGTCCTGACCCACAAACTGACACATCAACGCCTAAGCATACCCTTGGACCTAGATAGCTGAAATTTTGCACAGTGATTCCTTTTATGATGTAGACAAGAGATAATAATAGTAATAATAGCCGTTGATGTGTCAGTTTGTAAGTCAGGACTTTTCTTTCCCCGGACAGTATATAAGCAACGCGAGAATACGGGCCTTTTCATTCATTATTTATTGTTAAGCGCAAGTGCCATGATCGTTTACTATACAATTAAACTATACTTACAGTGCAAGACCATTCTCTAAAACTATACTTTTGAGTTTTTACTAGACTGTGTGTAAAAAGATACACAAGGTACATTAGTGAGAACACTTTGTTTGTTGTGTATCACAAGGACTACTCAATTATTGAAAATTGGTCTATGGTGCCTCACAACATTATTTTAATAATTTGAGGTGGAGTCTATCTATTCCGGGCAATCTCCTATCTATTTTATGATACACAGGTGATGGCCAGAGAGCTTACTGCAGTGCCGCTGAATACTACCACTTGAAATGTCACGCCCTTTTACTTATGGTGATTTATGTGAGCTGGAAGCGGCATGTCAACTTTTTCTGTGGGTGTCTGATGTTTATCGCAACGGTAAGCTATATAAAAAAGTACCAATTCTGCAGTTAACACTTTGCGACGGCTACGCTTTCCACATGATCTGGCACGTGGTCATTTCGATGTATATATGTACGTCGAGCAGTGTACTATACTATGAATATACGTAGTGAAGTAACGGTAACAATGTCTGAGCCTGCCTCCCCATCTTCATTTCTTCCTGTCGTTGCTGAGAAAATTACTACGAGAAGAAGTGAAGGGCTCAATCTCACCGTCCCCGTCAGAACCAGATCACAAATCATCTGCAGAGATTGGTTCATACCAATCTTTATGTTTGACCGTTTCTCCAATTACTCTATAAAAATTACGTACCAGATACACAGGCGCTAAAAGGAAGAAACAGTTTCAAACCGCCTCCAAATCATTTCACCATGCTACTGTGTCCAAATACCAAAATAAAAAGTACACAGGTACACCCAGAAGCAGTAACCAAATACCAATGAATTTATACTGATATAAACAGAAAAGCAGTGGAATACATAATATGACTTTGAAGTTTAAATAAAAAAAGCAATTCTTTTAATTTTTATCTGTTTGTTCTTACTACACAGATTTTGATGAAGTTATAGTGTTCGAAAATACTGTAAAATATCACGTCACCGAGCTACAAAAACTCGATACTTGTATCATATATAGAAACATAATTTATAATAGCCAAAATCCAAGCGGGCAAAGTCGTGTGCAAAGGCTTATAAAACATAAAAAAAATAACAGAAAACATGTTTGCATTTCTCAGTAGCTCTCAAAAAATACTAAATTATTTAGATTAACGGACGTATTTAGAGTACTTACCGTTATAATCGAAGTATATGCGAACGAAGTTGCGGGCAACAGCTAGTTATATTATATACACATACTATATTCACAGAAGTAGTAAATAAAATAATAGCCTTCAGCTAAGCTCTTTGGACTCCCGTGGTGCGAACGCTATTACTAAAGTTTAGAAGACCTTTTCACACCACACACACAGTAGGATACAATTTATGAATAGTCTGTGATAATGCAGTACCTGTCTAAAAAATATTTTATACGAAGAAGTGATGTTAGTCGCGTGTCTTCTGATTGTGAACACTTTTAACTTTATCGTGTCAGTAGCTAATCATTGTACCACAATTTAATGGCGTCATTGTCTTTATTTTTCTCATAAGCCTCTAGGAATAAATTTAACACAACAATAGTGCGTATTAAGAGAAGTGGTTCCATGTCAGACTCTATATGTACATATGATTTGGGAAGCTAGACGTCCGCTGATTTCTCCTTCTCACTTGCACAGTTGAAATTCCAAAGGCCGAGCCAGACCTAAGACATATCTATTACAATAAATACATAGGATATTAAAATTACGGGCAACAGCTTATTACTAGTCTTGCGAAACTATTAAACCAAAGGCTCCCCTTTTTTTTCATAAGGGTCCCCCCCCACGGATCATCACCTCCACACGGTGTTCCGTCACAAAGCGGGAGGCTCCCCCCCCCCTTCAGCTTAGAGATGCACGCGCAGAACACTTAGCGCCACCGTCTCAGGCCCGCTTCTGCTAAGGTAAAGGACAGCTCCCCTGTTACCTCCAAAGGCTCTCCTAAACATTTCCGTATATCTATGTAAATATACAAAAAAATTGTAGCAGACCGATATCTTTATTATTTGTTTATGTTAGCTTTAAGCAAAAAAAAATGACAATCAGTCGATTATCATTTGCGATGAAATCTTTTAACATACTTAAACTCCTCCCTTTTGAAGTTAGTTAAAAATTAGTATTAAACACGAAAGACCGGCAAAACCACTTCAAACGATGATGGGAAGTATAAACTGTGATTTTTCTACAAAAAATTTCACATTCCGGTGGTTCGGAAAAAATAACGACATTTTTATGTTAATCGTAAAAGATTCAACTCGCAGTCGCTTCAAGCGTCATCAATGCAGCGCTTAGCGATAAACCATTAAGACCTCAATGTTTATGCTAATAAGGTTGTGAATCGATGGTCGAAATTATATCCTTAATGGTAGGCTTTCGGACTTCATAGCTAGTATTAGAGGTGGCTTTTGCACCCAACGAGCAGGTTAAGAAAAAGTGTAATTCCTAGAAACTAAATTTGCATATAGAGTTTTGTAGGGCCGTAAGGGAGTTGGTACTGAGTTGGTTACGGAGTACATTATTGTAGTTGACTGTAGTTAACAGTAATCTTAGGATGTTTTCTAATCATTTGCTGTGATAACATAAACGATAACCTTACCAGTATTATTTCAAGTTTCTTTGTAATAAACAAAGTGACTTTATCGGCTGAAAGAATCAAGGAGGTTGATATTTTTTTTATGTACTACTAAAAAGTCATTCTTCACTTCTCTTAACCCTTAAGTAAAAACATCCATTATGACGCTTTTTACCCTAGGCAGGGATTAAAATGAAAATTCGATATCCTTTGCGTATACAGACTGCCGTATACTTTTACTTGATCTAAATAAGTTTGAATATTTTTTACATATAAAAAATGTAAATTATTATTATTATCTCTGTTATCTTTATAATTACCTGTCATCATATCTACGCTACGATCGTTCTATGTCCTGTTTTCACTTTATGGTCGCTAAAGTGTCATTAAGTTTTTTAGTGACATCTATTTCATTGGTACTCATATAATTTAAAAAACAAGGTTATCTTAGGTTATGAGAACAAGCACTAACAAAAAACTAAGAGTACATTATAAAAACCACTTTGTGCCTTCCCCTCTTCACATTCCGCAGCATTCATGACTCTTTTCATTCAGTATAACTCCGGTTACAAATGCTTTTCATATTCTGTCTTAGCTGTTTCTACTTAAAAACTTTTTGCTGCTTTCGAATAGCAAAGATCAAGATATTTCCTTAAGTTTTTGTGGTACTGCTCTTAAAAGATTTTTAGCATTTTAATATTTCTATTGACATTAAATAGAAAAGGTAGTTTTTGCAACTACCAAGCCTAAAAATTTGTAAGTAGATACTGTGTTACTCTAATATTATATAATATGAGAGATGTTATTAGGTAGTTAATACTAAAAAAATACTGTATATATATGGCTATTTTCATTTAACGTAAAATATAATAAAACCTATTCGGTGCAATCTTCTCAATTGTACTACAACAGTGGTAGAGCCATGCGGTGTGATACCACGGCCTCACAGAAAACTGATTGTGACGCAACGCTTTCATTCCATTTCCCTGAAATGAATGAGGTTTCTGGAGGCCCAACTTCTCCTGTCCTCTTTTCTCTCCCCTCATCCCCCTCTCCACTTTCTCATCTCCTCATTCCTCCTCTCTTCACCCTCAAAGGCGGGCAGCGCACTTACAACTCTCTTGAGTTGCAGGTGTCCATGGACGGCGGTTGTCACTTACCATCACGTGACCCGTCTGTTCGTCTGCACCCATATAGTTATAAAAAAATTTTGAATGGAATTGACTAAACGTTCCCAGTAATGGAAACACTTGACCTCACAATTTTCTCTATGGTCGGGGCATTGAGTTTATGTCATTGAAACTCTTGCACACATTAAGAAAGTTCTGTTGACTGTGTTTATTGATTGACTATTTTTATGGTCTTTAACTCCTGAGTTGTATTTAAATGAAGACAAAGTCTCAAGGCCATTTGAAACTTGTTAGTGGATAGCCTCGAGCATTATAAACTTGTCTCTGAGACTTGACGCTTTATTAGAAGCATAATAGGCTAGTGTGTTAGACTTAAAAGCTAGTTTTTTAGAAGATCTAATGATCCGGATATGTAACCTTATAACACCCTTATTGCAAGTTTTATTTTAGTATTTTATTTTTACACTTCACTTTCTCACACATCTCCTATTAGATTACGATAAAGCTCTACACTCCTGTACTTTACATACACGTTATGTATACACACTTGATATCAAATGGCCATAAAACCTACCGTAAACCATATGGCACGTATCGAACACCCACAATTAATCCCTGAGATATTTTCATGGTCAAAATATTGTTTTCATATAAACAATAAAACAGAAGGACCATGAAACAAAACAAAACCCTGAATCTGACATCACAAATATTCAAATATTTTACCTACATTTTTTTTTATCGTGTAGAAACCCGCACGGGTCATCCCCTCACTGGAGCCAACAGTGAAGTGGTATGTCGGACTCGAACCGACTAAAACCACACGGTGTTCCGTCACGAGGTCTATTACAGAGGACACAGGTATACCCTAAGAGGGAAGCTTCCTAGAACCCCTGCAGACCTTGGTCGCTTGTGCCTAAGGCGACCACACCGTAGTAGGCGGGGAGCCTAGCCCGCCTCCAACTTAGAGAGGAGCACGCAGAACACGACGTGCCACTGTCTCATCGTGTTCTGATCATCGTCTCTTTGATCAGCACCTCTTCGTAGATATAAACGACAGATTCTTTGTACCATGGACTGAACTATGGTCTTTATCTCAGTACCATGGACAATTCTTTGTACCATGGACTGAACCATGGTCTCTAGCGAGAGGCTTCCCACACCAATAGCCGTCACTAGGTTGTGCCGCTGTTGCGTTCATGCTGAGTGCTCCACTAGGGTGTGGAGTGCAGTGTCCTCGTGTCAGCCTCCGCAGTGGTGGTATGCAGACGTTGGCTCCCGGCCTATGCGACACAGGAACTTACCCAAGCAGCCATGTCCAGTGAGTACCTGCGTCAGCTGACAAGACAGGCTGCCATGTCGCTGGTGGCCTCTTCGGAGGCCTATGGAAAAAAAGGGCGTCCGATTTATGCAGGGCCACCTCACATTTGGCTAAACCTAGCAACTCTAAAGTACGTATGACATATCCTAATAACAGCTACGCATGACAAGTAATCCTCCATGCGCTGATTATACGTTTATTATGTGAGAAATCTATGTACAAAATGCTACAAGTGTAAAAAAGAATCGCTTGTATATAGTTCATAAAAAGTGGATCAATACTAACAATTTACTTCTGCAATCAGCGTTGTCTTGACCTGTGTTGATTAGTCTATACATTTTGTTTCAATAAAAAATCAAATTATAATTTACTGTGTCCACTCCCCGTCTTAGTTTGACAATCTGAATTAAACAGGAGACCTTCCTTTATCGAAATACCATAGATGTTTTATATGAGTGATGGACTATTTTATGTTTTTGATGTTACAATTACTAGGTTTTTAGTTTTTGGGGACAAAGATCCTGGATGGATATCCTTAGCCCGTAGGGAGGGAAAGTGATCTATCCAGCTCTTTGAGTCCTTGGTAAAACCATTCCTTGGGCTTAGATGCAAAGAATTGAAGCACTGCATTTTCAACATCTTCTCTTGACTCGATTTTTTTTCCACGCAGGAACTTCGCCATGGATCTGATGGTGCAAGGTCTGGACTAAATGCTGGATGTGGTAGGAGTTCAATTCCATCAAGTTCTTTAATCTTATCCCGTGTAACTTTCGCCGTATGCGGTCTAGCATTATCCTGTTGTAAGAGCACTCGTTTTCGATTGACTAAGCCTGGATATTTTTGTGATAAAACCTCATACATTCGGGTCAGCTGTCCACAATATAACTCAGAATTAATAGTTCGACCATCCGGAACTATCTCAAAGTACACTAAACCTTCATAATTTCACCAGACACATAACAAGACTTTCGACTCGAAACGACCTCTTTTCACGACAGGTTCAGGTAATCGTCTAATGTCTAACCACTGTTTTGACATGTCTGGGTTGTTTTGATAAATCCATTTTTCGTCGCAAGTAACAATGCGTTTAATAAAACGATCACCTTTCGGCAGAGCAAGGAGCTGTTTACACACCTCTGCTCGACGTTTCGCCTGAATCTCGTCTAATTCATGGGGCACTATACGACACCTTTTATAAGTCTTACCTAATGATTTTAAGTGGCGATGTATAGTGTCTTTAGAAGGTCCCAACGAGTCCGATAATCGACGATGCTGGTACTGGGTTGGTTTTCTACTGCTTCCTTTGTAGCCTCAACATCCCAAACAGGTGGACGACCAGAACGCGATCGATCTTCAAGTGTCAAATCTCCACTGTTTAAACGATTAAACCAACGCTGTGCCGTTCGCTCATTAACCATGTCTTCCCCTTCAATTTCACATATTTTCCTTGCTGCCGCGGCTGCTTTGAACTTTTGTTTCCAATAATGTCTTAACAGTACACGAATTTCATATTTATTACTCTCCGTACTTTTTAGTATCAAAACGACCTACGACGTCAATAAACAAAGACAATACGATTAAATTAAAGTGAATCAATTGCACTCTCCACAGGACTAGAGAATATCTTAACAAGTTGCGACATGTATAAAATGAGGCGTAGTAAATTTTTAGTTATGAAACCCGACATTACTTATGAGACACCCTCTGTATATTAATCAAAAATTGAAATAAATATTTCCTTATTTTACAGTAAATGCAAAATATATATTTTGTTTATTTTAAAACACATTCAGCACCATTCGGCACAATTTAAATATGTAAAAATACAATAAATACACATTACAAATACAATAACACAATTCTAACAGTTGATCCATAAATTGCTAACTAATTTTGGATGCAATAAATACAATTTTATCAGATACGATAATTATCAATTTACAAACATTTTATTTAGCCTCAGTTATTTTTCATTCGCAAACATTACCAAGAACATGACAAAGTAAATATAACACTTTTATATATTAGGTAGTTGCCCTTTTTAGCACTGTTTTATGATTATTTTAAAAGTTCCTAAATAGAGTCTATTTTTGGAGGTTAAAATTTTAAGACATCGACTATGGAATGACACTACATTTTTGGAAGCACCGTCATGTTCACCACTGGACATAGACTGTTGATAAAGAAAGTGGTGTTAAAATATTTCTTATTAAGCTACATTTTAGTGTGGAAAATTTATAGATGAAAACTTAGATAAAGTAATTATTTTTTTAAATTAAATTATTAGGAACATAAAAAAATATTTATGTACAAACGACTTCTTTTTCTTAAACAGCTACTCACTAAACCCACGCTCAGCCAAATGTAATGAAGGAAAGGCAACTAAAAATATATCTATTATTCCAATCCAGGTTGGAGAGCTTATATTTTTTGGAGCCAGAACTCGTGATACCCACTTCTGAATTTTACTTTCTACTTCTTCATTAGTTATGAGATCTACAAGTTCTTCTTTTAAGTTTGCTGTATCTGCATTTGTTGTAATATTTAAAACCTAGCTTGGTGTATTCATATTTAAAATATCCTGTAATCGCTCTGTAAAATCAGCATCAAGAGCGTCCAGGTGTTGGCGATAAGTAAGTAAATCTTCTTTGTTTACCGATAATGTTAAGAAGGTCTGTCAAGTTTCAGCGCATTTCATAAAGAAGTCATACGAAGAGACACAAAGTCAAACAGATTGAAAAAGCGATTATAGTCTTCATAATTTTCCCTACTATGTAATTTATTGAAATGCTTCTTATCTTATTGCCTGCTTTAATAACATAATGAAGATACGTATGAAGAAGCATATTAATATATTTGCAACCAAGTGCTGCAGATGAATAACACAATGTACATCGAGAACATTTAGTCCTGTTTATTTTGAACGCGCCATGAAACTCCGATATGACGCCCCGTCACGGTTAGAACATCATCCATAGCAACTGTTAAAATATTTTGCACAGGTTTTTAATATAGACTTTCTCTTTGCATTGGTTTCCCACATTTTTTCAAATAATAATTCATAACAATTTTTATCCTCTTTTATAAATCGGACTTAAGCCAAGAGTAGTGTTTTGTTATTTGGTAAAGTTGATTCATTGAGTTGAATGGAAAATAATAATTTCCTCACCAATTTTGTTTGGTTTTCCAATCAATAATGAAATGTTATATGAAGCTTGTAGTTCATCATCTTTTCGTTTAGAACACGATGCACAATGGTTTGATATAGTTGGAATATTTTATTTGAAGTCCTTGAAATATGATAAATATTTTTTTATTGAAATGCTCTTGGAGTCCGGAAGGCTTCATGGTTTTATTTAAAAAAAACATTTTGGCAAATTAAACACATAGCTAATGATTGGTTTGGTCGAGATTGCGTAAATCCATATTTCAAATACTGAATATTGTACTGCCAACATTTTTTTTAGTTTCAGACATTTTGAAATTCACAATTTGCTACGATTTCAATACATTAACTTATCAATTAATTAATAGAGAGTTATAAAACTAAATAGATTACTTTTTAAGTCACGCACGAGTATGGATTGCTGACGAAGCACACAAAAATAATAAGACATTAGAAGAGATATCCCTGCCTTTTAAGATTTGATTTCGAGCAGACAACAACTTGTATGCATTTTTTTGTTTGCGGTGCTCCGGAGCACTTTTTCCGCAAGTACTTGCATTTTTGTCGAAACAAGCTTGATATGCGTAAATCAAGTCTTTGCTTACTAACATGTATAAACTTGCCACCGACAGACCTAAACCGAATCAATTACTTAATGCCTATTTAAATGTTTATTTACGCAATAATAACAAAATAAACATTTTAGACGGTTAGACAATATAAAAATAGAAATATTTTCAAAGTTTTTCGTCTATTAAATATTCCAATTAGGTAGGTACGCTGCGACCGTCCCCTTGACTGTCATAACGCCCCCCATTTGCCTTCGGACTCGGCAATGAACCTAAAAAAAAAGCGGTACCGCCCATGTTGTTAACCTTTCATTTAAGGTATATAAATTAATTGAATAATGCAACTGTGTGTTTTAAATATCCGCCAAAATCATTAGAAAATCCTTACAAATATAATATATTTATACAATAAAATCGGTGATTTAATTAAGCTGACTCCTGTTTAACCTTGACAATAAAATGTAGGATATACTATTTCATTTAAAATATTTAGTAGGAATTATTAGAGCTTAAACATTACACCTATTCTCGAAATATATTTTATTAATTGAAATATATTTTAGATATAAGCAAATTCAGCCCATTTCAAAATAGAAAATATCAAACGTTTAATTTCCTGCCCAAGATTTCACCCGTCACTTTCCCTACGTACCAAGCCATCCAGTTTTAATTATAAATGAATGACTCGAGCACACCTGTGACAACATCGCACATTTACTGAAATTATGTGTCTGAATGAATCTATATTTCGTTTTATGTTATAAAAAAATTCTGAGATATATTCTTTTTACGAATTAGTATTTTGGTCTTTGGAACCGGCTAATATATACGACACGTTATTCACCTGGAAGGACCAAGGAGCATAGTTTTTTTCTTTTCGTAACAATAACAATTAAAATTAGTGCAGAAGAATAATAAAACTGAGACAAATATGGTTAAACTCTGATGAAAAACATACACCACGTCTGACACAGTAAATATGAAGTATTGAAAATATTGGATACAATTTATAAGTTTAAATGCTCCCAAAGTGAACTCGTAATATATATTACGTTACGAAACCTTTAAAAGAGTAAAGCCTAAAGAAAACACATAGAATTGAATATTCACTAGGCAATAACACATTTTTTCTACCCGAGAATTGAATTCTCAGAATTACTTCGGCTAAACTCATAAACGTATTAACTTAGCAATATTATAGCTTTAAAGAATATCAAATATACCATTTCCACTTATACGTATATTATAATCGGACGTATCTGGAGAAATTTATATAACTTAGAAGTATAATGCTACTGTAATAATCATAATACTTCTTTTGTTTTTTTTTTTCTAATTTTAGTGACCTATGTCAAAGCGTTGCGTCCACGCTTATCACTTCACAAATGTACACCTGCGACCTGGTTAAATCCTTATATAACAAGTATTTTTGCTATGTTCATACTCAAAGTCATGTTTATCTCTAAAACAAAGCGGATTTAGCAGATCAACTGTGAAAGCGTGATACACGGTTACTTTTGCATTTACAATATTAGTATGGATGTGCCTATAAAATTATTAATTTTATGTGGTTAGTAACTCAAACAGTACCTATTGAGCAAAATATACTAAACTGTACCAACTCCAAAAAAATAAATACAGAAATTGTATGGACGCTTACTTAACTATATAGAAAACCTAATAAAATAAAAATAAAACTAGTCATAGCAGCGAAAAGGTCAACCTAAATTTTACCTAATAACATTATTGAAACGAAAATAAATTGTTTTTGCAGCTGCGTAGTTGATTTATAAGTAGATCTATGTTTTAAGAGGTTAAAATAAGTTATCATTTTCAAGTTTGGCGGCGTGTTGTTGGCGGTGTCTTTGGATATGCAATTAATAGTTTGCTATTCAGTTGCATCAGGGAAGCGCTCCGCTATAACGAGGTGTCACAGCACCTAAGGCGACTGGTGGCAGACTATTTGGAGGAGCGTACCGTCATATACGAGGATCGAAAGGGACATTTGAGTCGTCGGCCCATGTTGTGCGGTGTTCCGCAGGGGTCTATCCTTGGACCACTCCTGTAGAACATGGGGTACTACCCTTTGAGGTGACTTCCCACTCTGGTCATACTCTAGTCACAACCCGGGGGTTGAACTTTCAAGAGGAGGCTAGGTGCTAGGCTTGCTGGTGGACTTGAATAACACACTTTAATTCCATGGTCAACTCGATCCTAGAACCGGTTCGGGCCCATATCTGGGCGGTACGATATCTGGGCCTAATCCTCGACGGAAGATGGCTCTTCGACGAGCAGTTAGTCGGGTCGGTCGATTCCAACATACCGTTCCAGGGAAAACCCAGGTGGGATGTCGGCCCGAGGGGTTTTCTACACGTAAACAAAAAAAAAGAGTTTATTTTCAAGATAATGATTTATAACTAATTGTGTCTCCTTAAATATTTGTAAATTTATATAACTTTATACTTGAGTGATTCCACCAATACTGCTTACCAACAACTTAGAACATAAATCAAGAAATCAAAAGAAAATTTATTTAGAATACATGTAAAACAGCACTCTCAAACTTCTACATATTGATACTCATTTTTTTTTTTGCTATTAGAACTGAAAGGGATAGTCACATTAGCTTAGAAAAGTAATTACTTTGTGTCCAAAATATCTTTTTGTCTAAACTTACATGTACCAATCTGCAATTTTTTACAGGCCAAGTAATATGGGCAACCCTTTGCTATCTGCTAACTAAACACATTTCCAGACTTCTTTTTGCTTTTGAGGATTACGTTTAGTCTAGGAAAACCCAATAATACTTTGCTAGACTCCTTTTCTTGGGGTAAATTAACCCTAAAATTATTTATGCTACATGACTAGTACTAAGTTATTGAAGTGGTGGAATAATAACTCCTTTTTTGTTAGTTATGTACATATGTAGGGTACCAAACTTTGCTCAGTGGGATAAACAAAAATAATATAAATAAATACAAGCAGCAACTTGACAACTCGAAACAAAGAGGCTTACAATTTCAAACTACTCTTCCGAAAGAAACGAATGAAATACAGTCATGTGAAATCGGTCCTATTACATGAAACTACGTAAACACGTGGTGAATACTTCGCGTGATAGGTTGAACCCATAAATATATAACTACTGTTATAAGGAATGAAAATCAATAAGACACCCCATAATTACAGGTGATAACTGTTTGTATTGGGGTAGTGCTAAAAGGCTTTCTGAAAGTGGATATCCGTGTACGTATATATATCCGTATCGTCATTAGACTTCACCACTAAAGAATTGCACCCTTAGAATTTTTCAAAAACTCTTTCAATAACTCCGACTGTATATAAAAAGGGGTATATGTATATATATATACCCATTTAAATGACCCTGCATCTGATCGGGTGCAAAACACTACGATATATTGACACGTTGACGATTTTTTTATTAAGCTTAGGTTAGTCGGTAGCCCTTTATAAGAGCAGAAAAGTGGTGTGCACAGATGTATGTCTTTTTTAATTCATAGGCTTACAATGCATGCATGCAAAGGCACAAATAATGTATTATTTTACTGATATTATATTGACTATTATGTTATTATATGACGACAATAAGCTTGCCCTTATTATGTAAGTAGGACCCACCATTATCTGGGTTTGTTAACCTCAAAGAAGACAAGAGCATAGGATAAGCCGCAATGTTTTGCTACAAACAAACAGGGAAAGAAAATCTAACCATCTCAGTGTAAAAGTTTTTACATTAAACTCATAAAGTGTGTCAAACTTTTATTTAGTTTCACCAGCCCTGGTGTACGTCTGTCTACCTGTCTTGATGTTGGTGACCAAATAAAAAGCAGACTGTAATTAACGCTGGTATATATTGTTGCAAGTAGGTACAACTATATAAGGCGGTGATCCCGATCGAGCTCGGTAAAGATCGTGTCATGTAGTTTTATAAGAATATGCTGGTGTTAGTTTTATAAGAAGTGGGAGCTTTTGCGCCCGCGCTGCGCCCCTCCTTGCCTCTCGGTAACCTGCTGCGCGCCGCTTGCTAGTTGCTAGCCGGTACAAAATACCGACCCACTGCGATGTCGTGGATCAACATTTGATTATCGACATACCTGTAATGAAATCTTGAAAATTAAAATTTACCCTCTTCCAGGTTTCTGATTGGGCTGAAATTTTGCTTGCATATATAATTCAGAAGACAATCCAATATTAAAGTTTTAGTTCCGATAATAGCTTATTCTTTTTTTAAGGAAAGCTTGTTTTAATAAATTGGAAATTATTGTATTATAGAGTTGAAGATAGAAGAAGACAAGAAAGTATGGGTAAAGGGTTTGAAGTATTTTTATCTACATTCTATTTAAGATATTAAATAAATTTATAACAAGACTTTGTTTTAAATACTTGTTATTTAATTTATTATTTTTTTGAGTTATTTGCTAAAAGAACCTTTTCTACCATGATTATCTCTTTTATAAAGCCTCAGTAAGTTCAGGCGCTATTATTTCACGTTTACGATATGAAAATATATTTCTTCTTATGTATGAAACTAAAATGCTATTCGTTAATCTCACTAAAACTCAGTAATGGCACGACCAATTTCAATAATTCTTTTTTCGTATACAAGGGCTGGTATATAATTAAAAAAATAAAAGTCAAAAAAAGATAAAAACTGCATTCATGCGAATGAAGCAATGGACGAAAGCTAGTAGATAATAAAAGCCTGTATTAACTAACCTACTAACACCTAACTACCTAAAAAGGAATAAAAGTTTTTGATTCACTATTCGTTTATTTATATCAGTTAAATGAACTTAAAATTATTTTCTTTACTATCATAGGTATTTTTATATAAAACTTACAAAATATATACTTAGCCTATAATTAACTCAATCCGTTCAGCAACACCATTTTTTTTTTTTTTTTTTTTTTTTAACGTGTGGAAATCCCCTCGGACCGTCACCCCGCCGGAGTTTGCGGCGGGGCGGTGTGTCGGAATCGAACCGACTAAAACCACACGGTGTGCCACTCTGCGCCTGAGACGGAAGGGATCCGGGAACTGCTGATATTAAGACATCCGGACCCCTCCCAGCGCTTGCCCGCACTGAAGCGGGCACCGTCTGCTGTTAAACTCTCTTATTAGGCGACGCACGGCACACGCGTACGTCACCCCCTCGCGGGTGGCTACTAGAGCGGATGGAGGGGAAAACCCGTCCCGACCATCCGCGGTCACACTCAGGGCGGCATGAGGCGCTGATAGGCGCGCCTACGCCGCCCAATTCGCCGGCGGCGGATTGGGTCCGAGTGGATATCGTCCTCCCGGGCCTTCTCCGCCGCCTCCTTCTGCGAGATGACATCTTCACAGAAGGTTGCGACCGCGGTAAAACTGCTATCGCTACCGGCCATGGAGCGTATGACGGCCGGTAGCGAGAGATCTCCTCCGATGACTGCAGTGAGGGCCCGGCGCTGCGACTCCCAAGCGGGGCAGATCGCTAGCGTGTGCTGGGCCGAGTCTTCACTGCAGTCGCAGTGGTGGCAGGCGGGACTCAGTTCCCTCCTGGCGACCGAGTGCAGGTACTTCCCGAAGCAGCCATGCCCGGAAAGCACCTGCGTCAGCCGGAAAGAAAGGGTCCCGTGCTGCCGCCCTGCCCACTCGAGGATGACCGGCTGGAGAGCCTCCACGGCGGCAAAGCCAGCGCGCGGAGTCTCCAGCCGGAACGACCAACTAGCCATCGTGGCTCGACGGGCGGCTTCACGCCACTCGCGTACCTCTTCGGGCGGAGGGCGAAAGCCATACTCCGCCCGATATTCAGCCACCCGTCGATAAACTTCGGCGAGCACCTCCGCCTCCAAATCCCACGGGGGTGTTCCAGCCAAGGCGCACGCCGCCTCGGTGGACACCGTGCGGTATCCGCGTATGGCTCTGACCGCCAATACCCTTTGAGGCCGCCAGAGGCGCGCCTTATTCTGGGCGGTCAGAGCCGCCACCCACACCGGTGCCCCATACAGCGCCATCGACCGGACCACCCCCGTGTAGAGGTGTCGCGTTGCGACGCTGGCTCCACCCAAGTTGGGCAAAAGTCGCCCAAGGGCAGAGGCAGCGTCGACCAGCTTCGGACCAAGCTGTCGGAAGTGCTCGTCGAAGAGCCACCTACCGTCGAGTATCAGGCCCAGATACCTCATCTGGGCCCGAACCGGGACGAGGACCGAGTTGACCTCGATGGAGGCACCGGCGGGTGGACCACGACGGGGCCCATGGAACAAAAGGGCCTTGTCCCGTCTTGTCCAGGGCCACCCGTAAGCCCAGTGCCTCGATGCGCCCGACCACCAAAGAAACACCCCTGGTGGCCAGGCGCGCCGCCTCTTGGAAGTTCGCCCCCCGGGCTGTGACCAATGTGTCATCAGCGTAGCAAATTACGCCCAGCCCGGGGGGGAGGCGACCTCGTAGAACCCAGTCGTACCCCACGTTCCACAGGAGTGGTCCAAGGACAGACCCCTGCGGAACGCCGCACGACATGGGTCGCCGTCTCAAGACGCCCTCTCGGTCCTCGTACACGACGGTACGCTCCTCTAAATAGTCTGCCACCAGCCGCCTCAGGTACTCTGGCACCCCGTGGTATTGGAGTGCTTCCCTGATGCAGCTGAATGGCAGACTATTAAATGCGTTGGCGATGTCCAGAGACACCGCCAACAGCACGCCGCCACAGCTCACTGCCTCTCCGGTCACGGCCCTAAGGCGCATCACGGCATCGACCGTCGAACGCCCCTCCCGGAAGCCGAATTGGGCGTCCGACAGGTCGGGGCCCACCTCGCTGAGGTGCCGGACGATGCGGGCAGAGAGTATCCTCTCAAAAAGTTTACCCGCCTCGTCCAGCAACACGATGGGCCTATAGGCCGCGGCCGAATCGGCAGACCGTCCCGGCTTCCTCAACAGGACCAGCTTCCCGCATTTCCAGCACTCTGGGAAGCGTCCGGACGCCAGGCTAGCGTCTAATACTTCCCTGAGGCGGTCCGACATATGGTCGAGGGCTCGGGCCATCACTCGGGCTGGTACCCCGTCCGGCCCGGGGGCGGTGTTCTTGGAACGGATCCGTAGAACAGCCGCCCCAACCTCCGATTCCCTAACGGGCGGCACATCGTCCTCTCTACCCCCGTCGTCTCCGACCGCGTAGGCCATCGACGGGGGTGTGTGCTCCGCCCGCTGCGGGAAAAGGCCCTCGACCACTTCCTGCAGGAAGCTGGGCTGGAGAGTCTCGGTAAGGGGGGGGGCCCGACGTGCGGAGCTTCTGACGCACCGCACGGTATGGGCGACCCCAGGGGTCACGGTCGAGACTCTCCAGCATCTCCTTTCTCTTTGCGTCCTTGGCGCGGCAAATGGCCAGCTTCAGAGTTTTCCGCGCTTCGCGGTACTCCTCGTGAAGCCGGTCCTCCTCACCGTCTCCGCAGTAACGCCGCCGGCTGTGAGTGTAGGACCTCCGGGCACGAGTACAAGCCGCACGGAGGTCCGCCAACTCCTGGGACCACCAGTAGACCTCCTTCCTTGGAGGTCGACGACCCTGGATACGGGGCGTGGCGGCATCGCAAATCTGCGTAATCGCATCGCGAAAGCGGCCAGCCCCCTCATCGACCTCCTCGGTCGGGGTCTGCGGAGACAGCCAAGAGTGAATAATGGCCGCCTCCTCTAGTAGGTCCCTGTCCAGCTTGGCAACAGCCCACCGCGGAAAAAGGGAATTACGCCGCGCCGCGTGACCCCTACTGGGGCCCTGGGACCGGGAGAGCTCAAATCGGATATACAGATGATCCGAGAGCGTCTCAACCTCTTCCAGGACACGCCAGTTCCTTACTCGTGCGGCAACAGCAGGGGTAGCGAACGAAAGGTCCACTATCGACCCACCCTGCTGTCGCACGCACGTGTTGGTGGAGCCTCTGTTTAGTAAACAGAGGCCCACCGAAGCCGCCCACTCCTCGACGGCCTCGCCCTTGGCGTCCGTCCCGGGGGACCCCCATGCAATGGATTTTGCGTTGAAGTCCCCCAGCACGAGGACGTGCCCAGACGCTAATCGCCGCATCGAGGTCTCCAAGCTGTTAAGGAAGACCTCGAAGTCGCTCAAACTCCGGTTGGGGGAGAAGTATACACCGTAAACGGTGATCCCCCCCCACTCGGCGGCAACATATCCAGAGCCCTTGTCTCTAAGCGACAAGGGCGGGGAATGAGCCGCCGCGGAACCGACGACTGCCACGGAGCCGTCCCAGTCACCCATCCAGTTTGGACGGGGAGGAACGAAGTAGGGCTCCGCGACTACGGCAACACCGATCGACCACTGCGCCATGGTTTGCAGGAAGAGATCCTGCGCCGCGGCGCAGTGGTTTAGGTTCGTCTGGACAAGGAGGTTGGAGACGTGGTCCATTACAGGATCGTCTCTACAACCTCCATGGACGTCGACGTGGACAGACGGACAACGTCGGAGGCAGCCTGGGCCGCTAGGCTAGTCCCCGACGTCTGCCGAGAAGCGCGGGAAGGCTTGCAGCCCCCCTGCCCCATCTGGTGATTGGCGGGCTTATTGCCCGCCGCACACATAGGGCAGTGAGGGGCGGCAGAGCACTCTGCCGCCTTGTGCCCCGGTCGACCGCAGCGGAAACATAATCCGCTGCAGTCGAAGCAGCTGCCACATTTGATGCGGGTGTGTTCCGCAACCAGGCATTTGTAATTCTTCTCATCGGTCTCGCCGCCAGAACTGTAACTCTGGCACTAACGAAACCGATGAGGATCCTGCCGGCGTCGCCCAAAATTTTGGCCGACGCTACGGGACAGCTGATCCACACCGCACCAAGGCCTCCCGGACCGGGGCGGATGGTGCCGACTTTGATGTTTTCCGCGCTGCACTTCGTCCTTTCCTGGACTGCAACGCGGACATCATCAATAGTGACGGAGTCGTCCAGGCCCGAAATGCGCAGCTCCGCGCACTTCGTGGGCCTGGAGATCTTCACACCATCCGTGGCTGCGAAGACTCCCCTCAGCTTCTCGGCGAAGGTATCCGCCGTTTTTGCGCCATCCGCCCCAGGGAACTCGAGGACCCGAGCTCCCGTCTGGGCTAGGCGCAAGCGGACCCCTGCCGTCCCGAAATTGCCGGCGAGACAGTCCCGTGCCGTCTTAAAGACGGCCGCGTAGGACAGCCCGCCGGTAGACGCCTCTGGCGACACGGTGACTACAACAGCCGCGGTTTTAGGCGGCTGTAGCTTCCGCGGCTTTTTTCTGGCCACCGCCACCGACGACGACTGCGGGCCAGAGGCCGCCTTTTCGGCAGCCTTCTTGGCCCGCTGTCGGGACTTTTTCGACTTTGGCCCCCCTACTACCTGCCAACCCTCATTGGAGGGGGCAGATGTGGAGGGGCCAGGCAGAGGTGTTGGAGTGGGGGGCGGAGGCAGCTCCGCTCCAGCCGTAGCCACCGTCTTGGATCCCATCTTCGGCGCAGCAGTCCCGGTTGGAGCTTTCGCCCCCCGCCGCGTCTTGCGAGCGGCGGCAGAACCCGGGACCGACGTCGCCGCCGCGTAGGACACTCGACCCTCCACCACGGGAAATGTGGTCGGTGCCGACGCGGCCTGCGGCCTCGGCGGCGCAAGCGGCGGCCGAACAACAGGGGCCGGAGGCAGCCTCGCCTCCAGACCCGCAATCCGCCCGTCCACCAGATTTCCCATTGCCTGCAGCATGTACTGCAGCATCTGCTGCAGGACGTCTTCGGAAACTCCGGTGACAATAGGGGCCGGCTGAGACGTAAACGGGGCCGGCTGGGACGCAGACGGGGCAGGCCGGGACGCAGACGGGGCCGGCCGGGACGCAGACGGGGGGGCCGGCCGCGACGTAGACGGGGCCGGCTGGGATGCAGACGGGGCCGGCCGGGACGCAGACGGGGCCGGCCGCAACGTAGACGGGGCCGGCTGGGACGCTGACGGGGCCGGCTGGGACGCAGACGGGGCCGGCCCGGAAGCAGACGGGGCCGGTCGGGACGCAGACGGGGCCGGCCGGGACGCAGACGGAGCCGGGTTCTCTCGCTCAGGGCGCTCCGCCCTGAATTGGGCGAACTGAGCGCTCAGCTCTGCCACCTGCCCCGTCAGGTGATCGTTGGCCGACTGGAGGCGAGACACGTCCCCGATTAGGGTCTCTATGACCCCCGCCACTGCGGAAGAGGAGTCCTTAAGGGCCCTGACAAAGGGACCCTTAAGGTTTACGGACTTGGTAGCCACCTTGTTTATGATGGCCACTGCCGCGTGCGCCCTCTCCTGCAAAGAGGCCGGTGATTGGGGCACTGAATCCCCCTCCACCGGCTCCCTGATTGTTAGCAGGAGACCAGCGATCTCCTCTTCCGCCTGCAGTTCGCCGTCGGCTCTGGCCCGTCTATAGGATTCCGCCTTGCTAAAGACGGAACCTGACGGGGCTGACACCGGGGTACGCGAGCGCCCCCTATGGCTACTTACCACCTTAGGAGGCAACATCTCCTGAGCGATGTCACTCTCGCAACCTTGGGGGCGTCCGCGCTTACGGCCGTCTGCCTCGGTGTCCATCGGTTCCGGTGCGTCCGGCGTCGCACCGGAACTACCACCCGCTACATTAGCGACGGACTTGGAACGCACTCGCTCCGACATTCTTCTGCTCCCAGAAGTCAGATTGACTTCTGAGAGCACCTGCGAGATAGGCATCCCGGGCAAAAACTCCTCATCGTTAGATGAGGTGTCGTCCACTTTCTTCTTCTTCTCCTTCCTCTTCTCCTTCTTTCCATTTGTTTTTAAATTTAAAATTTCCATTATAAATCCCACGAGGGGGGGAGAACTAGAGGTCAACCCGGGCAGAGATCCCCCAATACCCGGGCAAGCGTAAGTTTATGCCCAACCGAGGGGTCCGCAGGTGCCCCGGCTAGGAGTGCGCTTGCGACTGAACATCCCATCAGCCATGCATCCCATGGTCACGCACCAGAACGCGGGATTCGGGGTATTTTTTTATAGAGGTTTTCTTCCTCACAGTCCGGGCGGCTAAGCCAAGACCCTCGCCCCCAATTGGAGCCTCGAGACTACGACGCTCCTTTCGGGATTACGATATGCCAACGGTGGCATCGAGATAAAATCTCTTAATGCCTGCTCGGTGGTAGTGTAAGTACACGCCGGGCCCGTCTTTGTTCCTCCGCTGTGGACAGCGGAGCAACACTGAGTGACCCTTGGAAGGGTCCCACAGTGTATCCTGTTTTGTCTGGAGTCTCCCCCTGGGCCAATCCGGCATGAGTGGCTCTGCCGGCACAGCCCCAGAGATCATTGACCCGCGCAAGCCCCCCCACGGCGACAACGTAAGGATACAGTTGGGGGGGAATCCGTTCAGCAACACCATAGAACAACCTGTTTACCGTAGATGGATGTTGCCGATATTACGGATTCACTTTTTAAAGAAGTCCATCGATGAGACAAGAACGACAGTAAATATTCTAGATCCAATTATCAGAACTCTGTAAACTGTACAAGTAACTCATTTCCGTATTTACAAAGTTAGTTACTAAAAGTTTGTATTAAAGTATAAACTATTGTATAGTACTTATTAGTAAGCATTTAGGAACTGTGAATGTAATTAATTTTAATGTTTGAAGGTCTGTTTAAAGTATTTCGATTCAAAATATTTCATCAATTAAACATTCTGATCCTTAAAATGTTAAGTACCTACAATCATTTAATGAGATTTGATCATATTTAGAACAACCATAGTGAATAATATTTTCCAAGATTGAAAACTGTAAGTAAATGCTGTAACCTCGTCCTGAGTCATCGCCAATCACTTAAATAAAAGAAGTTATTCAGCTCTTATCCAGAACCGCACAATAATTACTACTTTTCAGGCTGAAGTTGAATTGGAAGCCTTGAAACGGAAAGGCCATTGTTAGCAGTTCTATCAAATAAAGCACTTACTTAACTATATTTCAAGAATTATACGTAAGGTTTTAAAACTATTTTATAACATAATAGTTTCAGACTTTTTAAAGATTTTTTTTCTCTTTCTTTAAATGTTGGTGGTAATGTTAACAAGTAATTTAATATTTAATTCCTGCAAAATAAAAAAAAGGTATTGGTTGACAAGGACAAGAAAATCAAAAAAAAATTCTAGAAGTCATTTGTCTTCACTTAGTGTATATGTTGATTAAATGTAACGTTCATCTCTTTACGTTGCTACTTGTTTTTATGTATTTCTAACTTCTATCCGATGCTTATCCACGAAGAAAATCGATAAAAAGTAGTTTATGTTCTTTCCTATGGTTCAAAGTATCCACATACCAAATTTAATGTGAAAGAAAATGAAATGTGAAAAGGTAACATATTCATAGATGTAATTGTATATAGATAGAGCTATTTTCTCATTTATAGTAACAGTAAAGATTATTTCTAAATCTACATTTAAAATTTGATTGAATTTAACTTTCTGAATCACAACCCTCTTTCATTACTTCTTCTAGACTGGACCTTCTTTGTGTCTGATATCTAGAAAGCACGTTCACCAGATGAAAACCTACAACAAACTATTGTGAATCACGGGCGTACGACTTTAGCTTTAATTTATTCGAGTACAGACTTCAAACTTGAATTCAGTTGACTACAAGGGAAGTTAGAATGTTTTGTTGGGCTATTCGTTAGGGCCCTCTTGTGTTTTGGAGTTGTTGTTTTAATACATACGAAAGTTGTACTCAGATTTTGCCCAATTATTCCTGAATATGGCCCATGCGGTGTCAAAACTTTATATCACAGCAGCAAAATTGTATTTCTATTATAGTTCATTACGGCGTTGTAAGGAATTTTTAGCAATTAATTAATAGTTCCACTTTGTTACTGTATTTTTTTATTACAGTAACAAACAAGTAATTCACGGCCATAAACTAGAAATGATTCAGTGAATCCGGATACTTCGTTTACAGAGGAATTAATAGCAAACTGAATTTTTGAAATGTTAGTAATCCCTAGTACGCTGATCTTCATTTTTATCAAGGTTGACACCGCTGTCATAATTGCTTTGTTATTGATTGACAATATTAACTTGTGGCGTATATTTAGGAGTATACCTAACATTAGGGGTCTTTTTAGGTCTCTTTTGTATACAGCTGTTTCAACAATTTTCTAACAAATTTCTTTCCGTTGTTGTTACTGAACATATGGAAATTGTCTAACAGAGTTTTTAGGGTGATAGTACCTAGAAAAGTATGATTGGAGTACTTAAATGAATTGTAAATGTCATAGTTACAAATTACACCACATCCTGGTGCATGTCTGGCCAGAAGTATTTGAGTGATAGTCTTTTGTATATTTTAAAATGCCAAAATGGCCTGCTGTTGGATCAAAATGATTTTTGTTAATAATATTTTTTCGGAATTCGAGTTGAACTACCTCTTTCCATTACAATTCTAGGCTTAAGCTCCCTTTGTAGCAATAGAGCTTATTGTGTTTTAGCTGATAGTCTACATAGGATGCAGGTTTAGGCTGACAGCCGCTATAGATATTCAGATACCACTGGTCAGATGTGATGATAGTGTTAGTTTACCTGTTGGATAATCTATTTAGGTTAGAAACGGGTCCGTGTCCTCTCATTCGGTACTTAGACACGGACTTGTTACTAACCAAAACCTTCATTACCATTATATGATTGATTATAAAGAAAATAAATGTTCACTATAAAACCGTATTATTTTAAAAAGGCATCAGTAAAGTTATTTTTCTTCGTCTGTGCTTGAAATCGAAATTCTTTCCGACTGTACATAAACTAAATACACTAAACAAAAAAACTCATTTGCACTTAAACACACTACAACTGTGGTGCGACGAGCGTCATCTCTCAGAACAACGATCGGTACGTATGAGTGTGTGTGTAAAGCCAAAGAAAAAGCGGAAAAGATTTTAGTATTTTTTAAAAAAGGTTGTTTAATTCGCGTATAAGGGAAATAGAAATAATGTTTGAAGTCGTGACTCTTTTTCCAGTTATTTAGTAATAATTTAAAAAAACAAACTGCGATGATTACCAGCACACCCCAAACAACTTATGCTATTCATTTCAAAAATTATAGTAAAGTTATTATTACAAAAAAAAATAGTTTACCACCTTAAGGGTGCAGTTTAATATAATGTTTTAAACGTATACTTTACATTGTTTTTTATTAAAACAGGACTGAAAATTGACTCAAAATCTGGGTGTAAAAAATGGGTTCGCTAGCATTCCAATTCTTATGAGGGATTGATCGGTATTCACATGCTGCCAACCGCTAATTTATTTCATAAGTTAATCTATACTTCTCATAATATAATCGCTATTCTCACTCCACTTACACCACATCAAAGGTCTAGTGGTTCGAGTAACTCGCTTCCATGCCCATTTGTCCATCACTGACCGTTTCAAGAGCCTACCGAGTGTTGTCCCGTATATTTGTTTAGTTTAGCTCACTTGGGGTACATATAACGGTAACCAACTTAATTGCCACTGTTAACATATATACTTTATACAGGTCAAAAGTAATTCATTCTACTTTAAAGGTTATTGTTATATATGTATACTGTAATGAGAGTTTTGCTGCAAAATGCTTTTATAAATGTGTAGCTCTTATTGTATCACAGTTTCTAAGGCTTCATTAAAAAATCGATTAGGAATGCCATAAATACATTTATTAATTAGTTCAAAGTAATTTAATGCTACCGCTATATAGAAATTTAGCCACAAGATCTAGCGCTGTCATAGTCCATCAAAATGTAAGTTAATATATCATTTTTTTTTTTTTTTTTTTTTTTTTTCGTGTGGAAGCCCCCACGGGTCATCACCTCACCGGAGCTGACGGTGAAGTGGTATGTCGGACTCGAACCGACTAAAACCACACGGTGTTCCGGCACAAGTGGGTCTATTGCAAAGGACCTGGGTATACCCTAGGAGGGATTCTTTCAGGAACCCTGCAGACCTTGGCCACCTCTTTTGCAAGAAGTACCACCACCATTGAGTACGAGGGGCCTAGTCCCCCACCAGTTTGAGAGGCGAGCGTGGAACACGTCACACCACCGTCAAAGGCCTGCTTCTGCTGGGGTAAGGGCAGCCCTACCCGTTACCCCCAGGCCAGCGCTCATGGAGGCCGGAGATCGTTTTGTGCTCTCCGGCGCCTGCTGCGTGTTCTACGGGATGAGAGAGTACTTGCCCTCTCCCGTATCCTCTCCGCCGCCTCTTTAGCCAACTCTCTCTCCGCAAAATAAGGCGGCGGAATCCCACGCGCTCTCGCTTTGGACCATGGACAGAACCATGGTCTCTAGCGAGAGACTTCCTGAACCAATAGCCGCCGCGAGGTTGAGGCGCTGGTGCGCCCACGCTGTGCACTCCACTAAAGTGTGAAGTGCAGTGTCCTCGCGACAGCTTCCGCAGTGATGGCATGCAGACGTTGGCTCCCGGCCTATACGACACAGATACTTACCGAAGCAACCGTGCCCGGTGAGTATCTTTGTCAACCGGTAGGAGAGGTTGCCATTTCGCCTCTCTAGCCAATCCTCCATGACGGGCCTTACCGCCGCAATTGTGGCGTGCCCTGCGCTCGGTCGCTCAAGTCGTTCTTTCCAACTGACCAAAAGGACCTGGTGGAGCTGGGACCGTTGTGCATCGACTTCACAAGCCATGGGTCGCAGCCCTCTCTCCAGCGCTTCCTTGCGCCAGTTATATAGCGACGCAAGGACTTTCGCTTCCAGGTCCCATGGTGCAGATCCAGCTAGGAGACTCGCCGCTTCGAAGGACACCGTGCGGTACCCTCTTATAATCCTAACGGCCATCACCCGCTGAGGGCGCCGTAATATAGCGGCAATGCCAGTAGATGGTGCTGTACTTGTCCCTGTGCCGGCCACTTTTTTCTTTAGGAGGGTTTTAGGATTGGCTTTGGCCACAGCTGCGTAAGAAGCTAATCTCGGTGCAGCCAAGGGAGGGCGATTCCTTGCATCTTCCAGGGCAGAAATGCGCCGCATAATACGCTCTTCCATATCTGCCATTAACCTGGAAATGGCAGCATCTGGTGCCATTCCCGCCCGCTGTGGAGGTGTCTTCATTATGCCGGTATCCTTTCCTTCGTGCCCCCTACTGTGAATTCCCTCTCGTAAAGCGCGCATCTCTTCTTGCAGTTCTTTGTTGGCTTTCTCCGATTCAGCCAAACGGGTTTCAAGACGGTCAATGTTTTGTTGAAGCTTGGCCGTTTCTTCATTGGAAGAAAGCTTTAAAAGCGTCTCTGTAGCCTCTTTAATAGAAGATGCAGCCTCGGTCAGCGTCTTTTTGCAAGTGGTCTTGGGAACTTTAGGGAGAGTAGCCACGTCTGTAATGCGTTTCAACGCTATGTTAATTTGGCCCTCCAATTCTGAGGTTAAGTCACCTTCTGGCGGGGAAAGGGTAGATCTATTTGTAGTTGACCTCAGAAGTCTACCTTTCTCGCCTTTTTTTACCGCAATGTTAAGGAACAGGTCTTTCAGTCGCTGTTCCTCTTCTTCCCGTAAGGCTTTTTCAGAGGCTAAAAGAGCTGCTGCCTCTTTACGGGCCCTAGCAGCGCCGATATATGCACCGGTGGTAGGTGGGCGACCTCTCCCACGTTGTGCTTTTGGCACTTTAGCCATTGGCAACTTGTCGTCAGCTTCGCTCGAGGAGGCCGTATCTAATCCTGAGCGACTTCTGCTCCGTCCATTTTCCGAATCGTTGTACCGCGGTCTTTTCCCGCCACGTCCGAATTTTGATACAGCCACTGCTGTATAACTCGCCCGGCTATTTTCTGACTGACTGTCTGACTGAGACATCGCCATATCAGCGTCATTTCTCTCTTTTATCGCGGCCTTCGCGCTTGTTTTGGTGGTCGATTTACAGCTGACCGACGGGCTGTTTGGGCATTGGTTGCTCCCCCCAGAATACGACTGGGAGCTGCCGGAGCCGACTGGCTCCGGGAGGGACTCCCCAAACGACGAGCGTCTGGGACCCTCCTGGGTAGATACATTTGTATTAACCTCAGTCCCTTGGGACTGAGTTCCCCTCAGCCATTCATCCCATTGCCGGGCGTCAGAGCGTAAGATTGGGGTTATTTTTTAAAGAGGTTGTTCTTCCTCGCGATCTCTGAAAACCACCGGCCCTGTCAGTTCATGGTTACGGCTTGGCCGGAAGGTGTTCTGTGCCAGACCAATGTCCACCGTATTTGAAGAATCAAAAGACGGCAGACCCTTCCGCCCTAACTAGTAATTTTTTAAGGAGGCTTTCTTCCTCATAACTCCAGAGAGTCTTCGTTCTCGCCCATTTTAGGACAAGAAGATGGTTAGGCCGATAGGTGATCTGCATCAGATTGTGTCCGCCGCCCTATGTTTTTTAAAGAGGTTTTTCGTCCTCGTAGCTCCAAGAAGCCACCGTGCCTGTCCGTTTAGCGGCCAGGATTACGGTTGGGCCGATCGGAAGTCTATACTAGACCTGTGTGCACTGACTCTGTATTGCTTCAGTGTCAGCAAACCCGTCGCCCCTTAATCGTTCATCCACATCTTTCCTCTGCATGAATCAGAGGGAAGGCGGAGAATTGTAGAGTGGCCACAAAGGCAGGCCCTTCTTGCCAGAATATTAGCCGCCGGCGATGACGCCCTCCCCAAAGGAAGAAAAGTAGTAAGCCCCATCGCCGACGTTGCCCAGGGTGCACCACGGGGAGGTTTTCAAGCAAGCACCCCAAGTTAATATATCTGCTAAGGAGCTATAATGCTATAGAGTAGCATCACCAGATACCATACCATACCAGAGAAATTTATTTACATTTAGTATTTTTTGTTAGAAAAGTGACTTCATCGAGAGTGTCATTAGGTATAATTCATGAACTTTTGTTCAGCCGTGCAATGCTCTTTTCTAATTGTTGAAGGGATTTAGTATTTTGTCATGTGTCTATATAGACACATAAACACGCACGCTAAACTTATAATACATTTACTTTTGTCGTCGGGGTATAATAAATAGCATTATTTTAAATTACTATTCGTATGCAGAATTATCAGAGCTCTAAAGAGAGTTAGGCTAGGTACTCGAGACATCGGCCCATGTCGTCCAGTGTTACGCAGGGGACTGACTTGTCTTTGGACCACTCCTGTAGAGCATGGGGTACCTCTAGGTCCATACGAGCATTAAGGCACTGGGCTTACGGATAGCGCAAGATGAGACAGAAGCCCTTGTATTCCATGGGCCCTTTCAAAGTCCGCCCCATTACCTCTATCATGGTCAACGCTGTCCTTGAACTGGTACAGATCCACATAAGATATGTGGCACTTCAGCGCTGCGTCCGCCCTTGACGATTTTTGTCTACCCTGGGTGGACCCAGCGTCGCTACAAGACGGCTGTACATGGGGTTTATAACCATACGCGGATACCGCACCGTATCTACGGCGGCAGGTCCTTGTGCCACCCTGAGTGAGGTTGTAGGTTTTTCTTTCATTTCACACGTAAAATTGGCCACACTAACAGCTTCTCTAGTATCGCATCGTCTACTAAGAACACAGTAAGAATAATTTATTATTCTATTAAATATGTGTTAACGTTTCATCTCGTATTAAATTAATTTTCCTTTACACTCAAAATAAATAAATAATAAACTCCAGACACACACCCGGCTGTCTAATCTCAAACTAAGCAAAGCTTGTACTATGGTAATGAGAGAGCTGATAAACATAATTACATTTATATTTCTAAATACATACATATTATAGATAAATTATACCTAGACACAGAACAAATACTTTAATGGTTACCTGTCTATCCGCCGACAACGCATTCGCATCGAGGACTCAACCTCTTCATAATGATTTGGAACGCATTTGTGAGTGGAGTATCGAGTATGGTCTTCAGGTTAACACCGCAAAAACTCATTAGCCATAGTCCGGGAATGATTTCTCGTATTGATTTTGCACAACTGCAACAAACACAACTGCAAAAATTTATTTTTAACGGCATGCCACCGGTATGGTACCGCTAAGTAACACAGTAAACATTTTTGCGATAATCATTACTTTATCTAGGGTTCAAACTCACACAGAAGGTCAGTCGTAAACTGTTTGCTTGGTACTGCAGGGTCATTACAAAAACTTCAGAACTTTCTACGTACCGCTACGAAGATTTCTCTTGCTCAGTCGCTCTTACTTCCAATATTAGATTATGACGATGCTAGTTATCTTGATCTTACAAAGGAACAACTCAATAAGCTTGAACGGCTCCAAAATTTTTGCATAAGGTTTGCACTTGGTTTTTAACAGTGTTAGGTAGTGGTAGCCATGCTTAGGTACAAATACACCGGTTCGATCTGTGCGCTACCACGGCCTCACAGAAAATCGGTTGTGTAGCAACGCGTTGAATTTCCCCTAAATGAGTGAGGTTTCCTGAGGCCCAACTATCCTTCTTTTCTTTCCCCTCCCCACATTTCCCATCCCTCATTACCCTCATAGGAAGCGGCGCACTTATGGACGGCGGTTGTCACTTACCATCACCTGTCTGTCTCGCTAAATATTATTAACAAAAAACGATAATATGATCACGTATCTGAATATCGCAACTTGCTCAAGTGGCTACCGATTCACCTTAGATGGATTACTTACATTCTTTACTACTTTTCAACCTACTTCAAAAAAGGAAGAGGTTCTCATTTCGATTGTTTTTTTTTTTTTTTTTGTTTTTTTATTTTTTTTTTTTTATTCGTAACCCTACCATAATGACTCCACTTTGCCTGATGGTAAGCAATAAATGGAGTCCAAGAGTGGTGGTCACCATCCTCATTGCATGTCTAGTCAATGCAGCATGGTGACCCACACTATGGCGGCCTGGTGAGATGCTTTTTCACGCCCCGTTTAAAAGACCCGGGATCAAATTGGGAAGGAAAATGAAAAAAATGTTTGTTACCTAAGAACTTTCGACTGGGTGAACCGACTTTGATGTACTTTTTTTTTCTTATTTGAAAGCTGGTACTTCCCGTGTGGTCTCATTTCAATTTAATCCAGTTCTGACAATGGAATCTATAAGAAATCCATAACCAAGTCTTGGATGAATAACTCAATATCACGCCAACCGATTTTGATGTTTTTTTTTTTATTGGAAAGGATGTACTTCAAGGGTAGTTAGATGAGAGTTTGGTTAGTTTCTGACAATATCTTCCATGTAAAACCATATAAGTCTTAAATTTTGTGATAGACGTATTAAAGTCGGTTGTCTACTTTTTTAAAGTTAATTATTAATGATCTTTTCGTCTTTTTGGCAACAAAACTACCGACGCTAACCAATACCTGTCCACCCAAAAGTTGCCTGGGAGAAATTGCCGTTAATAATAAGGTTTTGTGTATTTGTGTATTTATTGCTAGATAATGTATATAGTATACCTATTTTGATCTTTTTTTTTTTTTTGGTGCATAAGAAGAGTATTTATTATTATTATTTTTATTACATACTTGGGCTCATCATACTAATTCTGTATGTAAAGTACGTTTGTGAAAACTCCTTACATATGCACTTGAAGTTTTCTTACAGTCAAACGAAGCTAATTGAAAGATAAATAAATATACTCAAGGAATATTCCAGAACTTGTAATTAGAGTTCAACTTGATATTTAATAGTATATTGTGATATTTTACTGAGAACCCTACCAGGTGGTACGCCTAATGAAAATATCATGTTTCGTTATATTAATTGTGGCTTGGTGTATAAAAATATTTAATTATCCAACAGGTTTAGTTAACATTGTAATTCCGACGTTCATATACCTTTACAATCCCATTATTAGTTTTGTTATTACTGTGTGCAGTAATTCTTGTATCAGTCTTTATGAAAAATAAATTTGATGAAAACAAATTATTAATTCGTGCGGGGTTGAGAACATTAAGTATCTCTGGAAGGCGAGGGCCAAATAAGTTTTACAAAAAGCAGCGTTCTTTGTGGTTTGGTTTTCTTTTCGGTGAAAGTAAGAAAAATAGACTGATCTGGTTGTTTCCATGTCAGTAAATTTTTACACATATTTTTTAAATGCAGAGCAGATTCTATTTGATAGTTTATGAATAAGTGAGCCCCACCGTCCTACTGAAAAGGACTAAAAAGTTCTTTTTTTTTTTTTCATTTATTTCTGTTGTTTGGTTGCCTTTAAGATATTGACGTCTAATGTATTAACAACTACTGGTATTTATTTTACTATTTCATTTCAATCTTACTAGTGCACAATTTAAAAGATATATTATTATTATAATAGGAATATCCATTTATTATATTATATATTTATTCCAAATTAATTTTAAAACAACTATATAAAAATGCAACATAGTGCTTTAGTTTTGTGCCTAGTCCTGTTCAAACTGTCAGAATATTTAATTGTTTTTAAAGCTTTATCTTTTACCAGATTAGCAAAAAACCGCTACCTCAAATGAGTTACTGTGAGCTATAGAAAAAAATTCCGAAAAGTTGCATTGCTGCTTTCAGGCTAATGAGATACCAACGCAAAGACTATTGGCTTGTTGGATGTTGCTTTGCATGGACCTATTACCGCCACTTGCCACCTGTGATGACTTATAGAATTTTAAGTGGCAAGTATAGATTTAACTGTGTGCAAGATTTATTATTCGACAGCCAAGTCTTTATTTACCTTGCCACAAATTAAACAGCAATTACTTCGATATACATATAATTATTCTGAAGCAAAATATATCATCTCACGGAAGACCCCACAACACCTCATACATTCTCTTGGCAGCATTACCCTGCAGTAAGCAAAAGAGGGAAGACCTCTTCACAAAATTAATGCACCTACGCGAATTAATTAAAAGATCTCTCTACGTGCTCTGTACGTACACCAAGCGTTAAAGGTAGGTGTATACATATATAATATACATATGTATGTAGATTAGAAAGGTTTTGTTTAAGATACGGCCCTAACGCAGACAGTAAACATGAGTAGCCCATGTTTACTGTTTGTGTAAGATAACTTTCTATTTGTTGTTATTGTTTGCACTGTTTTAAGTGCTATTTAAGATATAGAAGATATATAATATTCTAACTATATGTATATAGTATTATAGTGAAGGTGTCGAATAAGGATATATAATACTACATGTGCTAGGTCAGGGGTGCTCAAACTTGAACTGCTGGCGATCTACCTCAATATTTTTAGACTACTTACGATCGACTTGAGAGGCTGCAAGTATGTGTGATGCAGGGTTGTCGTACATACACGATACACCCTACCTACCTAGGTAGGGTGTACCGTAGCATATATAGATATTAGCTTTCCGCACAATTTACATTATCTTAGTCAAGGTTTGGGTTAGGTTTACTTAAGTTCTTCTCTACAATATCAATGAAAAAACTCCTAGTTATTCAAAATTGCGAGTTTATTCGTTGTTACAAAACAAAAGAGTTACATATGGTGTTAAACTCAACTAAGGAGTGACTTTGGATCTTGAAGCGTGGCACTGCATGTCCTCAGCATACTTTTCATAAGATGGTGCGTAACCACTGAGTGCCAATCGCAAGCATGATGACATATGATCGTCAGTTAGTCGATTGCGATATTTTGACTTAATTATCTTCATTTCAGAAAATGCAGACTCGCACAAGTAAGTTGACCCAAACATTGCCGTCAGTTGAAGGGCGATTTGCCTTAGATTCGGATATTTATCTTCAGATATAAAACACCAGAAATTTGTATCAGATGCTGTAGCTTTGAGATGTATATCTGATATAATCTGCACCAACTCATTTTCAACAGAACATGAGTTCATATTAAACTGACTTGCTACTTCAGTGGTTAATTCCTCAATGTTTTTACATGAAAAAGGATAACTCTTAAATGATGCTATATTTGCCAATTTACTGCAATCATAAAAACGCATTTCGAATTGTCCCAAAATATTTGATAATTCAGCCTCATACGTATCATAATTCAACTGAGGAATCCTTGCTTTCAAAGACGGAAAATGTTTCAGATCCTTTCTTTTCAGTTGATCTATCATAAGTTGCAATTTACTTTTGAATGCGTTTACTGCGCTAATCATCTCAATAATAGTTTTTCCTTTACCTTGAAGCTCCAAGTTAATGGTGTTTAAGTGCATTGTGATGTCAGACAAAAATGCCAAATCAGTCAGCCATTTTTCGTTTTTCAACATCTCAGTGTCATCACCTCTTTCGTCTAGAAAAGCTGTTATTTCGGGCAATAATTCTTGAAACCTTTCTAGGAATTTTCCGCGACTCAACCACCTGACGTCCGTGTGAAGAACTAAATCAGTGTGTTCAGCTGACTCCCTATCTTCCAACTGCAACTTAAAGAGCCGCCGTTGCAAGCTACGTGCACGGATGGAATTCACAATTTTTGTTGCAATGCCCATAATTTCCTCCGTGTTTAAAACTTTTGAACACAAAACTTGTTGATGTATAATGCAATGGAATGAAAAAAATGAAGGGAATTCTTCATTAGCTCGACACAATGCCACAAAACCGTTCTTGTTTCCAGTCATTGCTAGTGCTCCATCGGTTGTAATGCACACTAATTTATATATTGGTAGCTTGTAGTTTTTTACAAAAATGATGAAAACGTCATATATATCTTCGCCACGGGTCTTCCCCTTCAGAGGAATGATTGTCAAAAATTCTTCCTTAGCCAACATGTCATTGAATACCATCCGAATAAAAATACACAGCTGGGCAGTGTCTGCCATATCGGTGGATTCGTCGAACTGTAAAGAAAAGTATGTACATTCCATGATATCATGTTTTAGTTTATCTGCGATGTCCTGACTCATGACTTCAATACGCCTTGTGACAGTTGGACGAGATAATTGAAGTTCTCTTATAGCAGACATGATTTCTGTTTTATTTTTAAAATCTCCAAATAAAGTCTCACCCGCTTCAATAAATGCTTCCTTCACAACCGATCCATCTTCGAATGGTTTCTTGTGTTTCGCCAATATATGAGATATTTTAAATGACGCGATCGTAGCAGCTTTTGATTGTTTGGCTGGTCTTGTGAACATGGTTTGTTCTTTTTTCAAGCAAGATATCAAATTACTTACTTTTCGTTTTCTTAATTCACTCTGTGAAAATCCTTTTTATAGTTTTTATGAACCGTTTTATGATGCCTCTCTAAGTTACCATGCTTAGGTATTGCAACTGACGCACGACAAATAACACAAATGCACTTATCCTTCACCATACAAAAGAAAAATTCTTCCTCCAAATCGTTATTAAAATAATACGTTTTAGATTTCTTCACTGCACTCATTTCGCACTATTTAATAATAAACTTTGTATCGACGTAGTATCGCCTTCAAGTTACAATTCAGAATGACTCCAATTCCTGCAGGCGCAACATTTATATCGGCGTGAACGAAAGTCTCGAATGTTCCCGTCAAACGCGCCGCCCGAAATGGTCTAGTACAGTCTAGTCTAGAAACAACGCGGCTTTTCTTTGACAAGTACCGCGCGTTCCTTTGATAAAGCCGCCTTTTGCCGCAAGCATTTTTGTTATTACGTAATAAATTTTTGTAGTTTAGTTACCTACTTATTAAAAATTTTTTTCTTCTCAAGATCTACTCAAAAAGCACTCGCGATCGACTGGTCGATCGCGATCGACCGTTTGAGCACCCCTGTGCTAGGTAATGTAACTACGAAAACAAACTGTAAACAAGTACTTCGGTCAGTCATAAAAATAGATAAGACAAATTTACAAGTGCAAACGACTTCTAAGAAGAAGATATTTTGTACTTTTCTGTTTAAGCTCGGACGTATTGAGTTCTAGATTATTTTTTATAATAATAATAAGCGGGTAATTTTTTGTCAACAATAAATGAAATATAGTTTTTAAGTTTTAAGCCCACAAGTATTCTTTTTTAATACTAATTCGCTGTTAATCTTCGGAATCTCTATTATAGTTTCTCGTACCTTTCATGAATTAAGAGGATGATGTAGGTAAGTTATATAATGTAATGTTGATAATACCTACAAGTAATAATACCGTTGGTTCTGGAAAATTCTATCCTTTATTTTGGTATAGAAATACTTGCCATATCGCAATGTAAAGCAACAAACTGTTTGAGCGACTGATGTGATAATATACCGCCTAATATACCGAGCTTCAGTGATATCGTTTACTGCTAACAAAACTCGTATGAAAATAATAATATTATCAATCTCTTATTGCGATAGAATTCCACCCAAGCAATTCCTTAGTCTCAAATATCTTTGACCGTAACAGGAAAGGTAGCGCGAGAAAAATAAATACTGAATTCGAAAGAAAGTCAGGGTTCATTGATCTTGCCAAAAGATTCTGCTCGCACTTAGCGTGAATTTTACCAGCTGTCCAAATATGAGTAAGCCGATCAACCGTTCTTGACTTTCTACGTTACTCTGTAAATAGTTCACTTTCTATTAAAATATAAAATGCCAAAATACCAGTGATTTTTTTGTTTTCCCTGATTTTATTTTGTTTTGTGTTGTTTGTTCTGGTTCTTTGCAATGTTTAGTACTTTATTATGTTTAGCGTTGAAGGAGGTCAGACAGTAGATTTTTCTTCGAATCAAAAGTTTTCATCTGGGTAAACTTTAAAAAGATTATACTCCCAATAGTATTTTTCTTTGTTACAGGTATAGTGATGGACGAAGTCAAGCAAACAGTACACATAGTGCATTGTCGGCGTCATGTAACTTTGTAATATGCATCTAAGTAAATTCATCGTGTACATCACTAGCCTCCTGTGGCTTAATCTCACTGACGCTAAGATTGGTAAGGTTACTTGTTCACTAAGTATAATAAGTAGTATGAATAAACTATCTATAACTCTTACTGAACAACTCGATATGTAAATTAATTAATTTTGTGCTAGTAACTAGCTATATTGCAGCTATATCTGCTATATAGTAATCTAATTACGCGAATAGTAGTGCAAGTGTTTCTAGGTAACGATAATCACTTACTATTCTGCTGCTACTATTACATGCTAGTCTAAGTGGTTGTCACTGGAATTGTCAAAATCTAAGAACACAACTTTCATAGTGATGAAGTGGGGTATACAGAACAAGTTTTCCATTTCTTAGCCGACTGGGCAACAAGAAAAAGTATCTACATATGTAATAACGATTCTTTTTTTTATTGCATAAAATATTTATTACTGTAATGTGTATTAGTTTATTCGTTAATATAATGGCATTAAACATAATATATGAAGCTCATTCAAAATGATTTCCATTGGCTTTAATATAGTCCTTTAAACGTCGAGGCCGGTTAACTGTACTCTCTCCATGCGAATATTCTTTACTATCAATCTTACGGATTATTTTAAGGACACCAAATTATCATGGCGTTTAGAGGATACCATACTCTCTAAAACTGATCCGGTGCTAGATTTTCTGAAAAGACCTTGCTGAAAGACCATTCTTGGTTATGGAACATGGTGTTGTTAAGAGGCTTGCATCACCGTCTCAAGGATCGTATCTTGATACCCTTGTGAAGATGTTGTGACACTTTTTTTCATAAAAATATGGCTTAGCTACTCTTTGATAGTTAGCACCCCCACCAAACCATTACTGAAGTAGGATAATGCCCACTTTTTTTTTTTTTTTTTTATGTGTAGGCCTACCATAATGACTCCACTTTGCCTGATGGTAAGCAATAAATGGAGTCCAAGAGTGGTGGTCACCATCCTCATTGCATGTCTGGTCAATGTAGTATGGTGACCCACACTATGGCGGCCTGGTGAGATGCTTTTTCACGCCCCGCTTAAAAGACCCAGGAACCCACTTTGATAGTGGGAAAGAAAAACGTGCACTGGTAGTGAATTCCAGGCTTTCACTGATCGGCACAGGAAAGAAGAGCCAAACCGTTTCGTTCGGGATCGCATATCTTCGACTCGCAAACGGTGACTCCTCAGGCCAGCACGTGTAGTCCTGTAGAGGAAGGGAGAAGGTGGGACCAATTGGAAGAGCTCGTCAGAACACTCCCCGTGATGTAGGCGATAGAGAACTGCCATAGAGGCGACATCTCTTCGCAACTGCAGGGGCTCAAGAGACTAGGTGACACCGATGGTCGCTGCAACCGATGGAGAGCGTCAAGCAGATACTGCGCATAGCCATCCCAAAGATGAGACCAGTATTCCACGCAGGAGCGAACCTGGGTCTTGTATAAAAGACACAGATGCTCGGGCGAGAAGAACCGTCTCACCTTGTTCAATACACCGAGCTTCCGCGAGGCCGCCTTAGTGACGCTCTGGATGTAATCACGCGGATTGAGATCCCGAAAGATGTCCATACCCAGTATACTAAGCCTATCCTGTAGTGGTAGTTGAGTGTTCTGAAGAGTAGGAAGGGGAAGAAATGGTGACTTTTTGTTTGAAAACGCGCACGCCTGTGTTTTCTTGGCGCTGAACTCGACCAGATTCTCACAACCCCATTGAGAGATGCGGCTCAAGACCCGGTCGAGATTAGCGACAAGCTCCTGTCGCTTTTCCTCAACGTCTGCTAGCTTGGCAGCAGGATGTCGAAAATATCGTATATATAACCGATCGGACACAAGTCATGGTGGGCGTAAAAGTCTCTCAAAAACACCAGTTCGGCGGTCGGGAACTGCTCCTGCGCTTTGTCCGTTGCGTGACTCATGTAGTCAAAGAGTCGAGTTATCTCGGAGTCTCCGGAATGGGACCGATAAAGGCAAACGTAGATCCGGCTCATAGAGCCAAAATCCACGTGAAGCCAGAGGAAGACCACGTTGTACTCTGCTGACTAACTGGCTCATTCTGCTTGTTAAAATATTGTTCAATAATACATACTTTCTCGTCAGTAAATACATTTTTCTATGATGTAAATGTAAATTTACATGAGTACTTTGCGTGCCGCTTAAGAAGTTGTTTTGATTACACCACAATACTCATTTTTAAATTATTAGTTAAATAATGACCACCGCATCTTTAAAATACGCGACATAGTTCTATGTGGTATATTAATATCCCGAGGTAATTTTTTTTTGCTTCCGAACAGGGTTTCTTTAAATTCTTGCCATCGTGAATTCGTGGACGGCTGTATTTCTATCACAAGCAGAGGTTAATACCAAGCGGATAGTATTTCGAAAATTGTATAAGGCTCCATACCTACTTTGTGTAGTGCTAGCACAGCAATTCGGTTCTCTTATGAGGCCACTCCATTTCAATGTAACAAAAATATTTGTAATTTACAAAATGATTATTAAAGTGTAATTTACAAGTTTTACTAAATAAGATAACACAATGAATAAAATGAAAGAAAGACAGATTCCAAATTCAAATGTAATTTTATGTTTTTTTTTTTAATGGAACAGTATTTGTGGCCGGCTTGGGGATTGACTATGAGGGCTGGGAAAGACAGGAGGTGGGATGGGGAGTTAAAAGAGAAACAAAGGAGTTGGGCCTCCCATATCCTCACTCACTCGGCAATACAATACAAGTATTGTTTTGTCTACCTGTTTTCTGTGTGGTAAAACTGCGGTCAAAACGGCCCATTTGTGCCAAAACATGACACGGTTTTTTATGTATATATTTTTAGTAATTTACCTGTTCTACAATCAGTTCTGTAATCGCTTATTTAGGTAGGTATTATTAGAACCTATAGAATACCTAAAAATAAAATAGTAATAAGTGATAAATAGCTGCAGAAACCAGCCTGAGTGTATCTTTAATTGATGTGAATGCCACTCACGAAAGCTTTTATTCAGATATTAATAAGCTACAAATATAATTGTTATGAATAGAAATATAATTATAAAACACATTAATTACATACAATACATCATTCATAGTCATGTCACTTGAAATAAGGTATAAGGTTAAACCGCTAATTAAAGAATATTTAAATATTCATCTAGCCATGTTTCTCTACTACTCTTGGCTTCGAATATACCCGTAAATTTTACTCAACATCAATATCGCAGGCAGTATCTAAAGTGTCAGTTATCTATCCATCAATGTATCCATTCAATCTATTTAGTTGTCAGTTTTCTATTCTCTAGTGACCACGTGAATCTTTGGAATAAATTTACTGTGTGCGATATATATGATTTTGCTAAGTATAATAAAATATTTAAATTTTGATAGCAGTAAATTTATCTTTGAAAACCGGTAAATTGTGATTCACTTCGATTTGGGAACCTAATCAGTAAGAACCGCTGAGAATAAAGTTATCATGATGGCATATACTTAACCGTCAACTCAAAACAGCATTCTAGAAACAGGTAACAGATACACTAGGAATTAAGAAATGCCAATTCATCTTTAGAAATGTCTAAGTCACAAAATGAAGTGAAATTTAAAAAACAGTAGACGCATTTTTTTTATTTTAAAGCCAGTGCCTCTCCGGTAGATGTAAGGATACATACCCTAAACATCAAAATCTGTTCAGGTATTAACAAGTTATGTTGAAATAATGGAACTCAAATACAAACATATTTATATGAACCCTGAAATGGTACCATGCTTTTTTGGGTCATCGCCGTCGTCGTATAAAAACTTAGAACCCCTCGGCACATCTCGGTTTGCCGTGTTTCCTTTCCACATATTATAAAAAAACTATACAGAAATATTGTTTCAGGGTACTTTTGGCACATCACAGATCTTCATTATGATCCGTTTCATAACTCCCAGGAGCTACATAGAGGTACTTTATTATGTATATTCCTTTGTTTTATGTTGATGACTTTATTTATTTTTTTGCACTCGCTGATGTATTAAAGCAATAAAACATTATAATAAATACGACAGTGTTCATAATGGAGAAATGTTTTGGTTGTATGGAGTGTAGTTGGTTTTTAATTTTTTTTCTTCATCATTCTTTATTTATTTAAAAATTTCAATTACCGTTTCTCCACCGGGCTCCAGTTAACCTCTTGTTAAGATAAGAATCATATTTATTGTACACTAAAAACATATTGCTTAAAACTACTTATACAAGGTTGATATGCATAATAGGCGGCCCTTATCACTAAGAGCGATCTCTTACCTTTGGATATACAAAATTGATAGTTGATTAAAGAATAACGGTTAGTTTGGTGCAAGATAGAAGTATTTTCTTGTTCAGCACCTGGTGACAACGAACCTTGTAGTTTTAGTTGTTTTCAATAAAACTTACCTATTTACCGCTGGCCTCGGTATAGTTTATTGTTCCGTGTATAATAATTTTATCCGGAAGGCACAGTAACAAGTCAACAGGGACTTTAAACGATTGAAAGAAACTCAATTTATTGGTGGTGTTCAGATTTAAATTTCTTTAGAAGTTTCAAAGTATAAGTTAGTTACGGCAGCGGTGCTGATTGCTCAAAAGTCCAACGCTAGTAATCCTGTCCTGTAGGAGATTTAACGGAAACAAGACAGTACAAAACTAAGAAACTGATTGCATCGGGGAGTGTTAAAATTTTGAAAAAATAAACGAGGTAAGAAAAAGGAGAGGTCTTCTCAAATTAGGACAACATAACATGAAAGATACTTCATATATTTTAAACTTTCTAATTTTAAGTATACCTATGTATGTATGTGTGTGTTTAAGTATTGTATAATAGTAATGTTGCAATATCAAAAGGCCAACGAATTACGTACACAGCGTACACCAAAAATACTTTCTCTGTTTTTTTTCGGTGTGTTGTTCAATATTTTTATTTTTATTACTTTTACAAATTATTTTAGGATGCAGGCATAATCGTGGTAACAACGAACACAGCCACAGGAACGGCCGACATCGTGACCACACATGTGACAGTTCGTGGCCCCTGATACAAAGCGCAGCTGCTCTGATGGCAGAGCGGCACCCTGACACGCTTGAGTTTGTCCTTTGGACTGGGTAATTTGGACTTTGCTATAAAAATATTTTAATTTGTTATACTACACCAATTGTGATCAAATGACATCCTTCTACCTTAAGTATAGCAAAACATAAGGTACTTTCTCATGATGCGATTTGATAGAACGTATTTCCTTGAACGTAATTTACAACAGTGTAAAGCTTTTTAACATGATAAATATTTTTTGCCCATTTTTCAAACTGTTTTGAGCTTAACTGTGTAGATGTTATTTCTCGATATTTGGATGAGTTAAAATGTGTGGGGTAATTTGGTGTCAATAATTACTCAATTAATGGTAATTTGTCTTCTAACAGAGATATACTGTCTTCGTCAATGGAACATCTAAGCGAAGAAATAAAGCTGGAGGCGGTAAAAAACGTGACAGAACTATTGAGTAGGACGTTTAGCAGTCAGTTTGTTTTCCCAGCGCTGGGACACAATGACCCGCCACCTTCCAAAAAGTTAGTTGATATGTGGATGCAATGGTTACCCACAGAAGCATTGCAGACTTTTGAAACAGGTAAGCATATTTAATTTTACCGACATCAATAAATGGAGTATAGAGAATGTGTTTTCCATGGTTCACTAATGTTTGATATACAATAGTAAACCATGGAATAAAAGTATAAAAACTAATTATTTCACAAACACCTTATTTCACAAAACATATTACTTTATAAGTTATATATTCATTTGACCACAAATGAATATTTTTGGGATGATATTTGATATTTATGGTAGTACTTCTCTTCTTATCAAAATGATACCATTTGATTGATATTTAATTAAAAATAAAATACACTCTACGCTAACCAAGTAAAATAGGTAGAATTCGGTTCTAAATTAACCTAAAGCCATTTCTGTTCAATGGACCTACCTTTTTTATGCTTTGCTTTTTACCGATTAACATGATTATTTATTTATTTATTTATTTAAGGTTAGCCAACAATTGTTTACACATTACATTTACTATTTATCAACTAAACAACATTTGCTGGTGTAACAATTAATTATATTATAGGCTAACACCGCATGCACTAAAACGGTAAAAATTAAAAATAATAACAATAAGCAAAAAGTGAGTAGATCGATTTAATCAGAATCGTATGTTTCAAAGGAATGAGAGGTGGGTTTACCGAAAATGGGAACAACCTGATCCACGTGTGGGTGATGGGTGTTTGCCACATGCTGATGCTACAAGTACATTTTGGCGTAACATCTGGTCCATACCTGTCACCCATACAGAAGCTGACTGGATGCAAGATGTCAGACGATCGTGTGAGACAATACAACAAATGGAACCTATAACCATAACCACTGAGGACGTGGGTTGTGCAGTTCGTTCATTATCAAATTGGAAATCACCTGGTGCAGACGGACTGCACAACTTTTGGCTTAAATGGTTCCGTAGCTCACATGCTCGTTTGGCATCTCAGTTCCAAGCAGCTCTAGATTTAGGTTCATTACCCCAATTTATGACCACTGGCGTAACCCACTTACTCTACAAATCTGGTGGTGCCATGGATCCTAAGAATTATAGACCAATAACATGTTTACCAACTGTCTATAAGCTTCTAACATCTATTCTGAGCGTAAAAATTACATATCATTTAAATAAAAATTCGATCATTTCTGTTTTTCAGAATGGATGTAGGAGTGGGACTCGTGGCACCAAAGAGCTCCTTATCATGGATATGGCCATTAGCCAACAAGTACGTCGTAATCGCAAGAATCTGGAGACATGTTGGATAGATTACAAGAAGGCCTATGACTCGGTTCCACATACATGGCTTTTGAGGGTGCTGGACTTGTATAAAATTGATACAACTCTATGCACTTTCTTGAAGTCATGTATGGGCCAATGGAGAACGGTTCTTCGTTATCCAGGATGTCGGCAGATTATAGTTAACGATGTACCATTAGAGATCGAGCGAGGCATATTTCAAGGGGATAGTCTGAGTCCCTTGTGGTTCTGTCTAGCTTTAAATCCTCTCAGCACTCTGTTAGAGGGTTCAGGGCTAGGTTTTAAGTTGCGGAAAGATGATCAAGTTATATCTCACTTTCTATATATGGATGATTTGAAACTATTTGCCCCCAGTAAATTACAACTGACAGCGTTACTAAAGGTGACTGAAAACTTTAGTAACTCTATAAAGATGGAATTTGGTGTAGACAAGTGTGCAGTCATGCACGTAAAGAAAGGCGTAGTAGTAGAATCTGAAGGAGTTGAACTTTCAGATTCAACTAAACTTAGATCTCTTTCTGCTGCTGAAACCTACAAGTATCTGGGTATATCACAGTCATTGGGAATACCTGAGTCTAGTGTGAAACAGGCATTGCGGGACCGATTTTTTGGCCGCCTGAAAAAAGTACTTAAAAGTCTTTTATCGGGCGCTAACAAGATACGCGCCTGCAATAGTTGGGTTATACCAGTTCTCACATATTCCTTTGGTATGCTCAGATGGACTCAGACTGAACTAGATGCTATTGATAGGCGAGTTCGTACACTGATGACTGCATTTCGAATGCACCATCCGCGGTCATCGGTAATGAGATTGTATATCCCGCGAAAGTTTGGAGGTCGTGGTCTTTTAAACATTAAGACCCTACAAAATCGCGAGATATACAACCTCAGAGAATATTTTCTTCATACCGATGTAGAAGTGCATCGTAATGTTGTAGCAGTGGACAAAGAACTTACTCCGCTCGGTCTGGCTAAAGAGAACTGGCGCAAACCTGTAGTACTCAGTACTAATGATCGCACGGAGGTATGGAAGGGCAAAGAGCTCCATGGTCGGTTCTATCGGGCCCTAATTTTTTTTTTCAAATGAGTTATCTTCAGAAAGAATAGTTTGTAATGTGATAACTTTATCAAGTACTACTTTTCCTAAATAATTTTCAAAACTAAAATTGAGATTTTTTTTGTCAAATCCCAGGACACCGTTTTTCATTACGTGCTCTAATTTCATTGACAATTTATATTTATATGTTTAATATAAAGATCTAATGTTAACAAACACTACCAGGGATCTCAGATTCGTAGTTTTTTGCTTTTCTATGGGAACACCATACAAGCTGGTCAAACATCTCCTAAGATGAAATAATTTAAAATATACATAAGTTTCCAATTATTCGTCGTCCTTTCTACAAGCTAATTTTAAACAAATAGGTACGTTTAGAAGTGTACTCCAGAAAAAAAATACGGGATCGTAGGGAAGTAATCGCTGTAAGGGAAAGAATCTCTACTTTATATAAGAAATTAATGATTCAGCAACATTAGAATTGCTTAAAAAAAAAAACAATAACATTTTCCCGAATCGGAAATTGATGAACTTTCATTAGACTTTCTTTACAGGTGGATATTACACAATAGAACAATCTCATAGTAGGTTGAGAATTGTTGTACTCAATAGTGTACTATGGGCTGGTGGAGCGGCAAGAACTGATGGTCCTCACAGGGGAAGAGCCCAGTGGGAATGGCTGGAGCAGGTGCTAAGTAAAGCTAGGAGAAGAAACGAAATGGTAAATAAAGTTGAATAGTATCTTGTGATAAACAAATATACGTATAACCTAATAGGGGGTCCGATGCTCATACACACATAATTTCCTTGGTGTTATGTTTTCTTAAAGTTTTTTATATTAGAAAAAAATTCACAGTTGCAATAAAAGGAGTTAACAAAAAAAGGTTTTGTTTAAAATATTCAAAGAAATGTCGTACACTCCAGGTTTATTTAGTTGCTCACGCGGGTCCAGGTGTAGAAGAAAGGCAAAACGCCGGTAGCTCTTCTGCAGCGGGTGGAGGGGAGCTTACCCCCACTGCTAACGGGAGGCTGGTGCACGTTATTAGAGCATTCAGCGATGTGATCGCTGGTCAGTTCTACGGGCATCGACATGCTGATACTTTCAGACTTATTTATAGTGAAGGTTAGTTTCAGATTCTTTGTTTTGAATCCAGGAAAAGATTGGTTGGAATATTTAATGAAAATATAAATCAAATTCATTTATATTATATATACATATTTATACATACATAAATATAAACAATATTATTTATCAATTTAATGTTCAGATAGGGCTTAGACTTGGACTTCTACTGAAGACATTGCTTATACTCCCCAATCCATCTGTATAATCAATTTAACTTTCCTTCCCTTGCTATCCACCCTTTACTGTATATATACTCCAAATGTTCCCATCTAAAAAAAAAAAATTGTTTAATATACGTAGATAAATTAATATAATTATATAAAAATTATATCTGTCAAAATATGGTTACGTTACAGAACTTAATGTATAATTATAGTTTTTTAACAAAAAACAATTAAAAGTTATTAAAACAAAGCAAATGAGCTCAAAAAGTACGAATTTACAAAAAACCAAGAGTTCTACTGACTTCTTTATAACACCATTTTTACCAAGGTCCGATCTGTTCGACTTGCTAAAACGAATAATATGAACTCAAACTCGAGAGGTTTATTGGTGGGTATTGAAGAGTTCCACTACGCATCTGATCCCATCATCATCATGAGACAACTTTCATGATTTCAGATTTATTTATTTACATCTAAACTACATCATACGTGCAAAATTTCATTCTGGTACGTCAGTTAGAAGTAACTTAAAATTAACTTCCACCACTTGCTTACATAATTAGTTGAACTAGTATAGCTAATAAAAACGTGATCATTAAAGGACTTGAATACAAAAAAAAACATTACTTATCCAGTAAAATAACATGTAGTAAGAATGCAAAAATATTTCAGGGGCACCACCACTAACACACAAAATTTTAAAAAATCCCATTAGTTTAGTTAATGAATCAATAACCTACTCTAACAACAAGCTTTTATATTTATCATTTAGATCATTAATGGTATAGAAACATTCCCCACAAAACTAAGTAAAAGTCATGAATCATTTAAAAATCTTTCATAGTGAACAAAACTAGTGCTATGCTGTTATTTGAACAACGCTTAGTACCCTATTTTTATATGAAGGCGAGGCTAGTATTAAAAGGAAATGTAAAATTGCAGTCGATAGACTATGTTAAGACTATAAGCTTTTCAAAATTACATGCTTCCACACTAAATGACCTAAAAAATGGCTGCAATTGTCTCATAGAATAAACAACTTTTGTGTACGTTTTAAATCTTTAAGAACTCATCGATTCGAGTAGTGTAAGTTTCGTTTCTTAAGTAGAAATTGCAGTAGTAGGTGTGATAGTTAACACTTAGGAAAAGCTGTAATTGCGATCAGGTGTCTGTTATAATTCTGTAAATATTTATATTTGCCATTATTTTTACATTAATTTGTAGCGGAATTAATGGTTACTGGACACCAACATTTCGCAATGAAGATCAAATATTATTTGAAAATTTATTAGAAAAATCGAAATCAAAAATAAAAATGGTAATAATTTTAATTCCCAGGTAGACCGGTTTCGTGGGCGCTATTGGCTCCATCAGTAACGCCGAGAGGTGCAGGCAGTATATCAAATCCAGGATTGAGACTTTATAAATTTGACTCTAATAATGGCAAGGTAAGCTGCGATTTTGTTGGGCATGTGTAGCATAAGTAAATTGAAAGGAAACTCCTTGTTTATTTGATTTATTTCTTTAAGGTTTTGGATTACACACAGTATTACTTAGACGTAACAAATACTAGAGGGGAGCCTCATTGGTCGATAGAGTACAATCTCACACAATATTATGGGCTGAGAGAAGTGAGTGCAGTATCCTTGGATGCTCTAGCTGAGAGAATACGGAGTCATAATGACCGTGGTGCTTTTGCAAGGTTAGTAAGGAAAAGCCCTTACTATAAAATATAATGATGTGTAGATAACATTTTAAATTAAAAAACTAATTACATATATAATGTATAATAGAGAATTATTGATAGGCAGCTGCATTCCAATGATTCGTGATCCATTTCCTGTGTAAACTACAAAGTAGTTTCAAAATGTGTTTTACCATTTTATCTGTATCATATTATTTTATACATTATTTAGTTACTCTAATGACTACTTTAGTTATTAACAGTTTTTATTTTGACAGGTATTTAAATGCATTGCGTGTTCGACACGCAGCAGATGTATCAGAATGTGACACGGCGTGTGTGCACGTCCACTTTTGTGCAATAACACGCGCCGACTACCACGAGTTTCGATCGTGCGTCCGCAACCCAGCATCAGCGCTAGCATCGCGCGCTGCTCAAAACTCAGCCGCCATCTTATTGTACGCCATCTTGATTCTAGTAACGTCATAGTTCAATTTGTGAATGTTTGTAAAATATGGTTCAAATTATTTCTTGTCACGTTTACCTAAAATATTCAGCGTATGGTTGATATTTCATTAATTTATTTAATCCGGATAAATAAGAATAAATTAGAGTCACATAGATTGTTCATTTTTGTTTGAACGTGACATGAAAAAATTGTAGTTAGTTACTTGTTATTGTTAATTTTACCTCAAAGGCTTGTTCCTTTGATTATTGTGAAATATATTATTAAATGCTTTCATTTATACGATAGGGAAGGATTATAAATCATAATTTAGTGTAATTAGGCATTGTTTATTGTGATCCTCGTCGCTAATTTGATTGTGATATATTTAATTACCATTTTTGTATATAACGATAAGTGAACTGAATCAGTGTAAGTAAATAAAATTTAAATATTTGATATTGTTTTTTTTATGTCAGTTACTATACATTTATTTGAGTAGAAAATAAATCACCCACAACAACACTGTAAGGTCTGTATACTGTTATCAACACTAGTAAGGAACTAAGCTGACACTGACACTATAAAAATCTCAGAAAAGTTGAACTGTACTTGCATCTGCAGCGTCACTTATCCAGCACAACTTGCAAAATCTGAAATAAAACTGTGAGAAGTAAAAAAAAAAACACTTCAGAAATTAGCAAAGCGAAAGGCATGAATAAAAAATAAATAACGATGTAAGAGTCAAATGTATGCTTAATTTAATTATGTATGCTTTAACATTAAATCAAATGCCCATTATTATAAAAATGTATAATATTTATGCATCAGTTATATCAGTTCTGTATAATAACACCATTATGTACAAAACAAACATACCTAAAAGGTAACTTTGATCTATAAATTTTAGTAACAAAAGAAGTACCATTTAAAAATATGAAGTCGCTTCAAAAATTAGTAAAGAACACACGGTTGTCTCCAAACGGATGAACAGATTTTACTGAATTATACCTAAAAACACTTTCGATAAAGTAACATTAAAAAAAAAAAACAGTCCATTGCTTGAGAAACTATAATACGACAGACAGACACAAACACGGAGATACTCATGTTAAATTTTTAACATCTTTCCTTTTTTGCATCTTGGGTTATCAATTTGAATATATGCGTTAGCGGCGTGGTTGAAATAATATCTGAGATGCTGTAATTATCCAGATTAGATTATATTACGATTATGACAATCAGACAATGAATACAGGCAGTTTAAACAAAAGACCTATTTAATTTCTAGTAAACTGCATAAGTTGTGGTTGGCAAAACGTGGGCGTTTGATACTTCTGTGCCTACCTATTCAGGGTACCTCGTTTGTAAACTGAATTGTATCGTAATTCATCTTTCATTCTATCCACGAATTCTACGTAATTCGTTTTTAATGACATATGCAAGCAACGCAAGCAAGGCATGTAGAAAGGAACAACAAATTTTAACATTGGTTTTGATATCATGTGTAATATTTTTATTAACTCTAATTGAAATTGGTTAAAATTGGAAATTAATCAAATATTCGACTGTACAAATACAAAAATGTGGTCAAATGTCAAAAAGGTATTGTGTTTTGCAATCTCAAACTTTTATAAGGTCTAACAATAAAAAGTTTAATGAGTTACAATCGTATTTAATTAAATATACGGTTTTACACATAACATTTTATAGTGGTAGAGCCATGCTTAAGCACGAATGGGCCGGCTCGACCGGTGCGATACCACGGCCTCACAGAAAACCGGTTGTGAAGTAACGCTTGCGTGGCATATCCCCGAAATGAGTGAGGTCTCCGGAGGCCCAAAATCCCCCACCCCCCTAATGATAGCGCTGTTAACGAAAAGGATACCCCAGGGGGGTACCAGCGCTAGCGTTGGAGAATCCCCCCTGGACGTCCACCCTCAGTACGGATTATGGCAGGCATATTAAGGGCAGTGCGTAAAACGCTTCTTTCCCTCGACGTTCATAAGTCCAGTGGGCCCGATAGAATCTCTCCTATCGTGCTGAAGACGTGTGCTCCAGAGTTAGCACCGGTTTTAACGCGCCTTTATCGGCTTTCCTACTCTCTTGGCGTAGTCCCGAACTCATGGAAGACAGCTCTAGTGCACCCAATCCCTAAAAAAGGAGATCGCTCGGATCCGTCCAACTACAGACCCATAGCCAACACCTCCTTGTTCTCCAAGATAATGGAATCCATTGTTAACTGCCAGCTCCTCCGGTACTTAGAAGACCACCAGCTCCTCAATGATCGACAATACGGCTTCCGTCAGGGTCGTTCAGCTGGTGATCTTCTCGTATACTTGACTCACCGGTGGGCACAGGCGATCGAGACCAAGGGGGAAGCGTTGGCCATTAGTTTGGACATGGCGAAGGCCTTCGATTGGGTCTGGCACAAAGCGCTCCTTGCGAATCTTCCTTCCTATGGCCTTCCCGAGAAACTGTGCAATTGGCTCACCAGTTTTCTTACAGACAGAAGCATCAAGGTCGTTGTTGACGGTGCATGCTCCGGCTCGAAGTCTGTTAATTCTGGTGTCCTACAAGGCTGTGTGCTATCAGCCACGCTGTTTCTTCTGCATATCAACGACATGCTGCAGATTAGCGGCATCCATTGCTATGCAGACGATAGCACGAGTGATGCCCTTTACACCGGCCGCGCTAACATTTCTCGGGTAAACGTCATCGAAAGCCGATCCAAACTTGTGTCTGAAATCGAAACTTCTTTATCAAAAGTTTCAGATTGGGGTCGACTTAACCTAGTCCAATTTAACCCCACGAAGACACAGGTTTGCGCGTTCACCGCAAAAAAGATGCCATTGGTCGTATCACCTCAATTTGAGAGCACTTCCCTAACTGCATCAGCCAGTATCGGAATCCTTGGCGTCGATATATCAAGTGAAGTCCAGTTTCGCGGTCACTTAGAGAGTAAGGCCATATTAGCCTCGAAGAAGCTTGGTGTGCTAAACAGATCGAGACAGTATTTTACTCCGGCCCACCGCCTGCAACTTTATAAGGCGCAGGTTGGGCCGCACATGGAATACTGTTCTCATCTCTATGCAGGTGCACCCCAGTACCAACTTCTGCCTCTTGACCGCATTCAACGGAGAGCGACTCGCATCATCGACTGCCAAGATATTTCTGATCGACTTGACACCTTGGCGTTGCGTAGAAATGTAGCTTCACTCTGCATCCTCTATCGCTTGTATCATAGGGAGTGTTCAGAGGAATTGTTCGGACTTATACCGGCTGCTGGTTTCCGCCATCGTCCTACGCGACAAAATATCCATCCCCATCACCTGGACGATTGGCACTCCACCACTGTGCGCTTCTCCAGAAGCTTTTTGCCTCGCACAACCAGCTTATGGAACAAATTGTGCCTGCCGTATTTCCGAACCGATACGACCTTCAAACCTTCAAGAAGAGAGCGTACCTCAACCTAAAAGGCCGGCAACGCACTTGTGACTCTTGAGTTGCGGGTGTCCATGGGCGGCGGTAGTCACTTACCATCAGGTGACCCGTCTGCTCGTTTGCCCCCTATCGCATAAAAAAAAAAAAAACTTCGTTCAGAAAGGTCTCCTGTCGAGACCGAAACTAGTAGGGCATCCCCGAAATCCACACGTGAGTAAAACCGTATATTTAAATAAATATTTATATAAAGTGTATAGGTCGATAAGGTTATAGGTTATAATATTTACTTCAATAAAAAAAAGAAATACACAAGCCAAAGTCATTCTGTAAACAGGCGCTAAAGGTATCATCCAATTGTCACAGCGAACAAAAACATTCCCATTTCTATATACTTTATTAAACCTTTGAATATCTTTCCAATAACCAAATTCAATATTCATATTCGAGTATTCATATGAATATCTTTCTAAGGACCATTATAGTATTACTAATCTTTTCGGGTGGCCCTAAAACGGCTGACAAAAATGGGTCATCTGTACCTTTCCTTGAAAGGTTCTGCACCTAACATACCTTGAACCAAAGGTTTCACTTTTGTTGTGGGGAATGGACGGGCGTGTTATAAAGTAGGGGTCGATGTAAAATGGTCATGAATACGTAGTTTATACCGTATGAGTACCCCTCGATGTACGGAAGGGTTAAGTTCGAAAAGAAAAAGTAGTAAAATGGTAGTAAGCATTTATGTGTTGCGAAAGGAGGCATAAAAGGAGCATGTTACTCTGCAGACCTTTTGTCGCGTTGAGTGACATTTAATGCGTATAAATAATGATCAGTACATTGTGTGGTAAATATTGCTTCTACATGTTTGGTTATCATATGAAGTTATAGGAGTTGCTAGGCTGTATTGTGAAGTAAACTTCTATTAAGCTATATTTCTATCCTATCTTCTGCGGTTTATCAAGCAATTTGACGAAAGAAATAAGGGATTTCTGAACTGTTTAGCTGCAAAATGTTCTTAAACCTCATTTAGAGGAAAATCACGTATCGAAATGTCACTTTGTATGAGTTTCTTTAAGTTACTAGCCTCATTTAGCAAAAAGGAGAATGTTTTCAATTCTTTCTTAGTTTGATTTCTCGTTTGTTACCTCATAACTCTGTAATTTATTAACCAATTTGTATAATGTCTATATGGCCTGCCATATAAAAATTATTCAAATTGGGTAATATGCTTTTCATACATAACATATTCACAATAGTTAATTATTCAATATTCAAAAGAACTGTTTTAGCGTACCGTACCCAAAGGTTAATAAATAAAAAATAAAATAAAATAAAAACGAGACCCTGTTACTGAGACTTCGCTGTCCGTCTGTCTGTTCGTCTGTCACCAGGCTGTATCTCATGAAACGTGTTAGTAAGACAATTGAAATTTTCATGGATTATGTATTTCTGTTGCCACTTTAACAACAAATACTCAAAAATAGAATAAATAAATATTTAAGGGGCTCCCATACAACAAACGTGATCTTTTTGCTCGTTTTTGCTCGATATTGATAAGGAACAGGTAGACGCTTGAAATATTCAAAGAATATCTAGTTATATATTCACTTAAAAAATATATAATTAAATTAAAATTAAAAAAATGTTTTTATAGATAATGGTTCGCAGTCCTTCGTCTCGCACTTGGCCAGTTATATTTACTGAATTGGTAGTAATTCTAAGCTAAAAATAAAAAATATTAATAATAATTCGTGATAGTTGTATGCAAACCTTGGTATACTTTAAAAAAATTGTTATATCTAAGTGGTGTTCAAATTGTTGAGGTCAAAGTACTTACCAAGGAGGATACCTTGGCCGTTATAATTATTAGGGTCCACAAACTAAGGAAGCGTGGAGGTCCTTAATCTTTTACACCTATTGTATAAAAAAATCTTTTAAAAATGGCTAAATGTGGGTGTTAAATACACCTCTGCCTACATGTTAGGGGATACTGATATGAGAAATATTTATGTGTTTATTTTATTCCTTTAACTTCAACAAATATTTAAAATGTAATCTAGGTCAGGTTTCTGGCTAGGGCTCTGATACAAGGCAAGCGCAGCAACCTATTTTTTATTTGATAGATCACAGCATACCTACTAAATAAGTAATTAATTGTTCCAGTCAAGAAAATAGTTGATTGCTATCAATACACCAGATTATAAAACATTGCACATAGGATTCTAATCAATATATGTTTGTTACTCAACCGATCAACATAAAATTCTAAGTACATACTGGCAGAGGTACAAAAAGGCAGATGTACAAAGAGGTCAAAATAGAGGGTTCAAACAGAAAAACTGTTCCCGAGGGATAAATAAATACCTCAAATTTACTTCTACAGTAAACAGAGTTGGCCATTGGAAACACGTTATTACCGCACATCAGCAATAAAACATTGAAGAGGAAAGAAAATCAGTATTAACATCAACTTAATTAATTAGTTAAATATATTTTACCAGAAATACGTGCAGTCCGCATTTTATTTTTCAACTTTTCAAAGCAAAACCTCTCAAAACCCTACTTCAATAGGAACATTTATTTATTACTTTTAAAAGTGACCTTACTGAGTTTTGTAATCCAATTCATTTAAGAATTAATAGAACGAATTCCGCGCTTGAAGGGTCTCATGGAATTCAACTTGGAATTAAATTAGGTTCCTAATGATCTAACAAATGGACCTTTATTGCGGCCTGGCATTTAACGTTGACCCCTAAAAGTATTATGAATAACGTAGTCTTTTTCTTGTTTTATATAGCATTTTTTTAGTATTATGAAAAGAAAATAGATCTTAGTATTAAAAACTGGCTTGACTGCTCCGGTCTGAAGAGTTTTAACCCTTATTTATTTATGTTAAGACAGATGAACAGACGGGTCAACCAATGGTAAGTGACAACCGCCGCCCATGGATACTTGTAACTCTAGAGCAGTAAGTGTTATGCCCACTTTTGAGGGAGATGATGGGAGTGGAAAGCAAGGGGGAATTTAACCACCGGTACTCTCTCATTATTATCCAGCTCTCCCATTACTTGTCAACCGGTTTTCTATGATGTTACAAAGCCTAAAACCTTTCTAAAAAAATATATACGCATAGAATACAAATAGAATTATTCAAATGTGATTGACAGTTGCATATATCTACGTGTTTAACCAATTAAAAAAAAAGCTTAATTATATTAGTCTAAATATATGACGTACTAAATGACAAATTAAAAAGAAAAGAAGGTGTACGTTTTATATACGTACGTATAAGATTATCATCCGAAATATTACAGAGCTGTATTGTTGGCGTGAATAGTCTGTTGAGATAACTCCGAATTCGTGTAAGTAAAGTTCTTAATAGAGTATACTCAGATACCAATTGTACCAATGTCATATTGCATAGAGTATACAAATCAGCATATGTTTTACCATAACCGTAACCAGCACAACCATTCATAGAATATTTATATACTCAATGGACCAAACAACATACAACACAAAACCATAGAGATAATAAAAAGAAAATCAACTTTTATTTACCCATTTAATTCTGTTTCAAAATACAGAAGAATTAACTGTCAGCTTAAAAATGTGGTATTAAATGACGGTTGTCGTCATTTATTACCTTACATACCACATTTTTAAGCTGTAAGCGAAATGGCAAAAGATAATAAACCAAAAGACTGCAAATATGTATAGCCGTGCACTAGAATCCAGTGCACTGACGTAACCGCGTAGCTTCGTAGCATGTATTGTGCTGTGACCTCCAAAGGTTTACGATATTTCATCTAACGTGGCATTTTCATCGCTACGCTGCCACGGTATTCAAGCTATCTTTTTCGTTCTCTATGATGTTTATACGCTTAGAGTTACGTTATTTTACTTTAAGCGCTGAATCACGCTAAGAGTTATGTTTTAAATAATTTGAGGGTTTATTACGATATTTTAGACTTTTTACATGACTGCACAAGAAAGACGGTTATATTTTTTTATGTATTTATATACATATGTCTTAAAGACTTAATTATTAATTCTTTATGTAGGTTACAGAAAAATAAAATTTAATATTTTGTCAGTTACAAAAAGATTAACGATAATTATATTGTTGCATATTAAATATAATGAAATTTAAATATAGTGGTTTTCTGTAGGGTACATTATTATTAAAGTGGCTTTACTTAGAACATAATTTCGCTCTAATAGATAACTAACATTTAATTAATGTAGTTTATAAGCAATCGTTACAGTCATAATTGTTTTTAATCTACAGGTTTACTATTACTAAGTTAACTTTAAGGCTTTTAAATTGATACTATATAGATGCATACAACTTTGGCAATTCATAAAAAATATCGTAGTCTAATAAAAAAAAATATATAAAGACTATTACTAAGCTCGTTCGTAATAAAGCTGAAAATGGAACGCCAGCCTTAAAAAAACTGTGGTTCATTTGTTTACTTTTCGAGTCACGAGGCAAGACCGCAGTGGGCGAACATAAAATCAAATTAGCCCACTAATAAACCAAAAGCAATCCGCTTTTACCGGCCAATTTAATATGGCCGAATTGTGGTGCATGCTCCCTACTAACTTTTTTTTTAGTAGAATGGATTATAGGACACGTACAACGTGTCTGCTTTTCTGTAGTCTGTTCTGTACCTAACATACATATTTGTGTTTGGAATTCGAAAACACGGGGCTTTTTTAAATTGTATGTTTTTTAACAATGTTACATGGCCTTAAAACGAATAGTAATAGGATGTTTTTTGACACTCTGTGAGGCCTTAGAATAAGTCCAATCGAGCTGGCAGGCCGGTTTCGTGTGGTTATCGGAACTGAAGATGTATTCAAAATTTTATCTAAAACAATCTTGAAAGGGGGGTAAATACATCGTACAAGGTTTTACTCAAACGAAATTGGATGTTAAATAGAGGCACACTTAAGGCAGATACAAATATATCCTGATGGACTAATGAACAGATAAAAAAAAGCAATAATAACTATACATAATATACTCAATCACTGAAGTCTACTTAAAGAATGCGCCTATATAGTGGACGTAGGTGTGCGGTGGGCAGTGTTACGTGAAATACCTGTACACATTCTTGTTTCAAGCTCTCCACTTGGAGAGCCTTAAACAAGACTGGAATGTGTTTCAATACCTATATGATATCAAACCACTACCTGCTTTCTAAAACTAATATATGAAGAGGATGTACATAAATCAGTATAGTTTAGGATAGTAACAATTAAAAGTAGTTGTTACCCTAAACTGGGTATCATATATGTTTGCTTGAATTGGTATCTCTGAACTGAAAAGCCATTTCATTCTGTAATGGAAATTGATTAGCCACTACTAGCGACAAAATATCACATACGAGTACGTTCATTTTTATTCGGTCGTAAGTGAATGAATTGATTATTACGTAACGGTTTTGAATGAACCAATTGAATAAATATAGTCTCATTCGTTCGTTCGGTGTTTTCGCCGCCTATTCTAATAAGGTTGTATGAAAGTGGTTATCCAGGTGATTCTGTATTGTTTTCTATCGCTCATGTCAAGGTTAAGAACATATTTTTTATTCAGTATTTGTTTTATCGGAGTGTACCACTTGCCAACCAGAATTATATAATAGGTCGTGGAAAAAGTCTTTTTGAATTTTGTGTGAATAAAGTTGAAGAAAAACCTCTTAAATATACGACATTTAGAAAAATAAAAAGGTAAAAACACTTTCCAGCCATTTTTTCAATTGGTTTTCTTTAAGGCAAAATTAGTAAATCTAACAAAGAAATTCGATATATTATTAGGTTTAAAAAAAACAAATGATTTTATGCAGTCAGTAAGTCGCAAAAAAAAAATCGTCTTTAGTCAGTGCCGGTCGGAGGCAGCGGGAGAATGCAATGGCGATTCTCGCTCCCCGATCATAGACAAGCAAAGGAACCCTTGGGTGGTTTTTAGTCGGTAAGAGTCTGACATCCATGAGCATCTTCCACCCCATCAACAAAAAAAAAGCGTCTTTATTACGAGAATTTTGATATCATAGATTGCTCTGGTTGCCTTATACGGATCAAGTCAGAAAGAAAACAACGACGAAAGGTCTTGAATTTGTATATTAAATAAGAAGAAACTTTTGCCCCGACCTTCTATACCAAAAAAAAAAAAATAGAACTGACGAAATAAACTGATAACCCCCGCAGTTAAATTTATATGTACGTGAAATGTAATATACAAATGTACGTACGTACATTTTAGTAAACAAAGTGCATGCTAGGTAAGAATTGCTCTACGAGGCTCTATTCCAGTTGGTATTTCTCAGTTACTGCAGTACTCATTTATAAAAAAACATGTATAACGAAAACGTAAAGTGTGGCTACCGGTATTGTCCTATGTGGGTGGCAAACCAATATACAACGTACATATACATATAGGCCTGACTGTTTGGTTCACCACCGCGCCAATTAAGCGGTTGAAATAATGTAGCTGACAAAACAGTCTAGTAAGTTTTTTATTCATATTCTTTGATATGAAATTCTTGAAGTATCTTGCAATATCAAGCCTTAAATGAGGCCTAGTACCAACGTCAGTTAAGGTTTTCATTTAAAAACGGCTATATCAAGGGCATCAACTGCTATTCTATGATACATTTACGAACTTCTTTTACCATTCTATTTTCTGCAGACAAGTTGTATTTTAAGGATCACTTTATTTGGCTTTCATACTAATAAAGAATAGATTACACAACTTACGTAATAATTATTTTATGGTTTCCATGACAAACGAGTCCTAGAACTTTCTGAAATCCTTGAAAAAACTTCAATCAGTCGTTTATTTATTTTATGAATATGGGTATAAAACATATATGGGTCAATGGACGGCGGTTGTCACTTACTATCAGGTGACCCGTCTCTTCGTCTGTTCCCTATAGAATAAAAAGAAATTAGGTTGACGGACTTAAGTATGCAAATATGTCTAAATTTTGTTATTTAAATAATATAACAATTATTTTAAATTGTTTGATACGTAATAAATAGTAAACAACAACACACAACTCAGAATTGCACAATATTAACTATTAGACTGAGACTGAATACATTTGTCTTTCAAATAATTAGTTACACCATAGTATACTTTTGTATTATAATAAAATAGTTTTTAGTTTACTTTTAAACTCGTGTAGATGTCAAGTAAGACATAAATCAGATGGCAGTTTATTAAAGATTCTGGGTGTCTTGCAATGCCGATGCCACGGAGATGTTTAAACAACTGCATGTTTTTTTTCTTGAAGTAGCGACTTCTAAAATGTACAAACTTGGTAGGGGTAAGGGAATTTAGAATAATGAAATGTGATTTACATCTATCTGACCTTTGTATTTTACAATTGGGCCTAATACATTGTTTTTTGAGCTTTGCCATGTAATTTAAAAATCTGAGGAGTTTAACCAAAACATAATTCCATAACGTATAATGCTTACGCATGATATGCCGTTACTCGAGAAGGGACACTTATTGTCTAAGTCAAAATACATTTTCTATATACACAGGGTGAAAAAAATAAAATATATAAACTATAAATAAATGCATTAGGTATATTTCTGCATCGCGGGGGCTTTACAAACATTCAATCATCGGGCACAAAGAAGACCCAGACTCGGGATAACTATTTGTGGATAAATGGCGAATGGATTCTAGAATCTGGATTTTTGACAGTTATTTTTGAAATACAAACTTAACTTTGCAGTCCTCCCTCATATATTGACCTAGTTTTCGACCGCAAAATGTAAGTTTGTAATCGCAAACTATTTTGAATGTAATAAAGTAAAAAATAAAAAATACTTAATTTTTATTGTTACTTGTTATGTAAGACCTTGCTTCAGGCAAAATTTCATAATTCTATGTAAAAGGCAAGTATCCTATAGGTTTTGACTTCGATTTGTTTTGATTGTTTTGATCCACGAAATGTTCCCTTTGGTTGAAATTTAAGGCTTTAATTACCCAATATATTTTTTTACAGCTTCAAGGGACAGCAGTAGGGCACAATGTGTTACATATGTTATAAATACACGTGGATAGGATTAGTGTGCAATATAATAGGGAGCACAGATAATAATAATAATAATAATTTAATTATATTGCGAATATCATAGTTATTAAGTCAATTGACGTACATGTCAGACTTACTGTGGATTTTATTTCTGTATTTGATTTTTGTTTTTGAAATTCCCAAATAGTTTTCATGAATCTTAATGCGCTACTTACTATAGCTTAAAAATCAATACCAAATAATTTGTAATTACATAAAAAAATATTCACAATACACAATCGGTGTACCAGTAGTTTTTTGTACCTAGATTAACGTGAACTACCCAAAAATTTACATTTGTCTATCAATTATCACTTTTCTCATCTCTAACAATACCCGATACACTTCTGCAAAAAATCCTCGGTAATAAAACCCATTACCCGAGTGATGGTTGTCCTAGCCATTATTACAATACGTATTCCCAGGCGGCAACCAGTGACAGGGGTAGTGAAGCTATGAATATCAAACGCGATGGGAATACTTTGGCTCTCCCAAAGTAATTCTATAGCTTTATGACATAATAGAGGATAAAAGCTTTGGTTTACTTTGGAATATATTTACGTAAACAATAAGTATTAATTTTTCAGTGAAATGGAAATAATTTTTGTGATGAGTTAGAGGAAAAATCGTAAATACTATTTTATTTTCTTATTGATGCAACACATTCATATGTGTACTGTAATTTAGAACTGGCTATAGAGGTACAGTAGCTCACACTTACGCAGCCAACTTTCTTGAAATCTATACAAATAAATAAAATTGGAGTGTCTGTTTATAATATTAAAATAACCGTTTTTCACTAATTGCATGTGGATGCATACACGATGCATATACCAAAACAACATTTTTTAAAATTTCTGTCTGTCTGTCTGTCTGTTTGTTCCGGCTTATCTCTGAAATAAGATAAGATATTTCTGATCGACTTGACACCTTGGCATTGCGTAGAGATGTAGCTTTACTCTGCATTCTCTATCGCTTGTATCATGGGGAGTGTTCAGATTAATTGTTCGGACTTATACCGGCTGCTGGTTTCCGCCATCGTCCTACGTGACAAAATATCCATCCCCATCACCTGGACGATTGGCACTCCCCCACTATGCGCTTCTCCAAAAGCTTTTTGCCTCGCACAACCAGCTTATGGAACAAATTGTCGCCTGCCGTATTTCCGAACCGATACGACCTTCAAACCTAAAAGGCCTAAAAGGCCGGCAACGCACTTGTGACTCTTGAGTTGCGGGTGTCCATGGGCGGCGGTAGTCATTTACCAATAGGTGACCCGTCTGCTGGTTTGCCCAATATCGCATAAAAAAAATGGCTACACCGATTTTGGCGGGACTTTCAGTGGCAGATAGCTGATATAACAAGGAGTAACTTAGGCTACTTTTAATTTAGAAAAAAAAGGACCTCACGAAAAAAAATTATAACCAATTAAAATTTTATAATATTCGATTAAAAGAATTTCATTAAAATTATTATAGGTATTTCTTAAATACAAAATCTCGCCCGAGCATCTGTGTCTTTTATATAAGACCCAGGTTCGCTCCTGCGTGGAGTACTGCTCTCATCTTTGGGATAGCTATGCGCAGTATCTACTTGACGCTCTCGATCGGTTGCAGCGACGCGCAGTCCGTATTATAGACTGTCCTGAGGTCACCCAGTCTCTTGAGCCCCTGCAGTTGCGAAGAGATGTCGCCTCTATGGTAGTTCTCTATCGCCTACATCACGGGGAGTGCTCTGACGAGCTCTTCCAATTGGTCCCACCTTCTCCCTTCCTCTACAGGACTACACGTGCTGGCCTGAGGAGTCACCGTTTGCGAGTCGAAGATATGCGATCCCGAACGAAACGGTTTGGCTCTTCTTTCCTGTGCCGATCAGTGAAAGCCTGGAATTCCCTACCAGCGCACGTGTTTCCTTCGCAATTTGATCCCGGGTCTTTTAAGCGGGGTGTGAAGAAGCATCTCACCAGGCTGCCATAGTGTGGGTCACCATGCTGCATTGACTAGACATGCAATGAGGATGGTGACCACCACTCTTGGACTCCATTTATTGCTTACCATCAGGCAAAGTGGAGTCATTATGGTAGGCTTCCGAATAAAAAAAAAATTAAAAACTTATAGTAAACTGCGAACTGAACAATAATTTTTTTGTTAAATACCACGCGGACGAAGTCGCGGGTAACAGCTAGTAATAAATAAATATTAACATTATATACATATAATATATGAAACAGAGATTTTTTCTGGAAACTTTCACAAATTAGCTACACTTTAGGAGTACAAAAAATACGTAGTCTCGTCAATGTAAATTTAATTAATAAACTCAGCTATCTCTCTAGTTACTACTATACTACTATACTTACTCTGAATAAATGGTACGTTATGTCTTCGTATATCCAACGTATAACGAGACGGTGTGTGCAAACCTTAATTATTTCAAAATTATCGGCTGATTAGTAAAGACGTGAAAGTGTTACAAAATAACTACAAAACAAACTACTAAGTCTCGGTAAAAGTGAGTAATAAGAAGTAAAAAATATCGATGTTTTCTGCCTTTACATGACTTAAGATTTATATAGATATCAATTACGGGACCACTCTTAAAAAGCCCCTCAAACAAAAAATGTGCTAATGAATAGGCTACTTGCCTCATATCAAATTTTGTGCAAGAAAGGAATAAATCCTACGATATTAAGTCTAAGAAACCGAATTTTGTTTGTTTATTTGTTTTGTTTATTTTTTTACTAATACTACTACTACTTTTTACTATTTTTTTATATTTTTTATTTGAAGCACTGAAAACGCTATCGGCCATGATGTGACGTTGCACAGTACGTAAACAAACACACATCATTCGTATTATTTTTAAACCGGTAAAGTGAGAGTCTGACTCGCGCACGAGGGTGCCGAAAGCAAACGAAGTCATATGGACCTAATAACAAGTATAATCGACTCTAAAAAAGTATCGCTGTAACCAGTTGCTTACTGTTTTTGCACTTATAATAATAAATTGTAATTAGCTGTATTTATAATACCTTCCTTCCATTCTAATGCCACCCCTTAGACGGGTATTAGGGTCTTCCAATTTTAATTTTTAAACCTGAAGTGGAATCAATTCAACCTAAAAAGTTTTTTTGGTAATCACAAATGGCTAACATATCGAGAATGTTGTGGATTACCTACAACTTTCTACGTTTTTTTCGATATCTATTCGCATTCGCGAACAATACAATAATGATGATGTGGATGATGCATTTAGTATATTTTTCGTGCAAACGAGCAAAAGTCATAATACATATTAATATAAACATAAACTTGAATTTCGGAATTTTTATCCCAAAACATGGCTATACCTTCCTAATAGAATTAATTCAAATCATGACAAGTTCCATTTGAATCATTTACACATGTATACAAAAATAAAAAATATATTTTTGGGTTCAGTATGCTGCCTGCGTGACTGCCATCCAAACAAAGTTTTCAAAATACTTTCAATAAACAGAATTGTATTCGTTACATTTTCGATTATAAGTATAGATATGCTATTACTTATCATGTAACTGTAACGTTTACGGTGTTTGAGAGGTACATATTATATACAACTACATACTTATATACCTCACTCATAGTCAACGATCAATCGTTCGAATTTGAAAGCCAAAACAATAACTTTTTCTTCAAGTCCTATCCGGTCAGTAATAAATGAGGACTATTAAGTTAAATAATGTCAATCATACCAAAATTTAAAAGTTAAGTATGAATAATTACATGACAACACTACTACAGAACATCATATCTGATACTTCATTAATATGCCGGCTTATAGAATACATGAATATTGGATAAACACATGGAAAATAATATAGCTACGATATAGGTGTGAAGATTTAAGACTAGATTATACATACATATACTTTATAGACGATTTTTTATCTTGCGTAACAGTCGTTGTTATTGATGTTATTGAAAAAAAATATTATCCCGTAAAAGACAGTAGGATTAGCACTCACGAGTGACGTCATTGGTATTCCGCGTGTTTAGATACAATGTACAAGAGATAGAGGTAGAGCTTGTCGTAAATATATTATATACATCACAAAAAATTTTAGGCATTTTTCGCTACATTTTTTTTCCACCAGTTCATTAATTTGGTTAATTTCCAAAAAGATGAAAGATGTTAATAAACTTCATACACTAAATACATTTTGATTGAAATCGTGGAGCATTTTCAAGTTAGAGGATATAAATTTGATGTGTAAAAGCATGGCTCATTGAAATTACGAATAGAAGAATTGTTTCTTATAAAGATGTTTTATACTGGATCTGATTATGTTCCTACTTCTAGCTAGACTAGAGAGACTTCGGAAACAGTTAACTAAATATCACGAATCAATCGAACAATTAATATAAAATAATGGAAACTCGCGTTAACAGTTAACCCAATCACACATTATTGATAGCCCATCATTCATTCAGTGATTATTCAATCACTGATACTAATCTAACATAATAGAAAAAAAAATATATTTTTCAGTTCAATATCCTAATATTGTATACTCTATGTATAGAATGAACAGACAACAAACTCTCTTGATGGATTTATTGAATATAATTACAAATCCACAATTTTAAAATTATGCATATTCAAATAGTAAATCAAATATACTGAAAGTTATTAGAAAATGAAAAACGGAACGATATACCTGCCTGCAATATTATTATTGATATGTGGAAGGAAGAGATCTCTTCTTGAGATAGAAAAATATGAGATAGTCCGTATGACGGAGTGAGCTGGAGCATTATCGTAGTGGTGGAGGATCATCCTACGAGTATTTGGGCGCTGCTGTCTAACATTTTCCAAGACAACTGGTAAATAATGACTGACATAATAATCTGCAGTAACAGCTCTTCTATCTTCTATCTTCATCCATTGCTTCTTCATCATTCATCACCTGTGACGATATCATATGTAATATTCAAGTCACCTCCATACTTAGTTATTCCATAATTACTTACTTACTTACCATACTTTTCAAGCATTGAGCGGCAGCAATCTAAAAACAGGGGCACGAGGTGCGGCTTCGTAATGTAAAGCCAATCGAAATCTATCGTATTATTTTTGTTGAGTTAAACAGCAACACAAGTTGTATAGAAGATAGATAAAGATATAAGATAAAGGAAATACTTTTAAATTGCCGCCAAGTAAAATGAAATCAGAAATGACAAATGAACTCATTATAAATCTACTGATTCCCAAAGAGTATTGCCCAATCATAATTCAAAATTTCTCTTCTTACTCGTCTAATCTAAAAACTTTCAGTTTCATGCGACTCACGTATGCATAAAATGAGTTGGACGTATAAACTGTTATAACACATAGCTAAAGGTCATGTATTGATGTGGTTTAATGAATTCCTAATTTAATATAACGGAGCTGCGTGTGCACGTGAAGAGGGCCACGTTGGGGTCGCTTTTGGGGAGTCAGTTTTTGACATTCTCATTTATTTTTCATCTGTCTATTTAACACCCTGCTTAATATGTAATGTAATGATATTTCTTTATGTAGCTATTTTAATTATATTTTCGTACTAGTTTTATTTCTTTATTATAATTTTATTACTTTTGCCTAGTAGTTGAAACTGATGATAAGTTTCTGCTCCTCTTCACAGAGTTCTGGCGATACTCGTTACCAGAAAAAGATCCCTACACCAGTAATAAGGTTTGACTGTAACCTCCTGGACATCCCAAGTCGTTCTTTTTTTTTTCATTGAAACTATTTGGAATGCTCCATATAAACCTTACAGGCCTTGCTCTTTTTATGGTCCTGCATCTGACAAATGTTAAACAACTGCTTATAATGAACTGTACGATGCGGCACACTGACTTTCATCAGACGATCTACGAAATCGAAACTAATTCGAGCTTATAGGCCATTCAATACTTATGGCGTTATTAAGGTGCGCCAAACTACCCTTATAACATTCTAAGGGCAAAATCTACTCAAGAATATTAGCTTGATGTGATCTATTTAACATACGCGTAGATTACCTATAGACTAGTGAATTAATACATGTATTATAGAAGAGGGTGTTAATAAAGATAAACATACACAGACATACCTTTTAATTTGACCGACGTTTCGACCAGGTTGTACTGGCTGTGGTCGCAGACTGACTGGCTCAGCGGTGCACGCCCTCTGTCGCGGAAGTCATACGGTAGAAGGTTCTTCTTCCACCACATTTTGCCATGTACCATCACAAACTATACTAATAGTGTCCTTATTAGGTAAGTTATATCTCTATCTATCGTTTATAACATAATCGGTGTTAAAATTTTTGTGACATAAAAATGACGGCTGGTCCTTCCAATACATGACAATGGCAAAATTGTGGTAACTCCACAAAAGCCTTAAACCAAAAGTTGAAGTTGACATAACAATGGAGTAGGGTGATAAAGAGAACCATGATAGCATAGCAGCAGCTAAGAAGGTAGAGCTAAATGCACATTTTTAAAATCTCCATCCCCTCTATCACATGAAATAAATAATAAGAAGAAATCATGTCTGAAATCAAAACATTTTATCTATAAGAGACGCACTAGACATTATTTTACTGATAACTTGACAACGAATGTGGTAAACTCAAAACAATTTCTTAAGCGGTATGCAAAAAGAAATCACAGAATAATATTTTAACAATATTTTGATAAGCAGAATGACCGAGTTTATGCTCAAAGCTCTATAAAAGCTCCCCAACTATTATTATTAATACCAAAACAGATTACAACGTGGGCATTATTCTACTTCAGTGATGGGTTGGTGGGGTGTTAGCTATCAAAAGAGATTGAGCCATATTTTTGTGAAAAAGGTGTCAAAACATCGGCACAAGTAGGTACAAGTCTTGAAAGGGTGGTTAAGCCTGTTAAGAACGCCATGTCCCATAACCAAGAATGACTCAGCACTGTTATTTTTTTTTTAATATGATCTATGTTCGTTCGTTCGTTCGATCGTTACGTTCGATAAGTCCGCCATTTGTACATTATATAGTTGACACTTGTACTGTATCTATTGTATTTAACTGTAAGAATGGTGTACAAATAAAGAGTATTCTATCTATCTATTCTATCTATGGTCAGTTTTAAAGAGTTTGGCGTACTTTCGAGCATACCAAACTGCCAAACACGAAATTGACAGTGAAGAATTTTTCCATGTAGAGACGGGTCGTGTTTCTCTGACTTGATGAATGACCTATAAATTACATCTACAGTTTTTCAAAGAGGTCCTAATTTGAAATTTAAATATATTTTTTTTCGATTAATTCTAAAAATTTTCAGTGTGACCCACGTCTTTCCACCAAGACTATGTACAATATACGAACATGTTTAAATATGTAATTTATATGTATATATAATCAAATAAAGAGAATAATAATAATATTCTTGTATATTAGATATTGGCAAATTTAAGAAATTTGTGTTAAAGGTTATTTATGTAAATAATAAATTAATTTATAACGATTTTGCTTCTATGCCAAAGGTAAACTGATCGTAAAGGATATACAAATATAATATTTTAATTTCATACGTTCGATAAGTATAATTTTAAGTGTCTTTTGTAAAACCTTAATCTTTTATATATAATATTGAAAAGAATGTGTGGATATAATTTTTCAACCGGAGCTCGGTATCCTTTTCATCGGGTTTTACAAGCCATGAATCCGATATGATATTTCATTGGTAAATTTAGCGTAAACCACCAAAACGGTTTTCACTTGCACTCGCGTTTAGGTCTTGAAATTTGTATATGATGTTAATTTATTCACCATTCCTCGTGTCTTCTTTTGTTCCCCCTAAACTCAGTTTTTACTAAAAATATGTACTTATTCATATTGTTTCGAATCATTTATATTCCTTGCAATTCGGGTCAGGCAAATTACTATTATGTATATCAAAATAAACGCTTGTATTGTAATTATTAACCAGGATTTCACACGTTTTGGTTTTTATTTGTTCTCTTAATTTAAATCAAATATCTAATTTAACCTAAAATCTACATGATGTTTTAAACCATAGTAGACTCCCTAGTAACATAATTAACACCTCGCTAGTATTCTTGTTAATGTCTCCAGCGTAGATAAATACTTGTGTTGAATCCGCTCCTGATTAGAAATCTCAAATCTTAAACCTACTAACTGTTGATAGATGTTAGACTTGTGTATTTATATAAGTATGCTTCAAGTTGCAAGTTTATTAGAATTGACCTCGCAATAGTTGTACATGTACATTAAAAAATAAGTTAAAATTGTTATCTAATTTATCATTATTAATTGATATTAAGTACTATTATCATCACACTGAAAACGAGCTCTTTATTAATTTTCGTATAAAGGTATTTACATAATTAGTTAAGAATCTAAATCACAGACCGAACAGAGACTAAACCAGCTTCACCAAACGACAGAGCTCTAATGGCGAGATAACGAATAATCCGTACCGATGATCGCTACATCTCATTAATTATTAGTTGAACAATTAATAACAGATCGGTAGAAGTCCCAGCAACCGCCAGGTGTGTCAAATAGATTACATCTTCAAGAAAATTTAATGAATAAAGTTTTCTAGAGTAACGGCCTTTTGGAAGTTTAAGACGTACTATTGGTTCAAATGATGAATTATCTGAGAGATTACATTTAACTAAAATATCGTAAAATAACAAAATTCAATAGATGTAGAGAGAGTATGCGATTATCATTCTCAAACACTAGAAGGGTCTTTTTGATGATGAGGGATGTTGATGTTTACAATTTTATAAGACTCTTTAATGATTGTGCATTATTAATTTTATATTGGATTCGTTTCTAAATGGAAAAAGTACTTTGTACAGTCAGTCGACAGTTAACATATAGTCTCTTTAAACCCTTTAGATAATTCACGTTTTCTAGTTGCTAAAATAAATAATTAAAGTCGCCAAAACCCACCGAAGTGATTATTTTATCTGAAACCTCATTGAGACGCTTTTAGTAGAATTAACATTCTAAGCCCACCGATCCCACTCGCAAAGATGTTTAAATTATCTAATGAAATGAAAATACTTTGAGTTTAAATATGAACAGGATTTATAATTATTACCGGACATTGCTGCTATTTTACAGTGTAACGTGAGATTCAGAGAACAATGTATTGTACAATCAGATACAATATTTTACATATAAATACTTAATAACTAATGACAAGTACCTAAAATTGACGGTCTTATCTCAATTAGCGATCACTGCCAACAACCATTGGGTTTAGAGAGATATGTATATGTTTAAGAAGATCTGAAGGCTGCGATGTACAATAGAAACGTCTCCTGTCTAGATTCACAATCATTTGTAATAGGTACATAAATATACGTAGACATATACCAACATAAGATGTTATAACATAGATAGGTGTGTGTAAACATAATAAATACATATATACATAACAGGGTATCAGTGATAGGACAGTTGACAGACATTTTGAAATATGGTTTTATTTTTCTACAGAAACATGTGTTTATTTAAATAAGCTAAATCTAATGCGTGTTTTCGAGATTAAGATTAACTGAAAGTAACCATAAAATATACGCAAAACAAAAAAGGATATATTTACAGGACTACTTTCGAGGATGACTACTGTTTGGGCTAGATGCCGTTTTCTGCACTAATAAACTAAATTGATATTTAAAGTCTTATTTTTTATATTTAATTGTTATCAATGGCACTTTACGCTTTCGCATTATCATTATTTTTCAGTAGTAAATACTATTAAGAATAGAAAAAAATCACTTCAGACAAATTATTAAATTTATACGTTTTATGCGACTAAATCTATTACGAGTACAGTAGTCACCCTACATAATACAATGGCAATGAATTTCATGTAACCGTTGTCTGCACATAACACATTCTATCCAATTAATAGTTGATTAACTCTTTCCATAACTTTCTGAATATTATGCACATTCTGAATTTTTATTTTATGAAATCTGATTCATCAGAAACTCCTGCAGATTCTTCAGTTTCTTCTGCCCTCAAAATATTTTCCTTCTTCTGGATATTAGTTTCAGCTGGTCGTGTCTTCCTTGTGTCTTTTTTTTTTTTTTCAGTATTGTTATTTATATATCTTCTTAGCTTAGCGTTGTCGAAGGTATCCCAAATGTAGAAGGTATTTCGATAAGATTTAGATATTTTATCCAGAGCGACTCTTAAATTATATAACGTCTATTCAGCACGTGGACAAACGCCGATCTTTCTTAAATATTTATAAAGCACATTTAAAACAAAAGCTGTGTTTTAACATAGGGATATTTGTCCCTAGGGTCATCTATTAGACAAGAATCGAGGTATCTATATTTTTCAGTAGCGATAGATGACCTGATTTAAAAAAAAAACTGTAAGATCTAAAGCTCTACTTATTACTAATATTCAAATCACATAGATTAAATAAATTCAACTTACTTGTAAAATTAAAAAGTTACAAGCTTCCAAAAAGCAGTAGATTACGTGGTATAGTTATCCCACATTTAACCTACTACCAATTATATTAAGAGGAAATATAGTGTTCTTTCACTAGTTTATTGAAGTTAGTTAGCATACAGTATATTTACAATCCTATATTGCCGGGTGAAAACTGCTAGTTTGAGACACCCCCGCCTTCCCCTTCGGGATACAGGCATGACTGTGTATGACTCTGAAGAACGGTTGAGATGGCAAAACGGCAGCTCTTCGCGTGTCAAATGTTGTTCAACAAGCCACCAAGAAGAATTTCTTGTTTATTTTAAATTATACCTATACCTATACCCTTGTTTATTTTAGTGAATAAACATCATTACTCTCACTACAAATTATCAGATTTTTGCTATTTTAGTATTTAACAAAAATATATATACTAATAATATAAATATATATATAATACTATGCTGATTTTCAAGATCTTATGAAAAGTCACAGAGTGGTAAATCACCAGATATGTTACCTCATATCTCATCTTTATTTAGGATTTTTTTTAAAGGCACGTTAACTCTATTGTACCTTATAAACTTAAAATATAACATTTTATTTATTTGCCAGTCAGTCACTGAGGTTTTATATAATATTATCTTTGTAACAATATAGAAGTTTTTTGAACATACTGTATAAGCGTTTTTATAAAATTGTGGTCACGAGTCCGTCAAACAAGTTTCAATTAAAATCCTAAATAAGATTTTCTTAATTTTTTTGTTTTTTATATAATCCATCAGTAAATGTTGTATATCCTCAATTTTGTTACATTTATTATAGTATGGTGATTCTGACCTTCGCATTAGGATAGGAGCAAAGTTTCCTGATTAATAATATATTGTCCATATCGTAATACCTAAGGATAATTTTATATATCTTAGAGTAGGTTCTCTTTTCTCTTGTTTGTTAAGATGTCTCGTGGAAGTAATCTTTTCACTGTCAGAAACACATATAAGTTACTTCGTTACATCGTTACTTTAAAGACATATAAGTTACTTCTTCAAAGTAACACGTTTGAAGCCTTGCCAAAGTCGACTTGACAAGTCCTCTGCTTGAATCGTTACAAACAAAATTTATGATTATAGGAACACAATATATTAAGCCATCACTGGGCACATACTCAGCTTTTCAATCAAGAATTAAACAATTTAAGGATAGGTAATAATGATCTTTTGTACTTGTTTGAGTCCTTAGGTATACTTTAAGGAAGTACATATATGTATGTCTAATGTAAGCGGTGTAACTAATTGAGCCTCCAACAAACGTAATCACAATGTATTCTACACTAAAACAACATAGCATTAGAAATTTACTAGGGCAACTTGCTGCAAATCACGGAATCACATGAACAATGCCTAGGTATGTGAGGGCTATGTGGGGGTAAACACATAACTACAGATTTGAACTGCTAGGTCAACATGCTTCGTTTTCCGATACTGCGTAAATCTTACTTGTGAAGCCACATATTGAGCGGAAAACAAATATTAATGAAATCAAACTTGGCCTAACAGTTTACTGTCTGAAAAATGTGAAATGTATATGTTATACCAAGAAAACAAAAGTTTATGTTTTAGCGCTGATTTTGACAATTTCGGTTTATGAGTACTATCAGACATGTTTTTTCCGTTCACTTATTTATACTAGACTTTTCGGTATGTACGGCATTATTTAAGTAGTTATGAAAATAGTCATACATTAAAAAACTAACAAACGAAACTAACAAACTAACTAACTAACACTAAACAATTCACTGGATGGCACGGCGCGGCGATAACAGATGGGGGGATAAGGCGATGATGAGTATAAGAGGGATGCTAAAATCTGGTTTGTTTTTTTTTTTTAGTGATGAAGAGCTTACTGATATTCACATCTATGTATGTTTTCGTTCTGATTATATATTACGGATTCAATTTATCATACATTCGTTCAGGCCTAATTGTTGGGGTTGGATTAAAAGAATTTGATAAACGACGTCTTTCACAAAACCCGTTCAGGCTTTTAAGTGACATACTGTACTAATGTTTCTAGATATTAATAACTCTACAGTGATTGACTCGCTCTATAAATGAAATCAAAAATATACATGTATAATAATATATAAGGAATGTTTCGCACTCCTTCTGGTTTAGTGGCCTCAGTCCTTCGTCGCCAACAATAAATATGAACACAAACCGATCTGCGCCATCGCGTGCCGAGGCAACTTAATGGACTATTAGCAACGGTTTCATGTATGGAATATGTTAGGCTTGTATGTAGAATTCAATGCATGTCCCACGGATACAATTCTGATATTGACTGTACTGTTTTAAACTTAATGATTATATTATCTATACACGGAGTTAGGGAAACGCTTCCGAAAACGAAGACAAGCAATAGCACTAATGATACATTTGGTGATGGGATAGCAAAGAAATCGATTCAGATAAAAAAATCATCTTTTACAATGTTTTATTAGCACTATTCACGTTCCCTAATGTTAGTACAGCTAATACAGTACGATAATTTCATAAAAAAATACATCACTACTAAAAAACGGTTTGGGTTATAGAACACCCGGGGCCAAACAATAACAAACAAACATTAGTAACAGTTGAACAGCGCGAAGTGACACGTGCATTTATTTATAACCAGAAGTAAGCATATTTATTTTGTGTTTCTTACTTTAAAAATGACGGATTTTCATACAATCGGTGATCCCTTAATGTAATCCTATGCCTACAATATGAAAGGTATCAAAATGCCAAGCTTCATCGGTTTCACGCAGAGACTGCGTTCATAAATGAGTGTCAATACAAGTGGGTTTATATAGAGATTATTATGATTACAAAAGAGTTCGTAAGATATACTAAAAAAAAAACAAAACTGGCTTTTGTATGTATTGTAGGTTGAAATCAAATTACTAATGTATGTTAGGGCTTACAAACAAGTTACTAATAAAAAAAAAATATAGAAACTATCATGCGGAAAATAAACATTTCTATTATTATTTGAAAATTGCGCCATACCGCTTTGTCGCATTTTTTTTTATTAATTTAGCGCGTGTCATTTGGCATCATGATGTATTCTTAAGATACTTTATTATGTATATTTAAATCAGTTCAGGCATTTAAAATAATGATGAAATTAAAAACTCACAAAACATTCAACTCCTTTCAACAGTTATGTAATGAGACAGTTCGCTCATTGATACTTATCATATATTTAACTGGGCTTTGCCTTTTGCTACCTATTGACCTAGTTTATCGGTTTGAGTATTGTTTGTAACTGAAATATAATCTATTCCTTAAACTTAATTAAAAATCATAAGTCCTTGTACGGTGATTCTGGGATAGACCAATTATATATTGAAACTATCTTCTACTCGAAATTTGGTTCACACGTAGACAGACACATTAAAATAACAATATCTCGGTCAGAAGTAGTGTATGTACATTGAAATTGTCGTCACTAAAATTTATGAAAAGAACTGATTTCGCTAGACCTTAAAAATTTTAAATCAGTTTGTCACGTATATATAATATAAACATATGAAAGTTATTGATGAATTTGGTTTGTTTTCACTGTTATATTTTTTTCTGATGGGCCTTTGCCATTTGACTAACTAGACGATATTTGGATTAATCAATCTGTATACCCATTTAGCTAAGGGCTTGTACTAAGCACAATGATTTATTACATACGTCCCAACTTTTTGAGTTACAAATCGGCAAATTACTCACGGGACGAGAATACAACAGATGTGTCCTCTATCCTATACAATTAAAACTTTCGTCATTTATGAACACAAAATGGGTTCTGGCGTATGAACGAAAAAAATCATCCTAATACAATGTTTGGACAGTTAAGTAAACATAACAAAGGAACATTGCTTATCTACCTGTATACTTACTGGCTATAAAAAAAAAAACAGCTCCTAATTATCCACTCCAATTCGTACGGAAATCTGTTGGAGCTGCGGCTGTGCCAAAAGGAAAGTCATAACCACGCAACCACGTTAAAGCAAGCAACGGTTACGCAAAATATGTTCTGACTATTCAATGCTCTTAAAGAGTGAAGTACAATGTATGACTTCTCGATATAACTTAAATTTGGAACATATCTAAACTGGGAGAACTTCTCTCAAAAAGCTAGAGTTATATATCTCAATATCTCTAAATCTCAAACATTTGCTCTTAGTTTTAATTTGAAAGAATGCAACTCCCGCTGTTCACTTCTTAAAATTTGTAAATATTATGCTAAAATATTATGTAGATAATTGGAGGATGATCAACTTTGAAGGGAAAGTACAGGGCTTAAGACTCAGTCATATCCTACTTAAAAGCAAGACATCTTGTTTAAAATGTGAGATTCACTTCGTGAAGTCTTCAGCGCAGCAGAATGAATATAAACTTGAACATCTGCTAAATTCACAGGCCGAAGATCAAAGAGATTAATCCTAACTATCAAAGAAAGTACCACGCTTAATAATCGTGGTTGTCTAAGAATAGAAAGATATAACTTACTATTAAATTTAAGACATATTAAATGAGGGTCAAACTTAGTATGACTAGTTCTTGAAAATTAATAAATAAAATACTTTAAATATTGAGAGTACAGTACATATATAGTAGAGTCGCATAACCATACGAGTATACTTAGCTGAACGCCAAATAGTATATTTAACATGTTAAAATATGTGATTTCGTTTACGAAAACCATAAATTATGAATAAAAGGCCCCCGGAAACCAAAATGTTTCCCAATACAAGCGTAACCACGTATCTCATTTAGCTCAATAGCCTTATCAATTTATGTCTAAACCTCAACTAAATCACTCTCATTATCATACACATACATATGCTTTACATACATACATACATACATACATATACATATATATATATATATATATAGTCTATCGTTGAGATGTATCTGCCAGTTTATGGAGGAAAAGAGCTCGAACCTTGGTCTTAAACGACAGGCGACTAGGTGCCATCCTGATTACCTCCGGTAGGGAGTTCCAGAGGAGGACAGACTGAATAATGAAAGAAGAGTTGACGCAGGCGGAAGAATGATTTGGGCATAATAGTAATAGGTTGTTTAAAGATCGAAGATGTCTGTTGTGGTTAGAACAAAGAAACTGGAAGAGAGACGTAAGATACGAAGGAGAAGTGCGTGAGTTGAGTATGGAATACAGAGTGGAGAGGGCGCGTAGATGACGGTGCTGACGAATAGGAAGCCATTTCAATTCAGAGCGAAATGAGGAAATGTGATCAAACTTCCGAAGATTAAAAATGAATCGAATGCAGTTATTCAGAAGACGATCGTATTTGTTGAGGAGATCTGCATTCAGGTCGTAGTAGCATACATCACCATAATCGATAATGGGGATGATTAAAGTCTGAACTAACATAGCTTTGGATTTAGATGGTAGAACGTTCTTCAGACGATACAACGCTCGTAGAGTTCCTGTGACTCTTTGGCTGACACTAGTAACTTGGATTTGCCAGTTAAGGTTGGTATCAATTATAAGACCTAGATCCTTTACAGAAGGACTAAATGGTATAACTGATCCGTTAAACGTCACTGATGGCAAACTCTTTAGATCAAGCCTAAACAACAGTCGTGGGCTGCCTACAATAATAGCTTGACATTTGGATGGGTTTACTGTCAAGCCGAACCTGTCAGACCAGCGAGAAACAGACTCGAGGTCACTATTTATTTTATAAATAGACTCAGTTATATTGTCCACAGAAGCATGGGAGTAGAGTTGCAAGTCATCGGCGTAAAGATGATACGTACACTGAAGATGTTGAGTGATAAGATTGATAAATATAGAAAATAATAAGGGAGAAAGTATGCCGCCTTGAGGGACACCAGAACAGATATCACGCCACCTTGAAGAGGATTCATTGACGCGGACGGATTGCTGGCGCCCTCGAAGATAAGACGAGAACCATTCCAGTGCATCAGGTGAAATCATGAGATGGGAAAGTATTGATAGCAGGATGTCGTGCTTGACAGTGTTGAAAGCATTCGAAAAATCGACCAGAACCAACACTGTAAGTTTGGAATCTTCCATTCCTTTCCTTATGTCACCAGTTACTTTTAGAAGAGCAGATGTCGTGCTGTGACCAGGCCTAAATCCCGACTGAAAGGGGCTTAGTAGATTATTATGAAATACAAATTGTGATAGTTGCTGGTAGACACAGGCCTCGAGCACTTTAGAGAGGAAAGGAAGAATAGAAATAGGTCGCAAGTGATTCAATAGCGTTGGATTAGGAATCTTTGGGAGGGGAATGACAAGTGCGTTGCGCCATAGGGACGGGAAAATACCTGAGTCAAGCGAGAAATTAACAATATGTGTAATAACGGGGAGAAGGAGTTCGAGGATAGGGGCATTTGACGACTAATATTGTCGCTCCCAGTGGCGTTGGATTTGATAGAGAGGATTACTTTTTTGATTTCATATGATGCAACTGGAGAAAACTGAAAAGATTCAATATTAGGGCGTGGAAGATCAGCCAGGAATTGTAAGGTACTACTCTTGATTTGATGATCATACAATGGTTGTGAGGTGAAGTGGCAGTTAATGTCATCTAAATCAAATGCTGTACCAAGGTTACATTGTCCAGATCTTCCAATACCCAAAGTACCAAGAAACCGCCATATGTTTGAGGCCGAAGAATTATTAATGTTTTGAAGAATGTGGCAGCGTTTAGCATTACGCACCATCTGATTACACCGATTTCTTGCAGCTTTGTATACAGACCAATTTTCCTCAGACTGGTTCCTCCGATAGTTACGGTAAGCCTTATCCCTGCGCCTCATAGCCGCTCTGATGCCCGTAGACAGCCACGGGGCTGGAGGACGTTTAATTCTTACCTTCCTAAATGGGGCGTGTTGATCGTATAGCTTAGTCACTTATACATACTTATACATATATATACAGATATATATATATAATCTCAATCTAAATATAAATATAAATATATATATATATATATATATATTAGGGTGACGCAAAAAAACCGACAATTTTTTTTGAGTCTCGAGTGAAAAAAGAAGAGAAATTTTATAAATTTGGGTGACCTCTTAATTTTTTTTTTTTTTGAGCTGTACTTTGGAGAGGGCTCTTAAAAAATCAAAAACTAACATTTTTTCCTCGAGACTCAAAACACATACACATACACTTTATATACATAATTTATATATAAACATAAAAAGTAGTGTCCCACTGGTATTTTTTTTTTATATTATAGGAGGACAGACGAACAGACGGATCACCTGATGGTATGTGACAATCTCCTGCAACTCGAGAGTCGTAAGTGCACTGCCCGCCTTTGAGAATGGTGAGGGATATGAGGGTATGCGGAAGGGGAAAGAGAGGACGATGAGGAGATGGGAAAAGGGGAGTTTGAAATACAACTTGTTGCTTCACAACCGGTTTTCTGTGAGTCCGTGGTATGGCACCGGTCGAGCCGGCCCATTCTTACCTAAGCATGGCTATAGCACTGTTATTTTCTTTCTTTCTTTTATCTTTAAAAAGATTAGGAATAATTCATGTGCGTGGTAGGGTGGTGACCACTTAAATCTGTGCCGTAAAAATAAATTCTTTATAAAATGAAGGTAATTTTTAGGAGCCTCTGTTTCTACTAGTTTCTTGGTGGAGACTCGTTAAGGTGTTTTTTTCATAAAAGAAACCCAAACATTCATCCATCCATGGTCATATTCTTACATCCTTTTATAGTGTGACTTACTTCTGATCGTAGTTCTAATGGCGAAAATATGTCTTTTCTGTATCCCTGTCAAAATGTACCCGAAACATAACGATTACCGATTAAGTAGTTCACGCGTTAGTGTAACAAACAAACACAGTCACATTCCTGTTAATAATGCGATAAAGTTAATTAATATAGTTTTATAGAAGAATTGGTAGTCGATATTCATCTGTCGTTTGGCAAGAGTATTAAATTGTTTCAGTCATTGGACTACGTTGGTATTTATAGTCCATTCGATTCATGTTGCAAAAAGAATACAGCATATTTACCAACAGAGTTTAAACAATGTTGAGCTACATACATTTCTCTAGTAAATATTAAATTAATAATTAACAAGTACTTCTGTATATTTCAGTAATGATTACAGTCAAGTTATTAATTAGATTATATAAATAACTAGCTGATTCCCTTGACCTTGAATGACTACGTTTGTGTGGACTTCAATTATGATAGATGTTCGTTATCAAGGACTCCTATGACCATCCCCGAGTGTCAAACTATCTCCATATCAAATTTCGTTCCGTAGTTTAGACGTGAAAGCATAACAAAAATGGTTGGTTTTATGCAAAAACTTTTTTTTTTTTTTTCAGGAAATGGCAAACTTTTGCAAAGCTCTGCCAGATTGGTCTCCAAGAGCTAGCAGATATCAGATGTTTAGCAGCACATTCGATTTCGAGGATTCTAAATAATCGAAGCACATAAGTCTGCAACGGTGTATGCGAAATTATATATATGTAGGAACATGTTTTAAATATTTTTTGTGAAAGTATATTAGGATACAACAGAAATTGCCATACAAAGTTATATCAGTTTTTACAATTTAACAGAATGGACAGTATATGTATCTATTTTGATATTGCTTATAATATTCATAATAATTCTGTCAAGCAGAAGCTAACCTTACGACCAATGACGGTAATCAGATTTTTTTCCTTTAAGTGAAAAGAACATTGCCACAGTACTAGAAAGCTCATTATCATAATTAAAAAAAAAAACAATAACCAAAACTATTTCTGTATGGTATTTTCGACCAGCAATAAGTCTATGTCAGTGATATGATGTGTCATTCCTTGTATCGCGTCACAAGACGGATATTACAATTACAATGTGTACTTAACAAATTAACCTGTAAGTATTTTAGAATATTCGTACATATATTATTGTTTATGTTCAGTTCATAACCAAACTTATTAACATTATATAACACTTTCACAATTTAAAAAATTGTTGCTAAAATATTTTATACTAGCTGTGCTCTCGACTTCATTCTCGTTTATGACAAAAATCAACAATACTTATTACACTTATAAAAAAAGGTTCAATAAGGCCTTATAATACTTTATGTACCTACTTATTACACATCACATTATTTAAAGACATCACTGCTATATATTTTTTTAAAAGCCACACTAAGATTAATTCCTGTATCGCGGGGGACTTTACAAAAATTCAAACAACGGACACAAAGAACACCCAGACTCAGAACAACAATTTGAGGATTACACAAAGTGTTGTCCCGTACGGGGTTGAACCCACAACACTCAACGAGGCAGCGCAGTGGCGAGGTGACCAGACCACTTGAACCACTACTCCATCCGTGCAGTCGAAAGGAGGAGGGAGGCATGCCTCCCGTGTTGCCTACAGTTGTAAAGAATACAAAACCCGTCGCAGCCTCTCGGAATCACGCTCAGGCTCAGTTCTTGTGAATTTCTTTCTCTCGGAATCATAAAAATACTCCCGATGTTTCCATAATCTACTCTAAAAAGGACCGTAATTTCTTCCATCAGTCGGTCATAACATATATTGCTCAGTGTGCCATTGCGCACTGGGTCTCGCACTCACGTGTTGGGTCAAGGTTATATCAGTCAGATAACCTCGTACGGCTAAGAATAATATTGAAATATAGTTACAGTTACCGAAATGACGTCCTTAGTATATTATATTTTCAGTAAGTCGGTCTCACGTTATACTAAGTGCTCCTTCGCTGGAATAATTTGCGTTCCTGAGTGCTATATTAAGATTGGAAATGTGCCAGAACAGAAATAATTTAGTACTATTTATTTACTTATTATTATTTAATTTAGTACTAATTATAGATACAAATAACTTTGCAACTCAATTGAAACCACTTAGAATATAATATCATAGCCAAATTAATTAAAGAAATACAAGCGCAAAGGCAATTATTTTTCAAAGAATCTAATCACTTTTGAGGAGTTTCACTGGCGGAAACTTAATACCTATTTTATTCTTATATTCAAGAATAAACATTTGTACTTTATCATCATCATTAGGCCTATTGCAGTCATACATATCCCAGCTACCTTTTTCAGGTCGTCAGTCCATCTGGCTTTGGAATGTCTTAACTTCTTGTTACCTGTTACATTTTTAGTTTAATAAAGGGAAATGAAATATTATTGATTCATAGATAGTATGATAGGGAATGTCCACTTTTTGTATTAGTATAAAATCTAACAGCAATTAAATAACACTAACATAAACTTTTTATTAACCAATTAACGCTCTAAGACACTAACAAAATACCTGCCACTCATACTTTGATATCCAAATTTAGTAAAATAATATATTTTCTAAGTCCTAAAAGCAATTATTATTTATTATAGAAAGATAGAAAGATTTATTATAGAATATTTTTAGAGAGTATAACGCTCTCACTCATACTTTATACTCATACTTTGATATCCAAATTTATTAAAATAATATATTTTCTAAGTCCTAAAAGCAATTATTATTTATTATAGAAAGATAGAAAGATTTATTATAGAATATTTTTAGAGAGTATAACGCTCTCATTAGTAAATTTTTATACTTGTAGATACCTCATAATTCCATTGTTTTATTTTATATTTGTTTTACTAATCTTATCAACAAAAAAAAACAACAAAATACCTACCTACCCACAGAGAATGCTTACCTTAGGTGTATAATTATCACTTTCAGTGACCATAACTTTCAGACAGTTTAACCGTTTTTCATGTCACCTGTTACACATTCGTAATGCTCACCACCATGTTCTTTCTTGATCGTTCTGATTTGAAAACATTCGATTGTTCACCTTCAATCCCAAATCGTAAACGGCTGAACCGATTTCGATTAAATATATATGAAAGAACACTCTCGATTTAATTACCTTTCAAACAAAATAATGCACAGGCTAGTACACAAGCACACAATCATAAAAACAGACTAGTCAAATTTATAACACCCCTCTTTTTGCATCGATGGTTAAAAATATATTATTCATTACTGCATTTTTGCTTTTTTTGATTACTTTTGAAAAATATTTATTCCTGAATTCAATGTAATCATTTATAATATAAAGCAAAGGAAAAAGTGACATTGCTGTTGTTACACGAAAAAATACAATCAAGTATACGTAGTACGTAGTAGGTATACTGGACTAAAGTAATACTAATTGAATAGCCCTAAGCTAAAAGCTTTATAGCTTTACGCTTATATGTACTCATAAGTTTTCTTTGTAACATGAATAACGCAAACATCAATTACGCATAATTTGTGTAAATATTGTACTTGAGCAAAAGTATGGAGCTAAGATCATTTCATATTACCCACAATACATTATTTATTCGTTGTGTATTTTAGTTTTAATTTGTGGAAATCTTCAAATAGTTTTGAAGTTCCTATAAAAATATTGCTCATATAAGTAAATAATTTTATTCTCATGAGGAAATAAAGTGTTGAAAACACCCTCAACTGAATTGTACTCCATTTTTTTTTAACATTCTATATTAAAATTTTATTGATAGAGTGAATTATGCATACACTACAGATATATATTGTATATCTATAAATTGTGTTATCATAAAGTATGTGAATAAATATCTAACAATGTAAATGCTACAAATTTTGAATAAGTATTTTTTTTTTATTAGAGAGTTAACCGACTAAAATGAGAAATTGTAGTGCATAGAGTTGCCATGAAATTCGTCTTTGTTACGTGAAAATTCAGGTATACAGATTTATTATATACATATATATATATGTATATATAATAATTTAAGGTTCCTGTTCATTTAATAATATATGCATTAACATTTCGGCAAAAAAATATTTATATTATTTCTATGATTATATTCGCGTATATCCCACCAAAATCATTTTCTTGTAAAATGTCGCCAAGACGAGACCATACGACTCGCACTGTCAAAAGTCATCAGATCTTATGTAGAGTTTATAACTCTAAACGCCCTAACTCTACAACTATTCTCTGCTCTACTTTTCTATTATACAATAGTTCTTGTAGTAAAGAAAGAGCCAAGCCACATATTTTGACTAAGGTGTAGAGTTTGTGTAGTTAGGCCTTATATAGGAGTGTAGAGTTAGAAGCTTGGCACTACATAAGATTTTTATATATTTTTTTTATGTTTGTGTACTAATACTAGCTTATATACCAAATTTCAGCTTTCTAAGACATTAGGAAATACCCTCAGAATTTTGATGATCATCAGTGAGTCAATGACGAAATCAGGGTTTTTTAGATATCAATAAAATCTGAAGTATATAGTATATAGCTATGCAATTAAAATTTTAAATGTTTAATGAGTCCGCTATTGAAACATAACCTAAGAATTTTATTTATCTGGTATAATCCAAACCCAACTTATAAGGGTTCAAAAAATGACGAAGGGCTTCGAGAAAAGGTTGGGTGTTGGCGGGGGCACGGTAGTGCCCCCAGATTAGTCTTAGTCATCTCTTTCTCGATTCCTTTTTCGTTTAATATTCTCTAAAGTATTGGATTTTATGAAAGGTTTGATGACAGTAGAGGAAGCTTGTGAAATGTATTGAAGCAAGTGGCGGGCTGGTATCACTGCCAAACCCTGATAGGAGTAAAGCGTAAACTTATGTATGTACGTATTTCAATGTTAAAAAATCTCAAATTTTTTTTTTTTTATTATTTTTTTAAATCACTAGGTAGTTTAACAATATTTAGTGAAATGTATTGCCGCCCTTTTTTCTTGAACGCTATTATGTTATTAAGAGTTCAAATACCAACTTCATGGTTATAAATAAATTTTAATTGTAGGTACTCGGAATCATCAGACTTCAAATAAGCCTGAGTGGAAGTAGTAAGAAATGGACATGGAAGGACTCGAGTAAGGGTGGTGATGGTGAATTTGTTTCCAGTCTTACAACGCGAGGGGTGTTAAAACGTCATGATGGTGTACTTAGTCACGAACTAGCTAGCTCGGAGTAATACCAGGCCGGGGTTATACCAAATCCTCACAGAAAAACCATTATTAACCAAGTGAGTGAGGGTACCGGAGACTGATATCCTCTCTCTCCTTTTCTCATCCCTCCCCCCCCCCCATCTAATCCCTTCCCTTACTTATCACCCTCAAAGACGGCAGCACACAAACAACTCTTTAGTTGGAGGTGTCCATGGGTGGTGGTTGTTGTTGCCATCGAGTGACCCTCTGCTCGTTTGCACCCCTTAATCATAAAAAAAAGAAAATATACGAAGTCACTCATCCTAATTAGAGTCTATACAAGATAACAAATTAATAACCCGAAAATTCTTACAAAAACTTAGTGAAACGGTTGTTTCATTGCCGCTCTTGGCGAGCTAAATTTAATGTTTTCAGTTACTGAAAATAGTTCTAAGACATTATCCAGTGACAGTTAAGTGCTAGCTTTATGTAGTAGGTTTAGTTTTGAAGCATTTAACGAGAATTTATTTCTAGAACAAACTTATTATAATATTGTTACCAGAATTAACACATTTTTATATTAATTTTGGTTAGATAATGAAACTCATTACCGATTTAGGTTACAGATAAACATCCTTAACCGTAGCAGATCACATAGTATGAAGCCTTTAAGAGAACGAGTAATAAAGGTGTGTTTGTTTTTTAGTGTTGTTAGCGTGTGCTCACTGCGGGCTAACTTTTGCTGCCGAAATTGGCTACATAAGCCACTGGCAAGCACATAGAGCTAGCCACAAAGTATTCTCGAAATCGGATGTGAGACATCACACTATCCGAGAATAACAAATTTTTTTGTAACTTAGAAAAAAAACTCAAATATTTTATCAATTAAATTAGACTAAACAGGAACCATATACTTCCAAATGAAATACGTATTATAATATATTCATCTAGAATCTAGAATCTAGGATGTAGATCATATGGTTTTTCAGATTTCTAAAACGTTTTCTCTCTAAGTAATAACATATCGTTGGTGTTACGCTGAACGCCGACAGAAAAAGAATAAATGACGAAAACTCACCAAACACTGGCCACTGTAAATAACACGTAATATTTTAATATCTACTCCTTACATATTCATTTGCCAGGGTTGTCAAACAGCATGTTTATAATTTGTGGTATAAGGTCATGGATGTGTCAGAAATTTAAATCCATTTTTCACTGCTTCTTGCAGGTAATCTTTGAAGCTGTCATGAACTCCGGATACCATTATAACCTTTAATTAACGTAAACATTTGGCATTGCTTAGTAGGTGAAATCAGTCCTTAGGCAGGTGCTACATTCAACCGAACAGCTAATCCACTCAAGGTCGATAATTACATACGTCATCAACGCCCACACGTTGCTGATAACAATTTAATCCCATGCACATAACAGGGAGCAAGACATTGCCGTCATCCGGACACTTTTTGGAATTAGGTGGGAAAATTTGCGGTCTATTATCAGGAACGGGACGGAAAGAAAGGGATATTGCTTTTACAGATGTATTGGGGAGTATAAGCAATAGCTCAAGCAAGTCAGGGTCGCATATCTACTTAGCTGGTGCCGGTGAGGCCGAGTCCTCTAACTATATTATCACCAACTACTGCCGGTTGCTTCCAATCTACTTGCCACCACTAAATGGCGAGTTATTCAATATATAACAATCATACCCAAAAGTGATAAGCCTTAAATTTAATCATTATATATCTGTGAGTAAATTAAATTTTCACATTCGAAAATCGAAATAATATTATACTAGTGCTTTATTAATCATTTAATGAGCAATGGACACAGCCTAAAAAAGGGAACTCTAAGTTACTTTTGTTGCGATCTTATGTAGATTAGGATTCCCTTAAGAGACAACTAGTTATTTTATTGAGAAGAAGAGAATCCTTTCAGAACTGTTTTGTTAGGCTACAATGGCAAGAATGTGACTTCTCAGTTAACAAAGTATAGCCAGACACAGTATAAGTGGCCAACCGTCAGTAGCTATGAAGGTAAGTATCACAAATCACTTAATGTTTATGTCACACTTCTCAATTTATTAGTGTTGCTTATGTGTGTACCTCATTATTAGTCTATAAATTAAAATTATTATAACGTGGAAGTATCACATAGGTAATGTTTGCAAAAAGATCGATAAGTTTGTATTTGCATTAAAAAAAAGTGAATGATGTTGCTTCAAGTTACACGGCCTTAATGATATACCATACATGTGTTTGCTCTATAATTCTTTACGGTATCGTAGTTTCGGGTTACTCATCTGAAATTACGTGTGTATTCATATCGCAAAAGAATATATTTGGTTTGATATGGTATATATTTGTCATAGTGCAATTTTTTTGTTTGATATGATAAGATTTATGTAGGCTCATTTTGCATATCTAAAATCTGTTAACCGTCCCTAGTATATTCATCTACGAAGTAGCAAAATTTGTCAGATGCAATTGGTTATTGGTCTACGCGGGCTAATATCCGCAACTCGACGTCTTCTGTGCGCCTGTTTTGCGGATGATTGATTTTGCGGACTGTGGGATGGCAATAGTAGCCATTCATGGCTGCTATTGCCATCCCAACTCCTCAAGTGAGATGCAATAAAGAGCTTAAGACAATACCAACAGACGTAAAAATACTCACTCGTATTTTAAACTACCAGTACCTCGCCTAGACATTTTTAGGGTAAGTAGTGTTTATTTGGCACCACTTATTTATAATGCGTTACCAGAGACTATTACCACCATTATTAGAATTTTTTAATAAAGTACCCCTTTCAGTCATATCACTTCAGAAATGCATTAGTGTAGTCAGTGTATGAAATAAGATGTTTAATTCTTTAACTGTCATGTATTTATTATATAGTAGCAAATCAGTCATCAATGTATTGGTTTTATGTCGGTATGTTTTCATAATTTTATCTGTATAATCTTAAATATTTGCATGCTTTTTTTTTTTTCGTGTGGAAACCCCCACGGGTCATCACCTTACCGGAGCTTACGGAGAGGTGGAATAATGGACTCGAACCGACGAAAACCACACGGTGTTCCGTCACAAAGAGTCTATTGCAAGGAACCCGGGAATACCCTAACAAGAAGCCTCCGGGAAATGCTACCTAGCTATAGCGAAATGTGTCTTTTGCTTTTAATACTGTAAACCACCCACTGTGTCTACCACATTTCTGCAAATAGATATTATTACTATTATAAAATGTATTTTGATTTTAATTCAGTTTTAATTTGTTAAACCCCGTATTGTCAACCCTAGTTAGGCATGCAAATTAAGACCTCCGTGTTTGCGTTTTAATACGGTCCAGTAATCAATAACTTTCAGTGCGCAATAAAAAGTTGCAAGTGAAAGCTTTCATTTAAGTGTAAAAAAACGTTTTCAGTTATGTATACAAGTATATAACATTATTGGTTTTAAAGCTTTTTGTTTTGTTTCTAATCTTAAATAAAACCATTTTTTGTAGTATTTCTTTATTAACGTTTACCAATTTTAAGGTAAACATTGTGTTTAATTTTGTTCCGGATTAGCAATTAAATGTTATAGTTTTTTTATGTTTGTGTGATTTTAAGTTATGAAATTGAAATTGAGTAGAAGTATGTAGTAAAAAGCATCCCGACTAACATCACTATATAAACAAATCAAAACAGCTGTCCACCGCATCTACTGCTTGCTATTATCCACCCCCGTAATCAGGGTTCGTTGGGCGTAAATAGAGAACCACACAAATACGGAACCCGTTGCAAATGACGCGGTCAGCGGTCACTACCCCGCAAATTTGAATTCGTTACTCATTTTACGTTCATTGTAACATTCTGTAGTGCGATTAATAATTTCTGATTAATTTGGGAGGCCTTTTCTGTGCGAGCCATTGGTCACTATTCTGTTGAAGCATCTTTATTAATGAAATTAACTATAAAACAATATTGATATAGAATATAAATAAAAATAAAAAATAAAATATTGATACAGAATATTTAAAAGCTTCATCGAAAATATGTTTATTTTTATATTTTTCGTGGGCGATCGAGGTTAAAGTTTAGACCAAACATATGTACATTGTGGGTCCAACCACTTATATTTTTTCTACTGCACGTAAAGAAAATAAAATATTTTGAATTACGTTTAGCATGAAGCAGCAATGTCCCCAAAGAAGATTGTAGGAGCGCTGCCGCTCTAATTGCCAAGTCTATTATTTATAGTATCTTTAGACATGTATAGCATAGATATAATATTCTTCGTGATTTGGAGACCTATTGTTCATATCGTTCGTATCGTTCATGTCGGGTTTTCAGTACTATTTACGAAATTGCTTTATCGGTAAGTTTTTCTTGTTCATACTTTCAGTTTTAAAGCGATACATATCGCTTTAAAAATCAAGAATATTCCTAAAATTACAACGTTTTGCAACGTGTTTCACTTTGTTTATTAAAAAAGCTTTTCGTTGTCATCTCACGTTCCAATTTAAAATTTAGGAACTGAATACTTAAGTAAGGATCAAATTATAATTTATTTATTTTTAATAAAAAAGATTAATATAATAAATTAATAAATAAGAATATATAAGTTTGGTTTGGTTTATATAAACTTGGACATTTATAGTCATAATTAAATTTGGGAAAGTTGATGAGACAGCACGGTCGTCTTATTCCAAACCAGGCTGAGAATATAGTCTGGTTTGGAAATAAATTATGTTTATACATAACTAAATATATACATACACAAAGTACACCCAGAAAAAAATACCGTCTTCGTCACACAATTATTTGTCCTGGGTGGGAATCGATACCTATGACTTCCGGTTCGGCAGTCAAGGCTCTAAAACCAATAGGCCAATAGAATACAAAAATATAAGAATATCCAAACTCTTTGTGTTGTATGTCAAGTTAATAAGAATTACTCGCCTCAGCTTTTAGGGCAGCGGCCCACTAGGGATGACCCTAGTTAAGTTCTCGTTAGCCACTAATGAGTCCAATAGATCTTGATTAGCATCAGCTTTTAGTAATTTTGGTTTCGGCTTGGTAGTGGACATTTATATACTTAAATATATATCATTTGTCTTAATGAAATAATTAATAACACATGCTAAAGAAAATATATGAAGTGAACACATGAAGCTAGAGTATTGTCACTGTTAGAAAATAATTTATAAATTATCGATAGTACAACTTATGTTATTTATGCTAAACTTGTACTATTTACTAGCAGGCTTGCTATTCAAAATTTCAATATTTATTATAGAAATAGCTGTTTTCCGCTGTTTCCCCTTTTTGTTTACGTGTGAAAACCCTCACGGGTCCTCACCTCACCGTTCTAAAAGGTGAGGTATGCGGATGGCTGTCAAAGACACTATCAAATACTTGGGTTTGGTCCTTGACAGTCGATGGGACCTCCGCCCACATTTCAACCAGCTGTCGACGAAGTTAATGAGTACTGCCGCCGCACTGTCTTCGCTGCTTCCCAATCTTAGGGGGCCGAGTGTGGCGTGTCGGCACTTATACATTGGGGTCGTACGGTCCATGGCCCTTTACGGGGCCCCAGTATGGGCCGACCTTCTGACGGCAGCCACCGTTGCAATACTGCGCAGGCCGCAGCGGGCGATTGCCGTCAGAGTCGTGAGAGGATACCGCACGATCTCCTATGAAGCGGCATGCTTACTGGCCGGACCACTACCCTGGGACCTGGAGGAGAAGGCTCTCGCGTCGCTACATCAGTGGCGTGAAGAGACGCGAGAGAGAGGACACCAACCGACGCCTAGAGAGTACGAGAGGCGTCGGTACGAAGTGAGGGGGGTCCTAGTGGCGGAATGGCGGGTGCGACTACTGCGTCCGTCATATGTCCTCAACACCATCGAGGCCATCCGGCCAGTATTCAGCGACTGGGTCGAACGGAGGCTCCCTGTCATATAGGGTGACGCAGGTGCTTACCGGTCACGGATGTTTTGGGAAGTAACTGCGGGATATTCGCAGGGAGCCGGACGCCCGGTGCCACCACTGCGTCAACTGCGAGGTAGACACGGCGCGGCATACGGTAAAAGAGTGTACTGCTTGGGGTGAGCCGCGCCGTGCCTTAGTAACAGAGATAGGAACTGACCTCTCGCTCACAGCGCTTGTGCGCGCCATGGTCGGGAGCGAGAGGTCATGGGATGCAGTGGTCACCTTCTGTGAAACTGTTATGACACAGAAGGAGGCTGCGGAAAGGGAGAGGGAAAACACGACTACCCTCTCCATCCGCAGACGACGCACCGGTCGTCGGAGGAGGGCGAACAATGCCCAATTCCGGCCTCCGTAAATGGACCCGGGGACGGTGTACGTGGGGTACAGTCCGCCACCCAAATCGTTTAGCAGGTCCGAGGTTGCAGGCGTGTAGTGTTCCGCGCGCCTCCCTTAGGGAGTGATGGTGGGGGGAGTGGCACTTTTCCCCCCTTCAAAACGAGATGGGGTCCGCTCCGGACGGTCACCTGCTGGCCGCGGAAGAATGTCGTGTTCCAGCGGCTTTCGGCAGCAGGTGTGAGATAGGAACACCGTGGTAGTTTTAGCCGGTCAAGTCCGGCACACCCCTCCGCTGATGCCCCCGGCGGAGGATAGTCCATGAGGATTTCCAAACGTAAAAAAAAAAAAGGTGGTATTTCGGACTCGAAACGACTAAAACCACACGATGTTCTATCACAGAGTCTTAGTGCCGGAGCCTCAGGTGTACCCTTAAAAGGAAAACCCTGTGCACCCCGACAGACCTAGCCGTCTGTTGAATAACAGACAACCCCACTATCGTGTATCGGTCATCATTTTAAAGAGGCGCGCACACGGCGCCGCCGTATTTTGCCTGCTTCTGCTAGGGCGGTGGATAACCCAGTCCATCAACCCCAGGCCAGCACTTATGGAGGCCGGAAATCAGCTTGTTCTCTCCGGCGTCTATACTAGTTCTCTCCCTTATCCTTTCCGCCGCCTCTTTGGCGAGCATCAGCAGCAGCAATCAATAGGTCTGAGCCCACCCTCTTGAACTTCCTTGCGCCACTGATACAAGGAAGCAAGGCATTGCGCATCCAGGTCCCATGGCGGAGTCCCGGCTAGGAGACTCGCCGCTTCAATTCCGCTGTTTCCCCTGCGTTTATGCTCAATGCTCCACTCCTTAGGGTCGCAGCGTGATATTTTATAACCTACATTATTCCTCAGTAAATATTAATTCCACTACAAAGTATTACTTGAAATCCAACTGATGGTTCGAGAGATTAGCGCTTTTAAACTAACAAAAAGAATTCATCTGCTTTATTCTTATAGACAAAAGTCTATTCTAAAAATAATTGATTAAAATTTTTTTGAATTAATATAATAGCACAACATGTTTGATATGGAATAAAAAATACTGTTTAGTCAGAAAACCGCAAATAGGCAGCGGTATTATCATTGTACTGGACGGATACACAGAACTAATTGAAAACGAAGGGATAAAATAATTAACAAATAAGAGATTTTTGACCTTATTTGCCACTACGAATAACAACTTTTTAATGTCTTAAGATGATTGAATTTTCAGTTAGAACACTAAATACATTTATACTTCCTCCTTAAAGCTAAAAACAAAAGAATCTACTTCTATAAATCTTAATAAAGGAAAGAGCTTCGTCCCAATTTATATAATAAGGTCAAAATAAATATCATATAACCTGATATAAATTTGAAACGTCTGTCAAATGAGGAAGACCTCCGGGCAAAGGTTGTAACGTAATTTTTGACGATGAAATAAGACTGGCTGCAAGACTACGTCTTTGATATGCGAATTTCTTGTTTGAAACTGATTTAGATAATGATAACTTTATGAATAAAAGTTTGTTCTCGAGAACGTTGTGGTTTTGAAGCTTTGATATAAATTTGCATATTCATTTATTTGAAGGTACAATACAGTTTGAATTATTTTGATTTTTATAACTACCAATATAGTGCTATGGTTAAGCTGTTGAGTAGAGTCAATTACATACACACACTCACTGTATCGCAGTTGTCAGTCTGTTACTCCTTACGTAATAGGGGTCAAGCTGACTACCGTAATCAGTACACTTGTCGGGAATTAAATGGGAAAATGTTGAGTATGCTAACAGGAAAAGAAGGATATAAAGAGAAGGTAGGGAATATTGCTTATAAAGATGGATTGGGGAGTATTAGCAATAGCTCAAGCAAGTCATGTTCACATACCTTTAACTTGAACTGACCAGTAACGTGAATTTCGAGCCCTCTAACTAAGGTAAGAGTCAATACAAGTAACTAGCAATGCTAGAGTGGCCTAGTTTACAGCACTGGTTATCGCTTACGGTCAGCACTGACATGTGTGTTTACTAATTTGTCACAAATTTTTATTTAAACTTTTCGCAAACACTTCGTTTACATAACAAATTCCTACAAACATACCCTCACTGCTTTATATAAATAGGGGAAGGTAGAAGCATATAAGACTCCAACATTTTGCCTACCATAATTTAGTCTCATGTAAGTAAAAGGGGCAGCTTAAATATACTGTTTGACAAGTAACAGTCAAAGCCCTTAGTCGGTTTTAGGACTAGACTAGGAGATGGTGTGGCCCTATTCAACTCCACGGAGAACCAGACGGCTAACTTATGTCAGTGAATGTTATATATTGTGATTTGCAAAGTTAAATGTCATACAACTGCAGGAAGCCTAACCAACGTTCAAAAGAGAGTGAATAATGGAAATGACAGCACATTATCTTGCTGCTATACCGACATCACTAAATCAGATAACAAATTACTATAAAGCATTACATTTGTACGCACTGTGCGGTTGTCAGTAGGCAGATAACTAACTTCTAAAGTTTTATACGAAACACAATTGGTTTTGCCATTTTATTCTAGAAATTTAAATTTATTGTTATACTTATCTCTTTTAAGAAATGGTATTACTATATTTGGTAGCGTCTAACTTCGTAATTTATGGTGAATAATCTTGGTGACAAATTTGATTCATCGCAGATAAATTACATTATTTTCAGCAGTGCATTACCTTTAGTCGCCTCAGATATCTGAAAACCTAATTCATTCATTCATAAAAAAAAAAGACAACTCCAGCATTAGGATTAATTCCTGTGTCGCGGGGGATTTTACAAACATTCATACAGCGGACACAGAATACCCAGGCTCAGAACAACAATTTGAGGATTACACACGTGCCGGGAGCGAACCCATAACACTCGGCGGCGAGCTGACCACTTAGACCGCTACGCCATCTGTGCAGTCATTAAAGAATGTCAATAGAAGTAGTAGGTATATCACATAATTTTATAACGTTACTCTTGTTTGTTTGTTGTTGTTTCCATTACCAGTGTAAACATATAGGGGTATGTTTGCGCGCTTTGTTGGTATGCTTTAACAATGACCCCACTGAACTATATAGCGTAGTTCTATCAAAAGAGCAACCAACTGATGGCGAAAAGTATGAGCGGAAGAGAAAACGAATTATGTTCTCATTTTTAATTTTTAGCATATTCGTTAAAAAAATAAAAGGTCAGAAAAGTTTTAAAACAATATTCAGAATATTGTTTTAAACCTTTTCTGACTATCTGAAAATCAGGGATTTTCTACAACAGATCAAGTTCTTCGACGTTACACATAAGTCTATCATCTTAATCCAGATTATTAAAAACACTATCTGAATTGGTGCAACCATCCTCGAAAATATGCATGATCACAACAATGCGTTTGGAATATTTACAGCATAAACCTCTTCTGCATTTGTAGCAACATACGGCTTGCATGAAAGATACATATACTCACAGTACAAATTGTGTTGTTAATGTTTAAATAAACCCGTTTGTATTTTATCTTGGACCAAAACAAAACACACGATACGACACAAGCACTAACACGATATTGCTTTTTCCTTTATAGAACCGTTCCTTTTTCATGTAAAACATGCCGGTATCCTGCCTAACGTAGTAATATGGTAATCGGATCTTATATCCGAGCTAAAATAACCAATAGTAGATCTCTATAAATCTAGGTATCAACTTTAACACCTTAATGACAATAGGTATACAGTTTATATTGTTCCTGAATTTGACTAATGTACTTTCACCTTTACTTAAATATATAATTTAAGTAAAGTTAAAAAAGGGGAACTGCAGTGTTTAATTACTCAGGTCTTTAATAATTGTCTGACATTGTATTAAATTTAATTTATTTTGCGTTTTAAACTGCTAATTATGATGGAACGTGAACATTTGTGGTGAGAAAGACTTTCTCATCACAAATGTTCACTCTTCTTTATAATGAAGTGCATATATCAAAAGGCGCTTGTCACTCTCTCAATTTAAAAACGCGACATGTTACTCGATACCAATAACTTGTCACGTAAGTAGAAATTGAAATTCCTTCTGAAGTCAAGCTGAAATTAAATAAGGAGACGATATATTCAGTGGGAACACGTACCAAATGATAAATTCTTTCATTTGTACGGTTTTTGTTTAATTTATACACATCTCCGATGTGGAGCATTGCGTTAAGGTATAGTCATACTGAAGTCAAATCATAAAAATGGATACGTTGTTTGTTCGTAAATATGTAAATAATAAATTTATTTTGTAGATGAGTATGCTTACGAGACCTAAAAAAAATTAGTATCTCATTCATTCTACGTTCTGCATTATAAGATAGGTGCTAAATGTAAAAGAAGGTAATTTTAAAAGTTTAAATTAACAAATCTTTCAACTACGTAGGTGTAAAATTGATTATCTATATGCCTGCATTAACGAGGTATAAAAAATAATTATTAAGTTAGATTTCCGTTTTTTGTGAAAACCCCCACGGGTCATCACCTCACTGGAGCCAACAGTGAAGTGGTATGTCTGTTGTTTGTCACGAATTCCATTGCAGAGAACTCGGGTATACTCTAAGAAGGAAGCTTCCGGGAACCCCTGCGGAAGTTAGCCTGAGCAAGTTAGATTTCCCTAAAAGCTAGTGGGGACAGTCCTAAAAATTCGAATGTTACCATATTTAAGTATCACATAAACCACTTAATATTAAATAATATTGATATATGTATCATAAAGATAGACCTAGACAGACATAGGTTATGAATACCTAGGGTACAATGATAAAACAAAAAAAAATCAAATTGACTTGATTAAAGTTTATGTTCCTATGGTCGTGTGTTATTACCTAAGTGATTTGTTGCCCTTGAATTAACCACATAAACAAAAAACAAAAAAAAATACGTTTCAGTCTCTTTATAAAGATGTATATGTATGCCTGTAACAATATAAATTTAAAAGTGTCTCCGGGTTCCGTTTCACAAATGTAATCCATGAAAATATCGAAGGTAATGGCCCCCGATGGTTACATAACGATCTTCTGTAATAGAATTTTGTTCTGTGATATTCCGATAATTTGTTTTATTGAGTTTTATGGAACCTTTTGTGAAGTGAAAATAGATTACATTTAAAAATAAATAAATTTGAGAACGGTACTCATACCAGAACTTCCATTTCCTGTCCGTAAATCAAAACTGCTACATAATAAACAATGAACCAGAAATTTCTTAAATAACTAATTTATAATAGTTCTACTAAACACTATTTGTCTGTAGAATAATAGAAATCGTAACAGTGTGTTTTTTTTTTTGCATTTACAGTCAGTCTTATCCTCCTATTCCAAAATATAAAGTGTTCAATTCAAAGTCCAATACATTTATTTGCAAAAAAGGCTGTACAGAAAATATATAATATATATATATATATTATTATATTAAAGGTTGCAGGTGAAGAGACGGTCACTTGATGGTATGTGACAACCGCCGTCCATGGACACCTGCAACTCCAGAGTCGCAAGTGCGCTTCGCACCTTTGAGGGTGACAAGGATTGGGGGAAAGGAAAGAGGAGAAGGAGAGATAGGCCTCCGTAAACCTCACTAATTTTGGGAAAATGCAATGCAAGTGTTGCTTGACAACCAGTTGAGACGGCAACCACTGTTAAATATGCCTGTTAGATGTTAAATGTCAACAAGAGAGGGAAAAAAGATAGTAAATATCTATCAATTAAATACTACTCCAACATAATGAAGCCAAAACACTTCAATATACCCATGTACATACTTCATTATAAAATCATACCCTTCCCTGAAGTTCAATAAATCTGTTCACCCTAACAAAACAGGCTCACTGCATCATAAGATTGTCAATTTCAAAACCTTTCGAATCCCGAACGGCTATATTTCCCAATTTTTTTACCATTATGCACACACCCGAACACAAACAATAATAAACACAAGCTGTTAATCTTGCTTCGACTGTGACCACTTTATTACTTAGACAGTGGTGTATAGAGAAATATACGCCTTTGGGGAAAAGTTGGGTAACAGATAACAATTTTCTAGATAAGCCTCTTTAAGTATATTTTTGATTTAATAATGGATATGGTACAAATATAAACAAAATAAAAAAAAGCAAAAGAAATTTGACTAGAAGAGATTACATTTAGCAATGAGGTTGCCCAATGTATGAATGTATTATATACTAAGCATGCACGTGTTCTACTTCTATTGTAACATTGTACTTTACATTGCACTACCGAAATAGAACTTTATATAAATGTTGCCAGTGTAGAACTAAATTTCCCGTAAGAAGCCGGTTATCTTATGCAGCACAACATACATATATTTGCAAGGATCATGTGGCTTTTGGGACTGGGATCCCCGTCTCAGTAATAAAAACCACTCAAATTGTTTGAAACACTTGTCAATGAAATCCTTTAATTCATAATGTTTAATAATGAAACTTAATTGAATTTAATGATTAATTAGCCTTATATTTTGTACGATTTAAAACATAATAGAATTTAACAACCCAGTTCATAGCAACAACACAAATGGATTCGCACACAATTGGAAAGTCTCATCAAAATCAAGTTTACCTTCCAATCCCGTATTGTCAAAATTCAATCGAAACAAGTGTCACCTCTCTCGTTTGATTGCGATCCATTCTTCTGTTACTGCAGACTAATCAATATATAACAAATCATTACACATATTACATATTGTACAGAACTTACCACGTGACGTCTGTCAATTTTAAACACATCGTTTTATTATTTATTTACAGGTTGTTTTATTATATTTTTTGTATTATTTTTATATTCCCGACTTCCGGACTTCATGCCGGCTCCCGGTAACGACCAGTGTCAGTGACAGCTCCTGCAGTAAACTATACTAGAAACAATACTCCCCAACCCATCCGTATTAGCAATATCCTTTTCTTTCTATTGCCTTTACATAATATACTCTCAAATTTCCCACAATTAATTCTTAAAGTGCATGGTTTATGGCAACTATGTACGTAGAAAACCCACATTAGATTTGGCAAAATATGTACATTTATTAAGCATTTACCAACCCCATCATGAATTGGCACAGACGTTAATAAATATTAATATAATATAATAATTATGAAATTTTAGTAAAATCTTGCAGGAACGTTAAAAAATATCTAGTTTTGTAACTTAACCTTTAATGACATACCTAAACAGCTTGTAGACTTAATTACATTTTCACATTTTAATGGCTGGTATTGTAAATAAGAACCTTTATAAACATACAAACCGATTGATAAAAATTAAATAGTATTTATTTACGTCTGAAATAAAAAATAAAAAAACTAAAAACAAATCTCGAATTTCTCAGATATCTGTTCTTTGTCTTAACCACATAATAAAGAAATATTAAATAAACATTTACATGAACTAAAACATAAGATTTAAAACAATTAAGACAATTTTATCGAGAAATAAAGTTGGAATTCGCAGGATAAGGGGTTTAAGGATCTTCAAATACCCTAACCATTTTTCCTAAAATATACACAAAGGAAGAGTGCAAGAAAATAAAAACCTACAATCGATGTCAGCCTCGTTTACACTTTACGGTGAATGCTGGAACTGTTCATTACAGAGAAGGTCAAATAAATTATACGCCTGTGTACAAAAAGCAAGCAATATGGCACTAATAGTTGAATTATAATAAAACATATTTCAAACATAATTAAGCATTTTTAGAAATATTAGATGTTATAATTATTTCGCTGCCACTTATTACAAATGTGTTAAAACATCAAGAAATTGAGGTAGAAAAAGATGAAAAAAAGAAAAAACAAATGTTTTTATAGCAAAATCTTACTTAAAATTATTTAGTAAGATTTAATTAAAATTTTAACGCAACACAAACATATTTTCACAACAAATTATGACAATGATGAATGTTACAGAATGACACTCAAGCATACTTTTTTATCTGTGCTGAATTAATTTGAATATTAACTATTATACGAGTACTCTTCAAACTTACTCTTACTCTTAAAATGTGGTTTCATGATTGTTTTTATTTCATGTGGTTTCATGATTGTTGGTTGTATTTCACGACCAACATATCGATTATAATTTTACACCTGTTTTTTTCTCTTGACATTGGCTGAATCACTGCGTTAAACATACACATATGAGAGAGTTCATAAATAACTTATAATAATAATAACGATTTTAATTTTTACAAACTCGAAATTGGCGAAATTGTGATGGCTACTCCACAAGGGCCACAATAAAGAATTGAATTGATTGACTTAGTAACATGCGGTAGTTATTTGCTTATTTGTTAGACATTTTTTTGTAATTACTCATCCAGTCCAGGGCATTACAGTACCGACTTGTAATGTTGGATGGAAACTCAGCATACACTGGGTTGACATCAATAATCGAAGTACTGATTTTCAGTGCAATCCACAAGTGTCATTTGACGCTGGCAGGCAGTATAATTTATTAGTAATTGTACCTTAACAAATTAATAATATTATAGTTACAAAATATTAACAATAATAAGTGAATAAATAGAGCACAGATAAATAAACAGGTAAGCGTTTTGTAATCGTGTTTTTTACTTGTTCATCGTGCTAGAACCATGCTTAAGCAACGGGGGAAGCAACGCTTGCGTTGCATTTCCCCGAAATGAGTGAGGTCTCCGGAGGAGCAAAATTCCCCACCATGATAACACTCCCTAAATGCTCATGGACTATCCCACGCCGGGGTTATCAGCAGAGGGTATGCCGGCCGGACTTGACCGGCTAAAACTGTCACGGTGTTCCTTCCTCGCACCTGCTGTTGAGGGCCGCGGGAACACGACATTCTTCCGCGACCAGCAGGTGACCGTCCACCAGAGTGGACCCCATCTTGTTTTGAAGGGGGAAAAGGATTATGCTCCTCCCCCACCATTACTCCTTGAAGAAGGTGCGAGGAACACTACGCGCCTACAACCTCGGACCCGCTAAGCCATTGGGGCTGTAAATAAACTGAACCGCCCTCGGGTCCAGTTCACCGCCCCAATTGCTTAGCAGGTCCCATCCGCAGAGATCGTGTTCCTTGGCGACTTTAACACCCATCACGCCGATTGGCTTGGTTCGCGCAAACCTGATCATGCGGGGAGATCTGTTTACGATTTCACCTTCGTATATGGCTTGACGCAACTGGTATCAACGCCTACGCAAGTCGCAGATGCAAAAAGCCTCGTGCCTTCACTATTAATATTTTAAATTAATTATTGTTTTTATTATTTACTATTGTAAATAAAATATGGTTTGAGGTTCCTAACTTTATTCTTAAAAGAATGCAAATATGTATTTCATAGAATAATAGGAGTACCAAGCGTACTGAACACAGACTCTCCAAGAGTTCTGACATCCGACTGGGATGCTTAATAGTAATGGATACAGAAACTGCATGGTAAATTCCATGTCTATATATTTATAGATATTTTTATGTTATATATAAAAAATGTATTCAATGTTATTCACAACTGAACGAGAAGATTTCAATACTCTTAGTAATGGTTTTCAGAAAACCCTTTGCCTTGATCTTATTGCTTCGTTGGCTCGCTGAAAAAATAATGAAAGGAAATTGATATTTTTTGAAGAAATAAATTTCATCGAGGATTTCATCATATCATAATTCAGAATTATGTGACAGACAAGTCGCCACCTGATGGTGAGTTTTCTATTTTCAGGCACTGTAATTTAATACATACTTCAGTCTATTCCAGCACAATATAATCTGTAATCACCATTTAAACTTACACCGGAAATTTATAGAGGCCACCTTAGCTCGCATAAGTGACTGGAACATAAAGTGCTGGCGTCTAACTTCACTGTTTGCACTCTCTATTTTGTAATAGATTCGTATAGACAGTAAAGTTTTTGGTGGTTTGACTAGAGTTTAGAGAATAATATCAAAAGAGCTGATTTGATATTTATTGAATATTACCTTCTGCTTTAAATTGTTTGCTAATAAAAAACGTAACATTCCCAAATTTACTAATCTTATTTGATATAACGCTTGTGATCAACTTAAAACATACTACCACTTTAAGACCAATTAATATTCTACTAAGGTTTAAGATTTGTATACAGAGGAGAGGAAAACTTATTTGTTAAAGGGGACTTGTACAGTAATAGTTAAAAGGTTTTGTGAATGTTTTTTTGTTTAAACTAGTAACATTTATAGTTTGTACCACAATTTCACTAAAGGTACCTTTTAGAGCAGAGCAGTTTAAATAAGGCGGTTTTGTTATGTAACTGGCATCATTGGTTATGATGTTTATTATTGCATTTGAAGCTATATGTAGCTCCCTGAATATACTATCTACCATATTTTTAAATTCCGTTTTCCTCATTTCAGCATTCCAAGATTAAGTCTTAAAAAATCCGTAATTTTTAAAGAAGAAGAAGACTTAAAGAACTCCTTAGAGACTGCCATAAATTATACTAAGGACTATCCTCTTAAACTGTGTTAAGGGAAGCTATCCTAAAACCGATGAACTGGGAACTGAATAAACTATTAGAATATGTTGATTTATGAGGATCACAGACTTTGTATAAATAGGAACTACCTAAGGAAAATATGTTTTAGGCAATTCATATTTAAGTCTCATAAAAAAATATTAGTATTAGAAAAAATAAGTGGTCAAAATGAAAGGGACGAGAAACACTTTATACCCCCGTATCAAGTATCCCTCTTCTCCTATCTGCTACGGAACTAAACAGTGATAATATACTTAATTACACCACGCGATGATGCGATCAATCAGTCATTAGTCCTCTAATAGACTAGACGGGTTATTAAATATTATAACCACTAGAAACTTTAAGTACACAAATTTAATCCCAATTCTCTTTTTACATAAAGCTCTTAGTTGAGTAACATAGCAATCACGTGGCCTTTAAGGCGCTCAAACCCAACTCCACCGATAACGGATGTCAGCTTCTGTCACGCTTGTCAGTCATTGTATGTACAATGAATGATTTAACAGGTTTTATCTGCACTTGAATTTTTGCCCAAGGCAACTATCAGGCTGTTGTAGAGCGAGGTAATTTTATTGCACTCTGCCAACCTTCTGTCATGTTGGGTGTGGGTTCAATTCCCACCCAGCACAAATGTGTGTGAGATGAACACCATCATAATTTTGTTCCGAGTCTGTATGTGTATTTAGAAATATGTAAGTGTATGATGTTTTATTGAAATTAAGATTTAAAAAACTCTCATCAATACCAAATAATAACTTTTATATCTCAAACTATATCTACTGTATATTTATGTATTATATATACATATATTTCCAGATTATGATAAATGTAATGTGTATATTGAGGAGAATGTAAATCCGTTTTCATCTAGGAAGAGTGCCAAGAGGCATATTAGAAAAGAAATAATACAAACACACTTTAATTAAACTGCTAATAAATATATTTATTTTAATTAAAACATTAGTTTTACTATTACTATAATCAACAATCATATAATTTAAATTCTTAACATAAAACTATTAATTTATTGAACTGAAAAAGTCAAATAAAACAAAATGGTTTGGGCAAGATAACAGAAAAGCTTTAGGAAGTGCTCACAAGAAGTAGCAATAGTTTTCAAGATATACAATAACATAGAAATAATATGAAGTACAGTTATGAATTTTATTATTGATTTATATGTCTATGGCTTGAGATAGCTGCTGCTATATTCTATATTCTGAGCACTTTAAACAAGTGTGTCTTGTAACCTACGATTGCTTTCTTGTAGAGCAATCAATAAATTATTATAAGCAGGAGGCCGAGGAGGTCTAAGCATGTTGCGGTGTTTTGGCAAGATTTGTTAGGGTATTGATCCATGTTCTGCCAAGATAACTGTAGGTTGCTGTGAGTCCTGTACCTCTTAAGGCCCCAAAGAAGACTGTACAGGGAGCAGCAATTCAGATGCAGGTTTTTTTTCTATATTAGCTAGGTCTCATTCTCATAGGTCAGGTCATACTCCTATTGCCCTTACTGATTCATGCACCTTGCGAGCTTTGGTTTTCTCTTTAGCCACCTATATACTCCAAACCTAAAACATTAATATATACGATTTATTAATCACAATGCTTAAGAATGAATGGCTTAATGCTTTTAACTAAAGACACTAATATGCTGCCGCTGCTGTATAGTCCTATTACAGCCTAAGTTGTTTGCCTGATTACATAATAATAAAAAATATTTGAAACACTTGTGAAAGTACAATGGAAACAAGTATAACAGAAATATTTAAATTAATATTGGAGCTTTAACAAAATACTGTTATAAATATTATCACTCAGCAAATGAATATTTGCTTACCTCTCGGAATTTCCATATTAATGTGGAGGCGTTCTACATGTAGTTTTATATTTTAGTTATTTATTCTGAATCGATTTATGTCAGATCTTGATCGATTTGTACATCCTCGTAGGCAGTTAGTTACATAGATAACAAAAATGTTAAATGGTAGGTTGCATGTAAATAGGTTGGCTAGTATTTGAACTGTAACCTTGTATTTTCATCAGCTTTGAGCAACAAAATTAACACTTTTTTTATTACAGGTGTTATATATAAACATTCACAGGCATGCAAGAAACCTTAAAATGTAGTTTATGGAGAATTTATTATTAAACTCTTTGTCATTCATTCTTTATTTTAATGTAGTGGTAACACCCTCGTACTCAACTTTTAGTGATATCAATTTCAAAATTAGAGCTGTCATGTTCAAAACTAAATTTAATTCGATGTAAAACCAGAATAGCACATTTCTAATCTGTTTATTAAAATAAGCAATTCTTAGAGAAATTTTAGTTTAGTGGTGTTAAGAACAGAATCGCCACCATTGTCCATCATTGTCTTTATTTATGTTTGGTCTCGCCACCTTGTTCTCTAACTTTAACAAAACTTTAATAATTAGAAGTCTGAACTCTGTATTATTTTGTACTGCTTTTCTTTGTTGGCATTAGATCATATATAGGTGTTATTAAGTACTCTAAAAGAAAAGATCTTTTTTATTGTACTATTCTATTAGCATCTTGTGTAAACTATTAGCAATACATCTGTGAAAACAGTATTGAATTACATACAGTATTGAATTACACACAGTATTCTTACGTGACGTGTACCAACATACAGATAGAGAGACAGACCAATAAAAAATCAAAAAACTGTTGTTTTGGCTTCTGTTGCCCTGATAAAGCCATATTAGATATTCTTTAATATCGGGATATACAGACATCGGGCCATTGCGATTTTATTATATCTATATATTACATCCGGTTGTTACTCTAGCCAAACGACCCTTACTTACAAATAAAAATCGCACTTTTACGCAAACAAGTTTGTCTTATTCTAGTCCTTTGTAGAGTCAAATATATCATTTTTGATGTGTCGTACTGCCTTAGTTAATTCTAAGTATTTCCTACATAGACACCTGCTATGTGGGTCCTATTTTACTACTCAGTTAGTAGTAACTAGTTACACCATAAACAAAATAAAGAAATCGGACACTAATTGCATGTGAATTGTCACATAAAACGATATCTCGTAAACAACTCACTTTATTCCACATAGTAAATCAGGTCATTAGTATCAAACAGAATATTAAACCAGCCTACCATTATCTTCTACAAAGATAATGCCAACATATTGTGTATGGTGCATAACTAACTCTCTTGTCCATAAATTAGGCTCATGTCTCCAATTCATTATGTAGATACGGCAAGTCTGTTGTGACGCAATATTATACAAATTTTGTTATTAATGCATAATAAGCCTAAGTTATCATTATAAATCTGTAGTCCATCAACAATTCATATTTTAGTTTTTTTTTTTTTTATAAAGGGTTTTTGGACAATTCAACATTGGTTGAACAAGTTCTTAAGATTGATAAGTCGGAATAATGACTTAATAAATCGAAGGCCATTTAAATAGTAGAGCTGGTAGAAACCGACAAAAACCCTACAGTTCCGCAGATTTTAAATAACATAAACAATAAGAAATATTGCAACGGAGCTTGCGACGGCACAAAAAAAAAACTATGCGGATTTAAGATTTCATGCTTTATGAGGACCAACGTTATTTTAATCCTAACAAATATAATACATTTGATATAACTTTGTTTTTTTGCTAATGCTTCATAACTATTTTGTAGAATACTAATTTAATTGTCACTCTCCAGGATCTTGTTACATATATGTATGCGTCATTTTCTGGATCGAAATTTGTAGCTCTTCCTTACTAAGGCAACATTAAATTATGAGTTTGTCGAGGGTGGGTATAGCACTTAAAATTTCATAAACCATTGCTATTTACTCGCAACTGTAATGCATAAATGTCCCTTAAGATCCTGGTGTATAGAATAAGTCATAAGTGATTGAATTAGTATTTCAGTTATGACCTTTACTTCCTAGGACACCAATAAAACTCTTATATATATATTTTACTATATTTTTAAATTACTGGTATCATAGATAGGGATGGACTGATTTTGTAGATTAGTTCTTACAAGTTCAAGCGTTTGTAAATACTCTTTGTGCTGCCGCCCTAAAAATCACATTATCGCCTTGACAGGACGCATTGCTAGTACTACTAGTTCACTTTGTAGTCGAACACAATTCTTGAATTAGTAGGATGATGAATTGTGCAAAACACAGATAAGAATTGTGTTAATAATTAAATTTTTGACTAGAATTATCAAGGCTTATCTTGGCTTAAAAACATATATAGATGTATAGTCAAAATTATTTTGTGAAAAGTTGATTTATATTTTTTTTTATTAGGTAACGTAAATTACTAATCAAAGATAATACTTCTGATAATTATCAATACCTTGTTTCTGACATAGCTTGTAACTCAGACCACAGTATAGGGATACCTCAAAACTTTCGGACTTACGCACACGTTTCTCTAGACGTCAATAAATCTCGTTACAAACAGAGTTGGAGCGGTTATAGTGTAATATGTTACTGTTCGAGATTTCAACCTGAGAGCTCAATTCATTTTAGATCATTAATTTTGCATGAATAAGTAATTTGGTTTGGCTAGACAGGTTCTCTTTACCTGGTAATTTGTTAGGCAAATTCTCCAATAAGATATTTTTCAAGTTAAGTGTAGGGACACACTTCCATATGCGTTTATATTGTGTACACCTAACGCTAGCTGTGTGTGTCTGTGTGTAACGTGTCTTCTTGTACCGCTCCTTTAAAAAAATATGTAACTTAAAAGTTATCGATTCTGAAAAAAAAATTCTCTTTAAAATTTCGGCTATCATTTATATCCATTCACATAGAGGAATGCCTAAAATTAGGTTAAGGTATTTTGAGAGGTATATAGGTACATTATTTAGGAAGGTTACTAACGTGACGCTGTACGAACCTAATTTTATAATGTCACCTAAACTTATAGTCATACTTAAGCATAATAATAGTATATTAATTTGCAAAAAAAAAACAGAATACTTTATTACCATACAATTATTTCCTTATAATTATCTAAGCAGCAACATTTAAGTCCATATAGAAGTGGCAACTAATGAGTGCATGCACTCACAATAATTTATTTAAAACGAACTAATTAAATTAAAGGTGTTTATCTCGGACTTGCTGTCTTTACTTGAATTATTTGAAGTATTTTATTATAGCATAGCAAATACAGGCAGAGTAGTAACAGTGGCAGAAGCGTCTCAAACGTCTATATGATTTGTATATGTATATACTATCTGATAGAAATCAGTCCGATCCCTTATTCGCCTTATACGACAACCACGCGAAGAGATGGAGTGGCCCTATTCTTCTGCACCATCATCTATACGGCCTACGCCTTGTTTACAAATAGAAATGTGTATATTTTGTTTACATACATATATACTTAATATTTGACTGTTTAAACCTTGGATTACTTTCTGTAGTCACCCGTACAGCAGGACATACATACAAATGTATAATTGATTTGTATTCATTGTACTAAACAATTAAATAGTCTTTTAAAGTAGTGTAAATACTAAAACTCAAAATATAACAGTTTTTACACCACATACGGTGCTGCTAGTAAATGTCAAAGTAATATATGTACAAGCTTAAAATACAGTCGCACAATTTAACTTGCTCAAGCCACTGTGAAGTAACAGCCCCTTAGTGACAGACTCATGTTAGAAATTGGTCGTAAGTTCGATAACAGACTAAGCTTTTCATTAAACTATACTTAATAACTAAAACTACAAATAACTATAGTTTAATGATCAGCTGATCAGATTTAGTCTCCTAAGTTTCAAATCGACTATAAGCTACATGTCTTTTCCTAATCGGTTCGTGGCTACCGAAGATGTTTGCAGACAGTATACTGTATAGTATTAGAATATCCGAAACACCAGATTATTATTTTATTCTGTTTAATTTGTTCGTTTTATAATATGTGTTCAGTTGTATGTACACCTTAGTGTCGTGTACATGTATGTATCTCATTGCTTATATTTTGAAGAAACCAATGTTGTATTTGACAAAAATATTTCTTCATCTTTAGCCGTCTTTATACTATATTGTTCTCAAAACGCCTATGATGGTCATTATAAAATTATTAAATTCCTCCCTTTTTTGCTGATGTTATCTCGAAAAGTTATACCTTTTCTCACTCCACTTATCTCTCTCTATTAAGACGAGCTAAGATCCAAACTAGAAGCGTCCTTCACCGATCGCCTCGCTCGTACTTTTTATTAAATAGAATATATATAGAAAAGTTTTACGTAAAAGTTCAATGACAAATATGTTTTGTTTTTTTTTTATAATACGAGTCGAGATGCTAAGTGACAACCGCCGTCTACAGACACGTGTAACACATGAGTCGTAAGTGCGCTGCCCGCCTTTGAGGGTAATGAGGGAAGGGAAAGAGGAGAGGGGGAGGTGTACAAATGCGGGAAATGCAAAGCAATCGTTGCTTCACAATCGGTTTTCTGGGAGATCGTGGTATCCCACCGGTCGAGCCGCCCATTTATGCCTAAGCATGGCTCTACAAAGATAAAATATGATGTCCACCATGTACTAACCCTGTCCGTTTCTACTTGAAATTACAAACAACATGCGTTCTCTCTCTCTCTCTCTCTCATATAACATACGCATCACGCGCAACTGGTATGCTGCGTCTTCTTTTATCGCAGTGAATAATATACATATATAAGATTTCTGTTACACATCTTTAGTCGCTCCGATTTTTGCAATCATTTTATACCACCATATTTACTATAGTATATAATTTATTAGATGAGCAGCTAATACCGTTCGGTTGTATCGACTTGCCTGTTTATACCTAACAAGTCAATAGCAATGAATAAAAAAAGATAAGTAATTAACATTCATTAGGATAAATACTTTGTTTTAGTATGTATTTTATTAGTAAGCGGATATCCAAATAATTATAAAAAAATCAAGAGATTTCTCGTTTATAAACATATTTTAAGTAAAATATAATATTAGATCATTTTCTTCATATAATCTTAAAAAAAAACTTCTTTTCAACCGGCAAACCAGCCAAGCCAGCAAAAATGGGTGAATGACATTTCTAATTCAGATCTCTGGTGTACACCTATGAGAGTCTCTGTGAGGGCATTCATGTGAGTAAGCCCGCGACTTCAAATTATAAAGTTACAACTTTATAATTGTAAAGTTTTCTTTATTTTTTATTTTAAATATTACTAAGCATATATAAAAATAATGTCTACTTCAATAATGCAATTATATACTTTAATAAGAAGACTGAGATTTGCCACTACTTTATGAAATTACTTAATTAAAGTGAATAATGAAATGTCTTCACTTTCAAAATAAATAAAATGAAAATATTGTTTTAAGTATGTATAAATATATACATTAGTAACACACTTTTTATAGATGTAGATAGAATACAAGTACATATAACAGATATTTTGGGTTCACTACAATGCTGAGAACAGTAATCATAGTTTGTATGCATGTTTGTTACTCAATCTCGCTACATCGGCTGAACGGATTTGGAGGAAATTCAGGAAAGAAATAAATTATAGACTGAAATAGCTCACAGGCTTTTATTCTGTTAAAATGTTAATTTAACATTAATGTTTCCAAGCGAACAAAGTCGGTGGCAGCAGCTAGTAAATAAATCAATTCATCATACAACATCATCAATATAATCTACATTTTTGTCCCATGTTTGTAACTTTGGTGCCCTGGCATAACACATAGGATACGCTTTATCGTGGAAAATGAAGCGGGGCAAATGCTCGTTGAAATATGTATACTTGTTCCATTAGTACATCATTTAGTCAAAAACACATTTACTACATATAATATGACTTGATAAATATATTAATATTGTGCATACGAACTTACATTTGCAAGTCATTATACCAAACCTTTTCAAAGTGAGTTCAACGAGCACTTTGCATTTTTTTTATTCGAACGTATCGAATTGAACTAATTATTCAACTTTTTATCGTTAACAACAACCCAAATATTTTTTTTAATATAAATGTTTGGGCCCAGAAAGGGTTACCAACAAAAAAAAATAATGGTTGATGGTCATTAATCTGGGTGAAAAAATGTTGCGACTAGAAGCGCCGCAAGTAATGGAGTTCTGTTGTAAAACTTCAAGCTTGGAGTCTTCCCTACTCTTGACTACATTACATAAAACAGTTCAAACCAGGGGATGGGCACAAAATTAATTAATGAAATTTTATATTTTAATGATTTTTTATAGTTTTTTCACTGAGATAGGTAGATCAACTCTTTATAGCACTTCAAAGAAACAAATTGGAAACCATTTTATGCATATATATGATATGATATATAACATTTTTATAAACTTGAACCCTGGTACAATGGATAATGTGAAAATGTTTGTTTAATCTATTGAAACTCAGTGATCATGCAGTCTAATAGCCAGAGACCGTTAGAATGTAACGTCACAGCACCATATACCTTACTTAAAAAAATATAATATATCCGAAAGTATATAACGTATAATTTTTTTTTGTTTACCACAGTACAATTTCAAATAAAATCTATAATTGGTAATATTCTCCATTGGCGACGATTTGCAAACTCTTTCAAGTTGCAATGTTCTATTATTTTAACGTGTAAAAGCCGTGCTTACACACGTATGGGCGCGCTAGACCAGAGTTTTACTACGAACTCAGAGAAAACCAGTTGTTAAACAATGCTAGCGTTATATTACCCCTTTTCCCGTCCGCTCCTGCCCCTCCCCTCGTTCTCTCTCTTGCAGATGTCCATGGGCGATGGTACTCACTTACTATCAGGTGACTCGAAATCACAAGAATACATAAAACCTGACTTATTAATTTTGTTCATGAAGGTCGAATAAATCATATTTTTATATGATTTATTATGGATTATGGACAGTATTCTGATAGCTACAATTAGTTTTTATTAAATGTATTGTATAAATAATCAGTACTTAAAATTAATTCCAGTTCCTATAACTAAGATTTAAGAGCGGACTCCCTAAATTTTATGTTAGTTTACATTAATATTCTGAAACAGTCACACATACAATCAAAACGGAACTTTATTATATAATGTATTGGTTCTTTTTTCTATCCATTTACAGGATAGTTACGTAATTCTAACATTTTCGCTAGATTCATTTTTAATTCCAAAATCATGTCTTTTTCTAAGGATTATTTAAATAAAACCAAATTATTGGGCTTTTATGTCTAAAATAAATATTCACAGTAAGAAAATATATTTTTTTATCCAGTCACAAGATATTTTTTCTCTAAATCAATTATTACTTTAGTTATAAGCAAAATAACATTTGAGACTTAGCAATTTAGTTTCTTCATCGAACATGATCAAAGAGTGCACACGATCAACTTTATTTTTAAAATTTTAACGTTTAGTAGAAAACGGCCTGAACGGTTTTTAATAACGCGCTGTGTGAGGATGTGAGTAGGTCTGTTTTGCTCGCGCGCACGTTCAGTAAGTACTTTATTTAGGAGTTATTTAAATAAAATTCTTATAATTACGTATTTTCATACAATAGGAAAAAAGACAACATTTTTTTTATAAATGACTGTGGTTTCACGGTCAGCCTTTTACAATAATTATAAGGAGAACAGAGGAAGCTATGGAGGCGTTTTGATTATTTATTATTTATTTATTTTATTTTACCTATAAATGAAAATTGTATAATAATATTAATAAAATAAAATAAAATATTAGTAATATTATAAGTAGGTAGTACATCAGTTGTCTATATAACTATCCTATATCTATTTAAATTGTTTGTCTATCGAAAACAAAGGAAGACAAATTTCGAAGTTGAATATCCTCCGGAACAGGGAAAGTTGTTGGAGACGCCTTCACAACTACATAATCTAGTTTCTGTTTCAGCGAATTACGTAGATAAGTAAGAACATCTAATGCATTTGAATAATTAGCTGTTTTTTTTAAATAATTTAATTTACTGTAATTTAATGAATTTTTAAGAAATAGTATGCCAACTTAATCTTATAAATTTAAAACTGAAAAGTCAACGTCCAGAACGGAACTTAAACCCGTGACTCCCCCTTTCCAGGGGGAGATACTCTTCCAAATGAGCTACCTGGACATGTCCTGGATAGCTAACATTCTCGTCTATATACGCCTTCAATGGCTAAGTTGGCAGAGTATTGTTCTGTGGAAATGGACCGCCACGGTTTCAAGTTCCGTTTGAATGCTGAGTTTTTTCGTTTTAAAATTGATAAAGGATAAGTTAGCTCGTACTTGCTGCTTTCCTTACGTGTAAAGTGTCATTTGTCATCATTGAAGTTTATTTTGTTTAGGTGTTATAAACTAATTTTTTATATACATAAAATTATGATACACAATTACGGATTATTATTTATTATATGTTTAAGATACTTCACTTCACTTTTATCACTCCGGCCATCCAAAGGTAGCCGGGAAGAAATTGCTGTTATCGATAAGGCCGCCTATTATGCATTTTCTTGATTATGTGTACTTGTTCTGATATTTTCTATTTGTTTTAAATATATTAGTGAATAGAGAATAGTTAAGAATATAGCAATTTAGATATTATTTAGAGGATAGTTTAGAAACTGCAAATATGTATATCAGATGCGCCAGTATCAAAGTCAAGGAGGCTAGATTTTAGTAAAGCGTATTTTTTTTAGTTTTATCTAGTTTATATATCGATACCGATCACAAAAAAAAAAACGACGTACGGCTTACACAAAAAACAAACAATCTGATATTTCGAGTGCACTTCGGTTGATGACCTCAAATAAAACAAATTACCTAATTAGGTTATTGTTTGTTCATGTCTGGAAAAATATCAATACATCTGCGGAGTGAAATCTTAAATCTCCGATAGTTCTTCAACGATGTTCTGCTTCGAAATTGCTTTGAAATTTCGACTTATCGTTGTATTAGAATAAGATAAAATTTAGTTTTCAAACTTTATTATTGTAACGGATTAATGTGTGTAACTTCAAACAAATTTAATAAATAGAAAAAAAAAACGTGTGCATCTCGGGACGCCCGACAGAAGTGATAACTTAAACTAGACTACCTCTGCCGTATGCGTGAGAAAAAGGAAAGGCAGACAGACTGGCGCCGTATCGCGTTACGTAACGAAGCGATTTTCCCTCCCATAAGAAGTTATCACTTCAATTATAAAACACCAATTTGCACCTAGTTTCTAAAAACAGTTTGCCTGTATCTCCCATAGTTTCAGACTACTGCTCTAGTAAGAAAAATTATATGTATAATGTGTATGTGTAGTAACTAAAACTAGCTGTATATGTACAGCTAGTTTTTATATAACACTATCTACTGTTACATAAAAACTCATATAATAAATAAAGGAGCCTCCATTCCATCTATGTTCACTATTCTAATATCAAAATACATAGTTAGAATTTTTGCGTCGACGCTCGGGTCGCTCACGGGACATGAAGTGCGGAGTGGCAGGTGCATGGGGGCGGAGCTAGCGTGGAAAAGATTTTAGAGTGCCTACTCTTAGGTATTTAAAGGTTCACTTTTGATTAAAACCTTCCTTAGGGCATTAGGCTGCAGTTCAGATTATACGGCATATTAAGTTGTTGCTATGTTTGTAGTATTCTTATATATCTAGTCAGCATCTAGCAATATTCTGAAAAATAGTTTTCTTTTATTAAGAAGCTTAGATATTTTATATTAGCACCTTGAATAAATCACTTGTGCTGCTAAACAATATCATTATTTATTTATTATTTTATATATTTTATTTAAGCTTTTAAAAATAATATACATAACAATGTGGGTACATATAATATATATATATATATATATATACATATATATATATACATATATATATGTACCCTAGTGTAAATGGGATAATAAATAACAAGTTTCCATTTTCAAGTCAGTATTTTTTTTTTTTGTAGAACCTCAAGGGCATTCATATTTCTACCTTTATCGCAGGTATGTAATGCTGTAAATTTTATTTTACATTTGACTCGGACTCTTTTCCAGCTTCTAGAATGTTCTACAACCCTGTTGTTTAAAGACCTCGGGGTTTGACCAATGTATTATTTGTTACAATTGGCACAGGTCAATTCATATACACAGTTTTTTTTTTGTCTTAAGTCTATAAGGTAGATATAGGGTTAGCATCTTAAAGGGTTATCGCCCTCATTTATCACTCAGCTGTGCGCCTCTTCAGAGCTACTAGTCAAATTCCTGAGTTAAATGTGAAGTAGAATAATTTGGTTCATTTAATAATGTTAGCAAGACTTTTATTTTAGACCAGCGTAAAATTATTTACTGGCTACATGTTTGCAATCCACCCACGGAACGTAGGTCAGAAATATAATAATATAGGCATTCTAAAGCTGAACGTGTACAGGGATTAGCGCTAATAACACATTATACCTCCTATTTTTAATCTACAGTATTAATATGTCACATTATAAGGTGGTGACAAGTTTCAAGTTTTTTAGCATTAAAGCGACTGATACGAGTATATTTTTCTATAGTTCTCAAAAGTATTTCATTATGGATCTACTTAAATTCATTATAGAAAAGAAAGCATTATAGTGTAAAAAGGGCTTCTATTCATCCGATTTTTGAAAATCGAAGCATTAAAGGTTACTACAACAATTTAATAGAAAAGCACTTAAAAACTGACAATGAAAAGTTCACGGATTTAAGTCATTTTAGTAAAATGGAATAGCATTTTACGAAAATGACTTAAATCCGTGAACATAATTTTAAGTCTGGATCATGATGAACTTCAACTTAAAACTACACAACGATATATTAGTGCAAGAGAAAAGCCATTTTTAACTTTAATGTATGTGTATTAATATATAATTATTAAAAGTAAAAAATAGTATTTATTATTGTTTTTCATTTATTGTTATTTAGTATTTATCATTCATAGCTGATAAAATTGTATGAGACTTAAGTCAGAAGGTTGCTTTTCATCAACGTTTGCTTGTGATGTAGGTCAATAGACAGGCAATAGCGCAATTTGGGACTAAGTGGAATTAGGCTCTTCAGATTTATTATAATTCCAGACAGGTACCAGTGAATATTGAAACTGAGTGGAGTTATCTGGCGCACCATGTAACTCAGATATAATAAATGTTGATGTTCCTGGGTGGTCATTTTCTGTATCTGACTTTCATGAATATTTCAAAACGTGAAATAAAAAAAGTAGATAACACTGTTCAACAAAATTTTGTAACAAGAAAAGTAAGCAGAAATTTCGAAATTTCTACCTAACCTCTCCACAAAATCATATGTATATTAATTTGATTAGGACTAGTTTCCGTGTACCGGCACTTATCAGTAAAATTTAATATTAATTGTTTTTTCCTTATTATTTTTTAATTCAGTGTTTTATTTTTCAGAAAAGTGGCTGTGTTTTGTGTTTGCTGAGTGAAGTGATTCTTAAAGAATGTCAAGAAAGTGTAAAAATGATCCTGACAAGTTCTGTTACATTTGTGGTGAAATTACTTTTACATCTCAACGAAGAAATTTAACACCTTTAATGAAAAAATTGTATGAAAGTTATTTCGGTTTTCCTGTTGGCCAGCAAGATAAAGTGTGGGTTCCTCACATCTGTTGTGTTACATGTGTAGGACTTCTTACAGGATGGGAAAAAAGATCTCGATCTATGCCTTTTGGAATTCCGATGATCTGGATGGAACCGACAGACCATTCAACTAATTGTTATTTTTGTCTAACTAATACAAAAGGCATTACAATTAAAACTAAAAAAAAAATTAAGTACCCTGATGTTTCATCTGCTAAAAAACCGATTCCTCACAGTGAAGAATTACCTACACCAGAACCACCTCAACGCTCTGATCTTTCAACTGAATCAGAGGAAACAGATAATAAAAGTACTGATCCTAATTTTCAAATTTCTTCTTCATCTATCTGTCTCAAGGAAGAAACGCCACACCTACTTTCTCAAGGAGATCTTAATGACTTAGTTCGTGATTTACACTTGTCTAAACAACAAGGAGAACTTTTAGGATCTCGATTAAAAGAATGGAATTTATTGCAACCAAACACAAAAATAACTTTTTTTCGGCATCGTGATGAAGAGTTAAAAAGCTTTTTTTCACAAGAAAATGATTTAATATTTTGTAACAATGTCTGTGGTGTTATGAATATTTTGGGAAACAGTACAAATTTGAAGAGTGGCGTTTATTTATCGATGCTTCAAAAACAAGCTTAAAGGCAGTTTTGTTACACAATGGCAATAATCTTCCCTCCGTACCGGTAGGTTATGGTGCTAACATGAAAGAATCCTATGAAACAATGAAATTTCTTTTAGAAAAGATTAAATATGACGAACATAAATGGAAAATTTGCGGAGATTTAAAAGTTGTTGCCCTTTTATTAGGATTGCAACTTGGGTATACAAAATTTTGTTGTTTTCTTTGCGAATGGGACAGTAGGGATAGAAAGAATCATTACGTTAAGAAAAATTGGCGCGAAAGACAATCTCTTACTCCAGGAATAAAAAATGTAAAACATCCTCTATTAGTACAACCTAAAGATATATTTTTACCACCTCTCCATATAAAACTTGGCCTGATGAAAAATTTTGTAAAAGCAATGGATAAAAATGGCGCTGGATTTCAAAACCTAAAAGAAAAATTTCCTAAAATCAGTGACGCCAAGATTAAAGAGGGTGTGTTTCTAGGTCCTCAAATCAGGCAAGTGATAAAAGACGATATATTTAAAGAACAACTCGATGACTTGGAAAAACCAGCTTGGGAATCATTTATAAAAATTACTGAAAATTTTCTTGGAAATCACCGATCAAATGACTATCAAACTATTGTCGAGAAACTTTTAGAGAATTACAAAGCCTTAGGCTGCAATATGTCCTTAAAAATACATTTTTTAGATTCACATTTAGACTTTTTTCCTCCAAACTTGGGTGCTGTTAGTGATGAACACGGGGAACGATTCCACCAAGACATTTTTACTATAGAAAAACGATACCAGGGAAAATGGAGTCCAACTATGCTGGCAGATTATTACTGGGGATTACAGAGGGATGTTCCTGACGCAAAATACAGGAGAAAATCATAAAAATGTACTCATATTAATATTATAACATTGATAATAATTTAATTCTTGTTAAAATAACTTGTAATTTAAGAAAAGTTAAAAAAAACATTTTACAATAAAACTATTCGTATCTAAAATACTAGACTACTAATTCTACTCTACTTGACCTTATTCCTAATAGAATCAGCCAAAATTTTTCTTGTTATACAGAAAAAAATTTTTTTTGTTGATCAGTGTAATTTGTCATGGTCTTTTTTCTGGTAATTTTAATTTTGCTTGTCTGGTAAATTTCTTATCTTTTCTATAAATATGGTTAATATTTTCCTTCTTAGGATTGTATGCAGTATGCTGTAAATGATAAAGCCACTGTGAATGCTGAGGCCGGCGAGGATGCAAAAGCCGGCAAGAGCAAAGCTGCTAGTGAAACATTAGTTTATGTTTTCCGCTAGTACAGGGATCTATCTATGTATCTATCTATCGACTGCACGAATGGCGAAGCGGTTTAAGTAGTCATCTCACCATGCACGCAATCCTCAAACTGTTGTTCTGAGTGTGGGTGTTCTTCGTGTCCGTTGTGTGAATGTTTGTAAAGTCCCCCGCGGTACGGGAATTAATTCTAGTGCGGGAGTTGTCTTTTTAAAAATAAATGAAAAAAAAAAAACTATGTATCTTGGGGAGATATTGGTCTGTCTTAAGACTCTAGTGTAGTAATTTCATCAAGACCTACATATGTTACTAATAGAAGTAAGTACTGAATCCAAAAAAATATATAAATTTGTTTATTAATTTTTTACTAATTTGAGTCTTGGGTTTTTTGGTGCTGCCAGTCCCAGTCTTCATTTTACGTGTTTGACGTAAATAATCGTCGTAAAACATCTAATAAGTAATCCAGTGCTTTCTCCAACTGTCGTCGTCTGCAATGAAAAATGTTTTATTATATGTTTTTTAACTTATAGATCACTATCATTGGCCTACCAGATATGAGAAAGTTAAATTTCAGTAATCATACGAAATGTTCTGAGGCTACTCAGGAGGGAAAAATAAATGCCAATTGCTATGAAAAAGGATTAAGGGAGTAATGGAATATGCCAAACTGTGTATCTAGCACGGATGGGAAGCATGTTTATACAAAAGCTCCACAGCATAGTAGGAGTCTTTACTTAAATTATAAAGACTACTTCTCGATTGTGAGGCTGGCATTCCTTAACTTTCCCTACGAGTTTGTAGCTATTGATGCTGGACCATATAGTAAAGAAGGCGAAACTAACATATTTAGAAGTTCAATTATCGAAAAAAATTACAAGCAACCATTTCAATACTCCTCTCTGTCGCGACCTCACTAACGCGGCGCCACGCCCGTAGCGTCACTGACGCTTTCTTCCAAATTCTACCTTTAAATTCTTACATCATAAAGAAAAAATCAAAATCTCTTCTTAACTTCATCGTCGTAATTTTTGTATTAAGTACATACATATATATTATATGTATGTAAATTAATATAAAAAAGCACGTTGGTAGTAAACAACCCATCAATCTCACTTTTATAAAGTTCCTATTTTAAAGAAATTAGCGTGTATTGGAGGAGGGATGAGGATGGAAGGAGGGAGAGCTGCGGAGGTTTTAGGGTATTTATCACTGTCGTGTCATGTCACTATTTACGAGTTCGTCATTTATAGAAGTAGAGTTCATTAAAAAGAGGTAAGTATTTAAAAAAAAAACCATAAGCTCACCACGCGGAACTGTATTATGAACATGGGCCAAACGATAACGGCGAGGTGATTACTCAAACCACTGCGGCATCTGTGCGGTCAAATATAACATCAATATGAAAATTTATCCAGCTCCGCCTGCTGTAATACAGAAGCCATCTTTATTCACTCCCATATAAAAAATGACGATAAATCTCGTAGAGCTCTACGACAAAAACACTCTGGCGAGCACAATCTCCCGGTTTTATTTCAACAAAATTTCGTCAAAGAACAATAAAACACGAAACGACTTCAATATATCCCGCAGGGAGCCTAACTCTATTAAAAATATCGTCCCGCCTGGCTCTATCAAATTGTAGAGATGCTTGCAAGATGTTTGAGGTGAATCTTGCTCTGTTCACAAGATTATTTCCCAGACAAAGTGCGGGAATGTTCACGCACTATATCAAAAAACTTATGGCTATTTTCAAGGTGGTTTTCGAAAGATAGAAAATGCTTATGTCAAATTTAAGAAAGCATACAAGCATAATCATACCATCAAGCATAATCGTCATATGTTGAACCAATTGAAGAACCGACTCATAAAAAAACCTCCCTAACTAGCTATGTATATGTACACATATTATTATACAGATCAAATTGTTTCAAATAACTATAGTACAGATATTTCTGAGATCAGAAAAAATTCGGACCTAATGTCCAACAATACTTCATAACTCTTCGAGCAGTTGTGTGCAGACAGGTTCTATTTAAAAAAATTGTGCAGCTATTCTGATAAATAATGCTCCTTTGCTACGACTCTCAAAAGATTTAATCATATGTAGTATAGGGCACCCAAGAAGAGCGCCAGGGAGGAAAAACGTTTCGGAAGAATTACTGCTTTTGGTCATTCAATAAGCCGTGTTCATCGAGGTATCTAAAGTAACATGTGTTATTTAGAGAGAACAGTAGAGTAGCTTATAATATGCACGTTTCAGGTTTTGTCGACCTTTTTGTATTACTATGTGAGAGGGTGTTGTGCTCTAAGCCGGTTTTTTTAAAGCGAAGTGTCTTTAATAGTCTACCTTAGTAGCACTTCGACCCTCGCATTATTATAATTTCTTGTTTTAAATTACTAAACATCAAATATTTTTTGACATTTTTTAAAATTCTTTCCATTCTGTTTTCTTTTTAAAAGTAACAAAACCCAAAAACTAATAAATTCCATTAAACGAAAACGCTGTGTTTATATGTGCTAGTGCGTACACCCCAAAACGCGAAGTGACAAGCGTCAACATTTATCAGTGTCTCGCGGCAAACGACAGCAATTAACATTCCGCAAGCATTGTTAGCGACTGCGACGGGTTGTTGCAACTATTGTCGCGAGCCTGCTGAGGTGCGAAGCTCAAATGTCGCGTGATGAATGAACGCCTTTATCTTAGTCTTGTGGTCTTGAGAGCTTAATGTACATATGTGTAGTTATATTAACTCAAGTGTCGACTTATCGAAATTGTTTTGTTTTGTTTTGCAATAAAATTTTATTTTGTATGGGAAAGTGTAGTGTATAGTGGCAATAATTTGAACTATGGGACGACTAATACGGGCAAGGGGCTCAATTTCTTTGTTGTTAATTTTATTATATTATAGTTTTACCTCAAGAGTGAACCCATAGAAAACTGGTTATCCCCTTGTAGGTTATACCTGACGCCCATCAAGACGGGTGGTTTTATGTGGGAATACTGTCTAGTTTTAGTGGGTTCTCGGTACTTGGTTGGACATGTATGGAGATGTTGTTGTTTTGGCTGACTTGTTAGATGAAGTACATCCTGAATTTTAATCTTATCAGATAGTTCAAATATTAGATATCTGACTGATTATGCATTTTATTTATCGTTGTTAAGCTTAGATACAAAGAATGTTTCAGAAAGCTGTAGTCACAATTTAGGGGTTGTATAGTTGACCCCGTGAATAACATCAATGTAACGATTTTACGAAAAATCGTAATTTTTAATACAGAAACCCTATTTTGAAATTGACAAACAAACACGAAATTTATCCCATTATCATATTTTTACCGTCCGTCCGTCCGTCAAATTCCATACATAAAACTTTCTTCATGACATTTTGTTCATCCCTTCGCACCACATGTCCATACCACGATAATCTGTTACTCCTCAACTTTTCCCCCACAGGCGCTACTTACTCTGAGGCTCCCTCTAATGTATTCGTTCCTCACCTTGTCTATTCTAGGCACACTGCACATCCATCCTAACATTAGCATTTCAGCTGCATGCAGGTGTCTCTCGTCCGTTCTCTTGGTGGGCTAACGAGAGAGATCTGACATGGATAAAACTATAGGTATTTAATATCAAGTCGCATCTCCGGCTTCTTTCTAAAAATGAGTGGATTTTTGTAATAGTTGTGTTATATTTTACGAATTTAACATATTAAATAATGAATGATAGTCAACCCAAAATAACCCTGGGAAAAAGAAAGTACCTTCAAAAAACATGCCTCGCTAAGGATTTTTTTTCTAATGGGTGCAAAAACTTTTAAACAAGCACGTTAGCAAAGCAATTACTCTCTATAACTAAAGTAATACCCAGACAATTAAAAAAAATCTAGTTAAACACTAACAGTAGCGTTGCCAGACTAGATGTAGTTAATAGTGGTTCTTACTGTAGACATTGACAAAGATAGCAGCAGCGACAGATTAGTGCAACACCCGGCAAGGATTCGCCGACTAACGAGCTCACAATCTGGGTTTAAAAGGTGTGAAATGGTTTTAGGGTTTAGTGAGTTTATTTAAGATTATGTGCATAAACACTTAGGTACCCCTAGAATTAATCGTGTCACTAAAATGTCGAGTACTTTTTACATACTCTATATATACACACTTTTATATAATTTAATAATATAATTTTTTATATACTGTCTTTCATGAAAGAGTTATATGTAGTACATATTTTAATCTTAAACTCGGTATTCGACTTACATTAAATAACTTTGAACAATGTAAAACAATATCCACCATAAGCAATTATGCAATATGTACACGCGGTTTAATTGATCCACTGAAAGTTTTAAGTTTAAGACTAAACATAAAAATCAATAACTAGAAAAGCCTTTTATGTCTATGTCATGTTATATTAACAATTTTATTAAGTCAGTACGGCTTAAGTTAAAAGATTCTTTGAAAATAGCGACTATATAGATACAGAGTAAAACATCATACAAGTAACAACAACCGTAATTTTGTCATCTTGGCATTCTGTCGTATCTGCCAGATCATTTTGAAAGGAACATCAGTACTAAATGGCCCTATTTGGATCTAAACCAAAACTATTCATACATACATATTTATTTAATACTTAAGTTAGTTTAAATAAGATAATTAGATTTGGATTTAACAAAAAATCTGAGAACATTAAAAAATGGTTAAAACGTTTAAATTGTAACATGAGTTTTTTATTGTTACGTTGGGATCTAACACTTTAATATAATACAACTTTATATCAACACTAACACCAAAAAATATATCTTTCTTTAAACTGCATTTTCAGTTGGTATTACTTTAATTAATAGCCTAAGGGAACTTTAGGAATACACACAAAGATGCAATGACATATAAGAATAATAACATTATCATATGATACCTACCCAGATTTAAAATAATCGTACTTCATACTTGTAAATCACACTTCTCCATGATGGTATTCAAACGACGCAATGTCATCAATTTACAAGATAATAATTGGTTAAATCGTGCATTGACGCTGATTTTTTAAAAACATTATAACTTCCTTTTAAGAATTCGGCTATAATAACCTTAGAATAAGTCGGAATTAAAGCCTTATAAAAACGAGTGGCATGTCTCTTACTATACTGGGATATCTTACCTCAGATATACACATTTAATAAAAGCTGCTTGTGCTGAAGATCTCATCAGTACAGCAGTGTAAAATTAAGGTCTAATGAGAAAATAATGAATTTTTGGCTTACATACCTCGCTAAGCCTTAGATACTGCCCGCGGAGGATACAGAGGTAAGAAGGAGACGACAGGGCCTTTGATAAGTCTAAACACATCTGTATATACTTATAATAAATATTTTAGGAAGGTCTACTCAACAGGTTGACCACTTCAATGAAAAAAAAACCCTAAGAGCCAAAGAGTAATCAATACTAATCTACCTAATAATACCTACATACATACCCACATACGCTCACGCCTGCATCCCCAAGGACGAGGTGTATTAAACACCCACATTTTGCCAAATTACAATTTGGTCCCACGAACGTAATAGTGAGCAAGTCTATTGCCGTCAACCGGACACTGTATGACTGTATACATACTGTGATAGATAACTGTTACGGCGACATCTCTTGATATATAATTAAAGGCAGTGGACTGTATATGAAGAATTTAACTAACGTTACGGGGCGCCATGGCATCGGCTGACAGGTAACACGCCCACAACTCTTCCTCCTCCTCGACGGTGTTGAACAGATCAGACAGAATGACTGACTCAACATACTTCCTCCCGTTTTGAATAGTCGTAGTATAAGGCCATGAATGTGGGATCTCAATCAGTTAATGACTGAGAGTACTCCGGCCCAATACATGAGTCTGAAACCCAGTGTGATATACACAGAGTATATGTAATGTAAGACCGACTGATAGTAGAAATTACAGTGCTTTTGAGAGTAGGTTGTGGAAACGTCGGTAGTATATTTACGATTCGCCTCGCCTCATGCAACCCTAAAATTGGTCGTGGGTTGCTGAGACGGTTGAGTTGAGCCTCCCGTATAGCGAGTGTCTGGAAATCGCCCAGTGAGTCCGTTTAAGGCCTGCGGGTTGCGTGCTTAATGGCTGCACTCACAATAGACGATTTTAGGCACGTCGTTTGGATACCTGAGGTCTATTTTTATAAGCGTAATAAGTGTTGTTTTTTTTTTCGACATAAACGCAAAGGAACACACTGGCAGAGCTAGTTTATTATATAACCTAAATTAAATTTCCTCTGCGTACCCACTTAAGCCAAAACTCCTAGCTCCAGGGTCTCATTACATGCTCACTGTGTGCCTACACAGTGGAAATAATAAAAAGTGGAATGGAGTAAATTCTAAAAGTGAAGCTAAAAAAAAAAAATTCTTTAACAGTCATATATGTTATGTTTTGTTAGTAATATTTGCAAACGATGAAATTATAAGGTATTTAATTTATAATAACTAAATTTATTAGTTTTACATTTTTTTTTTGTTTTCATAAAAAATGATGTCCTTGTGCATTTCAGAGAATATGGAAGAGGGTTAAGTTTTTTTAGAAAAATCTTGATTCTTGTTTCTAAGAAATATTCAAGAGCTTAGAATATGAACTTTTCTTGTTGTTAAGACAACTCCTGCACTAGGATTAATTCCTGTGTTGCGGGAGACCTTACAAACATACAAAAAACGGACACAAAGAACACCCAGACTCACAACAACAATTTGAGGATCACACAAAGTGTTGTCCCTTGCGGGGATCGAACTCACAACACGCGGTGCGGCAGTGTAGTGCCGAGGTGACCATTTAAACCGCTACGCCATCCGTGCAGCAGCAGAATATGAGCTTTAAAATTAATAGTACTAAAATAATATTTTTTAAGAAAAGAATGACATTATTTAGACTAACTAGGGGTAATAAGAAGGTTCTGGTTCTGTGATCAATCTCTCTCTTTCTCAGATATCTTTAATTTACTTAAGAATTTATTTATTTGTCAGTATGTTTAATGAACCACTTACAATAAATTCACATTGAAATGTATGTTTTATGTAAATATAATTATGTGTTTTTTGGTAGCAACCAGAAAAGTATAAATCACCAGTTTGACTATTTGGTTATTATTAAATAAACATGAAGTATATCGAAATATAAATTGTATATATGATATTATGGTCAACCTTTTGTGTTACTTGAAAAACAATCAATGAGTTGGTTAGCTTTCGTGAGTTTCTTCTAATTATAAGTTCAGCGTTAGTTTCGCGTTGTAAAATATAGTAGTGTTTAATTAACACGCAATAGTTACATGCAGCCTTTCTAAACAATCACAAGCGTGTCTCAGTTGCGTGCTTTCATATTTTATGTATTATACAGCCTATTAATAGGTAATAAAAACGGAACTGAACTGAAACCATAAAATGCTTTTATATATATCAACACTAAAGCGACCACAAGCAATAAAGTATTGCGCCTACCTGTTTTTTTGGAGATCTACCATATTACTTATACCAAAGAAAGTAATATTGACTATTACTAAGACGATTTTATGATATTTCTGTTCAATTCACAAGAGTTTTAAAAAGGCAGAACTTTAAATTAATTTTCTGCTAATATGCCTTGTTTAAGAGCTCTGCATAAACATACTTGTTATAAGAGTCAAAGTAATATATTCTTTTTAATACGACGATATGCTCTTCTTCTACTGGACATTTCGAAGCTATCATACGTACATAAATGGTGACGGCAATAATGTTCGAGCCTGGCTCCCCGTCTTCATTTCTTATGAATTCACTGATCCACAATCCACCTTGTGTTACGAGAGCCTCTCTCCAGTTTGGTAATGAATTTGTTCTAAACCCCCTAAGTTGTGCAATGGGACCAGTTTGCGAGTGAATGCCTTATATAAAATCGAGGTAGAACTGGCTATGGTAGTTAGTAGCTTTTCTCGAGATGAATCGGCTTATATCGTCGGAGACCCATTTAAATTTTAAAATGCTTCAGTTCCCTCTTAAGATCTGTTCCGCAATGAAGATTAATAAGTTTGAAGTCAGCCACTGAAAACAGCTGGAAAAGATCTTAGTGGCGCTGTGTAAGTTCAGCTAGCAGCCTGGTCATATAAGCATCTGAGGGCAGAACCTCTAATATAGTGTATAAAGAGGTACTATAAGAAAAAATAAAAATAAACTCTGGGTTTTGAAGTAAGAGTCTTTAATTCTTATATTATTTGTCTGTATGTTTGGTTTAGTTTCAGCGTTTGAAGGTACTGAATTCAATTTAAAAAATGTACTGTAATATTATAGCTCGATAAAATATCGGGTAACCGAGCTTCAAAAACTCGCTATTTGAATCCTATTTAGAAACACATTTTATAATAGTCAAAGTCCAATCGGGTAAAATCGTGGGCAATAGCTTTATAGAACATGAAAAAATAACAGAAACCATTTTTGCATCTCAGTAGCTTTTAAACAAATACGAAATTATTTACAAGTGATAGAAAAAAAAATGGAAACCCAAGGACGGACGTAAGTTACTTTCCAGGGAGGGATTTAGAGTACTTACCGTTATAACAGAAGTATGTATACGCGGACGAAGTCATTTGCAATAGCTAGTATATACATATATTTAATAATTATTAGTAAGCAAACGAGCTGGTGGGTCACCTGATGATAAGTGACTACCGTGCCCATGGTCACCTGAAAGTCAATAGTCGTAAGTGTGCCGCCCTTCTTTGGAGAACCACTTGTGAAGTACCGCTTGCGTTTCATTTCCCTGAAATGAGTGAGGTCTCCGGAGGCCCAAAATCCCCCACCCCCCCTAATGATAGCGCTGTTAACAAAAAGGATACCCCAGGGGGGTACCAGCGCTAGCGTTGGAGAATCCCCCCCTGGACGTCCACCCTCAGTACGGATTATGACTGAGCGTGGACGCCCAGGCTGCCCCTCGTACTCTGGGCGGGGGCTCAACCGCGCTCTGAAAATCTGCTCGGGGCAAGAGAAGGCTTACCATGGCACCCCCTGACATGTTTACCGTGGATTTTTGTAACATCAGGGGCTTACATTTGAACCTCGTCACTGTCCACCACCACCTTGAGACAGCAAAGCCGGCCTTGCTCTTTTTAACCGAGACGCAGATATCATCTCCAGCGGACACATCCTACCTCTGCTACCCTGGGTACGGACTGGAACACTCCTTTGTTCCTAAGGCTGGTGTATGCGTGTACGTTAGAGATGATATCACTTCTCGCCGCCTCGGCAATCTTGAAGGTAGGGACCTCTCCATCTTATGGCTACGTGTAGACTGCGACGACCATCCCCGCATCTACCTATGCCTCTACAGGTCCCATAGCGGTGATGCCGAAACGGACCGACTCATCGACCACGTCCAAATGGCTACAGACTCAGTGCTCCAGCAGGTCCCATCTGCAGAGATTGTGATTCTTGGCGACTTTAACGCCCATCACGCCGAATGGCTTGGTTCGCGCAAAACCGATCATGCGGGAAGATCTGTTTACGATTTCGCCTTGGCATATGGCTTGACGCAGCTGGCAGCAACGCCTACGCGAATCCCAGATGCAGAAAGCCACGTGCCTTCACTGTTGGATCTTCTGCTGACCTCACATCCTGACGGCTACAATGTATCTTCCGTTTGGCTGCTGGTTTCCGCCATCGTCCTACGCGACAAAATATCCATCCCCATCACCTGGACGATTGGCACTCCACCACCGTGCGCTTCTCCAGAAGCTTTTTGCCTCGCACAACCAGCTTATGGAACAAATTGTCGCCTGCCGTATTTCCGAACCGATACATACGACCTTCAAACCTTCAAGAAGAGAGCGTACCTCTACCTAAAAGGCCGGCAACGCACTTGTGACTCTTGAGTTGCGGGTGTCCATGGGCGGTGGTAGTCACTTACCATCAGGTGACCCGTCTGCTCGTTTGCCCCCTATCGCATAAAAAAAAAAAAAAAAAAAACCTCTGGGAACCTAACTACAGATACAACGAAAGCATTGCTTCACAACCGGTTTTCAGTGAGGCCGTGGTAATATTCCGGTCGCGCCGACCCAGACGTGCTTAATTAGCCCTCCTAATAAAACAATTTTTTTTAGTCCTGGGCGCAAATACGCAGAAATATTTTACACTAAATTTATTGAATATATAATGTTGGATAGTTTTAACGTAACCTATTCAGTTTATACACTTTCAAGTTAATGAACGGAACTGTGATTATACGATTATAACCACTGTAAGTAATTACCAAACAAATCTTTGAGAACTGCGCCTTTGTCCGTAAATCTTACTTTTAATAGCAATTTTATTACCAGAAGCGAAAACTATTACTGCACAATTTTGAACTTGCCAGTCTAATTAGAGAAATGGTATTTGATTCACTGTAAATTACTACAACGACCGATAATTTAATACTACAATATATACTGTATTGCTTTACACTAAGGTACATTATTAGTTGATGGGGCATTTTAATATTTTAAGCATCGCGATTATTCTAAACGCTGTCTAAAATTGCAAAGTGTAGTTGCGTTACAGAAATAGGGCGGCGAAAGATTAATTAGACTGATTGGATAATAACACACACCATTATCTGTTATACAGTGGCTTAAAAAACTGAAATGAATTGTATTCTGTTTTCGACATTCAAAATATCTGCGAATTAAACCAGTCAAGTGTTTTTCCATATAAATTAGATAATACAACTTGAAATATGAAAACTATTAATTAAATTAACTCTGGCCACAACTTTAGAGCATAATTTTTTTTTATATTAGCCTACCATAGTGTCTCCACTTTGCCTGATGGAAAGCAATAGGTGGAGTCAAAGAGTGGTGGTCACCATCCTCATTGCATGTCTAGTCAATGCAGCATGGTGACCCACACTATGGCGGCCTGGTGAGATGCTTTTTCATGCCCCGTTTAAAAGACCCGGGATCAAAGTGGGAAGGAAACACGTGCGCTGGTAGAGAATTCCAGGCTTTTACCGATCGGCACAGGAAAGAAGAGCCAAACCGTTTAGTTCGGGTACGTACGTAGTCTTGTAGAGGAAGGGAGAAGGTGGGACCAATTGGAAGAGCTCATCAGAACACTCCCCGTGATGTAGGCGATAGAGGACTGCCATAGAGGCGACATCTTTTCGCAACTGCAGAGGCTCAAGAGACTGGGTGATCTCAGGACAGTCGATAATGCGGACTGCGCGTTGCAACCGATCGAGAGCGTCAAGCAAATACTGCGCATAGCCGTCCCAGAGATGAGAGCAGTACTCCACGCAGGAGCGAACCTGGGTCTTGTATAAAAGACACAGTTGCTCGGGCAAGAAGAACCGTCTCACCTTGTTCAAAACGCCGAGCTTTCGCGAGGCCGCCTTAATGACACTCCAGATGTAATCGCGCGGATTGAGATCCCGGCAAACATGCATACCCAGGATACTAAGCCTATCCTGCAGTGGCAGTTGAGTGCTCTGAAGAGTAGGAAGGGGAAGGAATGGAGACTTTTTGGTAGAGAACACACACGCTTATGTTTTCTTGGCGCTGAACTCGACCAGATTCTCACAGCCCCATCGGGAAATGCGGCTCAAGACCCGGTCGAGCTCAGCGACAAGCTCCTGTCGTTTTCCCTCAACGTCTGCCAGCTTGTCAGTAGAATGTCCGAAATATCACCCGTGTACTGTACTATCGTCTGCATAGCAATGTATATTGCCAAGGGCCAACATGTCATTGATATGCAGAAGGAACACCGTAGGCGATAGGACGGAACCCTGAGGTACACCAGCGCTTACCTCCTGGAAGTCTGAGGCTCCGCCGTCGCAGAGAACCCTAATGCAGCGCTTATGGAGAAGGGCAGCAACCCAGTTGCAGAGTTTAGGTGGCAGACTAAATACAGGAAGTTTGGGGAGAAGCGAGCGGTGCCAGACCCTATCGAAGGCCTTGGCAATGTCGAGGCTGATGGCCAAAGACTCCCCATGCCTATCCATAGCCTCACCCCAAAGGTGTGTGACGTGACGTACGCTAGAAGATCACCCGTGGATCAGTTCGGCCTAAAACCATATTGCCGATCATTTAACAAGCAGTGATCCTCTAGGTGGCGGATTAATTGGGTGTTGATGATCCGCTCGAACACCTTACAGAGTATGGAAGTGACGGCTATAGGTCGGTAATTTGCTGGATCGGAGCGGTCGCCTTTTTTAGGAATGAATTGAACATTCGCTTCTCTCCAGGCCTCCGGAACAATTCCTGAGGAATAGGACAGGTGATACAAGCGCGTCAGTACGGGAGTCAACTCAGGTGCACAGTTCTTAAGAACCACCGCCGGAATACCATCGGGTCCACTGGCTTTCCGGACATCGAGTGACCGAAGCTCCGCACGGACATCCCTCTGCCGGATGCGAATATCCCGCATTGCGGAGTCGCAGGACGCAATGGTGGGCGTGTGCGCGCAACGGTCGTCGATTCGGGAGTTAGCCGCAAAGAGGTCAGCTAGTAGTTTCGCTTTCTCTTGCGGCTCGTGGGCCAGTGATCCGTCAGGGTTGGTCAACGGCGGCAGCGAAGGTTGGCAGTATTTGGACTGCACGGCTTTGGCCAATCGCCAAAACTTACGGCTACCCGTAGGGTATGCGACGAGTTCTTGACCAAACCGTGCAATGAGCTGGGCATCTGCTCTGATGTAAGCCCTCTTGCATTCCCTAGTGGCTCTGTTTAGTGCCGCTTTTAGGCGATCAATGTCTGGGTCACAATGAGCGCGGGCCCTGATCCATGCGCGGTAGGCCGACTGCTTTTGAGTAACGGCACGGGTGCACTCGCGATTGAACCAGGGACGGGTCTTCGTGCTAGCGACTTCACTGTAGGGGATATAATACTCTTGACTCAGACTCTCAGACGCACTTTGCGACAGATCCCTGTCTTTAAAGCAGCGTTGAGCCCACGGGATGGATCCAAAATATTCCCGCATTCCATCCCAGTCTGCTGACGAGTAGTGCCATAACCGCCGCCTTGTTACCACATGTCGTGGAGGGGTAACAAGAGGCACTGAGGTCAACACCAGGCAGTGGTCGGAGGATCCTAGAGGGGCGAGAACCGATACGCTGTACTGCGATGGGTGATTCGTGAGCAGTAGGTCCAGCAAAGAGGGCGCTTGACCCGTTATGTCTGGTATCCTGGTGGGCTGGAGTACCAGTTGGATAAGGTCATGCGTGAGAGCGAATGCGTGGGCATTTCGACCAGGGTGGTCAGTTTTGGAAGATCCCAGCCAGGACTCATGGTGGGCGTTAAAATCTCCCAAAAACACCAGTTCGGCGGTCGGAAACTGCTCCTGCGCTTTATCCGCTGCTTGACTAAGGTGGTCAAAGAGTCGAGTTGTCTCGGAGTTTCCGGAATGGGAGCGATAGAGGCACACGTAAATCCGGTTCGTAGAGCCAAAATCCACGTGGAGCCAAAGGATTGAAAAGGATGTGTCTTCTAGGCAGTACAGACGGCGACAACAAACATCCGCCCTGATATAAAGGCACACTCCAGCCCTTGCGAGGAAGCACTCCTCGAGCACGTAGCCGGGATAGTGGAGATATGCCGTGTCGGCAGGGTGGCGTATTTGTGTCTCCGTAAAAAAAAGCATGGCCGGCCGAGCCGTCTCGAGGTGTTGGTGTACGGCGCTGAGGTTTGCATGGAGTCCACGTATGTTAGTGAACTCCACCTCAAAAAGCGGGTTGGTGGGAGAGGAGGATGCCGCTGTAAGACTACTTTTCTTTTTTTGTGCTGCCGTGATAGAAGAGAAAGGGGGCGTAAAAGGCATGACAGTCATCGTGGCAGTGTAAACTGAGACTAAAAATGCTGTGTCATCATGTATCGGTGGAGCATGACGGGGACCGAACCGTCGGACGGAAGGGCCCCCGTACCCTCCCGGAAGTGGTCGCCGGGTCCCACCATCCATTTTGTTACATAAATGTCATAACTTTAAGCTGTGGTTGTGTTAGCCGTATATTTCTCTGGTGAATGTCGTAAAAGGCGACTATGGGATCGGATTATTATCTATCACGCAGTATATACAATCATGCAGTACTCGGATGACGGCAACAGGTTTGCTCGTTAATACATAAGTTACTAACTTCGGACATGACGGTCTGAAATAAAAATTACATACAACTGTTTTTTTAATCATCTTTTTATACTGCTATATAATATATTTATTGAATAATATAATAACACCAACGTTTACAAATTAAAATAACTTAATAACAACTACATAACTAACGACTAACTAAAAAATACATTAATAACTATAACATCAAAGAGACGGCGAAACAGGAACAGGAGAAGACTAGCACTCTCTCGTCTCGCAGAGGACGCAGCAGGAGACGAGCATTATTAAAAATATTTTAAAAATGCTACAACACAACATAATATATTATATATTTTAGAAATATTCATTTATCAAAAAAGAAAGTTGGTTAAATTAAACGTTTTACGTTTAATTTAACCAACTTTCCATAACACTTTTCTATTAGATTGTACATACACACCCCATGAGAGTAGAACTGAACGAAACTGTTCTGATATTACTTTACAATTATTTTACAGCAATCGGACATTCTAAACATTCTCACAAAAATGAAAATATTTTCAAGGATTTTAAAACATTATACCAATACTATTGGAGAAAGAAATGAAATCGACGAGATTATGGCACTCCCGCTTTTCATACAAGCAGTTCTTGGTCAACAAATTTTGAACCCAAAATGGACTTGGAAAAGGAATATTTTCGAACACATTTTCATTGCCTGTTTGATTATTTATGTACTTATTGGTACAGCTGAATTTCTAAAAAAAGCAACGGATATAACATCTAAAGGAGAAGGATACTACACTCTTCTAATCACATTCCTATTCTTGACAAAATATTTGATTTTTGTCAAAAAGCGTATTGCTTTGCAAAATGTGTACCTAATTGCAAAAACTACGGTAGTTTCAATGGTAATGAAACTTTCTACAGAAAAAGCAATTGATATGTTGAAGAAACTAAAAATGATTGTAAAATTGTTGTTCATCACTATTTTGATTCCGATAGCAATGTATATTTCGGCGGTAATATTAGCAAATGCACAAGGGGAAAGGGTGACATTGTCGAAAACAACATCTATCTTAATGCCAATGATAAGTCCCTATTACGAAATTGGGTTCTTTTTACACGCGATATTTTTGTTTCATATGTCATTCAGTTTATGTGTGATTGATATGTGGTTCGTAGTTATCGTTTTCTTGTTTTGTGTGGCCAGCGATTGTCTTTTGAATTTGTTGGAGGTGGAGCCAAAGAATAAGAATGAAACTGATTTGGCGTATAGAACAAGACTCAACGAAAGACTTCGTATGTTTTATAAATATCATCAGGAACTGATGGAGTAAGTTCTATTAATGTTGTACTTATATAAATGTATATTTTACTAGGTGCTGTTCTGTGCTTCTAAATATTTCGTCGTGATCGTGGGTATCGTGGGCTCTATCCATCCACTCTCATTATTACTCCCAATATTTATTACAAATCAAATTAAAGTAGATATTTTATTTTGTCAGTTGTAAATGTATTCTTCTATTTATTCGAACTAAGCAAATACTTCAATATATGTATTTAAAATACTATCTGACCCGACATACTTTGTTTGGGTAAGTGCTATTAGGTCTTTATTTATATTAGCATCCTATCACACTAATATTATAAAGGCGAAAGTTTGTGAGTGTTCGTGTGTGTTTGTATGTTTGCATTTTGAATGCTGTACCGATTTTAATAAAATTTGGTATGGAGGTAGCTGAGACCCTGGATGTGGTAATGTTCATATAATTATGTTAATGAGCACATAGTAAATAATATAACAAAACAATTACAATTAACTTTGATAAGAACCTTTCTCAGATTAATAAATAAAAAGTAGATGATAGAGATTTGTAGGTAGTAGAGCCCCGCTGATTTCAGCAGGAATGGGCCGGCTCGACCGGGGCAGTACTACCCTCTCACAGAAAACCAGCCTAAAGCGACAACATTCGTGCTGTCGTGTTCGTGCGCATAATCCACGGAGTGGCTCGTCGTGCCGGTTGGTGACCGGACGGCGGGACCCGGCATCCATTTCCGTCCGGCGGTTCGGTTTCCGCCATGCCTCACCGTTACATGATGACACAGTATTTTCAGTCTCTGTTTCCCAACTCTTATCATGGCAGTACAAAGAAAGAAAAATGGTCCAACAGCGGCATCCTCCTCTCCCATCAACCCGCTTTTTGAGGTGATTCCGGAGACTCCGAGACAACTCGACTCTTTGACTACATGAGTCACGCAACGGACAAAGCGCAGGAGCAGTTCCCGACCGCCGAACTGGTGTTTTTGGGAGACTTTAATGCCCACCATGACTTCTGGCTGGGATCTTCCAGAATGGACCACACTGGTCGAACTGCCCACGCATTCGCTCTCACGCATGACCTTACTCCATGACCTGTGGTAACAAGGCGGCGGTTATGACACTACTCGTCAGCAGACTGGGATGGAATGCGTGAATATTTTGCATCCATCCCGTGGGCTAAACGCTGCTTTAAAGACAGGGATCTGTCGCAAAGTGCGTCTGCCGTGACTGACGAAATCACTGTCGGTATGGAGTATTATATCCCCTACAGTGAAGTCGCCAGCACGAAGACCCATCCCTAGTTCAATCGCGAGTGCACCCGTGCCGTTACTCAAAAGCAGTCGGCCTACCGCGCATGGATCTGGGCCCGCGCTCATTGTGACTCAGACATTGATCGCCTAAAAGCAGCACTAAACAGAGCCACTAGGGAATGCAAGAGGGCTTACATCAGAGCAGATGCCCAGCGCATTGCACGGTTTGGTCAAGAACTCGTCGCATACCCTACGGGTAGCCGTAAGTTTTGGCGATTGGCCAAAGTCGTGCAGACCAAATACTGCCAACCTTCGCTGCCGCCGCTGAAGTACCCTGACGGATCACTGGCCCACGAGCCGCAAGAGAAAGCGAAACTACTAGCTGACCTCTTTGCGGCTAACTCCCGAATCGACGACCGTTGCGCGCACACGCCCACCATTGCGTCCTGCGACTCCGCAATGCGGGATATTCGCATACGGCAGAGGGATGTCCGTGCGGAGCTTCGGTCACTCGATGTCCGGAAAGCCAGTGGACCCGATGGTATTCCGGCGGTGGTTCTTAAGAACTGTGCACCAGAGTTGTCTCCTGTACTGACGCGCTTGTATCGCCTGTCCTATTCCTCGAGAATTGTTCCGGAGGCCTGGAGAAAGGCGAACGTCCAACCCATTCCCAAAAAAGGCGACCGCTCCGATCCAGCTAATTACCGTCCTATAGCCATACTCCATACTCTGTAAGGTATTCGAGCGGATAATCAACAACCAAGTAATCCGCCACCTAGAGGATCACTCCTTGTTAAATGATCGGCAATATGGTTTTAGGCCGAACCGATCCACGGGTGATCTAACGTACGTCACGTCACACACCTTCGGGGTGAGGCTATGGATAGGCATGGGGAGTCCTTGGCCATCAGCCTCGACATTGCCAAGGCCTACGATAGGGTCTGGCACCGCTCGCTTCTCTCCAAACTTCCTGTATTTGGTCTGCCACCTAAACTCTGCAACTGGGTTGCTGTCTTCCTCCACAAGCGCCGCATTAGGGTTCTCTGTGACGGCGCGGCCTCTGACTTCCAGGAGGTTAGCACTGGTGTACCTCAGGGCTCCGTCCTATCGCCTACGCTGTTCCTTCTGTATATCAATGATATGTTGGCTCTTGGCAACATACATTGTTATGTAGACGACAGCACAGTACACGGGCGATATTTTGGACATCCTGCTGCCAAGCTAGCAGACGTTGAGGGAAAACGACAGGAGCTTGTTGCTGAGCTCGACCGGTTCTTGAGCCGCATCTCTCAATGGGGTTGTGAGAATCTGGTCGAGTTCAGCGCCAAGAAAACACAGGCGTGCGCGTTTTCAAACAAAAAGTCTCCATTCCTTCCCCTTCCTACTCTTCAGAACACTCAACTGCCATACAGGATAGGCTTAGTATACTGGGTATGGGCATCTGTCGGGATCTCAATCCGCGTGATTACATCGAGAGCGTCACTAAGGCGGCGGAAACTCGGTGTATTGAACAAGGTGAGACGGTTATTCTCGCCCGAGCATCTGTGTCTTCTATACAAGACCCAGGTTCGCTCCTGCGTGGAGTACTGCTCTCATCTTTGGGATGGCTATGCGCAGTATCTGCTTGACGCTCTCGATCGGTTGCAGCGACGCGCAGTCCGTATTATAGACTGTCCTGAGGTCACTCAGTCTCTTGAGCCCCTGCAGTTGTGAAGAGATGTCGCCTCTATGGCAGTTCTCTATCGCCTACGTCACGGGGAGTATTCTGACGAGCTCTTCCAATTGGTCCCACCTTCTCCCTTCCTCTACAGGACTACACGTGCTGGCCTGAGTCACCGTTTGTGCGTCGAAAATATACTTACCCGAACTAAACGGTTTGGCTCTTCTTTCCTGTGCCGATCGGTAAAAGCCTGGAATTCTCTACCAGCGCACGTGTTTCCTTCCCACTTTGATCCCGGGTCTTTTAAGCGGGGCGTGAAAAAGCATCTCACCAGGCCGCCATAGTGTGGGTCACCATGCTGCATTGACTAGACATGCAATGAGGATGGTGACCATCACTCTTGGACTCCATTTATTGCTTACCCTCATTCAAAGTGGAGTCATTATGGTAGGCTTACAAATAAAAAAAATAAAAAATATAAAAAAAAGATGAGTCTCAGCTACTTTTTATCCCCAAAAAATGTAGTGTTCCGTAGGGTAACACCGCACGGTGCAGATTGTAAATCATATTTTAAAAAATCCTACAATTTACTTTCATAACTTATCTTCCTTACTTATAGAAATATAAAAAAAAACTTCAGTGAAATTTATCAAGCAGTTCTCGGTTTTGCACTTAACATAAGTCATTTATTTTTACTTAAACAAGATCATCACTTTAATTCATAGTTTAACCTTTCTTTCTGTCTTGGCCAAGGAACGTCCATTACTAAAAAGGTTTTATCGAGTGACTTCCACAATGAGCCTTTTTATTTTAGATACTGAGAACGTTTTTCCCCGGGAGGTTATCAGTTCTTACAAAGAATTGGCTTTCCCATTACCGTTTAGGTTATCTACGAGTAATACAATGGTTATCATACATTCATTTACGAATGTCTCCACTTAGAAGCAAGCCTCCAGAAGCGAAGCTTCAAGTGAAACTCGTGTTCATACAGTGTTTATACAAAATATTTTTTCCTCGATTGTTAAAAGTATTAAAGAACCTTCAATTACAGCTATTTGAAAGATGTTTCCATACTTTTATTAATATATTATTTTTACAGATATTTAAATTGTTTGAGTAACATGTACAAATGGCCGACTTTGGTACTGCTAATTGGTGTCCTTATTGCATGTTGTCTTAGTATGTTTTTGATCACTGAGGTAAATACAGTGTTATTTCTTAATAAATTATATAAATTGATGTAATACGTGATATTGATACTATTCTAATTTATTCTAGTGATTTCTCTATATACAAAGTGTTTCAGAAACGTGTGGTCATATTTTAGGTTCGTATAGTTGACCCCCGTGAATAACATCAATCGCTAATAAAAGAAAGCGTGTTATTATCATACAAAAATCCTACATTAAAACTAAAAATTGGTCATTTAAATTAATTTTTAAAACTTATAAGTTACAAGAGAGAGGGCAGACAGAAATAAACCTATAGGTATTTAATACCAAGAATGTTAGTGGTCATACATGGATTTTTATGAAAATGTGTAAATAAAAAAAATCTAATTATATTATTGTTTTGGAAAATAACATAAAAAATCATAGTGTATTGTTTAGAAAAATTCTAAACGCATTTTTTCAAGCCTAATCATTTATTTATCGGCTACACATAATGCACCTAAAATTTTGACCTCACCTTTCTGTAACACTCTGTATAGAGATATATTTTTTTCTTTTGAAAGTTTTTTTTTATGCGAGTAGACGGGTCACCTGATGGTAAGTGACTACCGCCGCCCATGGACACCCCAAAAGATAACAACAAGCCGGCAACTCAACAAGTGCGTTGCCGGCCTTTAAGGTAGGAGTACGCTCTTTCCTTAAAGGTTTGAAAGTCGTATCGGTCCGGAATTACGGCAACACACACACATACACACACCTGCATAGAGATGAGAACAGTATTCCACGTGCGGCCGAACCTGCGCCTTATAAAGTTGCAGGTAGTGGGCCGAAGTGAAATACTGTTTCGATCTGTTTAGCACACCAAGCCCTCTAAGGGACCGCGAAACTGGACTTCGCTTGATATATCGCCGCCAAGGATTCCGATGCTGGCTGATACAATTAGGAAAGTGCTCTCAAAGCGAAGTGATACCACCAATGGCACCTTTTTAACGGTAGACGCGCAAACCTGTGTCTTCATGGGGTTAATCTGGACTAGGTTAAGTCGACCCCAGTCTGAAACTTTTACTGAAGAAGTTTCGATTTCAGACACAATTTGGATCGGCTCTCGAAAAGAAAGCCGAGATATATCTCTTCTTTTCCTTAGTATTGTATAAACTTTATTATATGTCTATTTACAAACACTCAAGGGCCTATTATATTTTGTCTTTCGCAATTAAATGTCATGTACTTATGTAGAATACCTTGCCTTTTCTTCTTTCTCGGTGAACCTTTTTTATTATGTCTTTTAAACTATTTTATTGCTATGCTTAATAGCTTTTAGTTTTATAAATTAAAAAAATGTATTTCCTCCATTCCAAAAAGTTCCTCCATTTAAAAAATATTAATAGGAAATTTCATCATAATGAGTAAGTTGCTATTTCATTTTCCATATTATTTTCATTTAAAATGTATTTAACCACCTAATCATTAAGATTGTAAACCTAGTGAAATAACTGTGTTTTAATTTAGTAAACTAATTTTCAGAAAGTACAGTGGTCATTTTTATCAAACCTACTCCCGCCTTTTATTCAGCTGTTCGCATACAACTGGTTCGGTGAACAATTTAAAACTAAGGTAAGTTGAGATAAATAATGCTAAAAAACAAATGCTACATTGAGGATTCTATCAAGGAATAATTATATCTTTACTATTTTAAATTAGTATTAATGTGTTCATAAGTTGTAGTGCCTTGATAAAGATTAATTATAACATAAAATATTCTGAGTTTAGGCTTAGACTGAGACTCAAACTAAGCAAAGATTGAACTGTTTATATATGTTTATTTTAGGCAACAGAGTTAAACATGGCGTTATTGAAATTCGATTTTCTAAATTTGCAACTGGCTGCTAAAAAAAATTACTTGATTATCGTCAGATACAACACAAAGAAGGACTACTCCTTAAGAACAGTATTTGGAAAAGATTTGTCTTTAAATACCATGACCGATGTAAGTGATTGTTGAACATAAAGTGAGTAAGTATGGCTTAGAACAGTTGACTTACAGACAGAACACTAAAATTACACTTTCAAGTTGAGGTTATAAATACAAAACAACTTTAGTTGTTATTTTAACGATATGAAAACTTATTTGAATAAAACAAAGATTTTAAAGTAAGAAATTTAAAAGATCATCAAGTTGACTAACAAATATGCGGAAAAATAGCAGAAAATGACAATTCGCGATCAAAACTACTAACATGCAGTAGATTTCCTCATATCCTTTCTTAAGTTGTTTTCCTTGTTCGGATTTTAAAATACAGACATCATTTAACAGTAATTTTATACCTGTCCATATTTTACAAAAAAAAAATACTTTTTAATTAGTTTAATTAGGTACTAAATTTGACAAAACTTTTTTTGTTTTCAGATAATAAAAGCGAGTTATCAAGCTTTCGCATTATTGAAGACCATGCAATATTAAGCTAGTAATTTATTCATATTGTAGTTCTACAAATTACATAATATATTGCAAGGTGACGCTCACCCAAAAAAAAACTGATGCGCATAATACTCATAAGAATGACTCACCTGGGTTGTACAAGCAAAAAACGGAGAGCGATTACGTTTTCAATAGATACTATTAACACTTAGAATAAATCATGTGAAGTCCAAGTGTTACTGAAATTAGGACGAGCCACTGAAATTTTGTTTTCATTACACAAATCGACCGCTTATTTCGAGGAATGTATCCATATTATAAATCTACTTGTCATGGACATGGCTATGATGCTTAACATCATGATTTTAGTTGTTGTGATACATACATTCGCATCTTGCCGTTTTCATGTTTCTATTTACATGCAATTTTCTTTCTATTTTAGCATGCAAAATTGAAATAAAACTTAGAAGTTATGAAACATTTGATCTCTTCATTATTTTTTAGAATTGTTGTATTAGTTAAAGGAATTCTGTGTAAACTAAAACGATAGTCCTTAAAACTGCATGACTACGAAATATGCTAAAACTAAACTGATTTCCAATATGAATGACTCCGTTCTAAGTCAATTTAAATACACAGCTAAACCGCTTTCAACCGCTTTCAACTGGTCTGAACCCATTCGAACTGGTTTGATCAGGATCAGTGTGCGCAATACCGTGAAAATGCTTTACGATCATTGCCACGGTACATTTATGGTGGAGTTAAAATTCTGAGCCACTGCACCTTGTGTGGAGTACTATCGGTTCTCAGTTTTCGTAGTTTTACGATCTGAATTTTTAAGAAGTTCCGTATCTAAACATGCTCCCAGATTATAATTACTGAAACACTTGTTAAGTGTTATCTGGAATAATTTTGTGAAATATCACTTGAACGAAAAGCTTGCACACCATAAAATTATAATCCTGAAATATTAAAATGGGTTCCTTAGTTGAGCAGCTTTAGTTTTTCAATCATTAAACAGCAAGTGACTTACTTGCTGATTATTCCACAGCCTAGAAATATTATATCAGATACGTAGACAGATAGAGAACAGTTTATTTGTACACCACTTTTACATCAGAAGCTTCATACAATAACATTTTTCAATTTGGTACTGTACAAAAAGCGGCCTTATTGCTTAAGGCAATCTCTTCCAGGCAAACTTAGGATGGATCAAAATCATTCGGAGAGACGGTGGTAGTTGGAAGTGTATATCAAATATAAACTATAAGTACATATATCTTAATAGCAAAAATATAAAAGTAAATTGATTTTATTTATATTTATTATTTTCGCTTGCCTAATATTAAGTGGTAACGCATTCCACAAGAGGAAGTAAAAAGTAGGTCAAAAAAAATTGTTGATACCTACTCGATAATTAAAGACCACATGGAATCTGGTGACTGATGGATAAGGCTTGTTTTCCAAAAACATATAGGAAATCCTACACCGTGTATCTGACAAGGCTATCTTTAAGGGACGTTGCAATTATGACATCTTTTACTGTTATGAAATTTATCAAGCAGTAGTCTTTAAACTTACAAAGATGAAGACTAAGCTACTTTTTATGACGAAAAGAAAAACTAGACATTTTTATCTTATTTTTGTGAGTGACATTACTGTTTATTAAAGGTACGAGTACCTATAGGGTTTTACTAACATGTGTATTTCGGAGATGCCTGAGTAGATGAAGGTACGAAATCCGGTGGCAGTTGTTGCAATGCAGAGTGTTTTTTTATATGACAACTTCCTCACTTCACTAACATTCAAATAGACACAAAGAACACCCAGACTTAGAACAACAATATGAGGATTACACAAAGTGTGAACCCACAACACTCGGCGCGGCAGCGTATTGGCGAGGTGACCACTTAAGCCGCTACACTATCCGTGCAGTGTACTTATGAGAAAAACGTATTTCTTTAATAAAATACTTATCTGCTCTAGTCTTGTTGCCTATCGAAAATAAAGAGTAGAGACATTTCAGTAATCCCGGAGGTAAGTGAGGTAATTCAACTCCCTCCCTCTTCCCCCCTCCGCGGAGACCATACACGTGATGATTGAACTCCCAGACGTGGCGGTAGAAATAAAATAGTTCGCCATTGTAAGATGGTATTTTTTAAAAACTCGCAATGAGAAAGCTTTATGTTTCGGAATTTCCTTTCAGTTGGCAAGCTGAAGTTGTTTAAAAAATGATTTTTTAAGTAAAATTAAAAATAGTTTTTTCTGTTAGTCTTTCTGGCCATATATTTTATGTATTCAATTACACATCTTGAAATAAAAAACTCCACAAAGTTCATTTAAAACCAATAATTATTTTTAGGTGATGCAAATAAGGAGCGTGGTATGTACACTTGATAAAGTATACTATATACAGCGATCATAACAATTTTGAAAATAATATTTATTTATTACACCGACTTAACAACATGTCATGATCAAGTAGCTAACTATTTGATCCTGACACATTTGACTCACACTGTAAATGATAGTTCAGCAAATTGTACTTATAATACTTCTCTACAATACCTACAATATCTTTTATTTGCAAGATAAATTAAAAATATATATTTAGTTTATAGAGTACCATAAAATTAAGACATAGGTAGTAGTACTATTTATTTCACAGTCGAGAGTGTTTTGTTCTGCTGAAATGTATAAAATTTAAGGATATAATTGTATAGTACATGACCTCGGATCCGCTTGCATAGAACTTATTTCGTCTATCCAACAGGAATAGTATTTTTATGTTAGATGATAGCTACCCTATATACTTTTCTGAACCCCTTTCAACGTATGTCTATTACATTTTATGATTATGTTTTATGATGATCAATTCAGTACTTAAAACGTGAAAGCGTAGCAAACTACCAAACAAATTCACTTTATATTCGTTTTTTACTCGAATTTACTAGAAACGGTTTTCGAAGAACCCTAAAAGTATAAGGCAAGCACAAATTATATGAAACAAAAAGTGGCGGGTAATGAAATTAACAGTCCCAGTTGAGTTTAGTTAATTTCAGTTTCACGGCAACTCCAAGCAACTGTTATATTTCATCGTGCCATAACACCTGTGCCGGGGAAAAATCCAACTGAAGATTTGTTTGTTGTCTACTGTTTTGTTGACTAATTGATTTATTGTTGTTTTTAGAGTTTATTTTTGAGAAAAAAGTACCTATATAGTAAAGAAGATATAGTGCACATTTTAAGTTTATTTTTATTAAAATGATTTAAATTCTATGGATGATCCACTTTTAAAAGTTCATACCTGTTTTGTAACTATGCTAAATAGCCACCTAATATCACTCTAATTGTAATTTTTCAGATGAGACTTTGACTTGCATTGGATTATAGTGATAATGTTATATAGAAAAAAGGAGTTTTATTATATTTTTCTTTAGAATTTGCCAGTCTTATCTAGTTTTAGAGTAGGTATTATGTGTCTAATTTATACATTTATTGTTTTTTGCAGCATTTCGTAAATATTTCATTATTAACTTTCAACTCATTCTATTCACCGTTCTACTCATATACGCAATTATGTACGCAACATGTCTCTTGGCACTCATAAAGGCCTTTTCTTAAGAACTGACCTGGACTGGACATACAAATTGTTATATTTTATACAGCTGTATAAAATATGACAATGATGTTTTATAGTCTATATAATTTGTCTATAATTCCTATATTAAATACAAAAAGAATCACTGATATCGGACTTACAGTTCTACGGATTAACTCGTCTAAACAAACAAAAAAATCTGTTAATTTCTATTATATTAATAAAGGTAATATATACAACTATCTGGGACTTCAAAAAGAAAAAAATCATTACCTTAATGTTTCAATCTTAGTTAATGCACACAATTCTAAGGAATAAAAAAACGTTTACTTATTAGGTATATGTTTATCATTTATGATTTAGTAACGACGACCAACAATATAGCAATATTCACTCCTGGTTATCAATTCAATAAATTACTTTTGAGTTTTATCTTTTGAGTTGTATAAAAGCTCAGGTTCACCACTTTGCAAAGTAATTTCTTATTAGATGTTCTAATTTTAAAATTTCAAAAATAGTTTAAATGTTAAATTTGCATTTTATGGTAATAAACTATAAATCAAATTATTTGCACAGAATCTTTGATAAACTGATATAGAAAATTTATGAATTAAAATAATAGTCGTGGTGGTACGGATAGAAGCATAGTTAAGAAAGACATAAGTTACAGTGGGATATACATATATATTTTATTTATTAGGATAACAGTCCCTAATTTCTACTCTACAAGTAAGGAGAAACCAATTCATGTTAACTTCATAAATACAATTTTAATATTAATTTAAGAAAAACCAAATCTTGTTGCAGCAAAAATGAATGAATTTGAATGAGAGTGCGAGTTTTTTTCTTTTTTTTGTAGAGTACTAGCAACGTGGGTCACACATTACTAGTATTCTTGTTAACCCCCCAGCTAAGCTAAATGCTTGTGTTTACGACGGTAGTGTACTGGGTGGGGTTTGAACTTGATCGCAAGTCCGACGTCTCAGCCATCACGCTACCGCCGCTTTCCAGGCAGTGTGTGTTCGTGTGTGTGTGTTAATACTAATAATACAATATATTACCCAACATGACATAGGTATGTATGTATATCTACATTTATAATTAACTTAACCACCCTTTAGCTTGAGCGACACCTAGCTTCTTCATTATATGTCTTTCACACAATTTTACTATTCGAAAATAAATCTATATCTTTGAATTCAGTATTATGGGTTGATTTTATTCTGGAGAAAAAGAGTTCTTGGCATAATTTGTGAAATGTAAGCGCGTAACAAAGAGCTTAATATGTCTGAATTTTTCTTGTATTGATTCTATGCGATGAATGTATATATAAAATTAGGATAAAATACAAGGATTAAATATGAGGCACCCATATTCCAGTTAGCTAAGTATGCAAAATAATCAACTTTTAAACTTAGTAAGCATTTAAACGGTTTGCACGTCCTTATTACAGAACCTATAATTACGGTGAGCTCTTTGTACTGTGTGTTCAAAATTGTTAGATAAAAGCATCTTTAAATCGAAGAACATCCCAAAGTCGGGCACTAGATTGATCCCGTTTGTTTTATAATGTCAAAAATGTATGGAAAATTAATGGGTTGCCTTTTAAGAGAAAAACTGTCAATTTGACATTTACTAATACTAATAGAGATTCTATTACGTGTTAAATATTCTTGAAGGGCGTTTAAATTCTGCTGTAGCTTTACGCAGTCATCAACGTTGTGTATGGGAGCATAGATTTTTACATTATTTGTTTCGCGAATTTAAAACCGGCAGAGATATCATATATGTATATACACATTATAATAGAATTAACCAAGATGCGAGCGAGCTCTGGGGTACACCGTAATGAATAGAGATATAATATGATTTATAACCACTCATCACGACAGCCTGTTCAATCAATATAATCGTACAAATCGTAATAAGTCCCATTGTATACTAGGTTCCTGCAATTTGCGCAGCATATGTCATGGTCGACGCGTTAAAAACCCTTTTCAAAATCGGCGCGACCGGTAGCGACGTCCACCTAACCACCCCCTCCAGGTGAGTTAATACGTAGTTGGAAAACAATAAGAGATTAAGAAATTTAAACAGACACTAAGAAATTTATTTAGGTAGTGGGGTATACATCGTGATAGTATCGGATAAATTTGATTATAAACAAGTTTAAAACAAAATTAGTAATCGTATTTAATGATCAATCGGTAATTTTCAATAAATAAGCGTGATTCCTTTTTATGGATGGGGATAATTTGAGCATTTTTCCACTTTGATTGAAAAATGCATTCTTTTAACGAATGCCGCCGTCGCTTGCATTGTGTGAGTGAGTGAAGTTATCGGAATCCCAACCCCCTTTTCCCTCCCCTGCTCCCTTTCCCTTCTCCTCTTTCCCCTCCTCCCTTTCTGCTACCTTAAAAGGCGGACAGCACTCTTGTGTCTCTAGTTCATGGGCGGCGGAAGTCACTTACCATCAGGCGACCCGTCTTCTCATTTGTAAACATTATAAAAATTAAAATATATAGTTAATAGTAGGTAAATCCAAGGAATTATTAGTATCCTTCATTGGACTTGTGCAAACACCCTCAAAAATATAATGAACGCCGAACTAATTGAGTGCCCCTCGTTATATTCTACATTCTTTAGTTTAAACTTTATTATTTACGCTAATATATTTTCTGGGGCCAAAATATATTTTGGGTTATGCCGGATTATATTATGGGTAAGTTGTACCCTAGAGCGCAAGAGAGAGAATTTGTCATAATCGCTAATTAACATAACTATTAATTACAAAGTAGGACCGATACGTTTATTTAACTAATAATAAATATATTTAAAATATACATACATACATAGGTACATACGCTGACGCCTGTATCCCTGAAGGGCAGGCAAAGGTGTATGAAACATCTACATATTGACAACATATTAAAACATAATTTACAGTACAGTTGTTTTTTTTCTCTGAGTAATTAATTCATTAAATCTATTGGTGTTACGAGTATTATACGCAAATTCAATTGCTATAACGCATGAAAAATGCAAATATTGAAGTCATAATCGCCATAAAATAAATTTGCTCTGTGACTAATACTATTAACAAGTAGCATTATTGTACAATCTGATGAGATATATATTAATGTAGATAGATATACAATATATAAATATAATATATATGTATATATTAATTAATCTCTCCAGTCGGCAACTTTAGATAAATTAGCATCCGTCATACGGAATACTGATTTTGCTTACTGGCAAAAATATTTGTATAGGGTCCTTCCAACTTGACTAGATGATTTGAGCAGCGTTCTTGGGACAGTGACACGCTATAATATAACTACATAATCCGATGCGGGAGCGATTGGCACCTAAACTGAAGGATGCTGTTGTTTGAAGGCTATATAGATAAGGCACCCCACGTACATTTACCAAAAAACAACCATATACATATATATGTACACTACCGTCCAAAAGTTTGGAAGCAACAAGATAAAATCAAATAAAATAAAAGTAAGCCATCTTAAATTTTTTTTATTGATACAGAATTAAAAAAATAGACAAAACACACTTCTACAACAATGAAATTAAATAAGTAATATAAAAATTAAATTAAATTTTAGCTTCATCGAAGTGTCCACCCCTCTCTTTAATTACCTTCTCGCATATTCTAGGCATCCTACTAATTAATTTCATAAAATACTGTTCATCTAACTTCTTCCATTCGCTCTGTAATAGTTGCCACAAATGTTCTGAGCTCGTAGGAGATTGATTTTTCACCCTTCTATCTAGTTCATCCCAAACAAGTTCAATGGGAGAAAGGTCAGGTGATTGAGACGGCCACTGCATGATTTTCACATCTTTTTTCTTCCTTAAAAAGTTCTGGCACAGTTTGGACGAATGTTTCGGGTCGTTATCTTGCTGAAAAACGAACCCAGGACCAATAAGATTCAGTCCACTGGGTATGGCGAAATCCTTAAGAATTTTCAAATAGCGTTCCTTGTTTAGTTTTTCGGTTATCCTCACAAGACTTCCGAGTTTATTGTTGCCGAAACACCCCCAAACCATGACATTACCACCACCATGTTTGATAGTAGGCACTGTACAAGCTTCTGAAGCTCTCTCTCCTTTAGATCGGCGCACAAAAACACGTCTATTGGACCCGAAAATCTGAAACTTCGATTCGTCACTCCAAAGAACTTTTTTCCATTGGTTTATTGTCCAGTTTTTATGTTCCTTTGCCCATTCTAGTCTGTTTTTCTTATGCCGAATTGTTAGTTTTGGTTTTTTAACTGCAACACAACCTCTTAGCCCCGCAGACAGTAGTCGTCTTTTAACTGTTGTTATTGACACGGGTGTTCCTCGCGTTTCATTCAGAGATGCGGTAATTTGTGGTGCAGTTAAGCGACGATTCCGTTTAGAAAGAACTCTGATGAAGTTATCCTCTTGACTTGTAGTGGATTTGGGCCTACCAGACCTTTTTCTATCTTCATTTTTGCCAGTTTCTTTTTTTCTAGCGAGGGTGTAGTGGACACCTTTACAAGAAATTCCGAGTTTTTTTGCGATTTGGCGTTCACTGTAGCCTTCCTCACGCAGAGTACAAATAGCGCTTCGCTGTTCAAGTGTGATTTGCTTGCGTTTTGCCATTTTCAATAAAAAAAGACGGTCAAGGAAGTAGTCGAAATCTTTTGAATACAGACGATGTTAATATCACAACCTTCGCGTTCTAATGCTCAAGTGTGACTAAATAAGGTCCAAAAAAGATAAAACTACAAAATATTTTCAATAAAACCGCATCAATGCATGAAAGAAAGTCCCCGGCGGATGAAGTAATAAAACACGTGTTTCGTCAAAATCCAGGAATTTGTTAAAACTCAAGGAATATGCACTAGTAATCCTTTTGTTTTGTGTTAAAAAATCACAAAAGGTCATAAAACTTTATTTTATTGCTATTATTTACCGCAGGGAGTCGGCAATCTTTTGTTTTGTTTGAAATCAGGTGTGCTTCCAAACTTTTGGACGGTAGTGTATATACAACCATATAAATATTACTGTCCGCTATTATTAAATATACAACCATATAAATATTACTGTCCGCTATTTCTTAATAGCTTTACAAAGGTTTTCTTCAAATTTGTCTCTTGACTTCGTCTGTTTTTTTTTTTTTATTTTAGTTTGGGTAGAATTTGGGTCGGTTAATTCTGTTAGCATAGCATCTAATAATTTTGACTACAGGCAATTCATTCTCTGTAGCTACGAGATCTTCCTCATGTGTGTTAACTATTATTTCATTATGTTCTGCTGAATTACTAACAAATAGTTACCATCTTGCATTGCTGTGTCAACTGTAGCAATATATAAATATATAAATTATATATATAATTTGTAGTTTATTCTGGTATCTTCGTCTTCAGATTCTGAAGAGCCTTTATTACGTTTTGATTGAACGTCTTGATAATTGGGATCCATTACAGAATCCTTACTATCTGTGGACAAGATAAAATTCGAATAACCCAATTTCCATATCCAAAACCTTACAAATCGAATCTAAACTAGATGTGTTTAGATGTCTATAACATCTCTTATAAGAAAATTATTACTTTTTAACTTTATGAATCGCTGCATTTATATTGAAGTCATCAACTTCTTCAAGCCTTAGTTTAGATGCTGAAACTATCATTTATTGTCATTCTAGTACTGGAATCTTCCTGCACGGGGTCATTAAATTTTCGTTGTTAATTTAATAACATTTTTAGATGATCCTATCTGAAAAGAAAAGTATACATAGTTAATTTGTTTTCGTATATATGAGACGACATAACGATTTATTTTAGATTAAAACCAAGAAAATATCCGGAACGCTAAACGCTAACGCTGAATGCGTCATCCTATGTAACAATAGAAAAACGATACCTTTTCAACGACAACGTGATGTTAGTAGTAATAATAAGTCCTACTTGCATACGATTTTCAAAAAAACTGTGGCAATACACAATATCACAATAAATTATCAAAAAAAAACGATGATTTAAAGCATACATTTGAAACCAAAGAGGTATCGGTATGGTAGAGGTAGAGGTAGTGGTATCCTCGTGATGTCACGTTTTTTATTTATTTTTTTATTCGGAAGAGAATACTCCTTCGGGGATTTCATTGTAACCAATTCAGTATGTGATCATAGAATACAAAGGAAACTAGAAATTACTACTTAACTTTAAATTGCACATTTTTTCTATTAAAAGTATTGCGTAAAGTAAGAGAGGAGAGGTGGTTATAATTTTTTATAAAGTTGGTCTAGTGTCGTCAAATTTTGTACATAATGGTATATTATACAACATTTTAAGAGACTGCTGTGTTATTATAAAAAAAGTTTAATAACTATTACGTGTAAGTCAAAATTAGATTTACACTGAGGCAATTTTAAAGAGAACCTTTCATGAAGACCTCTTATTAAACAAATGAGATCAAAATAAAAACGATTAGTGGAACCTCATTACTTTTCTCTTGCAAGCTTGCTCCCTGTCTTGCATTTTTCCCGGGAATTACACAGTGTAACCTACTATTAGAGGACAAATGGCTGCCTCGCCCGCGGCCGGGTTGAGACCGTGATAAAACACGGAGTTGGAACGATGCAACAGGGAGGGAACTTTGTCGTTCCAAATTAATTAGTATTTACCATTGAAGCTTTACCCTGGCTTATTGCGTATTTCAAAGCATAACGTACCTATGTGTGTTTATAGAGAAAGAACAGAATTGGAGGAAGTTCTTAATATGTCTTGTAATATTTTTATGTATGTATTTAACTTTCTACTGAGTAATTAATTTAGTCTAATTATTGTGGTGATTACAAAAAAAATTGGTAGTTGTTAAATACATAGGTATTTTTTTTTAAATAGGACATAGCAAAGAAATAAACATGATATTTATAATATGATAGATACATGTGATACCAACTTCCATTTCATCCCCAAAAAATTGGATTACCTTCGATGTAACATTAATAACAAACAACATAATAACATATAAAAATGATAATAAAAATTATACATATAGTACCATCTTAAATTCAATATTTAACATATATGTATTTCTTTAGTATTCATTAATAAACCGCAGCGAATTAAATGATAAATTTATATAGTCAAGAACCACCCCATTTTTCGAAGTTGTTACTATAAAAGTATGTAGCATTTGAGAAAACGGTAAGAGAAAAAATATAACCACTTATGTTCACGAACAGCTCTCACGCTTTTTGAGAGAATTCAATATATCAATAAAGTATGTGATACATATTTGAAATTCCCTGACTCATACATAATAAAAACATCTAAAGTGACTATTAGGTCCTCAATTACTGATCCGGTGCCATATCAATAAAATACAAGAAGAAACAATCAATCACACGAAGTCAAAAGTCTACGTGCACGAGTTTATTTCAAATGGATTTATTTCGGATACACTTCATTTCGTTATGCTGGGACGTGTTGGGACCTGGATGTGTTTCAAACTTTTTTAGAAGTCGCATTTCTTTGGAATTACAGTTTTATAAGTAATCTTTCTGCCTTTTTTATTTATTTGGTTAAACAAATAGTGTACAGATTACAGAGGGTTGTTTTTCTCTCTTTGTGTTCGGCACAACAAACATTCGGTAGCTATAACTAAGGTTGTAAAGTTTACAATAGTACAATTAGAAGGCTTTACCGGTTCTAATACAAAGAAATAATGAAGGTACTCTAAAACTCTTCTAATGGATCTTAGAAAATATCGTCTTAATCTGATTATTATCTTTAAATTTAAGACACCTGAAACGGTGTCGCCGCTTAAAATGATGCAGTAATATGGACCTAAACAACAACAACATGGGAAAGGATACTTATTTGTGACAAGTAAGTTTAAATACATGTTCAAGATAAGTATTTTGATACGTCAAAATACTCTTCGTTACTTGAAGACGGTGAATATCATTAGATGATGATTACATATCATTAGTTAACATCCAATGTATGGGTTGGATTGTGAATTAGTATTCCTCAATATACTCACCAATTTTGTTTAGCTTAATAAGTTAACAATTTTAAAGTTCAGATAGTTGGTGGTAGGTACTGATACTGATGGGATTGAAGGCGTTTTTGCCTTAAAAACTCAACCTTGCGCAATTCTGTAAAAAATACATCTTACTAGAAAACCTATTTAAAAGGTTGGTAAGCATTGCTTGGAAGACCCCGCTCTCATAAAATACAATTCACAAGAGGACAACGTGACGTATTCACAGTAACTCATTCTATAAATTGTTATTTTATATCCTAAAACCATCCAATTATATAATAAAATAAACTGGTACCTCTGAACAAATTCGTAACTTCTTGCCCACAGGTAGTGCATCGTGCGCGGAGATCTATCATTTATTTCAACGTCAGAAATCCATTACGACGTGTCGCCTCGTTTCTAACGCCACTATCTAAGCAAATACAGTAATGTACTATGGGATTGTAGACAGCTTACTGACTGGTTTTGGATGAAAAATTGTACCTGAATAACGTGTGAAATATGTAAGCAATTTTTTGAAGTGATACTTTATTACTTGGTTTGTAGTAACTAGATTCCTTTGTACGGAAATGAAGATTGAAACCAGAAGTGAAGTTTAGTTAAATATCAGCTTTAAGAACACGCTAGTCAAACTCAAATATGTTTACTTTTTGAAATTCTCTGACATTCAATTTTATTACTTACTAAAATTATCATTTGTGTATTAAATACATTTTATATATGTATATATATTTAAATAATACTATATAAAATTTTCTATTTATAGGTGAAAATAATTCGGGACGTGAGCAGAAAGAAGCTTATTGATAAACCAACCACAGCTCTCGCATGTTCACATATTATGAGTTCAATCTTCTTCGACCACACTAAGCAGAATGACGTATTTCCAATTTTTTTTTTTATTTCCAAGGCCTTTCATGATCCCTTTGGATAAGGTTGCGTTTATTAAAAAACGAGATGTTGTTCACAAGGCGAGTTGTACATATATCGCAAGTTTTGTTCATATGTATTGTTCGTTTGATAGTTGTGCTCTGGTGTTAAAAGTAGGGGGGGGGGGGCATTTGTAAGCCCACTAAAGGGTTAGGTTAAGGTTAGTTTAGACAAAAACTACATAAAAAATCTTAAAAATAACTATACAAAAATCGCCTATTTGGAAAAAAATACCTATTTAGAACATATACTATTACCCATATTGATTATTTGAAAGAAGTAGAGAAAACTAAAATTCACAATGTACAAATAATACGGTCCCCGGCTTAATTTACACATTTTATATAGTTTTTAGAAATTATATACAAGTATAGTTCTGTTATTAAATTTGTATACTAGTCGTTCCTCGCAATTTATCCTGCTTATATAGTTAGTAATCCGTTCCTAGAAGTCAGAGCGTGATGTTTCAAAGCTGGTAACTTTAAAGTTTAGTTTAAGAAACAAACACACTTAAAAAAGCAGAAAACCTCTTCCGCCTTAATAATATTGTAACAATAAAATTGACATGGAAGAGTGGCGAGGTGCATATGATAACACTGTGGAGGGATGAAGTCTATAAAAGCAGTGTGAAGTGAGTAGAGCATTAAACCATAGCGGGGTCGCCGCCACCAAGTCTGTGGTGGTTTACAGGGATTTCCTTTCTAGGGTACACCTGAGGCCCCGGCCAGAAGACTCCATGTCGAAACACTGTGTGGTTTTAGTCGGTTCGAGTCCGACATACCATCTTACTGTAAGGCCCCGGTGAGGTGATGACCCGTGGGGGTTTCCACACATAAAAAAAAGGAATGTATTTCAGATGTCAATTAAATGATCAGTCTGCAATATCTTGTATTATACGAGGACTGCCGCAGGAGTTTCAGACTAACGCACAAGCGTTTCAATGCTCTACTCCGGGTGAGCTGTATGAAGGGTTCCTGTCCGCTTTCGATATATACCAAACCCATTCCTATAAAATATATAATTCAAGAGGTGAGAGGGTAAGCGAAAGCTATACCAGTCAATCGAAAAAGGATTCTAACTTTAAGAAGCCCCCTATCTGTTATCGCTGCAACGAGGTGGGCCACGTGGCTACGACTTGTAAACTGCCAGATAAACGAAAGTGTTTTAGATGTGGTAAAATAGGGCTAATCATGTGCCTACATCATGCAATTCTTCAGATGATTATTCAAAGAAAATAGTTGCTTTAGCGTTTGAATGATATGTATAAGAAGACTCCAAGTTAATGGTGTATACATGAAAGCATACATAGATACTGGCAGCGAGGTTAACGTTATCTCCAACGGAGTTGTAGACGCTATCAAACTTAGGGTGTCTCCAACTAATACTGCCTTGAAAGGTTTAATGATTGCTCTGTTCATGCATTAGAAGAAGTTCAGTTTGATCTTTTAAAAGACAAGGTGCAGGTCATGACTTCAGCCGTAGTTACGGATGTACATTTGGGAGAAGTTGTGTTAATAATCGGTCAGACTGTGATAAACAGGGACGACATAAAATTAAATGTTTCAAAAAAAGGAACATACAATTACTCCCATCGGGGACAATTTGGTTAGAGTCGCTGTCCTTGGAACTGGCGATGGAGACTATTGCTCGAGGCCCAGGCAGTACAGCATGGGCAACATCGTCTACGCTGTGGCGAGCTCGGTACTTCGCAACGGTAATGGCTACGTGAGGGTCTGCCACATTGGATCCGGGTCTATTGCTTGGAAGATATGAATGACAATCACCAGGGCCGAGAAATGCTTTTCAAATGTGGAGGTGAGCTTAAATTGTTTTACTTTGAGTAGTGGTTTGTGTGTGTGAGTGTGTGGTGAGTTTGAGAGTGTGGTGTGGTGGAGGGTGGAGGTGGAGGAGATTTTGATATTGAGTTGACAAATATCAATGTTGGGGATGTAGGAGAATAACATTTGAGAAGCTTGATCGATCTGTTAAAATCACATCGTATAGATTAGCACATGCAGAAAGACACGTAGTTACGAAAATTTAAGTCTTGATGGCTGGAGGCATTATTAGATAACCTAATTCACAGTATGCGTCTCCAATAATATTCGTGCGCAAGAAAAATGGTGATTACCGTCTGTGGGTAGACTATAGGGATTTAAATTCGATTACTATAAAAGATAGGTTTCCCATTCCTCATATAGATAATAAACTTTTGAAACTAGCCGGTAAAAATTATTTCGCCAACTTAGATTTATTTTCAGGTTAGCATCACATCAAAATAAACGCCAAATCCATACCATTTGGACTAGCTAATGCACCGTCGGTATTTATGAGAGTTATAAAAATATTAGTAAAATTAGTGGGTAGTGATGAAATAGTGACATTCATGGATTACATGTTGTTATCAACGTCTAACGTATCTGACGGTTTACAACTATTTAAAAAAAGTCCTTTATCAGTTACGTAGGGCAGATGTAAAGTTAAATATCAGAAAATATTGCTTTTTAAAATCGGAAGTATCTTTCCTTGGCCATGAAATTAGTGCTGACTTTGTTAGGCCGGGTAATCAAAAGATAGGCGCGGTATCTAATTTTTCTAAGCTTACTAACTTGCACCAATTACGTCAATTTCTCGTATTATGCAGTTGTTTTAGGAAATACGTAAATAAATTTGCTCTAAAAGCCAAACCGTTAATTGACTTGACTAAAAAATCATCAGAGTGGAAATGGCTAGATAAACACGACAATTGCTTCAATTACTTAAAACAAAAGCTTCGCGGCCGGTTCTCGCTTTGTACGATCTCTTGTTACGTTGTGAAATTCATACTGATGCTAGTAAAATCGGCTTGGTGGGTATCTTACTTCAAATGCAACACAACAATGAATGTGTGTTACTTTAGTAGAGTTCTATCCCGTGAAGAGTATGTATATCATAGTTACGAGCTAGAGACGTTAGCCGTTGTTGATTCGTTGATTTTATCAAAGTAGTCACAGATTGTTCAGCCGTTAGGTACACTGTTTTAAAGAAAGATTTAGTTCCTCGTATAGCTCGTTGGTGGCTTACGATTCAAGAATACGATATTCAGATAGAGTATAGGTCCGGGACATAAAATAAAACATATCGATGCTCTGAGTAGTAACCCAGTGAACAGTGTTAGTGCTACTTCGCTTAATATTGAGAGTTCGGAATATGATCATATAGTGAAAATAAAGATGATATCAAGTGACGATTGGTATTTAACAATCAAATTACAAGATGATAAATTACATAATATTATAAAAAAAAGCTGACTATTGGTTTCCAAAAATGACTAGATTCATTAAGAAATATGTAACGACTTGTTTGGAATGTGCAAAAGGAAATTATGGAAAACAGAGCAGCGTATTACATCCAATACAAAAACATTGTGATACATTTTCCAAGTTTCTTTTAGCACGTATAACTAGGAGTATAAATTCCGTAGAAACGGTGTCTATTCTAAAGGACGTCTTTAGTTTATTTGGCTATTCTAAGAAGGTTATATCTGATAGAAATTTAGCTTTTACAAGTAGAGTATTCAAGGAGTTTACAACGCTATACCAAATCCATCACACCCTTAATGCGGTGGCGTGTCCTCGTGCTAACGGTCAGGTAGAGCGTTACAATAGACCATGCGCACTCGTAACGTAGATCCAAACATGTGGACTGAATGTATACCAGATGTAGTTTGGGGCATAAACAACACATTTAATGAAAGCCTAGGTTATCATCCGTATGAAGTTATGTTTACCTGTAGAGGTAGATTAATGCCTAATGTAGTAGGTAACGATGATTCAATTTCAGTACTTGAAAAACGTAAAAATGCCTCTAAGCGTCTAGAGAACAGATCTAAAGTTATGAAGAACTACTAAAACTATGATAAACGTCATAATCCTGAGAATTCGTTCAAACGAGGAGGCTTTGAAAACAAGCGCCATCTGGTGGCGAACTTAAAGGTGTAAATAATAAGTTGCAGATTTTGTATTCGGGCCCATACGTTGTACAAAAGGTTCTCAACAATGACCGTTATGAAATAAGAAGTGCAAAGGGTATGCATGGTTACAAGAAATTTACGGGGGTAGTAGCCGCAGATGCCCTTCGTGCTTATAGGAGTGCTCCTGACTGTAGTGATACTAGCAGTGATGATGATATATTTACTAGGGGTGACCTGATTGATTTATTAGAAAGCTTATTCAGCGTGTGCACCAAATGCGGTGCAATTGTTTCAGGATGGCCGACTGTAACAATAAAATTGACATGGGAGAGTGACGAGGTACATATGATAACACTGTGGTGCGGAGAGGTGCATTTGACAACACTGAGGAGCGGAGAGGTGTGACTGGCAACATTGAGATGTGGAGGGGTGTTTCGTGGAGAGAAGGGGATGAAGTCTATAAAAGCAGTGTGAAGTGATTATGTGGGTCTTTTAAGTTTAGAAGTCGAATTGTAATAATAATAAAGTCTAAGTGCTTTCTCATTGCATTTGTTTTTAATTTGTTACTCTTCTACTCTTGTTATAATATAGATAAGTAATCCTAAACAGACTATGATAACTTTCAAAAAACAGATATTTTATTACATAGTACTATCAAATATATTTAAAAAATAGGATAGGAAGCACCCGAAGAACCTTTCATTTCAGTCGACCTTTATTCTATATCTGTCAATAGAAACTATTTGATTACTTAGTTAACTATAGTGCACAATAAGCTGTTAAGTATGTGATTAGCAGTAATCTGAGAATCGCATTTAAACTTTGCTTGTCATAGTTCCGGGAAAATCGAGTGCCATAGTTGAGCATTACTGAAAAGTTTGTGTATAATGTTTTGCGAGGGGTCAGTAATTGGTGAAGTATTTTTAGGTAGGTCAGGTTTTACGTCTGTAGATTGCAGTAGACTTTATTAGCATTCAATTGTTTACAGATTTAAATAGCATTCATATGTTAACATTTTAACAGGTGACAATCTTATTGCAATGTAACTATGTGCTAGTCAATATTTGGGAAAAGGGGATTTTGGAAATCAATTTTTAAATTTCTCAATTAAGTAATGCATATAAAATTTAATAAAATTAGAATGAAAATTCAAAAGACGAAACACAAACGTAATATATCTTTTATGTACAGTTAAGTGAAGATCCTTTATATTTTTTTTTAACAAATTTTCTAAACTGTCCGTGAATTCGTTCGCGTTGAAGCTTAAAATAATTTATAGTAGAGTATAGTAGTGAGATAGGTAGTGTTCGTATGTAAGTCGGACAGATTATGGTGTGTGTGGCTATATGTACGTAAAGACTGTCTAAAGGGACGTGTATTCCCGTTTTCAGTATCTCAAGGGTAGTGCAAAATAGAGCTGGCGAGGCATGATTAATTAAATGGTGTCGTTTCTGACACCTAGTATATTAGTTATATAATAAACATCAGAATAGATTATTTCGCGGTCTCTGGTCGGTCGTTGACATTTTATTTTTATTTAACCTTCCTAATGTCCTTTGTGAACTCTGCACGGTAAAAGTTGAGACTCACGGGAGAAACGTCTGTAATATATCGCCTGTACTTTTGTTCTTACAAGCATTACTTGTGGTAATGCAGTTCAGATTTTTGTTTTTTAATTTCGTTACTGCTGAAATATGTTTATATTATCTTGACTTATGTCTACGGGAATGGAAGAATTTTGTTTACATAGTACTAACTGCTTACAATGTTCAAAATAAAGGAAAAAACGATTATAGTGGCTAAAGAGAGACCCATAATGAGATTGAATAGTATTCTCGTAGATAATGTAATAAGGTTTTTTGAAAGACCTTTAAATTGGAAAAATGAGAGCAAGGATTAAAAGACTACTGCAAAAATACACTATAATCCACTAATACAGCAACACTATATCAGCAATAACCGAATATGATGGGTTATAAACAGTGCAGTGATTAAAATTCCAATATGTTTAACAAAGAACTTCTAAAGAACACTAATCAGAATCCAACAAGAATTATTTAAGCTTTTAATCGGGGGACTAGTAAACGATGTATGGGTGATTTGTTTACAAAGTTATTCTTTATTATACTCTCCAAAGAGCTGCTCTACGATCAGTCTGAGATCAACACCAGATTTTCTTTAACTTGTTAAAAGAAATCAAGAGATTATAAGAAGTCTTTGATTTCTTCTCAAAACAGTTAATTACAGGACGAAATTACAAGACATTCTATCCATTTATTATTTAACTAATGAACCCTTCTACATATGTATAACTACTTCGATTTTTCCTTATCATTTACAACAAAATTGTAGCAATAGCAATGTCATAAGTTGTAGCAATCTTCATTTCTGTAGTAAGCTAATGAAGGACTCGTTCACAGTTATCACCAAAGAAATTGCTAGAATTTGGATCATTTTATAGTACTTACTAGTACTAGGCAGATAAGTAGAATCCGGACAGATTTCCTAGGCCATTTTTACTATTAAATAATTAACCTACAATTATATAACGTCGTTTGATGGTAGGGACAGATGTCTAACGTCCAAAGACGTCGCCATACAATGATAGAACATGTTAGCTATCCAATAAAATAACTGGTTCGAGAAATTTTACGATGCTTTTACAGGACAGGGTTAGACGGGGCGTGGACTTATGACGTATTTTATAACTTGTAATGTACGTTAATTTATTTTAATTACTAATAAATAATATATATATATAACAGTCATAGTAGTAGTTATGTAATGATAGGTATATTTAAAGAGAACAGTATTGGTACATGGTGACGATAACATTTATGATAAAAAATATAATTCGTCAAAAAAACTCAGTCACAATCTCTCAAAACTTTCTCCACTCACTGAAATTGAAGAGATTATTTAGGAAGTTCCTAAATGAACTTTAGCTAGCAACATAACAGCTGGCAGTCCATACAAAGGAGTAGCGACTCTCTGTTTAATTCATAAGATACACATCAGCTTGCACTGTCCTGCGTGCCACGAGTCTATACAACTTTAGTGTCAAATAAAGTGAGGACCTCTTGCTTTGACCACGTTAACCTCATTATAGAAGAAACTGCTACACATATAGGATTACGTCATTTGCTGAGTACATGCCTATTTTTCACAAACTGTAGAGTAGTCACAAGAAGATATTTCAGTTCCATGTTATTAATTCCAATTATTAAATAAAAAGTTGTCAAAACTGGCGGCAACTACCGAAACTAGATTTGTTTGAATTATATACGAGGCAGTGTTGTGGTAAATCGGCGCTAGATTCTGATGTAACTAGGGCCAAGATTTTCAACAAGATTTATTTTGAGGTCACACAATTCTACGCCAGCCTGGTTTCATAGTGGTTCAATTAATAGGCATAGTGGTTTGAAATAACTACACATATCTATATAGTAATATTTTATAGTAATTTTAAAAACAAATCGAAATTACACAAAGTAGCCTTTTTACGATTTCTATAGTCAAAATCATTTTCACAAGTAAATAACTATATCCATACCGCTATACATACATATACATATGTATATGTAAATACTGCTGATGTCAATATTAAAGTTATTATAGGTTGTAATTTAGGTACTTATTATTTATTGTTTCTAAAGTTTGTAACTTGCATTATTTTATAAAATAATACATTTTTTTGTTTTAACAGTGGTAGAGCCGTGCTTGCAAGAATGGGCTGGCTCGACCGGTATGATACGACGGCCTCACAGACAACTGATTGTGAAGCAACGCTTGCATTGCATTTCATCGAAATTAGTGAGGTTTCCGGAGGCCCTCTTTTCTTTTCATCTCCTCATCCCCCCTCTCTTCTTCACCTCCCCGCATCCGCACTTATGACTCTTGCAGCTGTCCATGGACGGCGGTAGTCACTTACCATTCAGACCGATCTGTTCGTCTGTCCCCCTATATAATAAAAATATATATATAAATATCTAATCTTTTCCACAACAAAAGAATACTTTTTAGACTTTAATACTAATTAAATACCTTAATAACGACCGGGTATATTAAATTATACCTAAATAATACGAACAGTTAAACTTGCATACTTATTGTCTTTAGACTTGTTAATGTATGCAGTTGCAAAACATAATCTTAAATACTTTTTCAAAATTAAAAGTTTGAGTATTACTGTTGGAATACGGACCTGATATACCGAAATTGGAATTTGACATTATTTTTACTTATTTTTTAATATATTATTAACACTATACACACTCCACACTATATAGTAAGAATGTACTTAATGTAGCCTAGTAGCATAGACACTCTATAAATCACACAAGTTAAAGGACTCGGACTTCCCGGCACCAGCAAGTTTGAGTTATAGGTGTGCGACCGTGAACTGCTTCAGCTATAGCTCTTACTACTACTCAACGTCCATTCCATCTGTATAAGCAATATCTTTCTCCTTCCTTTTCTATCCTCCCTTTACTGCCATTATACTCCAAATTTGCCAACCTAATTCCCAATAGTGCCCTAAAGACAAAAATTACGCTATTCTTATATATTTATATTACGCATATATATATATTTCTATTACGCATATATATATTTATATAACGCAAGAAAACTTAGGCAGAGGCGTAATTATAACTTTCCCATTTACGTAATGTGTCAAGCCTATTGTCCATATCCAAGCACTTTTGGGAAATATGTGGAGTGATTTGGAGTATATTGACCGGAAAGGGAAGAAAAAGGATATTGCTTATACAGATGTATTGGGGATTAAAAGCAATATCTCAAGCAACAAGCAAGTCAGTGTCGCATACCTATAACACGAACTGGCTGGTGGCCTGAAGTACGAGGACTAGGACTAGTAATGGGTAACTCGTCAATTTTAGATGAGGATGAGGGAGTACCTCATTTTACCTCGCGAGGTACTCACGAGGCACACCTCATTTGAGGTGAAGATTTGCTTGACACGTGAGCGGCTAGTTTTCAACTCTCACGCAGCGCGCCTCAAATAAGTGAGAAGAGCGCGAGGTCTAGCCTCAGCGCAGTATGTTAAGTCTTATTGTCGTTTCTCTCACACACATCATTATCTTTCACTCACAAGGTTTAAACAAAATATGACACTCAATCACCAACTTAGTTACTAGATGTATAATAATAGGTATGTAAAATTTATTGCTTTCAAATTCATGTTATGATTTTTATGTTTCTACATTATCTAAATAATATGCTACGAAACTTCACACGTTCATACTATCTCATAATTCATAATTTTGAGCAACACTTAAGTGATGCTGCATGTCACGAGGAACAGCTAGTTTAAATGAATGTCAACATTATACAAAAAAAAATCCTTGGCTAATGGTTCATTTACTCGCAAAATCACTCACACCCTCACTCATTTTTCTACTAACTGTAATAATCAACTCACTCACTCATCACTCCCTCACACCTCACGCATAACGCGGAGAGCGCGGCCATTTCACGCGAGAACGAGGAACGAAGAGCGAATGAGGACAATGAGGTGGTTCAATGTCAAAATTTGAGTAACTCTTTCAATTTTCCGTCACGAGTACCTCAAATGAGGCAAATAACGAGTGAGGAACGCATCACTAACTAGGACTAACTAATTTATTGTGAACAAAATAAATATGTTTATATAGACCGTATAAATAAAGAATGTCACCAAACTAAACTGCAAGTACAATAGGCTATTGAAGTAATTTTGGTAAACCTTTTTAAATTATTCCTTATTACTTAATAAGCACTTCAAATTGATATTTCGGAAAAAAAAATGTTTTTCATAAAAAACAATGATAAAGTTTAAATTGTCAAAACCGCGCGAAAAACGCTATTGGTCTAATGGCATTGGTAAACATTTTGTAGAGCAGTGAAGCAACAGTAAATTTCGTCATTTTTCTATAGAGTAAAATGGTTAAATGGTGTTTAAATGGTGTATAGTGTCACAAAAATTGTTTGTTTCTGTCCCAACAAATCCCAAAAGACGAAAAATATGGTTAGAGTTAGCAACGAATAGAGAGATGGTATTCAAAATGCGTAGTGTACGTGCAATGTTCGGCATTAAACCAACTGACAGTTGCAAACCTCCATTCCTAAAACATAAAATACTAACTCTGCCCTCATTATATATCTTGGAAGTAGTTTTATTTGTTAAAAATAATCCACACCTATTTCTAAGACTATCAGATAATGTAGTTCGTAGTCGACCTGAAAATAACAAGTTACAAGTTCATTCGGCGAAAACAGCGCTGCTTCATAAAAGTGTTATATACAGAGGTCCTGTGATTTTCAATAAGATTCCAAATAAAAAAGACAATGGAATTAAAATTTGTTAAAATCGAAAAAAAATATTAATTTAGAAATGTTATGAACTATGACATATTTACATAACTTCATTTAATATCTAGATTGATATAAATTTTATTTGTTATTTCTGTGGATGTGCCTAACATTATATTATTTTGTAAACAGTATTTGTAAATTATAATATTACGTGTTATGTGTGTGATGCGCCGCTCTATGTCCTGTCATGTCATGTACCTAATTAGTCTTAATTGTCCGCCTAAGTAGTGTCTACTGTACAAAACATTTTCCATCCATGTTTTTTTTTTTTGCGATAGGGGGCAAACGAGCAGACGGGTCACCTGATGGTAAGTGACCACCGCCGCCCATGGACACCCGCAACTCAAGAGTCACAAGTGCGTTGCCGGCCTTTTAGGTAGAGGTACGCTCTCTTCTTGAAGGTTTGAAGGTCGTATCGGTTCGGAAATACGGCAGGCGACAATTTGTTCCATAAGCTGGTTGTGCGAGGCAAAAAGCTTCTGGAGAAGCGCACAGTGGTGGAGTGCCAATCGTCCAGGTGATGGGGATGGATGGATATTTTTTTTTTTACGATGGCGGAAACCAGCAGCCGGTATAAGTCCGAACAATTCCTTTGAACACTCCCCATGATACAAGCGATAGAGGATGCAGAGTGAAGCTACATCTCTACGCAACGCCAAGGTGTCAAGTCGATCAGAAATATCTTGGCAGTCGATGATGCGAGTCGCTCTCCGTTGAATGCGGTCAAGAGGCAGAAGTTGGTACTGGGGTGCACCTGCATAGAGATGAGAACAGTATTCCATGTGCGGCCGAACCTGCGCCTTATAAAGTTGCATGCGGTGGGCCGGAGTAAAATACTTTCTCGATCTGTTTAGCACACCAAGCTTCTTCGAGGCTAATATGGCCTTACTCTCGAAACTGGACTTCGCTTGATATATCGACGCCAAGGATTCCGATACTGGCTGATGCAGTTAGGGAAGTGCTCTCAAATTGAGGTGATACGACCAATGGCATCTTTTTAGCGGTGAACGCGCAAACCTGTGTCTTCTTGGGGTTAAACTGGACTAGGTTAAGTCGACCCCAATCTGAAACCGAGCCGGCCCATTCGTGCTTAAGCATGGCTCTACCACTATAGAGATGATATACCACATGCATTACATTTGAAATATGTATGTATTATGATTATACTCTTTATTCAATTTAACAATCATATAAATCACATTTTTAAATATTAAATAAAAAACAAAATATATTTAAAATATAAAGAATAGTGTCCCACCCGTATCGGGTACAGAGACCAAGCCACTAGTGGTAAGGCTCCAGAGACAGGAACCTCCAAACAATACGTGCCGTATCAAGAAGGACTGCCTTTTGCATCAGCCTCTTAACCTAACCTTTTTTTTTTTTTTTATGGTGTGGAAATCCCCTCGGACCGTCACCCCGCCGGGGTTTGCGGCGGGGCGGTGTGTCGGAATCGAACCGACTAAAACCACACGGTGTGCCACTCTGCGCCTGAGACGGAAGGGATCCGGGAACTGCTGATATTAAGACATCCGGATCCCTCCCAGCGCTTGCCCGCACTGAAGCGGGCACCGTCTGCTGTTAAACTCCCTAATTAGGCTACGTACGGCACACGCGTACGTCACCCCCTCGCGGGTGGCTACTAGAGCGGATAGAGGGGAAAACCCGTCCCGACCATCCGCGGCCACACTCAGGGCGGCATGAGGCGCTGATAGGCGCGCCTACGCCGCCCAGTTCGCCGGCGGCGGATTGGGTCCGAGTGGATATAGTCCTCCCGGGCCTTCTCCGCCGCCTCCTTCTGCGAGATGACATCTTCACAGAAGGTTGCGACTGCGGTAAAACTGCTATGCGCTGATGCAGACGGGGCCGGCCGAGACGCAGACGGGGCCGGCCGCGACGTAGACGGGGCCGGCTGGGACGCAGACGGGGCCGGCTGGGACGCTGACGGGGCCGTCTGGGACGCAGACGGGGCCGGCCCGGAAGCAGACGGGGCCGGTCGGGACGCAGACGGGGCCGGCCGGGACGCAGACGGGGCTGGCTGGGACGTAGAAGGAGCCGGGTTCTCTCGCTCAGGGCGCTCCGCCCTGAATTGGGCGAACTGGGCGCTCAGCTCCGCCACCTGCCCCGTCAGGTGATCGTTGGCCGACTGGAGGCGAGACACGTCCCCGATTAGGGTCTCTATGACCCCCGCCACTGCGGAAGAGGAGTCCTTAAGGGCCCTGACAAAGGGACCCTTAAGGTTTACGGACTTGGTGGCCACCTTGTTTATGATGGCCACTGCCGCGTGCGCCCTCTCCTGCAAAGATCGGAATGGCGGATCAGAAGGCCGGTGATTGGGGTGTAGCGTGTCTAGCACATTAACATTTAAATTCATTTTTTATTAATCTCTGAAAATATTGTCAAATTTCTATATGTTTAAAACTCTTTATAATATACCATATAATTGTTAGTACTACTTAGTTTTCTGTAAATTCAAAATTTCGTTTGTCTAAAATAAATTAAATTAAATCAACATAACGTCAAACCTCTTGCCTAGGGTGTACACCGATATGATTTTGTAACCGAGGGTAGATCGCTAGCGGTGCGCTCGGGCAGTGAGATCTTTACCGACGAGATATCAACAACAATAATTCAAAACTGTGTTAAGAAATTAATATATGACTCTAAACTGTTTAGTAAAATAAAACTGTAAACCTAGTGTTCATGTGTAGTGACAATATACAATCAGAACAACTGTGTGAGACTTTTATTTGTGGTGACGAACTATTACGCTCAGCTGCACGATAAAAGGTACAGTCCATATTCTACACTACAGGGGCACTGAATCCCCCTCCACCGGCTCCCTGATTGTTAGCAGGAGACCAGCGATCTCCTCTTCCGCCTGCAGTTTGCCGTCGGCTCTGACCCGCCTATAGGATTCCGCCTTGCTAAAGACGGAACCTTACCTTACCCTATGGCTGCTTACCAACTTAGGAGGCAACATCACCTGAGCGATGTCACTCTCGCAACCTTGGGGGCGTCCGCGCTTACGGCCGTCTGCCTCGGTGTCCATCGGTTCCGGTGCGTCCGGCGTCGCACCGGAACTACCACCCGCTACATTAGCGACGGACTTGGAACGCACTCGCTACGACATTCTTCTGCTCCCAGAAGTCAGATTGACTTCTGAGAGCACCTGCGAGATAGGCATCCCGGGCAAAAACTCCTCATCGTTAGATGAGGTGTCCTCCACTTTCTTCTTCTTCTCCTTCCTCTTCTCCTTCTTTTCATCTGTTTTTAAATTTGAAATTTCCATGATAAATCCCACGAGGGGGGGAGAACTAGAGGTCAACCCGGGCAGTGATCCCCAATACCCGGGTAAGCGTAAGTTTATGCCCAACCGAGGGGTCCGCAGGTGCCCCGGCTAGGAGTGCGCTTGCGACTGAACATCCCATCAGCCATGCATCCCATGGTCACGCACCAGAACGCGGGATTCGGGGTATTTTTTTTTACAGAGGTTTTCTTCCTCACAGTCCGGGCGGCTAAGCCAAGACCCTCGCCCCCAATTGGAGTCTCGAGACTACGACACTCCTTTCGGGATTACGATATGCCAACGGTGGCATCGAGATAAAATCTCTTAATGCCTGCTCGGTGGTAGTGTAAGTACACGCCAGGCCCGTCTTTGTTCCTCCGCTGTGGACAGCGGAGCAACACTGAGTGACCCTTGGAAGGGTCCCACAGTGTATCCTGTTTTGTCTGGAGTCTCCCCCTGGGCCAATCCGGCATGAGTGGCTCTACCGGCACAGCCCCAGAGATCATTGACCAGCGCAAGCCCCCCCACGGCGACAACGTAAGGATACAGTTGGGGAGGCTCTTAACCTAACCTAACCTAACGTGAGCCTCTAAAGGTGTTGGTCGAGGCTCTTAGCAATCAAACCATGTGCTGATATGACTATCGGCACAATGATTGCTGAATCCACATCCCACATATCGACAACCTCATGGGCCAGATCCAAATATTTTAATTGTTTTTCTATTCAGCCTTTATGTGATTGTCGTCATGTGAATAAACAGATATATGCATGTGGATAATAATGAACAATCATTGCTCGGCGCTCTAAACGATCTATCACCACTATATCAGGTTTCTTGGCAACAAAAGTCCTGTCAGTGATGATAGATCAATCCCAGTATAATGTTGCAAGACCATTGTCAAGAACTGGATCGGGCTGCCTATGCAAGTATTCCCCGTTGACAAGACGAGAACAACCGGAAGTTATATGCCAGAGAGTTTCTCCGGTACGATGAGATGCCCGACAAATGTAAATTATGCCGTCCTTCAGGATATGTCTCCGATAGTCGTTCGTCATAACAACTTCATCTGTAATTGCACAGATAAAACCTTCAGTTTCTCCGAAGAGATCACTGAAACGTAGCCAAGACACAGATGATAATAGATCTACATCAGACCCGTTCAAGGCCCGATAAAAACGTCCATGCAGCGCTTTTCTCTTCCATATCTCCTGACGGTCTGTAACATTAAGTACTGCAGGTTCGCCAGTTCTCTTTACCTAGACCAAGCGGAGTTAGTCCGTTATCAACTGCTACCACATCCCGGTATACCTCCACGTTAACAGAGAGGAAGTACTCTCTAAGATTGCACACCTCGCAATTTGGAGGGTCCTGGCATTTAAGAAACCATGACCCCCACATTTCTTTTCTTCTCATCATTTATGAAAGTGGAGGCAGGGCATCCAATTCCATCTGAGTCCATCTGAGTATACCAAAGGAGTAGGTTAGGACTGGTATGACCCAATCGTTATGGCTCGCTCCTTATTACAAACCCGACAAAAGACTTTTTGATACTTTTTTCAGGCAGCCTAAGAACCGTTCCTTTAGCGATTGCTTTATAGTCAATTCATTTTTACCCAACGTCTGTGGTATACCTTATATATACTTGTACGTTTCATTTGCGTTTCATTTAATACTTTTGTCAATAATAAGGAACTCTTTATTGCCACGTCCCACTTTTAAATCCATTCTGAGAGTAGGCCATGATGTTGTTATCACTTGTGTGTTGTTATTTTAACTCTCAGTATGGACGTTAATAATATGTATTCTGTGGGCAAACAGGTAATGGGTCTGTAATTTTTGGGAATCATGGCACTACCAGACTTTTAGAGTAGATGAGTTACACCTGTGGTCATAAAAGTTTTTAACGAACCTGATTCTAAGCATGACTGAAATTGAGATGCCAAATATTCATGTGAGCTACGGAGCCACTTTTTCACAGTTCGTCAACGGACGAACTGCATTAGCTACATCTACCCTGGTTATTGATACTGGCTCCATAGTATTATGTGACTCAAATGAACGTTCAACATCTCGTATCTCGTATCGACCAGATGTTATGCCAAAATGCATTCGTTACTTCAACATCTGGGAGATGCGTATCGCTCACTAGATCAGGTTGCTCCCATCTTCTATAAAACCACCTCTCATCCTTTTGAAAAGTACGATTTTGAATGTATCGGTCTACTCAATTTTATATCTGCGTATACGGTTTGCACATGAATAACCTTTCTGCTTCAGAAAGTCAATGCACTCTGTAACTCGTGCTGCATAATCACAGACCAATACCCACCCCGTATTTGTGAATCGGGCTTTTTTCGTATAAATACCAATTCCCACCCCGAAAAAAGCCCGATTCACAAAACGTATTACTCTCGGGCGTGTGTTGTCCGATCTGAAACAAATAAGCTTGCCATGAGCGATACATCGCTTAATCCCTCATTGCCACACCGGAACACAAATCTTTTGTCGAGGAGTAGTATCAACTCCTGGAAATTTAACCCCAGCTACTCGACAAGCTGCAACTTGCACTATTTGTACTGGATAAGGGATGACAGGGCTAATCTGCAAGTCCAAGCGTAGCCTCTCAAGCACGCAGCTATCCAACAAATAACATCGCTGAATGGCCTGTACTTGATCCGACAATCGTGTGCGTCGAAACATTAATAGCTGGTTCAAATTCCTGAAACAAACGCTGCATACGATCACGGTATGCAGTGAGGTGAGTTCCTCCCTCTGTAGCTACAAAATATGCTCGCATGACATTCTCATTTATCGATGTCATCCATCTCATGCGACGCACTTTTCCAACGGTAGCGGGGGCCCTATTCGAAGCCGGTGAGCCTCGGGGACCCAAGCGGGGAAAAAAGTCGTCGCTTGAAGTTGAGCTCGACGCCTCTGCACTAGCCGAGACCGCTATTGCGGTTTCCGGGGGCTACAAAGAGGAGCTGAGCAAAAGGTCCGGGGGTGGTCCTTGTGCTTTTGACCTGGATCTTGTCAACATATGTATTTGTCGGCAGCTAACGTTTTATATTTTGTTGTGATTTTTTTCCTTTTTGATATGACATGACGTTTAATGTCATGTCGTTTTCGTTCTTTATTTATGTTTCATTTTGTGTCTTTCGTAGTATTGTATGCATTTTGGTAGGTAAACAGGATATTGGAGTAACTGAATTGTATAAAAAACCGGTAAATATATAACTATTATAACAAAAAAATATAAATATCAGAGCAAGTCCGCTGCCATGCAGTGTTGCCAGGTTATTTATTTAAAATTATTATTATTATTTAAAAGAAATTAATAGGCTATACTCCAAATAGTAGCTAAAATATCTTTATAATAAAACGAAATAACATCCTTAATACGTCATTTCATATACGAGTATGCTTGCAGCATCAGTTGATGATGATCCTTTTCAACTCACTGTTATTGCAGCACAACACCCCTTATTGATGTTGTTTAGCTATCTTCTGTAAAAGTTTTCTGTAATAATATGTTAATGTCTATTGTCTGTCTTGCTAAACAGAATATTGGATATTTTTCTTGTTTTGATACATAACCTACTATAACAGCAAAAACAACAAAGAGAATTTACATGAACATTTCTAAATATGACCTAGCCTGAAATAAATATTATATAATGATCACAAATAAAGGTTTGGAAATAAATAAGTCCTACTTATATTGCTGTTTCTACATTTTTAAGTACTGTAATTAGCGTTGTTCCTAGAGAAAACTGCAACCATAAATGCGCCTATTTTAAGAAATCTTAAAAAATATCAGAAAAAATCCTAAAAAATAGCGCAAAGAACAAGTAAAACACTCAATAAACGAAACGCGCTTATGTACTCAGTGATCGAAGCCGTGATTACAATCATAAGGCGTTCTCGTCACAGATAAAAGTTCAAAAATTATCACACAGTATATCGGTGAAACTTTTTAAAAAAATATACGTATTTTAGCTTAAATTATAGTTAAATATGTTTTTGATGCTATTATATGATAGGATGACCATAATTTGTAGTATATTTTAAATTTTGTCAAATAGACTATTGTCGAACTTGTCGCGATTTGCAATATCTTCCAGACAACCATCGGATGTAAAGAGACATTGTAGAAGAGATGAGAACCTGCATTGTGTAAATAAATATACATACATATTATAGATACATACAAACAACATATACCTATGTATATATATTTAGGTATATGTATTTTGGTTGGAAATAAGAAGTAATGTTGCTACAGACAATATATTAGTTCAATATTTGGTAGCCGGTGCGCTGCTTATAAATAAATACTAATAGTGTGAATGATATTACATACTTACCACTATCACTATTGGTAATATATATTAAAATTATTAGTAATAAAAATAATGTAATAGATGGTAATGGTAATGGTAATGGTAAAGGGCTCTGTTTCCGCATTTAGACTCATGTTCGGTCCATTATGCGTCCAGGAGGCTGACTAGTTGAGCCAGCCTAGCTCCTTCCAGAAGCGCAGAAGCCTCCTGGGGCGTTCACAGGCTTCTAGGAGCGTCCTCGCGCCTGCAAGGATTTCTGCCCGTTGTGCAGCCACGCCCTCGCATTCCAGGATAACGTGGGCGGCCGTTTCCTCCGCGCTCAGACAACCCCTGCACTGGGAGCTATCGGTCGCGTTAATGACGAATAGGTGTCGGTTCAGAGCCAAATGGCCTGTAATGCTTCCGACCACTATTCGGATGTCCGTTCTATGAAGACTGATGAGTCTACGCGATAAACGTGGTGATATTTCTGTTAATACCAGTTTGGATTGCCTACAGCCAGGTGTGTCAATCCATCTGCTATTGTGTACTTCTCGAGTCCTTTGCCTTACCCAGGAGCGATATAAGTTGAAGGGTAGTGGCAGGAGTGTGGTAGGGCCTGCCACTGGTGTTGTAGATCCCTTCCTTGCTAGCTCGTCGGCGGCATCGTTACCGAGTGAGTTGCTGTGCCCCCTGATCCATTGAAGAGTTACCCCATTCGCCGAGGCCAAGCGTTCTAGCGACTGGTGGCATTCGTAGATGAGACCGGAGTTCATGGTGTTGCCCATTAGGGCCCTTAGCACCGCCATACTATCTGACAGTATGCGGATGTTATATTGCTTGATGCCTCTAGACATAGCCGCTAGGGCTGCGTATGTTAGCGCAACACATTCGCATTGAAAAATCGAACTGTGCTTGCCTAGTGTATTAAAATGTAATAGATATTACAAGTAATAAGATACAGCAAAAATCCACGCCATGTCTAACCCCTGTCCTGTAAAAGCATCGTAAAATTTCCTTAACCAGTTATTTTATTGGATCACTAAAATATTCCACCTTTGTACGGCGACGTCTTTGGACGTTAGACATCTGCTCCCGCTGTTTAACAACGTTGTATAACTGCAAGATCATAATTTAATAGTGAAAAGAGCTTCGGAAGATTCTTCAAAATTCAAAATTCTACTTATCTATGTTATCTATGTATGTATTTTTATTGTGTTTTTTGTGATATTTTATTGAAAATGGTTAGTAGAAAAACATAAGTTGTTTTCAGTCCAAGGGTTCTATAGTTAAATAGTTACCTTAACAAAAATTCTTTACAGTTAAAAGTAACAGTTACAGTTAAATTACTTCACAAGAAAACGTTAAGCCTATCTTTTGATCTATTTTCGAGCGTTTGTACGTATATATTTATGTGGATAATTGATAAGGGCTTGTGACGTGTGAGAGTTTAATTAAATCGTAATATTAGTTTAGTTATCAGAGAGTATAAAAGTTCAATATCAAGCAGTTAAGCTTAATATATCTTTAATTACTTCACTTGTTTGGGTGGGTATGTTGCTCTCTCTGGAGTAATATACATTTAGCACACCATGTGACTGTCAAATCGGAAGTTGGTTTGAGAAGAAGTTTCAATTTCGTTAAGATCTCAGACTGATGAAGACCGAGGGAGATCCTCTGATCCACTCGTCAGTGATATCGAGGTAGTGAGAGAGCGAGATGGCTACCTTCTTTGAAAGGTGTAACGACAGTTTAAAGTTGAATTACCTTTGCAAACATAGATAATATGCTAACCTAATGGTTGAACTGTTAGATGGTTCATTTGGTATGTTTTCATGAAATTTTTAACTACAAAGATTTACTAACTTTTAAACTTTCGCGTTTTATGAAATATAAAAAATTACGACATCACACTGGCCGTGGTCATAGGCTTACTGGCTCAGCGGTGCATGACCTCCGTCACAAAATCCGTGAGGTAGAAGTTTCTTCTACCACCACATCAGAAGAAATATTTTTTTTCGCCATGTACCGTCGCAAACTAATCTAATAGTGTTCTTAGTCAGTAAATAACCAGACGGGTGCCGGCGATGTTTATTTAACTGAACATAAAAGCGAGGTTGCATGTCTTTTTTTTTTACTGAATTCCATGCTGTAGAAGTGCAACGTGGTTGAAATATCGGGCAAATTAAAAAGGTATGTAATATCTATTTATCGCGTTCATTCCCAGTGTCATAATTTTAATAAATAATGATATACTTATAAACTCTTGATAACTCACTTAGATAGTATATATACATACATACTATAATTAGGAAGTGAAGAGATTTGTGTGAAAACTAGATACATTTCCATTCTTTAGAGAACTATGAGTATGTTTTAGAAAGTTTTTGTTCACTATCAGGCTTAAAGCTTCTAGACAAGAATGTTAGAGATCTGTATCGGTACACTAACGTCGTGACAAGAATAAAGTTACAAAATAGACGGCTTCAAATACTACCATAACGAACTGTTATGCGTCAACGTGGTAAGTAACTATCTAAGAAAACGCAAAATTTTTTATTTATATTTTACACAAAGAAAGTTACTAGGTTTACTGAATAAAATGAGAGCTCAAACGAATTTCCTGAACTGAAAACCTGTCGCTTGTAAAAGTGTACATCGCATCAAATCTCGTTTTTACGAGATACCTTTGGTAGAAAGTTCTTAGAACGGCTCCGCTCCGCTTACCTCAAAAGATAAATGGGAATCGTATTTTAGGAAAGTAATTTCCTAAAACAAAATAAATACAGGATTTTGACTCAGCACTAACAATGTAAAAACTTTGAACCTTAATTATTATGTTTACTTCAATTTATACTGCAACGGGATCTGGAAACTGGTCACTTTTATAATTAAACAATTACTCGAAAACTAAATTCATTACTTCGAATATATTCGATAAGTATATAAGTAGGTAAGGCGCACTAATACATATTTTTCTACAAATGATTTAGCATAGTATAGCCTGTGAATATTTACAGTAGTATCACACACTAGCAGAAATACAACATTATGCTACTTATATTTTATGTAAGAAGTAGGAAGATTACAAGGACATATTCAGTTCCCTACTTTCTTCTACTCTTTTTTTACGTGCACCAGACTAAATAAAGTTTCTGAACGTTTTATTTGACGGAATCCTGTTCAAATCTCGTGTGATATTATTATAAAACTAATTGTAAAACTAAAATTAGATTTGGTCAGAGTCGTAAATTTGGCCCATATTTCTGCCTACCTTAATAAATCTAATGATACCCAATTTGTCTGACCCGTTTACCCTTTAGTGATAATTGGTCAAATCCGATTTATTTATGTGAAAATTACTACTGAAGTTATTATTATGACCATGATTAATGAAATAATTACTCAGCTGCGCAGTCCCAAGATGAATTCACTTGAAAGTTACTCTTTGAAAACATGAGTATTTTATTACATATATTAAATTACTAGCTGTACAGGTGACTTTGTTCGCGATTATATCGAAAATTAAAACCAATATTGATTGCGACTCCAAAGCAATAATTTCAATCATGTTTTTTATACCGCACTTATTAAACACCTAGAGCGTTTTTACAAAAATATTGTTATTACTGCTTACACGTATAATAACGACAAACTTAAAGATATCTGTTAAATATCAAACGCTTTTTTAGTTGAAACTGATTTGTGACCTCAAGTAACCAAACGGCTTGCCTAAAATCATCTGTGTGCCATCGGACACTGAGTTTCCGTGTGTTGAGCCGGAGTATTCTTAGTCAGTTAACCTTAGCTAACATTTGACAACAATTAAGACATTGAGACAACCTCAGACAACATATAATTTCTTTAATTTCTGAACACTGTACGGAAATCAAACTCACGACCTTCAGTTCAGCCATCTGGGTAACTAACCACTAGACCAACAAGCCTGTCATTCGATTTTGGGTATATTTCAAAATATTCGATTGTTCATACTCTCCTTCACGCCCCAAATCTTGTATAAGGCTGAACCGATTTGGATCAAATATATGTATATGAAGAACACTTTCGATTGAATCACCTTTAAAACAAAAGACAACTGCATCAAAACCGTTTAGAAGCTACGGAGACACGGACAGACACACCCCACTTATTCCTTTTTTTTTTTGCTTACTTTGGAAAAGTATTTGTTGAATTCAATAATAAACAATCTTACAAAATAAAGGAACAAAAAGTACATAAACTATATTCCTTAATACTAATTGAATTGCCTTAAGCATAAAACCTAGAACCATAAAAGAATCAAATTTAGTATAGTATAGAATATAGAATAAACTTTATTGTAGACCATGTAAATATACCTTATAGTTATACAGAAATACGATAGGTAATTAGTAATTTCTGCCAGGCAACCTTAGGATAGTCACAAATATATAAGATTGACATAAAGAAACTAATCGTTTTTGTGTTAAAATAATATATTAGGTCCTTACATATGAAATTGGATAAAGAGAGAGATTGAGATATAGGTGCTGCATGTATTAAGTGAAGCACACCAACAAAAACTCGCTTTCAACCGTGACAACAACAAGGGAATTTTGAATCGTATCGTTACTTGTGAAGTAAAAGGGATCCAGTTATACAATCGAAAACGCTCATCACAATGGTCAACCCAGGAAAACCGTCCAAATCCTGTCCAAATCCCAAGCAAATATTAACAAACAAGCAACTGAGACTGGTCACTTGCTCTAGCCCACTGCCGCTGCAGGACAAAGTTAGACCACACTTCACGGTGCAAACACCGGACCGGACCTTTTTTTTTGCGTGTGGAAACCCCCACTGGCCTTCACCCCACCAGGGCTTACAGTGGGGCGGTGTGTCGGAATTGAACCGACTAAAACCACACGGTGTGCCCTCTTGCGCCTAATATAGGAGGAGGCCTGTAACAAATTTAGTAGGACATCCAGACCCCTCCTAGCGCCTGCCCGCAAAGGAGCGGGCACCACCTTCGGGTAAGCCTCAGTTAGGCGGCGTCCTGGCACACGCGGACGTCGCCTCCTCGCGGCTGGCCACTACAGTGGGTGGAAGGGAAAAACCCGTCCCGACCACCCGCGGCCACACTCAGGGCGGCATTAGGCGCTGGAAAATGCGCCTCCGCCGCCCGGTTCACCGGCGGCGAATAGGGTCCGAGTGGAGGTTTTCCTCCCGGGCCCGTTCCGCCACCTCCTTCTGCAAGATGACATCCTCAGCAAAACATCTATCACTTCCGGCCATGGAGCGTACGACAGCCGGCAGTGACAGATCCTCTCCGATGACTGCAGTAAGGGCCCGGCGTTGCGTTACCCAAGCAGGGCAAGCTGCAAGCGTATGCCAGGCCGAGTCCTCACTGCAGTCGTAGTGGTGGTAGACCGGACCGGACCTTGCTCCGAAAGATTATCACTTTTTTATAAATTGAGACATTTTTTCGCATCGACAATAATTCAGTTCCGATGTGGCAGCCTTGCCGTGAGCTTTAATCGATTCTCGCTCCCAAAATAATTTCAGCAATAGAATCAATGAATTACATATAAAATGTCCAAATTCCATAGATAACAAAGATAATTAATTGGATTAATTAAATATATCATTTCATAATATTATTTCGTTTTCATTTTTCTATATAAACACTAATCTTATATGTAATTAACCTAATCTAATAACAATAATAGTAATAAAGAGATTCAGTTGAGAGGAATCCAAAAGTAAAACTTTATCTAGGTAGATCAAAACAAACCATAAACAGAAATATATATATGTATATATATATTTATGTATTTATCCTGCAGAAAAATTAAAGTCCGCTGAAGAGTAAAAATGCATTTCACGTAACGTAAACCGCCATTTGACATCCGTATTCCGGACGCCACTTTTTTAAAGCTTCTCACCGCCCGGTTCGCCGGCGGCGGATTAGGTCCGAATGGAGATCGTCCTCCCGGGCCCGCTCCGCCGCCTCCTTCCGCAAGATAACATCGTCGCAGAAGGTTGCAACCGCGGTAAAATTACTGTCGCTACTGGCCATGGAGCGTATAACAGCCAGTATCGACAGATCCTCTCCGATGACTGCAGTGAGGGCCCGACGCTGCGACGCCCAAGAGGGGCAAACCGCAAGCGTGTGCTGAGCCGAGTCCTCACTACAGTCGCAGTGGTGACAAACGGGGCTCATTTCCCTCCTAGCGACCGAGTGCAGGTACTTCCCGAAGCAGCCGTGCCCGGAAAGAACCGGTACGAGAACCGAGTTAACCATGATTGAGGCGCCAGGGGGCGGACCACGACGAGGCCCATGGAATAGAAGGGCCTCCGTCTTGTCCAGGGCCACCCGCAGGCCCAGCGCCTCGATGCGCCTGACCACCAGTGAGGCTCCTCTGGTGGCCAAACGTACCGCCTCCTGAAAGTTCGCCCCCCGAGCCGTGACCAAAGTGTCATCAGCGTAACAGATTACGCCCATCCCAGGGGGGAAGTCACCTCGAAGGGCCCAGTCGTACCCCATGTTCCACAGGAGCGATCCAAGGACAGATCCCTGCGGAACACCGCACGACATGGGCCGACGACTCAGATGTCCCTCTCGGTCCTCGTACATGACGGTACGCTCCTCTAAATAGTCTGCCACTAGTCGCCTCAGGTACTGTGGCACCCCGTGATAGCGGAGTGCTTCCCTGATGCAACTGAATGGCAGACTATTGAATGCATTGGCGATGTCCAATGACACCGCCAACAGCACGACGCCACAGCTCACTGCCTCCTCGGTTACGGCCCTCAGACGCAACACAGCACCGATCGTTGAACGACCCGCTCGGAAACCGAATTGAGCGTCCGACAAATCGGGGCCGATCTCCTCCAGGTGCCGGACGATGCGGGCAGAGAGTACCTTCTCAAACAGTTTACCCGCCTCATCCAACAGCACGATGGGTCTGTAGGCCGCAACCGAGTCGGCAGGCCACCCCGGCTTCTTTAAAAGCACCAGCTTCCCGCTTTTCCAGCAATCAGGAAAGCGTCCGGACGACAGGCTATCGTCGAACACCTCCCTGAGGCGGTCTGCCATGTGGTCAAGGGCCAGGGCCAGGACTCGGGCAGGGATTCCGTCTGGCTCGGGGGCGGTTCTCTTGGAGCGAATCTCGTAAAACAGCCGCCCCTATCTCCGCCTCCGTGACGGGTGAAACATCCTCCTCTTCTAACTCCCCGTCGTCACCGGCCAAGGGGGCCATCGACGGGTATGAGTGCTCCACCCGTTGCGGGAAAAGTACCTCAACCACTTCTTGCAGGACGCTGGGCTGGAGAGTCTCGGTAAGGGGGGAGCCCAAAGCGCGGAGCTTTTGTTGCGCCGCACGATAAGGGCGACCCCAGGGATCACGATCAAGACCCTCCAGCATCTCCTTACTTTTCTCCTCTTTGGCACGGCAAATGGCCAGCTTCAGAGTTTTCCGTGCCTCTCGGTACTCTTCATGAAGACGGTCCTCTTCCCCTTCTTCGCGGTGACGCCGACGGCTGCGGGTGTAGGATCTCCGGGCACGAATGCATGCCAAGCGGAGATCCGCCAACTCCTGGGACCACCAGTAGAACTCCTTGGAGGCCGACTACCTCTAATCCGGGGCATGGCCACATCGCAGATATGCGTTACTGCAACGCAGAAGCGGCCTGCCCCTGTGTCTACCTCCTCAGGTGGAGGCTGTGGAGACAGCCAAGAATAAATGATGGCTGCCTCCTCCAGTAGGTCCCTATCTAATTTTGAAACAGCCCACCGCGGAAAACGGGATGATCGCCGCGCCGTGTGACCCCTTCTGGGGTCCTGTGTCCGGGGACTCAAAGGAAAGAGCTCAAATTGAATGTAAAGATGATCCGAGAGCGTCTCAACCTCTTCCAGGACACGCCAGTTCCTTACTCGTGCGGCGAGAACAGGGGTAGCGAACGAAAGGTCCACTATCGACCCCCCCTGCTGTCGCACACACGTGTTGGTGGAGCCTCTGTTTAGGAGACAGAGGCCCACCGATGTCGCCCACTCTTCTACAGCGTCGCCTAGTGCGTCCGTCCTGGGGGATCCCCACGCAACGGACTTCGCGTTAAAATCCCCCAGCACGAGGACGTGCCCAGACGCTAGCCGCCGTATCGAGGTCTCCAAGTTGTTGAGGAGGACCTCGAAGTCGCTCAGACTCCGGTTGGGGGAGAAGTAAACACCGTATATGGTGATGCCCCCCCATTCAGCAGCAACATATCTAGTACCCTTGTCTATTAACGACAAGGGCGGGGAATGATCCGCCGTGGAGCTAACGACTGCTACAGAGCCGTCCCGGTCACCCAGCCAGTTTGACCGGGGAGGAACATAATAGAGGTTCTGCAGCTACAGCTACACCTATCGACCACTATGCCATGGTTTGCAGGAAACGGTCCTGCGCACCGGCACAGTGGTTCAGGTTCGTCTGGGCAAGGAGGCTGGAGACTTGGTCCATTAATGGATCGTCTCTACAGCCTCCTCCATGGGCGACGGCGATGACAAACGATTAGCATCGGTGGCAGCCGGGGCCGATTGGCTAGCCACCGATATTGTCTGAGAAGTACGGGGAGGTTTGCAGCCCCCCTGCCCCATCTGATGATTCGCGGGCAACTTACCCGCGGCACACGCTGGGCAGTGAGGGGTGGCAGAACATTCCACCATCTTCTGCCCCGGTTGACCGCAGCGGAAACAGAGTCCACTGCAGTCGAAACAACTTTCACACTTGATGCGGGTGTGTCCCATCGCCAAACACTTAAAGCACCTCATCGGTCTTGCCGCCAGAATTGTAATTCGGGCATTGACAAAACCGACGAGGATTTTCCCAACATCGTCTAACGTTTTGGCGACTGCCACTGGGCAGCTGACCCACACCGTACCAAGTCCTCCTTTGCCGGGGCGGATGGTGCCAATCCTAATGTTATCCGAGGTGCAACCTGTTTTTTGTTCGATTGCCGCTCGGATGTCGTTAGTCGTCACGGAGTCGTCCAAGCCCGATACGCGTATCTCTGCGCATTTAGTGGGCCTAGCAATCCGTACCCCATCAGTCTCTGCAAAGACTCCCCGCAACTTCTCAGCGAAGGTATCTGCCGTCTTCGCACCCTCAGCCCCAGGGAACTCGAGAACCCGAGCCCCTGTCTGGGCAAGGCGTAAACGAGCTCCTGCACTACCAAATTCGGAAGTGAGGCAGTCTCGGGCCCTCTTGAAGACGGCAGCGTATGAAAGGCCGCTACTTGCAGCCTCCGGCATGACCGTAATTACTACGGCTGCCGTTTTCGGCGGTTGAAGCTTCCGCGACGTCTGTGTCTGCGCTTGGACTGCTCCTATTGGTGCTTGTACAGAGGCGACCTTCTTGTTGCCCTTCTGTCTCCTCCGGCTGGACTTTCTGCCACCCTCGATAGTCTGCCAATTGTCGTTTGAGGGGGCAGACGTGGACGAGCCAGGCGCAGCTTCAGTGCCAGGGAAGACCAGAGGCTGACCCCTAACTTTATGTGCCGGAGTAGAGAGTGGAGGGAACTCCTCAGTCACCTTGGCCGGGGCCTTAGAAGGACGCCCAGTTTTTTTTGCTGTCGGCGATGACGCTGCCGCCGCATAGGTAGTAGCACTGACGCGGCCACCTGAGACGGGAAGCGGCGTGGGCAACAATGCGGCGTTTGACTTGTTCGCGGCGAGGGGTGGCCGTACTATTGGAGCCGGAGGCAGCCTTGCCTCAATGCCCGCCAGGCGCCCATCCATCATGCGCCACACTGCGCCTATTATCTGACGCAAGTGTTCATCAGGGACGGGGGAGGGAAAGAGCGACGCAGATAGTTGCTGTGCAGCCGGGTCCAGGTGCTCAGGGCTATGAGAGCGTGCCCCCGCCCGAAACTGAGCGAACTGAGCGCTGAGCTCAGCAACCTGCTCTGTCAACCGTTTGTTTGCCGCTGTAAGACGGTCATTCGCCTCTTGGAGTTGCAAAACGTTTTCACCAAGGCACTTCATGGCCTCCGACACGGCGGAGGAGGAGTCCTTCAGGGCCCTGACAAAAGAACCCTTCAGGTTGGTGGACTTAGATGCCACTTTCTCTATTATAGCAACCGCCGCAGTAGTCCTCTCCTTCAAAGCCACCGGCGTAGAAGGGACAGAACCTCCCTCCACCGGCAGACGGATTTTGAGAAGGAGATCTGCAATCTCCTCCTCCGCAACGATTTCGCACTCTGCTCGTCCCCGGGCGTAACCTTTTGCCCTGGAAAAGACGGAACTGGACGGAGCCGAGATTGGCGTGACCCACGCCTGCTGCTAGGTACTTTCGGAGGTAACATGTCTTGCGACGTGTCACCGTCCTCATCTCGTCCACGCTTGCGACTTTCCATGTCGCGGGGTTCCATCTCAATTTCCTCGGCCGAATCAGCCGCAGAACTGGCAGCTCTTGAACGCACTCTCTTCGATTTTCACCTGGTCCCAGAAGTCAGATTCAAAACCTCTGAATTAGGTGTCTGGGACAAAACGTCCTCGTCGTTGGACGAGATGTCGTCCGGCTTTTTAACATTCTCCTTTCTCTTACTCTTCTCCTTCTTAACATCGTTATTTTTTGTGTTGGAATTTATTGTAGACTGCATAATTATACCCACGAGTGGGGGAGAACTAACGGTCCGCCCGGGCAGAGATCCCCCCATACCCGGGTAAGCGTAAATTTATGCCCAACCGAGGGGTCCGCAGGTGCCCCGGCTAGGGTGCGCTCGCGACTGAACTACCCATCAGCCATGCATCCCATGGTCACACACCAGAACACGAGATTCGGGGTAATTTTTTATAGAGGTTTTCTTCCTCGCAGTCCGGGCGGCTAAGCCAAGACCCTCGCCCCCGACCGAAGCCGCGAGACTCCTTCCGGGATTACGATATGCCGACGGTGGCATCGAGATAAAAACTCCAAATGCCTGCTTGGTGGCAGTGTGAGTGCACGCCGAGCTCGTCCTCGTTCCTCCGCTGAAGACAGCGGAGCAACTTCGAGTGACCCTTGTAGGGACCCACAGGGTATCCTGCTTAGTCTGGAGTCTCCCCCTGGGCCAATACGGCATGAGTGGCTCTACCGGCACAGCCCCAGGGATCATTGACCCGCGCAAGCCCCCCCACGACGACAACGTAAGGATACAGTTGGGAGGGAATAGCAGTAGTACCTAACCTAGGGAACATGACTATAGATCGACCACTTTACAGACTATTTACACTAAATTTATTATCATCACGAAGTTATGAAGAATGGTGATAGTAAATTTAACTACGAATAAATATATACATTTATTGATGTATTTGTCAGTATCTTGCCTACATTTCACAAATAATATTACCTATACTTAAATCATAATATGACATAATATCAATAAACTCAATAAAAAGACAATTAAATTAATTACATTTACAATGTACGTACGGTACCAAATAATAAGGTATGCTATGGATTTACACATTTTTTTTAGTTTTTGGCTATTCGTTATAATAATTCACACACACACTTAGTAGCACTTTTCCACATATGTATATATATATACTATTTAAAGTATGTGCTACTTACGAACCATCCCAAGTACTTATTTACACTACTTTTATGGGGTTTTAAACAGATAATTAAATTTCCAAAAAAATTTACAACTACCTTTAATGCTGATAGCATTTAACAGTGGTAGAGCCATGCTTAGTCACGAATGGGCTGCCTCGACCGGTGCGATACCAAGGCCTCACAGAAAACCGGTTGTGAAGCAACACTTGCATTGCATTTCCCCGAAATTAGTGAGGTTTCCGGAGGCTCAAATTCTACTTATCTCCTTTCCTCTCCCCTCGTTACCCCTCTCCTTTTTTCTTTCTCCTCACCCCCTTCTATTCTTTTCCCTCCCCGAATCCCCCTATTCCTCATCACCCTCAAAGGCGGGCAGTGCACTCACGACTCTTGACTTGCAGGTGTCCAATATAACATTTTCATTTTGAGCCGAGGTACTTAGATACGTAACTTATAAATATAATTGTAAGAACAGTAGTACATACGGTAATCAGATACGAATCCAAATAAATCTGTGGCAACGTCACTTTTACAGGTACCGGACATCAAAACGTCATCGCAATAGACAGATTGTTCTTCTATATATGATGGAAGCCAAGCATACATTATCGTGGATTAGAAGTCATATATGGTTTTAGGCAACTGCAAGAAGAATATTGTCACAAATAATATTATAGGAAAATGAAATACCTCACTAAGCAAGAAATCAAAAACTAAGCAACATTCTCAGAGAAATAATAGCGGGATGCGGAAACTACGTGCATGACGCCAAATATGTTACATATATATTTAATCGAAATCAGGGATCAATTGGGATTTCAAATACACCCAGTATTTGAAATGCCAATTGATCCCTGTTGTGTGGGGTATCAAATAAAACACTGCCACCGCCATGAAAAACGGTTATAATGTCTGTAAGTTATAGTAAGTGAAAATGATAATAATCCACTTGATGTAAGCTAATACATATTACGCTCCAGTGTACCAAAATTAATTTATGAAATTAAAAGTCGTCTGATGTTGTCTCTATTCATGGTGTATGTCTTATATAGGTAGGTGTACTTTGTGGATAAGATTAGTAAAACAAATGTAACTGGAATTGTAATACATCTCCAAATATAAAAGAAACGGATGATAGCGTTATGTTCGGATCGAAATACATTGTATAATTAGTTTTAGAACTTGAAGAAATGTATTATTAAACTATATTAAAATATGAAATTTGTATAATGTTTTGTTGTTGTATTGCGTTCTTTAGAGTTATTAGGTATATAAAAAGTTTAGGGTAAGATGTGGTCCCACTAACGTAAACAGCAAACCTATTTATTGCCGTCAACCGGGCAGTATATAAATACAAATACAAATACTCAGAACATAAATGATTCTCTTGGGCTTTAACAACTCCTTGCTTCACCGAACATGAAGATCTCTCACTTATCATTGATACCACAACGTTAAATTGTTAGTGTAGTAGGTTTATAGAATGTTACTGTAAGAGAACGAATGTCAAAAATTCCTAAATCTTATTTATTTATTATATATACATAGTATCCAGTTTAAACAGACTACAATCACACCTAAAGAAAAAATATTTTATATAAATAACTCAACGGTATTCATAAATTACATCATTTTTCAAGTCTGACTCCGAAAAAAGCAAAAACTTCGAAGCACTACGTAGGTGTTGATTAAAGCTTTGAACCTGTAGCTCATCATTATTTTTCTCATTAGCGCAGAGCTGTCGGCGCCGATTAAAGATGATGAGGGACTCCAGAGCTATGTACAGATAGGAGTAAAAAAGTTACTGTTCATCTTGATTTTATTTGAGCATTTGTGCCACAAAATCCGAGTTATTCATTGTTAGACCAAAAGACCAAAGACCTAAAACAATGAAGATTTGATGGCATTTACTACCTGTAGTACTCTTTCATTTAATTTTATTCATTTTAATTTAAATTTCATCAAGCTGATGTTTGTAAAACGCAACATATATCAATTATGAAGAATCCATCGTTGTAATTGAGTCTCTATACTATATTTACCGTGGAAGAGACATGCTTAGGCACATATGGGCAAACTCGATCGGACTTTTACAACTGCTTCTGTAGGTGTCCATGGACGACTATAGTCACTATCATCGGGTGTCTCGTCTCTCTCGCGCTTGCCCACCTACACTAGGAAAAAATATATTTACACTTAATAAATAATAATAATTGGGTAATTTAAAGCACACGCTGTTAATTTTTAAAATATAATTAAAATTTGTACATACATATATATATATATATATATATATATATATACATATATAATTATAAGTTATCATTATCAACTTGTGTAAAGAAAATGTTTATCCGCGCCATAGTGTGTACGTAGCCTAAACCAGTGACCTCGTTAAGAACTATCAGTCGTTGGGATAAAGGTCTTATTTGTGAACTAATCTGGGCATCGTGTTAATAGTGATAAATAGGTGCGACCCACATTTTTGTTTTTTAGAGCATTAGTTAGAAAGATTTGTTCATGCAGTATTCTGTTGAAATATGTTACTAACCTATCAGGGAACGAAAACCCTTTACACGACATTTTTTGTTTATTGGCTCACACTTTTATTGTTCAACCAATTATCATGACATTACCTTTACCTTGCATTCAGGTACATATCCCGAAAGGTGCCAGGTTAGTAAATTGTTTTACTTAACATTAATGCAAATGAGACCTAGTAAGTTATGTATGTTCACGTAATAACAACTCGCGAATAAGTAATAGTATATGACAAATTATTCAAATTTATCATAGAACTCAAGAAATATGTTTACATAACTAAACAAATAATTATAAATTACAAAGATCTACAAAAGATTATAGAAGAAAAGTCCTAATTTGTCCATTTGCACATGATACATGGATACATGAACATTTTTAACTCATACAGTTTTCTTTAGGCTGCCTATATTATTTATCAGCTATAAATCCTAATCCTATCAGAAATAAAACACTACGCCAGTAGTGCTACTTTACCCGTAGCTTTACTTTACCGTTGACGGGCCTGTTGGTCTAGTGGCTAGGGACCCTGACTGCTGAACCGGAGTCGTGGGTTCGATTCCCACACGGGATAAAAATTTGTGTGATCCACAAATAGTTGTCCCGAGTCTGGGTGTTCTTTGTGTCCGTTGATTGAATGTTTGTTGATTTCCCCGCGACACAGGAATTATTCCTAATGCGGGAGTTTCCATAAAAAAATACCTACTAAAAAATTACCCAAATTTTCTATTATCTTAGATATTTCCCCAGAAACCCAACCCGATACCTAATAATTAAATAACTAATTTAGTGAAACAATCAGATCAGAAAGGTGTGCTTCGATAATACTGGTATTCCTACCTTAGTACACGCGCATATTTTCTTAAAACCGACTTCAATAAGTGGAAACATTAGCATTCAGGCGCCGTGAACACGGATGCCATAACTAGGCATTTCTACATTCATCCCGGACAATAAACTCAATGGTTGAGAAAATTTGAGTGCCTGCAAACATTATGTTTTGTTTAGAAATTGGCTCATGGAATAACAGGTAGGAAAGTATGGATATTTCAGATGAGTGAATATTCAGGGTTGTTGTTTCTAAAATAACCCACACAGTGAATTTTCAATTCTATTAATCCTTCAAATCACGTGACCTAATACTGGTTTGGAATTACCTTTTTATTTAGTTTACAGACGTTCTTATTATCATGTGATGTTGTTATAAGAGAGTGTAGAATGGCAGCAAACCAAAAAATAACAAAAATTAACCTATCATAGCAAATACAAATACAAACACCCCACAATCGGCGTCTGATCCCAAACTAAGCAGAGCTTATGCTATTGTAACCGGACTGACCACTTTCAGCAGCTTTCTCTAGAGCTGGTCGTGCCCCTTTTGCCCAGCTTGGGTGGGCACAGCTTCACTACAAGATGGCTGTCCACGGGGTTGTCCGGTCAATAACACTGTACGGTGTACAGGTGTGGGTGGAGGCTCTAACCGCCCAGATTAGGGTACGCCTTTGGTGCCCTCGAAGGGTCATGGCGGTTAGAGCTATCAGCGGCTACTGCACCGTATCGATGGAGATGGCGTGCGAATTGCTGGAACTCCCCCGTGGGACTCGGAGGTGGAAGTGCTCGCCGAAGTGTATCGTTGGAGGACTGAGTTCCAGGCGGGCTATGGCCCTCGCTACAGTTATAGGAGTAGATATCTCGCTGACGGTCATCATACCAGCGCATCATAACGCCCTGAGGGAAGCCTCAATAGATCGGGACGATTTTCCCCTCCATCCGCTATATGGCCAGACGCAAGAAGGCGACGTCCGCATGTGCCTAGACGATGCCTACTTAAGAGTTATAATAATGTGGTACGCGCGCCTTGGCAGGCAGGCAGTACGCTGGAATCCGGATGTCTTAATAAAGCTCTTCCCGGATTCCTCCTATTTTAGACGCAGTATGGCACTCCGCGCAAGATTAAGTTTGACAAGAGTCTGTTCTGATCTGTCAAGAGTTTGTTGTTGTACATATATATAACGCGAATTTGTATGTTGTTACGCAACATAAAAATTCGCGTTATATATATACAAGTAAAATATACACAGCGTGGATGACGCTGTTGCATTTTTTGCGTTAAAAATATAGGGTATTTTCCTAGCGGTGTTTTTTAAGCCCGCCGAATACTTTCATATACCCCTGTATACGACATAGGCTTACATTCGAATGTTACCAACCTTTGTAACGCATGAATATTTAAACACCCCACTCAAATTCCGTTCGACCAGATACGTGGTTTATTGCCCGATATTTTGTGTGCCCCTTCGGCTAAATGTCGAGTTTCCTTGTTTCATTCTAGTAGATTTTAAGTACAAAAGGTCATACGATTGAATATACGATTGTAATAACTTTAATTTGTATCTAGTAGTATACATAGTAGATAACATAGGAAATCTACGTATGATGTCCTCAAAGGTAGCAGCGGAACGGGAGAGGGAGCGCAATCCAATTCTTTCTGCCCGCAGAAGACGCACCGGGCTCCGGAGGGTATTCACTGATCTCCGGCCACCCTAGGAAGCGGCCTGCGGGCGACGAAACTTTGGGGAATTCGTCGCCCGAATAGATACAGGCCCGAAAGGCAGCGCGCAGTGTTCCGTGCGTCTCTTAAAGTACTGTGACCAAAGGGTGATGGTCACAGCGGGTGGCAGGACCCGTCTTAGTGCCAGTCGGAGGCAGCGGAAGAATGCAAGGGCGATTCTCGCTCCCACGATCATAGGTAAGTAGAAGAACACCGGGGTGAACACCCCACCCCATTGGGAAAGGACATCCATGAGGATCTTCCCCCCTTCCAACAAAAAAAAAAGGAAATATACGTGGGTCATGACCATGACTTGATCCATTAGTAATCAAATATTAAGAAATTAATTACAGTTTCAATAATATCACTAATATTGTTTCTGTGTCCTTGAACAGTTGCCATAAATAAGTCTCCAGCAATTACATAAATCCTTGGAACATGATTATTTGGTTACTTGTTATAATATGATTACTTTTACAGAAAGTACTTTTAAAAATTACTTCTAACTTTTTATTCTTTCGAGAGTTTAGTACAAGTACAGAACGGCCACGGTTTATATAAATATATTTGATAGTTTTTATATGTATTTTCTTGACAATGTCCTAAGAACCTACCTACTTGTATAATAGTAGGTATGTTGTCGTAACTCAGTATAAAAATGATCTTTCATTATTTTCCCAGAAAAAGTATAAGTAACATGAACACAAAGAAAATAATAAACTCCCCCTAATATATGGCATAAGCCTGCCAATAAATCATGAACAAAAACAAGGTGAGGAGAAAAAATAAGACATACTCCATTATAAGGGTTATCTTTTAATCTTTAGCAATAAAGGAAAAGATTAGTCAAGCAATTCACACCTCTACATCGAGGCTAACAGGCTGTGTTATCGCAAAGGTCGGCCTAATGAGAAAAATAATGGTGGACCTTATCTTGGGCTGTATTGAGGCGCTTAAGACCGGTCTATCTGTTCGAGGGCGTTAATTGAGCGAAAAGTATGTGTGCTTTTATTTTTTGACTTCGGAATCTTGAGTGGTTGAGTTAGTAAGGTTTTGGGAAAATTGTGTGAAGCATTTTATGAAGGTTTTTACATAATGGAATTTAAGAATTGAAAGGAGAAATAAAAAAATCTACATAGCAAAATAGACCCAAACGAAATTTTAAATTGAGGTGCTCTTGAGGAGCAACCAAACATGGTCAAAAGATGTTTAAGAAACGTGTATAAAGACTTGCAGGTGGATGGTGAAACACAAAAAGACTTAGAAATTAATACTGAGACTCGGAAAACACTGCCACCGGAATATTTTTTTCTGGCTCATTAACAACATAACAATTTAACTAACCAGGGCTTAAAAGCTTAAAAAGCAGTTAGCTCAAAAATATTTGACACAAATTTGATGTTTGTATTATACTGGAACCAATATGCTTGTAGTTTTTTAGTAATCGTAATCCATAATTGAGACTATTTTATAGATCAGACTACTATGTCGCTTTCATTATGAATTCCCCTCTGCTCTAAATTCCCCAAACGTAATAATTACCTAAAAATAACAGCCAAGCAGATTATAGCATCAAATTTTTATTCCTTGTTTCGCAGTTGACGCAGGTATTTTATAATGAGTATTTTAATAAATTCTTCAAAAATGTAATAAAGAACCATATTTTCTTCATACATACCAAAATCCCGAGTGCACAACGAGCATTTTATCCTTATCAGGGGTATTAATAAATGCGTAACTTTAAAAAAATGGTTTTTTCTAATATATACTAATATGAATGGGCGCTTGTATATGTAGTGGTTACTTGAGTGGATTAGTCAGGCTTTTTTGTTTTTCGAGTGGAAACCCCCACAGGTCATCACCTCACCAGAGCTGAGGGGGAAATGGCATATCAGACTTGAACCAACTAAAACCACAGGTTTACCGTCACAGTGGCTATATGGCAGGGGACTCGGGATACCCTAAGAAGGAAGCCTTCGGGAACCCATGCAAGCCTTGGCCACCTGATTAGCAGGTGACCACTCTATGAAATATGGGGGCCTTACCCCCTCCAAATCGAAAAGGCGCGCATGGTTACCGTCGTTAGTCAGCCTTGTTATTTTATTATTAAGGTACAGGGGACAAACGAGTAGATATATCAAATGATGGTAAGTGAGTACCGCCACCCTCGGACACCTTCAACTCAAGAGTCGCAGGAACGCTGCAAACTTTTGAGGCGCAGGAAAAGAGGAGAGGATTGTCTGGTCTCCGATAACCTGACTCACTCAGTGAAAAATAAATCAAGCATTGCTTCACAACCGGTCTTCTGGGAAGTCATGGTATAACTCCGGTCGAGGTTTATACGTACCTAAGCATGACTTTCGCGCTAGAAATAGCATTATTTAAAAAAAGTACTTGTTGGCTGTGTGGTGCATTTGTGATGTATTTGTTTTTTAATATATGTTAATCGTTAAAAAATCTGAGAGCAAAACATACTGTAGCAAACTTAGGAAATTAACGCTATGATTAACGATACACTTATTCACTTAGCCAACATGGAATTGACTAACTTTTATTTTATTTAATTTCAAATTGAATTTTAATATCAATAAGTTACTACCATACTCATTGATAGTTCAAAATCACACAATTAATTGTAGCAACGTTTTGAACATAATAATTACTCAGTGTGTCGCGAAGAACGCCCCTTGATGGGCAATTGCTCTTCATTAAAACGTCCCAATTAACAGCTTGGGCGATGGCCCATTGAATTGTAAAACTTTACAGTAGACGACAGACATATGCGGACTAACGATAATTATACGATATAACCAAAAATAAAAAGTTGTGTTGCTTTTTTATTCTTAAACATTCCCAAACATTTATAATATCGTAATATTGCAGCTTCCACTTTGCTCTCTTCTACCACTTTATTGTTATGAAATCCTACCAATTCGCTACTTCAAGATTATATAGATATAAAAAATTCTGCCAATCTAAGACAATAATTACTTATAGGTAGTCAGAGGCGCACTCGCTCCAAAAGCAAGGCCCGTCGAAAAAAGAAAGTAGGTCGACGTGTTCGTGTGTCGACGGTTGCGTATTTTGGAAATAGGATTAACTTTTCTCGCCGGATACTTTAATAAGAAGAGAAATAGAGTAAAATAGAATTATACATTATAGTTAATATATTAAACAGTTAAATCAAATATTACCATTTCAGTGGTAGAGCCATGCTTAGGCACGAATGTGCCGGCTCGACCGGTGCGATACTACGGCCTCACAGAAAACCGGTTGTGAAGTAACGCTTGCGTTGCATTTCCCCGAATTGAGTGAGGTTTCCGGAGGCCCAATTCCCCCTACCCCCTTTTCTCTCCCCTCATCTCCTTTCTCCTTTTTTCCATCTCCTCATCCCTCCTCTCTTCTTTCTGCTCCCTGCATCCCCCATCCCTCATCACCCTCAAAGGCGGGCAGTGTACTTGCGACTCTTGAGTTGCAAGTGTCCATCGACGGCGGTGTCACTTACCATCAGGTGACGTGTCCGTTCGTGTATCCCCCTATAGTATAAAAAAAAATATATATATTCTGCTTCATTTTCGAATCCGTGACAGTAAGCTTAAGTAATTTTGTACGATAGGCAAACGAGCAGACGGGTCACCTGATGGTAAGTGACTACCGCCACCCATAGACACCCGCAACTCAAGGGTCACACGTGCGTTGACGGCCTTTTAGGTAGGATGACGCTCTTTTCTTGAAGGTTTGAAGGTCGTAACGGCCCGGAATTACGGCAGGCGACATTTGTTCCATAGGCTGGTTGTGCGAGGGAAAAAGCTTCTGGAGAAGCGCACAGTGGTGGAGTGCAAATCATTCAGGTGATGGGGATGGATATTTTGTTGCGTAGGACGATGGCGGAAACCTGCAGCCGGAAGGTGTCAAGCCGATCAGAAATATCTTGGCAATCGATGATGCAAGTCGCTCTCCGTTGAAGTCTTAACTCGCCCAACATACGAGTATAGTTATATTTAAATTAATGTAGGATAAGGCGAAAAACCTTCGATGTAATGCATAATTAAAAGGCAGTATCAATTATACAAAAACAAAGTAAGGATTTCTCCGAGTACGTATAGTAACGTAAAATTCTCGTACCTTGTAATAGTCTTAACAATGCCGCGCAATTCGTTTGTTTCTGCGATGTCGCAAACAATTAACAGTTCATGAATTATCTCTTGTCATGCTGATGATGTAAATAATGGAGTTTTATTTGAAAATAGGCTTTGTCATACGTAAGTCTTAGAGTATATTTGCTTTAAATAATAATGTAAGTCACTGAAAATACGAATCGAACAAGTATAAATATAAATGCGTAGATCTGTGACTTATACGCATACCGTGGCAAAAGAAGCCCTCGAGGCGATATCACACACCACACATATGTATGTATAAACACATATTATAATGAAATAAAGTTATAACTTATTAATATATCTACACTGAGATAGTACGCAAAATACAATAAGCACTACGGAGAGTAACAAAACTGTCTAGATATATAGTTATTTCATTTATTTATTTTCTTTATGCTCAATGTAATTTTTCTGCTTGTAAACATCATCGAATAACTTAAATATAAACACAACAATAAAAAAAATTCACAAAATGAATATTTTTTACTTTTCATCATCCTTTCATTAGGGTAACATTAATTCGATATATTATTTTATATTAATTCGAGATCTCAATACTGATGTGATGATCTCACGAGCAACACCGTACGTTTAACCCACGAGGAAAAAGGATTCAGACTGTCTATTTGCTCGAGTCGAGCATAGAGTTCAAATGTACGATTAAAGTGTATGAAATATAGAAAAATAAATCCACCAACTACGTATGGGATGTACTACGTATGGTATGGTTCAAGTGAGTTTTACTGTATTGCCATTATTACGTTTCCTTTAAAGCTCCTACAGTTATATCCGATAAGTAGCTATCAAAAGAGATATCAAGAGAATAATGTACACTGTTTTTTGTCTAAAATCTGTGACAAAAATCCGATCCTTTAAGAATAAAGGATTTAAAAAAATATAACCCACCATTCTGATGCAATTTCTTTTTTTGTTTTTTTTTTTTTTTTTGTATATTAATAATTAAAATTTCCTAATCCTATCGCAACCAAATGAATGTTCAACAAAAATAAAATAAAATTTATCTGTAGTGGTCTGTATTCTCGTCTAGGTATTATTGTCGGTTTATTTTGCTGATAAGATTTCTTAAACAAATAAATAAATATAAAAGGAATTGAGACATCTACAAATATAAGAAGATACTGTTGAGAGTGTTATGTTCCAATTCCGCCGTAATTATATTTGGATATGGAAGTACGTTTATTCTTGAATTCAAGAATAAAGTTGGTGTTCAATTTAGGCATAATGTTTCAGTATGATAGCCATGCTTATGCACGAATGGGCTGGCTCCACCGGTGCGATACCACGGCCTCACAGAAAACCGGTTATGGAGCAACACTTGCGTTGCATTTCCCCGAAATTAGCGAGGTTTCCGGAGGCCCAACTCCCCCTCTCCTTTTTCCTCACCCTTGTCACCTCCTCCCCTTTTAAGATCTCCTGATCCCTTTCTCTTCTTTCCCCTCCCCTTATCCCTTATCACCCTTAAAGGCGGGCAGCGCACTTACGACTCTTGAGTTGCAGGTGTCCATGGACGGCGGTTCTCACTTAACATCAGGTGACCCGGCTGTTCGTCTGTCCCCCTATAAAAAAGGTTCTTTTAGGCAAGTCATTTGGTTACTTAAGTTCGTTATTCCATTATAAGCAATTATAATAATATTTTTGTGTTTTTTTTTAATTACATTAATGTGGATGGAAACAAATACTTCAAAGTGTGTAAGACATCCGGACCCCTCCTAGCGCCTGCCCACACTATGCGGGCACCACCTGCGGGTAACCTATCAATAAGGCGGCGTCCAGACACACGCGGACATCACCCCCTCGCGGCTAGCTATATGGCGGATGGAGGGAAAAACCCGTCCCGACCACCCGCAGCCACACTAAGGGCGTCATGAGGCGCTGGTAAGCGCGGCTCCGCCGCCCGGTTCGCCGGCGACGAATTGGGTCCCAGTGGAGATTATCTTCCCGGGCCCGCTCCGCCGCCTCCTTCTGTGAGATGACCTCCTCACAGAAGGCTGCGACCGCGGTAAAATTCCTGTCACTGCCAACCACGGAGCGTATGATGGCCGGCAGTGACAGATCCTCTCCAATGACTGAAGTGAGGGCCCGACGCTGTGTTGCCCAAGCGGGGCAATCCGCGTGCGTATGCTGGGCCGAGTCCTCACTACAGTCGCAGTGGTGATAGACGGGACTCAATTCTCTCCTAGCGACCGAGTGCAGGTACTTTCCGAAGCAACCGTGCCCGGAAAGAACCTGCGTCAGTCGGAAAGAAAGGGTCCCGTGCTGCCGCCCTGCCCACTCGACGATGACCGGCTGGAGCGCCTCCACGGTGGCTAAGCCAGCACGTGGAGCCTCCAGCGGCGACGACCAACGAGCCATAGAAACTCGGCGAGCAGCCTCACGCCACTCGCGTACCTCTTCGGGCGGGGGTCGATTGCCACTACCCGCCCGGAAATCAGTCGTCTGCCGATATACTTCGGCGAGCACTTCCGCCTCCAAGTCCCACGGGGGAGTTCCGGCCAACGCTCACGCCGCCTTCGTCGACACAGTGCGGTAACCGCGTATGGCTCTAACCGCCATGACCCTCTGAGGGCGCCAGAGGCGTGCCCTATTCTGTACAGCCGTCTTATTGCGACGCTGGGTCCACCCAAGTTGGGCAAAAGTCGCCCAAGGGCGGACGCAGCGGCGACCAGCTTTGGAGCAAGCTGCCGGAAGTGCTCGTCGAAGAGCCACCTCCCGTCAAGGATCAGGCCCAGATATTTAATGTGGGCCCGAACCGGTACGAGGACGGAGTTGACCATGATGGCAGCGCCAGCGGGTGGACCACGACGGGGACCATGAAATAAAATGGCTTCCGTCTTGTCCAGGGCCACCCGCAAGCCTAGCGCCTCTATGCGCTGGACCACCAGTGAGGCTCCCCTGGTGGCCAGGCGCGCCGCCTCCTGAAAGTTCGATCGACACCGAGGCTGTGACCAGAGTGTCATCGGCGTAACAGATTACGCCCAGCCCGGGGGGGAAGTCACCACGAAGAGCCCAGTCGTACCCCATGTTCCACAGGAGTGGTCCAAGGACAGAACATTGCGGAACACCGCACGACATGGGCCGATGACATAGGATTCCATCTCGGTCCTCGTACATGACGGCACGCTCCTCTAAATAGTCTGCCACTAGTCGCATCAGGTACTGTGGCACTCCGTGATAGCGGAGAGCTTCCCTAATGCAACTGAATGACAGACTATTGAATGACTATTGAACAGCACGCCGCCACAGCTCACAGCCTCTTCGGTCACGGCTCTCAGACGCATTACAGCTCCGATCGTCGAATGACCCGCTCGGAAACCGAATTGGGCGTCCGACAAATCGGGACCAACCTCATCCAGGTGCCGGACGGGCAGAGAGTACCCTCTCAAACAGTTTACCCACCTCGTCCAGCAGCACAATGGGTCTGTAGGCCGCGACCGAGTCGGCTGGCCGTCCCGGCTTCCTTAAAAGCACCAGCTTCCCGCTTTTCCAGCAATCAGGGAAGCGCCCGGACACTAAGCTAGCGTCGAACACCTCCCTGAGGCGGTCTGCCATGTGATCAAGGGCCAGGGCCAACACTCGGGCAGGAATCCCGTCTGGCCCGGGGGCGGTGTTCTTGGAGCGGATCCGTAGAACAGCCGCCCCTATCTCCGCCTCCGCGACGGTTAGAGCATCCCCCACCCCGAACTCCCCGTCGTCTCCAGCCAAAGGGGCCATCGATGGGGGTGAGTGCTCCACTCGTCGCGGAAAAAGACCCTCAACCACTTCCTGCAGCAAGCTGGGCTGGAGAGTCTCTCTAGGGGGGGGGGCCCAGCGCGGAGCTTTTGTTGCGCCGCACGATATGGGCGACCCCAGGCGTCACGATTGAGACCCTCCAGCATCTCCTTTCTCTTCACCTCTTTGACGCGGCTGATGGCCAGCTTCAGAGTTTTCCGTGCCTCTCGGTACTCCTAATGAAGCCGGTCTTCCTCCCCCTCTTCCAGGACACGCCAGTTCAAAAAAGGTCCCCTATCGACCCCCCCTGCTGCCTGCGATGTTTTCTGAGAAGCACGAGGAGGTTTGCAGCCTCCCTGTCCCATCTGGTAATTGGCGGGCAAAAGTCAAAACAACTTCCTCACTTGACGCGGGTGTGCCCTGAAGCTAAACATTTAAAACACCCCATCGGTCTTAAGAAAATTGCGATTTTGTAACCCAAGGTGTAAAATCGAAAACCTATTTATCGGTGCGCTGCAAAAACTATTGACAATAGAACAAAATTATGTACTACGGGTTTGTAGGTCTTATTAAAATCTACAAAAAGTAGTAGAACACATAACAAACTATCATAGTTTAGTCACAATAACCGCTTTTATGTTCATAAAAAATATTAAATCGTCTGAAGAAAGAAACTACGTTAAATGTGTATCGTAATATTAATCCTTATCCAAATAAGGCCCTATGTTATCAAGGGCATTTATGTAGAAGTAAAATACTTTTTGTTTTATTCCAATCGGACATTTCGTTAAGAAATTATCACGAGTATAAAAACGCAAAGAATTGGTACCAAATATGAGTTATTTGCCAAAGAGTTTACCAACATAATAATATTAATCTTTATCGAAATAAATGTGTTGTTGATTAACAGTATTTTATTGTTAACAAAATTGACCTTGAAATCATCAAATCAGTTAATTTCAATTAAGATCTTACAAGGACCTACGCGGGTGAAACCGCGGGTCACAGCTAGTTAACAATAAAATTAAGAATCCTAAGAGACTATGGAAAAACTTTAAAACAACCTTGCTGCCGAACAAACATTCCGGTGACCTTCCGGCTCATTTCTCTGAACCAGATAAAATTTATTGTCACTTCCTTAACGTCCCTGGTAATCCATCAATTAACATATCAACTATGACGTACTTTTAATTTCCTCGAAACGCAGAAAGCGTCTTCGCTCTTTCAGCTGTTAGCCAGGACGTGGTTTCTAAATATATCTCAGCTCTTAAATCTAATGCGGAGGGATGTGATGGTATTACATTGGAGATGTTAATGCTATCTCTTCCCTATACATTGCCTGCTATCACACATTTAGTAAACACCTCCATAAAGACAGCAACCTTTCCCAATATCTGGAAAATTGCTACTGTCAGGCCGCTGACAAAAAATACTAGCCCGGCTGATGTAAAAGACATGAGGCCTATAAATATATTGCCGTGTTTGTCAAAAGCTTTGGAAAAAGTAGTTTGTGCCCAGATGTCTGACTCTTTAGAAAAAAAAAAATATTTTACCAGAAGTTCAGTTCCAATTCAAAAAGGGTCGAGGGACCACTACAGTCTTACTTGACGTAACTGATAACATCCTATTAGCATAAGACCAGGGCATGTGTACATTGCTTGTTTTATTGGAATTTTTCTTTAAATAGCATTAATACTTCTTTGTTGCTGTCAAAGTTAAAATACTACGGGTTCGATAGCGAAACAGTTAAAAGGTTCCATAGCTATCTATCAGGTCGTTGTCAAAGGGTGGAACTACGTCTTAATGGGGGAGAATCAGTAGTTTCTGAACTCATCCCTATTGCAAGGAGTGTTCCCCAGGGATCTATATTGGGACCTATTTTATTAATTATATATTGCTCGGATATAACTAAATGTTTGCTTAATTCACGATATTATATTTATGCTGATGATATTCATGTTAATATATCATTTAAGTAATTTCGATAAAGCAATATCTGATTTGAACGAATTGTACAGTGGGCGGAGAGCAATTCTTTGGTTCTCAATCCGAATAAAACAAAATCTATGATATTCGGCATTAAAATAAATCTAAACTCACTTCTCAGCTTTTACATAACCCTTATGGGCCAGTTAATTGAGAGGATGAATGAGGCCCGTAATCTTGGCCTGCTTATTGTGTAACTTTAGTTTCGAAAAACATGTTGCTGACTTGGTTCAAAACTGCTTTTATAGGTTGCGCAAGATACGACCGTTTGTGTCCGAGAGTTTGCAAATGCGACTGGTGGAGTCGTTGGTACTAAAAATACAAAGTTCAAAATTTCAAAATTTAACTACGCGGATACCATGTACGGGCCGCGCCTTCTAGCCCGCACGGATCGGCTGATTCGGAGGGTCCAAAATGCTTGCACTCGATTTTGCTTTAAGATACCACGTCACGTAGAACTCACGTCACACCGTTCCTTAACGAAAATTCAATATTAAAAACGAAATCTAGGCGCAAACTTCACTTAGCATCCCTAATGTTTGGCATTGTTAAAACCGCGAACCAGTTTACCTGTTTCGTAAAATAGAATGGGTTTCTAACAAACGTCATTGTACCGTGAGACAGTGCTCGCAGCAACTCTCTATATTACCTCATAAAACAGCCCCTTTTAAAGGTAGATTCCGCTATGTGGCTTCTAAGATATGGAATAATTAACCCCCGCCTATAAGATCGTTAAATACTACTGGCACTTTTAAATATAGATTGCGGCAGTATCTTATAGAAACACAGCGGAGACTAAATATGGCCACCGTTCACATATCGCTTATATAGCGTTAAGCGATGTATGGTGAATGCCGGTGAGCATTTTCAGAGTGAAAGGGTATGTGTGCACATTGAATTGTTATTGTTTTATGTTATTGTGTATGTTGTTAGGAATGTTGGAGTGATCTGCTTTTCTGTTTTGTATTATTATTGGTTGTCTATTTAGTATGTATGTACCTAGTGGCCTGTGATGGTATAGTCTACGAAGGATTTTGCGCATGGCGTCGCTTGGGCTCAATTGAATACCATCGTCAAGCTTTCGTCTGATACAACGCTGAAATGGGTCCGTTTTTGGCACTGACGGTGAGTCTTTCTGTAAAACTGTTCATGTACCTGTGTTTTTTGTTAGCCAAAAAAGCCTTTCTTTCTTTGTGAATGCGCTTAGCATGTTTAATAGGTACAGTATAAAAAGCTATATTTATATATATTTCTTTTTTGTCATAAATGCGCACGGAGCCGCGGACTCACCTAATATCTAATATTATAAACCCTGTACAAATGAGTAGAGAAAAACGAGAGCCAGCACTAGTTACGAACCTTTATTTTATTGGATGGAAGCTGAAGTTCTCGACGTTTACATAAAGCTATTCAAAAGCCTGTTATTTAGAGGGATCGTAGATGATTGTATAAAAATGATTTTACTCCCAATATCACTTACCAAGAAGTTAACCATAACATTTTTAATAATTTAAATTCCATACTGTTAAATAGAAGAAATACATACGGCTCACTACATCGTGTAGATGAAGTGAATCGTATACGTTTCTTAATGCCCATATCCTTACTATATATTTACTAGAAATAACTAAACCCAACCTAATAAAAACTTGAACAAAAAAAACAGCTAAACAATTTTAATTAAGTTACAAGTTTCTAACCAAATTATGTTAAATAACCATTAAAGATGAGAGAGCATTTAAATATTTTATGTAAATGAATATTGAAAGCTGTTCAGTGAATATTGTAACGAAATCAACCGAGATGTAGTATTTAATGCAATTTGGTTAAATGCTATAGGTTTACGACGCGTTGGTCAAAATAAATCAATTTATATTTAATCCTTTCGAATATGTTTACAGTACAGCTCATCATTTAGGATTGAGCATATTAATTTTACATGAAAGCTGTGCTATTGCATTGTACATACATATATTTATTTACTTATACTTTGCACCCAGTTTGTACAGGGTCGCTGAAGTCCTTACAGAAATTCTTGGACTGGGTACTCTGGTAGCTCTCCACAAATCCGAGGCCCCCTGCTTCCATGGGCCTCGGATGGGACCACCTAGGGGACCCAGCCTCATGGTGGGAGGTATTCGCATTGGCATCGAGTCCTTGATGTAATATTTTGAACTCGTCCTCGACAGCCGATGGGACTTCCAACCTCACTTCAGTGAGTTTTAACTTGAGTTTCAAGCTCACGAAAGCAGTGGCTGCGCTTTTGCGGCTACTGTCCAACTTAAGGGAGCCCGATGTCTCCTGTAGAAGATTTTATGTTGGGATCATGCGGTCTATGGCTCCATATAGAGCTATTATCTGGGTGGAGACCCTAGACCCTAACGACCAACAATGACGCTCACAGCGGGTTATGGTCGTCAGAGTCATGAAAGAATACCGCACGATCGAATATCGAAAGCGATGAGTCTCCTAGCCTGAACCCTAGCCTGAACTTCGCCTTGGGACCAGGAAGCGACATCACCTGTAACACTGTACCAATGGCGCAGGAGCTGGATCTGAGACCTGCCAGGTGAGGGCTAACCAGGTGCTCATGGCTCAGTGGAAATAGCTTTAGTGAGTACTAAGCGTAGGGTACGCCACGTACGTGGCGGTAAGGCCCGTCATGGAGGATTGGCTGGAGAGGCACAATACACAGGCCAGACAGGCTTAAATCGATGAACCGGATAAAAAAAATTAAACTGCAAGGTTAAGCTTTTTCTTTTGAAGAAGGACTGTTTAAAGTCTTTAAATTTTCAACCCCATCTTCATAAGAAAAGAAAAAAGAAAAAAAAAAAGAAAAGGATATTGAAAAAGTATTTTTTCTCAACCTCGAAGAGTCACGGCCCACTCGTCTGTCCTTTCATCAAAAGATTAAGTGAGGGTAAGAGGGTAACTTTTTAAATTGGTAAACATATTATTCATATGTATGTTATATTTACAAAAGGAGTTTTATGATTTTGACCGGTACGATGTATGTACATTTCAGATTAAAATATTTTCTGATTTTATTCTTATGAAAACATGATAATAATTAGTTTTTGAATTTACTTTTATTAATCCTTACATCTATTCAATAAATCGGTATATAATGTTACTCATCAAAGGGAAAAAATATAAACATGAACTGGATGAATCAGAGTCTCGGAACAACGAACTTCACTTATCTCCTAAACTTTACCGCCAGTGCATCAACTCTCATGAATAACGCAGAGTCTCAAAGCGATCTACGTTTACTTTTTACGGCTGAACAATTTATACATAATGGTTTTTAGCTTTGTTTTCTATTGGATGTTTAAAGAGTTCAGATATTGTTACATGTACTTCTTGTATGTAGTAGTGCTGATCATTTTTATTAGAACATACAATTTTTTTTTTTTTTTATGCGATAGGGGGCAAACGAGCAGACGGGTCACCTGATGGTAAGTGACTACCGCCGCCCATGGAAACCCGCAACTCAAGAGTCACAAGTGCGTTGCCGGCCTTTTAGGTAGAGGTACTCTCTCTTCTTGAAGGTTTGAAGGTCGTATCGGTTCGGAAATACGGCAGGCGACAATTTGTTCCATAAGCTGGTTGTGCGAGGCAAAAAGCTTCTGGAGAAGCGCACAGTGGTGGAGTGCCAATCGTCCAGGTGATGGGGATGGATGGATATTTTTTTTTTTACGATGGCGGAAACCAGCAGCCGGTATAAGTCCGAACAATTCCTCTGAACACTCCCCATGATACAAGCGATAGAGGATGCAGAGTGAAGCTACATCTCTACGCAACGCCAAGGTGTCAAGTCGATCAGAAATATCTTGGCAGTCGATGATGCGAGTCGCTCTCCGTTGAATGCGGTCAAGAGGCAGAAGTTGGTACTGGGGTGCACCTGCATAGAGATGAGAACAGTATTCCATGTGCGGCCGAACCTGCGCCTTATAAAGTTGCAGGCGGTGGGCCGGAGTAAAATACTGTCTCGATCTGTTTAGCACACCAAGCTTCTTCGAGGCTAATATGGCCTTACTCTCTAAGTGTCCGCGAAACTGGACTTCACTTGATATATCGACGCCAAGGATTCCGATACTGGCTGATGCAGTTAGGGAAGTGCTCTCAAATTGAGGTGATACGACCAATGGCATCTTTTTAGCGGTGAACGCGCAAACTACGGTTAAATTGGACTAGGTTAAGTCGACCCCAATCTGAAACTTTTGATAAAGAAGTTTCGATTTCAGACACAAGTTTGGATCGGCTTTCGATGACGTTTACCCGAGAAATGTTAGCGCGGCCGGTGTAAAGGGCATCACTCGTGCTATCCGCGTCCGCATAGCAATGGATGCTGCTAATCTGCAGCACGTCATTGATATGCAGGAGAAACAGCGTGGGTGATAGCACACAGCCTTGTGGGACACCAGAATTAACAGAGTTGGAGTCGGAGCATGCACCGTCAACAACGACCTTGATGCTTCTGTCTGTAAGAAAACTGGTGAGCCAATTGCACAGTTTCTCGGGAAGCCCATAGGAAGGAAGCTTCGCAAGGAGCGCTTTGTGCCAGACCCGATCGAAGGCCTTCGCCATGTCCAAACTAACGGCCAACGCTTCCCCCTTGGTCTCGATCGCCTGTGCCCACCAGTGAGTCAAGTATACGAGAAGATCACCAGCTGAACGACCCTGACGGAAGCCGTATTGTCGATCATTGAGGAGCTGGTGGTCTTCTAAGTACCGGAGCAGCTGGCAGTTAACAATGGATTCCATTATCTTGGAGAACAAGGAGGTGATGGCTATGGGTCTGTAGTTGGACGGATCCGAGCGATCTCCTTTTTTAGGGATTGGGTGCACTAGAGCTGTCTTCCATGAGTTCGGGACTACGCCAAGAGAGTAGGAAAGCCGATAAAGGCGCGTTAAAACCGGTGCTAACTCTGGAGCACACGTCTTCAGCACGATAGGAGAGATTCTATCGGGCCCACTCGACTTATGAACGTCGAGGGAAAGAAGCGCTTTACGCACTGCCCTTTGTGTAAATCGGACTTCCGGCATGCGGGTCTCGCACTGCGGTATGGTCGGCGGTGCGTTTCCCCCGTCGTCCAGGGTCGAGTTGGACGCAAAGAGTTTGTCCAGAAGATCGGCTTTTTCTTTAGCGTCGTGGGCCAACGAATTATCTCCTATGTACAGAGGTGGAAGGGATGGACAGCTTTGGCAAGAGATCAGAATGCACGAGTTCCGGAGGGGAGACTAACTAGTCTCTCGCCAATTCTGCCGATATGAGCCGACTTCGCCCCAGCAATTACTCTTTTGAGGGACCTGGAGGCAAAGTTAAATTGCTTCTTTAATCTGCTGGTCTTTACATCCCGTGCTGTCGCTGCGTCAGCCCATGCTTGGTAACATTCCCGCTTTCGGCTGGAAGCCGCTTTGCAGGTTCGACCAAACCAAGGCTGGGACTTGCCACCTGTGGGAATCAGGGAGAATGGAATGAAAAGTTCCATACCCTGAAGCACAACATCCGCGAGAGAGTCAGCAGCGACATTGGGATCATCCGGCGAGAAGCAAACCTGCCTCCATGGGTAGGATGCAAAGAGTATTCTCATTCCATCCCAGTCTGCTGACCTATAGTGCTATACGCGGCGACTGCCTGTAACTCGCGGCCGCAGCGAGTGAACGAGTGGCACCATACTCCTAATCAGGCAATGGTCCGAAGAGCCAAGAGGGGCCTCAACGGATACTTTGTAGCCGTCAGGATGTGAGGTCAGCAGAAGATCCAACAGTGAAGGCACGTGGCTTTCTGCATCTGGGATTTGCGTAGGCGTTGCTACCAGCTGCGTCAAGCCATATGCCAAGGCGAAATCGTGAACAGATCTTCCCGCATGATCGGTTTTGCGCGAACCAAGCCATTCGGCGTGATGGGCGTTAAAGTCGCCAAGAATCACGATCTCTGCGGATGGGACCTGCTGGAGCACTGAGTCTGTAGCCATTTGGACGTGGTCGATGAGTCGGTCCGTTTCGGCATCACCGCTATGGGACCTGTAGAGGCATAGGTAGATGCGGGGATGGTCGTCGCAGTCTACACGTAGCCATAAGATGGAGAGGTCCCTACCTTCAAGATTGCCGAGGCGGCGAGAAGTGATATCATCTCTAACGTACACGCATACACCAGCCTTAGGAACAAAGGAGTGTTCCAGTCCGTCAATAGGCTAGTTTACTCTTTTTAAGATAGTCTTATAAGATATATTATTGTTAATTTTTTTTTGTGACTGAACAACGCAAAACTTTAATTCAGAAATCAAGTTTGGAAGTCATACTAAAACGGTGTCCGCCATATTGGTGTCTGTCTGTCATTTCTTGTCAAACTATATGTAAACAAGAATTTGTATTCATACTTACGACTAATTCCTCGAAGTTTAAGTAAGTGTTATATGGCTTTTACTACTTTGCACGCAATATATAGTAACCGTTTTTTGCTTTAAGCTGCTGAATGCTTAAGTTAGAATACACGTGAAAAGTATCAGTAAAGTCAATGCCATTCTTTGGTCACGACTGTCGGGAGTCGAGGGAGATCCTTCCTAGGCTATACCATAACCCCCGGAACACAGACATCGGAACACCGTGTGGTTTTAGTCGGTTCGATTCTGACATAGCCACTTCATTGAGTTTTCCTCGATGAGGTGGTGTCCGGGGGGTTTCCACACGTTAAAAAAAGTAAAATCATTAAACATTTAAATACGTCATTCAAATAGGGCCGAAATAAATTCTGCTTAACTGAAATGGAGAATTAGTCGAAGCAAAATGGTATAGTGCATCAGAAAATAAATGCATATACTCCAGAGCAAAATGGCCTATCAGAAATGTGCAACAGGTATATTGTTGAAAAAGCCAGATGTCTGCTCATTAATGCCCAGTTTATAAATAAATTTTGGACTGAGACCGACTGATTCACTTTTGTACATTCCATGCGCATAACTCATGCGTAACTGGGTATGAGTACTCTTGTTATTGACCCGTCGGGCAAAAACCAGGTCCGTAACTGTATAGTCTCGTCGTGGTCACCAATATTGCGATTTCCCAATAATAGAAGACTTAAGTTAGTATCGGTTTATGACTAGACTCATGAACTGACTGAGTCTATATATACTAAAAACAGCCGGAATATGTCAAACTAACACATTTGCACGGATTTCACAAATATGAATAATAATCGTAATAATTGCAATTTAAGTAAATAATCTATTTCATCACATACTAATAATCAGTCATAGATACGCATATACCTGATGATTAGCCAGCATAACCACCGAGCACCTTACATCCAAAGTTTAAGATTGTTAACTGTGAAAAACTGTAGAATATATTTCGACCTAAACTGGTATTCAAATCTTGACAGCTTTTTTAAGAAAATATAATAGATAGTAACCAAAATTAAACTTGTTCGCACAACTAAACTATGATGAAACTGACTATATACTAACTGAACTATATATATAAATCACGCCCCCGTTACTTTAAAAAAGCAAAACTTTATATAAAACAATACATATAAGTCCATGTATTCATGTAAAATCACTATTCAATTTATTGTACCTCTACGTTACCAATATGTCAGCGATCCATTTCGTTTCTCCCAAACATTGTGTTTCAAATATAATAGATTAAATGACAAAGTTGATCAGTTTGAACTGCGGGGGTTTCAACTACAGCTTAGTGAACTACGACCCTATAAGTCCTAAAAGCTTTTAATGGCATTAAATGCCTATATTTGTTGTTATAAATAGTGTTGAGAGATTTATATCCGAGTTGACTTTGCCCTCAACTTGCTATCGTGATATTTTATATGTAACTTAATAGTCGCATTTATATTATTTGAAGCTTTCACCCGCGGCTTCAATTGCTTCTTTTATATATCCTTCGGGAACAATATCTTTTATGTATAAAATATGTCCTTTTCTGTATCATTGACCGTGTGTATGCAAAACTTCTCGATGATCGATTGAGTAGGCTTAAAAAACTTACTTTTGGATTAAAATAGTAGTCATATCAATCCTTTATTCGTCATTAATCATTAATTAAATAACTTACAGCCCCGCCTAGTCAGAACTTTAAATAGAAGCACCCAATGTCTCTAAAAAAGAAGCTTTCCCGCCTTAATAATACGAAGAGCACCACGTGTTGGAGTCATTTCAACAAACTAGAATAAAAACAATTCAAATTACAAGTTAACAGTTCAATCTAAAACAGAGACATTTCAATTTGTTATGTCTTATATAAGTATCTTATATTAACCATATTGAACAGTAAGTTCCTTATTGGAAAGCTATTTTTATAGGAAGCTATTTATATCATGAGACGCTCGACTGTATTCCGATACCGTTGATTGATTATCTTCTGTAAGGTTCATTGAATGGTGAGCTAGACAAGTGAAGAGATTTAGATCTTAGTGGGTTACGATTTTTTCGTAGACTGTCTCGTAGCTTGCTCCTACAACTGGCTTCGATCGATTCAATGAAACTTAATTTTTGTAAATTAGGCTATGCTGTATTATACAATACGTTGTATACACGAATTTTAACAATAAATATATAGATTTTTTCAAAATATAATAACCTGACATTTTTTTTGTTGAAATACACTTCAAATAATTAAATCTGACTCTTTACAAAAAAAAACCTACATCATGATCCATCGATTTTTGAAAGGACTAAGGACTAAGTTTTGAGCACAAGAAGCAGGTGCTATTACTCAGGTTTTTTGGTAAAATCCTGTTATTTTTAATAGTAGTGCAGTGTAAGGATCCTGAGTCCCGGGGTCTACCAAGTTTTACATTTAGGTCAATCAATTGATCCACTTAACTTATTTCATATTAAACATACTGCCCACCAAAGGACGATATAGACAGATCGGCCTTTCTTAAACTAAAAATAAGGTATACAACCCAAACAATTTCAAAATAAACTATTTTATTAAATAATTAATAACAAAAAAATAATATTTTACTTATGTTCTACAGGCAATATACACAATTTGTTTGTTGGCCTTTTTATGATTGCTGATTTTGTTCGTAAGGTACCTACACGGGTGACCTTATCATCTCATAAACACAAATGTAGGTAAAGTTATTTTTATGACATTAATGTGATTTTATTATATACACGAATTAATTCCAATTCACCATCTAAATCGAAATGATAAATGTACTCGCCATGTTTCAGACACTAAAATCGCTTAGAAAGTTTAAAATTATGTGGGAGATAATGCTCATTGTAATGGGCAATAAAACGCTGTAAGATTTATGATGCCTTCCAGATATTTTATCTTCAAACAATATTAATTTCGTGAAAAAAATATTACCAGTTCTTATTAATTAATATTTTTATAGAGAGTTAGTAAATTATTTATTTTAAGACTAAAAACTGATAAATAGCAAAGTATTTGAAATAATCATATTTTTTATGATACGATTTCATTACTGAAATTAACGCCACTATAAAAATTACTTTCCATAAATTTGGGATCCGAAGTTAGTGCTACATATTTTTTATAATATCCCCCCCATATTATAAAAAAAATAACAAACAAACATCCATTATGTTTGTTTGTTATTTTTTTTTATAATACGGGATTATGATATTTTATATCATGATTACCCGATGCTAAGCGACAACTGCCGTCATGGCCATATGCAACTCAAGAGAGATATGGCTCTCCCACTATAAGTATAGCTAGCATGGTAAGCAGCTATAAAAACCAAAAATATTTAAGAAGCTAATGTAATAAGAAAAAAGAGATTGTATACCGTGGCATATTTATATACACATACATATGACTCACGCCTGTATCCCGGAGGCATACTTACAAACTCATTTTCAACCGAGTTTAAAAAAGGAGGAGGTTTTTAATTTGACTGTATTTTTTTGATAGACGCATTATATTAGATTTGGAATTAAATTAGAAAGGATGTACTTCAATGGTATTTTTTTTCTTTTTCTTTTTTAAAGACAACTCCCACATTAGAATTAATTCCTGTGTTGCGGGGGACTTTACAAGCATGCAAATAACGGACACAAAGAACACCCAGACAATTTGAGGATTACACAAAGTGTTGTCCCGTGCGGGGATCGAACTCACAACACCCGGCGCGGCAGCGGTAATGGTATACAATTACCCGTGGATGTTACCATTAATTCTGTGTGGACCAAATTTTTTTTCATATACCGCCTCGAAAAAAAACGGGCAGTCGGGTTGTCATGTGAACCACCGTGTGATCTTATTCCGTCAAAGAGAAGCTCAATATGGTCCTGCGATACTTTGTGCATGAGCAAAAGGGTAATAGGACAGTTTGCGTTGCATATCAAATCTTGAAACCTTTCCTTTTGTGCGTTTGTGCGTGTCCTATTGCAACACAAAACCCGATAATTCCAGTAAAATGCGGAGAATCAATCAATTCAACTGTTTTGATTTTGTATCATGATAGGATATTTGTACTTTCAGACAGCAAAATCTGTTTACATTTATCTAATTTTTCATCAAATAACTTGACATGGTTGTTGACATGAACCTGATGATGTTAGGCAGTTACATATTATAGTGTTGCTAACCGTTATTGGCAAGAATAGCGTGGGTACTACACTCCTCATTAATCGCCGCTTGTTGTTTGTCTTCAAAAAACAATCCTCAGTAAAATGTTTCGAGCACATGACGCTACATTTTAATGGAAACCAATTTTCTCTTTGTGTAACATTTATTCATTTGTTTTTCATATCACCATCTTTTGGAAATCTACTATATAAAAACAAAAATCATACATTAATAATTATCCAATAATCATAAACGAAAAGAATAATTAAAATTAATAAAGTAAATTATTACTAATAGTAGTAATTAACAACCACAAAATAAATACGATATCTACATATAAAATAATTATTTAGATGATAATTATCGACAATACAAAATAAATGCACTGCACGCACTAGTCATAGGCGCCACGAGGCTAATCACAATAACGAGAGATAGACATAGATGTTTTGTAGTAAGAGCGGATAGGACGAAGAGTGGACACGTGAACGACCGGTCCAACTTGACCCGCGTTGCATAATCAAATCTTTGAAAATATTTTGGTAAAATAAAAAAATATACTTACCGATGAAAATTAATATTGTTTGTTGATACACCACAGGTTTTAAAGTTGTTTCTACAACATTTAACGGCACAACAGGACATGATGCCGTAAAAAGGTAATTTTTGTTTTAAATGTAAGCCGTCTCTTCGGTTCTAGTTTTTGGTTGTAACTGACGGCAAACAAAGGTGTAGCGAAATATATCAGTGACTAATCACTGACGAGTTGACAGGATCGGGTCGCCTTATATTATGTCTCTATAGGGGGAAAGTGCTCGTAGTGGCGAGGTGACTACTTAAACCGCTACGCAATCTGTGCAGTTAGATACAAGTTTGGTCAGGTTCTGACAAAGGCATCCATGAGAAAACCATATAAGTCTTAAGGTATATGATAGACGCATTGAAGTCTGTTCTCTACTTTTTTAAAGTGAATTATTATCATATTCATTTTTGTACTTTCATTTTTTGTCTTTCCAAAGAATGGAAATATTGATATTATAATTCAATAGGATTCGGCATTATACGCACCCTGTAATCTAAATAATTGCGTAGGCCGAACTTGCTTACTTTATTATAATTTTATATATTTTTTCTCATAGTATCTATTTCATGACTTTGCGGATAGATAATGTATCTATCCACAAAGTAACATATGTAGTAAGATATAAATATTTACACAAAATTTGTTTTTTATGTTAATTAAAAGGCGTTTCACGAGGTGTTGTCATTAAATCCTGTAACATGAAAAGTATTAAGTACTAAAAGCTTTAAGGTGATTCTATGCAGCCGTGGTACACATTTTACTCACGCATATATCCTAGAAGATCCTGCCACCTACCCCCCTACCCACAGATTCATTAAACACCAAAATCTTGCCAACTGTTATATGATCTAGTCCTACTTGCGTAATAAGAGGCAAACCTAATACCTCTCAAATTATTTATTGCATTGTTTCTCTACAAGTCTCTTTGCTTATCAGGTACATTTGAAAATCACCTAGGGCAAAAGCGAACGGCCATTTATATGGTGTGACAAAAAGCTCTATTGGCTCCCCATCGTTAACAAATGGGTAAATAGACTCCTTGGGATTGCATGTAAGAAAATTACCTGACGTATCCTGGGTCAATAAATACACCCTTTTACTGCTTCTGGATACATTTGGAGGTCACGTTCCGGCTGACATCATCGCTCTGATAAAAAATCGTAGTAATTATTAATCATAATAATTTATTAATAAATGGTATTCTTATTTCCCGACATGTGATAGTGGTTTTATCCGGTAAGCTTTCTTATACATACCTAATTGATATAGGTCAAAATAAATAAATGTAATGTTATATTCACTAAACTACATTACAACGTGTTAAAATCCGGGTAAAAGAAATCAATAAAGTAACGTCTCAACCGTGCAGCTACAAAAATGGTTAAGACCTCGTAACTCCGCTGTCACGGTCTCCCAAGGGACTCCGATTTTACCTCTTATCCAAGGGATTGAAGATGTATATAATACGTTCATCTTGATTAAAATATCTATGTAATATCCACGTAAACGATGAGGCTTCTACTATTTCAATATTTATGAACGAAGTACTGCAACTACTCTACTGATGTTTATATTAATTTTTCGATAACAATAAAATAGAAAAGATTCGTATTTCATATGTCAGGAAGCAAAATATAAACAAGTAAATCAATTGTGATGGCGTCGGTGATGGAAACATTCAAGTAGTGCGTCCTCTGGGACTTTACTGTTCCGTTTTAAAGTTTACGCTTCCCACCGCGGTGCCGTGTCAAGACAGTTGAGACAATATGAGAAGGTAAACTTGTATGTTTAAAATTCAGTATGTTTTTGAAAAGTAATTTCCCGGGTTACAACTGATGCCTGTGTCGCAGGGGATTTCACAAACGCTAAACACATCAACAACAATAGACACAATGGACATCCAAACTAAGGGCAAATATTTGTGGATAACCCAATTTTTTGTCCCGTGTGCAAGTCAAACCCATTAACTCTGGTTAAGCATTCGGGATCGCTAAAAGTAATCTCAATAATTATAATATTTGTAGAATACTGAATAAAGCAAAGGTTTGACTTTTCTGTTTGACAACCATTTATTTTATATATATTACCAATAAGATTGTTTAGTGTATTATCAGTGTAGTGAATAATGTAATAAATTATTATCGAATTTTTACCTCTACGCGACCACAGTAAGTAATAAGTTAGGTCAGTCACCAGGCCTCACATTTATTAGAGATAAAAGAGAAAAATAATCTTGTTTCATATAGTATTTTATCGGGGTACGCTACTTTACATTCTAAGTCATATGGTGACGTATCTCAGTGAGTTCATATTCCCACGTCTCATTTCTGCACTATATTTTATTTCATGTACATATATGTTTAAATAATTCTACAGTTTGCAATTTGTTGATACGTTATATTTTATACTTTTGATAGTTTAAAGATCAACCTTGAGAGTTGAATGAATTTCATAATATTTTGCTGATAATAAAACAGCAAGTATAAAGCAGATACTATAAATAAACAACGTAAACTTACATACTTTATTACTTTCAAAGGCAAATAACACCATTACTTAATCAAATGCTTACCCGTATGTTATATACAGTCCAAATTGGCTACAATTTTGCGAAGTTCTACATTTTCTAAATTTGACGTAGCCAAACTACAAACAATGTACTGTATTATTATTTTATTCCGTTGTAACTATATACGTGGTCAGCTTTTATTTAATCTGTCACACTCGTGCTAACCGATATATAATCACAAAAGTATTCAAGGCACGAAACGACACCAACTTTCTTTGTCATTAGTAGATTACTTCACTGCGGACGTACTTGCAAGAAACTAACCTATTGAAGACCAATTTATAATTATCTTTTTTATAGAAAATTAAACTTTATGTTCCAAATCTTAAAGTTCATGTTAAAGACTTTAAATATTTTGTATCGTATAGTATCAGTGGACAAACTTGTGTATTTTGGACCACAAAAACAGGTGTTACAGTATACTCTAGAATAGATTATGTTGTTTCAACTGTGCCTATATGTTCAAGTTTGTTGAAAGTTTCTAATATACATTATGTAGAGAACTTCCGTCCTAGGACTTTAATGTGTGGTTTCAATTACAATACGGCTTGTGGTACATATTCAATGTAGTTTTAAGAAAATAGATATTAAGCAAGAAATAACTTCAATTATACATACATATATATATACTTTTATAATATAGGGGGTAGACAAACCTTTGAACGTGATGAGGGATTAGGAACGAGAGGAGAGGTAAGAGGAGAGGGGGGGTTGGGATTCCAAAAAACCTCACTAATTTCGAGAAAATGCAACGCTAGTGTTGCTTCACAACTGGTTTTCCGTGAGGCCGTGGGATCGCACCGGTCGAGCCGGGCCATTCGTGTCTAAGCATGGCTCTACCATGATTGATAATTAAAAAAGCAACCTCACCAGGATTTAATTATAGTCGGCAAAATATGTTCACATTCCCTCTTCATTCCCCATTCTTCTCCATACGAAACTACATTTCGGAATGGGCGACTAGAATCAATTTTGTTTAAATGTAAATTTCGACGTTCAAAAGTGCCTTTTGGGCCTATTTGAAATAAATGCTTGGTGGCTTTGGTGATATATGAATATAGGTATGTATGTATATAAAACTGACCTGATCAGATTTATTAAAAATACTTTAGTAGTATATGTGTGTGTATGTGTGAGTGTGTGTGAAGAAGAAAGAGTTGAGAATGTTTTAGGTTATCAAAATTTATATTGGTTATATACATATATCCTATTATGCTTGAAACACCGGCTAGGAGACATCTTGCAGTCACGTTTCTGCGGCTTTAAAAGTTAGTACGGTAAAGCTGGAAAGTTTTAATCTCACCATAAAAACTACTCTTCTTTAGCTCTGAACACGCCTTTTCGTGCAAGTAAAGTAATTTAAATTGCAATGTGTTTACATCAGTGGAGTGCTCATAATAGTAAAGGTACGAGTTTACATAATTAATTTAAACCAAACAAAGTTTTTTAAAACACTGAATAAGTAGTAATTAACAGTCAGTTACAAAACTGATTAAATACACTCCAATGAAGATGGTAAGCTGTTATTAGTGCTGACTATGCGATGATCGTAACAGCTGTGTGAATTAACAAAATTATCAAATTTCAGCTATAGCGTCGTTTTAGTATTTTGTAAATTAAATAAATAACTTAGAAGAGAGAAATATAAATGTAACTTTATTAATTTTGCCTCTCCTATCAGGAAACATATACATATTCTAAAAACCTACATACATACACTAGCGCTCACTTTTCGGATCAATAATTTAGTACCACCTACTAATAATATAGTCCTAAGTACAGTGTGATAGATTAGTCGCCTTTTTGAGCCCACGGAAAGAGATGGGGTGGCCCTTATTGACTCTTCAAAAAATCACACTGCTGTACACCTAAAAGAGTGCAATATTACATTTTTAGTTATAACGCAATCGAGATAAATGTTCTCACAATATCCATTTATATGCAATTGCACATTCGTGTGCACATTAACAAGTAACATTAAAACAGTCGACCTAATGGTGTATTATTGTGGTCAGATATCGATTGCATGTCCTTTACCAGCACAACAGCCTAAAAAAAATACATTTCGTTTAGCTTTACAAACTCCAGTAGGTTTATAAATATCGGGGCAAAAAATTTAACCTTTGTGCAAATATTCATACGCAACGAGGAACAGCATCGCAATATGTTTTTACGAGTGGCATCGACCGCGGTAACTGTTATTAGAATGGTTTTTATTGTCCTAATCGTATGTTTATCTGCCTTATGTATGAGGAAACATTTGATTATTCTAGATGTGGAAGATACAGCTTATCCTTATAAGTTACGTAAGATAGTAGCAATATTTCGCAATTCGCATTGAATAAACTTTAAATAAAAAATAAATTAAAACAAATTAAGAGATACAAAATTAACATTTTATTTTTATTTTATTTGAAGATTTTAAGGATCCATAGTTTTGATTCCACTCTTAACTAACAAACCTGTAATGTAACAAATAAACATATACCACTTACTTTCTTATATAACAGAGCTCTCGCAGTTAGTTTTTGAAACAACAAAAAAAGTTGACTCTGAGAGAAACTGTGTTAAGCAATGAGCTTATATTATTTAGTTTATTTTTATTCGTATTCCGATTTGATTGTATAATATATCTTTTTAATTTTTTGAAATTGTCGTCACTCTATACTAGAACAGACAGGGTTGCCAGAGTTCTTTCAAAGAGTAAGAACAGGGTTGCCACAACTAACGCAACAGGCGTTGTGATTATACAAAATGAGCTAGCAACACTATATTCAAGTTAAAGATTTGGTTAAATTTAATTGCCAACAAGTACACTGAACAGCCATGGCTGAAAAATAAGCATAAATAAATAGGCAGTATTTTAGTAGTGTCGGCTTAATTGGTATATCTGAACGCCCCGGGAAACCGAATTCATTATTCAACTTTAAATAAATTTGCACACTAAAAATATTTGTTTTCGCACTGGATTTACAGATGTTTTAAAGCATTTTCTACGTACTATTCCTACCAGACCTAAAACAATATATATTATTTACTTTTTATTACGAGGACGAAATACTTGGAAAATAATATCCCATCGTGGTTGATCTCTGCGTCCATTATTATTGTTTGCGATCCCCGAATTGAAATAAGTTGAGATTTTTTTTACTGGTCAGTTCATAATTGATTATTTTGTACACAAGTAACTGTGTTCCAAGCGTCTAGTTTTAGATACTTCTATTTTTGGCCAACTAATTAAATCGTAAGTTATATTCATTTCAAATAAGATGAACGTAGGTGGTTAATGACTAGACTTATTTGGCTAAATCTTAACTCTAAATATTTATGAAGTATAAACTGAGCTACTTAGATACAGTATTCAGAGAAAAGTTGTCAGGAAAATTATAAAGTTTGGGCAGGCTTAAACGTGCTTTTTATGATGAATTAAAACGAGAAGCGATTTATTTAAACTCAACTATTGTTTATAGGTGCAGCTCTAACATTCTGGTTCTCAGTAACATTACAACTGCTTTATAGCGCTGATTGAAAGCGGTCTTTTAAAACGGCTTAAATTTCAAAATAAATCTGATATGATCAAACTACCCGTTCATAAATCAAAACCTAAAACACCAACTTAATTACCTAAACTACAGGATTTAAGTAACACCTTACGTATATAATAAACCGATTGCTTTATGTTCTCAGTAAAACCGGAGATAATCTTCTTTATAAATACATGTTGTCATACGTCGGTAGGTACTTACATGTATGTACATACCTACACTTAATGTGTTGTATTTTAAATCTCGTTTGACTTGCAAACTCGCTAGTCTTCGAGAGCTCGCAAGTTTCTAGCGAGGCATTACAATGACAATCTTTGTTTAAAACTGCTCTTTCAAAATACAAGTTGGTACAGTGCTTAGTTAAATAGTAATTTATCACAATATTGTTCATGTGATATATACATTAATACACTCACGCGAACTGGTAGGCAAAGGCGTTTTATAAGCCCACTTTTTGCCATTCATAATTTATTTTCAATTACGTAATAAGTGGCAACCATGCACTATATGACTGTATACATACTGTCTGACAGAGAACAGTCCGAACCCTAAGTCGCCTTTTACGGCAACCATGGGTAGTGGCACTATTCTACTCTACCGAGTACCATGTGGACAAATTTCACGATGTTTACATATACAATACCTTCTGATCCAACAAGTTCAATTCCCTCCTTTATACAGTTTTATGTGTATTTTATTAATTATAATTGTAAAAATTTCTCGTTGAACACAATTTGAATTGTTATGTGATATAATCAAGTCAGATGACCTGAGAGACATAGGACAGACATCGACATACAGATAAATGTAGCTATAACAGAAAATTGGCCCTCTTGTGTCTTAGTTATTTTTCCCGTTGGCATTCATTAGGATTCCAGCTTTAGAAGGTCAAAGTCGGGTTACAGAAGTCTTTGTCTTTGTATTAAAAACACTCACTTCAAATTCGCTCGCAAGCTCAAATGAAATTTACGCTGCACAAAACGCTGAAATAAATAATCAAATTTTAAATTGATGCTCTCATTTACTTCAAATTTTATCGTATTCATAAGAAAATTAGAATGTAAGACGATAATATTAATGTCATTGCGATTCATTTAATACAAATAACAGCCTTAAATTATTGCCATGTAAATAAACCATATAAGATACTTAGGTGCATTAGCTGATGAGGCTTTAAGTACTAAAAATCATATTTGTTATATATATCATTGTAATGTTATGTATATAATCCAAGACCGATGAAAGATAAAAGCAGTGAAAGAGTATTTAACCCAATTATCTTGTGTATTGTTATTTGAAATTGCCTAATACATCTATTACGTTACCGCAGTGTCTAAGTAGTCTATGCACGCAGATTTTTAACCCGCGACGCATAAACAGGCGTTTTAATCGTTTGACGTGTCTGTTTGTGATGTTGATGTTGTTTTAAAGGTTTTTTAGGCTACTCTACTATTTTTTTCAATATTTTTATATCCATAAAATAATGTCGCTTTATGCAAAAGAAATATGTTTAAAATTCAAACTAAATAAATACTCGCACCTAAAAGGTAGAGGTCATTATCGTGACGTCCTGATAGCACAAACAAATATGCCGTTCATAAGACCTATATTGATTTTTCTAAAACTTCAAATAAAGTTACGTATAACTATAATTTAATGTATCAAATTCACAATATAAACATATTCAAATTGTTCGCTGTTCTTTACAAAACAAAAAATTGTTTCTGCTATAGACTCGCTACAAGAAAAAGGTGTACGGCGTTTCTGGTCACGTGACATACACATAATAAAACTAGTAAAGACATTTTAAATAACACACTTTCATAATTTAATTTTAATTGATGAAACTCCACTATTTACCCCTATTGACCCTATTGATAGTGGTTCCTGATTGCTGAGCTGGAAGTCGTGGGTTCGATTCCCACACGGGACCAAAATTTGTGTGATCTAGGATTAAGTGTGTCGGGTCTGGATGTTATTTGAGTTCATTATATGAATGTAAAGTCCGCCGCGACTCAGGAATTATTACTAATGCTGAAGTTGTCTTTTTATAAAAAAATAATTATTCAATGGAGAGTGTTCTTAGGTTTATTTGATCTAAATTGATTCGGCCGTTTACAAGACTTGAGGAGGGGAGGGAGCTCTGAACAATCGTATGTTTTTAGAAAATATGACCAAGCTATCAAGATATCAAATGAAAGGGCATGATGTGAACATTTAAAAACTTTAAGTTACATGAACATCGGTTTAACAGTCTGAAAGTTATCTAATCGTTTGAGAGGTTTATGTTCAAGCGATTGCAATGTAGCTTCATAGGACTGACCAACATATGCTAGAAAGAACGAAACAGGTGCCCATGCCCCAATATCAAAATCAGTTTTGGTCAATGGCACTTGAAGTTGAACTTTGTAGTACAAAGGTTTACAAGATAATATATAAATAAATTGACTGAGAATATTTATATGAAAACCATACTAATATTTTATAAACGATAAGTTTAAAAAAGTATTGTAAAATTTATCAGACCTTAGATAACAAACAATCAGAAAAACTTTTATTAAGTATGATGTGTACATGAGACAAATGTCTGATATACAAATATTTTTAGACAGTAAATATCCTTTCATTAGTAGTACTCGCGTTATAACGAATATACTTATTTATTAATAAAATATATTATATTCTGCAATCGCTCGTATAAAATATATTTACGGATATTTCCAAATCACCAACTGAAAATCTCAAAATTCTTTTTGACAGACGTCATCTGTGAATACTTTGATTTTAGAATAAATTCGAAGACATATTTCGAAATATTATAATTTTTTTTTTTGCTTATTACGTAACTTTCACAGAAATGTCGAAACCAGGCAGTGATAAACGACTGTCATAACTTGGGATTGTTTATTACTTGTGTTTTGGGACAAACTTGTGAAGGACTAATTGGTAACGGGAAATGAGAAATGGTTCTCGAAAATTTTGTGGCAGATAGTGCAGATGTTCTTTGTTATATTATGAGTTGTTTTGTTGATGAAATTACAGCATAAAAATATACTTTCACAATTCATAAATCAGTCACAGCGCAGTTTGCCTTACCTACGTCGGTGTAACAATATTCGGGCAGATTTACTAAGAAATTAGGTTTGTGGAAATATAACCGATAAAAATATTTTATCACAAAATTTAAATAATCAAAAAATCTATTAGATTTAATGAATTCACATTTCAACAGATGCTCCATGTATGAGATGTAATGAAACACATCAAAGTTGATTAATTGATTTCTGCTTCAATATTTGGTAGTAATATTTAGTATTGTTTATATATAGATAGCAGAGTGTATGGGCATCATCACAGAGGCCACAGCGATGCTGGTAAGAAAGGCAAAGAACTACTCTGCTTGAATACTCTCAGACAGCAAATCAACATAACAGGCCCTGCAAAGCAATATTATCACCTCAAAGCTTATATACGACTATCTGCAGTCTCTGTCGGAGGTATGTAATAACAATAACCACGTAACTCTGCAATAAATCAAAGGTCACAGTAAGCTGCAGACGAACTAGCTAGAAAAGGATCAGAGTTGAATGCGATAGGTCCTGAACCCATCATTCTCTTTCCTTCTGGATGGCCTACGTCAGTCATACGACGGAGGTATTTGTCATATACTACCTTAGTATGCTAAGGTAATGTATGACAAATACCTACTACCAAGGAGATTCTACCTCGCATAGACCAAGATGCTAAAACTCTAAAACTGAGGAAAATAACCCAGGTAATAACGGGTCATGGTCCTTTTAACAAACATCTGTTTAATATAGTTGTAACCGATAGCCCCCTCTGCAGAGCATACTTGGAGGAGGAAGTGACAGTGAGAGTGGCCACATACCGGGCCAAACACCTGGGATCGCCAAGCACTCTCCCCGCTTGAGAGGTAGGTTTGATAAATTATCTTGAGCAGTCTGGGTGGCACTAGCAGCCATTCACCCTCAAACAGGCGTTGAGAAGACTTCAAGTTGCGGATATTAGCCCACATAGACCAATATCAACACCAATAGTATTGTTGATCGAAGACTTTATTTTATAACCTAATTTATACAACTAAGTAAGTAAACTACCTCTAATCCTGCCTGTCGATGTGCTACGATAATTGTTTTTACGCTTCCATCCATTAATCAGACGCTGATGTTCTGTGTGTTGTGTTGTGTGTAGTCAAAGGTCGAAAATGATTCTGCACTCTTACGCACCTTGTGCGTTTTCTATACTTTACTCTATAGTTATATAAATAGTATCGCAGCAGCGACAGTTTTTTCTGTGGTGGCACGTATTCTTTGGCTTCGGAGAAATACAATAACTTTACAAAACAAGTAGGGTGTGTTTGTAGACAGTGTTATAGACAGTGTTTGTAGACTGAGCGTAGTCAGCACTCACTAGTGCTACGCTCAGTTCAGCTCAGCTACTGTACGCTTTGTACGCTGTGTACGCTTTTGTAGTATGGAGGTACTACCCCCGTAGGTCGTCTCTCTCTTGCAAGATATTTATCCCACATTGTGGTGGGGTTAGCTTTTCATATCTTTCTACCCACTTCACTATGACCAATATTTATTCAAAGTAGAGTACGTGCACAATCAAATGCGCATAAACATTATGAAACTCAAATAGAGAACAAAGCTTTGCTAAAACACACATTCAACTCAATTTCTTGAATTATAGGTCGCAAGCGAACGAACTAAGAGGAGCTCGGCTATGCATAAAAGCGGACGTATTAGTGGAGTTTAAAGTGCGGTACAACTTTACCAGTGCTGACTGCGTAGTTTTAAGTGCAGGGCTTAGAAGCGAATCACTAAACTTGTATCTTCAAGCGTAGATTAGAGATAATATATGTCATTAAAGTGTAAATTCTGTTAAGAGATATATAATATTGAACCTTTATTTATATTTGAATAACAACATATTTCAAGTATCAAAGCTCTTACCTGAAGCGATACTGACCCACAAGAGAAAAATGAACTCGTAGCACAATAACCATGTTTGACGTTTAATGAGGTAGTCTGAAACTTGTTATAAAAATCCAAAATAGTTCCTTAACAAAGTCAAAAAATTAGGAAATATAATTAATAGTGCATAACAAAATACGTAGAAGTGTGTGAACAGCAATATTTTGTATTTAAGAGTGTATTTGTGATATGAAACTATATGTATATTTTTAAACAAATTTAATTTTGTTCTATACTTTTCTTTGTAGTTGAGATCCTACTAATATCCAATAACAGCAGTCAATCCAACAGTTGATATCACAAATCTCCAATATGATTATGTAGTAGTAATAAAACTCGCAAACAGTCCTGTACCGTATTTGGCACGATCGCACGCCCCAGTAGATTAGTGCTGCCACAACTGTCACGCACAATGGCGTATTAGAACAATAAATCTGTACACGATCGGTATCAGTTACACCGTCTATTGTCCGAACAACCCTATAGTTTCAGCCCATTCAAGTGATCCCAGGATCTGTGGAAGTTATTGATCTGTTGCTAGGTCAAAAGGCAACGTGTTATTTTGATCCGTATATCTATTCTCGGAACTATAAACTTTGTGGATTTTTTTTGTTTAGTGGCTTATAAAAGTGTATAGTATTAATTTTATTTGGGTATGTATTTAGTATGTGGTAGTAACAACTACATATTTTCGTGTTACAATATAATTCCGTTTGTAAAAAACTGTGATAGCTGAAAGTACTTTTTCAGTTTTAATAATGTGTAGAATGAATTCCAAGAGATATAGAGAAAGAATATTAGTCAACTCTTGATCACCGATTTTCAAACCTTTTGTAATCATTCCTTTTGTAAAACTTTCAGAGCCTTTGAGACAAAATTTATTGAGTTCTACAAGTATTTATTCTGTTGTGACGAAAATGGTTCAAAAATTTAATAGGTGTGCTCAGATGGTTTGGCAAGGTAAAAGGAATGAGTGTGGAAAGAATGACAAAACAATCATATAAAGAGAACTTAAGTGCGATGGCCGGTAGAGGTCGACTGGCAAAGAACATATGTACTTTTATCAAGTTGGTGATGTCCTGAAGAAAGGGCAGGTCAGAGGTACCAGAAGCCGGCGGGTTTGTATGATAGGTTTGATGACTGAAAATGAAGCTCGTGAGAGTATGTATGTATTTAAATATCTTTTTCATGGTCCAGTGAAGACCGCTCTGCGTGTAATACTATTGAATGTAACGATATCGAAATAATTGAAAATAATCAAGGATAGTTTGCATGACGCTTGCATTCCCGACCAAAGTGAGCCTTACTTCGATATAGATAGACCGCCGAATGCCGAGCGCTAAGCACACGTTTTTATAATGAATATTATAATTATTTGTCAAACAATATCGACAAAGTAGTTATGTCTTTGTTTTTATATTATGGGTCAAATAAAAGTGCTGTTCTGGTTGGCATCCGCAATTATGTCATAATATAAAATCTTAAAAATACATATGTACATTAGTGCACACAATAAGTTCATAATGCAGCGTAACCAATAACTCGTTCTAAAGAAGTGTACTTATTTAATAATATAAAGGAATTTACATAGATTACAGGCTGCAAAAAAGCAGTCGGGTCACCTGATGGTAGGTGACTACCGCTGCTCATGAACATTTTCAGCTCAAGAGTCGCAAGTGCGCTGCCCGCCTATGAGAAGGAGGGCAGGTGGTAGGGGAAAGAGGGGAAGGAGAAAAGGGCAGGGACTATCTCCTCCGTTAACCTCACTCACTTGGTGAAATACAACGCAAGAATTACTTAACATCCGGTTTTTTATGAGGCCGTGGTAATACTACGGTCGAACCGGCTCATACGTGCCTAAGTATGCATAATTTCTTAGGTAGAGAGATAATATATCTATGAAACAAAATGAAAAACTTTTTTTTTGTCAGACGATGATGGTAAGCGACAACTGCCATCCATGGACACCTGCAACTCAAGAGTCGTAAGTGCGCTGCCTGCCTTTGAGGGTGATGAGGGAAGGGGGATGCGGGGAAGAGAAAGAAGAGTGTGGGGATGGGTAAATGAAAGGAGAGGTGGGATGATATTATAGGAAAAAGGAGAGAGGGAGTTGAGCCTCCGGAAACCTCACTAATTTCGGGGAAATGCGACGCGAGTGTAGCTTCATAACCGGTTTTCTGTGAGGCCGTGGTATCACACCGGTTGATTCGGCCCATTCATGCCTAATCATGGCTCTACTACTTACACAAAATGTAAAATGGGAAGTAGAAGTATCTCTTCTATTTCATGGTGAACTAAATTAGTCAAAACATACATACATAAATATAGTTCCATGAGAGCAGACTAAATTGCACATTTAACCCTTTACTTTTGACAACTAAGCCAGATATCTGCGCAAAACTACGTCCATACATCAGACGTATTATCACGCACATTACATACTTAGAAATATGTCTAAGCCCAATATCCCTCTCATTTGTTACATAGCAATAATTTTCCGCATATTAATGTCGGAACCAAATTGTAATATTACATACAGAGGTTCTCATAAACAGGGACTAATAAATAGCTGACTTAATATAATGTTCAGACCCAAAACTGTCTAACAGTCACATTGGGAAACGAGTGAACTGTGACCAACTTGAAATAGATATAGAGCGAAGTAGGTAATCAAGCAATATTGTGGTAAGATGTCGTTGACAAAGTGGTAACATTTTCTTTAAAGAAAATTGTCTTAGAACTGTACTTGAAGTATTTAATGTAATTTTAACGCAAGGCGAAGACATTTTCATCTTCATAAAACTATATCCAGAGATTCTTGAAGATTAGGTTTGCTATTACATCATCAAGTTGCAAAAATAAATTTTAATTCTTAAATTGGTATTGGATATACAATACCATTTTAAGTATTGGACATAAAATACCATTTAAGTCATACATGCAGTTAGGTCAAACATCTTGTTAAAGAAAAAAGAACGTGAATTGTTTATTTCCCGGTGAACAACATGCAACAGATTTTTATGTTTGATGGTTTAATGTAATTAATGAATTAAAAGTAATGTAATGTTTATAATAATAATTGCAACGATTTTACAAAAGAATATTGTACCCCACCAGCTATTAACAACCATTAACGCTTGTACCCCATGGACGAACAGAAAGCACCATTATGACTACCTCCTCCTAATTACGTTACCCTAAAAATATAAGATCAAATCATCCGATCGTTCGTGTTACAAGGAAGCTCGAAGAATACCCAAAATTAGTATCAATAGACCAGGGGTGCTCAAACTTGAACTGCTGGCGATCTACCTCAATATTTTTAGACTACTTACGATCGACTTGAGAGGCTGCAAGTATGTGTGATGCAGGGTTGTCGTACATACACGATACACCCTACCTACCTAGGTAGGGTGTACCGTAGCATATATAGATATTAGCTTTCCGCACAATTTACATTATCTTAGTCAAGGTTTGGGTTAGGTTTACTTAAGTTCTTCTCTACAATATCAATGAAAAAACTCCTAGTTATTCAAAATTGCGAGTTTATTCGTTGTTACAAAACAAAAGAGTTACATATGGTGTTAAACTCAACTAAGGAGTGACTTTGGATCTTGAAGCGTGGCACTGCATGTCCTCAGCATACTTTTCATAAGATGGTGCGTAACCACTGAGTGCCAATCGCAAGCATGATGACATATGATCGTCAGTTAGTCGATTGCGATATTTTGACTTAATTATCTTCATTTCAGAAAATGCAGACTCGCACAAGTAAGTTGACCCAAACATTGCCGTCAGTTGAAGGGCGATTTGCCTTAGATTCGGATATTTATCTTCAGATATAAAACACCAGAAATTTGTATCAGATGCTGTAGCTTTGAGATGTATATCTGATATAATCTGCACCAACTCATTTTCAACAGAACATGAGTTCATATTAAACTGACTTGCTACTTCAGTGGTTAATTCCTCAATGTTTTTACATGAAAAAGGATAACTCATAAATGATGCTATATTTGCCAATTTACTGCAATCATAAAAACGCATTTCGAATTGTCCCAAAATATTTGATAATTCAGCCTCATACGTATCATAATTCAACTGAGGAATCCTTGCTTTCAAAGACGGAAAATGTTTCAGATCCTTTCTTTTCAGTTGATCTATCATAAGTTGCAATTTACTTTTGAATGCGTTTACTGCGCTAATCATCTCAATAATAGTTTTTCCTTTACCTTGAAGCTCCAAGTTAATGGTGTTTAAGTGCATTGTGATGTCAGTCAAAAATGCCAAATCAGTCAGCCATTTTTCGTTTTTCAACATCTTAGTGTCATCACCTCTTTCGTCTAGAAAAGCTGTTATTTCGGGCAATAATTCTTGAAACCTTTCTAGGAATTTTCCGCGACTCAACCACCTGACGTCCGTGTGAAGAACTAAATCAGTGTGTTCAGCTGACTCCCTATCTTCCAACTGCAACTTAAAGAGCGCCGTTGCAAGCTACGTGCACGGATGGAATTCACAATTTTTGTTGCAATGCCCATAATTTCCTCCGTGTTTAAAACTTTTGAACACAAAACTTGTTGATGTATAATGCAATGGAATGAAAAAAATGAAGGGAATTCTTCACACAATGCCACAAAACCGTTCTTGTTTCCAGTCATTGCTAGTGCTCCATCGGTTGTAATGCACACTAATTTATATATTGGTAGCTTGTAGTTTTTTACAAAATTGATGAAAACGTCATATATATCTTCGCCACGGGTCTTCCCCTTCAGAGGAATGATTGTCAAAAATTCTTCCTTAGCCAACAAGTCATTGAATACCATCCGAATAAAAATACACAGCTGGGCAGTGTCTGTCATATCGGTGGATTCGTCGAACTGTAAAGAAAAGTATGTACATTCCATGATATCATGTTTTAGTTTATCTGCGATGTCCTGACTCATGACTTCAATACGCCTTGTGACAGTCGGACGAGATAACTGAAGTTCTCTAATAGCAGACATGATTTCTGTTTTATTTTTTAAATCTCCAAATAAAGTCTCACCCGCTTCAATAAATGCTTCCTTCACAACCGATCCATCTTCGAATGGTTTCTTGTGTTTCGCCAATATATGAGATATTTTAAATGACGCGATCGTAGCAGCTTTTGATTGTTTGGCTGGTCTTGTGAACATGGTTTGTTCTTTTTTCAAACAAGATATCAAATTACTTACTTTTCGTTTTCTTAATTCACTCTGTGGCGGAAAATCCTTTTCATAGTTTTTTATGAACCGTTTTATGATGCCTCTATAAGTTACCACGCTTAGGTATTGCAACTGACGCACGACAAATAACACAAATGCATTTATCCTTCACCATACAAAAGAAAAATTCTTCCTCCCAATCGTTATTAAAATAATACGTTTTAGATTTCTTCACTGCACTCATTTCGCACTATTTAATAATAAACTTTGTATCGACGTAGTATCGCCTTCAAGTTACAATTCAGAATGACTCCAATTCCTGCAGGCGCAACATTTATATCGGCGTGAACGAAAGTCTCGAATGTTCCCGTCAAACGCGCCGCCCGAAATGGTCTAGTACAGTCTAGTCTAGAAACAACGCGGCTTTTCTTTGACAAGTACCGCGCGTTCCTTTGATAAAGCCGCCTTTTGCCGCAAGCAGTGTTATTACGTAATAAATTTTTGTAGTTTAGTTACCTACTTATTAAAAAAAAATTTCTTCTCAAGATCTACTCAAAAAGCACTCGCGACCGACTGGTCGATCGCGATCGACCGTTTGAGCACCCCTGCACTAGACTATACACCGCCGGTACAATAGAAGAATACTCCAAATTTATCGATTATTTCTCGATCGATCGATTATAAGTTTTTTACCGGACCTTTTTGCGGATATAGTAGAACAGACCCACCTGCAGGCCTACGAGATTTCTTAACTATACATATAATTATGGATGAGGTGAGTATGACTTATTACGTCGCTTACTGGAGTGTGCGATACCGATACCATTTAATGGACAAATTGATACCACTAAAACGGGATCAACAAATCTCTCGTAATTTATTACACAATTTGTTGACTACAATATACAAAACTTGGACACATATTATAAAATTAGAAGTAAAACTCTGAGAAAATTGTTTACCTCATGGCAATGAAAGAAAGTATAGTATTGGCTAAATGACAATTCCCTGTAAGGGAACCAAAGCCAGTAAGCGACGACGATACCAAATATATCGATGCGACGCCAAGTATATCGTCTATCAACCTACTGTTAAAGATCATTTGACATCATAAAACAACAAGGTTGATTTTCCAGTGCAATAATATTCTGATAGTTTCTAATGCTGTCTTTATAATTTATTATTTATGTATAATGTCATCGCTGCCTTGTGTTCCTAGTTTAAATTGTCACCACTATGGAGAGTAAGCAGAACCGTCTCATAATAGGGAAAGCTGAAAAGTAAATAATAGTTCAAAAACCCTCCAAAATGGCGCTAACGTAGGTGAATAGTGAGGTATGCATGTAGCGATTGTTAATGGATTGAAGTATGCCTATGTATGTATGCCAGTAGGTAACAAATATTATATCGTATTGTGCATCTCGTTCAATGTTGGATAGGTTAAACCTTATTGCTATTGTGATTACACAGAAACTTATGTCAAACTGGCAGACCATTTTTTTAGTCGACTCTTCTCTGTGGCGTCTACGATTGTACATGAAGGATAAACCAAATAAGTGGTATTTTTGAATTATTTTCGAGCAGGAGCTTCAGGCATAATATAAAATTTTGTGGTACTGAAGACGCATTTATATTATATAATAATATAATATAAATGCGCATTTATATTATATAATAATATAATATAAATGCGTCAATATTTCATACTTTTACTAATAAGTATTATATGTACATTGCTTTGTGAAAAAGTATAAAAACTAAACCAGCTTTCGTATTTTGTGACATTTTTTTCACCTGTCCAGACATATTTCTTATAATTTGTTTTTTATGCGATAGGGGGCAAATTAGCAGACTGGTCACCTGATGGTAAGTGACTACCGCTGCCTATGCACACCCGCAACTTAGGAGTCACAAGTGCATTGCCTACCTTTTAGGTATGAGTGCGTTCGTTTCTTGAAGGTCGTATCGGTCCGGAAATACGGCGGAAATACTAAGAAAGGATTAATGAATTATAGGAAACAATCTATGCCCTTAAAGGATGTTCGGTTTGAGTTATATGCACAAAATATACATGATACGATACATAACAAAGTGTGAGTAACAAGAGATAACCCAGTGGGCTCGTCACGCTCTGACAATGATGGTCAACTTATGGCAATGACCTCAAGACCGATGTAGATTGTATGCATGTGTAGGCATTTTGTCTTTCTATGCGTTTCCAACACGGCTATCATGTTCTTTGATTGTTTTTATTTTATTATTATTTTGGTTATATGCTGTATTTGGCAAGGTAAGTCTAATTATTTTAAATATTTCATTGTAACCTAATTAAGCTATAAAACCTGTGTTTAATAGTTTTTGAAATTAATAATGATATTTTTTTCTACCAAATTAAGTTTTACGGGTGAAATTTATGAGAACTCTTCTGTTCCCGCGGACTTAACAAGTGCTTCATTTGAACAATGGAGTTGTCAATAGACTGTTATAAACAGAAAACAGTAAAAAAAAATCTGCTTATTGTCCAAAACCAAACCTATTTTTTTTTTTTAACGTGTGGAATCCCCCTCGGGCCGTTTTCGGTGGAACGGTGTGTCGGAATCGGACCGACTAAAACCACACGGTGTGATATGTTGCGCTTAAAATAGGAGGAATCCGGGAACAGCTTTAGTAAGACATCCGGACCCCTCCTAGCGCTTTGCCCGCAAAAGCGCGGGCACCACCTTCTGGTAACTCTTCTCAACTAGGCAACGTCCAGGCACACCAGGACGTCGCCTCCTCGCGGTTGGCCACTATAGCGGGTGGAGGGAAAACCCGTCCCCGACCACCACGGCCACACTCAGGGCGGCATAAGGCGCTGGTAAGCGCGCCTCCGCCGTCCGGCTCGCCGGAGGCGAATTGAGTCCGAGTGGAGGTCATCCTCCCGGGCCCGCTCCGCCGCCTCCTTCTGCGAGATGACCTCCTCGCAGAAGGTTGCGACCGCGGTAAAATTCCTGTCACTACCGGCCATGGAGCGTATGACGGCCGGCAGCGACAGATCCTCTCCAATTACTGCAGTGAGGGCCCGACGCTGCGCCGCCCACGCTGGGCAATCCGCGAGCGTATGCTGTGCCAAGTCCTCACTGCAGTCGCAGTGGTGGCAGACGGGACTCAATTCCTTCCTAGCGACCGAGTGCAGGTACTTTCCGAAGCAGCCAAATCTTCCGAGACAAATCGGGACCGACCTCGCTCAGGTGCCGGACGATGCGGGCAGAGAGGACCCTCTCAAACAATTTACCCGCCTCATCCAGCAGTACGATGGGCCTGTAGGCCGCGACTGAATCCGTAGGCCGTCCCGGCTTCCTTAAAAGAACCAGCTTCCCGCTCTTCCAGCAGTCAGGGAAACGTCCACACGCCAAGCATGCGTCGAACACCCCCCTGAGGCGGTCCGACATGTGGTTGAGAGCTAGGGCCAGTATTCGGGCAGGGATCCCATCTGGCCCTGGGGCGGTGTTCTTGGAGCGGATCCGTAAAACAGTCGCCCCCATCTCTGCCTCCGTGACCGGTGGAATATCTTCCTCCTCGAACTCTCCGTCGTCTCCGGCTAAGGGGGCCATCGACGGGGGTGAGTGCTCCACCCGTTGCGGGAATAGGCCCTCAACCACTACCTGCAGGAAGCTGGGCTGGAGAGTTTCAGTAAGGGGGGGCCCAGCGTACGGAGCTTTTGTTGCGCCGCACGATAAGGGCGACCCCAGGCGTCACGATCGAGACCCTCTAGCATCTTCTTTCTTTTCTCCTCTTTGGCGCGACCAATGGCCAGCTTCAGAGTTTTCCGCGCCTCTCGGTACTCCTCATGAAGCTGGTCCTCTTCCCCCTCTTCACGGTGACGCCGACGGCTGCGGGTGTAGGACCTCCGGGCAAGAATGCAGGCCACGCGGAGATCTGCCAACTCCTGGGACCACCAGTAGACCTCCTTCCTTGGAGGCCGACTACCTCGAATCCGGGGCATGGCCGCATCGCAGATATCCGTTACCGCATCGCAAAAGCGGCCTGCCTCCATATCTACCTCCTCGATCGGAGGCTGTGGGGACAGCTAAGAGTAAATTATGGCTGCCTCCTCCAGTAGATCCCGGTCTAGCTTAGAAATAGCCCACCGCGGGAAGCGGGAAGGATGCCGCGCCAAGTGACCCCTTCTGGGGCCCTGGGTCCGGGAGAGCTCAAATCGGATGTAGAGGTGATCCGAGAGCGTCTCAACCTCTTCCAAGACACACCAGTTCCTTACTCGTGCGGCAAGAGCAGGGGTAGCGAACGAAAGGTCCACTATCGACCCCCCCTGCTGTCGCACGCACGTGTTGGTGGTGCCTCTGTTAAGAAGACAGAGGCCCAACGATGTTGCCCACTCCTCAACAGCGTCGCCCCGTGCGTCCGACCTGGGGGAACCCCACGCAACAGACTTGGCGTCCCCCAGTACTAGAACGTGCCCAGACGCAAGTCGCCGTATCGAGGTCTCTAGGTTATTGAGGAAGACCTCAAAATCGCTCAGACTCCGGTTGGGGGAGAAGTAGACACCATAAATAGTGATCCCCCCCCCCATTCAGCGGCAACATATCCAGTACCCTTGTCTTTAAGCGACAAGGGCGGGGAATGAGCCGCCGTGGAGCCGACGACTGCCACTGAGCCGTCCCGGTCACCCAGCCAGTTTGGACGGAGAGGAACGTAATAAAGCTCCGCAGCTACGGCGACACCAATCGACCACTCTGCCATGGTTTGCAGGAAAAGGTCCTGCGCACCGGCACAGTGGTTTAGGTTCGTCTGGACAAGGAGGCTGGAGACTTGGTCCATTACTGAACCGTCTCTACAGCCACCTCCATGGGCGACGGCAACGACGCGCGGTTGATATTGGAGGCAGCCTGGGTCGACTGGCTAGCCCCGAGTGTTTGCTGAGGAGCGCGGGGTGTCTTACAGGCCCCCTCTGGTGATTGGCAGGGAGATTTCCAGCCGCACACGCTGGGCAGTGAGGGGCGGCGGAACATTCCGCAGCCTTGTGCCCCGGTCGACCGCAGCGGAAACAGAGTCCGCTGCTGTCAAAACAACTTCCGCACTTGACGCGGGTGTGTCCCGACGCCAGGCACTTAAAACACCTCATCGGTCTCGCGGCCAGGACTGTGACTCTGGCGTTCACGAAACCGACGAGGACCTTGCCGGCGTCGCCCAAAATCTTGGCTGACGCTATGGGACAGCTTACCCAAACCGCACCAAGGCCTCCTGGACCGGGGCGGATGGCGCCAACTCTGATACTGTCCGCATTGCATCCTGTCTACTCCTGAATGGCAATGCGGACATCTTCCACCGTCACAGAGTCGTCCAGACCCGAAAAGCGCAGCTCTGCGCACTTAGTGGACCTGGCGATCTTGACACCATCCTTCGCTTCAAAAACACTCCGCAGCTTTTCAGCAACCGTGTCGGCCGCCTTCCCCCCTTCAGCCCCGGGGAACTCGAGGATTCGAGCCCCCGTTTGGGCGAGGCGCAACCTCACCCCTGAAGCTCCGAACTCACCACCTAGGCTATCCCTGGCGGCCGAACATTGGGTGCCGGAGGCAGTCTTGCTTCTAGGCCTGCTAGGCGCCCGTCCATCATCCTCCATACTGCCTGAAGGACATGCTGCAGATGGGAGTCCGGAGTTTGGAATGAAGAGGGAGAGGCAGCCTGCTGCTGAACCTGGCTCAGTCGCTCAGGGCAATCCGCCTGCACCCGAAATTGGGCGAACTGGGTGTTGAGCTCTGCCACCTGCTCCGTAAGACGATCATTCGCAGCTTGAAGTCGTGCTACATCCCCAATGAGAGTTTCGACGACCCCAGAGATAGCGGAGGAGGAATCCTTCAGGGCTCTGACAAAAGAGCCCTTTAAGTTCGTTGACTTGGTGGCCACTTTGTTAATAATGGCCACTGCCGCGCTTGTTCTTTCCTTCAACGTCGACGGTGTCGGGGAAACAGAACCCCCCGAACGTATTTTTAGTAGGAGATCTGCGATCTCCTCCTCCGCGACTATTTCACCTTCCACACGAGCCCGAGTGTACACCCCCGCCCTGGAGAAGACAGAACCTGGCAAAGGCGGAACAGGCGTCCGCGACCTCGATCTTCCTCTTTGACTAGTGGTCAACTTTGGAGGAAGCATTTCCGTTGATGTTTCGGTGTCGTCGTTCTTCGAGCGGCCTCGCTTTCGGTTATCGAAGTCGCGGGGCTCAAGCTCCATGTTCTCGACCGTATAAGTTGCTGCCCTGGTCGTCCTTGAGTGTCCTTGCTCCAAAATTGTACTGCTCCCAGGAGTCAGATTAACATCTAGGAGCTCCACCGAGAGAGTAGTTGGGCACGATACTTCCTCGTCGGTCGACGAGGCTTCTGCCGCCGACTTTTTACTTTTTCTCCTTCCTTGCTTAGCTTTTAACTCCTTCTTTTGTTCTTCAGTTTTTTTATTAATTTTAGTGTTGAAATCCATAATATATCCCACGAGTGGGGGAGAATTAAAGGTCCACCCGGGCAGAGATCCCCCAATACCCGGGTAAGCGTAGATTTATGCCCAACCGAGGGGTCCGCAGGTGCCCCGGCTGGAAGTACGTTCGCGACTGAACCACCCATAAGCCATGCATCCCATGGTCACGCACCAGAACACGGGATTCGGGGTAATTTTTTATAGAGGTTTTCTTCCTCGCAGTCCGGGCGGCTAAGCCAAGACCCTCGCCTCCGATCGGAGCCGCGAGACTTAACCACGACACTCCTTTCGGGATTACGATATGCCGACGGCGGCTTGGAAAGTGAATCATCCCATGCCTGCTCGGTGGCAGTGTAAGTGCACGCCGAGCCCGTCCACCTTCTCCACCGTGACCGCTTGATTACGATTTTTTAATGGTTGAGTGCGAATATTCGTTAATATTTAATTGTTGGTTGATGCATTGTATTCCCTGCACTAGGGGCGTGCTTTCCTGCTTAATGTAATCTACACCTTCAATCGCAATGCCTGCACTTTTACTGTAATTTTAGATTGTAAGTACTTGCGTTGGAGCCCATTTAGGATATAGATTAGAAACCCTTTTGCATAGTTGTTTAGAATTAAGTGTATGATATCAGTATAAACCCCTGGAAGTTATTAGTCTAATAAAACTGAGTCAATCATGCCAAAACTTACTGTAAAAGGACACGGTTGCTATTACATCATCTAGTGTAAGTATTATTTTTCTTAGAAAACGTGTCAAATCGATCCGATAAGTAAGTAGGGGCGGACCGAGGCTCTGACCCATAAAAGGGTCCCACCACGGTGATTTTTTACTGAGGTTCCCTTCCTCACAGCTCCGAGGAGCGAAGAGCTAACAGAGGAATCTGCGTACAAAATCCCGCTCTGTTGGGCCAAGTCACGACCGAATGGCCAAAAGAAGTCGGCTACCTCTTTTCGCCAGAAGATTAGCCGTTGGCGACGACGCACTTCTCAAAAGCAGTGGGTGAGAAGACTGCGTCGTCGCCAACGTTGCCCAGGGTACACCACGTGGAGGTTTTCTAGCCCGCACCCCGTCCAAAACCAAACCTACCTTATCCTCTTTGTTCAAATGAAAACCTTTTTTTATTACTTTGTTGAAGGCACAACGAAGTGAATCTGTTGGAACCCACTCCTCCGAAATCCATTATCTAGTAGTGAGAGGTAGTAAGTCCTGTAAACTTCAAAACTACATAATAGTTAAATATTATGAAGGTTCCAGCCTTAGCTAGTGGTTATAATTTAAGAATTTCCTTCAATACTAGGAAGCAAAATTCTCGATAGACCCAAATATTCAGACCATCTTACGATGACACGATCACTTTTATGAAAACTTAAACTGATGGATATTATCTGATTAAACGTACGATTCTACAATGTTTTGAGATTTTATTAATTATCATTTATTATCAAAAAGCCAACTCTATACACTTATAATTAAATAATACGGAATAATACACATTAAAAAAAATAATACACATCAAATTGTTCAATACTATGTAAAAGACAAAGTTGTACATGAACACTCTGAATCTTATTATTCTGTTATTTACATCGTAAGCCTCCGGCGTATTAGCTAAATTAAGATGAATGTGGACACTTCATTATTCTACAAGTTTAATTTCGCATTGTTGAGACCATTCATTCAAATTAACGCCACACGGACAAACAAGGAATCATTGCTTTTTTATACAAGGAAACAGATCTTGATTTTGGTCTAAGTCTTTTATGAATGATGTCCAGGGAAGTTTTGCATCATTGCAGCATTCTTGAATTACTTAGAAGATCAACAGTTAAAAAACGAATATAATCATAAATGAATATATTTGACATTAATATAAAACAAATTTATTTAAACGACCAGAATTTATTAAAAATTTATTTCAATCAATTAGATATTAAAGTTATGATTCTATAATAGAAGCAACTAAATTATTATTATTAATTTGGAGAATATCATCTGAACATCATATCCCACACATACACTCTAAAGAATGACCATCTGAAACGAGTAGATTACATACGAGATTTGGTTGACTATGAGAAGTTTAAGTTTTAAGTTTAAAATTACCTATGAGAAGCACATATTTCACATCGTAGTAAATAAAGCTAACAAATGGAAAGAACCCCACGGTTCTTAAAAAGATCTTGCTCATCTCTCTCATCATTAATGATGGTATATAGTATTATAGTATACACCATTATTGTTTTATTTTTCTCATACAAGCTCTTCATTTTTATTTAAATACAATGTAATTGGTTACTAGTTATATTATTTGTTTTATATCTAAGTTTTTAATAGTATTAATCGGAAAACAAAATATAAAAATCAATAATCATTATCTGTTATGAATTATCTCATTACCTATAATACTTTACCGCCGATTTAAAATCATTATAGAGACCAGAGGTTGGAACCCCTTACGTTGGACAGACCAGCTAGTGAAAGAGGGAGGAAGGAGGAGGAAGGAAGGAGGTATCCCGAGTGGATACGTGTCAGAGCCGCACTTTACCAGGCTACAGAGCGCAACCGATGGAGACTGTTAAGTGACAAACTCGGTCAAAGAAATCACGATCCTCTGCAGAGAGGGAGCAACTGAGAAGCTTTTGTAAGAAGACATTGTAAGGTGTATTTTTTGTCCCTTAATAAACAACCCTTAGAGGAAAATTACATCCTTAAAATTTCACATTTCCAAATCTCTGTTTTGAGGTTTACTCTAAGTATCACTAAGATAATGTCATGTCAAGTAATGTCATGTCAAGTAATGTCATGTCAAGTAATGTCATGACATGTAATGTCAAATGTCAAATTCCGCAAATACAAATTCTCCTTTACTGCCATAAATTGCTTAGCAGTAATATTTAAAGTATATCTCCCGCGGCCTACATCCTGCTACAAAGTAGACTGACGTTTCCAACCGGCAGTCCAGCAGTGGATGCCCAAATGCTGGGATGTTTGTAATATCACGTGTGACACATTAAGAGTAGTACTTAAGTAGTTTCATCTGGGATTTTGAGGATCAGTTCCTTTTCACCAAATGCTGTCTTCTGACAGCCATCGAGTTACAATAAAATATAACTAACAAACAACTATAAAAAAACTTGTTGAATTCAGTCCTGCAGTTTTAGAGCTATCGGGTAAGTTGTACCTATACAAAAAAAGCAATATTATTAAATAATAGGCAACGTCTGTATGTTAGAGTATATGTTAGTAAATAACTTAGTATTTAATATAATATTTTCCACGTGGAGTCGAGAACCGCCTCTCTTTGCCCATTTTCCCCTTACGAATATATTACATGTAGGGCAGATTTTTCATTAGCAAGTTAAAAGCTCAGATAGCTAACGATTCAATCACTTTATCTGAGATTTTAACGAACAAATAAAGAGTTTAATTTCGAAGTTCCTTTGGTCCTGAGGCAGAAAATTGTACAGTGTCGGCGTGGTTAAACATAAAATCCTAGTCAGGAGACATTCACGGCTGGAGCGACAAGGTCCAATTGTTTCATTTACAAGATAAACTCCGTGGTCAAGCTCGCAAGTGGTATAACCGACTTAATGAGTATAATTACACCTAGGCCTAGTGGGAGCACATGTTACTGAGAGCTTTTCCTAAACATCGTGACTATAGTTCACTATTAGACGAACGAAATACTACCAAGACAAAAGCGCCATGTGCTTTTGTTATAACCTATCTGACGCCGCTAGTGTTTCGTGCGTTATCAGATGCTTACCATTTTCAAAAGGATCATGACATGGCAGATGGGACTGAAACGTTGAACAGACTAAATTAAAAGTGATTTTTGATTTCCAAAAATGACCCGTGTTATTCGATAGTATATAACATGGCAATAACATGGCAATGGCAAAAAAGAATAGCAAGTTGTATCCGATTCCTAAGCATGATGAACCCAGAACAGATTTAGAATTATACATGTCGATCACTTGGGCCCATTCTGTATGACAAAGAAAGGTTACCACCAATATTTGTTAGTTGTAGCTGATGCATTTTCGATGTTTGTAATCGCAGAGTGTATGCGCACCGTTAATTCCGTGTAAACGATTAGAGTACTTAGAAGGGTGTTTGCCTTATTTGGTTACTCGTATAGAATAGTAACAGACTATGAAAAAGCTTTTACCGCTAGGTAGTTTAAAAAATTACTACAGACAAACAATTTAAACATACGCTGAATGCAATTGCGTGCCCACGTGCTAACGACAGGTTGAACGCACTATTCTTAATGCCCTACGTGCCACTATCTCTAGTAAAGCAGCTAATAATTGATCGAACTGTTTACCTGATGTAATTTAGGGTATAAGTTATACTTTTAATTATAATTGCTCGTAACAGTAGGCCAGTGTGCGATGTTATCACTCCGAATCGTATACCGGTATCTACCGAGTCCAAGCGTAACAGGGCTAGCGTGCGTATAAGTAAAGCCAGCGCTAAAATGAAACTTAATTTTGACAAATGTCATAAGAGCTGTAATTTATATAAAAGAGACTGAGTCCCATGGAAACAGGCACCCACAAGTAGTGCTGCTAAAGTTAACACTTAGGAAAGAAAAAGAAAGATTATATTCAGGGCCCTACATAATAATCAAAGTAGTTGGCAATGACAGATATAGGATCAGAAACATAAATGGTTTTAGGGGTTCTAAGAATTTTTCAGGTTTAGTCTCTGCGGCCCTATCGTAATATGACTCTTGTGTCTGATAGTGCCAGCAGTTTAAATGAACAACTTGAGTCTGACGACCTTATTGATCTATTGATTCCATTGCGGAAACAATTGTTACAGGCCGTCTGTAACGTCACGCCTATACCGAGCCATGCCAAGACAAGCCAAGCCAACGCCATGCCACGGCACGACAGTTCAGTGACGGAAATGTCAGCCTAGCTTGCACCAGTGATCTCTAGTGACATCACAACCGGCTGTCAAACAATGAAGAATAAAGAGCCGGACCACTCATTTGAGAGTTTAAATCAGTACTGTGGACGAGGAGAAACTCTATCGATAAAAATAAATATTGTACTAAGTATCATAGCTCTGATTGTAAATATTCTTTAACTACCTGCGTGTTATTTCACTTCTTTTACAAATGTCTTGAGCGATAGGGATTTGATATCGCGGTACTAGAGGCTGCTATATAAGTAAGGCCATTAAGTATATACTTAAAACAGAAACTCTCCTTTTCCAAACCTCAAAACATCTCTCAATTACATATTGAGTACGGATATGAGACTCATTATATAGTCTTTCAACTTCTGTGTGAGGATCACCAGACGGAGTTGTAAATATTTTTTTTTAAATATCCACTGTCTCCTAATACATCCACATTCTGAAACCTATGATTTTCAAACTGAGAATTTACTGGAGAGTGTGAGAATATCAAACTGTCATGCATTGATCCTCGCCATCTTCTTACTATATAATAAAAAAATTATTTGTTAGTGCACATAATTTGTACATTTAACGAGAAGAAACCATTACAACCATTATTTCTGTAGGTTTCTGCAATATTCCTACCTAAAAAAATAATGACTTATAAGAACATACTACAGATACATAATTCTGCGTTCTCACAGAAAACCGCATTCCCCCATCCTTCATCACCCTCAAAGGAGGGCAGCGCACTCTTGAGTTGTGGGTGTCCATGGACGATGGTTGTCACTTAACATCAGGTGAACCGTCTCTTCGTCTGTCCCCCTACAGAATAAAAAAAAACAAAACACTAATTGCTTTGAACGTCTTTTTGACTTTTGGTGTAATTGGAATCAAGCCGGTGAGTTAAGAATAATTATAATAAAAATAACTAACCTATTTATACAAATTATCCTGAAGAAATTATAATATAATGCAGTGCAGTGCCTTGGAAATTGGGAAATATTAAAAAATCCTTCCTCTACTGATAATACAGAATTTTTTTTTCTTTTAGTTGGCAATTTCACAAATTCCTGGCGACTGCAGGCGATTGGTTCATTCACTCTTTATAATTTAGCATACAGTTGAATTGTGTATTCCAGCAAAATCACCAATAGTAATGTATAAGCTAGCAGTTGAACAGATTCATTCCTGAAATACGAGTTGTAAGTAATCTACGGTTATGAATGTAAAATGTAAACCATAGTTAACATACCTACAAAAAAAACTTGTTATCTTTAGGTGGATACAGAACAATTCCTAGCTGTTTGTTGTAATGGCGATTTTACTTCGAATGAGTATTAATAAAAGTTGCACAGTACTTTTCTCTCTCTAACAATTATATCTTTTATATGGATTTAAATACTTTACTTCACTTCCATCACACTTCAATACTTTTTTAGAGGATAATTTAGATACAGTCGATAAAATAGAAGTAAAGGAATATTTCTTATACGGATTTGTAACTAATTAATCAGTTTAAAAAAAAAACAATAGCTAACTAATTATTTATTGTCTACGCCCATATGTTAAGCCAGATATCAAGTAAAATTTTATAAAAATCCGTAGTATTTTTCATAAGAATCAAGTAAGCAACTGTCCCTACAGGAGTATCCTGAGTATAAATATACATTTGCCGGAATCTCAGAGCGTCACTAAGGCGGCCTCGCGGAAGCTCGGTTTATTGAATAAGGTGAGACGGTTCTTCTAACCCGAGCATCTGTGTCTTTCATACAAGACCCAGATTCCCTCCTGCGTGGAGGACTGCTCCCTCATCCTTGGGACGGCTACGCGCAGTATTTGCTTGACGCTCTCGATCGGTTTCAGCGGCGCGCAGTCCGTATTATTGACAGTCCTGAAGTCACCGAGTTCTTTGAGCCTCTGCAGTCTCAGCAAAAAAAGCACTTATTGTTTTCCACCAGGCAGAGTGGAGTCTGGATTATGGTATGATTACATACAAAAAAAATACGAGGCGACACCCATAATACTACTGCTCTTCGTTTATAAGGTTAATAACTGCATATGTAAAACCTGTTTATTTCTTTATTATAGGTATTGTTGGACAACATTCTCCAAACTTTTTGTATCTATTGAAACTTGTACTATGAAATTACATATAATATATTAAACACATATTCATTAAAAAATTAACATATTCTGCTAGAAATATCATTCGTGCACTTATAATAATGTATGGATCAGATACTTTTTCAAATTTTAAAACGATACATTTGATATTTTTAACAAAAATACGTATAAATTATTTTAGTGTAAAGGAAATCATTATTAGTAGGGGCAATCAGTATATTATCTTATAAATCCATTTTAATCATCCAAGAGCTGAGAGTGGTAAGCAAACACAAGGGTAATTAAATTTTCCACTGATTTTTGACGTCATATTTATTTTGCACAAAACCATAATGTTATCAACACAGCTATATTTATTGCTCCATTTATCAAAGCTTCCAAATATCGCACCAATATTATTTTAAAACGTCGTTTTTGATTTACATTCTCCAGTCTTTGTTCGTCCTCTTATCTTTCCAATAAAAGTGAGTTATCATCGACCACTGCTCAGGAAACGAACCACATATTTCAAAGAGATTGTCTAATTTAAAACTGTTCCCAGACTGTTAATTTAACCAAGTTTTTCGTATTTTTAAGTTCACAAAGGGATTAAAGGCGAGGAAAATGTCTTTTTGTTTGAGTTTTTCATTTGGTTCTGACAGGTCTTAAAACTTTTGAATAAGTTTTACTGGTCTTGTCTCTAAGCATTGAATTACATTTTTCGCATCTATAATATTTAAATAAGCGGTCCACTAATAAAATTCATGTTAGTTTACGTAACTACTTATAAGTACAATATAAAATGATACTGTCGGTTGACAGGTGAACAGACGGGTGATGAGGGATGGGGGATGCGGGGGGGGGGGGGGGGGGGGGAAGAAGAGAGGGGAGTGAGGAGATGGAAAAGACGACGAAGGCGATGATGACGAAGGGGAGAGGGGAAATTGGGCCTCTGGAAACCTCACTCAATTCGGGGAAATGCAACGCAAGCGTTACTTCACAAGCGGTTTTCTGTGAGGCCGTGGTATCGCACCAGTCGAGTCGGCCCATTCGTGCATAAGCATGGCTCTACAGCTTGGTAATACAGAAAAAAAAAAAGATTGAGGTCCTCAAATGATTGATAATTACTTTCCTTTCATCAGTTTTCCTAAAGAATCACGTACTGTATGTGATAAGATCAGGCCAATGCATAAAAACAAATGATTAAATATTAACATTACACTAAATATAAGCTTGCCCTTAGCTCAGATCAGCTTATAGCTGCAATATTAAGAAGTACTAAAATTAGAGAGAGATGAGTGGCTTAATATAAAAAAATCTACGTTATAACCACTTCATTGTCAAAACATTTAACCAACTATTGTTTAGATTTTTAACTTAGTCTTAAATATAAATCTCAATACGCAGTCTTCGAAACAGAACATGATAGTGTGGTCTAAAAGTAAACAATATTTAGTCTTATGGATATTTAAACATCAAATATATTGTTTTGTGGTAAATTACATTAAGATTAAAATTACGGTATAGAAATGTAAAATTTAGAGAATTAATATAAAAATTGGTATTAATTTTAATGTTACTTTACTTTACTTTACTAAAAACCAGCAGCACTACCATTACTTCTGATATCAGCGGCGCCCTCCATCATACCATTAGGATGTCTTACCAGGGCACCTGCTTGACCAACTTCCTCACTAATCTCCGGCAACATCACAATTTCATGGCCTCGATCCTTCAAATACTTTATAGTTTCTTCACAAAATCGGGATTCCAATTTCAAAGTATCGTCTGCATCTCCAGATAATCTTCCATAAACCCACCTAGGTGCCGATACAGATGTCTGTAAATCAATACCCTGAACCACGTATCTGTGGAAAATAGCTGCTTGAGTTTGAGGCTGGCCATCGCCACCTTTCGTCCCATATATAAGAACACGACCATCCTGCAAACGTGCTGCAGCAGGATTTAATGTATGAAAAGGTTTCTTTCCTGGTTTTAAGGATAATATATGGTCCTTATCCAACGAAAAGGATACACCTCTGTTATGCCACAAAATACCTGTTCTCGGCAGAACCACGCCACTTCCACAGTTATGATAAATACTTTGAATAAAGGATACTGAAAACCCTTTATTATCCATTGCCCCCATCCAAACTGTATCTCCAGGTCCTTTCCCTTCTCCAATATATGAAGCTTTATCGAAATTAACCTTTTTTCCCATTTTAAGCAACATTTGGTGCGATATCAAAGATTTAGGATCAATTTGCATATTACTAGGGTCAGTTATATACTGATCTCTCATCTGAAATGCTTGTTTAGTTGCTTCAACTGTAGTGTGAATAAATTGACCCTCATGTAGACCATTAATACCTAACTTGTCTAAAACTCCTAGGATAGCCATCGAAACTAAACCCTGTGTCGGGGGAGGAGTGTTGAATATCTCGCCATGATTATGCAATAATCGTAATGGGACTTTCCTAACCGGAGTGTAGTTTGCAAGATCTGATTCAGTGATAGGCATTCCTAAGGATGCCATGTCTTCGGCAATCAATTTTGCCACTTTGCCTTTATAATAACTACTACAACCATTTTCAGCTAGTAGCTTCAAAGTCTCAGCGAGTTGCCTTTGATAAACTCTTTCTCCAACGTTTGGTATTTTTCCATCCGGGAAAAAAATATCTGAAAACTCCTTTGAGATATTGGCCATGTTCTGCGATTTCTCGAAATTCACATTAGTATATTTTGTCATCGGATAACCATCTTCAGCGTACCTTATAGAGTCAGCTAATAGTTTAGAAATTGACATTCTTTGATATCCACACTCAGAAACATATTTCAAAGCTTCTTCCCAGCCTCCTACAGTTCCAGCTACTGTTATGGCAGATTTTGGACCTTTATAGGGTATTTTATCAAGACCCGAGAAAAAGTCAATTGTAGCTAATGATCCTGCAGCACCACAAGCTTCAATGACAATAGGTTCTTCGTGAGGAGGTATGATAAGCCAAAATCCATCTCCACCAATGCTGTTCATGTGAGGATAAACCACTGCTATTGTAGCTGCAGCGGCAACCATAGCTTCTATAGCAGTTCCACCTTCTTTGAGAATTGCTAGAGCACTTTGTGTGGCTAAGTGATGAGGAGTAACCACCATACCTTCTGGAGCAACGTTGGATTGCATTGTGATTCACAGTACTATTACAATATATGCAGTAACTCCTATTACGTTGTGCTTATTCCCTGTAAAAAGACAAAACACCGTTTTTATTAATTTAAAAAGTAGCATAATTATATAATCGTCTTAACTGGGCCATGAGATCTAGCTACTAGTTACGCTTGAATATTATTTAATTACACGCCCAATTTACTGACTTAAAATACTATATAATACATCCGGACATAATATATAATACATCCGGACATGATTAAATTGTTGGAAGTATAAATACTAAATAACGATTCTCCTGTCAGCTATCGTTCTGAATTCAAAACCTTAAAGCCAAACTTCCGATTTGCATGAATTTCCATATAACAAATATATATAAAATATAAGAAAGATGTATAAAAACAAAAATCATAGGCGTGGACGGCTGTCGTATAAATTTTAATTTTCTGATAGCTGTAAGCCTGGCCCTCGTAAATAGCAACAGGGTTATTACAAAATTACACCCCTAGGATACAGGATGCCATAAAACGATGTCGATACTCTCACATAATACATTGTAATAAAGATTAGAACAACGTAATAGATTTCTACATCTAATATGCCTTTGGGGTGCAATATTTTGTCGATTTGCGTGTATATTTTCTATAGTATTTTTGGTTGCTGGTTTCTTATTATTATTATTTCTGGTAGTCTGAAGCGCCTTCTCTATTAAATTATAAATGTAATAAATTAAAATCATCACCTCTCCACAACAACCTTTACTCAAGAACCTACACTCTTTACTTAACTCTTTACTCTTTACTTACTTTGTTTTAATTAAATAGATAGCCTAAAAATAATTCAAAACTCTTCTAGGTCTGCCTTGGTATCACAGGCAGATCTTCGCAGTTTTTACAAACTCTACCAGTAACCATCTGACTTCTTCATAAATGATTTCAAGGAAACACCATTAACAAGGATCTTGTTCAAATTTGTGATTAGAATAAATGTTACGAATTAAAAGTTAATCCAGATAAGACATATACTAATGAAATTGGTACCGCGAGATTTATATCGCGTATCGACTGGTCCTCAAGGCCGTTAGTCTACTGAAATGATATAGATATCGAATACAGTGATTAAGTTAAAAACTTAGGTAAATATATCAATAAATGCTTCTTTATTTACGAACTGCCACAAAAAGAGACTTGCTCGATCCCTTCTCTTCCCCATTTTTGATTACGCCCATGTCAGTTATCCAGATCTGACCGAGTACCAACTGAATAAACTTGAGAGGTTCCAAAATTTTTGTACAAGATTCATATTTGGACTCCGCAAATATGATCATGTTACTGAGTATCGCACAAACCTTGAGTGGTTTTACCTATACGTTTTCGCCCAAATGCTTACATTCTTTTCCTCTTGTATAATATTCTGTTTAATTCACATACTCGGTCCTACCTAAAAGAACGTTTTGCTTTCGTTTATGTAACATACTCAAAATCCTTGAGATAACTAACTTTTTTAAACACGGGTAATGACTGCGTGTGTCTGATAGATATAGGCAACGAATTCCACAATCGTTAGCTCTTTACCTCAAGTTTTCCGATCGGACAAGTTGAGGTAAAGAGCTTACTTTTTAGATTAATCTTTTTCACTTCAAGCCTATTTCTATCAGACACACGCAGTCATTACCCGTGCTCAAAAAAGTTAGTGAAAGCACACCATCTGGAACCCTAGCCACAATTCAGCTAGTCTAAACGCTATGTCAAACCCTGTAATTTATTCTTTTATTATATGTTTATTACATTCATATGCTTTATGTACGCAATTTATATGTATCTTTGACACATATGTATGTCACTTATGTCCCTATATCTCAATGCACTGCCCAACTACTCTTCTTTTTGACATATTCTCTCCATCCCATGGTTGCTGTAAGAGATCGCTCGTGCGATAAGTCCGCCAATTGTACAATTTGTCTGTAGTTTAAAGTTTTTTATGGTGTTTAATAACTCGTGTTCAATAAAGTACATTATTATTATTACCTTGATTTAACTTAAAAGTACCTAGATGACTCAGCTTTTTTCGGTAAACAAAAGGGAAAAAAATAATTATCTGGACAGGGGTCTTCTGGTTTCGGGACCGCTAGATTTCCCTGAGCCTGAGCTATTATAAACCATCAAAAATTACCTTCGTATTCTAATGATATTGTAGCAGTTTTTCATTGCCTGGAAAACACGGATAAAACAACGGTTTCAAAAAATTAAACCTAGCAAGATAGCGTTTATCGCCCCCTAAATCCCCTGCATACTAAATTTCATGAAAATCGTTGGAGCCGTTTACGAGAATCAGATTATATACAAATATACATCGATACAAGAATTGCTCGTTTAAAGGTATTAGATATGAATTGAATTTGAAAAATATACAAAAAATTCAAACTATATTAAAAAAAAATAAAAATAGGATCGGATACAGGGACCAAGCTACCTGTGGTTAGGGCTCTAGAGACAGAAACTTCCTCACAATACGTGCCTTATCAAGAAGGACTGCCTTCAAACTTGCATCAAACCCTTTATCCAGCTACCTAACCTGAACCTCTAAAGGTCGCAATCAACCCATGGACTGATATTACTGATCGAAGAATCCACATCAAACATGTCGATAACATCCTGAGCCAAATCCAAATATTTTATTTGTTTATCTTTTTCAGCGTTTATGAGACTGTCGTCATCTGGGACGGTAATGTCAAGAATCAGTGGCAAAAATAGTCCTGTCGTTAGATCGAATATTAAGACTTAATAGGTGGGATTTAATTGTAGATAATATCATTCCAATTGATAGATACTATCTATAATCAAACCTTTTACTATGTAGCAAAAGGAAAGAAAATGTAGACACGTGGTAACGTGTCAGCCATGTTTAAGAAAAATAACTGCCTGTTCCTCGAGAATTTTATTGTATTGCATTGTTAGCATAATGTTTTTGTATAGATTTATCTACGGATAAAACTTGCTTAAAGTTACGAATTCGTTTATTTTGTGTCATTATATTATTATCATATATATTATACTGACAAGCAATGAAATGTTACATCGAAATTAATACTGTTTCTCATTCTTTGTCCGTTTTTCTTAAAAATACGTTCACAAACACGTTTCTATTTTCCTAAAAAAGTGCTTTCAAATAGTGTTTATACCATATTTACTTTAAAAATCTAGTGAAGTGCTATTGTTATTTAGTTTATTCCCAACAGAATATGGTGATATTCAGTTGGGAATAAACTAAATAACAATAACACGTAAAATTAACCGAATTAGGTCATCCATACATCTGGAGCGATAGTCAAACCATAAACTATACTCAACCCTTCGCGATCTCAAGACGCATAAAATATGTTTTAGATCCGTATCCAACCCGAACATATTGCCGGTCAACGAGCCGGCAAGATATTGAAAGTGATGTTTTTTATATGCATTGAAGGGTTTAAATTCGGGTTGTGACGACAGAATAGTGGTGGACGGGGGACAACTCGTGTCACACATATATGTATGTTTGACACTTGGTTCTTTTTTATTTTACTAGAAGTAACCCAATATAAAATATTAATAACTTAATAACATAATAATTAGTTGTACTCATACTCTTTCTAAGGTGAGTAAACTATATAGGTACTTCATTCATTATAGCCATCATTCTATTCTACTGCTGAATATGAGCTTTAGTACCGAAACTGATACTGCCGTGAATGGGAAGGGATATGACGGTACAGATGTTTAGATCAAGCTAATGACTATGTTAATCGTTATAATGAAATAATATAAACTAACAGTGTTTAGTAATTTACCAACTTTAAAAAAAACTACTTTTTAATGTTACCCTAACTTAATTACAATATTCATAACGAATACTGCACAGGCTTGTTGATGGTAATCTTATAGTATCTTGTAAAAAAAACAGGCACCTGAGGCCCGGGCCAGAAGACTCCATGCCGGAACACTGTGTAGTTTTAGTCGGCTCGAGTCCGACATACCATCTCACCGTTAGGCCCCGGTGAGGTGATGACTAGTGGGGGTTTCCACACCAAAAAAAAATCATTTTGTAGTCTTGCAGTCATTCTCGTTTCTCGTCTATGATTGATATAAATATTTAGGAAATAAATATAATATTATAAATAAAAATAAGTTTATTTTATTTTGAATAGGACAAAATTTATTCAGAAATTAATCTATTATCGAGTTAAATATTTTTATTGTAGATATATTTTCTTTTAATCATGTACACAACTCTAACATTGTGTTTTTGATATTATTAATTTTCTTGTGGCACATAGGGTTTGAGCAGAGTGAACAATAATATTGTCAGACTATATATCACTTCTGATTGAGTCCTTGTATAGAACCACCGCTATATTTTACCAGACCTCCATATCGAAGATAAAACGCACGGTCGCATTAAAAAATTGGATTAATGGCCATTCTTCACAATAATACAATATTTACAGCGAAAATAAAAATAAGTTCTTCATTCTTATCTTCCTGTCTTCCTCATGTCTAAAACTTATTACTCTAAACATCAGAAACAAATAATCACCAAACTATTACTGGATAACACAAGTTCAGATGACTCATAAATAATAACGACAGGAATGAAAACTACCAGACAAATTATAAAGTGAAAATTTACATTTAGATTGTACAACGAAACCCAAGATCTACGCTATCTCGACGCGCAATAACAGAAACTGCTAACTTTTTAGTTCAACCTTTGTACAAAGAAACTTAGTGCTCCAAGACGAACAAACTCGATTTATTTACTCAAGTCTAACCGCACCAGCTCCTAGCTACACTACTGACCTCTTTATAGACTTGTCTCATAAGTATAACCTTTGTGACTTTTGCTGAGGGTGTTACTTGAATTTAGATTAGATACACTAATTCATGGATATATGTATAATATAGACTTATGTGAACATTCTAATGTGCGTACACAATACCTAAACTACATGTGTGAAAAAGATTTAGACTGTGGCATCACGCAACATACCCGTATTGATATCAAAAGTGGAAAAATAAATAAATCATGTATAGACCATATATTTATAAGAACGATCAAGTGTCGTGAGGTGCAAACTGCAGTTATACACAATAAGATTGCCGACCACTACATAACCCGTTTCGTCATTGTTTACAACTCGACGAATAAAGACAGAAATTTAAGATCTATGGAAAAGTTAGATAATAAAGAATTGGAACAAGAATTGAATAAAATAAATTGGAAACTAGCTTTAGACCTTAGTAGTCCTAATGAAATATATAATTTTATAACTGAGCAGTTCTCAAATGCCTATGAAAATTTAAAAAAAATGTTAAAATAAAATGCAGTGAGAGGAATAGATGTCCATGGATAAATAAACGTATAATTTACATGTACAAAAAAGAAAGAACAACTCCATAAAACATGCAAACAAGGTGAAAGTAACATAAATAACAGACTATTGTATAACAGATATAGAAACATAACTAATAAGTACATTAATATGTCAAAAAATGAATGCATTAAACAAAAAAATAGTAATAATTTTAAGAAACCAAGAAAAATATGGGAAATAATAAACAACCTGTTTGGTAAAGTTTGTAAGTCGGTAGATGAAGTGATAACTGAACATTTCAAAAGTGATACAAAATCAATTTGTAACAATTTTGCATATGGATTCGATAAAAATATTAAAAATATTAATACAAATTGTACAATAAAGTTATTTAACCGTGTAGTAGAAAACAACCAACTATTGCTATGAGACTTAAAAAAGCAACTAATGATGTCAAAATTTTACATTATATTAACAAAAAAAAGAGTCCAGGTATCGACAACATACGGATTAAAGATTTATTATATGTGAGTGAGCAGATTATCCCTGTCATAACACACATGAATAATGCATGTATATCCACGTCGCTTTACCCGAACCAACTAAAGATAGGCATTGTTAGACCCATACATAAAAAAGGCTGTTACACGGAGGTTGATAATTATAGACCTATAACAATTTTGTGTAGCACGGATAAAATTATTGAGAGGTACTTTGGAAATGAAATAAATAACTTTTGATCCAAAATAATCTATTGCATAATAACCAATATGGCTTTCAAAAGGGACGAAATACTACTCAACTACTAGCCAGATGTGTCAATGAGGTCAACCACCACTTAAATAACAAAGAACAGGTGCTAGTAGTATTCATTGATTTTACTAAAGCCTTTGACGTTTTAAATATTGACACACTAAATACAAAGTTGGAACAAATTGGAATACAAGGTCCTATGCTGGAGTGGTTCCGTAACTACCATAAAAATAGGCAAACTATGGTCAAAGTAGATGGATGTACCAGTAAGCCTATACTAACTGAACAAGGTACGGCCCAGCGGTCAATTCTAGCACCTATAGAATATTTAATTTATATTAATGAAATGCGCAATATATTCAAAGATGGCTCCGTATACCAATTTGCCGATGATACATGCCTAGTGAAATATGGTAGGAACATCCAAGAGGCACAAACAATGATGCAAAGTAACTTCGATATAATGTGCAAATGGGCACATGATATGGGGCTGATCATCAATACTAATAAAACTAAACTACTACATATTAAATCCCCATACATTAAACTCAGTTTCAATCCTATAATAGTCGCTCATAATCATAAATGCATGCATAGTCAATCAATCACATGTTCATGCCTCCCACTGGAAAGTGTAAGCCAGGAAGTGTAAGTCTAGGACTTTTGATAGACAGACATTTTAAATGTAAGCCACATGTAGAACACGTATGTAATAAACTAAGAGCGCTCCGTGCCAAATTTGCCTATTATTAAGTACAAGCTACCATATAAAATCCTTAGGATGTTGTATGTATCACTAGGAGAATCAATAATAAGCTATGGTTTAAGTAGTTATGGTCGCACATACAAAACCAACCTTGATGCTATATACAAACTACAAATTAGCATAATTAAGACTATTGTACCAAAACATATAAGAAACAAATATAAAGGAGATGAAAACGGTTTACTAAAAGATTTTTATGGAATCCATATGCAAAATTGTTACAAATTGATAACAGTGGTAGAGCCATGCTTAGGCATGAATGGGCCCGGCCTCGACCGATGCGATACCACGACCTCACAGAAAACCAGTTGTGAAGTAACGCTTGCGTTGTATTTCCCTGAAATGAGTGAGGTTTCTGGAGGCCCAACTCTCCTCTCCTCATCCCCCCTCTGTGTTAAGTATATTGGGAATACATGCTTCCTAATATACTTAACACAATTGGGGATGAACTGCACACAAAAATAACATCAAATTATAAGAATTACAAGGCCTGTAAACGTGCAATTAAATTGTATTATATTCTTCAAAACTAAGAATTGTAGCATTGAGCGATTTACTAGTCACTATAAACCTTTAAAAGGATTAAAGTGCTTTTAGTGCATAAGCATAATAATGTAATTATTTTGAATAAATAAATAAATAAATAAAAAATGTACTTAAACTAACACCAGCTCTAAAATAAAATGAACTACTAATATTCAAAAGACAGCCATAAACAATTCCACACTTTTTGTACCAACTCGGTAGCAAACAAACATGCGGGCCGCGTGATGGTAAGACTTACCGTAGCCTGTGGACACTTGCGATTTAAGGGCGTTTATATTGTACCTATCTAGTTGGAATATAATGACACGTAATGTTGGGAATAAGATGTATTATTTGTCGTGAGGGCTAAGAAATGTACATACATTCTATTCTTGGCATTTGAATACTGTTTATAGAGTTCTAACAGTAATACTTCTATTTTATATATATACTACAACAGTAACAGTAATACTTCTATTTTATACTATACTTATATATTCTATTCGTCGTTTTTGTTAGCTTTACTTGTAGTGAGTATGTATACAAATCTAAGAAGTAAATTTTAACGTTATAATTGTCGTAAGATAACGAATCGTGAACATGAAATATATATGTAGTTTGAATAACAACACTATCATAATTTATCATCTCAAAGCTGATCTGATGATGGACCCAAGAGCTGGAAAATGTAACCTTTTAAAGGCTTCACTTTCCTACTAATACTATATTATTAGTATCTATCCCCTATCGCAAAAAATTAGTTTCGCAAAAAAAAAAAAAAAATTGTATTTATTAGACGAACAGACGGGTCTCCTGATGGTAAGTAAAAACCGCCGTACATGAGTCCTGCAACTCAAGAGTCGTACGTGCGCTGCCCGTTTCAGAGGGTGACGAGGGATGACAAGATGCGGGCAGAGGAAACAGGAAAGGGGCGATGAGGCGTTGAGAAAGAGGAGAGTGGGAAGTTTTCTGTTAGACCGTGGTATCGCACCGGTTGAGCCGGCCCAATCATGCCTACGCACAAATATCAAAATATCTGACCAATACACTTTTTATTATACTTAAATTTGTATTACTATTCAGTTATTTAGTAACAGCTGTCCGTAATATCCCATAGATATTCAAATTAAAGGCATATGCTGGTTTAGACATAGTTCGAAACAACCGCTGGTAGCCATTAGGGTAACCGGTAGCCAAGTAACAAAGACGATGGTCCAGAGGTCAGGAGCTACGATGCGGGTTAACAGCCTCTGCCCGCCACACTTCTGACGTTGTTGGAGGCAGTGTGGTTTCATACGGTAAGACACGTAATTCAAAAATAATGTTATAGAATTTAAACGCAAAATTTTGTGTTAGAGTAAAATTTTCGTAATTTAATAATCAGGCCCAGTGTTTAACAAAAAATCAATAGTGTGCAACAATTTAAATAATAATCTGTATGTATGATGATTATTATATTTGACTATACTGGTTACAGTTTAACAATATAATACTATATTTATATAATTAAAGATAAATGAATAACAGAATTACGGAATTATTTAATAGTCTACCCTCACATTTAAAAGTCGATTTGTTTCGCACTAGTGTACGGGAAATTTAAATTATTCTCAATAAGAATACTTTATAGGTGGCAACTAATAGTAAATACGAGTATGTGATTATTTTTATGCTCTATAATTAATCATGGTATGCACAGTCTGTCATAATGAATGAATTACATTTGTAATTATATTTCTTTATTGATCTGATGATTGATCTGTGTGTTCTTTTTACTTTATTTTTTTGCCCAAAATATTTTTACATATTTATTTAAATTTGGATGCTTGTAAACGGCAACCGCTCTTACATACACCTGTTATAAATAGTGTTGTATGTTATTAGTCTGTGAGCTTTCTCTAAGACCAACAAAATAAAATATAATAAATAAAAAAGGAGAAGATTCTACGTTAATAGTAGCAATACTAATAAGTGCAATCGTAGCAACAAAAGTAGTATTATATATGATAATAGTAGTACATATGATAATAAATTTCTGATGGATGATCTGATTTCCAGATGGATCACCTGCTGGCAAGTGGCAAGGCGGGGAGGGGAAAGAAGAGAAGGGGGTGAGGAAATGGGAAAGAGAAGAGAGGGAGTTTGGCCTCCGGCATTCTCGCTAATTTCGGGGCAATGCAACAAAAGCGTTACTTCACAACCGGTTTTCTGTGAGGCCGTGGTATCGCACCGGTCGAGCCGGCCCATTCGTGCCTAAGCATGGCTCTACCACTGTAAAAACAATTTAAAATTGTGGCAACAATTCCTGTAAATGAAATTTCAAATTAGTCTAAATTACCCTCCTGAACTTTGAAGAGTATTAAGCCAAGAGTATCAAGGGGAAAAATTATATCAACTGATATTCTGAAGTTTGCCACTCGTGTCTGCACTATACACTCAGTTAGTTAACAATCGAGCTTCGAGCTCAACCATGCCATTTAATAGATCGAGCTTATTTATTTATTATTATTATTTTATTGAATATAAATCATTTCTAGCTGAAATGCAATACGAACCCCAAAATCATGAAATGCCTATTTACAACGATCGATCAATAATACTACTAAACGAACGATCGTCAATAAACTTTGTAGGTACATAAATATTGGTCTTGACCATAAAGCGAGCTGCAAATACAAGATCATGTTTTCTTCTCCGACGAGGTCTATTTGACACTCACTTCGCTATAATGCCTTTTAAGACATAAAAGGTGGACTGAAAGCTAATTTCGAAATTCCACTTACAGCGTTTATTGAATATTATCATGAAAATAATTAAAACAATACTTTAATGTTCTAAACCGGTTGATTCTCCGCCGTATTATGCATTTAACATACCAGCATCTACCAAGTATTTAATGTACTATACCTACAGCTCCTTCTAGTTAGTAATAGAATTTTTGAACAGCTCTCGAGAGAATAAAAATCAGTATAAAATTGTATACATTTTCGGTAGAGAAATTTTCTCAGGAATAAATTTGATCATGTTGAACATATTTAACATTTAGGGTACTGAATATATTCAGTTCTATTGTATGTATTTCAATACTTTTCTAGTTTACTTTTCAGTCAGTTAAAAGACCAAGTTGTTAATAATGAGTTATTGTGGTATTAAACTCTATTATTTATATAGGTAGTTCAAAAAACTAAAAAACACTTGGTCACTAACCATAATGAATTCGTGTCGTTAATAGAAACCACATAAACCAAAACTCGGAAAAGGTATTACTAGTGCCTAGCAGTTGAAAAGTTCCACTATCTATTGCCTGGATTCATAACCAGACTATCGTTATAGAGCCAAATCTCGCGGGGTTTACTAGTACCTACTAAAGAGTTCCACTATTCAACTCCTAGCTCCAACATCAGCTCCAAGACGCCATATTTTAGTATTATCATCAAAACTTGGTACATATTATTTTTATTTATGAATAGAGATTCATTTGGATATGATTACTATTTAATAACATGGTCTAATAAGGTTTGACTATATAAGTTTTGAATTAATATACTACTAACTTTAAATTAATACTTAGTAATCTTGAAATTATATTATTAAGACTACTTATTATTTGAAAATTTGCATCAGATAGCTCATCGTAAACAAACATGAAATACAATATAGAAAATAGCATCATGTAGTGCCTCTAACAGGGAAATACATTTGTGGTGTACACAAACACTCTAGGATTATAAGCTCTAACAAGAAAGAAATTAAGTTTAAACTAGACTGGGCCGCCGTTTCTACCGTATTTTGAAGCTTACCGTATTTTGAAGTGAAATAGTAGCGTGCATTTGTTTACAGTCGCGACCACAATGGTGAATGCACTAACGAACTTATTATTCAAAATTCATTGTAACCAACAAAACAAAACAATATTTAGAAGGTACAGTGTTGAACTATGAACATATTGACTTGGTGAATTAACTATATGAACATACTCAAAAATTTTAAAACAAGCAATATCTATAATTGCTGGAGTTGGAATTTGAGAGTAGCTGATCACGTAATATATATTCACTTGTAGTTTTATAAAATTAACCAAAGGAGATTTATTTTGTTTTCAGGTGTTGTGTATTAAGGTAGTTCGTGCCTTTTTACATCGTGACAAAGCGCTAAACTAAACAGGTGCGACTGTAAGAAATAGTGGTAAAAAATTGAACAATTGAAAAAAATGGAAGAGGTTTTTATTCCCTTTGCTACCCTTTGATGATTTACATGTGAAGCAAAAAGTACATAATTAAAGTTATTATCTAAAGATAATTGTGTGCTACGTACTAAGTACCAATTATACTTTTTTTTTATCTGGCTTAGCAAGAAGGTTATGTTTTTTGAGTGTCTGTATGATGTTTTTTTCTCAAGCCCTCGGCTAGAGCCTAGAAAGCTTCATATGTTAGGTTATCATTTGAATCTTATCCAATATATATACACATTGCAAAATAAAGTAAACAAAAAAAAGTGAATAATATATATAATATTTGATATACGACTGTGGTGTAGACCAAGAGGAGGGCTCAATATTAATAAGTAAAGAAATTTAAAAATTGAATTTCTAGTACATTCCTAGAAGAAATTAGATTTTTAAATTTCTTTTTTTGCACTAAAATGTTTACCTACTTTCTATAAACTATACTATTTCCCACTATTGTGATCTGCTAGAAACTATCAAAACGTATATATATAAGTATGTCTATTTTAGTATCGGGCTAATAAATCATAATAATATATATAATTATATAATTACTCATTCATAATTTGTAACACACATTTTGTAAATGTCAATTTTATAAACTTAAAAGGTTAAGTATAGATACACAACACAATATCCCTAGGTATAATTAAATTTGAAGGAATTAATTAATTTTGAAACGCTATGCTCACAAGGCTCATAATATTTATTTGTTGGTTAAGTATAACTATTCTCGGAATTAAATGAAACTTCCGTCTGTAAAGTATTTTTGATAACAATAGGTAGATGTTTCGTAACATGGTATGTATCAATTACTTAGGTATACGGTTTTCATTACAATCATAATTTGTGATAAGCGTCATCTAGGCACAAAGCCGTGTATTACTGACAAGAGACTACAACACAGTGTATAAACAGCCTACTTTTTCCTCAAAGCTATGAGGTACTTGCAATTACTATTTTTATTAATATATATTAATATAATAGGCTGTACTGAGAAATAAATTAAAAAATCTATTTGTAATTTATTTCTCAGTATGTTTTCAATCCCTTTCTCCGTCTCCAAACTTTAGCCTACTTGGAATAAAAATGAAACTATAACCTAATCGAGATCTATAACTACATGAAACTATAACCTAATATGTATCATATATTATTATAATTAACTATTATTCAACATGTTCTCTACATTACCATATGAACTATGTAAGGAAACAAAAATATAAATGTTTTACCTTATCAATTTCAATGAATACAGAATTGTTTTTTCTGCTGTTCGCTATATTATTATTATTTTTTTCACTACATGCAAGGTTCTAGAGATGTGCATAAAAAGCTAATGTGGATAAATATTTTAGCGAAATAATATACAAAAAAAAAACGGTGTTTCCAATCGTACTCGATATTGAAGGGACCAACACTTAAAAATCGATTATGAACACCTTAAAATTCATGAGTTGTAATAATAGATTATATTATAAATAATATATTACATGTATATAATTATATAGTATTTGTATTTTTATTTATTTTTGGCATGATCTTACGGGGATTAGTGTAATATGAACTTATGATACTAGTGTCAGGTCTTTAGTCTTTTACAAAGACTACAGTAGTATAATTATGCGATATTTTATTACCTCGAAGAGCAAAAGGCTTTTATTTATGCATTACGTATTACCTCCATGTTTGTTACATAAAGTTTGATACATTTGTGATTTTTGGAAAATTAATAGCTGTGATAGATTAAATTTTAACTTTCTTTAGAATATTTTAGGTATGTGCTAATTAAATCATTTTATTGCTGATTATTTTTTCAAATTCTATTTTGTGAATCAGTAAACTACGAGGTATATAAAATAAGTCTAAAACTTAAACAATAGTGAAAGTTGTTCTTATCTGTATATTATTTTTTTAACAAATTAGAACAAATATAATATAGAACAAAACTGTGTCAAAAGTAAATGTAGTCAAAAGCTAAATAACATTTGTACAACTTGTTTTTTTTTGGTATAGGGGAAAGAGTCACTGATTGGTATGTGACTTCCACCGCCCATGAACAACTGTAACTCAAGAGTCACAAGAGTGCTGTCCGCCTTTTAGTGTTAATGGGGTTGGTCCTCCGGTAACCTCACTTACCCATTTACACAGTACAAGCATAGTTTAACAGCCGGTTATATGTATGTGAGGCCATGGTAGGCATGGGCGATATCGGTTTTTTGTGACATCTGTTGTCCAACTGATATTTAGAATACACATCGATATTGACATCCGATTTCAGAAGCCGATTTCTACGGGCGACGACATCCAAAATCTTCTAAGGAAACTAATAGAAATGTACGATTACGTTTATTTGGTTGGCACCTAAGATTCGGTAATAGTAATACGACTATGGTATTTTTCTTCATGCTTACCTTAGGCTTAGGACTAGTCCAAAAATTTCAATCATAAATATTCACTATTCACATATTTAAGTTAAATAATAGTCGTATTAGTGCGGAAATACGCAGGCGACTGAGTTCTGTCTGACTGAGAAGTTCTGTACAGGTGTTATTACTTGATTGTTGGGCGGGCAAGGTATAAGAGTTATTACATTGAGACAAATAATTTGTAGTTTTTTTTTATTCAAATGAAAAGCTAAATTTACAACTGTCGACTCATACGATAAAATCTGTTTTGCTGTGTCAGCACTGAGCATGACAATTGTTTTTTTTATTTCAAAGTGAGTCCAAACTGCACCACGTGTTCGCTCTGGTAGTTATTTGTAAAGTTTTGAACACTACCTAATCATTTTAAATATTTACAAAGACGATGACGTTATTTACAATATTGTATATTAATATTAGTCACTTTGTAAGCCTAATTAAATCGCAATATGAGTATAAGGAATTAATTATTATTTACTAAAAATGGCGAAAAAATATATTCATATTAACAATATAAACATTAGATGAGATCAAGTGATTGACAAAATCTGATTAATACATAAGAGTTTCAACAATAATGTCCTTACTTTCTTATGCTAATATTCGTTCGCGACTTACACGGACAGCAAACAGCTGTACTTTGGATATCGGTTTGATATCGATTCGAACCGATATCCGATGTACAGCTGTGTGCTGTACGTGTTAGTTAGATTTTTCGACAATCAAACTTATAACTATAATCTATGTTAGATAGTTTTTTTAGATGTGATGAAAACGGATGACTCGTAACATCCAATCGATGTCATCTGATGTTCGTACGACATCAGATTTTAAATGTGGTTTGATACATCTGACACATGCCTAGGCCATGGTAATACTCGGTTCGAGTCGGCCCATACGTGCTGCGGCATGGCTCTCCCACGTGAAAAGAGTATTCTTCGAATAACACTAAAATATATTTAACATATACACACTCCTTCATTGCCTTATAAAAAAATTACATTTCTTTAATCTGATACAATATTTACTGACAAGAATACGAGTACATCACTATTACGTCAAGATTTTGCGAAAATGTTCGCACTAGCTGTACGGCTAAATTAAAGAGTGTAAATATCTTTTAGGTAAACGTTTACACAAAAGAGCTTTTAAAATATTTCGGTGTATTGGTAGCCGGGCGGGCTGTTGCGATCATGAGCACTATGCGTGTTTAACAAAAATAGATTTTGTTACATTTTTATGTATAGTGACGTGTTATCAAGGCAAACCTACTTTATACAATTGTTACCGAGTTAAACATTACAGTGTTCTAACAAGAAAATCGTGCTGTAAATTAAAAACACTGTAATGTTTAGATCTTTGTTAAACACTGTATTAACTCAGGCCAACTGTCAAGAGGTGGGTAAGTTTTTAACTAACTATAATAAATCGGTTTATAGTGTAAAACTAAATATTGATGACATACAGTAGTTAATTTTTAACTATATAGTGTATGCCCTTGATTCGTCCGCGCTTCAACTGCATTGCTACGTCCTTGTACATCGTCCAGGCTCAAACCACTAAAATTTGGTTGACTAATAAGGTTCTTAAAAAAAATATTTTTTTATTTTCACATCTACATAATACAAACCACACCAAGACACTGTTAGATAACCTATGTAACCTCTAACCTTTTGACATAAAATAAAATATGTTACAACAGTTCATGCAGATAACTGAGTTTTATTAAAATTAAAGTGTAAGTTTAAAAACAAATCTTGTGTATGAATAATTACTTATTTTAATTCTTAATGTTTTTGCAGAAAAAAATACTTACAATATGTCAGTCTTGTATGAAGAAATACACATATAATGATAATAGGATGTGAATATTCTAAATTGCTTGAATACACATGATAATGTAGTCTTATCTATTCTGTCAATACATTTGTTAACACCACATCAGTTTGAAACAAATCTTCACAACAAAATGACAACTGGAAGGGTAAATTCTTTATTTAAACAATTATTGTTTATAATTAAATTCAATACTATGGTTCTATATTGAATTGTGCTCCTGGAAAGTGTTCATCAGTGATTATGTGTTTTTGATATTGAGAAATGTGCTTTAACTTGAGGAAATATGGTTTGAAATAAGGTTTTATTTAACTTTATACTAAATATTTTCAAAAGTAATGTTACTATTTTTTTATAAGTTATCATTAATTAGGTTAATTATAAACACCTTATTTGTTGGTAGTTGGTCATTGATTTTTGTTATCTTTAAAGAAAGAAAAGTACTGTTTATTGTTTATAAATCTAAAAGTGCTAGCAACCCTTCATCTTCTAAGAACCTTGAACAATTTATTGATTGTTTAACATATTGAAAATAAAAGGTTGTGGCTATGTAGGTAAACTAGGACTTAAACACATGAGCCAAAGTGCCTGATAATTTATAAACACATTAGGTATATTAAATTGAAATATTTCATACAATTTTACTTTTATCTCCTGTGTTATAAATTTTTGATAAATAACCAGTGTCAATTACAGTTGATAACAGTCTAAGATGTTATTTTGCAAAAGAACATTTTAGGATTGGTGGGTCTCTAATCTATACAAAACTGTAGCTGCCTTCTTTATCAATGACCTTGTAGATGTCAGCATGTGTAACATGTTCCAAATAAATTAGGCAATAAAATATTCTTTGTATTAAATTATAAGATAAAATATTTTATACTACATCAACTACTAATCTACTGAGTACTTCTACTAGTAGAGTAGTGTGACACTGCTTTAAAATCTATTTACAATGCTCGCTCCATCTCATAGTTGCCTGAAAGAGATTGCCACAGTGCCCCAATTCTACAAACCATTCCATATTTCAGTACATTTACTACTGACAACCATTTTTATGGGTGCTGTGCTTATGTTGTGATGTTATATGTATAGCCTTAAGCCTAATGAAGTAAGATATTTTATAAACTATACAAATGAAATATGCATGTATTTCGAGTTAAAACTAAGAGGATATTTGTACAACTCACTATTTCCAGCATCTGCGTGCAGAGCACAAAAAGATTATTTCAAATCTAACTGGTAGTTCCATAGAAAGCCATATCTGTTCAATTTGATTATAATAATATACCCTTATAATATATATATTTATAGTATACTTATATTCAATTCTTCTTTGTTGTGATGGACGGACACCTGCAACTCCAAGAGTCACAAGTGCGTTGCCGGCCTGTTAGGTAGGAGTACTTGCCTAATAGATTAGAATAGACTTGTGTATTCTAGTTAGAATAATTTTCTAATTAAATTTAAAATTATTCCATATCCAAAATTCAATATTGAGAGTTGAGTACAATGTCAATTTAATTCTTCATTGCTAAAATTGCTTCCTGATTGATTTCCACAATATTTGTAACATACCTACTTATAGGTCACACCTGCATATACTCAAAGGGTTATTCAAAAACATATTTAAAAACATTTAAGGACTTACCTAAAACCTTTGGTTCTATGTAATATTTTTATTAATAGCTCAAAAAAGGTTTAATTTGAAACTTCTAATTACAATAAACCTTTAACTGTATCATAATCTATACTAATATAATAAAATTTACAAGTTTATCATTGTTAGTTTGGCGGGCTTGCTGGTCTAGTGGTTAGTGACCCTCACTGATGAATCGGAGGTTGTGGGTTCGATTCTGATACGGGACAGAATTTTGTGTGATCCACAAATAGTTGTACGGAGTCTGGGTGTTATTTGTTTCCATTAATTCAATGCTTTTAAAGCCCCCCGCGTCTTTTAAAGATAAAATAAAAAAAAAGTTTTCAATGCACGGTGAAGCAGTGACCATAAGATTAAACTGTCGAGAATGGTAGTTCGTTATCATAATTGAGCATTTTTTTATTTAGATTACGCATAAATAGGCATTTATTTCTTAGAGGTAAGGAAGAAGCAGGTCTTAATAAATATGACCTATGCTGATTAATATAAATATTTAATACATAGGCAACCTTCCACATATTTTATTTCTACGTAGATACACATACCTATTGCTATTTTCTTCATTAGCAGTTCACTGTACATAACATGTGCTGTTAAATTTAACATTACCGTCATTTCTAATCGACTGATATTGGTGTCAGACTCCACAGACTACTTGACAATTGACATTTTCATGTTCACAGAGATACTTAGGATAATAACCTACTTTCTTTTTTGGCGTGTGGAAACCCCCTCGGGCCGTCATTCCACCAGGGTTTTCGGTGGAACGGTATGTCGGAATCGAACCGACTAAAAAACACGGTGTGCCATACTGCGCTTAAATTAGGAGGAATCCGGAAACAGCTTAATTAAGACATCCGGACCCCTCCTAGCGCCAGCCCGCACTATGCGGGCACCACCTGCGGGTAACAGACATACGCGGACGTCACCCCCTCGCGGTTGGCCATATGGCGGATGGAAGGGAAAAACCCATCCCGACCACCCGTGGCCACGACGCTGCGCTGCCCAGGCGAGGCAATTCACGAGTGCCGCAGTGGTGGCAGGCGGGATTCAATTCCCTCCTAGCGACCGAGTGCAGGTACTTCCCGAAGCAGCCCTGCCCGGAAAGAACCTGCGTCAGTCGGAAAGAAGGAGTCCCGTGCTGCCGCTCTGCCCATTCGACGATTCGTCTCAGGCTATCCCAACTACCATAACGTCTTGAAATACGCGGTCGTCACCACTTTGCCAAGCAGTCTTTACTGCGGGTGCGAGTCGAGCATAATTACGACCGTAGGTAGGTATTTCCTGCCGCATTAAACGTTTCTAGGTCAAGGTCAATCCAATTATCATTTTCAAGTGTCTTTCCAACCTTACAACCACAAACGACACAATATCGTATGTTCATTACATAATCTATGACGGGACATATACTATTAGATAACATATCATAATGGTACAGTAACACTCAATATTTTTTCTGTATTGACTTTGTTGTTTCTCTTGCATCATTTTGTAATATTGTCATAATTAAAATATGGAAGCATAAGAAAAAAGAAACATAAATGGTAACAACAGCAATATAGTAATTTATTCTCTATTTTCAACTACTTCTGGTCACTGCTCACGTAGCATGATTTTATAATACAAAGAGCTAGCTAGATATAATACAAAGAGCGAGCTAGATTCATGCGAGCAAAGCTTAAAGCTTTTACTCGCATGAATTTTTTGTCAATCAATTTAGGTTTCCAAAAGTAGGTACGTATTCTTTTTTTTTTTCTGAGTACCTAACAACATGGAAGCAAAATTTCAGAACAAACTTACTTTTGTATTTAAAATATTACTTAATTGTTTATTATATTATTATTAAAATTGTCTAGTTCTGAAATTATTATTTTGAAGCTACTACATTATAGACCCTTTCCTTATTTATTATATATAAAATAACAAGACAACTACGAGTATAATAGTGAAGACACTTAATTTATCGTCTAAGAGCTAGTTATCTATATCTGTACCGAAAAGCGACAGAAGTGTGCCACAATAACCTCTTTTATTCTATAACAAAGCTCTTCTCTTTATGTTTCAATACTAAAATAACATTTAATAAGCACGTTACACATGTTTACATGTTGTTCACATGTTTATACCCTAATAATAATAATTATTATTTTATTATGCGTTTCTATTAACTGCGTCAACTAATTAACTCAAACAAAAATATCCTTTATAATTTCTCCAATTATTGAGAAATGTGTACCTATTCCTAATTCTTTATTCCAGAATTTTGGTATACACGAAATTCTCGGAGGATTTTTTCAACTTTTTTTTTCTTTCTAATGAAACTAGTGTTTAGCCTATAGATATTACGACAGATAATGCAGTCGGCTGCAGCCCACAACACAAGTACAGATTCTTGAATGCAAAATCTAGGAAACATGATAATTTTAACTACATCGAGTTCATAATATCATCAAATATAATTAAAAACCAAATTAGGTATAGCTTATGTAACCGCGAATTTTACTATAACCTTTGTTTCCATCCTAGTACAATGTTTCAAATTGAAGTGGAAATAGGATATATACATGCATATATGTATATGTAACTGCTTAAACTACAATAAACAAAAATGTACTGCTTTAATACAAGATCTATTCAAAAAAGCTTTTAATATTTTGTCAGCTTCGAGACACCTCTCAAGTTCAATACTCTCGAAATTAATAACCACTAAATAAAATTGGTGCATAAACTACACAAGCATATGAATAAAAACCACTAAATGACACATATATTTTGTGTAACCTCTCAATAATAGGTTACAGATCATGAACACAAATGATGCTAAACACTTTTACAGTTTATTTACGTTGGTACGTTGGTAAAAAAAACTTTAAAATATGCTTAGCATAAAGTGCTTAAGTTATAGTTTTGTAGCTTAAATATTTAATAAAATTATATTAAGCTTAAATATTTAATATATATATAAAAGATGCTAATAAAATTATTATGAAAAATAAATACAAATTAATATATTACTACCATTTTCAGCGTAGCTCAATTTTCGTAATAAGTATATTTTATAGACTTGTAAATTATAGTAATCACGAAATTCATGTTGTTAAATCTATATGTTCAAATACAGGTATAACTTATTTATTACCAAATACCTTGGCCATGTCCCGGGCGGCAGTACCACTTGTATACACATGTGCGACAGACATATTTAAGTACATATTACAGTAGTAATAAGGTAACGATTCTTTGTATAACAAATATATATGGAGGGTAGACAAAAACTCAAAATCAAATAAATCATTCTTAGTGTCCTAACTTTTACATTTAAACAAGCTTACAAGTTCCAAAACTCGTTTTAAGAGACGATATGTATTGTAGTTGGCCTGTATTTTTACTGTGAATGTTAATTATTAATGTTTTCACTGTATATAATTTATTACCAAATCCATAACTTCCTGTATGATACTGAAGCGGAGATCGTAGCAAAAATTGATGCTGTGAGTTCCAAGAACAATATAACTACATTTGAGGGATTCTGAAGATAGTTGATGTACGCCGCAGTTTAGAAAATATTATAGACATAAACTGACACTGCATACTTCACTTGTTTTGATAACTGACCACATCAATAAAGCTGATTTGATATAGTTTATTACTATCTATAATTAAATTAACACCTATGTGTCAACAACGTGTAGACACAAGAATGCATGCTATTTTACCGTAAAGGTTAGTCTTTAGGAAATCGTTTGTTTATAAGTATAATTTGTTTTATTAAAAGAAAAACTGCTTAACATTTTTTTATAACGTACATTCTGTATTTTAACATACTTTCTAATAAAATATACATAAATTAAAATTGTGCTTGTCATCTAGGCGTCTAGACTAGTATTTATGCATAAGAACCATTTTGGTTTTGAGCTTTTGAGACACTTCATACAGTTGACGGTTAATTTCAAAATAACAATTTTTAACTCGAGGATATAAAACAAAAAAAAATATGAACATTTGTCAATTTGTTGTTTGTATTTCCATTTTTTTTTCATTCTTACACATTAGTGTATACGAGTATATCGGAGACCATACACTATCGCTAAACTGTTTTAATTTTAATATCCAATTAATAAACAAAAGAAAATCGGTTGACAACAGACGGTAGTACACTGTTTACCTACAATAAAGAAAAACTATGTGATTCAATTTTATGGGTACTTTTTATTGAACATTTAATGATAAACAGAAGCGAAAAGGTTGGTCTACTAGTTTGTTTTTGCTTATTTATACATTGATTACAATCACGTAAAAAAGCACTGCAAGCATGTCTAAATACAAAATAAAGTTACGATATATAGGACAGTAGGTACGACTCGTGGCAACCTTGGCCTTTTAACTGTAGCCTTCAATTTACAGCCACCAGAACAGTTTAACTACAAAGAGTTGTTCTATTAATTTATTTTATGATTAGATTACTATGAATTATATCATCACTTTCTTGTTTTCTTATATCTTTGTAATGATTTTAAAGCATCAGAAACCTTTCGTTTTGAAACACACCCTTAACAATCCGTATTCATCATAAATAATATATTCAGCATAAAGATAATATTGGAATCCTCGTCGAATTAACTAGATGTACGCGAAGGTATGTAGTTCAGCCTCTCACTCAATTAATTAGTTATAGAAGAATTATTTGATGTAGAAGGTGGTCTGCTGGGAATACTGCCGTATCGATCGATTTCAAAATCATAATCATAATAAAGAAATCCTACAAGTTTCTCAACATTAAAGTTCAATTAATTAACAGAAAAAGACTCGGGTACTTAGTTGATTGTGACCACAGATACGGCAAACAGACGTTAAATCGTGTCTCTTGGTTGAAATAAAATCAGGCAAAAAGTAATAGACCTTGAAAAAATTACCAATATTTTCAACAAACAAATATGATTCCGATCTTCCGACGCCTAATAAAGTATAGAATTGATAAAATGTTATGGCTGAAATATCACTAGTAAACTTACTTCTTTCTTATCACTTGCTATCAAATTTCTGCACAAGGTTATAAAGTCAAAATTTAATAATGCGTGAACATCCGCTTATATATACCTACTGGTTATGAACTATACACAAGTTGTAAACTAGCTATTCCTGTAAGTCCTGATGTGCTTCTGTAAACTGTGATGTTGGGTTGTTAAAATTGCGGCCACAACTGAAACACTTCAGATTAATAGGATGATTTGCTGAATTGCAGGTCACTGCTAACTTAAACTTGTTAAAATTCAAATTTCTGTTTACTAGTCTCTTGAGTTTATTCTTATGTATTGTATGTTCAATATGATCATGATCATTCTACTTTTTTTAGATTAATTAATCGGAAAAAGGTAGAATGTAAAATAAATTTACTAACGCAGCTATAGTTAAATATAGATCAGTATCCGTTCCCCGTAGTTTCAGTTGCGTTTACGCTCAGTCTAGGAGTCACAGCGTGATGTTTTATAGCCTTCCTCAAAAAGCGAGATATCTAAAGCAAAAGAAAGAGTTTTTCAAAAAGAATCAGTAGTTTCTGAGATTAGCGCGTTCTAACAAACAAACAAGCTCTTCAGCTTTATTATGTTAGTATAGATTGCATATAGGTATACGATAAATGAACAAGGTGGCCATTCAATTTATTATCAGTTGCGCGACTAAGCGTGTCAAGTACTGCCTAACCGTAGGCACTGAATGACAAATACTCGTTGTTATAGATTTCTAGCCTAGATGTAGCTAGGTATGGTTATTTTCAACGACGCTGTAAGGAAGCTGTTGTCGGCGATTATTTTATTTGTGCACATCGAGGCTCGAGGGGAACAACTTGCTTTTTTTAAAGTTACCTATACCGTTTCCTGTCTGTTTTTTTTTTATACGAATAACATGTTTTGGTAAATGGATATAGGTTTTAATATTAAAATTAAATAATAATGCTTTAATAACTTCACCGTACTTATGAACTGCGTTGAAGTGAATTAGATTTTTGTCATTTCCTTCAACAACGAAGTAACTGTATAATTTCCATTTTAAAAACATTGAAATTTACTTAATTGTTTGTTTTCAGGGGGTTGGTTATCTAAAAAGAGCAGACTCAGACCGGTTACATGAGATATTTCTAAAGTACGCAACCGCCGAGAAGAACGGAGAGAAATGCATCACCAGTGAAGATTTTGTACGAAAATTCCTAGGATTATTTAGCGAAGGTATTTTTTTCAATCCAGACAACAGCTCAATTCGATCTTTGTAATGTTGAACTTACAACTGTCTAAAATAATTTATCACTTTTGGTACGAGTATGACTGCCTGTGCACAACGTGATCAATGAGTGCCAAGATAAATTTAATAACATAATGTTTGATAATAATTATATAATACGATAGACTTATCATTGATAAGTATAATCTATTAGATAAAAAAGTAAAAACATTCCAGTTAGTTATCGGTGGATAGTATAATTATAAATAAAATAAAATATATACCACACTGCCTACCAGCAAAAGCAACCGCACCTCGCTCAAGGCGTTTACAAATACAATATCACTACGTCATAAAACCTTATCATCTAGAACGTAATTTTGATGGAATTAGTATTTTAATCCCCCGGGTATTCTCCTCAACTTAGACATCAGTTTAAACCAGCAAAATACCCTATTTCGAACGCTTTCCTTCAAGTAACATTGGGAGGTCGCGGGTTTGATTACATACTCACTACATACAACTGTTTGTGGCCTCACCATGAATTATAAATATAATGTGGATCCGTTCTAGCCGAGGTTTGAGTGGTATGACGGACTCGGACAGACTAACAACCATAGCAATAGCCATAGCAAGGTCGTCGCATAGGTGTGTCCACGCTGAAGACTCTACTAGAGTGTGGAGTGCAGTGTCCTCGCGATACGTTTTTTTTTTAAATGGAAAGAAAATAAAAACAGCCTCCACAGTGGAATTTTGTGTTATTTAGGATGATGATGCTTGATGATTGGATACCATTTAACTTGAGGAAAATTTATTATGGATTTTAATAGGGATTCTAATAAATTCCCCTTCTCAAATAAACTACAAAATGAGATGATAAGAGTTAAGAATAGTTAACTTATTGAACGTGGATAAAAAATAACGATTGATAGATCTTTTATAGATTTCGTCAGACACCCTCACAATGCCACAAATGATTATCATACAAAACCTCAATCATCCTTCTTATAGTGAGCAAATAATAAGAGCCATTATAATGACGTACTGCTCTCTGATCATCAGTGATACGTAATGACGTTGTAAATTGCCTGAACATTCGACCTAAAAGGTGATTTATTGAGTGGCATCTCAGATAATGATTACAGATCGTAACATCGACACGAATGCTTTTATGCAAGATAGTCTATGCCCACCTTACTGCTATCATGAAAAGCGATTGTATAAAAGACCAATAAATTGAATTTACTCTCAAAATCTCTTAGACGCTACATGAGTAAATTATCCACATGAACAAGTCATAGACTAAAATTTAATATAATATTTAAAATGTATTGGTATTGCTTTAACTTGTTCTAAAATTTGGTTTTACTCTTAGCCTAAGAGGAGTCCAATGACAATGTACCGATCACGAATTAGTAGATAAGTTCATCTCGCCCTGGGCAAATATGCGTAATTTATAGTACATATTTAGTTACAAAATGCGATTGACAATCCTAAATCTAATATACAACTGACAAAGTATATGCAAAATTTTATGACCGATCGTCATGAAATTTAGCATATACGTTGCTTCTGTTAAGGACACAGGGACAAAACTGTAAAGAAAAAAATGCTGTTCCCAACGATAGACAAAATAACTTTTACAAGAACTTCCATAAAAATAAGAACTTAGCAGTTTAGGCAATAGATTTCTTAAAGGGTACGTCTGTAATTTCCAGATGACTACAACAAGGAATCTGTGGAGCTCATCGCGGGCATCGTGGACATGGACAAAGACGGGTTTATCTCGTTCTCCGAGTTCCAAACCTTCGAGGGGCTGCTGTGTGTCCCAGACGCACTGTACAAGACCGCCTTCCAACTGTTTGATACCAACGGCAATGGACTTGTAGCTTTTGGTGAGTTGCTTTTTTATGAGATAAAATGTAGGTACTGGACGTAGGCCTACTTGTAGGTTTTGGTTTAAAATACTTTCACTGATATTTAGTTCTATGAAATACAGCCTGATATATGTATGTAGGGAGCAATGACAAATAACTTTGCCATGTTGGCCTCCTTGCCCAGTAGTAGTGCTCAGCTCATACGATTTTTATTTTATTTATTTTACCAACGATTGCTACCAATATTACATTTAGTAATGTACACTATGTAGAAAGTGTTAACTGTAGCAGCATCTTACAAGTAAACACAGCTTATATACTTGACTGAATTGTTGTTCTAATGGTTAGTGGCCACAAATACATAGTTGTTCCCAGTCTGGGTGATCTCTGTGTCCGTTGTTTTGTTGAGTTCCCCGATACACATGAATCACTCCTAGTGCTGGAGATGTATTTTTAGAAAGTTAGAAATTAAGCGATAATCAGATGCATATTTAGCAACTATATGCAATATATATATGACTGATTTTACAATACTAAGATTTGCTTACTATTATAATAGTATGTACGAATACAAATGTACTAAAGTTACATCCGTCAATTTCCAGACGAATTCGCAGAAGTCATGCATAAAACCGCTTTACACAAGAAACTTCCATTCAACATGGAAAGCACTTTTGTTCGCCTTTACTTCGGCAAAGACAAGAAGCGTTTGGTTACATACCCTGAGTTTAGTCAGTTCCTTCACGACTTCCACGAGGAGTATGGAGTAGAAGCCTTCAAGAAATGTGATAAAGATGGCACTGGATTTATCAGTGCGGGAGATTTTAGAGATGTTATGCTTACAGTCAAGAAGCATTTACTAACAAAGGATTTGACGACGAAAGTTATTAATGTAAGTTAATTATAAAATACAATACAATACAATACTCTTTATTGTACACCATTAAGGATAGTTCACAGTATTTCAGGCTAACATATCACGGCACATACGGCGGTCTTATCGCTAGTTGCGATCTCTTACAGAAAACCTTTAGATGGACAGATGCAATGGATTCGTAGATTGGGCAGTTAATAGGTGCACTTATAACTTTAGATTATAAACAATTATAATTATGCCAGATGTGTAACTACAAGTACATATTGACCGAGACTTTTACACAGTATATTTAAAACCCAACCTTCCAACCCATTTTTATGTCCATAGTATATATATATATACCAAATAAGTTATAATTTAAAAAATGCAATTCCGCTAATGGTGGTTTCAAACTTGTCTCAAATTAACCAAATGTAAGCATAACGAACATTGATATGTATATCCTTAGTAATATAAAAAGGAAAAGGAGAAGGATATTGTTTATCCGGATGGTTTGAACAGTGGAAGCAGTAGCTCGCGATCGTCGGGACGCATACCTGTAACTATAACTGGCGGGGACCTGGTAGCCGGGAGGTCCGATCGGTCCAATGAAATATATGTATTTTTTTATTCTATAGGGGGACAGACGAACAGACGGGTCATCTGGTAGTAGCCGCCGTCCATGGACACCTGCAACTCAAGAGTCGTAAGTGCGCTGCCCGCCTTTGAAAATGATAAGGGATGGGGGATGCGGGGAGGAGGAATAGAGAAAAGGGATGAGGTGAGAGGAAAGAGGAGAGGAGTTGGGCCTCCGGAAAGCTTACTCATTTCGGGGAAATGCAACGCAAGCTTTGCTTCACAACCGGTTTTCTGTGAGGCCGTAGTATCGCACCAGTCGAGCCGGCCCATTTGTGCGTAATACTATGTATAGTATTGTAACTTATTTTTCTAGGCTTCAGGCTTCCAGGGTGAACGTAAAATCAGCTTCCCTTACTACATGGCCTTTAATTCTCTGCTACAAAACATGGAGCTAATCAAACGAGTTTACCTTAACGCGACGAACGGGCATCGAACACAAGAAGTAACAAAGGAGGAATTCCTACACTCCGCTCAGATGATGTCACAAATCACGCCACTTGAAGTTGATATTTTGTTTTCTTTGTGTGACACGATACATGATACAAATGGGTGAGTTGACGGTCTGGTTCATTGTGTGTAAAATAAGTTATGGGAATATCCTATTGTAAATGTTTATTCTTCTAAAAAAAGATAGGAATGTGTTGTGACACAACATTGCTATATGTAACATGTACTTTATCTTTTTTTTAGTCGAATCACCTATAAAAATTTAATTTCAATCACACCAGAACAATACTTCAAGCACGTCAAACGTTATGTAACAGAAATAAAAGCAGTCTCCGTGAGTATAACCATCTATTTTACACTCTTATAAACGTATACAGTTGTCCTTTCTGAGGCTTTGGCTGGTTCTGTCTAAGTATTACATATTTAGTGTTTAGAAAGAATTGTATATGCAAACGCCCGGAATGCAATAAGGCGGATCGCTTTACAAAGCAGAAAAAGAAAACGTTTTTTATGTAACTACCTACTGTTGGCACTGTAAAGTAAGATATATCACTAGTGAGGAATTGATGGATAAAGGTGATCATAGGTTAGAATTGTGATAAACATAACATTCGTTGAAGTATAATAATAAAATATTTAAATTGTATCATTAGTGTCACAGCTCAAATTAGCACGAATGGTTCTTCAGTAACAATTCCTTGATTAAGGTGTACAATTCTAATATAATGGTTACCAACTTTGATAACACCAGTTTACAAAGTTTAGTTCTATTTGTAAAAAGAATTTAGAAAGTAAATTAGCAAGTTATTAAAATTTAATATTGTGTATTATTACCAACACTATATGTATATATGTATATATATAGTGGTATATACCTCTTCAGTTGTCACATTTGAACATTTGATGTTTGCGAAATACATTTATCTCTACGCAGGACAGAGATAGAAGACAACTATAGACATTCAAAAATATTTTGTTTCTTTAACCCTGATCGCGTGCATTAGTACGGATACGTACACCTTCAAAGCCATTATCATTGCGATCCGCCATTTTGCGTCCGTGTCAGCGATCTTAAGTTTTGTTTAGTTTGGAAACATCACTAACTGAAAGGTATATATTTCTCTTTCTTCATGCACAAAAGGAGGAGGTAAATATGCTAAAGACTTGTCGATTTGTTAACATTTTGGATCTCGTCTTGGTAAGTAAGGGTTACAAAGTTTATGATGTTTCTGTCCTTTACATTTATTGTGACAGTGGGTTTTTGGTAGGCTAGCTTAGGCAGCATTTGCTTTACGTTATTTTTTTTTAATTTATTTCTTTTATCATAATATACTATGTAAAAGGGTTCTAGATACTTATAACATTTTCTATTAATAGACAAATATAAATTCAGTGACTACCAAAAAATCATTGTTACATTTTTAATTATTAAATAAGTTTATGTTTATATTGCATAGGTCATAATTGCATTTTTTATCTCCACATTTTACCATAAATATATATACAGCTTGCTGACCAAGTTATCGACCATTCTAATTTGGACATATGTAGAATATTTTCTATATGATAATCTATTGATATTTGTGTTTGTGAAATTATGTTTATATTTAAAATAAATCCGTATCTCATTGATAAATAATGATTACATAACAGGTTAGTCTTAATGATTACATAATAGTCTTAGTTATTAGACTGTAAAACTAAAATTAAAACAAAATTATTAAAGGCGAATGAAAAAAATACTTATAATAGTAGTAGTTCCATTGACAACGAAGTTACAAAAAATATTCAAAATTTAATTTAAACATTTGCTGCTTAATAAAACTTCATTGGTACTTTTTATCGTTGCAATTTTTTTATAAAAAAAATGGTCACAGGCACCTTCAACGACAGATGCGCATCGCTCAAACACTCAACGAATCACTCGCAGCAATATCAGGTTGTGAGAACTGGCAAACGTTGTTACCAAAGCTCGCTCGTAGTGATAAGGCAAATTTTAAGTGACACGGACAGGCCTTAAGAGAATTATAACTTGTAGTTACTGGTTGCGTCATCTAGAAATAACTATATTTATATATTTTGTAATGATAGTTACTGTTTATTTAAACGTGTTATTAAAGTAAACCATGTTCACTGCCTGCCACTAACACTACCTGTTTAAATATTAATTAATATACGAACTTAGCACAAGTTAATTAGTTTAACAAACAAAACAATAGAGTTCAGGCTTAGTTGAATTTGAAGTATAACGTCGTGGTAAAAGTTTATTTTCTCACTTTTAACTGAGTGCAAGCTGAGAACATTATCATGATGAAAGACCACTCATTTTCTGTTAATCAATTCCGGCCGTTTTTTCTCAATTTCTTGCTTGACTCTAATTAGTTGTTGGTAGTAGAGATCCGTTTCCATTATTTTGTCTGGCTGTAAAATCACTATACACAAAGTATCACCTTATTGCATGTTAAGCCCTGTTTCTCTACAGTCTGGAGCTTGACAACCCTTTGACCATTTTTTATTTTCGCACGTTCTTGTCGAAAGTGATCCGCTTACGGTTACGTTTCAATAGAGAATGGCAAATGAGTAGAACGAGTCAAGAAGTATAAATGAGTCATTAGGTCTCATTCGTTGAGCTCGTGTGGTTCCCAAATATAGAGATTTTTTGTATAGTTGAACTTTTTCGAATGGCTCAAGACAAGTTCAATTTTTCGGTCAATGCTCAGTTCCGGCGGTTCTCGGCTGTCGTACCTACTAATATGCCAATCTTGCTCTACTTTTTGAAAAATGGCATTGACTTTATTATCCGTATAAAGTCTATCAGAGCGAGTTGCATCTTTGATATCAATATTTCCAGACTGAAAATGCTTGAAGCAACTTTGTGCTACTCTTATCGACACTCCATTAGATCCATAAACGTCACATATTTTTTTTCGGGGCTTGAGTCGCATGTTTACCTTTTTTTTCTAATAAAAACTTTAAAATGTATCGAATTTCAGACGGAAAACAATTAAAAAACGCGATGGATATTAAAACCAGCCCGATCAAACAGTACAGCCAATTTCTTCAATGTTATACATACAAAATACGAAGAGACTTTTCCCAGACCTATTGTATTTTTGATTATTCAACAAATAAATGTCTAAATAAGAAAATAAATAGTAACAGAGAGATTAACTACAAGAAAAAGCGCAATAGTACATTTCCGATTATTACATTTCAATAAAAGACAAGTTTTTGTCAACTGACACATGGCAATATATCATATTAAATAGCTTGCTACATATGCTGTACTATAATCATTGCTTTACACATACATATATAATTTCCAAAACCCTCTTTATACTCATATACAATCACAATAACAATTACACCTCTTCAACTGCACCCAAACTTAAACTTGGTTCATAACTTGAAATAAAGCTATATACAAGCTATTTAATTATATCTAAGCTGAAGATAATTCACAGTACGAATAGGTTAAGCCAAGATATTGAAAGGGTTTCCCTCATTAATATTTTACTTAATGTTTTACACATTTCAAAAATATACTACAATTCTCAAAAATAAGTAATCTTTGCTAGTCTGATAGAAGATTAAATAATTAAGTTGTATTGAGGCAAGATACCTCATAACATGGGTTTTCTTTTTTTTTTACAACTGCATTAGGAATTATTTCTGTGTTTTGTTTTATTACGACCTCTATCTTGGTAATCAGGATTATAAAAAAACTGGACCCACATGGCAATGTCTAGGTCTAGTGGTTTATTTAATACACTCACTTGACAGTGAGAGTAGTGATAAATATTGCTATTTAATAAAATATTGTTAGTTAACAACATTTTATCACACCACTTTTTACGGTAGCAAATTTTTCGACAATGTTCTGTTTTTGATAGAATTATAAACTCTTTAAGGATACAAAACTGAAAGTTATCCGTATTGTGAAAGTTCAGCTTAACTCAAAGCTAAAAATAAGTAAACTATATTTTTCGTATGCATCATATTTTATGTACTGCTATTGTATAGTCAAAGAACTCTGTAAATGTGCCGGCTGTTTGTTACAGAGTCCAGAAGAGCGAGGTGTATTTACTCAGATATTGGAGAGCACATACAGATTCACACTCGGTTCCATTGCTGGTGGTATGTATGAAATAAAGTCCTGAACAAAGTTGTGTATTTTGGTTAACTGATTTAGTACTTTTCTTTTTAGTACAATAGTTTGTAATATTATAAAAGTAAACCGTACATATTTACATAAACTCACGCTTTTTCCCTACGTGGTAGGCAGGGACAAAAACAAGCCACTTGTTTCTATACTTAAATACCTCACCAGATTCCTTTACTGTCATTACACCTTTTTCAGTGGTAGAGCCATGCATAGGCACGAATGGGCCGGCTCGACCTGTGCGATACCATGGCCTCACAGAAAACCGGTTGTGAAATAACGCTTGCGTTGCATTTCCCCGAATTGAGTGAGGTTTCCGGAGGCCCAATTCCCCCTCCCCCTTGTTCTCTCCCCTCATCTCCTTTCTCCTTTTTTCCATCTCCTCATCCCTCCTCTCTTCTTTCCGCTCCCTGCATCCCCCATCCCTCATCACCCTCAAAGGCGGGCAGCGCACTTGCGACTCTTGAGTTGCAAGTGTCCATGGACGGCGGTGTCACTTACCATCAGGTGACCCGTCTGTTCGTCTGTCCCCCTATAGTATAAAAAAAAAGACGGTTTCGAGTACTTCTGACCCGCCCTTTTTATAGACCATCACCGATTTGATGCTTAAGGAAGCATACGTAAGAAAACCTTATTTTTTAATCGTTACTAATAAATTGTAATAAAGCTGAAGAGTTTGTATGTATGTTTGTACGCGCTCATCTCAGGAACTACTGATTCGATTAGAAAAATACTTTTTGATTTATATAGCGCGTTTATTATGGAAGGCTATAAAACATCATTCTGTCATTGTTAGAAGCGGAGCAGTGAACATGAACGCTCATAACGGGTAGTATTTAATTGGCTATATTTATTTAGTTATTCACTGTTGTTTTTAGCTGTGGGTGCTTCGGCTGTATACCCGATTGACTTAGTGAAGACCCGCATGCAAAATCAACGAACGGGCTCGTTTATCGGCGAAGTGGCTTATAGGAACTCATGGGACTGCTTCAAGAAGGTCATCCGGCACGAAGGTGTGTTCGGATTGTACCGAGGACTTGTGCCACAGTTAATTGGTGTGGCCCCGGAGAAGGCTATTAAGCTGACGGTTAGTATAATTACTTTAAAAATGAAAATATGTACTTAATAAATTCAATTGTACTAATTAATGTAGCCCGTTAATAAACACACTACTAACCTAACCATGTTAGTAGTGTGTTTATTACTTTTATTGTATATATACAGTGTAAAATTGTGCTTGACTATGTAAAAAAGTTTCGCTACTATCAGCTTCCGTAATTTGCCACAATAATGTGGTCAGTTAGAACATAAAATATTGGAGGAAGACATACATGTAAACCATACCATAAAGGTAGCGAAAATGTAGCGAATACGTTCGTAAGGCTATTATCAGACGTCTACAACTTGAAGTACTTAATTGTTTTTTTTTTTTCTAATAAGAACAATATATTTCCATTACAATTATCAGTCATCAATCAGTCTAAATTGTATCTTAACACATACAAATATTTGTTTATTAGTCTCTTGGATATACACTCACAGGCACAATTAACCGCCCACCTATATTTTTCGTCACCCTGTTTGTTTATGTTAACTGTGGCTTATCTACTGTTTTGTTTTTAGTTAAGTGGGTAGTTTAGCAATAAACTAAATACTTAAAAACCCTTATTTCGACCCTTAAACTTGTATCGCCGAAGCGTTTTTAGAATTTAGTCTCTGTTTGACATTGTTGCAGTAACGTTACATTGATTACATTTCTTGTTCTTGTCTGCTATCGTGTACGAACATTGTTTAATTTGAGTTTTTAGTGTACGATTATTGTTTGTGACTGATAAAATGCCACTGGATGCAACTGGTGCTGCTAGGGCAGTGACTTTAGCTGACGCTGGGTATAGCCAATGTCGCATCGCTCGTACGCTTGGTTTACCTCGAACTACAGTGCGGGATGCCATCAGACGCTTTCGGGAGACTGGTTCATACGCGAGAAGGCCAGGTCAAGGCCGACATCGGTGCACCTCGGCTCTGGATGACCGCTTTGTTGTCAGTAACGTGCTAAGAAATCGCTTTTGCACCGCTACTGAAGCGCGCACACGTCTGTTTGAGGTGAGAAATGTCACTGTAAGTGAACGTACGATAAGAAGAAGACTGGCTGAAAGGAATCTGAGAGCTTTTCGCCCAGCTCGCGGTCCACAGCTGCTTGCACAGCATCGTAGAGCAAGACTTGCCTTTGCACGAGAATATGCTGACTGGACTACGGAACAATGGAAGAACGTACTGTTCTCAACGTACGTCAGCGTGTTTATAGGCGCCAAAATGAACGGTTTGCTCCATGTGCAATAATCGAAACCGTGGGTTATCAGGGAGGATCCATAATGGTTTGGGGAGGTATCTCTTACGAGGCTCGTACCGATCTAGTGGTGTTTGATAGAGGCAGTGTGACTGCTCAAAGATACGTGGAGGAAGTCTTACAAGACCACGTCATACACGACAATGCTCGATGCCATACCGCAAGATCCGTCACTCAATACCTCGATGAGGTCGGGATTCAAGTTTTGTCATGGCCGTCACGCAGTCCCGATCTTAACCCAATTGAGCACATTTGGGACAACCTAAAAAGACGTATTCGAGCAAGAATATCAGCCCCTGCGACCTTACAAGAGCTCAAGACGGCTGCGATAGAGGAGTGGCATAATATCCCTCAGTCGGATATTCAAGACCTCGTAGATGGATTGCCAAACCGACTACAAGAAGTCATCAGGGTCCGAGGTAGTAATACTCATTATTAAAATTTAAATAAATAGAAAGTGGACGATTTTTTTCAAAATTAAAGTCATCACATTTTCATGCAATTTTTTTGCAAAATCGATTTTTGGCATATTTTTTTTTATTAAATGGTTTTTTTTAAAGACTTGTGATTTTATTTATCCTTAATGGCTGCTTTTAACATAACTTCCATCAAATGTAGTCAAATTTTTCCGACTACTGAAAATTGAAAGAAATACAAGGTGGGCGGTTAATTGTGCCTGTGAGATAATCTCTTTTACTTTAAAATTAATAACCTTTTATAAATGATATATAGTGTCTTGTACACGTGTCATTGGAACATAGTGTTTAAAATCAATTTGAGTAGTTCATTGAACATTGCTCGTTGTATTTACCTTTAACGCTACGTTTAAAAGTAATGTAATTGTATTTCCTACTGTTGTTTTAAAGCATGTAAAAATGTTGGTAAATCACCATGAATAAATAAATGTCAACATGTTCTAAATATCTTAAAATACGTTACAATTGAGACTCACTGTTAATATGCACCTCGTATTGCTAGTATTTGATTATATATCCAGTACCACTACAATCAGGAGTTTATTTACATTTGTACTTTTATTTAGAGCACAGTCACGACTTTCGCAGTTCGAGATAAAAGTCAAACTACACCGTTAGTAAGTGGAAGTGCTCAACGCATGTATGTGGGGTACACATGCATTTTATGTTACCCTGATAAGAATTTAGTTTGTACCGGTATTTGGCACAGAAACATGCTTATTATAATTCTTTTAATAACTTTTGTGTAGCAAGTAGAAGCTTAAAAAAATGAAATACTAATAAACAGTTAAAACTAATGTAGGTATAGTGTTCAATCGCTTTTTAATAAAAGAAAATGGTTTTATCAGAGATGTTTTTTGTTAAAAAAAGTAAAAACAAAACTATGATGATAATTATGTCATATTATTTTCTGTTCGAAAACTATAGATATTTTTTTAGTGAATGCGATTTATATGTGTACAGTATTTATTTTATAGATAAATTAATTTTCATTAAACATATAAATTTCTAAACGTGTGGAACGGGCCACAATAGTCATTTCGAATGACGAATGACGTGAGCACCATTTTTAAATTAGGCAGACTATTATTCCTGTTTAAATTTTCGCACGGAAACCGAGACAATTTTTTTATATAACTTAATTGTTTTTATGTTAATGTCTAACTGGAGTTTGTTGTTTGTAGATAAACGACCTCGTCCGAGACAAATTCACAGACAAGAAAGGCAATATATCTATATATGCTGAAATATTAGCTGGTGGTTGTGTAAGTACATTGTTTAAGTTATTTTTGAACTAATATTTTAGTCAAGTAATTAAGTTATAAAAACGATCAGTAAAAAGACAATTAGTTTTCGTAATTGATTACTAAATTTAAAATATAAGGTCATGAACCTTATAACATATCATGAATTTTTGAAATCCATCAATAAATAACTTAGAAATAGATTATTGAAGTTTACGTATTTTATTATGGAATCTCTGTGGTTTCTGATTCGTCTGTGACGTCATTGACCTATTCGATATCACCGCACCACGAATCATTCAAATATTAGTTACAGAGTCAGGCTAGGCATCATAAATTTCTCATTTCTTGAGATATTATATCGATTCTTTCACGTGTTTGTTTTATTTTACTTAAATTTTTATAATTTATCTTCTTCATTATGCTATATAAGGCCTCCCGCTTTAAAATTTCTAAAGTTGCAAACAAGCATCCCCGTGGTTTTTTTTAAGACTAAATTATGTGATTCTCATGTACGTATAATGGATATAAAGATGATTTCTAGGATTATTGACTCGCAAATGATCACCTATATGTTGCAACCACCAATTGTTTAGAGGCAGTTCTATAAAATCGCGTAGTATGCTACCATTTTGGGTACAACATGTCAGATTAAACCGCTGACAGAACCATGGACTATGTAAGAGAGAGAGAGAGAGAGAGCATAATGCTTCAAACAAACTTATTCTCTTCCAGGCTGGTGCCTCTCAAGTAGTATTTACAAATCCATTAGAAATAGTAAAAATTCGTCTGCAAGTGGCAGGTGAAATAGCTGGCGCAAAAAAAGTGCGAGCGTGGGCCGTGGTGAAGGACTTGGGACTGTTCGGGCTGTACAAGGGTGCTAAGGCCTGCTTACTTAGGGATATACCTTTCAGTGCTATTTATTTCTCAAGCTATGCTCATGTTAAGGTATGTATATTTAAGTTACACTTAAAAGTCGTGGCGCATACTTTTTACCCAACTGCACAAAGAGGAGGGTTTTGGTTCATCTGTATGATGTTTCTTTGTCACGATCTAGAGCCTAGACGGCTTGATCCATTTCAGCATGTAATGTATTGTTTGAATCGTCTCAATAGTGGAAGCGACATAAGCTTTAACATTTTGAGATAATTTTAATGAAAAAATAACTGAATCTTAATAAGCTTATAATGCATCAAAATAACACTGCAAAATACCAAGACACCGATACTCATCACACAATTATTTGTCTTATTGTCGCTTCTCGTTTCTGGAGGGAGGTAAGGTCCCCCTATACTCCACAGTGTAGTTGTCTGCTGATCAGGTGACGAAGGTCTGCAGGGATTCCTGGAGGTTTCCTTCTTAGGGTATCCTGGGTCAACCATTTGTTCGGTAGGAGTTCGACATACCACTTCATCCTAGGCTCCGGTGAGGTAAAGACCCGTCTAGGTTTCCACACGAAAAAAGTCGGGATCACTAACGACTCGACTAACAGGGCCATAATTGACTTAAAAAAATAGATGGCGGCCTTCAATGCGCCTTGTATGATAAATCATAAAACGTGCAATTTAAAGACTCAAAAAAACATTTTTAGTGCCTATAAAATTTGAGGATGTTCCTCGATTTTTGTTGTGTAATGGAACGCAACCCAACTAGTATTTGTTTTATTGTACTAGCTTTTATAATCTGTACGAGTCTTTGGTTGATTACCTTTTTATCTGTTATTAATTTATATACTTCCTGTTCCGTTGTCTGTCTTGAGACACTCCCATGTATAAGAATAGTAGAATAAAAGTTGTTTTTTAGCAAAGTATTATTAAGTGTTATTTATGTATAATAAATGTAATGTCTTGTAAGCTATTAACAATTTATTTTTGCTAGGCTAAATTCGCTGACGAGAACGGTTACAATCATCCTCTAACACTCCTAGCGGCCGGTGCCGTCGCCGGCATACCCGCCGCCTCGCTCGTCACTCCCGCTGACGTCATCAAGACCAGACTACAGGTATGTACCATACTTGAAAAACGCATACACGTTGTTGTTTCTTCTAATTTCGTATTAGATAATTTTTCACCAAATGAAACGGAAAACACAATTATGAAAAGTATAGTGTAAGGGACCCCCCTTTTTTATATCATAATCATCATCATTTTCCGATACTTCTATAACATACTGTGGAGTAATGTCAAAGAGAGATCGTTTTTGGTGAATGTAAAAACCGCTGCGGACATGACATAATATATGTCATGTCATGAGAATTTATTTTTGTATTAGCTTTTAAAAACATCTTTTGACTTCTAGGTTGTAGCCCGATCAGGCCAAACGACGTACAACGGTGTGATAGACGCCACTAGAAAGATATACGCCGAAGAAGGTGCTAGAGCTTTCTGGAAGGGAGTTTTAGGTAAGTTAAAATAATACATCAATGCATACGCTGATTCCCGTTCCTCAAAGAGGTAGGCAATGGTGTAATAAAAACCCACATATTGCCGATTAGAATTTGGTCCTTATAATGTAATAGGCAGCAAGCCTATTGCTTACAGATGGGGAATTTGAAAAGAACTTGGCAAGACAATGAAAGAAAAGAGATATTGCAATCTATTGGGAAGTAAACACTAGCTCGAGAACGTCGAGGTCGCATACCTGTAACTCGCACTGGCTGTAGCCGAGAGATCCGAGCCCTCTGCCCGCTGCTATACATATATAAATAATAATTACACGCAATACACTTTTAATAAGTTTTATACACAAATAAAAAAAACTTATTAAAGAAATACTGTTGGGTGATCTGAGGCCGATGTAACAGGCTGCATTACCCCTTAACACAGGGGTCAGCCTTTTACGTCGATCGCGTCGTCGTCGCTCGATGTTTTATTATGAATAAAGCGAGCTTTTTCTAAAATAGTTTAGCATCAGACATGCGAATTATGATAAATCCGCATTAGTGCAATAAGTGCATAAAGCTTAAATAAATAAATACACAAAGCTGAATTAAATAAATGCATGGATTTAAATTTCAGGTTCATTTCTATTCCAAAATGTACTTTATTTTATTTTATTGTGTGACTTTAATATTTTATTTTATTGTAAATTTTCAGCTCGCGTATGCCGGTCCTCGCCACAGTTCGGTGTGACACTTGTAACTTATGAAGTATTACAGCGTCTGTTCTATGTAGACTTCGGTGGAATGTGAGTATAATGCATTATTTTAATACTACTATTTCTTAGGAAAAATTAAGGTTTATTGTTTTAAAATAGAAAAAAATAGATATAAAGTATAAATCATATACAACTGCCGTATATAATTGAGTACTAGACGCAACAGCAATGTTTGGCTGATATTTCACATTACCTTAATATATTGGATCTCGTGTTTTACTTACAATGTAACTTTCCTAATATAAAATAATAAATTGATATGATTTCGCATAATAATATAAGTATCAATTAATAGTAAGAACATTTCTATGTAAACAGCTCATTACAGAGTAAGAACTTGAAACATTTGATTACATCCTATCCATTTTGTTAAGTTTTACATTGTAATAATAGTATATATATTTTATTCTAATAACAACTGCACACATCTTACACACGGCTCTCTCTCTCTCTCTCTTACTATGGTAATCAGACAGACTGCTGATAAACATTCTCTTAAACATTCTTCATATATTTCTAAATACTTATTATAGATAAATTAAACCCACAGAACAAATGAACATGCTTTATCACACAATTATTTGTGGTGGCAATAAATCCAAGACCTCTGGCTCAGCAGTCAGGATCATTAACCACTAGACCAACAGGCCAGTCTATTAGTCGTTTACCCCCTATCGCATAATAAAATGTATCTGTAGATGTACCCACAGCGAGGTCGATAACACCGAATAATATTCAATTTGACAGACGCCCCACCGGTTCAGAGCTCCACGTGGCGACAGCAGTGGACGAGACGATGACGAAGCCGCAGCACATCGGCGGGTACCAGATCGCTCTCCCGGTACTCACAGGCCTGGAGACCAAGTTCGGCATCTCACTGCCGAGGTGGTCTACTGTCAAACCACAACCGCAATAAGCACACCACTATGAAGGTAGTTAGAATGTTCTAGGCTAAGGTTAATAATTGGTCTCATTGTTATGTATAGATTGCATATAGCTGAAATTCTCTGTCCCTGTCTGTCAGTAAAGTCGAAAAGTCAAATGACTGACCCATCAGGGGTAACAATAACGTATATAACAAACAGTAACAATATTTTGGTAATGAATAACTTTTACTAAATATTTGAAATATACAGAACTATACATATACATAAGATATTGTTTATACTGATTGGCTAATGTAAGCAATAGCTGGAGCTAGTCAGGTTGTCATATCTACTTCAAATTAAAAAAAAAATTCTTTAATTCATACAATTGCTCAACAATTATTTGATATCGTTTATTTATAAAATATTGACAATTATAGATCAATACACACAGAGCCACCGCAACTTTAAATTGCCTTGTCAAATACCTGCCTGCATTTATCTATAACCGCCCGTTTCATAATGGTTGAGCCTTAGGAGAAGAAATCGGACAATCAAACTCATGGCTACTCTTTGAATCACCAGATAGGGCTTACTTATACACTTCTAACTCGAACTGCTTGTTATGAGCGGCAAGCCTGCCCTAACATTAGATACAGGAATTCAATATCTAGGACTAGACTAGACTAGGTATTGATTTATTACAGATATAGTGATGGTAAGTGGTAAATAAAAAATGGCAAATAGGGGTTATGCAATCTTTACGTTATAATTGTGACCAATTATTAATTTGGCCGTAAATAAAATTGAAAATTCGTATAACGAAAGTCTATTAGGTTATTAATCAGTGCAACCTATTTTATAATATTAAAGATTGTTTAAAAGTGAACTGATAAGAAAGAAATTGTATGTGATTGATTCTCTTCTCAGTCAGTGATAAAAACTAATTCAGTAAGCAACTGAATGCAAATTCACTTGAATAATATAACTGACGATTGCTGTCCCCGATGTAGTTGACTACTGATTGAATGTTTTTGAGTCAACTTAGTGCCTCATGTACGATGATTTAAATAAAAAAATGAATAACTGAGAATTCGCTTCAATTGAGGTATGTTGTTATATTTTTTTTTTGCTCAGATTATTCTAAAAGCAATCCCAGTTATACGTCGCAAGTAAGTTACTATTAGAAATAACCTGATAGATTTAAATGCAGATACAACTAAATACACAATGATGCATACTGCGACTGCCATTATCACCATCTTAAGAGGTTTAATTGGATGTATGAATGTCGAAAAAAACAATATAGAGGAACAGTTGCTTATTACACGCTACCCAATTACTACTAAATTTAATTATTATTGTCGGTCAAATATTTTGATGGATGACTTAGAGGTTGGGTACAACAGATTTCTTCAATAGAACATAAAGCACCTAATATTCTATGTTGATGATATTGATTTACAAAAAGACCCAAACTTCAAATTTAAAACTGAATATGTAAAGTGTCATTATCCAAACTGAACAGAATTCAAACCTTGACATTATTGGCATTCTATAGCAAAGACAAAGTTGTATGGCTAAGTATCACCTAACAAATAGCACTTGATATGATCTTGATCGAATTTTAGAATTGTTTTTGACATCTTATGTGTTACAGATATCATTCATATTTATAACTTTATATACTTTTTTACTTGGGGATATTTTTAATTATACCTTTTACGCATTTCTTCACTGCTCATGGTCGTATTTGTAAACGCAACTATCAAATAAAAATATGTGTTTTTTCTTATATAGATTTATTGTAATTGTATTACAATAAATTTATATATTATTAAGTTTTTTAAAAGCAATTGATGACTGTAACACGGTATAATGTCCTTTAGCCTTAAGTGTAATAGAAATCAAAGCAATGTTTTATTATATTGTTTCTTTTTATCTATATTTAATTTATTAACATTTGAAATTACAAAACAAGTAAGACATATTTGATTCAGCCATATAGAGATATGAATACTGCCTTAGAGCTTATCACACCTGTCCATATCTTTGTAGCTTTTAAATATTTATAAATATGCCTTTATAGTTTTAACATTAACAGATACTCTAATATATTTTTTCATTTGTTTAAATATTTAAAAACAAATTAAATGTAATAGTATATAAATGTAATATTACTAGTAAGAATTTCTGCAAGAAATATATTTAAACAAAGTTCTAATACATAAAGTTAATAAATTATTGAATAATTAAATCGACGTATTGATTATAATTTCTGTAAAAGACATGTAAATGTACATTACATATAACAAGAACATTGCTTTTCTGATTGCTTAACACCAACGAGATATGTCGAACTTCGTAAGAATTTTGTAACAGTAGTATCTTATAGAAGTTTGAATAAATTACACACAGTCGTAGCTGGTTCTGCTAACGATTAACATATGAGGATCCCGTTTGGCTAAAAAGACGATAATCAGAAATGATTATATTAGCGAATATAGCCCCGAACATTTGTCGCTATTTCAGAAAAGTAGTGTTCTATTTGTATGTTGTGACATGCATATAAGGTTTACGAGAGCAAGGCCAGTTCTGTAAACGAAGCTATAGGACCCTTCCATATTAGGTGGAAATACGAGCAATGACCTTTGTTCAAATCGAATGCCGCCCTGTACTGTAAAACGCGATACTGAACAAATGACAGCATTAATAATATAGAAAGTACGTTTAGTGACAACTATCAATTTCTATCGTCGCTTACATAATATATGGGTCATTGATCTTTTTCCGGCCGCAACAGTAACAGATTATAGTCAACACATATCTGAAGTATTTTCTTTATTAGCAATAAAAAGCTATGAATATACGCTTAGTTATCGTCAATTAATCCGATAGAATTTCAAAGCAAAAATATAATGTATTGCAAAAAATACTGTAGTAGTCATAGCAGATTCTTGTGCTAATTAGTGGGGCCTAGAGTTGGTTTAGCATAAATGAGACAATTGCTGTTAAGGAGTTCTCAGGACACCGTAGAACTGATACTTACCTCCAGGTGACTGCAACACGTTTTTTTTTTAATTATGTGCCATTAAAGTTTTAATTAAGGGGAAAGTGCGTACGTCAAGTGACAACTTATTTGTTTCTCTAACTTGTGATTGATGATTTTTTTCAAGTTTGCGATTTGCAACATATTTCACATAACTGAGAAGTAGTCGCAATAATTATAATACGCCCGTAGACATATGTACATGAGAGAGAGAGTGAGAGTGAGACGAGAGTTAACTTAAACTATGCATTGTCGTGTGTTATATTCTCTTTTTTGGCGTTAAATATTCTGGTGTAACGATATATTATTACCCATACGACGCATATGCGTACAAACACTTAACTGGCTCGGCAACTCACTACAGATTTGCATGTACCAGTGAATACCTCTCGCGATACTCTCAACGGTTAAACGTTATAGATCGTAAGATTACAGTGAGTACCTAATAACTATCTCAGAAGTAGAAAAGTAAAACTTCTTTGATTTTCAATAATGTTCGTTGCGACTACTTATATTTACTTGTATGACATACGAGTAAATGTAATAATTTATACATATCTTGCAGTTCAATAACTAAATACCTAAATTACTTCAATCACTTCAAAACAATTGTAATTATTTTTGCTTTTAAATTCTGCATAAACAAAGAATAGGTCCGTAATTTGGTAAATAATTTTGTTATCATGAAAGTAAGAGTAACTTTGTTGTATGACAACATTGTATAAAGTGGATCATTGTGTAACGAGAAGTGATAGAAAGCTAATGTGACTATATTTATTGATATTGTACATTTGTGTTAACAATAAATCCAATAAAACATTAACTTTGTTTTTATTTGCTGTATCAGATATATAAAAATGTATTTATATATATAAATTTTTGTATGTGATAGCTGTGTTTTTTTAGAATTAAAATATGTTTTTTTTTATATACTATAGGGGTCAGACGAACAGACGGCTCACCTGAAGGTAAGTGACAACCGCCGTCCATGGACACCTGCAACTCACACACACACGTTATAACTGAGATACGAAAACAAGTGATACATACACAATAACAAACGCGTCAAATCTTGTACACTGTGTATTACCAATGGTAACGAAGATTTCATTCGGTGTATATAACCTAGTTACGCTTATCAAATTTTCTATCGTTTCGAGTGTTATTGTGAAATTGTGAATATACACTGATTATTTGAAAGTGAATCGAAAAACATTGTAAAGTCACCACCAACGCAAAGTGACATTTGGAATTATTTTAAACCAAATGAATAATAACAAGATAAAGCTGATTATAAAATATACAACAAAACTTACTCACGCAAGGGCCGTACCACCCCGTCTTTGAAAAATCATCTAAAATCAATGCACTAACAGGAGTAGCTTTTAAGGAAGTTCGAGTAATGAAAAGCAGTAACAGAGAAAACAATTTAAATAGCAGACTTAGGGCCCAGGTTTCTGTGGGATCAATAGCGTGAGCGGAATTGCGGGCAGATACTAGTTCTTATAAAATATCCGAAGATCCGCATCTGCGGATGTTAGCCTTCAAATATCCGCCTAAACATGCGCATACGCGGATGTGATTTGCATCCGCATGAATATCCGCATTGATTGTTGCGGATGCGGATGCAGATGCAAATGTTCAAATCTATGCGGAAGCTCAGCAATTTTGGTTGCGGATGCGAATATTCTCAACATCCCTAATGTAGACTGTACGTATGGGTACCTTTTCATACCAGTTAGAGTAAAAATAGTACCATTTTATTTCACGACTTATTGTTTATTTTTAGTGCCCGGGTTCCAGAATGTTCGGCCTAGCACGGCCACTTTTAGATCGATACCCACAACTTTAGACGATGATTCTTGTCCGAGATTAATGTACTTGTAATTTGCTATAAAACATTCCTATCTCCTTCAAGAAAATATCCCCTCTAAACAGTGCCGGATTAAGCCAGCGCGGGGCCTCTAGCAAATTCGGCCAAGGGGCCCTTGGTTTGCTTTAGGTCCTCAAGTTTATGGTATTTAACTCGGACTAGAGAATAAAACCGAAAATGTGTGTGCGTGACAACCCGGAGCGGCTAAATAGGAACATACGTGTGCGTGTAATGATACCAGTTTTTGAAAGTAACTCCCTATATTTTTTTATTAATTTTACAAATCAAATTAGTTGTTTTTTTTTTAACTTTTGGTAATAAAATAGTTCAAACGTATTATTTTAAATATTTATTAGGTACAGTCAAAGTAAGTCCGTAAGCTTTATTACGACACTGCTATTGATCCACGTTTTTGAAAATATCTTCCAAAACTTGCTTAATGGTGATAAAACCGCATAAAAGTGCCTTCGTAGCATAATCTTGGGCTTATCACCTAGTGTCCGATAACCTCTTTAAAATCGGAATTTTTGAAGTAGAATTTTTAAATGCGTTCGTGTGACGCCCCCATCAATAGGTAGAAGCGGAAAAAATGCACAATGTCAACGAAATTGAAGAAAAGTAGTGTTTTTATACAGCAGTCTGCACCGCACTTAGCAACCAAATTTAATGAATATGCAAGACAGAAAATATATTCAGCGTAATTATTTACTTAGTTCATTCGGTCTTTTAAGCCGGTGTATTTCCCACTCATGTTTCTTGCATATAGAAGACGCTACCATGGGATACTTACAGCAGAAAGACAGGTGCTTGACTCAAGATGGATTCCAGATATTGAATAAAAAATAAAAGTTAAGTTTTATTTTTGAGTAAAACTATTATGTTCGTTATTTGTGTTGGGTAAATTGGACCGTTTCTGCATTGCCACACCTTATTTTTATCACTTAGTTAAGAAAACATATAACTGACTTAATTTGTTTCCATGTAGACGAATCTACATCTAAAGGAAAAGTTTGAGAACGGAGTTCAGTTTCATTATTAATAGAGGAGCTGTGTACTTTAGCTACAGGTAATCTTTTAGCTAAAGTACACGTTCTACTACTACTTAGAGATTGATCGTCAGTTTCTTCACCACGATGAAAGAATTTAAGGATGATTATTTCTTTTAAGATACAAATACAACGCTTTTACAGATATACGAAATTACAGAACTCGACTTATATCTTTAAAAATCTTACCAGTAGTTAGCGGCAAATTATTGGCATCTGGTAGCTGATCTTTGTATTTCTGAAACTGATCACTGTTCGGCTAGGAATACTGACAACACTGTTCCACGTATATTCCTTATGTTATCAATTTTGTGTTCACTCTACTACTTTATACACAAACAGCTGTTTCAATATGCATTCCTGCGCCATACTAGCAAAACTAAATGTGGGTAGTATTTACAAATAATAAAAATTAATACAAAAAAAAACTTTTTCAGAGACCAAATATAAAAGGAAAGCAAGTTGTTAAACATGAACCATCATTTATTGACTTTGTACACTTTTCACAATCCACAATCAATAAATCTCATAGTGTGAAAACACCAATTATCCATATTACTTATTAAACGTCTTAGTCATTTATATAGGTTGTTGTTGTCATGTTACGCTGATGCTATTACACCATTGATAGGCGTTGTGTAATAAAATTCCTTAAAAGAGTTTTCTCTTTTATATAATTCCTTAAAAGAGTTATCTCTTTTAAGGAATTTAAAAAAAAAAACAATTTTACAGCAAATTACAAGTACATTAATCTCAGACACGAATCATCCTCTAAAGTTGGGGATATCAGCTGATCTAAACGTGGCCGTGCTGGGCCGAACATTCTGGAATCCGGCCACTAAAAATGCACAATAAGTCGTAAAATAAAATGGTACTATTTTTTTCTCTTTCTGGTACGAAAAGGTATACATACGTATAGTCTACATACATAACCATGACCTCTTTTGGCACCGCGGCCGAGCCTCAACGAACGCCAGGTTAACCACTCAGTAACTTTCCTCCTTTTGGCGAAAGTCGACATTTTCACAGTTCTAGAGATTTGTCACCTTCCTTTATAGCTTGTAGGTGTCGGTAGGTTATGTATTGGATATGATCCCAAACTTGAGATTTTGAATAAAAATGACGCAATAACTAGGTTACTTCTTGACCAAACCCAGGACGTAAAATTGTAAAGAAAAATATATTAATTTACAAAATTTTATTTATGCCATTTTGAGCCTTATTTTACAATTTACAAGTCATATCGCCACCAGAATTGCGACTCATTAATCAAATATACAAAATAAAAATAATTGCATTACGTTTTAACGCTTTCGTAGCCGCCAAGTTATTTAAAAAGAATCTAGGTAAACGTTAAGGATGTGAAGCAAAGAAATCGTAAATTACATATTGTCTGATGACAACAATAATAGCAATTAATCTCAAATGTCACCACGAACAAACGACACTTAGCACAGTGTTCAATCCATCTTAAAATTTAAGGATAACCTACATAGACATATCAAGAAGGAGAAAGTAAAAATATGCACAAATAATTTATTTAATACACAACAAAATTGACATTTCAACTACTTCTGGCGTAACACTCACGAGCTTGATGTGACGTCACTCCATATAACTAACACAATCTGTTTACTTTCCTGATCTAACGAATAAATCGCCATTTGTTAAAACTCACCTACTGACTAACGGAGTGACGTCACTATGCACTGATTATTGATTGTTGTTGATAAATACATTTAAATTTGAGTAAAATCTTTATATAATGCTCTTTTAATAGCTATCACTTTGATTATAACGAGATCCAGATGCTTGCGAACTGAACTAAAATTACAATTAAACAAATGATTATCAAATGAAATCAAGGACGTTGCGTCGGACGTGAATTCAAGTTCTCTAAAAGCGCATTCTATAACGTCCTTTCATTCCATAACGCAAAATTACTTATTTGTTAAATTAGTTTTGTAGTAAAAACAAACAGAATATTTAGTATCGTAGTATATACATATTTTAATGTGGCGGTGTCGGAAACCGCTGCTAAACAATATTAAATCTGTTGTGTCACAGCATATAGCATATCTTATTAAAACGTAGAAAAAAACTAATGGTAAACACATTTAAACCTCTCCTCATTTTCTATTACGTATTCCACTTGCATATGTATATATAAAATATTTTCTTTATTTTTGATTAAAAAAAAAACCTTTATTTCGGGGAAACCTCTAAGCGCTGGTTTTAAAATTGTAACGCCCATAAACACTACTATTCGTAATAGACTCGCAGTGGCAAACTAATGGTGGTTTAACGAAGGGTCTCGGCGTATCTGGATCTCTTTAAAATCTAAGAACTAAGATATCATAATAGCACAAGTTCCCTATTGAAGTCATTTATAAATTTACAAAAATATTCTTAGATAGGTACATAAAGTATATTTTTGATGCATTGGCATTATTGAGGTTGTTTCCACACGATATTTTGTATTTTAAATGTACTTACATATACATTTAAAATACATACTTGTATTTAAAATCATTTACAATTTTAGAAATTCAATATTTTGTTATTTTATAATTTGTGTTAATATTTCTTTAGTTAGGATAAAGGTTTATAGGCTATCCTATAAAAATATATCCCATTCGAGGTAACTACTGGTCAATATGTATTATTTAATGTATGTCATGGTATTCTGGCTTTCATGCATAGCTTAGGAGAATTATAAAACAACGAATATTAAAAATCACATATTTTGAAAAAAGGGCAAATTTGGGCGTTTCAGATGCCCTTCGGATATAAGCATGCGTAAATGAATGTAAATAGATTGATTTTAGCAATGACAAATAATGTTGATATAAAAAAAAACATTATTTTACTAAAAAGAACCCACCACGATGGTGGATGGTGATACAACAAGAAAATAAAGAATATATCTCATGATTTTATGTTCTCAGATATAAAGGCTGCTCCAACTGTTAGGTGTTCACGAAAACTTTTTAGATAAATTTTGATCCTTAACACGTAAGATCTTGAGTCAAGTGAACCATCAGCAAATAATCATTAACATAGGATGTGCTATTGTTGATTTCATTCTTGTGATAGTGTAAAAATTATTTATTAAACTATAATAACACAAAACACTTTTCTAAAATGTAGATTTGATTTAAAATAATTTACAAACACCTTCACCCTGTCCATAAAGAAAATTTATATTATTACAAATAAATAATTTATTTTAAAGTTTAAAATGTGAAAGAGGTTCCAGAAATTGGAAAACTATTATAAAACCTAGTGAAATTAAGCTAGAGTTATATGGTTGTGTCCACTCCATGGGATCTATTGAGTCAATGCATGTATAGAAATATTTAAATCTACCCAATATCCCGAACTTTGAGAAACAAATCTTCTGAAGAATCTAATTTTAATATGATTTGTTCCGAGGCTATTACAACTATCACTGCATTGCAACAATAATTTGTTATAGTACGGTAACGGTTATTATATATTGGCATGCTCAATAACAGGGCAACAGTGTCGCAGGTGGACAAGTGCACTAATGTAAATAAAATCGTATTACAAAAATCTGCTACAAGTTCAAGTTATGGTGTCAACATGGTCAGTTGTAGAATATATGAACGATAAATATTTATTGTATGATTTTTCAATTACTTGAAGGAGTCTTGACTCTAGTGCCGTAGACAGCATGATGTCAGCAGATTTCTACGCACCACCGGGTGCTTGTCGCAGAATTCAAAGTAAATATACTTTTAGTTTTACTAGTGACGTTACTAAAGTAACTTTTCCAAGTTACCATCATTATAAAAAAAAACTTACACCAATAAAAGATCACATGTCACGAACTTTCGAAACGCAAATTAGTATTTATTGTCACACTTATCCACAAAATAAGAGAAGACACAACCAACAAATACATATATTATATACTATGTAAAATAATTTATTTGCTAGACTTCTCCAAAATTTGTGTGTTTTGTTTCTTTAGCGTGTTTTTGAGCCTCCACTTGTCCTGTTAAAAGCTTGTTACACACCATACATTTGAGCGTAAACTTGTTTAAGTCCGTAAATTGTCGGGAAGATTTCGCTTCATGAGCAAGTTGCTCCGCTTCTCTGTATATTTCCATGTCCTCGGCTGCGAATATTGTTTGAATACCACCCTGTAGAAACGGAATATTATAATCAATTATTTACTTTATTCGACTCTTTACATCGAATTGTAACTTAATCTATTTTTATCACATAGTTTTACACATAGTTTAGTCGCACTACAATCATTTCTATTTACGTAAGTATCAAAAATACAAAAGATTGATACCCTAATGTAAGATAAGTTGTTTGGTAATTATTTCACAGAGCATTGATAATATAGTAAATAATTTTATATTTGTCAAAGCACCTTCTTTAGTATTCCTTTGTATTTTAAAAACATACTAATATGTTCATTTATAATGTAGGGTTTGATAAAGAAAAACAGTAAAGTAAGTATTATTTTTTTTCAGTTATTAAGTATTATTTTTCAGCTGTGTCCTTCTTAATGAAGTAGGCAAAGGGCCACACCATCACTTCCCGTTGTGTTGTATGAGGTGAGGGATTGAATATACACATAACCTGTTCATTTAGTGCCTGGATGACAGCAAAAGCACTCTAATATGTAAATGGGAGTAGTATTAGTAAATGGGTCTGCCTACCACTTCGGGGATACAGGTATGAGTATAATGTATGTATGTCCTCTTTTTAATTAAAAAGAGCAATAACTATGTTTTCACCATTTCAAATATTATTGTTAGTCTTTATGATATGTATACTCTTTATGACATTAAATGAAAACCTGTCAAGTATAACAATATAATGAAACAAAAACACAGAAATGTGTTACTTACATCAGATTCTTCCAAATACAGTGGATCATAATGCACACCATCAAATAATAAAAATACCCTTTGTCCATAATTCTTGTCTTCTCCAAATCTATTTATAATTGCATTCAATGTATCAACAACAGCCATTTCCAAGCCATAGAACCGGGATAAAATTGCAACCTAGAATATATATATATATATGTCTTATAATGTATCTGGTCTTAAAATATTCAGTATCTAAAACAAAACGGAATTGGAATGTTTGTTAAGAAAATTGTCAAGAAAAATGGCAATTTTCCTGTTTTTTGGAACACAGTGGTACTAAAAGAATTGAAGTGTTTGTGTGTTCTAGATCTTGTTTTATTTAAATAAAATCTGAATCAGATTGATCTTGTAATTTAAAATAATACATAGCAAGAAAATACCCTATCCCATTAATTTTAATTTATATGATATACCTATTATATTCCTGTCTTATTTTGTTTTATAAGGATAAGTTGTACTTAAAAACAAATATTCATCAAGTTTTAAGCCATTCCCTACAGTTTCACCTGCATCTATGGTCAGTGTTCCAGTCCTAAAGGTTGTGGCATGAATTAATGCTCTAAAACAAAAAGAACTAGGTAACTAGTAAAGCCTGAGATTAACCCATTTAAACAAGAAAAGAAAAAAAGCTCCTTAGCTTTTTTATATTAGTTTAGATACTTTAATTATACCTCAATGGCACCACCCCATGAGCTCGGTTGTTGAATCCATACACAGTAATCAGCATTGGGTTTGCCAAGCATTGCTTCATTGTATGTCTCCACATCACTTGCCACCTCCATTGCTATGATCTGTCTCATAAGTGTGTGGACTGAGGTGTCTACACTGCCATTTAATACAAAACCTGGAATATGTATAGAAAGTTCATTTCATATTTAATGAGAGATGATGTTTAACGACCCATATTTTGACAGATGGAATTTGGTTACACTTACATTATAAGGGGCAACGCAATTGCTAAATGTATATATTAATCAATATAGAGGTTATTCAAGTTGAATTTACATATTAAAATTTAATATAAAAACTTTTTTTATAAATGTTGTTCTATTTCCTTTTTAGTACCCCAATAGTGTGTATGCTAAATTCTCAATCAATGTAAGTAATAATTAAGTAGCTAAGATATTAAAGAATTACAAATAAACGATAATTTGCAATTATAAATATTCGTTAGTACAACATTCTAGGCCAGAATAGATCTCTATAAAGATCTACACTACAACGGGATTATATTAAAGATGCATGATGATAGTGAGATTTAATGGGTTTAATCCAAACCTATTACTGGCAATGAAAAACTTCATATGTCATTAACAACTAAGTTATTGATAAATAGCTTTTTTTTTTGGAATTTTAAAGTTAAACATTACTCATTTTCATTACAATATTATTTGACAGTGCTCAGCAGTAACAGTTTTAAATAACAATATTAAATTTAGAATTCTCTAATAAAACAAAGCATTAAATTAATTGTGATATCAATAACTTGATTATGAAACAGTTTGCTTACACAACTACTTGGCTATCAACTCTAGCCAGAGAGTATACAGGCTTATGGTCCTTTATATAATGAAAACAATTTTTGTTCTTAATAAATTGTGTAAAGAACAAACAAAAGAATTTTACATAACACTGTTTATTTTAACTAAAATTGAGCTGGTATTATTTGATTTTTTTATGGTTGTAATAATATTTTATTGTAAGACAACTACACACCCACACAATTCACATATATGAAAATATTAGATAAGACTTACCTATACTAGTAAATAAACAGGAATTATCTGAAGGCACCACTTTTTTCATAAGAATACCAGGCCTGCAGGGCCCTATAGTCTCATGGGACACAATACCATTTTCTAGAGGTTTTTGAATTGGCGTGTCTGGTGGCGTATCGGGACCAGTGGGAGGTAAAGGTTTTTCCTCTACTATAAGAGTCTCACCAGTTTTCAAACCTATTTCACTGATTTTTTTATTTTCATTACTTATGTCTAATGGTTTTGGTGGGTACCCACACAACACACAAACCCGCTCGATACTAACGTCCGATATACTTGACAAAAACATCTTCAATTCGCCCACAGTGCTATCAGAGGTCAAATCCTTTAATATTTGCTGGCCATTTTTGCTTTTCACTTTAAACGCTAAGGATGTCATCTTACTAAAATATTATCTGGTAGAAATCTAATACGTGTTCAGTTCAACTTTGTCGTAATTGGGTCAAAAGACGCTACAAAAGATGAAATAAATAAATTAATAATAGTTGACTTTTTCTTTTTGAAGTGACAAAACAACTCTTGACGTTTTTTGAAATGTTGCCAACACTACTTACTTACAGATTAAACAAGTCACAGAACATATAAAACCGGTAAAAATAAAAACCGGTACTTGATGTTTTACAAAATATTGCCACTAGGTGTGTTCACAGTGAATTGAAATTAACTATTTGAGGAGCTTCTTTTCAAAACTTGACTATTCCACTTTTGATAAGACTGATTTTTTTTGTACCATAAGATATAAGATAGCAGAAAAAAATGATTAAAAGGAATGATTTCGTCAAAAATAAATTATTCCACGTCAAAATAACATTACCCATTTCAAAAACACATTTTTTAAACAAAATATGATTAATCCAGAATTTATTTAACTATTTTAATCTAATTGCAACGAAACATGTTTTATCTCTACATTTTTCAGTCAGAACTAAATACTTGAGATTTATTCTTGTCCATTATCATTGTTAAGTTGACAAATCAGAGCTGAATTATGAGTTTCATGTCAGTTTGTTTTTGGGAGGAATATTTCTTGGCTATATTAATAATATTCCGTCAGACCTGCATCTCCGAAGGCAAAAGCGAATTGAAAGCCTTACTTTGCCGACTATAATTTAGTTTCACTAATGTATTCGGTACAAGCCAACTGCCGTTACCATTTGGGAGTTGAATGGAAAAATTGGGAGTGAGTAGATTGAAAGAAAAATTGAGAATAAAAGGGATATGGATAGGCGTTAGGATATTTATTATATCGATGGATTGAAGTTGAAGAAGTTTAAGTAATAAGTCAAGCAGGTCAGGGTCACATACCGTGTAACTCGAACGGGCCCTCTGTGGCATTATAATATTAGTACTGAACTACTACTATGAACTATATTTTATTTACATTTACACACATTCAGATGTAGAATTACCGTGGGATATCCAAGCTTAGGCACGAATGGCCCGCCTCGACTTGGTCGCCCGGGGGCGGTACAATGTTTGCATTGTATTGCCGAGTGAATCAGGCTACCGGAGGCCCTACTCTCCCTTTCCTCTTTCCCTTCCCTTAATAAACCTCTTTTTTCCCTTCTCTCATCCACCTTTCTCTTTCCCCTCCACTCATCCCTTAGCCTATTTGCCCTCCCTCACCCTCCCCTCATCAGCCTCAAAGGAGGGCAGCGCACGTACGACTCTTTAGTTGCAGGTGTCAATGGGCGGTGTAAGTACTTTAGGTACCATCAGATGAACCGTCTGTTATCTCTGTCCCCTTATGTAATAAACAAAAAAAAAATTAACACAAACTCAAATTTCTTGAATTTTAATAAAAATAACGTTCCTACGTATAAATATCCATAATTAAGTTACAAAATGCTAGCCTATTTTACACTATGGCGTTATCTTTAAATAAGTATCCCATGCTAATATTGGCACAATAATAAATTGTACTACTTAGTATTGTAAACAACTTTGAAGGTATACAAAACCCCTGGGTAAAGGTGTTTTTTTAAATGTAATTTGGAACAATTATTTTGTAGAACTGTATTATTATTAAGTACAACATACTATAAAGAAAAACTTTATAACATTTTATTTTATTATATTTGGTGTACTTTGGTTACGTACAGCTAGTATTGGTTATGGCTTCAAACTTGTAAATCAGTGTAATGTTTATTTATAAGGTACTTATAATATACAGTAAGAATATTCGAATATTGATATGAATTGAACACCTAAATAATAGCTAATTCTTTATATCCTAAATTAACTCTTAAATTTACATATTGTCTCCAATTCTATTTCTAGTCACTTATAATAAATATATATATATATATAAATGCATGTAAATGGCAAAAAAAAAATGATTCTATGTGCGTTTTTTTATGTATTAAATTATTGTACTGTAAAAATATGAAAATAATATGAGATTTCAACTTACACTGATTATAAAAATATAGCACCCCTAGATTAAACCTGTGTTCGTAAGAAATCGCGTCTTGACAAGCTTTTAGCGATTTTGAACTTTTTTTATTTAAAAAAGTCCGTTTTTATTTTATAAAAAGCCTAACCTAGACGTGCTGTTTTATAATCGCCAAAAAGAATGTAGGTATAAATATGTCTTTGGCAAAACTATTTTAATAAGCTTGTACAAGTAAGTATATTATGTAATGATTATGCGTAATTAACATTTCCCATAACGTTATGATGGTAACCTTTATTTTAAGTAATATACCTAAATTAGACTAGGAATATCAATTTATTTACATTTTCGTTCAGTCGTAAAAAATAATGATAACTGCAGTTTTGGAGCAAATTTTAAGAACAATTAACCGCTTCTTAACAATCAAACTATCATCACATTATGGCTACTATAGCGTATTTCATGGTTGATTTATCTTGATATCTACTATTTTTATTTGGTTTCGGTACTGACAGATATAGCGTTGCTAGGATAAAAATGAAAACCGTATATTACGAAATCCTTTTAACTTTACAATTACATGCGGCTGTTCCGGTGCGGTCTGCGATGTCTCGGGTGTCGGGGTAGTGGCCAGCGTCACGTGGGACGTCGGACAAACCTCGGTAAAGGTGCGCGGAGCCCGCGCCTGCCTACCACGAGTGGTGGCATTCTTTCATCCTCTTCTTCGTCATACTCGGCACCTTCCGCACTATCTTCTTCACTCCAGATTGGTTTAACCATCTGGTATGATGCTGAAAATCCTTTGAAGACTAGGGAGTCGTCAGTTCGGAATCGTATAAGTAATGCTTCAGCTGTTGATACTATTTCTGGTGGCATCTGCGAAGTTAAAAAATATATAGGTGAACTATTTATACAATTCGGTATTTCCTTAAACTTGGGGGTGGGGTGTAGATCACTATACTTTTTTTTTTTTTTTTCAAATTTGGTAACCCCGTTTTATTGTTGCGTATTTCACATACAACAGAAATATAGAACATCACAGTAAGATCCTAACTCGCGATAGAAGAGTTCTCGTGCCGTTTAGAATATATAAAATTTGCCAATATGGTACTTAGTTTGGGATCAGACGGCCGTGTGTGAGATGTGTGGAGTATTTATTTATTTATTTATATACTTAAAATAAACGTATATCATAAATACATGTTTTAATTACAATAAGAGATATACCTTAGTCCCACAAAATGTTCCGTAATTCCCTCCACTGCCATCGAGTCCTCCAAAGACCTGCACGAAGTCATATCGGCAGTTAGATTCAGGTTCCAACTCAAACGTCAGGAAAGTGAGTTTGACGAAGTGATTCCTCGGAGCTTCGATGTTCCAGTCGCAGTTGGCGCGAGACTCGTATGCGTTGTCTCCGTATCGGGCGTGCGAATACAGGTGCTGGACCGCATCTGTTGCTGCAAGGTAACCGCCGCAGGCTAAAACAAGGAAGCTATTTAAAATAAAGGGTTTTGGTAACATGTTGTTTTATTGTTCTTTTATTACGGTAAGCCTATCAGTACTTTACTAACTTTAAGAACACACAGTTTGCTTATGACAAATTTATAATTACCGCACACAAATCCTTTACCTTAACATGGCAAATGTAGGATGCAGGAAAATTTCGATACCTTATGCAAATAAGAACACGCCAAGCTCAAAAAACAACCTGGAGTCGCTAACGAACATAACTGCATGCACCAAGAAAACATGAGCATAAATATGTACTTTTACATTGAGCATGTAAAAGAACATATTTACCTTGGTCTAAAAATTGATCACAAATTTTATTGGGGTCCACATTTCGACTACGTACGTGATACTCTTAGAGTCATTTGCTCAAAATTGTACACACTTAAACATAAAGTTCCCTTTAATGGAGTCTATTATAAACTGTGGTTTTAGCAGTTATATAAGAACATTTAAAACATAGATAAATAACATCTATAATTTACACATAAGGTTATTGAAAACAATTATTTCTATAAAATTAAATACGAAAATAAAGACCACTATCACAACTTGTTTAAATATTGTGAATTAATGAGTGGACTAAGCAATTATAACTCAGTATGCTAATTACATAAGTAATCTAAATAAGACAACACGATCTCTTACTTAATATTAAGTAGGTATCTATAATCTAGCAACATTTTCTAAATAATGAGTAATTAGCAACTCCTTAACTGTAAAATTATATATTAGATTAAGAGTTAAGTTTATGTTGCAAAAAAAAAGTTTTTCCTTGAAATGAACAATTTATTTTACACATGCTGCCTGTACCTTCTATTGTGCTGTGTATTTGGACGAAGTTCTCTAGTTCAATTGCGACACAAATCTAGTATTATGTCAGACGCCAAAAGTAAATCCAATAAGAAATTAACTAACTATAGAAGCTATATAAACGCTAATTTTATACGGCTAGAAAGATGGTCCAAAGAAATATAAATTTAGAACAACCTCTTTATAATAACTTCCATGGAATGATAAGGCACAATTTGTTGAGGCTGTTGGAAGCGTGATCGCGTTTTTACTGCATTAATTTGTATTGAGAGTGGCTATGTACATACATATATACTAAATTACAAAGGCACATGGCCTGTTTGGGAGACAGAACCTTTTGTATACTTATAAAATCACTATTTTGTAATTATCTTGTTGGTTTTTTTTTAAATTGTAATCAGTTTTAAAAGGTATTCACTTACCAGTGGAATGGTTAGCTAGGAACCCGTTCCTCTGCACGGAGCCGTCAGATTTGAATACAACGTACATTTGGTTCTGCGATGCGACTATGGGATGCGGGAGTCTATTGCCACAGAAGAGTCCTAAAGTCTTCTCGTCGGCTGACGCTCCATCGTATATTGTGACGTAATCGTATGCGCATTCCTACAAGGCAAGTATAAATAAAAATACTTCAATTCTTAATACAATACTTTGTCTAGTAGGTGGAATAAAATAAAATATTTACTTGTAGAGACATAAAATATGTTTTTTGTGCTTTACCTATACTATAATTTATTATAAAGTTAGTTTAATCATATTTCAATGTCTCACTTTAATAGTTATGTCATCATTCCACTTGATGCCTACTAAACATTTTAGCATATCCATGATTTTTGAAATAGTAAGATACTTACAGGATGTGGTTCCAATTCAAATCTCTGGAAGATAAGTTTAATGCGATGTCCTGGGGTCGTAGAAAATTGCCAAACGCAGTCCTTCCTTGGAGGGTAGGCTGCTGGGTAGTTTGGACTGGGAAGGAGACTCATTTTAATTTATCTAGAATCATTTGTAATGTTATCGTCTATACGTAATGGTAACTGCTAAAATAACTACCAAAACGAGGCTACTTCTACGCGAAAAGTTTAAGTAAACTTTTTTGGCAATTAGTGCTAGGTAGGTTTAAGAATATCTCTGACTATAGTTTAAGTTAAGTTTAAATACACGGGTGGTGCAATAGTTGAAGTGGTCCAAACGCTCCTAAGGCGCATCGAGTATTTCGCTACCTATACCTACGGAGCAAAAATTTGTGTTATCTACAATTTTAAGACTCGAGTTTGTAATGTTTGACTTCACTGTTGGAATGTATGTATGTAAAATACCTAGCGAGACAGGAAACATTCCCTGTGAGTGATTAATCTTTAAAAAATACTTTTATAAATTGTCATATTATTTTATTTCTGTATTCTATGGTATAGATACTCACCTCTTTATAGTCCCGAAGGGTAAAGTGACGTCATGCTTACAGCCCCCCTCCTTGCAGTCGTGGTTGTTAGGGTGGAGCATGAATCCGCTGTAGCAAGCACATTCGTAGCCACCGAGCGTGTTGCGACACTCATGTTGGCAGCCGCCGTTGTTCTCGGCACATTCGTCTACGTCAATGTAATAGGCCGCCGCGAACCCAGACCGGTGGACTGAACCGTCCGAAGTGAACTGCAATCCGTAGACATAAGTAGCTACTAAAGGTGCACTAAATCATTACCATCATCGTTATTACACTGTTGGACATAGAGACAAGGGATACCCATAACGACTTCCTAAAAAAACCGGTTTAATATTCGTCACGTTTTTAATATTTAAGATAATCATAGGTGTTTGCAGTGGTAGAGCCATGCGCGCTTAGGCACGAACTGACCGGCTCGACAGGTGCCATACCACAGCCTCACAGAAAACCGGTTGTGAAGCAACGCTTACATTGGATTTCCGATATTTGTGAGGTTTCCGGAGGCCCAATTCCCGGTCATATCTTTTTCTTCATCCCTCTTCCGCATCCCTCATCACCCAAAAAAGCTTGCACGACACACACAACACTCTTACTTACGACACTTACGACTCTTGAGTTATAGGTGTCCATGGACGGCGCTTATCACCTACCATCAGATGACCCGTCTGCTCGTTTGTCCCTCTATACCATAAAAAAATATTATATAGCGTTATCTAGATCGTAGCCAAAAACCAAACTCGTTACCACCAAACTCGCAATTGATTCCTCTACCGCCGGGCCACGTAGGTAATTAGGTATATCCACTGTTAATTTTTATAAAAATATATTTTAATAATAATAGCTTCATTATTAACAATAATTTAGTTTTTAATTATATACCTAGTAAAATATTATTTTAAGAGGTCTTTTCAAACGGAGGTAATCAATCGTTATTTTATTACCTAGATCTAATCATATAAAAATATGGCGCATTTTACGTCCGTATACGGGGTGAGTTAAACTGAAATAGTTTCAGGTGCAGCGTTTTTTTACAAACCAAAATATGACAAAGTAGGTTTAAGTATACGTGTTTGTAGTTCTCTGTATGACTTATTCCCTCCCCTGTACTACTAAACCGTGTTATTACAGATTAATGATAAAGAAAATTTGGATATATATCGTATTCTATCGTCAAAGTGTCGAAGATAATACAAAGAGCCATTGTCTGATTGTATACCCAAACCCGAATGCACCCATGCTTGCTCACTATGCCAACTTTGCTTGCTCTGCAAGCATAGTTTGTACTATGATATTAATTTTATAAAATAACCTTACAAAGTCTTACATTGTTATTTAAAATCAAGTGCAAATGTAAATACCTGAACTCTCAAAACGGATCCGTCTGAAGTAACAGGAGGTGGAAGAGCAGAGCCGCAGTATACTCCATGTCTTCTTAGTACATCAGCTCCTAATTTAGAATGCACTGTAACGCTGTCGTACTCACATTCCTGTTGAAAATTATGTTATCTTACAAAACAAAGAAATGTTTGAATGGTTAAGTAGTGAAGGTGTTTTAAACTAGTATTCATACCTGTTGATACATGTTATTTCCTTCTAAATCAAAGTGGGTGAAGTTGAGCGTAATCCTGTGTTGTGGTGGAGCGACTATTTCCCACAAGCAGTTCTTCGAAGGCGGGTAGAGATCAGGGAACGATGGTGAAGTGATTGTTCCGTTCGGTGCATACAAGGAGCCTCCACAGGCATCTTAAAATATATATTGTGCTAAATGAGATTTCTTTAACTATGCCTACTTAACATGATTATAGGTTTATATATTCTTATATCGTGATAGGTACAGTATGTGTATTGTTATAAAATATATAATAAATGAAATTGGTTCGGATTTATGGTTTCTAGAAATTTTTCATATTTATTTATATTTAGGTACTTACTGGTATTAGGTACGCAGCTTTTAACTTACCAATAAGAATGGTGTTACATGGTCTCGGCCGTTCTTCTGAATAAAATTGAACAAGTAATCTAATGTGCCCTATATCCTATAAAATAAAGTTGAATTTGCTTACCTAACCTATATTGAATGACTCACTTTCACATTTCTTTCCATCGGAGTGCAGTTCGTATCCAATGTCGCAGGCACACTCGTACCCTCCTAGGGTATTGACACAAGAGTGGCTGCAGCCATGCTCTATGGACGCGCATTCGTCGAACTCCTTCATGAATGTCGCTGAGAAGCCAGCTTTTTGTACTGTGCTGTCAGACTCGAAGATCACGAGGAGTTTGTTTGATGTAGATCTAGAACAATAAGGCTAGACAATATGAAGTAGCAACTTACTGCAATTAAGCTATTTTTCGATACATCACGTCTAACAGTGGCACATATGCTAAATATTCTAGAATATTTACGATATGTAACATTATCATTACCATACGGAACCGGTGTAACCATAAAAAATACGTATTGATTTGATGTGGTTTTAGCTCGAGTAGAATAGGGCCACCGCATTTGTTAAAGGTGTCGTAAAAAGCGCCTTAGGGATGGGACTCTTATCTATCAGAAAGTAAATATACAGTACCGGTGAACGGTAATGGACTTGGACCCTATAACTCAGTGGCACTAAATTATTTTTGGCAAAATGTTTTCGTCTGATAGGCCTCTGCCTACCCCTTCGGGGATAAAAGCTTGAAGGTATGCAGGGATGTATGATTTTACATCTTCTTCTGTATATTAAAAGCAATTAGGAATATAATAAATCTTAAGCCTTTGCAGTCATAATTAGCCAACAGCTTCCTTTGCCAACTCCATACTTGATATTTGTAATTGTTGTAAAAAAATAGATGTTACGTCACTAACCTGATATCAGGAGGTATCTTATGTCCACAGAACATGCCAATGAGGGGACTGTCCATAGAATCACCGTCTCTTACTTTCACCTTATCGTAGGAGCAGGTGTCATGGTTCTCTACTTCGAACGAGTGAAACCTTAAGGCTACTTGGTAATCCTGGAAGTAAATACATATATTTGAAAATTATATCGTCATTGACATGTAGTCATGAGCATTTAAAGATTAAGTACTCAATTATTGTTATAAATATCTAGTTCATAATTCTACTTGAGTTTTATTTATGTTTCTAACGTTTCTATAACGTATTGTGATGTCATCAGAGGACGTACAGAGTTACGACTTAACTATAAGACATTGGCTAGCATGTTTTTAATAATAATTTTTAAAGTAATGAAGTTATTAGGTAAGAATATTTTACTAGCCGGTTGGTTTAATGGTTAGTGATCCTTACTACTATGCTGAAGGACGTGGGTTCGATTCTCAAATAGGACAAAAAATTGAGTGGTAAACAAATTGTTGTCCTGAGTATGGGTGTTCTTTGTGTCCGTTGTTTCTAAGTTTATTAAGTCCCCCGCTATATAGGAATAATTCCTAATGGGAGTTGTCCTTTTTATAGAAAAAGAAAAACTAAATTTAATTCAAAAGTATAATCTCTGTAAGATTTCAATCTTGATTGATTTCAAACTTTTTCTGCTGAATATAATTTCAAGTTCCTCGTAGCACAGTGCCATGCAATCATACTATAGAAGATGGCATGTGAAAATAAAAAGTATTTGTTGTTTTATGCACGGTTTATTAGAAACATATTGTTTTTAATTATAATCTAAGTTTGCGATAGCATCTTCTTAACGAAGAAAAGTTAATTTAGCAGAAGAATGAAGATGTCTTGAACTACTGTTACTGAAGTGTTCTCTATCAATTCGAAGTTTTTATTAATTTTCTATCTATCTATTAGATATAATTTTCTATATCTAAGGTATTTTGTGACCTTGGCAGTCCCTTTTTTTGCTTAAACTTGACACCTCACTTACCTGTGGTACAGACAGCCTCCAAACGCAAAGCTTATTGGGTTGGTAGTCGTCAGGATAATTCGGTGATTCTAAATGTCCGGTGTTGTCAACTTCTATGTCACCACCGCATACAGCTAATGAGAACAATCACTTTGAAAAAAGCATACAAAAATGGCTATAATCGCTTGAATTAACTGTCAAAATGTATTTGTAATAAAATAAGTATAATTTCTCAACCCATTTAGTATCGATAAGAGAGATCCACCTCTACTAGAAGCATCATCAACAAACTGTTCATAAAATTAGGGATGAGGGTGCGATCCCAGCTAAGTAAGTAGATATCAGGGTGCGATTCCAACTAATTATATGCATCAATTGCAGCACTTCCAAAAAAAAAAAAAAATTTACACAATACAGATACAGATGCTTAATGATTAGCTGGATTAGGCGTTGAGTTACATGTCCCTGAATACTACAGAGGGTGTCTCATAAGTAATGTCGGGTTTCATAACTAAAAATTTACTACGCCTCATTTTATACATGTCGCAACTTGTTAAGATATTCCCTAGTCCTGTGGAGAGTGCAAATGATTCACTTTAATTTAATCGTACTGTCTTTGTTTATTGACGTCGTAGGTCGTTTTGATACTAAAAAGTATGGAGTGTGATAAATATGAAATTCGTGTACTGTTAAGACATTATTGGAAACAAAAGTTCAAAGCAGCCGCGGCAGCAAGGAAAATATGTAAAATTGAAGGGGAAGACATGGTTAATGAGCGAACGGCACAACGTTTGTTTAATCGTTTTAACAGTGGAGATTTGACACTTGACGATCGATCGCGTTCTGGTCGTCCACCTGTGTCCCGGCTACAAAGGAAGCAGTAGAAAACCAACCCAGTACCAGCACTCGTCGATTATCGGACTCGTTGGGACCTTCTAAAGACACTATACATCGCCACTTAAAATCATTAGGTAAGACTTATAAAAGTTGTCGTATAGTGCCCCATGAATTAGACGAGATTCAGACGAAACGTCGAGTAGAAGTGTGTAAACAGCTCCTTGCTCTGCCGAAAGGTGATCGTTTTATTAAACGCATTGTTACTTGCGACGAAAAATGGATTTATCTAAACAACCCAGACATGTCAAAACAGTGGTTAGACTTAAGACAATTACCTGAACCTGTCGTGAATAGAGGTCGTTTTGAGTCGAAAGTCTTGTTATGTGTCTGGTGGAATTATGAAGGTTTAGTGTACTTTGAGATAGTTCCAGATGGTCGAACTATTAATGCTGTGTTATATTGTGGACAGCTGACCCGAATGTATGAGGTTTTATCACAAAAATATCCAGGCTTAGTCAATCGAAAACGAGTGCTCTTACAACAGGATAATGCTAGACCGCATGCGGCGAAAGTTACACGGGATAAGATTAAAGAACTTGATGGAATTGAACTCCTACCACATCCAGCATTTAGTCCAGACCTTGCACCATCTGATTACTATTTATTCAGATCCATGGCGAAGTTCCTGCGTGGAAAAAAATTCGAGTCAAGAGAAGATGTTGAAAATGCAGTGCGGCAATTCTTTGCATCTAAGCCCAAGGAATGGTTTTACCAAGGACTCAAAGAGCTGGCTGAACGTTGGGTTAGGAATGTAGAATACGATGGGCTATACTTTGAATACTAAGGTTTTCTTTTTGTATGATTAATTATTAATCAAAATGAATATTATAAACCGACATTATTTATGAGACACCCTCTGTATATATAGGGTTATTATTATTATAAATCCTATAAGCAATATAAAAAACTACAAAGCTTTATTAGTAGGAGTTATGTTATCCGCCTTTCGATTCCATCAGCATAGCCTTTTGTTGATATTATTATATATTTATATTATATGTACCTTGTATTGTTATTTTTGTACTATGAACTTGTAATGTCACCTGTTTACAGAAAAGCCGGTGTTTACCTTCATAGAACGCTCTGAAACCTCTATGCGGTTTAGGCCTTGGGCCCGGTTGGTATACAACTGTCAACCTAGAACCAGTGGATCGCATCATGGGACCTTTTCCTGAGCCGCATATTCTGCCGAGAACTGGAGCATCTGGCATGTAACCGTCTCTGACTTCAACCCATTCTGCACGGCATTCTTCCGATTTGTGGATGTCGATTTCTGAAATAATTTAAAAAAGACTTTCAGATTTAAGAAATGATTATATCATTACTTAAATCTGAAAGTTCTTTCTTATTTTACATTCCCAACGGGCAGTGTAGTTATTTGTTATTTTTTCATTCACTTCATTCTGCTATTATAAGTAATATTAAACAAAATAACATTAAACAAGTGTTGATTGGAACTCAACAACCTTGAAATATTATTATTTTAAGGCTCATTTATTCGTAAAATGAGGCTTCAATAATTATTAAAACCTATATTCGGAGAATAACAATGTCCAATTATTGTAGGTTTATAACTTGGGTGGGCCCGATGGTCTGGCTTGATTGCTGAAATGACTGCTGCAATAGTTGTTCAGCCTTATTGTAATAGTAGTAGTGAATATTTGTAAAGCCTCCCGCGCCAGAGGAGGGAATTGTCTAATGCGGGAGTTTTCTGTTATAAAAAGAACTCAGTTTTAAACCGATACCTTTATTAGTTTTGTAACTACTTCTTTACAGAAAGAACTATTAGAATAAGGAAAGTTATCATATTGATGCACATAAATATTTTATTATGCATGCATATAGATGTTATTGCGGCGAAATAGCAATTATTTTTTGTTGCAAGTCCCATGTCCAGATCATGTTGGTAATTAGTGTACACTTATATTATTTATTAAAATATATGCTTCTTGTTTCTTGACTGAGTTTTATTTTTTTAACTATACATTCATTCTAACATCTATATCCCCGAAGAGATAGGTGGAAATGTATCCAACACCCACATTTTGACAACCATGGGAGACACCTATGGCCGTCAACCAGTCACCGTATATACATTGTTTAATAGAAAACAGTCTAATCTCCAAATTACCTTCCCACACCCATATCAAGAACCACAACACATATCTTATTTTTAAATAAAATTAAACTTTTGCGGGTGTGTGAAAATGACTGAAGGAATATGATGTGTCTAGATTAGAATTAGATTAGAATATTCTTTATTGTATATTATAGGAATTACAATAATATCTACCTAAATCTTTTTTAGACTTGGTGTTTAATGGATTCATAAATTATATATTATTTTTCATCTGAAGTTTTTAACCTGTATATCGCAACTAGACAACACTTTCACCAAAACCAAATTCTGAATATTCTCATTATTAAAACAATATCGCCAAATTCGATTCACTGATTCAATTAAAACGGTTTTCAGATTCAATTCGTTTCCATGTATATTCACAAACCAGTAAATTAATAGCAAAGCAATCGTAAACTAAGCTTGTAGTGTCCAGATAAAATTTACGAGCAACTACCTTTATACAACCATTAGATATAGACCTTTAAATCTCCCTTAATTAAGAATGCTGTAAAGGAATTTCGAGAGCATTTCAAGGCTCGAAAGACCTTGCTACATTGGAAAGTTTGCACTGAACAGGATTCCGAAACTAACCACTAAACGATGCGAACTGAAGTGAAAACTTATTGCTTTCCATGGATTTATTCTGAATTTCGTGCTTCGTATCCGATGTATTTATTAGGACTTCGACAATACTTGTGAGAGTTCAGAACATGGATTAATATAATTTTTTATTCGTTAGTTATTGAAGTAAGTCTCTTAAATTTGATATGATTCAATTGATAATTCACAAGCATATTTTGTGCAAAATAAGAAAAGTTTAACAGAAAAAATATATAACAATTTCAGTTTCCTACGGGCATAATCTACTGAAAACCGAAATAGTTATTGGTTTCTTCTCTTTCACGGATTATAAAGTTAAATGTTTTCTTTACTGCCACCTCTTTTCATAGCTTCAGTTTAGTTAACTTTTATATCGACTTTCTGTTAATAAATGTGTGAACTGAAATCTAATCCGGGTAATAATAATTTAGTTGAGAGAGTATCTACTGGTCGACCCACTTCACGCTTTTCCTCCCGTTATTCTTTTTTATGCTTACGATAGTTAAATATAGTTTATGAGGTGTATTTACTGTTTTAATATTACTAAAATTCGTACTTAACAACAATAATTACTCCTGTTGGTGTATAAAAACTCATAAAACAACTTTTAATCAATAATATTATTCTCTCAATAAAGTGGACAACATACTTTTATATTAGTTAATATATAAAAGTATGTTACCAAGCTTTCCGAATATATTCTGTGAGGGCAGTGCGCCGTTTCGTTTGACCCGTCGACTGATGAAGCGCGCAATCAATCAACCAGCCAGCTCATCAGTTAATTGCTAGTCAAATAGTTTAAGCGGAACTGTGACTATAACTACATGTGTATGTATATAGGTTGCACAATTGCAAAATTCGAAGATAAGACTGGGTATTAGTTTAGTTCACTTCAAGGTACCATGAATACACATTAGATTCATAGAAATTTTCTCATCGCATCATCATCTCATATCACGTATATCAAATATACATGACTTGATTTGATTATATTTGATTTTAATATTTTAATAGCCTTTCATTTTCATTTTTGTATTGAACATTGTAACACTAATTGTACATCTTTCAATATTTAAAGTTGGACCTGGAACCAAGTCAATTACGATATACATCTATATAAAAACATGGAGTATATATATATTACTTATAAGTCCTGTATTCACATATGACATGATAAACTTAAATGTTTTTATTTTATGGGATTCGTTTGACCCTCGTTGGAATCGGTAATCTATGAAGTATACATAAAATGTAGACGTAACTCATCTCATACTTCCATTCCATCCCTTTACTATAAATCTCAAAGTCTGGTGGCTGTTTTTTCTGTGTTTGTCACTTGGTTCAGTCTAATGGCTTTGTTTTTGTCTACCGTCTGGGTTCTGCTGAAAATTAATATGTCTGGAGACGGATATGAGAGGCTAAATGGCATATCTGTTGCTTTTTGTACATTAGTACTCACCGTGATTTTCGAAAGGTTCATTGTCTCAGACAATAGACTGGACTGTTTGTTTAGTGGTGAGTGACTATGACTGTTAAGTCAAATCGTGAGTCAGTCAGTTCTAATAACGGACAACAACACAACAACATGTGTGGGAACTACTAATAGTTGTTCCGGGTTTTGGTGTTCATTGCATGTTTGTAAAGTCTTCCGCGATTTAGGAATACTTCTTCGTTTCCAAAAATTGATGATGATCGCAGCATAGTGTGTATTTTCAATACTACTAACTAAATATAAACAACAATAGCCGTCAGAAAATCTGATGAATTTTTTTACCTTTAATATTAAATTACAAAGGAAAATTGAAGTTCACATTTTTCGATACAGATATTTAACCCTCTATACCTTCGATATTTTAGGTCAAATATCCTACAAACAATGGTTCCAAAATATCATACACAACCCGATCCTTAAAATATCCTTTATCACGTACCGTGAAATAGGTTATACACATACAGCCACCTAATAATATGTACATATAATGGAAGGTCCCAATATATGCAAATAAAAACATTTCTTTTGTCCGTTACGAAAATAAATGGATTCCAGCGAATTAATGAATTTATTGCACAGCTCTTATTTCAGGGGCCTCTATGCTTGTCAGTTGGGGCGATAAATCTTTGTGTCCAAGTGAAACGGGTGAACGGGTCTTGTTGTGTGGTCTTTTTAAGATATTATCTAATTTGTATACATAAGTGACAGGTGTCGGTAATGTATATGACTAAATATTCTCGACAAGTGAGAAATAATAATTACTGCTATCGGAAACTTTTCTATAACATTAGGAGACTTTTAACAAAAATTCAAAAATAAAATATTTGAAGTAAAAACTTCACTCTGCATCCTCTATCGCTTGTATCATGGGGAGTGTTCAGAGGAATTATTCGGACTTATACCGGCTGCTGGTTTCCGCCATCGTCCTACGCGACAAAATATCCATTCCCATCACCTGGACGATTGGCACTCCACTGTGCGCTTCTCCAGAAGCTTTTGCCTCGCACAACCAGCTTATGGAACAAATTGTCGCCTGCCGTATTTCCAAACCGATACGACCTTCAAACCTTCAAGAATAGAGCGTACTCCTACCTAAAAGGCCGGCAACGCACTTTTGACTCTTGAGTTGCGGGTGTCCATGGGCGGCGGTGGTCACTTACCATCAGGTGACCCGTCTGCTCGTTTACCCCCTATCGCATAAAAAAAAACTATACGTAATTGATAAGGTTTTGTCTTTAACTGCTTATACATAATTAAACCTACAGAGATAAGTGTAGAAACTAGGCTTTTGTATACAAAGAATCTCTTTGTACAGAGGCCTCCGTAAACAGGTAATTGTTATTTAGGTTTAAAATACATAGTTCACAGAGGAATGCTGTATGGTAAACATGTATACAATTGAACCTTGGTATTACAGAAGCAACAAATAATCCATTTATGTAACCACCTCATATATGAACTGTATTGAAATGAATTTGATGTTAAATTAAACCACAATATTTTTATTGAGTTTATTAATTTATTTTTGGGCAATACGTTTAATTTTTTTCTATTATTATATAGATCACAGGACGAGTCACTATGTATGCATATAAGGTTTGTGACCGACTACACCAAGTTAAAAAATCTCTCCGTCAACTGCCTTTCATTGAAAACACTGCTATGGTCCATAATCCAAAGTGGATAAAAGCGTAACTTGATCTACGCTAGACATTCAGGACACACATACATACCCATGTCACAGAAGGGGTTTGTCAAACGCCTATTAATGTAATAAGGTTCTAGCCTATTGCCGTCACCCGGGTACTATAATGAGTGTATATATTCTGTCCGATAGATAACAGTCCGAATGTTTAGTCGCCTTTTACGCCACAAACGAAAAGAAATGGATTGTCTCTATTCTACTCCACCGAGAACACACCGCAAAAGCTCAGCAATCTGGTCACGACCAAAGATATATGTATACAGTTTCTCTCCAATTGGGCATATTCTATGTTATTGGCATACATTTTTGGTAACCTTATGCAGCACTAATAAATGTATAAGTGTGGTACAACCTATTCTATATTATTAGTCTTCATTACACTAAAAAGCTTTAGGGAGCATAAAACTCGCATCAAAAGGTCACACATCACACACCCGACTTTCAGGTCAAAAAATTGCCAGCTATAAAACTAACGTGATCACACATAAATCACAGAAGTCGTGACAACTGATATGTGCCCTGATAACGAGTGTCCCATTTCGATCATGCTCACCGAGTCAGAAATGTGACAAGCTTACAGATATATCGAAGGTAATGATGACATGGATATTTGTCCACCCCTAGACATGCCATTTCTTCCATACGTAAGAATAACGTCAATAATATAATTTAGTGAAAAAATTATGAAATATTGTGTTTGTGGAAACTTCTTTAATGTAGTGGTAAAGAAAAAGAAAGCAGAGGCCTAAATTGTGGTATCCACCCACATACAGCAAAAACATATCTGCTTAAGAACGACTGCTCTAACATTTAGTATAATATATTCACAAATAACATGTAGTTTCGTATAAAATAGTGTATATGATATACAATAAAAATAAACCTTTTTAAATGCAATTTGTACTTGTGCCATAAGTCGATATTCAATTTTCGTATAAAATCCAAGAGGAAAATAGTCAGTAAATCATATTTGAATCCCCGTGATCAGATAGATTTTTTATCACATTTTATTGCACAGACTTAAAAATCGACGAGGTCTTCAATTTGACTGCTTTTTTATGTTAAGCAATATTTTATGGGAATTTGACGGTAGTTAGGTACATATGTGTAAGTACTTAGTGCTCTGTGCTTGTGAATTGTTTGTTATAAGACTACCAGGTGCGATAGTAGCGCAATACTGCGAGGTCAGATAGACGAGCAGACTGGTCACCCAAGCGGTAAGTTAGTAAGCGTGTACTCCAGCCCGGTTGCCGGCCTTTTAGTTTTTTCTTGAAGGTTTTAAGGACCTATCGGTCCGGAAATACGGTAGGTCAGTGATATGGTGGAGAGTGAGGTTAGTAGCGTATTGTGAATGAGAGAGCAATAAGAGTGTAAGTTACACGCAGAATGTAGACCTCGGTAATGGTAACTATCAAACAAACCATATTTTCAGCCATATTAGTTGTGTAAGGGAGACAAATCTAAACACTAATTCTTTATTGTATAGAATAGACAATTCCAGTGCTTGGGATGACTTTTATGTTACGAGGGACTCATTAATGTTAACGAAAGAAAAAAAACCATAAACTAAATGCCTCATAAATTTGTCTCCTAGCGTTCCTTTGACAGAAGCTTACTAACAATATGAAGTGGATTAGACCGCTTGTCCAAACCCCCATTTGTCTCCTAGATAAGGCTTAACAAGATGCCACCGTCAAAAGATATTTCTATAACTATAAAGGACTATTGTGGAGACACAATTTGTCGATATAAATGAAGGTTTCCGCCACAAGGGTAGCTTACAACCGCGACAAGAGAAACGGAAATTATGGACACGACGTAATGGTTTATCGATTTAGTTCACTTTCTTTTCCTTTCAAAAGTGTAAAAAAAAAACAGCAGGGAAATAAAAATAATATACACAAAAGATTCTGCAACTTCACAGCTTTCTGTGTGTACAATATTTGTGCTTATCTGCATGTAACGTAAGTATTCTGAGAACGAAAACTGCACACAAAAACATACATACGTAATACGGGTCGAATAAAAAACCTCCTATTTGAAGTCGGCAATGGCAAGAGAAGTTAGTAATATTTGTACCTTAATACATAAGTATCTCGTTTATAAGTATATTGGTATATACCTACACGTATTTACCACTCCATATAGATATTTACATTCGACTAAAAAATTATTGTTCAGTAACAATCTAGGGACGTTTGTGGAGAGCTCTCAGAAGCTCTCAGCAAACACTTCACTGTCTTACAGAGTATTTTATAAGTATACGTATTGGAGAAAGTATATTGTGTTTAAGATTCTGATATTAGGTGCTGTAGAATAAATAAGTATTATAGCAATATTAATTTTTAGATGACGACATCATATTTTAATGGTTAAAGACGGTTGTAGGCTTTAGGTGCGTTGTATTTTCAGCTAATGAATTTATGTATTTGTCCACTCTACATAGCAATATATACTTGATTAAAATAAGATTCCCCCTTAGACACGGTAAATTAAATTTTAACGTCACATACAAAAGCTAAATGAGATAAATATTAAATGACTGCAAGTCAATTACATTTTGCAGATATATGAGGATTTTCCAAAACCACATACAAAGTGACACTAATAATTTATTTTAACAACGAAATACACAATTTGATATCATTTATTTTTTATCAACATATGTATCTATTTAAGGTTTTAGTTAGAGGGCTTGGACTTTCCGGCACCAACCAGTTCGAGTGCAACCATGACTTACTTAAGCTGACACTTATTCTCCCAAATATATCTATTCATGTTTGTAATACTCATTTCTTTTCCCTCCCTGTCAATATTATAAAAAAAATCCCATCCAACTTCCAAAAGTGCCCCCTTTTGCGTAAATGGGGCTAAATTATAATAGGTAAAATGTGAGAGTTAATTACTCCTCTGTCTTCCCCTTTGGGGATACAGGCGCGAATGTAGGTATGTATAAATGTATGGGATATTTGAAACTTTTCAAATGTATCAGAATCTATATCTTATTTGTTTCTCATCATCATCCGCCATCGGTGAGATAGTATGTCGGAATCGAACTCACTAAAAAATCACACAGGTGGGGTTCCGTAATAAATGGGTCTGTTGTAAGGGACCATGGAATGCCCTAAGAAGAAAGCCTACTCAACCTTTATCCCTGCAGACCTTGTCCACTTCTTTACAAACAGGCCGCCACACCATACGCACGTGAAACGAAAGGCTTTGGTCTCCTTCAGAATCAGAATCTACATCTACCTACTATTGAAACTACTATGTACACTCTTATTGTGTAACTAAAATTATGTGTAAAGATAAAAGGTAAAACTCTAAAACTGAGAAACCTTTTTCTGAAACTAAAAATATAAGTAATACGTATCTGAAACTAAATAAATTATAATTGTTTCAAATTGTGCAATTGAGATGCCTGCTTACCCCTTCAGAGATATAGGCTGGAGTGTATGTATCTATGTATTTAAAACTAAAAAAACTAGTTAGTTAAGATTACTTAAATTCCTATTACAATAAATTAATTTCGTCTTCTTTATTAATATAAGAATTTAAAGATTACATACTTATAAAATTCCGATTATTTTAAAATAAAAACTCCAAGTATCGCAAACCATGACTTTCAAGGGAAACCGACTTACCTGTAATATTGAGGACCACCCTTTCCCCGTGCGTGGCCACAATCCTCCATTCGCACCGTTCATTTGTAGCCGGGGGTGTCTCCGTACCCCACCCAGGTGAGTTGAACCACCCAGAGTTGCCCAGTAGCGTCCTACCGCATTCTGTTTACATATTAAGTCATAATTATTACCTATAAACTTGGACTTGTGATTAAGTAAGGTGAGAAAGGTTATCTATATATGTATTACATGAGGTAATATGGGGGGAGGATGTTGGACACGTGATAGTTGGCGGTCTATGTGTTTCACTACGACGTAGATAATCTTTACTTAGAACAAGAAAAACATATTGCAAATGAAATAATTATGTTCTATAATAAGTTGTGAGCTCAATATTTGTGTATATAAATATGTATATTTGAATTGTACCTATCTGTAAATAATATGTGCCGATTTATAAAATATAGGACATTTATTCGTGATGTAATTATACTTATAGTTATACTTAGTTTAGCTTAGTTAGCTAGTTATACTTAGTTTAGGCAAAACAAATCTGAATATGTTTTAGAATAATGAATTCAATTGAAAGGAAGAAAGAAATAACACCATAAAGACTTATACATATAGGCATAGGGGGTAAATGAGACACACGCACTGGTTGTTTACAACGCAGACATATTATATGAGTTATATCAATTTATTTTCATCTTATTTAGTAATTTGGAAGTGGTTGATAATTGATTTTGATTGGATTCAGTACATGCTACACAAACATGAATAACCTAATCTAAGGATGAACCTCGAAATGTTTTTTTATATATGTATATATATGTATATATGTCAATAAGAAAACTTGCTTGCCCTGCCTTGAACCTTGAAGTATAACGTGCTTAATATTTTATTTTCGTTAAGTAATTGATTAACTGACAGTCCTTACCTAGAACAGTGTTTTAAAACACACTAGTAGAGCTAGAGATTAGTAAATTCAAACATACAAGCAAATCCAGCCAGAAAGGAAACAAATATATGTTTGTGTTCTTTATTAGGTGGAACTCTGGATAGTTTATTAAAACCGGATGATAAGTAATATGTATTACTCACTTGCACACTTATACAACAAATTAGTCTGTGCGATATCACTAGCACTCAATCTCACTCTCTGTCCGATCTCCGGTCTCTTCTTTCCGTGGACTTCTAGCGGCAGTATAGTATCTAAGTAGGTCCCTTTACTGAACGTGTTTCTAGCATAGTGCATGATGGAGTCATAGTCATATGTCTGTCCTAGAGAGTTTACCTCTTCTTCTGTCAACTTGTTAAAGTTGTATTCTTGACCTGTAACCAGATAACGTTTAATAGGTAACATTTTAAAACATTATATAAACCCCCACTGCATAAATACTACATAAACTACTACTACTGATTGGGACATCATTATACTAATTGAATGTTCGCTGCGTCATACACGCTACCTACCGACGCTGGACGGCTACAAGGTCACTAAAAATTAAACTAATTTAACCCAAACTGAAGGAATTGTAGTTTACTTTAAATACAATATGTGTATCACAATAATTGAACCTGATCTACAAGATGCCATATGCCTAACAATAAAAATATACAGCGACACATTTATTATTGCCATGTATAGGCCCCCTGACCACAAAAATATACATCCTTTTATATAATCACTTGATAGATTACTTAACAGCATAAATTATCCCAATACTATTCTTATTGGTGATATTAACATAGATATTATGATGATTATGTTATTTAAACCTATTAGCCATTCATAGTATGTTGCCAGCTCATCAAATACCCACACACGGCAAGACTAGCCTTGATCATGTTATGCTTAAAAATATACTAACAGCATTTTGCTTTGTTGCCGAAACATCTCTTACAGACCATGATAGTGTGATATTTATACTGGAACGTTATTGCCCTAAAAATAACTCTCTTGTCCCAAACCGCAAGAGAATAAATAAACCCTGGATAACTTCAGGCTTATTAAAATGTATTAAAATCGTGATAAATTACACATATAATCTAAGAATCTGAACAACGACGTTGTTGGGACATATATACGATACAAGAACTTTTGTAACTGGCTATGAACTAATTAAAAAGCTATACGAAAATAACTTAATAAATAATGCAGTAAAAAGCAACAACAATAAAATACTGTGGGATACTATAAAAATGGTATCTTATCCGAACAAATCCGGTAACCCCGCCACTAAGCTTCTTTCAAAAAGTGACCCTCTGTCCTTTGCTAACAATTTTTTTTGTATCTATCGGCCAAGACCTTTCCCTAAAAATGTTAAATACCCACATTAAATTCCCACAAATAAACTCATGCCCGTATTCATTTGCCTTGGTCCCCACTGATGAAGGAAAGGTGCAAATCCTTATACTTCACTTAAAGAAAGATACATCTGTTGGACGTCACAATATCTCCGGAGCCTTTTTGAAGCGACATCACCAAAGCTTAATCACTCCCTTAACATATATATTTAACCTTATGTTCTCTACTGGGGGTTTTACACAGCAACTTAAGCTTGATGAGATTATTCCTGTTTACAAAAGTGGTGACAGAGACTGCGGAAATAATTATAGACCAATATCTTTACTTCCTAACCGAAAGGACTACCTAACCGAAAACAAAGAGTACTTGTATTTACGTACTTGTTTCGGTGTGCCGCAGGGATCTGTACTCGGCCCGTCACTATTATTTAATATTATCTTTTGATAAATGATCTATGCAACAACAACTTTCTAATGGTAAAATAGTGACTTTTGCTGATGACACACGCTTATAGCCCTAATTTAAATTTGCCCTAAGTTACATACCATTCTCTATTAAAAACAATTCACCCCCCATAAATGAGAATCTATCTATCATAGCACACACTTGTTCCCCTAACATGCCTGTACTTGCGAATTGCTAAGAAAAGATTCTCACATTAAATATCTTGACATCATGATAGACAACACCCTTAACTTCAATATAGCCCTATGTCAAACCATCTTATCATATGGCATCACTGTATGGGGTGGCGCATGCAAGACAAATTTAATAAAAGTTATACATACATATATAAATACTCTATTCTCTTTCATAAAATTCAATTCCTCATCAAACCAAAATAAACGGCTCAAACATAAAGTCTGCTTGTCGGGTAAACAATGGTGCACTAACTTCTCAAACAAATATTTTGGTTTTTTGGATGGATACCTATATAATAAACATTAATGGGGTGGTTGCAATTTACCCTGTAACTAAATTTTGATACATGTCCATGAATTATGAACAAACTGAAAATTTACCTAATCTGTGTACTTAGACACACACACACACACAAACACTCCTTGCACACACAATGTCATCTAATGTTTAGTAATAGAATGTTACTTCCTTGAGATCAATTGTCCAGAGTCTTGGAGAGATTGGTAATATGTCTTACAGGTCTCCTAGTAGAGACACCAGTCTCTCACATAGATAATTATAATCTGTTATTCTTCTAATTCTACACCTATTAGTTTAAATACTACCTATGTAACAGTTTGTGCGAGAGAAACAAATAAAAATAAATCAACAAATAATTATTGTTATAAACAGTTTCTTGCTTTAAAAATACCACTCCCGCATTAGCAATGATTCCTGTGTGGCAGGGGACTTTACAAATGTTCAAGCAATGGACACAAAATACATCCACTTCGGACTCAAGACAATTATCTGTGGATCACACTTGTCCACCACTCTTGACATCGAACCCACAACACACCCCGGCTCAGCAGACATGTTCCCACTACACTAACAGGCTACTTGACATTGTGACATTAACAAACAAAATAGAGATAGATAAAAATAAAAACATTAATACCTACATATATACACACAAACAAGAAAATCATAACCCTCTTCATCAGTCGGGTAACAAAACATACTTAGGTTCTCAGTTTCCCATCTCAAAGGAATAAATAACATATAAACATAGTTTATTCTTAAAATAGTATAAATACAGCAAGTCGGAAAAAATATTGTTAGGAAATTCTATCGCAAAACACGCCAAATATTCTCTTCAAATTAAAGACTGAGAACTTTAACTATTTGCGTAGCCTTAAACAGGAATTAAATTATTTGAAAGTACACCTTATGAAATTATCATTAAAGTGCAGTCTTGGTTGACTTTGTAAACTTCGCTCGGTTTAATTAAATCTAAACTAAGGGTACATAGTTCTACAGTTCAGTTTTCATTGTAACTATCATAAAGATACCGGTAGAATGTCTGAGATTTTGGCAAGCTTACTTGGTATTTTACTTGCCTATCCTCTAGTTTGGCTAGTTTAAGGAACCTAATTTATCAGCTGCTAACGGTACCCTTTACACGACTGCCCAAAAAAGCGCCGATATATCAGTGCACTGATCGGGAATAGAACACACACGTCTCTATCTTATTTATTTTATAACATTTAGACTTCTATAATAACTTAGGACGTACTAGTCTAAAAAGTTATCAAACTATTAGATTTCACTTTGGAAATTTTGGTTCTAAGTCATTGTTTATTTAAAAAAAATGACGTGGTTAGGGCTGGTACTTAAACAGATAGTAAAACGAAAATTATTCAAAGATTATCATTATAGTTACAAATACATACGTAATTTAACCAGCCATACGCCATGTTTAAGCTCTAAGGTATTTTAGATACAGATAATAATATAACAAGTGAGGAGAATTCAAGTAAATTATTAGTAAGTAGAACCTAATACAAAGCGTTGTGAATACCCTGAGGCGTTTAAAAGGATATCATGGCACTAAAGCATTATCTTCTAATTGGAACACCGGAGGATCTTGCTATAAACGCTACAACCCAACATATTTGGGAAGTGAAGCACATAGCTTAGATTATATAATTGGGTAATGGCCATAATGCCCGGTCGGTTAATATCGTGATAGCCGAGTTGATAAAGCGATTACTGTGCTATTTAGAATTGCAAAATGGGAGAACCGACCTATAATGTGACTCGGATAGTAATAACACGAATATGAATATATTCTATAGTGTAATTAAAGTCAACTTTTGATTTTTTTAGTTCTGTATTAATAATTTAAGTTAATCTTACATAATCATTGATTCCATTTGTGTTAATAGAACCAATTTTTATTTAATTTTTCTCTATTGAGGTATTGTAAGTTACGCCTTTATTATTTTTGCACACATTTTTCACCTAAGTATTAATCTACATAAATCATCTAAAAACGGTGGTACGCCTTCAGTAAGCTGAAAATATTACGAACATACATATATTATATGTAAAATGCCTACATAATAGGTCAAATAGGTACATAATAGGTATGATGATTTGGTTTGATATTTTATTAAAAAAGTTCTGTCAATGTCATAGTTATTAAGGTCAATTGTTTACTAACAAATGATATATGGATATATTCTGAAATAATTGGATTATTTTTATTATATTGAAATGCTTTCGGTAAATGCGCATCTTTTTGGTAAATGTCATCGGACCGGACCACCGGTCAATCTCATACGTCTTCGTATGTGTCGTATGGACTGTATGTATTTCAAGTTAGTTGGCTAGAATACATCCAAAATAAAATAGTGGTGTTTTTTATAGGGGAGACAGGCCAAGCCACTTCGGTGCTGCATTTCATAGACTATTTCTTAAAAAACGTAAGTTTTGTTACTGTTCGTTTATAAATGGGATTTTTCTTTGAGGGACTATACATTTTCGTTTTAATAAAAGATTCTGAAATAGCATCTCTGTCGTGAAGAAGCGGGCATAAGAACTCTAGATATAGCTAGTACTTAATTACTACCTACTTTTTTCTACTACTTAATTTAGATGCTAATCGGAACATCATAGACGTTGACCTCCTTTTCTGAAGAAACATAAAAAGAGTACAGATATGATAATAAACAGGAAGTAAGAATATATTTTGGTTCCGGTGCGTACTGATTATGCATCAGATGGCTCGGTGACGTGACGTTCTGTATATAGAACGTGTATGTCATTGTCAATGGGAATGTTGTCACACCAAAGCGTATAGTGTATAGATGCATCAACATGTATGTACGTAATATTATGTATATGCTAGTTCGAAACTTACAAATATTTTTTTTATATTTTATTTTAATTTCCAACCGATCATCAAATTTTGGCAAAAATTAAGAAAAGGCAAAATATAACTAAAGGTTGTTAGTTCCTAATCAAATGTATGATGTTTTAAACTAAATACTAATATTACATTCTTCTTCATACTTACGGTAATATGAAAATACTTATTTTTATTATTAGGTATTTGGTCAACCCTAAAGTAATAGGGGGTAAGCTTATTGCCGTATACCGGGCACTGTAAGAGTGTATACATACTGTCTGATAGATAACAGTCCGACCCCTTGGTCGCCTTTTACAACATCCACAGAACCAAAATGAGGTGGCTCTATTCTACTCCACAGAGAACGATACGGCAACGTAGTATATTGAATATAGTGACATTTCCATATTCATCATTATATTCATCCATATAAACTAAACTTTAATTACCTTTAAAAAAAGTACACCCGTTTAAACATGAGCTAAACCATCGTGTGGATTTTAATAATTAACTCCAATAAACATTAAAATAAAGTCATTAATGCCAAGGTTTTTAAAACGTGGTCACGCATAATTAAATAGTTTATAACTGAAAATAATTACGCAACTAACAAATAATATTAAATGAAGAATTAATCGACATAGGTTATTTGAATATATCGCAAGTGACCTAATATATTTCTACTATTAAGAAGTTTTTATAAATGGGTATATAACGTACGAAGTGGCGAGCCTCAGTTAATAGACACAAAATAACGCGTCTCCAAAAATATAAATAAAATTTGTTTTCATTTAACATCAGGTCAGTTCACTTGCCTACGATAGCATAAAAAAAACCTTGGAGTGCAGCAGCTTTAATTTTTCTCATATTAATATATTTTATATGCCATATTTAAAATATTAACATATATGTACCTCTGCTTATTCTACTTATAAAACGGTTCTACGATCGGGAAAATCCATTATTAATCAATGTCGATTAATAGTATAAAAAGGATATTTCTTTGATTAATGAGACTGTTGCTCATATCCCTTTATAATTAACATAATTTATAAAACAGTAACTCTTGTGACTTTGGTCAGGAAATGTTTATACCAAAATATGAGAAGGGTGCAGACATTTTAAAAGGAATATATTATATTTAGGTACGTGTAAGTGTCACTCTTACTTTGGAATATATGTATGTATATAATTTTCTTATTTTACTTAGAAATCCTTGAAGAAACTTTATAAATTAAAATTGGGCATTTTTGTTGAGCGGATATATATATTATATATATTCGCCCGCGTATCATATTACAACGTTTCATTATAATCTATTTAACCGTTGAGCCGTGAAAAAGTATCAAAATTAAACCATATCAATCAAAATCATTCATTTTAATTAAACAGGCCTTGGCTGTTTCAATACTTATGTAGATCCTATGGAGAGAACGCGCAAGAAGGACACCTTTTTCTTTCAAACATTTTTTTTGTTTCATTGCTTATAATGCATACATCTCACAGTCCGGGTCAATCATGAATCAGTCGATTGTAGTAAGTTTCTCACAGACGCAAGCAGTTTGGATAATAAGACATACAATTTTACAATTATTTAACGTACGTACCAGTACCAGTCCACACGCCTTTTACTGTATTTAGTAGAATTATTAGTAGTATTCTAGTATCACCTAAACTAACATAACATCCGTATTATCTTAATGTTTGTATTCTATATTTTGCCGTGGAAAAATTAATCAACTTTCACATAACTGACACGAAATACACATCATCTGTGATATAAACTTATCTGATTCCGAATGTTAGAGTGGTAATAAGGCATCTATGTATAACCTACTTCCATCTGCGAATCATAAAGGTCTGGTTGAAAACCAATGCTAGACAGCTGTCTAGCAAATGCTGATCTAGGTCCTATTCGGCTGGCGTGTGAGGTACATAAAAGGGAATACATTTATTGTAATTTAGTACTTATTTGTTTCAATATTGAATTAACAGTGAGAATTATCTTCAGGATCAGTGACATCAGCGCAGGAAATGAATATAAAACTTACCTTTTTTTTTTTTTTTTTTTTTGTTGACGGGGTGAAAAATCCTTCGGATCTCCAGCTCCTCGGGGACACAGGAGCCAGGAGTATGTGGTGTTTCCACTAAAAAACACCCCGACGGCCGGCCTCTGGCGCCCTACTCGGTGAGGACCCGGACCATGTTATTTCAGGTCCTCCCCGAATTGACGCCGTGCCTTATTATGCCCTGTCCCGGGGGAAAATTACTGTCCCCCCTCGTTCCCAGCGATGTAGGCTGTTTGCATATCTATGCAATCATGCCGCCATTCCGACCGCAGTAATCAATCTGCCTCCAGAGGTCCCCATCCTCTGGCGACCCGCGGTCCCGTCGACGGTTTTTATCGCCGACGTCTCCTTCGCTCGGGATCGGCTCTCTCCCGATCCCGTTCAGCGGTCTCTTTCAGGAGCATAACAGCTTCGCAGAAAGAGACCACTGCGTCCCAGCCCTCCTCATCCGCCAGCATGGCAGCAATAATTGCTGGCGGAGACAGGTCTCGTCCAATTTGGTCAACCAGGGCTTCGCGGTTAGATGCCCATGCAGGGCAGTCCTCCAGCGTGTGCTGGGCGGAGTCCCGGTCAGCTGCGCAGTGGTGGCATTGTGCCGTCTCTTCCCGTCCGATCTTATTCAGATACTCACCGAAGCAACCATGTCCGGTGAGTATCTGCGTCAGTCGGTAGGTAATGTGACCTCCCTCCCTTCCTACCCAAGCTTCGAGGTTAGGCAGAACGGCACCAACAGCGCGTTGGCGCGCATTCTGCGGCTGTTCCAGCCGCGCGCGCCACTGTGCCAATGCCCGTTGGTGAGCGTTCCGCCGCATTTCGAGCTCGTCCTGGTCTTCCCCGCTTTCACCCCGGCGGACAGCACGAATCTGGTCATAGACCTTCGCGTCCATATCCGCCAGGATATCAAAAGGCGGGAAACGAGCCAGGACTGTCGCCGCCTCTGACGAGATGGTGCGGTATCCTCGTACGATCCGAATGGCCGCTACCCGCTGCGCTTGATTGAGCTTAGCTCGGCAGCGGGAGGAGGCCGATAGGCGCTTGGCCCATATCGGCGCTCCATAGAGGGCCATGGATCGTATCACCGCACCGTAGAGGCGGCGAACTTCTTCCTGCGGACCCCCTAAATTAGGCAATAGCCTCTGCAGGGAGCCCGCCACCCCCCGAACTCGGGGGATCATCCGCTCGAAATGCTCCTCGAAGCTCCAGCGGCTGTCTAGGGTGAGGCCGAGGTACTTCATATGTCGCCCAACCTCGACCTCCGTTCCTCCCATTCTAATAAGTGAACAAGTAGGAACGGCACCTCCACGTTTCCTGTGAAACCACAGGGCTTCCGTCTTATGAGGTGCTACCCGTAGACCTAGGCCGCTGATCTCCTGGACGACACAGGCCACCCCTGATTCGGCGAGCTCCAGAACTTGCCGGAAGCCATCTCCCCTGGCCAGTACTAGAGTGTCATCCGCGTAGCAGACAACACTCACTCCAGGGGGTAAACTGGTCCTCAGGACCGCATCATACGCGAGGTTCCACAGAAGGGGTCCTAAGACCGACGGGGATATAAAACTTACCTAGCATTATGTTGTCTCTTATGATTTGCACATGTCGGTCTCGGTCCGGCCTCGTGTGCTCATGCCAGAAGCCGACCACGTGACCCAACTCATGGACCACTATGCCAAACTTGTCACAGTTCTTCCCGATTGATATGGCTTGGGCACCGTTGCCTCGTTTTCCAACGAACGAGCAACACCTGAGAAAAGTAAACACTGAACACACTGAACTGTTTTGTCGTGGCAAAAAGTGACGAAAATTATGCTACATTCTATGATACTAGGCAATTGCAAATGTCAACCTCTTTATAATTAGTGGGCGTTCTGTCCTAAATACCACAAAGTAATTCCAAATTATGTACCTACATTTCTCAGTGGTTTCACTAATACGTAACCTAGAAACACGGGAACAATCATTTCTTCCATATATGTATGTAAGTGTTTCTGACATCATACGATGATAAACTACTCATTTTCATGAACCACATAATTCGTCGCAGTTTCAGGTAGAGTTGGTTTGTAATATAGGTGACGACATACTCACATCAGTTAAATTACTGGAAGCGGGTGAAATAATCGGAAAAATGTGTCAAGGTGTCGTACTACTGTTTTTGTTTTTTATATATACTTTTACAGGTTTTCGGTGACAGACTGACAGACGGGTCACCTGGTGGTAAGTGACAACCGCCGTCCATGGACATCTGAAACTCAAGTTGTAAGTGCACTGTCCGCCTTTAAGGGTGATGAGGGATGGGGGTATGCGGTGAGGGTAAAGCAGAGAGGAGGGATGAAGAGATGGGAAAGAGGAGAGGGGGTAAAGGGAGAGGAAAGAGAGGAGGGTGAGTTGGGCCTCCGGAATCCTCACTCATTTAGGGGAACTGCAACAACTGGTTTTCTGAGAGGCCGTGGTATCGCACCGGTCGAGCCGGCCCATTCGTGCCTAAGCATGGCTCTACCACTGTTCGTTTATAAAAGGTATAGCTATAATTATAATAATAATAACTTTATTTGTTCTTCACAAAGGTTTACGTATAAGTATAATTTACAGGAGGTACAAATAGGTAATGAGGGAAATTTTAAAGTACTTTGTCTTAACTGTCCTACTTATCCGTTTCTCTTAGCTTTGTTTTCTTTTACTCACTATAATGTCAGATAAAACATCTACAATAATCCTACAGATACTAGTCTATTTTTAGTAGACCAAAACAAAAAGCAAAATTGTAAAAGTACATATTATAACCAGCTATTTTTGGATTTATTTTGAAATCTGCCAGTCTATGAGAAAGTACAACTGATGATAGAAGTTGAAAAATTCTGTAGTGATGAATTTAAAAACATAAAGCTTGCATAAGGCCTTGTTGGACAAAAGGTAATAATGGATTCGAAGTACCAGCTTGTAACAACTATTGCGGTGAAAGACACAGAAACTAGTTGGTGCCTAAGTTGTTCTATAGATTTCCTTCTGATTTCATTAATAATGATCTCACAAAACGTGGGTTTAGAGACAGAGCAAAAGAGTTTTTTTTTTTTGGTTGTATTAATGTAAGTACTTAAGTTATATAATAGTAGTAAATGTGTAAAAGCACTGTATTAGTTAGGTTGATACGAATGGGGAGTCTTGTCTGCCAACAAACTGGTTTGGTAGAGAAATTAATAAAAAATAAACTACAGATATGAGTTTCTACAGTTAAAGAATGTTGACAAACTCACCCACAAGGTCTTTCAGTAAATACTATGTAGTCCCTGTGCATATCGGCATCCCTTTCAACAAATTTGACGCAAGTAAAGTTCTCCCAATGTCTCATGGCTTGTTTGAACAGTGACTTGTGGGCGCCACTGAAGTTACCATCTATCTCGTACGGTATCACTCCGTTCTCCCATATTCTTTCCTTGCGGTTGGTAGCAGCGCGTATGGAACGGTGCTTCTTCTTGGTCTACAAGTGAAAAATAGGAATATTGCAAGTTTATTTTGTCAAAAATAAGTCCATGAGAATAAATTGAGTCAGGAACGAGCTTATTTATATCACAAAGAAAGAGCGAAAGAGAAAGTGGTATGACACCTACTAACAAAATAGTACATTTTAACGGTATTAATTATGATCTAGAAGTGATTATAAGCTTTGTGCTTAGTGGCATATGACCACAGCTATCCTCACAACATCTATGATTATGTTTTAAATGTATTGAAATATATATTAAGTATAAATTATTTATTTTAATAAAAGATATGTATTAAATAATTAGTACCCATACAAAAATTACAGATAATACAGTTTGTTCTAAACTATTTAGTTCCACTTTTCAGTTGTCGGGTTTTAGTTTTTGAATTTGCTTTTATGTATTTTATACACAATCTAAAACATTAAAAATGGTGGTAGCACATTTGAAGACTGTAATTAGAGCTTTCAGTTATTATGCAGATGACTCGAATAAGGACGCCTTTAAGTTAGGACTCCAATTACCTGATTAACATAATGGCCGGTAATTGATATAATCGCTGACAAAGCGGCGACAAGCCCAAATTGGAATATCTCAGTTCTCTGCATTCAGTATAATTACTATTAAATTGATTAGGTTGTCTACTTAATAGGGCTTTGTTGGTAATAATAGCGGTAAAAATAGGTCCTGATGTTAGGAAATATTCGTTCGAGTTCGAGTCACTTCCTGTCTTTATTTTAACATCATTCAAATCTTAGAAATAAGAAAATAAATTTGTTAAATATTTCACAAAATGACTAACAATGTTTTAAGCTCAGCTGAGAGATATTACATTGTGTTAAAGATAACTAAAATATACCTTACATTGTGCCTAAGTCTTCCAATATGCTAAGTTTCCCAAATATGAAGTATTGCATAGAACCTGCTTAATAAAACTATCATAATTTTAGAGTAATCCAATGTAAGCTGTTTTTTTTTAAATGTGAGTACAGGTTCTTATTATAATGTGTAGATGCACATTATTTTTTTTATCAAGTTGGCTAAAGAAAGCCACAGCAAAAATGTAAATTGTTAAATACGTATGAAATCGATAGTACTTTTAGCTAGATAAATGAAAGATAAAATTCGTTACCCAATTTAAAGAAGTCTATTTTTTTAAACTTTGATTTAGCAGGATTGTTGGATTTTTGCATTCAGATTTCATTTCATTTAACAATTCCACATTTCATAAATTGTGGAATTGTGAAAATATGGCTGAAGTGATGAAAAAGTGAGTTTTGGATACCTATTGTAAGCGTCTTTTTTAAACTATTTATTATTTTTATATAAAGCTGTCTGACATTTTATTCACCCTTAATTTAAGTTGAGGGAAGTGAACACAATAGTACAATTATAATGACTAATACATTAATATCTATCTACAAATAGAAATATACATTATTATGATACGATACATAATTAAGTATATCGTATAAGTAGAAACAAAGCGAAATGTTGCAAACTGCCTTGGTTTTAATATCTCATTATTATTTATTTATGGGATAGGGGCAAACGAGCAGACCGGTCACCTGATGCCAAGTGATCCATGGACGCCCGCAACTCAAGAGTCACAAGTGCGTTGCCGGCCTTTTTTTAGTACTTGTTCTTGAAGGTCGTAATGGTCCAGAAATACGGCATGCGTCAATTTGTTCCACAGGCTGGTTGTGCGAGGCAAAAAGCTTCTGGAGAAGTGGACTTCTTTCTATCTATCTATTTTATATATCTATCTATCGATGGAGAGCCAATCATCCAGGTGATGGAGATTTAAATTTCGTCGCCTAAGACGATGGCGGCAATCTGCGACCGGTATAAATCAGAACATTTCCTCTGAACACTCCTCATAATACAAGCGGTAGAGTATAAGAAAAAAATTCAGAACCCGCTCCCTTTCAAAGAAGTTAGGCTTAATTTAAGTTGCGGGCCTCGTGTTGCTTCAGAAACTCAAGGAAACAGATCTCGTGACGTTTTCTATCGCTATTGAAGGCAATGACACTATAATTATGTCTTAGTAACTAACTAAATGACAACGTTCAATTCAATTCAATTAAATTGAAAATTGTAAACTTACTCGAAGACTTTTTAAAAAATCTAAAATGAAAATTAAAAATATACACTTAGAGTGTATAGGGTGGAGAGTGTTCTGACGAGGTCTTCCAATTGGTCCCCCCGTTTCTCTTCCTCTACACAACTACACGTGCTGGCCTCGTTTGAGAGTCGAAAATATACGATCCTGAGCTAAACGGTTTGGATCTTCTTTCCAGTGCCGATCGGTGAAAGCCTGGAATTCACTACCAGCGCACGTTTCTCCTTCCCACTTTGATCGTGGGTCTTTTAAGTCGGGCGTGAAAAAGCATATCACCAGGCTACCATAGTGTCCATACTGTCACCATACTGCATTGACTATACATGCCACCACTCTTGGACTCCACTTATTGCTTTCCATCGGGCAAAGTTGAGTCACTATGCTAGGCTTACATATTAAAAAAAAATTAAGTCAGAGGCAAGACCAATCCGATCAATTCGAAATAAAAAATAATGAGACTTCAATACAATACTTACCTCAGAGCTATTATAGAAATTGCTGTCAACAGCATCCAAATCTTCTACGTCATCACGAAAAAACCAGTTATTAAAATTCTGTGTTTCAGTCTCATTCAAATTGTTTTTAGGAGGCGCTTTTAGTTCGAATCTTTCCTCAAATTCATGTTCTGGTATTTCGAATTTCTTTTCAGTTTTATGTTCTGAGCTTTTATGTTTCTTGTGGTGTCGAAAAAACTTCTTCCTCACGAAATGGGATTCTGTTTTATTTTCAAATGAGTTGAGGTTGTTTTGGTTTAATCTCTCGCTTGAATGAATGTTTCTTAAGCTGGAAAAGTAAAGAAAATAAACAGCTACTCACATATTTATGCTACGACAGCGAACACTTGTTTTAGTTATTCGTTTACGCTGGAATTTTTTTTATGATTTAGTCCAGCATTTATGTACTGATGTTAGAAAAGTATTGCTAAGTATGGTTGATTGATGTTGAAACTTCAATAAAATTTATTTTATGGACAACAAGGGCAACAAGTTTTGCCAACTATGGCGTACAAAAATTAATAAATTAATAATTAAAAAAATAACAATTAAGTAATTCATTTCATTGATGATTCATACAATACATATCAATTATTAATCATGAAGTATGTAAAAATAATGAAATCCCAAAAAAGCACATTACCACATTCATCGTATTTCAGTTTACAATGAAATACCAGTTATATTTAATGAATAAGTAAAAAAATACATAATTAAATTAGGGGAAGTGTTATGCTTATGTGATACCTTTGTTGCTTTAAATGCACGCTATGCCTAATAATAAACCATCATATAACAGCTTTTATTGTTGTTTAAATTGTTTAGTTTTTTTTTGCAGATTATAGGTCCCTGTCTGAATATACTTCTGAGCGTTAAATCTGTACGACATTTTACCGAACACAATCCCTTTTCAAAGAATTTGAATTGAGTCACTACTTTGGACTGCCTGCAGCCTGGTCTGTTGGTATATCGACCAGAGTGCGCTTCCTTTGTCCTTACCCAATAGCGGAATGGGTGGAAGGGTAGGAGTGTAGTTAGGCCAGCTACCAAAGCTGTCGACCCCTTCCTCGCTAGTTCATCGGCGGCATCACCCCCGAGTGAATCGATGTGTCTTTTGATCATTTTTAAGCTGAGGCTAAACGCCATTAGCTGAGGCTAAACGCTCTAGCATTTGGTGGCATTCATAGATTAGGGCGGAGAGCTTGGTATTGCCCTGTAGGGCTTTTAATACGCCCATACTGTCCGACAGTACACATATTCAAATTAGAAAATGAATCTATGTTGGGCTATTAGTGGTTGCCTTTCCATTCCACTGATTATTTTCATACTTTAAAATGGTGAAGCCCCCCGGTTATTATACAGTTTCAATTGATTTATTCTAATGATTTTCATGGCGGCTTCTTGCAGTATGTACAGGTCTACGATAATTAAAAACATTTAATTTTATTAATTACATGTACTTAAGGCCGGCAACAACCTTGTGACTCTTGAGTTGCGGGTGTCCATGGGCGGCTGTAGTCACTTACCATCAGGTGACCCGTCTGCTCGTTTGCCCCCTATCGCATAAAAAAAAAAATACAAATTGTTAAAAGGTCCGGTTTAGAAAAAAAAAAATGCTTTGATTCTGAATTCAAAAAATACTGTTACGTCTCATCAGAACATAGTAGCAATCACAGCAAAGAAGCTTGAGTCTATGCCATTACAGAACGTACCTTATTCATAAGCTTCAATAGAGGGATCGGGTCCTCTTGCTCGCTTGTAAGTAAAAAGTGCGCAACCAATTCGAGTAGAAACTAATGAAGCTTTATTAGAATGCTTCTACTAAGACTTGTAAAACGCCGATTTGTTTTTTTTTTACATAATCAAATTTTATACGTGTTCCTTATTTTATTTTTTTTTTCAACATGTGTTTGACATGGATTATGAAAGTCGTCCATTAAAAACAAGGATAAATACAGGTATTTAGAGATATACCAGATGCAGTACATAGTAGCTGGATTTGTTAAATCATGTTTATTTAAACATTTTTTATGACTTTCTAGCTGTGTGTGTGTCGTTACGTTAGCATGATGGAGTTACAAGTATCCATCCAAACTTACACATTTACTATAGTAGCCAAATAAGACTAAAAGCTTCTTCGCGTATTGTTTTATTGTATTGAATATTAACTTTCTTGCTTTGCATTTATATGGCTTTTACAGTCTACTGAAAACATGTATGACGAAAAATATGTATTTTGAAGAACGAGGTAATAGAGTAATAGTTTAAACGACTGTCAAGTCAAATCAGCAACTTTTTAGTAAATGTCAAAACGGTAGGTGTTGGACATTTTTGGCTGAAATAAATAAATAACAGACGTGACGTCACGGCTATGTATTGTCAAATTGTTCCCTTTTCATGTTAATTTGATGAATAAATATAAATTATAAACGTTACAGTAAAACAGAACAACAATTTTAAACTGTTTTTAGTAATGTTGTTGCCCGACTTAATGAAATAATTTAATTTAAGCATAGTCATCAACCTAATTCTTAACAAGTCTTGTTTTACAAATCTTTTAAAGGGTACGTCATTTACCAATATACCTACTATTAACATCAAAAACGCTGTCTGTCAGTTTCAAATAAATTAAAGAAACAGTTTTGATGGTGTAAGTACTATCGGCATTGGTGAATGTTGACAATGCATATTTTATAGATTGGTTTCATAATACTGGTATATATATTTAGAAAACCAAATGTACAAGAGAATAAAATGAAAATATGAATAAAATTACAAAAAAACCATACCGTCTTCCATTACCGTGTCTCCGTCTTCTTCGTCGACTGTTTCTTCTAGCAGGTCCTTCCATCAAGTTCTGAAGACTTTCTGTTGGCCTTAAAAAGTTAGGTTGTACTAATTTGCTTTCAGCTTCTAAGTAAGTTTTTTTTATCAACTTATCTTCATCTAGATCACCGGTAGATAAAACTCCATTTGTTGGAGCAGGAGCTATAGTTATATTCTCTGGTAAGCCTTTCAGTTTTAAATTATTATTTGCATCTCCAGTTATTTCTCTACTATTACTCTGAATTTTATTAGTGATTTCATCCATTTTGTTTGAGGCATTCGATATTTGTATATGAGGATATAACTCATCTAAGTTAAGAATGTTATCAGTAGACACTTTAACTACTAGAACTCCGTCTTGCTCTAAGCTTTCTGATTCGGTCAAGTTATCCTGTGCCGTTGTATGGTTATGATTCATTGAGGTATTTGTGTAAATTTCTAAAATTTCTTCTGCTGGTAGTTTACCATTTTTAAGTGAGAGGGATTTATCTAAGCCTGACGGCAAAACCTGCAATGGAAGGCATGTTTTAAAGATTCTTTTTTCTTAATGAGTCCAAAAGAAGTCGGTTTTCTTCTCGACGAATTTTTGGTTATTTATTATTTATTTGTAAACCGATAGTCCACTTTCAAGGGTGGCAAATTAGGGAATGAAGAATACATTTTGATTTTCATCATGATTAAAACTTAAATATTTTCAAAACTGCCATTTAAATTTATAACACAGTGGGTTAATAAACAATTTAAACCTTTTACTTCAGTTTTGACTGTTATAGACAGATGATTGACATATTTTAATAATTTTTTTGATAGCTTAAAACTTCGGAAAATCTGTCAAAGTATGTGACGGGTGGAAATGAAAACTTCATACCGAAGCTGCTTTTAAAACGGGAAAATTCTGTTTGGGAGTTATTGGTATTACTTAAATATGAAACAAAATTGTTATGATGTACATAAATATGAATGTTTACAGCTGTATAAAATACAGTTTTTAATTAAATTTATACCAATAAATCTCAATGTACATAAACATGTTTTAACATGGTGTGTAGTAACTTCTTCAAATCTTGAACGAAACTTATATAGAAGACAAATCGTCTAAAAGGAACGGAATATTTTTGAAAACTAAAGATCGTTGTGTTTGTAGTGAGAACGATAGATATATACGATTTTATTGGGATAAAACATACCAACAGAAATAATACACTATCATGGTGGACTGCTGTAACCTTCTGCCACCTTTAACCTAAGGCCAGCTTCTGAGAAATTAGGTTCCTCTATTATTATTTTTTTCTTTATATTAGCCTACCATAGTGACTCCACTTTGCCTGATGGAAAGCAATAGGTGGAGTCAAAGAGTGGTGGTCACCATCCTCATTGCATGTCTAGGCAATGCAACATGGTGACCCACACTATGGCGGCCTGGTGAGATGCCTTTTCACGCCCCGCTTAAAAGACCCGGGATCAAAGTGGGAAGGAAACACGTGCGCTGGTAGAGAATTCCAGGCTTTTACCGATCGGCACAGGAAAGAAGAGCCAAATCGTTTAGTTTGGGTACGTATATTTTCGACGCACAAACGGTGACTCCTGAGGCCAGCACGTGTAGTCCTGTAGAGGAAGGGAGAAGGTGGGACCAATTGGAAGAGCTCATCAGAACACTCCCCGTGATGTAGGCGATAGAGGACTGCCATAGAGGCGACATCTCTTCGCAACTGCAGAGTCTCAAGAGACTGGGTGATCTCAGGACAGTCGATAATGAGGACTGCGCGCCGCTGCAACCGATCGAGAGCGTCAAGCAAATACTGCGGATAGCCGTCCCAGAGATGAGAGCAGTACTCCACGCAGGAGCGAACCTGGGTCTTGTACAAAAGACACAGTTGCTCGGGCGAGAAGAACCGTCTCACCTTGTTCAAAACGCCGAGCTTACGCGAGGCCGCCTTAGTGACAGTCTCGATGTAATCGCGCGGATTGAGATCTCGGCAAATATCCATACCCAGAATACTAAGCCTATCCTGCAGTGGCAGTTGAGTGCTCTGAAGAGTAGGAAGGGGAAGGAATGGAGACTTTTTGGTAGAGAACACACACGCTCGTGTTTTCTTGGCGCTGAACTCGACCAGATTCTCACAGGGCTGGGAAATGCGGCTCAAGACCCGGTCAAGCTCAGCGACAAGCTCCTGTCGTTTTTCCTAAACGTCTGCCAGCTTGGCAGTAGGATGCCTGCATAACAATGTATATTGCCAAGGGCCAACATGTCATTGATATGCAGAAGAAACAGCGTAGGCGATAGGACGGAGCCCTGAGGTACACCAGCGCTTACCTCGTGGAAGTCTGAGGCCGCGCCGTCGCAGAGAACCCTAATGCGGCATTTATGGAGGAAGGCAGCAACCCAGTTGCAGAGTTTAGGTGGCAGACCAAATGCAGGAAGTTTGGAGAGAAGCGAGCGGTGCCACACCCTATCGAAGGCCTTGGCAATGTCGAGGCTGATGGCCAAGGACTCCCCATGCCTATCCATAGCCTCACCCCAAAGGTGTGTAACGTACGCTAGAAGATCACCCGTGGATCGGTTCGGCCTAAAACCATATTGCCGATCATTTAATAAGGAGTGATCCTCTAGGTGGCGGATTAGTTGGGTGTTGATGATCCGCTCGAACACCTTACAGAGTATGGAAGTGACGGCTATAGGTCGGTAATTGGCTGGATCGGAGCGGTCGCCTTTTTTGGGAATGGGTTGAACATTCGCTTCTCTCCAGGCCTCCGGAACAATTCCTGAGGAATAGGACAGGTGATACAAGCGCGTTAGTACGGGAGACAACTCAGGTGCACAGTTCTTAAGAACCACCGCCAGAATACCATCGGGTCCACTGGCTTTCCGGACATCGAGTGACCGAAGCTCCGCACGGACATCCCTCTGCCGGATGCGAATATCCCGCATTGCGGAGTCGCAGGCCGCAATGGTGGGCGTGTGCGCGCAACGGTCATCGATTCGGGAGTTAGCCGCAAAGAGGTCAGCTAGTAGATTCGCTTTCTCTTGCGGCTCGTGGGCCAGTGATCCGTCACGGTAGTTCAACGGCGGCAGCGAAGGTTGGCAATAGTTGGACTGCACGGCTTTGGGCAATCGCCAGAACTTACGGCTACCCGTAGGGTACGCGACGAGTTCTTGACCAAACCGTGCAATGCGCTGGGCATCTGCTCTGATGTAAGCCCTCTTGCATTCCCTAGTGGCTCTGTTTAGTGCTGCTTTTAGGCGATCAATGACTGGGTCACAATGTGCGCGGGCCCTGATACATGCGCGGTAGGCCGACTGCTTTTGAGCAACGGCCCGGATGCACTCGCGATTGAACCAGGGACGGGTCTTCGTGCTGGCGACTTCACTGTAGGGGATATAATACTCCATACCGACAGTGATTTCGTCAGTCACGGCAGACGCACTTTGCGATAGATCCCTGTCTTTAAACGAACGTTGAGCCCACGGGATGGATGCAAAATATTCCCGCATTCCATCCCAGTCTGCTGACGAGTAGTGCCATAACCGCCGCCTTGTTACCACAGGTCGTGGAGGCGTAACAAGAGGCACTTAGGTCTACACCAGGAAGTGGTCGGAGGATCCTAGAGGGGCGAGAACCGATACGCTGTACTGCGCTGGGTGATTCGTCAGCAGTAGGTCCAGCAAAGAGGGCGCTTATGTCTGGTATTCTCTATGTCTGGTATCCTGGTGGGCTGGAGTACCAGTTGGGTAAGGTCATGCGTGAGAGGAAATGCGTGGGCAGTCCGACCAGCCTGGAGTTAGCCTCAGTTTTGGAAGATCCCAGCCAGGACTCATGGTGGGCGTTAAAATCTCCCAAAAACACCAGTTCGGCGGTCGGAAACTGCTCCTGCGCTTTATCCGCTGCTTGACTCAGGTGGTCAAAGAGTCGAGTTGTCTCGGAGTCTCCGGAATGGGAGCGATAGAGGCACACGTAAATCCGGCTCGTAGAGCCAAAATCCACGTGGAGCCAAAGGATGGAGAAGGATGTGTCTTCTAGGCAGTGCAGACGGCGACAACAAACATCCGCCCTGATGAAAAGGCACACTCCAGTTCTTGCGAGGAAGCACTCCTCGAGTACGTAGCCGGGATAGTGGAGATATGCCGTGTCGGCAGGGCGGCGTATTTGTGTCTCCGTAAGAAAGAGCATGGCCGGCCGAGCCGTCTCGAGGTGTTGGTGTACGGCGCTGAGGTTAGCATGGAGTCCACGTATGTTAGTGAACTCCACCTCAAAAAGCGGGTTGGTGGGAGAGGAGGATGCCGCTGTAAGACCACTTTTCTTTTTTTGTGCTGCCATGATAGAAGAGGAAGGGAGCGTAAAAGGCATGACAGTCATCGTGGCAATGTAAACTGAGACTAAAATAGCTGTGTCATCATGTATCGGTGAAGCATGACGGTGACCGAACCGCCCCCGTACCCTCCCGGAAGTGGTCGCCGGGTCCCACCATCCGGTCACCAACCGGCACGACGAGTCACTGCAGCCACACTGACGGGGCAGCTACATACATATTCATTCTTTCTACATACCTTCGACATTAACACAGCATCATTGTACTTCTTTGGTTTAGCTTGTGACAATGGTAACGGCTGCTTCGTCCTCTTCCTAAGAATATCAGGCAGCCCTTCTTCTTCTACTTGAAGTCCTTCCAGAAGCACTTCTTTCTTAAGCCTCTCCACCTCTTCTTGAAGGGATTTGTTAATTTTTGATACTGGTGCGCTATTTGGGGACTTCCTGTAGTCTATGCTTGGTATCGCGATGTCCCCTTGGAAGTTATCTGTGAAGCAAAGTTAGTTTTAGGATCATAATTCTTTATATTTACGGTTATTTACTGGATAGAGGAAGATAAGAGAATTTAAATTTATAAATTTAGCCACATAGTTTATCCTTACTATATCGTAGCAAAAACATCAAAATATGTTTATAAAATACTCTTGGGTTCGAACTTGATCGAATACAATTCAAACAATTGAAATTGGTGAAGTCGACATAGAAGTTCCTAATTTTTCGAAGTCAGTACAAATGACATTGAGTATATTATAATTATTATATTATTATTTATTTTTGGCTATATCAACGATTTATGAAAAAGCAGTCTGTCGGTTGGCTGGCTGGTGGATTACCTGATCAACAATAGCACGGAAGACATAGGTCGGTCTTGGTCTTGACTCGAACTAACTTAATTTATTCTTTGTGTAGCTTCACGAGCCATGTCAAGCCACCTTTAATAGTGTGCAATATAAGATTTAATATATAATTTAAAAAAAAATTGCTTGGAAACAAAAAAAAAACAGATATTGAACTAGTCCACAGCTATGAAAATTATGCAGAATTATTCAAAGTGGTTAGATTCCAGCTTGTAGGTAGTAATTGGATCGGAACCCGCAACCGGTACTGCAATGCTACTAATGGCCTAATATAATAGCTGTCACATACAATACCTAGCGCATATATTAATCCGATCGTTATCGACCCGCGCCATAGCCTAGCTACGTTGTCTCTCAAATGTAATGTATTCTGAGATATCTAGTACTAATAAAAATGGATTTGATATGTACCACTTATGTTTGCAACTCGTATTTTAGTCGTTTCTATCGAGATTTATTAACTATTTTGGTGACATCGAGTCTTATTTGTCTCCTGCACATGATTGCCTCAGCGCGATATTCTCGTCTACTGTACCATCCAAAATTTCTGTATCTCTACCCTGTTTTTGTATTTTAGGTGTACAATAAAGATATTTGTTATTATTATAATAATTACCTGTATACGAAGTGGTAAACATAGGCAGTGCCAATATACCAAATAAGTATTTAAAATACTCGTATTAAAATATTTCTTGAAAGTAAAGCGGTCCTAAAAATCTAATAATAATTTTATAAGTTTACAACACTTCAGCTTCAAAGTATAGACTTTGAAGCTGAAGTGTTGTAAACTTGAGCACTTAAATCTATATATAAATAGTGCCTCTCTAAATCTATAGTTTTACCTTTTTTTTAAATTGGAACACGCTTTTCAAAGTTAATTAAAAATCTCTTTATTTCTCAGCAAACATATTAGATGATTAAATCAACACTTAATCTCAGTTGCCGTTTAGACCGAATTGCACCAAGGTATGCTTGGTGCAATTCGGTCTAAACGGCAGGTAACAAAAAGGCATGCTACTTAATAAAAGTTGCACACAAATAAGATATATCATAATATAATGCTAAACACTGCATTAAATTTTCGAACAGCCTGCATTCAAAATTCGTAGCCATTAACAAGCCCGTACATCTGGTGCGATCATAAAATTTAATAGCCGGTCTATGTCCCAGATGTTGCGTCCTAACGCTGGTTGGCAATTAATTAATTGCGTATGTATGCTTACACGGCGCGTATTGGACATGACGGTTTACGATAGTACCGTTACATGAATATTCAATAGTGTTGCTTGTCTGGCTGTTTGGATTGGATTTGATTATGTGCTTATACTGACTTGGATTTCGTTTCTCGCTAGTGTTTTCAAATCAGCTGTTAATTGAAAACTTTTTGAACTATCTAAATAACTCAATTCTTATGATAATATTTATTGTTTTATTTATTAATAGAGACACTGTAACAAAAATAAAGTATATTTTACTAAATAAAGGATTGCTACGTTATCAATACTAAGTCCTACGGGAGGCATTTAAGATGCTACGAAAACTGTCTACCTATCTACTTCGTAGCAAATAAGACCACGAGCCGACAGTTTCGCGTAAAATAAAATATCGTTTTCCCAATTGTTACTAAATTATATGAAGGAGGCAAAATATATAAGTATTTTTATTAAATATTATTTTTAGGGGCCCATGCCCCAAAAGGAAAAGTAGGAACCCTTATCAGATCAGTGTGTTGTCTAGCTGTCTATTTGTCAAGAACCCTCGGGTATTAAGTTGAAATTAGTACCTAAATTTGTAGCACCTACATATATATTTCGCTCAATCATTTATGACGACTTTCGTTACGGTCTTACTCAACAACAATGTTACGATAGACTTCCATTGGCATTTCATTACGAAGCTCCATCTCGTGCCACTGTTTACAACTGGCTTAATCAATTTAACCATGGTCAAAGCAAACTCACTGATGATTCTCGAGAAGGCTGTCCTTTGACGGTGACTACTGAAGATAACGTAACGGCTAATGATAGAAGCTGATAGAAGGGTGATATCAATATTGATATCAACAGATTCGGGCAGCTTTAGGCATTGACATGAGTCAAGTACAAAAAGCCTTCCTTGAACATTTAGGTTTCAGAAACGGACGAGACGGAGGTGGTTCGAATGCTGCATATGATGTCGACACAGGTGATGAAAGCTTTATATATTGTTAAGAACCCGAAAACAAAAGACAATCTGTGCAATGGAATATTGGAAGATTTTTAGATAAAAGTAAAGAAGAGCAGAATTCAAGGGAAACAGATGATAGCCTCATTCTTTAGACGTACTGGTCATTTACAACAATCGTTCTAGAAGATAAAAGGAATGTTACTGCAGATTGGTATGCCAGTCATTGTTTACCAGTTATCTTGGAAAATGTTAGTCAGCAGCGCCTAAGAAGCAGTATCCTCCTTCACCGAGACGACAACGGCCCAGCTCATTGTGTCAAATATTTGTCTATCAAAGGCGTAGAGATAGTGAATCATCCTCCTTACTGCCCTGACCTGGCACCTTGTAACTTTTATTTATTTGCAAAAATAAAAGATAAACTTAGAGGAATTCGTTTTATGAACCCTGAAGACGCCGTGGCTGCGTTTGAAAAAGCCGTGGAAGAGATCCGTAAAACGTGATAAGAACGTGATCGTTTGGAAACCCCCACGGGTGATCACCTCACGGGAGCTGACGGTGAAGTGGTATGTTGGACTCGAACCCACTAAAACCACACGGTGTTCCGTCACAAGTGGGTCTATTGCAAGGGACCTGGGTATACCCTAGGAGGGATGCTTCCAGGAGCCCTGCAGACCTTGGCCACCTCTTTTGCAAGAGGCACCACCGCCATTGAATGCGAGGGGCCTAGCCCCCCTCCAGTTTGAGAGGCGAGCGTGGAACACGTCGCACCACCGTCTCAGGCCTGCTTCTGCTAGGGTAAGGGCAGCCCTACCCGTTACTCCCAGGCCAGCGCTCATGGAGGCCGGAGATCGTTTTGTTCTGCGGGACGGGAGAGCACTTGCCCTCTCCCGTATCCTCTCCGCCGCCTCTTTAGCCAACATGACCTCTTCGCAACATAAGAGGGCGGAATCCCACGCGCTCTCGCTTTGGACCATGGACAGAACCATGGTCTCTAGCGAGAGACTTCCCGAACCAATAGCCATCGCGAGGTTGAGGCGCTGGTGCGCCCACGCTGTGCACTCCACTAAAGTGTGAAGTGCAGTATCCTCGTGACAGCTTCTGCAGATTTTATGGTATGGTAGAAAAGAACGGAGACTACTTCGAAAAGCAATAAAAATATTAACAGGCTTCCATATCACTTCTTTTATAATTTTCTAAAAATGTTCAATGTGACCTCCGTATAGTACGAGTATATTTTTACTTCAGATATTCTATTGGATTAAAAAATAAGATGCACACAATGGGTATCGTTATTTCAGGTTATGTAAATAAACAAAAAAAACTATTATTTACAAGCCTATGCAAATATCTAGAATTAATGGTCACCAGTAGAAATCATATCAAAATTCAAATAATGCGATAATGCACATGAGAAAACTAATATTAAAAATAAAAGAAAACTCCTGAAACCGTATTATATCTTGAGCATTTTAAAAATATTTCAATATGAACAAAATTTATTTCGAATAGCTAGACGCATACCGCACGATTCTTGACGGTATTAGGGTTGGCAAATAAAATATTGATTTTCTTTTCCTTCTAAGATATCAAAATCGCAAATATATTCACTATCTTTATTCTGTCTATATCACTATCTATATACTGAAAACGTAGTAGCATGTTTAATGGGGACGTTTAACAGATTAGAAGAAGTCGGTTTGACAATAGACACTTCACATCTTTAATTCTTGTTTATTTTCTAAAACCAACTATAGTTCAAAAAACAAATTTTGTTTAGGTTTAACTGAAACGTATTCTGTGATAAACTTTATCAACAAAATTCGCCCTACTGTGTAGTTTTGTCAACCCCGTTTTCCCAACATATCAAAACGCCAGGAGCTGGCAGGATCATAGAGGCTTACTTTCAATATAATGTACTTATGGAGAAAATCTCAATGCCATCTTCATTTTAGAGCCGACTTTATATGAAACAAACAGTAATAACTGATGTAATTTTTAGATCTACGTTGAAAAAATTAGAAATTATTAATAATTCATTATTACGTCATATATGTATGTGTGCAATGTACGCAGTTCATGTATTTATCATATCATTTAATAAATCAATAAAGACATGCTGAACTACGTAGCAACTACTCTAATGAAGTAGTACGCGATCCTGTATCGCAATAATAAAGTTCTCGCTCTAAATAGTGTATACACTATACACACACAACGGACATAACGCCCGCTTTGAAATATGATCCATCAGGTCCTGTCACAATTTTGCTAATTGCAATAATGAACATTATAAATAAAAGGTTTATTCAAGTTCGCCGTCACCATATGATAGGAATATTGATTACTATTTAAAAAAAAACTGCTTTTTGAATTGTACTTACTTATTATAAGCACGGGACTCACTTATTGATACCGGTACCTAGAAAGGCTATAATACAGTCTCTTAGGCCCATTGTCTATTGTAGGGTTAAGGAACTACTCCACGTCCACATTCCGTGGAGCGTAAATCGAGTAGAGAGTCTGCTGTACTCCGCCTCCAAACTTCTTATATATATTTACTTGAATATCCACGAAATTATCATTACACTGCCAACTAACTGAAGTGTAGTAGTGTAGTGTAGTTGCATTTGATGCACAGTAACCTCAAATCTGCATTATAGTATTAACAATGAACAGCAATTAGTGTGGCTAATAATTTTAAATTAAGAAAGGTACATCATATCTTATAATGCTTTAAACTAAAGCCAGTTGAAGTTTATATCTATGTGTGTTAAACAGTTATATATTACGGCATGAGCAGTATCAGCTGTTGCACATAGTAACATCATAATATCTCACAAAACCAACTGCGATGTATGAACTAGGAAAGCGCCTTTTCACGGTGAGGTGCAACATTTAAGCGATGAGGCATGAACTGAATACGTGTGGGTGTCCTGGATTTGTAGTTCTCTGCGTTAAGGAAAACAGTTTTTATTTTAAGAATACGTTCAAACTCTGGTATTTCATAGGTGTGTATAAACATTAGTATTAGAGTTATATGTAATGTGTTCCTCATGTGTATGTGTTTATCGACTAGGACTTAGGTGAGCTTAATATGAAAGTCATGACGTATGAAACCAGTGCTAAGATTTAGATCTAACATTCAGTGCTGCATGGAGGCCAATCAGGGTTATTGTGAGAAAAATGTAATGTAATGTCTTGGCTTGGCTTGAAGGTTATGGATTTGAACCTACATTTATATAGAACCAAAATTTACTATCGTGTTTAAAGAAAATATATCTGATGGTCGTCTACGTCTACTTATTTATCAATGATTTAGAAAGTTTAGCGACATTAGCTATATCATTTTTTGGTTCAAGTATTGAAAAAACCGAAGGTTATGCATGTATATGTGTATGAATTAAATTGACACATATAAAAGTAAATTGGGATTAAATACAGGTAATAAAGAGAGGTATATTACTATAATGTCATGCATGTAGGCTGATTGACATTTCACTTTTGTAAGTTTACAATACAGATAGGATATTTGCATGTATGATTATAAATTTATCGACTTTCCCTACGTAAACTATTGAAAGTGAAAATGTCTTCTTTACAAGATACTGCTTTAACTAACTAAGGTGGATAATGGAATGCGAATGTTAGTGCTGATAAGATGCACTTTATAATAACTGAACTATCTCAAAAACTATTTATAATTAGTTAAATTGGCCTTGTAAAGTAGACAGTTTTACTTTTAATTGTTTGCGAATAAAAATCGACTGCTTCAAAGGCGTAAAGGAAGCAATTCCCCATCTATATAATCCTCTAGTAGGTAGGCCAGTGTAAGTAGTAAAATTATTCAAAAAACCTATATGAAAAATAATCAGAATTCTTATGAATATAATAAAAACATCATCATCCTGCTCAAATCAATAACAAAATATTTGTTATACTTACACCTTCCTACAAAAGAAACTTCAATCGTAGACAGCATTATGACATGGGTGACAAAATTAACTCCCACCCTACGAAGACATATGTACGTCATAGGTGTGGATGTGTGTAACCAATGTTCACAGTGTAAATGAAAGTGGGGAACGAAGCAGCTCAACTTACACTGGTCTCGATTATCTCAAGAAAGATTTGATTTGATTTTGATAGGAAAACATTATTCAAATATTTATTGAGACAACACGATAAAGTGGTTCACATTTTATCATGTTTGTGTATTTTCCTATAATATAGGAAAATAATCCAATATGTTAACAGTCTTATTTATAGGATGTTAAAGAAAGGTAGTCTACTTTTAAAATCATTATGTGAAGCCGAAAAAATGATGATATAGCTTTAAAAAATTAGGTTCCCTCGATGATAAAAAGTGACTACACCTGTGTACTCCCTATATGTAGTAAGTACATATACACTCGTTCTCGCTTATTGCTGGCTAATAATTAACTTGGATCCGGAATATCATATTGATCTAAATGATGAGATATAATGATGGGCTGTTTTCGAGTACGAGGGTTAACAGACATAGTCTTAACTCCAGTTTTTTAACCCTTTTAAAAAATGAGAAGCTTCTTAATTGCGTTTTTTGTGTATCATTTACGCAGTATCTTCGCCATGTGTGAAACCGTTACAATAATTATTTAAAAAAATATTTTGATTGTACTCAATTTTTTTTCTTTGATGTACTTTTAAAAGGTTAATTATGTTATTATCTATAACCTGGAAACTAGAAATGCCATGTTAAATTAAACCGAGTTAATTAATTTTCACGTATTTATGTATGTATGTATCTCACGTATATGCGATTAGTATATTCATTGCACTTGAACATATACATACATAGGTTCAAAGGTAAATATCAGGATAATTAGTTTTACTCAATGTAACATGTCAATGTGCACACAAAATTGTGGGAAACTGTTGTTTAAAACTTTGAAAGCCCTTTATTATGAATGTGTGAATTAGTTAAAACGATAAAAATATTTAATGACAGCGGAACAGGCTTCATCAGAAAATATAAATGAAAAATGGTCATCTAATATGTCATGTTTTATTAACCTTATAAAATGAATACTTGATAGTAATACAAGCATATTATGTAGTTCAATGGAAAGTTACAAAAACTCTAACGACGCTGATAGAAATATAGTCAGCCACAACCAATGTTTCGATTTATAGGAAATTCCGGATTCTCTCATCTTTTAAAACATTTTCTGTTTGAAAAATACTTGTCATTTAAAAAGACTGTCTAAATAGATAATTTTTAACTTAAAAAAATTGGATAAAATCATATGAATAAACAGTAAAATCTTATGAGTGTGCAAATCTTATGATTAGCGATCCTAACTGCTGAACCGGAGGTCGTGGGTTCGTTTCCCACAAGGGATAATAATTTTTTGATCCACAGTTTGTCCCGGGTCTGCGTGTTATTTGTGTCCTTTGTATAAATGTTCGTAAAATCCCCTGCGACTCAGGAATTATTCTTAATGCGTTAATTTTTATTTTACAGAAAAATAAATAAATTAAATAAGTTAATTTAAACGCAGTCTCAAAACTATGCGGATGGTTAATACTATTTCTAAAAAGATCTCTTCGAAATTAACCTCTTTATAATACCGAAACCTACGTAATTTTAAAAAGAGAGGTTTACATTACATTTATTTTAAACAGTGCTATCAACCAATCTATATATGGCACAACCAATCTGTTTAACATACATATGTATATTTCTTTTTATTAGTTATTAAATATGCAGTCCTTTTATTCATTTTTTTTTCTATTTGGCCAGAAACGTGATGTAAAATTCAAAACTAAATAAAAGCGTCATCCGAAATAAGTTGTAGTATGCATTACTCAACTTTGTACAGTACTTGGGACCCATGCATACTTGCCGACTTGGTGAATTGTTGAAATGTTTTTGTAATATATAGTTCTAGTTCTTTGAAAATTAATATAAAGTTTTGTTAAACTATTGTTCAGCCTTTTTTGTATATTAAATATATGTATGTATGTATATTTAAACTTGGTGTTACACTAGAGTGTATTATGGAATTATTCACGACTACAATGAATAACTTATGGAGAATATTTACATGCACACATATACCAGTATCCTAAAAATATAGAAAGGGAAGGAAATTATTATTTTTTATACAGATCGATTGGGAAGCGTAAGCAATAAATAGCTCAAGCAACTCAGGGTCGCATATTTATACGAACTCGAATTTGCTGGTGAACGTAATAGAATAGTTACATACACATACATTTTACATACATACGCTTATCCGTATCTAATTGGCAAAATGTTGGAATTTTGCCAATTAGATACATTAAACATTCACGTTTTGCCAATTAGAATTTGGCCCTACTAAAGTCCCACTAACGCAATAGGGGTGCGTTAGTGGGACTTAATTCTTATTGCAATCCTATTGCTGTCAAACGGGCATTATATGACATAGTCGTATATATATTGTCTGATAGATAACAATCCAACCCCTTAGGCACCATTTACGACACTCGCGGAAAGAGATGGTGTAACCCTTTTCTACTCCACAAAAAAACACACGGCAATAGAATAGTTGTACATTTATAATATAATAATCAGTGGGAATATTGTCAATTCGCGATGCAGAATCAGAAATGCAGTCTTCAGAAAGTTTATCTAACGTTTGTTAGATGGGGCTAAAGTTGTAGTTGATATTTAAGTAAGCGATCTAAAATTTTTTTCAGTCGTACATATGTTTTACTATGAGAAAGACGTTCATAAATTATAAACATTTACACATACTTAACATACCTTTTACATTTATATTTAACTTCAGAGGCATAATTAAGAAAATACTCAAATGTTACTGACAATTAATAATTTATTCAATAAACGCTGATACAAAATAACCACACGTGAAACGAACCGCAAATAGGGGTAGCGTCAAGTTAATTAAAAATTTACATTTAATTAGCGTTTCAAAAACAGGCTTGGAATTAACTTGAATTTGAGGTCAGATGACTTTTTTTGGTTGGTTATGATCTTTCATTTTCGTATGTCTCTTTGGCACATGGTTGCCCATGATTTTGTTTGAATGTGTTATTGTTTTCATTGGTTTCAGTAATGGTGATATGCACCTCATTCTATTGCAATAGGTTTCACGCTATTTAACATTATCTGTTGCACATGAACTTGACGGGAATGATAGGTGGAAGCTTTGAGTGGTGATCCAACGAGATTGATGGCAGTCGTCAGTAGTAACCACTTTGGCTCCCTCGGGACTTAACCGCAGCAACTGTAATAAGCTCTATGTAGATAGATGTAAGGAATAATATTCATTTCGCGTCCTAGAGAGTCTATGTCATTAATGTTAACACGTAAACTATAATTAAAATTGTGTCCAATAAACTTTCAATATCAGTTGTGTTTTGTGCATTGCTATCCCTTTGCCTTATAAATAATAACGATACTAGGTAAGCGACACGTGCCGTGGCGGGATTACAAACTACCTGGCGTTGTATCTCTATTTATGTATGAACAGTTTTTCCTCAACGGCGCTGCGGCGCGCCGTGGCGTCGTACGTCACTCATTGTGCACATACATAGTATTATCAACACAGAAGAGCCGACGCGTGCGAACAAAGCCGCTGTCTGCGCCCGGCCGTGGCTTTGTATCGCGTTGGAAGGATACACCTGGACTATTAATATATAACTACATTGTTTTGTTTCTAAAAGTATGTAGCAAAGTGACAATTCCAAAACAACTCTACCAAAGCCAAGATGAAATAGCGGTAAACTAATTTCAAAAACAAAACGCTATACATGATCTACATATTTCTAACAAACTGTGTCGTATAGGGGAACATATAAGATATGCAATGTGCCATGTCAAGAATATGTGATCTTTGAACTACCTTTCTTTACTATCCACCCTTGGATCGTATCCAGTAATATACTTGCATCATCTGTCAACAAAGCATGTAAAAGTCGGACCCTCAGCATGCTTTTTGACCCTATTCTAGCAAAGCTAAATAAATAACACCGTATCAGCGGTATTAACACATACCGAGAACCTCTTTAGCAAGCTTTTTTGAGCACCTTTTTAGTAAAACACTGATGTCAAAAGACGCAGTTATTACTTGAATGCTCCTAACTGAAACCAGAAAGTAAATAAAAGAAGTTAACAAATACACTTCTACATTTTTTTATTTTCATTCAAAATCACCACCACGAATCACACTTTTTAAAATCGGTCGGGTGTAATTTTTTTATTTACACATTAACAAAATTATCGTTGACTGCGATAATAATCTGATTTTATCCGGATCAGGCGATAATTGTCACCAATTTGTTTGAAGTTAATACCAAACATGCTTTTGAACCAAATATTTTTGTCATTTGATGCGTCTGTAAAGATCTCAGAATTGAGTTCAGGACAAAATTCATTGGGCTGTAAATAAATTATTGTCTGTCAATCAAGTATGATTGACGAATTTGATATTATTTTCCTATGTATTGCAATTTAACGGAAAATGTCTCTTCATCTCTTTGTGTATACGAATTGAATATTATATTATTATTGAGTCGCTGGTTTGTCGAGTAAGCATTTTATACTTTTCATGAAATATTGACATCAATGAATTACTTGCCTAGTTTTATATTATTGTTTTCTTAGTTTACTTAATGATTACAAATATTATTATATCATTATACATTGTATGTTTTAATGGACATTGAACTTAATATTTTAATTTTTATTTATTTTTTGACATTTCAGTTATGTTATTTATTTTTTATTTTATGGTTCGTTAAAATGTTACGTACCCAACTACTACTATCGACTATACCTTTTTTTTTGTTTTCAACCGATAAAAAAACGGAGGAGGTTCTTAGGTCAACCCGTGTACCCTTTATTTATCACTATTAGCTTACTTATCAGTGTGATTGGTTCATTTATTTTAAATATGTCCAATTGTGACAAATACATGATTGACATACGGAGGTCACACTGAAAGTTTTTAGAAAATAAAAAACGAAATGATATACAAGCCTCTAAATATTTTTATTGCTTTTCGAAGTCTCCTTTATAAGCACTGGCGCATGCCATGACCCATTGACTGAAGCAGTAAGCAAACTCTTCTTTAAGGATATCTTTCACGCCTTTTTCAAACGCAGGCACGGCATCTCCGGGTTCATGAAACGAATTCCTCTTAGTTAATATTTTATTTTTGGAAATAATTAAAAGTCACAAGGTGCCAGGTCGGGACTGTAAATAGGATGACTCACTAAATCCACATCTTCGATAGACAAATATTCGATAGTCCATCTGGCGGAGGGAGCTGGAACGTTATCGTTTTGGTGGAACGGTTCTTCAGGTTCAGGTTCTTAGGCATTAACATTTTCCAAGACAACTGGTAAACAATGACTGACATACCAATCTGTAGTAACAGTTCTTTTCTTCCGTCCAAAGAATGAGGCAATCATCCATTTTCCTTCACTTCATCAACATCCATTGCGCAGATTTTATTTTGGTTTCGGGTTCATAACAATGAATGAAGATATCATATACAGCATTTGAGTCACCTCCGTCAAACTTTTCAAGCATAGAGAGGCACAAATCCAGGCGACGGCGGTTTTGATCTTCCGTCAAATTATGAGGTATCCATTTGGAACAAAGCTTTCTGACGCCCAAATGTATATATATGTAAGACTCTTTCTTCTGACTCATATCAATGCCTAAAACTTCCCGAATCTGTCACCCTTTTATCAACTTCTATCGTTAGCCGCACAGCACTCACGTTTTCTTCAGTAGTCGCCATGAAAGGACGTCCTCCCCGAGAATCATCAGTGAGTTTGCTTCAACCAAGTTTAAACTCCTTAAACCAGTTGGGACCAAGAGTGGGACTAGATTAGGCTACGTAATGAAATGTACAAAATGAGAAAACAAAATATTGTTGAGGAAGATCGCAACGAAAGTCGTAGTAAATCATTGAGTAAAAGTTTTCTATAGTCAAATCATTTCGATGCATGACAGACACTTTTTAAATTGTGGCAAATTTTTAAACACAAATGACATATGAATTCTTAACACATCTACAGATTCCCAAAGAGTTTGAAATTGAAATAAATTTCTGATCGACTGCTTTACTTACTGGCCTATTCTAAAAACTTTCAGTATGACCCACGTAGATACATAGGTGTCGTAGAATTTTGGCGTAGAATATTGCAATTGCTATAAAGAATTAATAATATGAATACTTAAATAGATGAGGACTGCTAGGTAGAAAGTCATCTTTAAAAATAACTATTAATTAAGTAATTTAAAATTTATGATTTTTAACGTCTCATTTAGCTTTAAGATATAAGCCATGTCACGTGCGTATTTTAGAAAGACAGTAAATGAAGCTAATAATTAATACATTCTCAGTTTCACCTGCAGTAATGGATTCAACCGTCAGCTAGAGTTGTTTAAAATAAAGAAGATACAAATAAAGATAAGCGTAGAAATGTTACTCATTTTCTTTTAATCGTCTCTTGTTTGTCGAAGTACGAGCTTATAAAAATAGAACCGTTCTATGACTTTCCGTGGGATAGTTCCGTTTATGTTACAATTGATGGTAACTAACAAGACTTTGTTTTATATATGTATAACATGCGCCCAAAGGTTAATACCATTGGGCGCATGTTACACATATATAACGGCAAAGCATGAAAGCTACATTAAATTTTCTATTTGTAGTGTTTACCCTTGTAATCCTTTAGTATATTCAAATGTTCTATTCATTATCATTGAAGTGTAAAATGCTACACAACGTTTCTATTAACAGAATAATAGCCATTTTACGACTGAGTCCGTACACCCGTCCCCACCTTCCATTCACAACTGGACCCTTTAATAAAAGCACTTTATATCGGTAGATGTATAGTAAACTCACTACATTATGATGCAAGAGAGTATATTAGATGCTAGGATTGATTTGGATAACGTTTTTTGTATGAAATTAGGGGTTGCTGGGAATCCGCCATTATAAGAAGTAAATGTGTTTTAGTTGTGTTGAAATTGAATTATATCCAATATGTAAGGTTTAGGGAAGGCTTCACTGATTTGCTTGTTTCCGGACAATAGATTTGTAATACACAAAACTTTTTTTTAATATACATGACATATTAACTTCTCATTACTAACTTTTTAAGTTTTAAGTTTTTTGCAGCAGCTACCGCAGCTTGGCAAATTATGTGAAGTTCTATCATTTTCATTGCTCTTTATTAAAACCTGGGTATGAATTATAATTTACTGGCTGTTGTCCGCGACTTCGTTCGCTTGGAAATGTTAAACCATCCATCTCTCCGGAATGAAAAGCAGGCTATATGCTATTCCAGAACATAAGCTATCTTTGGGCCAAAATGTATGTATCCATATCCATTAGCCATTTGAAAATTATGTACCATTATTATAATTATTTAATGGTACATAATGTGTATTTTTTTTCTAAAATATCTGAGAGAAAGAAGGAGTTGTTTAACATTGATTCCCTACAATAAAGTGACTTTTTTCTGTGTATATAAAATGATCATCTATATGTGTACACATATCAATTACAAACGAGTAATTTCTTAAGTAAAAATACACAAATATTGTATATGTAAAAAGCGCCACAGGACAAAAATATTACAATAATTTAAATGCCTACGTTTTGTCCCAGCAGACAAAGGCCTTTGATATTGCCAATAATCAAGTAACAAAAGTACGGAATACAAGAACGCGATAGAATTTTGTAGATTTAGGCAGACAGGTTTTCCAATTGCTGACGTAAACAATTATTTTTTTCTGCAATGTCACATACAAACAAAAATACGATCAGATATTATAATCTATAATTATATTATAGTCTTATATATTGTTACGAAAGTGGGTACTGGGATGGGAAGGAAACTAATGTCACTGTCAAGAGTAACAATTTCTTTGCGTTTCACAGTCTGAACGCGTAACACTCACTGCACAGAACAAGTTGTACTACACGAACCGCGTAACACTTTTCCACACTGTCCCCGCGGACTACACTTAGCTCAGTCCAACGGGAGCACTGCACCACTATTCACTTGCACTGTTCACTTCACTTTACTACTTTTTCACTTCTTCTTCTTATTCTTCACTTGAGAGCTCTTTCCACTGAACTGCCCTGTAGGCGCGTCTGGAGCTCTTTATGTACCCCTAATATCGTTATTCTTTTAGATTGTCTTCCACAACTTTATTTATTACTATATACAGTCGTGGTCAACTAATTAAGGACATTCAAGATAGTGGACAGCAATAACCGGCTATGTACATATAAATATAAAACCCTGTTGATTTCTCAGTAACTATTATTTGCATAATTTGATCCGATTATTATACTATAAATGGCTGTAAATAAAAGATTAAATAAATATAAAAAGTGTTTAATATCAAAGGTTAACCATGTATTCAATTTAAGGTACAATTCTGTAGCTGGACATTTAATTAAGAACAGTAAAGTAAAATGAAAAATAGAGTTAAACAGAACTAATAATCTGCAGTATTTTAATTTCTTTAACAACTTCATTTTATTACGGGTAAAATCAGTACCCAGTAGCAAAACCTTTGTTAGTAATTACCGCTTGACACCGATGTGGCATAGACATTATCAGTTTCTGACATATTTCAACAGGAATGTTTGCCCATGCCTCACAAAAAGCTTCATTAAGTTCATCTAAAGTTGTGGTACGATAAATGGCAACTTTTTTCTTAATTTCGTGCCAAAGGTGCTCGATTGGGTTGAGGTCGGGGCTATTTGCTGGCCAATCTAGCACTGATACCGACTGTCTGTTAAGAAACGACTTGACTGAACGGGCTGTATGTTTTGGGTCGTTATCATGCTGAAAAGTCCATATAATAGGAAGATGTTCCTCAGCATAGGGAAGCATAGTTTCTTCTAATATTGCCTTGTATTGATGTTGGTCTAAGTTACCCTGAACTTTCCTCACAGGTCCCACTCCACGTCCAGAAAATGATCCCCACATTTTAATGTTTCCTCCGCCATGTTTCACCTGCTTTTTGTGAATCTTGGATTCATTTCCGCTTTTACAGGACGCCGTACGTATTGCCTTCCATCTGAAGAAATCAAATTAACCTTGGTCTCGTCAGAGAATAATACATGTTGCCATTGGTCGTAGGTCCAATGTCCATATTTACGTGCAAACGCCAAACGTGCATTTCTATGCTCTTTCTTTAACAACGGTACTTTGCGAGCCACTCTTCCGAACAACCCTGCTTCTACCAGACGTCGTCGAACTGTCCTCGCTGATACACTGACTCTTTCGTCTGCCCCAAACACTTCATGTTTAATTAAAATAGAGCCTAGAAACGGATCTTTCTTAGCTAACCTGGTTATCATTCTATCTTCTTGCGGAGTTGTTTTTCTCGATCTTTTTTTTCTGGGCACATTTAAAGTTGTGTTATTGCGCCTGAAATGTTGCACTGCATTGCATACCATAGTTTTTGAACAATTTAAATATCCTGCTATCCTTCGGTATGACCAACCACGCTCGACAAACTTCATGATAATTTTTCGTAGTGTTGCATCGCAACTTTTATTTTTGCCCATTGTTCTTCAAAATAACTCTCAAAACTTGAAATTACAAATCTAGATTGCCGCCAAAACTACCACAAAGAATAGGAGAAGAAAGAAAATAATAATTGAGATTCAGATTTTGAAACTAGAACGCAATATCTCAGTGTCCCTAATTAAATGGCCAGCCAGCATTCTTTGAACAAATAGCACTGTGATCATCTATCAGCTATACTGTAAAGAGGTTTAAGAAGTTGTTATTGTTTGTATAATTAGGCACATAAATGACTAATTATACTTACATGTAAAAGATGTGGAATATTGTTTAGACTCGTTGGAAAATAAAAAATAAATTCACAATTTGGATTAACTAGAGAGTGTCCCTAATTAGTTGACCACGACTGTATATATAACTATTTCTAGTACTTTCCATTATATTCGAATTTTGTAAAGAAACATCTCCATTAACTAGAATTTTCTATAAAACAGCGAAATCAAACCAAAAACCCATCGAGCCCGCCGGGGCTCACGGCTGAACGTTGGCTCGCAGCCGTAGCCACTACCGCTCAGCTACCGTGACTTGTCAACCTTCATTCGAAAAACTTCTATGCATTGTTTGTCTGTGCGGTGACGTAGGCATGGCGTCATAATATTTATTTATTTTATTTATTTATTATATTTATTTATTATATTTATTTATTTAATTTATTTATTTAATTTATTTATTTTATTTATTTATTTTATTTATTTATTTTATTTATTTATTTTATTTATTTATTATATTTATTTATTTATTTTATTTATTTTATTTATTTTATTTATTTTATTTATTTTATTTATTTTATTTATTTTATTTTTTTATTTATTTTATTTATTTTATTTATTTTATTTATTTTATTTATTTTATTTATTTTATTTATTTTATTTATTTTATTATTTATTTTATTTATTTTATTTATTTTATTTATTTTATTTATTTTATTTATTTTATTTATTTTATTTATTTATTTTATTTATTTTATTTATTTTATTTATTTTATTTATTTATTTATTTATTTTATTTATTTCTTTTATTTATTTATTTTATTTATTTATTTTATTTATTTATTTATTTTATTTATTATATTTATTTTATTTATTTTATTTATTTATTTTATTATTTATTTTATTTATTTTATTTATTTTATTTATTTTATTTACTTTATTTATTTTATTTATTTTATTTATTTATTTTATTTATTTATTTATTTTATTTATTATATTTATTTTATTTATTTTATTTATTTATTTTATTATTTATTTTATTTATTTTATTTATTTTATTTATTTTATTTATTTTATTTATTTTATTTATTTTATTTATTTTATTTATTTTATTTATTTTATTTATTTTATTTAACCTTTTACAAAACCATTTACAATTGTTAATTATAGTGCATTTTAAAAGCACTGAGGTTTGTAAAAAAATGCAACAGATGCTACATTAAGCGAAGTCGATTAAAAACACGTTCTATACAGTAAACACGTTATAGTTTAAAATGCATTCATTATTATTATCGGTCATTTCAGTCGGTTCATTATTATATTAGTCGTTATTATATTCTTGTTGTTCGAGTAGGTATAGAAAGTACAAAGTGCATTTGTAGAATAAATCCATTATTGAATTAAATATTGGTTTAAAGGCAACTCTGACATTGCACTACTGTAATTTGACTTAAAAAATTCTAAAATTATTTAAATTTTTAGAGTTTGTTACCATGTAAGTTACTACTACTACTTTTAAACGATACATCCGATTTTATATACATATTTGTTTGTAAACATTAAATTAGTTTTCTAAACAAAAAAAAAGTTTAATTTTTGTTTACCACTGTAGGCTACGTTAATATTTTCATAAACATAAGTACAACAAATTCTTTAGCAAAACCTAGTATTTAAAATATATTTTTTTTCTGTTGTAACCAAATGAAGATTTGATCATCTGACGCCAGAGAAATTAGGAATACGTTTTAATAAAGGCGATTATCTATTTTCATAAAAGTCAATTATTATAATTGGACACAACCTCTTGGTCGATAATCGATTATAATTAATTAAATTTAGTTACTGGAGTTTTAATAGTTTTACATTACCGTACATATCAATTACACATACATACTGGATAGAAAAATAAAATATATATATCACTTAACTCGTAAAACTTATATATGAAGCTAATAAAAGCGTGTTATTTAGGATGTCTGTTGAGAAGAATTAGTGGAATTATTTCTTTCTATTTTATTATACGACGCTACAAAGTTATACTTAGGATGAACTTAAAACTCTTTTTGTTAGCCTCAGAAGAAATGTGGGTTACTGGTTATTAGGATTATTGTTAACCCCTCTAACTACATTTCATGCTTAGAGTTAGCACATTTATATGGCTAACATATACACTGGATCGATTTCGAGCCACAATCACTCCATTGCAACTCAATAGTTGTTTTGTAAATGAGCAATAGTTATTGTTCTTTTATCTTATTTACAGTATATTTCGATGAAACATGCATTTTGTTTTTATATGAACAATTATCTCAATGGATAGACAGCTTGGAAGTGCTCGATAGTTGCATTGATAGTAAAATATACGATGCGGATTCTACTACGTAGTGTTGTGATTTATCGATAAGCCCTTTGTTTAATAAATTATATAATTATTATTTTTTTAGGTTTAAAAACAAATTAAGTATTGTAGGTAAGAAGAAATAACATTTGTTTAATCTACTACTAGTTACTATCAAGCTGCACGTGTCCAGTATGTGTATTGAACTGGTTTTGTATAGACTTCCACACAACAAGAAGTATGTATAATAAAAATTCAAGTTGTAATAGTCAATGCCGGTAATAAAAAAGAAACTAAAAAAAATGTATGAAAATTGTTATAAATCATTTAACAATGTAATACAAATATTCATGATAATAAGCGGGTAAAACGTTAAATGAACAAACCAAAATATATAACTTTGACGTATTCAATTCTAAACCCGATTCCTTAAGGCGGATGTTCAGACTTGATTTTTTTCAAAGACACAACCAGCAATAACCAACAACTTCTCAATTTTTTATTCACTGATGCCTCTTCCACACTTACGCTAGACAGTGAAACTCGCTGTGTTCACGCATCGTCTTCCATACAGTAGCAAAGCGTGGGGACCTATAATTGGCTATCTGTTAGATATTATACATCGCTAGCATGTTATTATCTGCTGTTGGTCTTCCTAAGATTAATTGGTTATATTATATATATTTTATTTATTTAATTAATTAAATAAAATAAATAAATAAAAAAAATAACCTTCATTAGGTATAACCAACCATATAGAAGGTATTTTCATATTGATATTACAATATTTACTTATAAAAAATTTGACAGCGTTCTTTTTCAGTGCTTGTTCTCGACTCCATTAATTGGAAATTGAGTCTGAATATATTTATACGCTCCATATTTTCACAATCTCTCATATTTTACACAAGTCTTTTTCTGTCATACATCACCTGGCAATAGCGGCATTTGAAAGTACTTTTAATGAGTCTTAATTATAACAAAAGCTGTCAACAACTATTAACAGTTTTACACGATAGACCAGTGTTTTATACACTGGTTTATCGTGTAAAACTGTTAATAGTAAACTCTTAGTAGAAATTCTATTAAAAACTCAGAGATAAATATTAGTCTATAAGCTACGTAGTCCAACAGGCAGAAGGGATAATAACAAATATCTAATCGGAAAGTTCTGCACACCACCATAACCTGTATATAAAATATATCTATACGCTTAATGAAATAATAGTTGGAGAGAAAATTAAAATAGTGTCGTATCTTTAGTATTATCGATTGAAATCCAACACTCTGAAAGCATATTGACAGTCTGTATGATAGGCTACCCCGAGGTAGATACAATATCGATAAATGAAGTACAACCTTGCGTAGCCATGTCCACATTTAATGCTATTGTGTCTTGATACCATTATTTTAATAGACCCAACTGCACCCTTATTGCTTCGGATGAAAGTTCAGTATGCCATGCATCCTACCTATATTACCAACGGCTTCTAAAATACAAAGTACCAATTTATTTACACTGCCAATGAGTGCCTTGTGGTTGCATTTTAAGGTTGATTTTCATTTGAACTAAATATTAATAGTTGGTCGATGTCAGCTCCACTCAGCTCCTACGTTTTGAGTGTGGCTACAGACTTGCAGCGAGTACATGAAGATCTTTGTTCAAGAATCAGTCTCAGATGCACTACAGAGTTGTTACGAGTATTTGTTGTGTTTAGCACCTGCCTGTTCAAACCTTTTATTGTGAATTCAATAACACCTTATATGAACATTGTTATTTCATTTGCAATGTTCCTTTCAGAGCATTTTAAAGAGTGCAGATATTTAGTTCTACTCTAGCTACTCGGCTATGGCAGTAACTACTCCCTCCACCTTGCATAAAAAACGATGAAACAATAATAAAAGCATAGAGCTATTTTCGCTATCGTCAACGAGACATAATACCTTGGGCCAATAAATAAAACAAATTTGCTTTCGCGTTAACAATAGTTAGTTGGATAACCAAGTAGCACAATACAATAATATCACGACATCAGAGTAAAACACAACTATAATCTGTTTGTAGTTAGATTTGTTATAAAATGTTTATGAATTGTAGTTTAACTTAGTATATATACAACTTGCGAACATCAGTCGCCGGGACTTGCGGTAAACCAGGCACGATCACTTCGCCGGGTTGGAGAATCCCTTTTTGTTATAATCCCCCAGTACTTGGAAGGTTAGTCAAACCATACTACAAGCTTTGGGAGAAGTGACTACAAACGTAGCATGTGTGGCAACGGTACCCACCGTTGAAACACATGCTACGTTTCAGTTTAGTATATAACCAATAGCGACAAACAAGTATTTACATTATTTTGTTAACCCTTGTCTAGTGTCACGTATTAAAGAGCGTGGAATTAAATAAACGTAAATAAAGGACGGAAACTTGAACAAGGCCTTGTAATTTTACTAAAGAGACTTTGGGAGAAATATTCAGGTCATAATTTTAGGTACAGAACAATGACAGAGATTTGGGATGTACAGTTATCCCTTTGAGTCGGGAGAGCGAAATGCGAGGGCGGCATTGCAATCATTTTTGCTTAACACTAATTAGTGGGTGCAATTACAAGCACGAAATAAAGATTAAGTACTTGTTAAGGTAGCAGACTATTTTCTACGTTTTGTTATTAAGGAAGAATTATAGAGAAAGGTAGAAATGTTCGGTAGAAAGTTTAAAGAAAAAGATTTTTATACTTTATTATATTTGTGAACTAAGTATGGCGATGGTCAAGTAATAAACGGCCAGTTTGAAAGTGAGATGGGTAACTTGATGACTATAACTCAAGAGTAGTAAGTGTGCTGCCCACTTTTGGGAGGAGGGAGATGAGGGAAGGGGGGGGGGGGTTAAAAAGGCACCCTATATGCCTACAGCAGAATCACTTGAAACTACGATGTAAGTACGATACGATGTATATCTGAAAAAATGTTTGTAAGTATACAAAAAATATTGATAGGATCACAACTCCGTTCGTTTGAATTTAAACGAGGTTAACGACCGAGTAAAATAATATATATTATTTTTGCGTTACAATGATTTATACAGTTCATATCAATACAAAGAATCCTTGAATAAAAAAAAATATCATATAATAAGATGTGCTGGTCCCTACACCCCGCCTTATACTATTATTTATTGAAACAACAACAGTAACTTATTATTGACACAAAGAAGACAATTGAAGCAATAGGCGGATAATAAAATAACTTTTAAAAATAGTACTGGTCATATTTTTATTTTTTTATTTTTTATATTTTGTGTTCAAATATCATATCATATCAATCAAATATCATATCATCATATCATTATGTTTATTCATCTTGTAAAGTTTTGTGTTCAATATAAGGCATTTTAATTGTAAGGGGTCATGTGAGACTTGATTTTTATTTCTATGTAATCCTCCGGTATTTGTACAGTACAGCATATATTACTTTAATGCACTCGGCTTCGTTCTACTGTGACCTGGCCAGGACGATGCTGTGTTTGTCAAGCTTCAAACTAACTAAAATCTTATTCGTATATTTTGAAAACTTTTTGTATCCTATTGTGAGATGAGTGAGTCAATATCTAATTCTCACTTGAGAAGCACACTACTTTCCTTCAAACGAAGATGGGATGATGAGCTGCCTATCCAACCAATATCAAGACACACGATTCATTGAATGTATTAACAATGCTGTTATATAATAACGTTATATACATTTGTATACTCGAGCATAGTACATTAAATGACTACCCACCTGTCTTTATTGGATTCATAAGTATTAAGAAAAACTAAAAGGTAAAACTGAATTCTACATTACGTTACTCTCAACTATATTCCATCTACGTATTATTCACATTCGCCGTCACTTTTGGTAAAACTGATATAATTTTTGACCAGTTAGAATTACTGTTAATTAAAACAAAGTATTAACGTATTTATAATTTTACAGTAAACGCTGATTATATATGTTCGCATTAAGAAGCATCTAATGGTCCTTTAAAGACAACGATATCACAAAGGAGCTACTATGATATTCGAAGACTTTATTTCACCAAAGAAATAAATCACTATTTGATGTTACGACATGATACATAGATAGATAGATAGATTGTATGATGTAAGTACCTAACGAATATATGTATATATCTACATTACTTAAAACTACTGACTCGTCTGTCCCTTTTACTAAGTCTTAATGTGTAAAGTAGCAGTAAGTTCAAATCAGTAACCCCAGTTAATAAACTACACATTATAAACATTATGTACAGTTAGGAGCCAAAAATATGATATCGTCTATGCGCGAAGACCGACAAAAAAAATTGTTCGGGTCTAGTGAGACGATGTTCTGCTAGACTTTATATTTAATGACAACCGTAGAGTCTTCGAGAACGGACACTTCACATCAATTAATGCAAAAGGTACTCTTCTACTAGCACTTCTTACCGATGCTGGCAATTTATTTAACAGGCGAGCTACATGAACTGTGTCTCCCGGTTACTTATTTGCCACATTTCAATACATACTGCTTTTGGTTGTCAATAAAATAATTATTAATTTAGTAACCTTATGACGATTGGCAGTTAAAATTAAATGGATCGTTAAGTGCGGTCGTTTATCATGCACTCTGGGTCAGAAGCGGAGGGTGAACAAATGGCGCGCACTAAACAGGCTTAAGAGAACCCGTCGTTTAACCTTGAATTTAGAATCAGGTTAGATTTTCAAAACACTTTACGAGGAAAGACGTCTTTAGATTCTATTAACGAGTACCTAAATAATGAAAAGAGATTATGCATCCAGACTTAAGATTACGAGATGAATAGGACATCGAGATTAAAATTATACATATCGCACAAAGCATATTTACATACATGTATGAAAAATACATGGAGTTTGTGATTCAGGATTTTGAACTCAGTTAGACATTATACGTAGACACTTATTTCAGAAATACATACATAGGCATTATATCTAGGAACTGTCAAAATGAATAGATCAAGGAGGTGTGGTCGCGAGGTTTGAACCCGTGATCGCCATAAATACACTCACGCCTGTAATCTATAAGGGGTGCAGAGATGTTATAAAAAACCCCATCTTTTTCCAACTAGAATTTGGTCAACCGGGCACTGTATAACTGTATACATACTGCCTGATAGATAACAGTCCGATCCCTTAGTCGCCTTAAACGACACCACCGGGAAGAGATTTGATGGCCCTATTGTACTTTGCCATAAACCACACGGCTACTATTTTATAAGTATGATTTGTGAAATGATTAGATAACACTTTAATTGTAGTTTTATGCCTAGTTTGTGGTAGTTCGTAGTTTCGTAGCCCAAACTAAAGAATTTCTGTTATGCTTAAGTTCACCAAGTTTATATATGTGTTTTGAAAATGTGAGCATTATGTAACAACATTCGTCAAAGGTGTCTCAACTAGAAAAAAATATACTGAACGATGAAAGGGTTCGAAAGAAATAGTGCTTGATTAGTGTACGCGGCTACTCTAATGGTGTCTGTATGATTATATATCTGTCAGTATCACGGTGGCCTATCCCACATTACACCGGGCCCCGATTATGCTAAGTATTAGAGAAACAATTGGAACTAATTCGAGAAATCTTTTGTTCTTTATGTCCATAAGTCTAACTACACACTAGCATGTCTATTTTCTACTACCCCCACTTACTATTTATCTTGTAATTATAAAATAAACAAACGTAAAGTTGTGACTTACCTTAATATATTCATCTGTGTCCACATTACGTAACACTAAATCACAGCTCGTATAAGTTGAGAAGGGAGCAAAAAAATATATGCGTTTACCCGGCCGTTGTTGCGTGTCAAGATGTCTGTTTAGCATTTTTCTGCTCTGAAATGTGTGGGTGATGGAGTATACACAGTGATTGATAAAATATCCAATATGTTTTACAACATTACGACTTTAATTTTTTTTTGGGACTAGACATTTTTTTTGCATTGCAGATTACATACACTACACTGTTGCTTATTGTTCCCATGTGCTTGTAGTAGGTTTTTTGATCATTTTATATCATTGGACACTGCAGTGATGTGAGTTTATAGTTCATTTAGATTTCACTATAAATATTTAAAGAATCAAAGACCTACCGATGTTTATTAGAAAGAAGTTTTGTTTAAGTAATACAATACTGCAATACATAAAAAAGTGTATTCTTAATACAATAAATTATTGATTGTATTCCGGGCTACTACAGGCGCCAACTTGTACTCACGTGCAAATTTAATCTGAAAGTTGAATTTGATTAAACTGATTAAAGTATATTTACAATAATAAAAAGTGGTCTACTAGACCCACCGAATACTATATACTACTTTGCCTATGGCCGATAGGGGCAAAGATAAAGATGAACATAATATAATCAAAGTGGTGCTGTTCTGTTGTTATATCCTTTTTTTATGGAAAAGGGGCGCAAACAAGCCAACGGGTCACCTAATGGTAAGTGATAACTGCCACCCAGGGACATAAATGAGTGGAGGGGCAAGAAGAAAGGGGGTTTGGGCCCTTCGGTACTCTCACTCACTCGCTAATATTACACCATAATTGCTTGGTCAACCGGTTTTCTGTGAGGCTGTGGTAATACTACGGTCGAGCCGGTCGATTCATTTCTAAGCATGACGCTCCTACTCTCCTCAAAAAAAAAATTACTAACTCACTTACAATAAACTCATTATATGTACATTAATTCTTTTAGTGTTTATTTATAAATCACATTGTCTGTTCTAAAGTACCGTGTGTCAAACATTTATGTGGCATTTGAAAGGAACTCATATCATGAGCAGTAGGAGTATGCCTGTCGTTACGCTGTGAAATAAGACGGTGATAAGTGTGATAACGGATGTTATTACTTTTAAACACTTGACTTATCATTATTAGATGATGCTTTTACGTCAATTTATTTCCTGTTAAGAAACTAAAATATCTATGGAATGTGATCACTTGTTACGTATGCTTTATGATCTTAATTGCAATAAGTTTTTAGAACACACACGCAGAATGTATAACGACCAAACTAATGTCAATATGTACAAAATATATGTATGTATATAACAATACATTAATTTAAAAAAAAAACAACAATTGTTTGAAATTGAAATCTTCTTTTAAATTATTAAATAATTAAAATCAAAGAATAGATTGTTTGTTAAAAGAAAAAAAATATAAAATGGATAACAAGTAATACTTTATTTCCCTGGGTTGATCCATAACCGAACGTTTCCAAATGTTGAGCTAAAAACTCAACTTGGTTAAAAGATATAATAACAACAACAAGTGTAAATGATAAGGGGGGGAACCTGGTGTCCTGAAACACAGGCCTAGAGCCTATTTTAGGCACCAGTCTTCTACAATATATACTTATCTGAATTATGTACTATACTAAATAAACTGATTGTTGTAAAATGTATATTGTAGTGAGAGAATAAATTATATATTATTATTATTATATTTTGACAAAAGTAATGATTTTTGTCAAATAAATATTTTTTATTTTTAAATAATAAAATCATCAAAGCAACAATAACCAAAATAATAATTCGAATTACAGATGTTGCAACTACACTATTCCAACCCTCGAAAATCAGAACTTAAAAAAGAAGAGACGAGAAAAGGAAAAAAGTTGTACCGCGACACAGGTCTAGAATTTTTAATTTTCAATTCTAATGGAATTCACGTTTTGTTGTCGCGTCTGTAAAATTATAAATTCCAGTACCACTTGTGCAGTACACGCGAACAGAAAAAAATCCTATTATACACATATGTATGATTTACAAAGTGGAGGTTACCTGGTCGAGTACTAATTACTTCTATTCCAGAGTAAGTTCCATGCCCTACTTGCGTCAACAGTGCTTTCTCATAAAATAAACTGCAAAGAACGAAGAAAGTCTTAAAGATAATTAGAGAAAAAATGGTATTGCGACTTAGGCAATAATCCTTTGACTAAACCCGACACTTTCATTGAGAGCTCTTCGCTTCTCGGCGTCAAAGAAACTATTTAATAAACTCAGCATATTTTTGTTAATAATATAATCTTTGGAACTACTGACCCTATTTCAATTAAACTTTCAGCAAGTTTATAATTGTGTTGGGAAATGTTTTAACTATGTGTAAAGTCAGGTTTGTGCGTGTTGGTTGGTGATAGGCAAGGTATCTTAGTAGACCGTAAATCTTAAAATAACTATGACTTACAAGGTCCTTTCTATGAAATTGACATTAATTAAATTAGTATAAAGTTTCGACATTGGTCTGAGTTAATTTAATCTTAAACCTCTTGATTATTACGTTTCGTATAATTTCCTTTGGGTATACATTTAATTTGTCATGAAATGATTACTATTATTTAGTTAAAAAGGGTTACTGAAAATTGAGAGATAAAGATTTAGCGAGGCCATTTTATATAATACCCTACTTTTATATTTTATTCTATTATTATATTTTTATGGACTTTGCTCGGGTTCTAGTTTTGGGAGTTCTAATAAATATAATTAAAAAAGCTACACAACTATATAGTACTCATTTACTTCATCTTCAATATTGTTCTACCCTTTACAGAAGTTTTTAAAATTATCGGCCGGGAGCTGAAAGTTTTAGATCAAAATAAGGCACGTTTCAATGTTGCGTTAAGCCAATGTATTATAAATTTTTACACCTCCAAAGTTAATTGAAATACTCTTCAGGAAATTTTAATGTTGAAAATGATTAATGAGATTACAATCAAACAATCCTTTTTTTAATGATGATTTGTATCCTAAAAAAAATTGGTATAAAAATATAATATATCTGTAAAAAAAGTTATTGATTTTTAAATAAATATATAACTGACATCAATCATGTCAATTCGCTTCAACCAATCATTTTCATTAAAAATCATCATCTTTATTTTTTCTTCATCAATATTTCCCCCTAAGGCGTGCAATATTTTCTTAAAATTGAAATGGGAAATTTTTTTAAGAATACTCTTACAAGTTAAAAAAGAATTTTCTATATAATAAAAAAATACAATTCATTAATAAATAAAAATTAAGCACCTCCTCTTATTTGAAGTCGGTAAAAAATCAGTAAACAAAAAAGTCAGGCACACATCTAAACTTTCGTTGATGAGGCTCGAAGGAAATGCCAAAAATATGACTAGGGCTTTCTTATTCATTTGGTATTGCTACTTGGTTAAGACGACGTATTTTAAGAAAATTCATAAACGCCTGATGCAGAAACAGAGCTAGAACCTCTTGCGTACATTAAACTGTGATAATTTTATAAAGGGTCTATAGTAAGAGTCATAGGGCCTAATTAGTTAATTATGACATTACATTATTCACTTAAATTATATCTGATTATTATTGCCTATGCTGTGATGTGCTATGTCAGATTATAATCAAAACTGTTTTTTAATTTCTTAAACCCCCAATCTAGTGCGGGTATATACTATATCGCTGATGTATTATTGTATAAATTCAATCATATATAAATTCAAATCATACTTAAAAAGTAAAATCTACTACAATTTTCAAATTTATAAACAGAATAATATTATGATACAACTAAAACCAATTACATATAATACATTTACCCGCTATTAACAAGAGCTGCAGAAGTTATTAATGCTTGTATATAGTTAGTACCACCATACTTTTGAAAAGCCGTACTCCACGTGTCGCCGGACAACACTTTGCAGGCCGGATAATCTTCCCTTTTCCGTCGGACGCGAACGTCCGGTCTTTTCCGTAACCCTTGTGAGTCAGTATTAGTATGTGGACATACATATATGAGGAAGAATTAAACATTAAATTTTGAAGCTTGATTAACAAGTATGTAAATGTAGGATTTTTGACAAATAGAACAGCATTTTGTTTTTCAATTGATAATATTATTCTATCAAATACGAAGAAAAACGGGCCTTTTACAGGGAGGTGATCTAAACGAGTCAATTGTCTGAGTCTTGCATTACCTCCTCATGCGGTACAATAAAATATTTTGAAAAAAATATATTCAATATCAGAACCACTTGTACTATTATGGTAAACATATATATATATGTATATATATATATTCATAAGTAGATAATTACCTACTTACGTTGATAAGATATTCGTCTTTGATTTTATAAGAACTAAGAAGAATTAAATTAATGATATTGCCAGTAGTACCATGCTTAGGCACGAATAGGCCGGCTCGACCGGTGCGATACCACGGCCTCACAGAAAACCGTTTGTGAAGTAACGCTTGCGTTGCATTTCCCCGAATTCTGTGAGGTTTCCGGAGGCAAAATTCCCCGTCGCCCCTTTTCTCTCCCCTCATCTCCTTTCTCCTTTTTTCCATCTCCTCATCTCTCCTCTCTTCTTTCCGCTCCTTGCATCCCCATCTCTCATCACCCTCAAAGGCGGGCAGCGCACTTGCGACTCTTGAGTTGCAAGTGTCCATGGACGGCGGTGTCACTTACCATCAGGTGACCCGTCTGTTCCTCTGTCCCCTATAGTATAAAAAAAAAAACAAAGTTCTTCTTTTCGACTACACCCGACTACCACTTTGTATTTTTACGCACATATAAATATAAGGCATTTTTTCCGCATCAGTCTCAGCAGACCCAAAAGCGATGTCACCCTAACACTACTCCATAAATATTCTGCATAACAGACGACGAAAACGACGACGTAACTGTTACATGATGAGACATGACAAAACTATCACCTTTACAAGTAACGTTATCAGAATGCATCTGATCATTCATTTTCTATTTCAAACTTCGATTTTAAATTTGATCTCATTGCTTGAGTTGGACCGTCTTTCACACTTACAGTATAATCAGGTCCACTGCAAAAACTACATTGAAGGGTCTCAGGAGGGCAAAGTTACCTTAACCGTTAGAAGATGAACAAAAAATAATTATTTCAGTTTTAACGCACAAACTTTAAAAAGAGAGGTGTACATTGTAACAAAACTCGATACTAAGTGCGACGCCAATGGTAAGGCTTCTTGGCTGCTAGGTAAAATGTACATAATGATCTATATGTTGGTACATACATACATATATAATATACGGCCCAGTCGTAAAGGAGGAAGATTAATTTGTTTTCGTACATTAAGTCTCCGTCGTTTATGTTTACGTTATTTTTATTGTTTTCATACTTTGCAACGTGGCTTGGATTTCTCCAAATTATTAACTACGGTAGAAATTTTTTTCCTTCGCTATAATTAGAATTGCGAGTCGTTCTATGTACAGTCAACAAAGAAAATGGTCTACCAGTATTGACAAAACTTTCTGTGTAATCACAATAGCGATAAGGTTGAACCTAGAGTTAACCCATAGTTAGATAGGGGTAGTAGATAAGGTTCTTGCTGTAATATCATACAAAAATAAATATCTGGTTTACCGGGTCAAATTTTAGACAAAAAATAGTTGATTCAGCTATGAAAAGAATGGCTTCCTAATTTATTTCTTAAATATTTTTTGGAATACACTTTTCTTGGTGTGGATGCATATTTTTGTACAATATATATTATAAATGTTAATGCTAATTTCAATTTATGCAGACATTTTAAGAAAAATCCGATTATTCCATCTAATCGTTAAATATCCATAGTTCTCTTCATGCCTGCCCTCGCTATTACAAAGAAAATCATCATTTATGTTTATACTTTCAAATTTTCCATAGGTATTAGCGCTTTACGTTATACACGGTGTCGACTGTACGAACCTAAAATATGAGCATACCTTTCTAAAATAACCTGTGTTAAGAACTTGAAATTTTCTGTGTAAGTTACTAGAGGTTTATTAAACTAGGTATATATACTACCAAAACCCCGTGGATCTGGAGCAAATCAATGTTTTTTGTTTTTTTGAGAACACTTTTTTTCATACGAATTAGTATACTCCTGTTGTGGTCCCATAGCAACTAAATCAGAATATCCTTTCGGTATGTATACCAAGAAAATTACGAATAAATTTTTAAATTCCACGTTCTACATTGAAAGACATTTATCTATTTTTTTTAATCAATTATATAGCCCACCTTATTTCTCTGTAAACTGAATAAGAAAGCGCTTCTGCTTTATTATATTATTTTTGATTATAAATAACAGAGGCCACTATTTATACCATTCTATTTAATTTGTAAGTGTACTTAATTAAAAAAACAACAAGACTGTTGTCTACAGACGTAGATAGTTTATATGACAAACACAATCAAGGATATCCAAACTGATCATTGCTACACAAATCAACCGAGAGTTTCATCAATAGCGTATAATCATTATATTGCTTAATTCTTAAACTTGACTAATATCATAAATGTTAAAGTAAATCTGACTGTCCATCTGTCTGTTATTTTTAACGGCTTGAAGTGAAGAAGAAGCGGCGGCTATTGAAGATATTTTGCAAGGTGACACTTTAAACCCTGGGGAAGAATATAGGCCAGTTGTAATTAACACATCGGTTGTAGAAGCTTGTAAAGTGTAATTAGAAGGAATGAAATGTTTGAGATGTTATCACTTATTGTTCTAGATTAAGGAGTAAAATTCTAATGTGGGAGACAGACGTGCATTATACACTAACATACACAATTATAGTTGCAATGTTAGCAACATTGCAACTATAATTTATTTTCTTTGATGTAGTACTTGGCACGGCTATTGTCATCATCCGGACACTACGGGAATGAAAGGGGAAAATTAGAAATATATTGAAAATGAAAGGGTGGACAGAAGGGAAGGAATGGGATGTTGCTTATACGGATGGATTGTGGAGTGTAAACGATACTCTTAAATCAAACGTGTAGGAGTCGCAAACTCTAACCGACTAATAAACAATCTGAAATATCTCCAAAGAAATACAATATTCAATTTAAAGAAAAACGTTTATCTTTGCTATTACTCAAAAAAAAAAACTGTGTGTTACAGAGTCGGCAACAGTTTGGTGACGTAACGAGCTTGTCACAAAGGCTTTTTATCCATCTTTTGACAAATTCAATTATGTATGAATATGGAATGAATAAGCCCTTACTCATATCGCGATAATAAAATTTTGAATGTGTTACGCGGTTGTACTTGTTTTTAGAGATTTTATTTACAAACGCCTATACCCCCGAAAGAGTAGGTAGAGGTGTGTCAAGCGGACACTGTTTGGCAACTATAAGTTAGTCTCACTGTCGTAATTGGGGGAACTCCTATTGCCGCCTGTACTGTATTTAACTATACCATGTCATGTAAAGCTCGATCCACCCAAGCGTGTTTAGAATCGAACGTTTCTGACTTCATCAGAACTGAAGACTGACCCGTCATCTAGTCCCGATGTTAATCCACTGGATTATGATTTATGGTTAATTTTAAATAGTTCCCTAATTAAAATTCTTAACTGTCAATCTAAAGGATTGTTCCTTTATCCTCCTGAAGGGATAGGCAGAGGTGTATATATAGTTATTTATACACCTTTGCCTATCCCTTCAGGTTTATAGTGTATGTATGCGTAATGTAAATATAATTGTTGGCTCTATTTAGTTTATATTAAGATAAACGTGAAACTGAACGATGGTAAGTGCCTGCCCGCCTATAGGATGATGAGAGTGGGTAGATGCGGGGAGAAGGGATGCGGAGATGGGAAAAAGGAGAGAAGGATCAGTGGAGGGGAAAGAGAGTTGGGCCTCCGGAAACCTCACTAATCACAACACAAGCGGTATCGCATCAGTCGAGCAGGCCCATTCGTGGCTATACCTGATGCGTATTTTAGGCGCTTTTTCAGTATAAAGCAGTGTATATCCTAAAATAGTATATTAAAAATATAATTTAGTAATTCGATACAAAACCAATAAAAAACAGATAGGACAAAACAAACAATGAACACTGCAATTTGTGGGCGCGCCGTCAGTGCTCGGATTTCAATAGCTAATGTACGAGGAAACAGGTAAAATTAATAGCACAGCAGAAGCTTTGTCTCCCAGTCTCTTGTGTTTGTTGGATCCTCATTCAACTGCGGTTTCCAAACTCGGGTTTGAACGTTAATGGCGGGGTCGGAAGTTTTGGGATACGGAAAACGGCCGATTCGGATACCTTAATGACGATATTGGGGATGTACATACATATATAAAGAACTACGCGTAATACTCATGTTAAGATTAACTTATTGAATGCAATTAAGTCAAAATTGTTTATATGGTAACACCGTGATGTAGTTTTGTTGCAAGATCGGATGGTCAAAAATTCTATAAGCTTTGAGTTGCCAATGTGCGTTAACTCTATTCCAGATTCATTGAAATACATAATACTTTGTAGTAAAGCTATAGTATTAAGCACCGATATTGATGTTTTCTATATATATATATATAAATATATTGTTTTCGAATTAAATGAATTAAATTTACGGAATGTTTTTAGGAAGCAGCAAACGTGTATGATATTACTTATTATCATAATTTAATTTGAATTTCAATAAACATAGAACTAAGGATTTGTTGGGATGTAAATATTATTTTCCTGTTGTATATTTGAATACTTATTTAACTTTAGCCCTCGACTTTGTAGTTTAATTTAGAATTATTATATTAGGCCGATTATGTGAAGTATTCGACTGGAAATTTCAACCTAGGTTTTTTTTTATTGTTTAGGTGGACAAACAAACACTTGCAACTTAATAGTCACAAGAGTGCTATTCATTTTTGAAGGTAAATTGAAGGAAACGGAGAAGGGGAAAGAGGCAAGGGAACAGAAGGAGAAGAAAGGGGGGAAGGGAAAGGGAGTTGGGGCTACAGTAACCTTACTCACTCGGTTACATAACGCAAGCATTGTTTAACAGCTGGTTTTCTGTGACGCCGTGGTAATACTCCGGTCGAGACGGCCCATACATGCCGAAGCATGGCTCTCCCACTTTCAAATGTGTTTCCATTTTAATAATTAAATAGGTAATACATTTTGTTTTCTTTTTGCTTTTTGATCCCAATTGGAACAGAAATTTGATGAAATATTTAAAAAAAACGGGCCCGACATTTTATAAAACGAAATTCCACATTCCATTTTGAAAAACAAATATTTTAAATATGTTTATGCTGAATAACGTCAACATTCCACGCGACACCGGTACCAAAATTTTTAAAAGTAAAAATATCAATTTTAGCCACCAAGTGTAAAAAACCGGCATTGTGTCGATTTTCACAGTTCGCTTGATGAGGGGTCGCTTTATTGACATTGAAGGTTTATAGAGTACCAGATTCCAATTTAGTGGTGTGCGACCGCTTCGTACCGATAAACGTTGACGGTTTTTCCATCAGTCGGTTAGTAACCTGTTAATTGTTTATTTTAATTTGAAACGTCAAGGCATGTTCATTTTATTTCTTTTATATACTTTAACAACAGATCATAATTGAATTGTAAGCTTATGTTGATAAACTGTGGTATAAAGGTAACATTAAAGTTTGTTTAATAGGGTACGAAAAATTGACAGTGAATTTAATTACTGTTTTCGGGACTCGTGTTGTAGACATAGTTATTTCTTTCTTAGTAAATATTGTCAACTACGTTCTTAAAAATGTAATACGAGTAAAATGAGTGGAAATATTTATAATGCAATCCCTTATTCTATAAAAGAACCACAAACTTAACATGTGACTAATTGGGGAATGGCATTATTTAATATCAGAGTTATTATACGCTACAAGTGAAAAGAAAAGGGTAAACTTGCGTGACTACTATTTGTTTCATATTTGCGTTTCTTTAAAGGACTAAATATAATTGGCTAGCTGTCAATCACAATGTAGGTACATTTTAAGCAATTTACCGTATTGTATTCTATTGTATAAACATAATTATTATACATGTGTCGATTTTTTAAAGAAATCATCAAGCAAGTACAAGGCAATGTTGTCGGTATAAGGCATTGTTAATTGCTATATATAATGAGTCCTAGCGACTCTATTTACAAGCAAGAATATAACATGAAGCCTATAATTAGTGCAAGTTATGGATTAAGAGGAACTGAGCGCTAAAGCATAATATTATATTCAAAAGTTAATTGACTAATAACTATTAATTTAACCTGAAACCCTTCCAACTATTAGAAAAGAGATATTCTTTAGGAGCAAGGATGAAGCAAAGGTTAAATTAATAATCCGATTAGTTTCCTCCTAAAACTTATAACTTGAACTTTCATGTGGTTCATTAAGTGTTTGTTAGTGCATTGCCACGACTACGTATAATGTATCTGTTAAGACAACATAGATCAGTGTAGTTACTTAGCGGCTACTGAATCAATGCTGGATTAGATATAGGCTAAGTATATCCACACACAAATTAACGACCATTATTAATAGCGGAATAATAACATTTATTAGTATTTTTATAGTTTAAAAAATATACCGTTATATTCGTGTGTGTGTGTGTGTTGCCTTCCATCCATATATCTACTGTCGTTCTTTGAAACCCCTTTCCTATCGAGGACAAAACTTTACACTTACTAACTTAAATTTTCTATTTTTCTGGATGTTAAGTAAATTTTATTGTTATCATTATTTTACTGGTGACACTTACACAGCAGGAGAAGATGGTCCCGGATGCAGCTATCTGTAGACTTATGGCAGAGATGGAGGAGCGCATTATGAGGCGTATTTCTGCCATGCAGGGAGCCAAAGATCGCCCCCCTCTAGCGACTCCAAGAGCATTATGTTACGCAACGGCGGCCAGTTCGAGCTCCAAACCTGCTGCAAGTGAAAAGGCACCTGCCCCACAGTCAACACCCTCTAACGGGGAGCGTAAACTCAAAAGTAGGAGAAAGAAGAAGAGCAACTCAGACTCATCTCCCCAAGCTAAAGCTGTGGTTTTCGAGGAGCCGCCCAAGGAAGGTAAGTGGGAGGTAGAAGTAGTAAAAGACTAAAAATAAAGGCCAATAAAAAGACTACCAAGAAAGCCGCCAATGCATCAAGAGACTCCGTGTCCTTCGTTTCACGGCCGTGGTCTTAACCTTGACAACGGAAGCCACGAAAAACGGCGTAGGGTATGCAGAAGTCCTTAAAAAGGCTAAGGCCTCGGTGGGCCCGTCTCCTTGAGATACCCGGAGCCGCCAGTTGCCAGAAGGCTGATGCCTTAGCCACCAAATTGAAAGAATCGCTGGATACAGCTGAGGTGAGCGTGTTCAGGCCACCCAAATGCGCAGATGTGCGCATCGGGGGCTTGGATGACGCTATCACAGTGGATGAGATAGTGTCCGCTGTTGAAGATGTCGGAGGCTGCCCCCCCGCCCAAGTAAGAGCCGGGATAATCCGCTTCGGTCTTGGTGGTCTGGGAACGACAGTTATAAGTTGTCCTGTCGCAGTGGCCCAAAAGGCTGCAGATGGTCGTAGCCTCTTGATTGGGCGCTTCATCAAGTCACAAGTCCGACTCTTGCAGTCACCCCCAACCAGGTGCTTCCGGTGCCTGTCAGTGGGGCATGTTGGTGTTAAATGCACGGCAGAAATCACCGTGGGAAACCGAAGCTTTTACTGTGGCAGCCTGGACATAGAGCTAGTGTCTGCACTGCCCCGTCACATTGCTTTAAGTGCTCAGCGGAAGGGAAGCTGACTGACCACAGGGCTGGCACTAAGGCCTGCGTGACATTGATGATCAAGCCAGGGAGCAAACTATCTGCCCCCAAGTCCAAAGAAACAACAGGGGGAGCAAAGCGGAGTGCGGACATGGATGTTCAATAACGAATCTAAATCACTGCGCCAATGCTCAAGATCTTATGCTCCAGAGCATGGAACAGTGGTCGATAAATGTTGCCGTCATGGCGCGAATGCGTGGCGGTTTCAGTAGACTACTTCTCGCCGAACCGTGTTTTGTCTGAGTTTGAGGATTGGCTCACTCAGTTGGCCGTCGTCGTTGAAGGGTGTAGTCCTCGCTCTATTCTCGTTTTGGGGGACTTCAACGCTAAGTCTACGGCTTGGGGTTCCCCAGTGACAAATGCGAGGGGTGATGTTTTAGAGGAATGGGCCGTTGCATTAGGCCTAGCCCTTCTCAACCGGGTTTCCGTCGCTACGTGCGTGCGTCAACAGGGCAATTTGATCGTAGACATTTCATTTGCAAGCCCTACGCTAGCGCGCCGATTCCATGACTGGCGTGTCATGAGGAGGCGGAGACGTTGTCCGATCATAGATACATTCGGTTCGACGTTTCTACCCAGACCTCTTATGCGCCGGTCGCGATGGTTCCTGCGGGTCCGCGCTGGGCACTCAAGCGTTTGAATCGGGAGCTCCTCCTGGATGCCTCCATCGTTCAGGCCTGGGTGTCTGCACCAGACAGGCCTGTCGATGTCGATGTTGTGGCGGAATGGTTCCAGGAGGCCATGTCGTACATCTGTGATGTGGCTATGCCTAGGGTTACCCATTACACATGTTGGGGGTCTTAAATTTCTGAGAAGCATTATCGGCGTCGATAATTTTTTAAGAAGCATTATCGGCGTCCCTAACTATTAACGACAGTTCATGAGGTGGTAGCCCAGCGGGATTCAGAGAATTTAAAAATTCCTGGGGGTAGTGCACTGCGTCCTCGATGTTAGTGACGGTGTCTATGGATTTATAGCACTTAACTTCACCCGGTACTTTCTGCATAATTAAATTGTTTATTTTAATTAAATTATATTCCTGGGAGAAACTATTGCTCTACAACACAGCCAACGAAAATAATTTTGATATAAGTTTTGGATGTCAGGATATATAGTATCTATCAGACTATATAAATTATGGACTATTTGGCCTATAGACTCATCCAAAGTAACCGCATAATAGGTGCCCAAATTTAAAGATGGTAAAATTCCTTCTCCAAGTTTCAACAGCTGTTGTGGAAAATTGCTATGCGTATTTCCATGTAGATGAGCACTCATATTGGTGAGCAAATTCAAAAGTTGAACAGATGTCCAAAGGTCAGACGATTTTAAACATGCCTTCATAATATCTGCTCGCGTACCTCTGTTGACGACTGGAAGCGTTTGTAGGAAATCTCCAGCAAATACAAAAGTGATACCACCCATGACATTAGCAGAGCTTCGGAGGTCTTATAAAGTACAGTCCACGGCCTCCACATGAGCTCTGTGACTCATGATGCATTCATCCCATATTACTCGTTCGCGTAAGTCAGAGGTTCTTAGATTTTGTTGTGCAAGGCGTTGCGAACGTTTGACACTCGACTCTCGTGCGCGTACCTGAGAGTTTCTCTGATTTAGTTCAGCAAGGCGTTGTGAACGTTCAGGTGAAGATTCTCCCATACGACGTATTCTTGCTGCCCGTGCTTGAGAACTATGTTCAGAAAGTTGAGAACTAGCTCTTTTAGGCATTTTAAAATATTTAAGAAAATTTTAATAGCATGTAATATTCTAGCCCTGAAAAGAACTGTTGGTTAGCCCTGGAAAGAACTGTTGGTTAGCCCTGAAAAGAACTGTTGGTTAGCCCTAAAAAGAACTGTTGTTTAGCTCTGAGAAGAACTGTTGTTTAGATCTGAGAAGAACTTTTGCGTAGGTGTAGTTTTAAGAACGAAATCTAAAAAAAATCGCACGAAAATTATTAGACTTCACGCACGACCGCTGCGTAGTGAGCCGACCTCGCGTTCAGACGTACCTTACTCATAGATCTAAACTCCCCTCCCGCACGCGCACCCCCGCCTTGGTGACGCCCACTTCGCAACGGGCCGTGCAACAGAAATCGTAATATTTTAACTTTGCCATAACTTCAAAACCAAACGTCCAATTTTTATCATTCAAAGACCAAATATTATCTTTATAAACTGTAGTTAATGATGAAATATCTATAATTTATTTTGATAAGGATTAATAGCATGAGTAAAATAAACGCGTTTAAATGTAATCCAAAAAAAATTTAAGATTTTTAAATAAAAAAAATGGTTGTTGTGCCTCACTCCACATAGATAGGTATAGTGTGTGGCGGACTTTTTTGTAGATATTTATAAGATCTATACAATTAATTAGAACATTAAAAATAAAATAAAATCGGTCCAGTAGTTTTTGAGCCACAAAAGCCAGCAAAGCAGCCAACAAAGTTTTCCTCTTTATAATATTAGTGTAGACTATATATAGTTATGCTACACGCTTATCTACATTTTAAATAAAAATTGAGAATGGCAGAATCTAAGAACAGGCGCAATACTTTGCTTGTTCTTAGATTAGATAAAATTTAGCTCTTAATAAAACACATGGTGCAGATAACTGCTCTGTACCATTGAATACTTCAAATAGGTAAACTCAAAAAGTTTTAAATAATAACATAATTTTAAAGTATGTAAAGTACAGAGGTAATGTTATACAGAATAAATTGGTTGTATATTACAGGCAGGCTTTGAACACCACTACTTGTGATACAATTAAAATTTTAAGGAAGGGACACACTCCATGTCAGTACAGGTTCAATATACAATATTATATTTATACCTGAAATTAGTTTTTATGCCTCACAAAATACTTCTACATCAAAGTCACAAATATATTACCGTTCTCAAAGTAGAAGTAATCTGTTGAGCCATTTTTAATAAATATTTCTGTTTCGTTTGGCTTTTTTTTTTTACAGGAACCTAAGCAGATCTTTGTCAACACATGTCACACCGACATTCGATACGGAATCCCTCTATTAATCACAACAAGAAATATACAGAAACTAGCTGACCCGGCAAACGTTGTTCTGCAATAAAAGATCTGTATAGGGTCACCTTATCATTTAGGGGTACGAAAAATATATGTTGGCCGATTCTCAGACCTACCCGATATGCACACAAAATTTCATAAAAATCTGTCCAGCCGTTTCGGAGGAGTTTGGTAACAAACACCGTGACACGAGAGTTTTATATGTTAGATTACGGTAAAAATAACAAATATTTTACCTTTACCTCAAAATATTTAAAGAAACTAGTGATGTTATTAATAAAACATTTTTTTGTTCAACTGTATGTTTTTCGTTTTCTTTAAGTACTAAAAAAAAATAAAAATTCCATTAGTAGGTACTTATACGAATATACATATGTGTTATATAATACTACTGAAATTACATTATATTCATATAGTTATGAATAATATGTTAGACTAATAGGATTTCTAAGCAAGTGTAGCATCCGTTTATATATTAAATTCAATTCAATTTATTTTTTGTGAACACAATAATACATACACATACATAACATGATATGTACATACTAGCTGCATTCCGCTTTTTAAACCGCGAGACTCTCATAAAATTAAAAAACGGCCTATAGCACTTCCTAAACTACGTATTATACCAGCAGCTAATAGCTGAATAACATACAGAATTTCATCGCGAACGGTTCAAAAGTTTTTACTTGGAAACTAACAAAAAAACAAACTCTTTTGAATTAATCCAATGGCATCTACAAAATTTCAGGACGATTTCCACTAGTTTCGTTGTCATACAGTTCCAAGGAACTTTCAAATTTCATGACCATGGTGGTAGACTGGTAAGTATAGGTATCGAAACATGGAAAACAAATAGCACAAATGGGCCGGTGCGTTACGGCCTCAAAGAAAACCTGTTGTGAAGCAACGCTTTCGTTGAATTTGCCCGAAATTAGCAAAGGTGTTCTGTACCGTGGGCAAGCCATGCTTAGGGGCGAATGGCCGGCTTGACTGGAGTAACGATAGCCTTACAGAAAACCGGTAGACTGTGTGAGGGTATAGGAAGCCCAGCTCCCCTCTTTCCCCTCCCTCATCCTCCTTTCCTCTTTCATATCATTCATTCCCTTCTTCTTTCCTTTCCCCTCACCCCCATTCTTCTCCTTCTCCCCACACCCCCCCTCCCCCCCCTTCATCACCCTGAAGACGGACGGTGCACATATAACTCTTGAGTTACAGGCGTGTATGGCATGCTCACTATTTACAGTTTATTTTCCTGATATTTGACTATTGATTGTAATAAAAGCATGTATCCTAATGTAAATTTCAATAAAAAAAAAATTTGCGGAACCGAATGGGCAAGCAGATCATCATGAAATTTTACATATACATATGTGACATAGAGTACCTTCCATCCAAGATATAGCACTAACTTTAACTTTTAGGGAAGCTAGTCTCTTTCACACTTGTTTATCCAATACTTTTTCTGTTTTCTACATTAAATCATATTTTATGTAAAGAAAAACATTTATTCGTTTATAAAAACAATTCCTGTTTAAAATTATTAAAGGGAAATAAACAGAAATATAAAATGAAACTTTCCAACCGTTTCAAAAGACCGTTAAAACTATTCTGAGGACTAAAAGCGGACAATGTAGGGTATTTAAATCTCGGCCGGGTGGTACCATTAAAAAGTGCTAAAACAGAAATCAGCGGCGGCCGATAAAAACCCACCCTCTCAAACCGGTATTTGAAGCCAACAAGTTATGAGATGCAGCGGCTAATTTCAAGTTATATAAACAATAGCTATAAGTATAATCGGTAGGTAAAAATAAAAAAAAACATCACATACATACACTCATGCCTGTAGGCAGAGGCTTAACTAACGCCCACATTTTCATCATCGTCATTTTCGTCATCCGTCACTTTTGGGAATTAGATGGTAAAATTTAGAGTAAATTCACAGGAAAAGGAGAAAGGGAAGGTAAGAGATACTGATTATTGATTGGGCAGTATAAGCTATATGTCAAGAAAGTCAGGGCCTCATATCCGTAACTCGAACTGGCTGGTGCCGTTAAGTCTGAGCTCTCTATATTTTCCGACCCCTCTATGAATATAAAAATAATTGCAATGTATACGCTCACACCCCTGTCCCCGAAGGGGTTGAGAGGCGTAACTAATTCTCGCATTTTGCAATAAGATGGGAAAATTTAGGGTATATTGACAGGAAAGCGTCGCATACCTATAACTCATACTGGCTGGTGGAAGGAACTCCGAGTCTTCTAACTATATATAATAATTAATTGAAATATACAGAGCTGATGCCAACCTTAGAAAAAACAGGCACCCTAAGAAAAATAAATTTAAATAATAACAAAATTTACTATAAAAATTCTAAACTTTTAGTACATCTGATTGTTAAGTCATGAATGACATTCATGGTGGCATTAGCTATAATTTTATTGTTTTCAGGAAAAATAAATGTTGGTATTGTATCATTACGTCTTATTACATTTATTACTCACTTAAGGCGTAATTGATTATAATGTTCCACACGTGATTTCGATTGCAAATCCAAGAACCTTTGACTAAAATAGAGATAACACGTTATCGCCCACGCAGTGTTAACAAAAGCGTGATTGAAATATACGTAAACACTCTCTGTGAACATCTTCTTTTTGGGTCCACAGGCTAATTGAAGAATACTGTTAACTGATTTTACTCATTAAGCAATTTATTTTTAAATTATATTATTATTTGAAACGCAGATTTTGATTGTTTGTTGAATACATAGAATTTTTAACAGAACAAATTCTAATGAACTAGTTAATAATAAATTTATATGTGAAATTGAGATTTTGAGAATTTTGAGTACACGTTATCAGGGATCCAAAAAAGGGCAGAGAGAGTGAGGCCTAGCTTTATATCTTTAAAACAAACAAAGCAGAGGTCAAAAGAAAACCTGGTATAACTGATTGTTATTTCCTTGTCAATTATGATGTTTCAATTGATTTCACATGTATTTTACATGTCTCGAGGGTTGTGTAGTGGAAAAGTAATGCCTCGGGTTGTCGATTTCTTAAATGATATTAAACTAGCATTAGACGCTACCACTTGTAATTTACATTGTACCAAGTTTAAATTGTGTCAAATTCTGTACGGATGTAATCAACGAGAATTATATTCTGTCCATGACGAAAATCCGACCTATCTGCCTCTGGCCTTTTCACGCTTTGTTTGTCCCAATGGCCTGTTCCTCGACGCCATATTGTTCACGAAACGAAATGGTATGCCCATAGAAACGAATTGGCGAGCGATAATAAAGACGACTTAATTATGTTTCAAAGTGTTTTTTATGTTTCAATGGGCTATTGAAACATAAAAAACCTTAAAATATTATTAAGATTAAGTTAACTTAGTTAGATTTAACTAAGATTAATATTAAAAAACGTTTTACTCGGAATATCAAAAAAATGAATTTAATTTTAAAATGCCTTTATTTGACGTATTTACCTTTTTGAAAATATTGTATTTTATTAAGGTCCATCCACCATGTACAAAGACGCAATGACTACGTTCAAACGTTTTCCCATGTGTTATTATTAAAGAAAATAATTCATATGTTATTTCTGGTATGAGTAGTTGCAACCTGGAAACACCTAAACAGTACAGAAAACTTCAGTTAACTTACAGTACTACCGAAGTCTTGTAGTTTTGTTTGTGAGTAGGAATGACCGAAACTCGATAGCATTGAAAAGTATGCATAGCACGATAGCATTGAAAAGTATGCATAAATTTGTCAACACAATAGTGACACAATTAACGTTGCGAGTATTATAGTAACCAATGACCACTCAAGAACAAGATAGTTCGTGTGCCTTGTCAAACAGTTCTATCAGTTGCATAAGAAGCCGTCATCAGTCATCCTTGATACAACAATATACTCTGCACTTTTGGAACCCCACTAACTTATAATCGTATAAACAACTCAGTCCTCCGGTCGTAAACGTCGGCAATATTGCCGAAAGACAAAGACAATTAATTACTTATAAATATACTGGAAACCTATTCAAAATGCAACGAATTTTATTTATTAGCACTGACGAATATTAGCACTGACGTGGTTTTACTTAGATGGAGCCGGTCCATATGGCTTTTATTGCCCACAATAATTCGTTAATCTATTTCTACCGAGTCATACGTAAATAAATTTTTAACTTTACTGCAATCTTCGCAGACTTGTTTCTTCCCACTCACAATGTTAGTATAAAGGCTGTCTTCAGTTGATATCTGTCAGCCATTACTTTATATGTGACAGTGTAAAATGAAGATTGAGATAACTGCTTTTAGAAGAAATAAAACGTTGAACTGAGTTTTATCACTACTAACACGTAAAAAGTGTATCGTATACATTTCATATTGTAGTAACTGCCGTTTTATTAATAAATAATATACATGTGTGTATATGTACATATATTGTTTCTTAATTATTTTAATTAAACTCCTTGAATATTTTATATACCATTTATATAAATAGGTATAGAGAATAGTAGCGGTCTCTACTTAATATTATTTATTTAAAATAAATGATTACGTTACTACTACTACTACTTTACTATTATTATCTATATCATCTATTATACCACATAAAAACACGTATGTATGTATGATATGTATGTACCATATAAAAAGCTCGTTTTTGCTATAATTTAGATACATACTTATATTTATACTTGGCCCAAGAAAGTTGATGAGTAAAGTAAAGTAAGATTTGTTGTACTTACCAGCTTTACAAGGATCCATTCCCAGGTCTCCAGAGTCTTTATTCTCGAAACTCGACGATAACAATTCCTCTATTGTGTATTTATGTGGTTCATCCCTCCCCTCCGTCGAACTTACTTCAAGGAACATATTTAGCAATATCGTCAGAATAATGGCCACCGCCGACGCGAGCACACGTCTACGACGTAATGTCATGGTGAACATCTTTTTACACTTTATGTAGCACTATGTCATAGTATTTGGTTTGTAATTGTATCTGTAACAAATGAAATTTTGTTTATACCTGGTAAAAAAATAACTTTTGTAATTGTTATTCATAAAAGAATATTCTAAAATAGGAAAAGACTTTAGCCTTTTCCTATTGCAATGGCAACCACCATGTAGTCCTGACCTTGCAACCTTAGATTATCGCCTGTTTCGGTCTCTTCAGAATTCTTTGGTAGTGTTAGGTTAATATCAAGGGTGGAAAAAAAAAATGAAACTAATAGTTCCACTATTAGTTTCATTTTTTTTTATCAAAAATACCAAGATTTCTACAGTAACGGGATTATGACACTACCTTCAAGATGGCAACACGTTATAGAATAAAATAGCAAATACATATTATAAATAATTGTAATTAAACTAAAAATTCTTAAATTTGTATATATATAAATACGAAGAAACTTTCCTCGACTTTGTATTTATAGGATATAGGATACATATATTGTGTTGTATGTATATTTGGTATTTGCTTTGTATAAATATTATTATATTATGATAATATAAAAGCATAACGAAACAAGAAGAGTTCAGTTACACAACTAATTGTCTACAAAATACCAAGTTAAAGGTACTTTATTTTAATGAACCTTTCAAAGTTTTGCTAGGATAATCATTTACTAAAACTAAAACTTTACTAAGGTAAGCTAAAAAAAAAAAAACCAAGTTAATAACGAACTAATTATTGCGCTATCTAATCTCAACTTCCTCAACCCAGTCTTGTGTCAGCCAACCCTCAGTAATCGGAGAGGCACCAAAAGAAGAAATGACACGACTCCGACACGGGTGAATCTGGTGAAATGTTTCCCGCGCCAGAATGTATTATGGACTTGCTCATAGAAAACCACTTATTCTCAAAATTGTACTTTCAATGAGATATATCAGGGTATTTACAAAACCACTGATGCTTCGTGTGTATTTTGCTAGAAGGAGCTTCCCTACACGTTTATTCAAGTATACTTTTGATACTTGCTTAGTGGTTTTATTACCAGCTTTCATTGATTTGAGTACCTAATCATATATATAACTGTATACAATAGATTAATTACTATGACATAACTCTGATGATTGTCTTCAGAGTTATGACCACCGTTGAAATTTTGTGAAGGTCTAATTTTAAAATGTTGACGCCATTATTTCAGGCTTTAGACCTTGGGAATGTACTCCTTGCCACGCTTTAAAGATAGGGCACGCGGAGGTCTGCCAACTCCTCGGACCACCAGTAGACCTCCTTCCTTGGAGGCCGACGACCTTGCACGCGGGGCATGGCCGCATCGCAGATCTGCGTGATCGCATCACGAAAGCGGCCAGCCCCTATGTCTGCCTCCTCGGTCGGAGGTTGCGGAGACAGCCAGGAGCAGATAATGGCTGCCTCCTCCAGTAGATCCCTATTTAATTTAGATACAGCCCACCGCGGGAAGCGGGATGAAAGCCGCGCCGTGTGACCCCTACTGGTGTCCTGGGTCCGGGAGAGCTCAAATCGGATATAGAGATGATCCGAGAGCGTCTCAACCTCTTCCAGGACACACCAGTTCCTTACTCGTGCGGCGAGAGCAGGGGTAGCGAACGAAAGGTCCAGTTAAGGAGACAGAGGCCCACCGACGTCGCCCACTCCTCTACCGCATCGCCCCGTGCGTCCGTCCTGGGGGAACCCCAAGCAATGGACTTCGCGTTGAAGTCCCCCAGCACCAGGACGTGCCCAGACGCTTGTCGCCGTATCGAGGTCTCTAGGTTGTTAAGGAAGACCTCGAAGTCGCTCAGACTCCTGTTGGGGGAGAAGTAGACACCGTATATGGTGATACCCCCCCATTCGGCAGCAACATATCCAGTACCCTTGTCTCTTAGCGACAAGGGCGGGGAATGAGCCGCCGTGGAGCCGACGAGTGCCACGGAGCCTTCCCGATCACCCAGCCAGTTTGGACGGGGAGGAATGTAATAGGGCTCCGCGGCTACGGCCACTCCGATGGACCACTCCGCCATAGTTTGCAGGAAAAGGTCCTGCGCACCGGCACAGTGGTTTAGGTTCGTCTGGACAAGGAAGCAGGAGACTTGATCCATTACTGGATCGTCGCTACAGCCTCCTCCATGGGCGATGGTGACGACGCACGATTAGCATCGGAGGCAGCCCGGGCCGATTGGCTAGCCACCGATGCCTGCGGAGTAGTGCGGGGAGGCTTGCAGCTGCCCTGCCCTATTTGGTGATTGGCGGGCAAATTACCCGCCGCACAAGCTGGGCAGTGAGGGGCGGCAGAGCAATCCGCTGCTCTGTGCCCCGGTCAACCGCAGCGGAAGCAAAGTCCGCTACAATCGAAGCAGCTGCCGCACTTGACGCGGGTGTGCCCCGATCCCAGGCATTTGAAACACCTCATCGGTCTCGCAGCCAGGACTGTGACTCTGGCGTTTACGAAACCGATGAGGACCTTGCCGGCGTCGCCCAAAATTTTGGCCGACGCCACGGGACAACTAGCCCACACCGCGCCAAGACCACCTGGACCGGGACGGATGGTGCCAACTCTGATGATGTCCGCGTTGCACCCCGTCTTCTCCCGAATTGCAACCCGGACATCATCGACCGAAACAGAATCGTCCAGGCCCGATATACGCAGCTCCGCGCACTTGGTGGGCCTGGCGACCTTCACACCATCCGTCGCAGCAAATACGCCCGCAACTTCTCCGCATCCGCGGTCTTTGCACCTTCAGCCCCGGGGAACTCTAGCACTCGAGCCCCCGTCTGGGCTAGGCGCAGCCTGACACCTGAGGTCCCGAATTGAGTGCCTAGGCTATCCCGGACCTTTTTAAATACGGCCGCATAGGATAGCCCACTGCTCGCCGCCTCCGCCGACAGGGTGACCACCACAGCTACCGTTTTAGGCGTCTGCAGTTTCCTAGCGTCTTTCTTATTTACCACAGTCGACGTTTGAGACGGAGAGGGCGCACTTTTAGCAGCCTTTTTGTTCCGATTTCGGGACCTCTTCTTCTTGCGTCCCTCAACTTTTTGCCACCCATCACTCGAGAGGGCAGACGTGGAGGGGGCAGGGACAGTTTCAGTAGGAGTTGGGCTCGTACCTAGTGGGGCTAGAGAGGGGAGCGGAGGGAACTTCATTGCTGCCTTTTTACGGGGCTTAGTGGCAACTGCCGCGTATGAAGCGCGTCCAACCGAAACCGTGAGCGGCTTTGCAGAAATTGTCCCTCTTGCCTTGTCCGCAGCGAGCGGTGGCCTTACGATGGACGCCGGAGGCCCTCTAGGCCCGCGAGGCGTCCATCTATCACCCTCATCACCGCGTCAATGACTCGACGCAGATGGGAATCCTGTACAACAGACACCCCAGGGGGCGATGGAGGTGGACCTGGTTGCCGTACAACTGGGCTTTGGCGCTCAGAGCAATTTCCTTTCGCCCGAAATTGTGCGAACTGTGCCCCGAGTTCGGCCACCTGCTCTGTCAGACGGTCATTTGCCGCTTGGAGACGCCCGACGTCTGCAATCAACGTCCCAACGACCCCGGAGACGGCGGAGGAGGAGTACTTAAGGGCCTTTACAAAAGAGCCCTTAAGATTTTTGGACTTGGTGGCCACTTTATGGATGATGGCCACCGCCGCGTTCGCTCTCTCCTGCATAGCAGATGGTGTTTGGAGAACAGAACCCCCCACCTCGGGCTTATTAATTTTAAGCAGGAGATCTGAAATTTCCTCCTCCGCTACGTTTTCTCCATCCTCTTTTGCACGGGCGTGAGCTCCCCTCCGAGAGAAGAGGGAACTAGACGGGGCCGATAACGGTGTACGCGACCTACCTCGCTGGCTGCTGGGAACCTTGGGTGGCAACATATCCTGGGACGTGTCGCCATCTGAATCTTTTGAGCGTCCGCGCTTGCGACTCTCGGTGTCGCGACGGTCCAACTCCATGTCTTCACCCAAATCCGCCGTAAAACTAGCTGTTGTGCTAGCGGCCCTGGAACGCACTCGCTCCGAAACTCTTCTGCTCCCAGAAGGAACATTGTCTTCTGGGAGCTCCTGCGAGATAGGCGTTCCTAATAAAATATCCTCGCCGTAAAACAAAGCGACGTCTGCCTTGTTCAACTCTTCTTTCCTATTCTCCTTCTTTTTTTTTTTTTCACTGGTTTTGTTAATAAATTTATCAATATCCATAATTAAACCCACGATTAGGGGAGAAGTAGAGGTCCACCCGGGCAGAGATCCCCAATACCCGGGCAAGCGAAGATTTATGCCCAACCGAGGGGTCCGCAGGTGCCCCGGCTAGGAGTGCGCTCGCGACTGAACCTCCCATCAGCCATGCATCCCATGGTCACGCACCAGAACACGAGATTCGGGGTAATTTTTTATAGAGGTTATCTTCCTCGTAGTCCGGGCGGCTAAGCCAAGACTCTCGCCCCCAATCGGTGACATCGAGACAAATCTACAAATGTCTGCTCGGTGGCAGTGCAAGTGCACGCCGAGCCCGTCCTCGTTCCTCCGCTGTCCACAGCGGAGCAACTCTGAGTGACCCTTTCAAAGGTCCCACAGGGTATCCTGTTTTGTCTGGAGCCTCCCCCTGGGCCAATCCGGCATGAGTAGCTCTATTGGCACAGCCCCAGGGATCATTGACCCGCGCAAGCCCCCCCACGACGACAACGTAAGGATACAGTTGGGGGGGAGTAAAGCCACAACCATGCCTTAAGCGATTAGAATTTAATGGTTTTGGATTCACGGTCTATTCGTAATAATTAATGAAAATGTATCTTTTTCACGTTTTTCTTTACTCCCTTTTGTTATTTTTTTTATTTTTCATTTTGCCAATTTTCATGGTTTAATTTTAGTTTATTTAGTATTTAACCACAGAAAAGCTTATAATAAAACAGGGCTTTAAAACATTTAAAATAAAATGGCTTTAAGTAGGTTATTCTGATAATTTAAATAAGCGACCATGAATTTGCTTGGCGAAATTACTTTGAAATGATTTTTTACATTATCTCAGGTAATAAATTGTCCTCGGCTATTCACGAAGTCTGTAAACAATTTGTTACCACTTGAAGCCCTAAAATAGGCGATTTCGTAAAGTAAAGTAACCCACACACACACTTGACCAGCGGCTATGGCGATATGTTAGGGGTTGCTTTCAAACGTAACTCTTGACCCCTTGAGAGATAAAAGCATCAAGCAGCTTATATGTATGTAGGTACAGTGGATACATGATTGTGTGGACATATCTATCGTCCTATTTTGTTTGAATTAGTTTTCTTTTATAGGAAATGAACATATAAAATAGTCAAATCAATAAATGTCTTCTATTTTGGTTAATATAGACTTTCATGTAAATACTACTATAACATAATTCCGTCACTGAAAATCACAAACAAAACATAATTGTGTGAAAAAATTGTAAGTCTGTTTATGTTAGACTGATAGCTTGAATGATACAACTACATCATGGACAGATTATCTGTTTGAGAAATGTGTTGTTTTTTTAGGTCATGGTATTGAGTTTCAAAAGTAGCGAGTAATGACTGTGTTATCAGACATTGATTTATCAGGCAGTAAATATGCAATCATACAGATCCCGAATCACGGTAATAAGATTGCTCCGGTTACATAAGCACTCTGCCTACCTATTCTGGGATGTAGGCGTGAGTATATGTATCAAATCATACTTCTAAACTCTAAAGCATCTGTAAATTAATTAGGAAATTACTTTGGAAACAGAATAGTTTTACAGCTCTGAACGTGCTCAAATCATTTTAACGGGAAACTACGCTACATCACAAAGTTAACCACTAAATCATCCCTCAAATACATTTGAAAATTAAATTTCAAAGTGATGGTGGTTATTATTGGCTGCAAATTTGGCATGGCTTTAATTTATGAACGTGGATATCTGATTGAGAGATTTAATTGGAACCTATAAATGTCAGATGATATAAAACTCATATTATTTATACTTTGATATCACGGCCCGTCTAATATTTCCGCAATGGTTTTTGTGTGAAATAAAAAAACCCCAACAATTTCTTAAACTATCTTTTAGCATTATTAATATTATAATACAGTAAAATACTTATTTACTGTTTTCACGATACTTAAAATCCTGTAGCAGAGTCCTTACAGAGTCAGGCGTTTGTTTTCCTATGTTAATGTTATATGATTTTAATAATAATAATAATTGCTAATTTAATAATTAGCATATGAGTATGTAGTAACAACAAGTCTTCAATATCTTCCTCTTCTAATAGAAAAACATTAATAAAATTACGTATATAATCGAAACGACGAATAATTGCTACTTATTATTTAGTTAAATCGTATATCTTTTTTATGTTTACAAAAGTTTTGATTTCATTTCCATTTCAAATATGGACACTACAGCTAAAGATTGACTTTGTCTAGTTCAGATTTTTGAAATAAGAAAATTGAGTTCAGTTCGAAGCAGTAATAACCAAATTATGATAAGTTTTGAGTTTTACGTCAGTTCTTTAATGCTTTGTTTATTTTATTTCAGGGCTGATCGCAACAAGAAGCTATTCATTCTCTTAAGGATGTAATAAACACAAAACAGCTGCGTGATTGGCTATCTAAAGCAGCAAACAGCAGTGTCACGAGCAATTTTCGTATTACTTGTTTTGTGTACTGTTATAAATATATGCAGATATGTAAATGAAGTCGATTTGTTTTACAGGTTGTAACGAGAGTGTCAGAGTTGTTCTTAAGTTAAATAAACCTAGCAACCTACTTTGCTTAGTAGAACAGCCGCAGATGGGGCGCTGGAAATGTGTGTTTTTCTGGTTTACTTTTACTTTGAGCTGAGCGTCCAATTCGTATTAAGTAGAAGTAGACTGACGAATAGATAAACAGTACTTAAATAGGAAAGTTGCCAAGTTATTTTATATTTGCGCTTAAGATACCGATTTTACATATCCGTAGAACTTACTTTGTGGGGAACGATTAGTTGTCTACCTGCTGATGACAGTTGCTGACTCTGTTTGTGGTCCTGACTAAGTGTATAAGGGGCTTACTATCCAACCCTCCCATAAACAATCTTGAGTTACTATATAGGGTACTTTGTTGAACACTTATTACCGTTAATTGTTGACTAATGACTGATTATTAGTTTATTTTACTATAATAATAACTGGACATATCTCACCCAAGGCCGTCTGATCCCAAACTAAGAAGATCTTGTACTATGGTAACCAGTCAGATAAACATACTTATATACTTCTAAATACATACATATTATAGATAAATAAACATCCAGACACAAAACAAATGATCATGCTCATCACGCATATATTTGTCCTGAATGGGAATCGAACTCACGACCTCTGGCTTAGCAGTCAGGGTCACTAACCACTAGACCAACAGGGCAGTCAACGTCAAAATACTGAAAAAAATTTTTAATTAAGGAAACATGAGATCCAATTTTTAGCTATATATGTACAATCTATTGAAAAATATATTTAAGATACAATAAATTTGGAGTGATTGATCCCTATAAATGATTGGAAATTTTCGCAATGCATTCATTCCTTTCCAATTTAGAAATTTTACAGATTAAGATTCATTACATACCTACATTCGTCAGGGTTTGAAAGAGAACTTAATGTACACGAGTATATTAAAATTGTGACGTTTATAATGATCGAAAAGTAATCCACTTGGAGAAATTTAATTATAGTATTCTGTTATACAGATATTTGGGAGACAAATGTATATATATATGTATATATATTATTCTACCTAAAATAGTATATAGATACGATATTAATGTTGGCCTGGTGGTCGAAATAGGACATTTTTTTTTATTATTTATATACCAAAAATTATTATTTCATCGGCCAGTCTCACTTCCTAATGTCATTGTAGTGACTTCTCTACTGTAACAGTTTAATATTAATACTAGAAATAACAAGTACGATTGTTGGTGTGTCACACACGTATGTATGTCAGAACGATTATAACTACCATTATTGAGCACTGGGTATATGGCTCGGCTAACATTCTTATTAGAAACTCTACCCTCCCTATGGGTATTAAATATGTAAAATTATAACGACACAAATTAAATCAGTCACAAATTTATTTTCAAAGCTTCATTTTTGTAATGTTAGTGCAATTACTTCAGAATTGTAATCACATTTCTAGAAGCCTTCCCGGAGGCCGCTTACAGTGGACGGAAGAGAGCGAGCCCTCTCTCTCTCTAAGATAGATAATGTGATGGAATCTCGCATAATAATGGTGTAAGTGATGTTTGGAGATTTAATTGTAAATGATTTACTTGTGACGTCTGGACACGGGAAACATTAGCTGTATGGTTCTCAGTGGAGTAGAGTAGGGCCACCTCATATCTTGTCGTGGTTGGGTAAAATGCATTTAAAAGACAGTGTATACAGTGCTTTTTTGATGGCAATAGGCTTGCCCCCTATTTCGGAACTGCTACTAAACTATGGTTGTATGGTATGGTATATATGTACGAGTATGTAAATATATAATCACTGATCGGACTCATGTCAATACACATAAACAATAGAATGCCGACGCAAAATACGTATAGGCCGCTATTTTCTACAGGATCAATAATTGAAGACGCAATTTTTGTGAATATTTTGATACCATCAATATTCCAACAAAACTATGAAACATAACAGTTCCTTTACGAGGATTAGCAGCGAAGTACTGTCTACTACGCAAAGTTATAAACTAACATCTTAGTTTGTTAAGTTGGTCTTAGATAGTTCGAAGCGTTGTTGTGGCATTTTTCATGTTTTTTTTTAATAGGGAAAACAGAGTGATTAGGGAAGATGTGTAGTACATTGGTATTTAACTATGGTAGTAGGTAGCAAAAATGATTTCAGATGTAAACTTTAAGTTTCTAAATTTAAAGTGTATTTGATAGTCTAGAGATAGCATGTAGTAATGGAATCGAGCGTCAGCTGTCAGAGCCGCGGTGGACCTGGCTGTTACACAACCTGAATTATGTAAAGCCTCTGCAGACGGTCTATCAATTATCTGAAACTATTGTGGAGTTATCAATACAATAACTAAAGGGATTGGCAGGAACCATATTATAATGGTTAGAAATTATGATATGAATCCTGTCGGCTCAATCGTACAAGAGAGTAACTGATTAATTTTGCGAAATCTGCTTGTTCTTTGTATTCATTGGTAAATTGATTGATTACAGATGCATAGACAACTTAATTGAGATGGTGTAATGTTAATTTAACACGACGTGTTACCGGCGGCATTATTCAATTAAGAGATATGTTTTTTCCCTATTGAGCAGTAAATTTATTCTTGTTGATAGTTACTTACTCTAAATCATTTTCTGCTCGTTCCCACATCAACGAGTGTGCAAAATTTCATCGGTAATTTAGATTAAGTAGGCGATCAAAATTGCAAACAAGTTCACTTTCTCATTTTAGTTGCTATTAGATATGTATAAATAAATAACATATAGAATTTTGACTCCAGGAGATAAAATACTGTAAAGTAATTCACACTGTAACAAATTCTTAATTAATAAATGAATATTTAGAACACTGTTTAAGTTTATTATAAATTTAATAGAACATTTGATTTTAACATATAAAGTTATTAATTAACAGCAGTCTTTTTTGTTACCGCCTGCGTAAGAAGGGTTATGTTTTTTGAGTGTATGTACATATGTCGTTTTTTCCGGTGTAGGTAAAATAGGGAGAAGGGGGAGGAGGGCGAGGAAGGAGGAAAAAAAACTAGTGATACAATCGATTTATATATTTTGTTTATAATTTTACTCTTTGTTTCGTGTAAAAAGCTTCACAGAAACTATTTGGTGACCAAATTCAATAACAAACTGCATTTATCAGTAACTTTAACGGACACAAAAACAAATAACTCGGTAAAGGATGTTTTGAACTTTGACGATAACACAGGGTCAGGGGCGGAACATACCGCGGAAGACACATATCGGGTTTTTTTTAATAACCTTTGAGAGTTATGTTGCCATGCCACTTTTTAAAGAATATAATATTATTAAATTACTTATTAAAAGAACATTGTCCTGGTGGAGCATTAAAGACCTGGAGGGAGACAGATATACATATGTTAAATATGTACCGATCGAAACAATGAAAACTACAGCAAGCTATTTTATAATTACTTACTTTTCGATCTATCTTTTATCGCGGTCGTCATATTAAAATTGTATACCCTACATCACTTTTCCTATTAGGATGATTCAAATGACACCTCCTTCTACAAAGTCGGCCAAGGTGTTTAGGTTACAGAAAGACATAATGGAATGGACATACATACGAGTACATATATACATCCAGCAGATAAACATTATCCTCTTATTTGGTCAGTCGGGTAATAACATATGTAACTGTTTCTAAAATATGAAAACTATATATTTACCAGAAATTTGTTTTTTTTTTATTACAATAAGTATGAATTTAATGAAACGAAGTTAATGAAATGTAATTTTAACTATTTAGGTAAAAATAAGTTTATTTTTTAATTTTAAGTATATTAAATTTTAACCTTATTGCGCTACATAATGTTTATAAAGGGTCTTAAGTACAAAATGCGGTAACAATTATGGAGCCTGTGAAGCACAGCAAAAGTAGCCGAGAGGGAAAGCGGTTCTATTTATATGTATGTATATAATTACTAATACCAGTGTTTCATCATCTTAGTCTGTACTAATGAACGTATAGTATATAATTATAAGTAATATCGAAGACTAGAGCTATCTATAGATCGTAGCCTACTTATTATTCAAATAACAATTCAAACTACAGTAGCATTTTTGTCATAACATTTATTTAAATTTACTTTTTAATATACTACCTTTTTTCTTAGCCTTTTATATCCGTAAGTAATTAATTGTAGCTGCAGTTTTAATCGTGACGCTGGTAAATTTCCTCTATTTATATGCCTTTATGTGAAGCGATTCTTTCTTAAAAAGTCTTCTTTTTCTTTAAAAGTCTTTGTGTCTTACGAACTTACAAGTTTACATAATATACATTCTAGGGTGGGTTACAATTTTTATTCTTTGGAAATGTGGTTTGCAGCTTCCTGTGTCATCTATATTAAAGATAAATCTAACAAGTTTTTTTTGCACAGTGAATAATGATGGAGCCTCCTTACTATTCCCCACAGGGTGACCTCGTAGTACAACCATATAAAGGTGTAAAAGTAATAGCTGGTAATTGCAGTTTGAATGTCGATAGTTTATTTTACTGCCCAAAGGGCGTAACAAAAACATAATGATTTAAATTGTTTTTTTTTTAATGTGCGATTTCCAATTTATATGTGTAGCAACTAATTTATATGTGTAGCAACTAATTTATATGTGTAGCAACTAATTTATATGTATAGCAACTAATTTATAAGTGCAGCAACTAATTTATATGTGTAGCAACTAATTTATATGTGTAGCAACTAATTTATATGTGTAGCAACTAATTTATATGTGTAGCAACTAATTTATATGTGTAGCAACTAATTTATATGTGTAGCAACTAATTTATATGTGTAGCAACTAATTTATATGTGTAGCAACTAATTTATATGTGTAGCAACTAATTTAGAGCTAGAGTTTATGTCCATGAAATTTATATTCGGTTTCGGTCTGTGACATCATAGATAACGGATGAATCGATTGTGATATAGTTTTTGTTGTAAGATAGGTGACTTGATTGATATTGTTCTTAACTATAATTATTAAAAGGATATTGTTCAGTAAATTGAGAATCATCACCTCTTCTCACATCACACATCTCTTCAAGGGATGTCATTAACTTTTACTGATCAATTTTAAATGTAGCATCTTCTACAATGTATTTCTTGTTATTTTAATGAAATTACAATAACTTGGTTACCTTGACCTGATGTTGAAACAGCTGGAATAACCAACCAACTCTTAACAGAGCAATCATGTATCAGCGCCTTGCAATAGTCTCAATAAATAAGTTATTCCTTGAAAATCTCTTTTTCACTTTCCACCGCTTTGAGCCACGGAGTAGCCATGGAGGATAGGCTCCTTTGAGTGTTCAAAAACAATGCTAAAATGTATATTTTTATCTTTTGCTTGTTTCATTAATAATTACCATTACTCATACATTCATTAAAAAGAAATGACTCAACTTCTTTGTTCGTCAAGTTCTTGTTACGTATATTAACTTGTTTTAGTCAGATTAACGTGTCTCAGCTTAGTTAGCGTTACTTTGGCTTAGTAGCTGTCACGGATTTAGTGTCCAATTTTAAAGGGTTTCATTGATTGTATGGAATTGCTAAGACTAATACTGTAGCTTCCTGTGGTTTTCGTGGTTAATTTTTGATTAATTTTGTTTCAATTTAAAGAAGTATCATTGTAATAACTACTCTGAAAGTAAAACGGTCCATACAAATACGTTATCATTGAAATACCATATTCTAAGTACTGACAATCGGCGCGCCTAATCAGACAATGTTCTTTGACCCTTACACCAACACTCATTCAGACATATGAGCTAAATGCTTTATTACAAAAACATCCTTATGTAATTTACGTAACGGTGCATTTTAGTATACCCGTCAGAATTGTTACAACCTTGTTTTATAAACGTTGGTGAGGAGCATTGGTCACTGTTATCAAAGGGTGATAAGAATGATACATTCCAATAATAAAGAGGATGCTTTCTTAGTATTCTGGTAGTTAGCGAGATTGGAAATAATTTTGCTGCTTCATTTTGAGGAAAGCATTTGTTTTTGCATTTGTAAAGTAGCGGAATATCGGTGATATGTTTTTACTGCCTGGCTACTTTTTGCTGACTGGCCTGTTGGTCAAATGAACTCTTGTGGTTAGTGATCCTAACTGCTGAGGTCATGATTCGATTCCCACACGGGGCAAAAAAATTATGTGATTAAAAAATAGTTATACCGAGTCTGGGTGTTCATTGTTTCAGTTGTTTGCATGTTTGTCATGTACTGTGACACATGAATAACTCCTTATGCTTGAGTTGTCTCTTATTAAAAGAGAAAAGAAGAAAGAGAAAGCTTTATTTCATTTGACATTTGAATATGATAAAAACAATGTTTTTAAAATGTAAAATGATTTATGGGTGGACAATTTTTTTTACTATGAGTCGAACAACAATTCAAAAGTATTCAGGCTCATTATTCTCGGTACTTATTTTTGCGTTCATAGTTTAGTATCGTGTACGAAAGTGTAAAAAAAAACAACAATACGAAAACTAATTTTGGTTTTCATAAATTTTGCGCTATAATTGAATGATCTTTACAAAGAAAAAAGTTCTTAAAGGATAAGTGATGAGTTTAAGCTGCTCAACACTTAAATGCTCCAGAGGCCCATAAAAAGTTAATAAATCATAATAGCCCTGATGATAAAAACAATCACAGCCTACGGTCCCTTAATGACAGTTTTTTAACATCTTAGAGGTAATAAGAAGGTGCCCCCCATTTCAAAGAAGTGGAAAACGACGAAGATTATTGTTAGTTCGTCGTATAAATAACATATACTTAATTAATATGAACAAGACAAAGACAAAGCCCTCTTGTCATTCGTCAGCTGTCAGACGATTGTGGCAGAACAGCTGGGTGAAAATATTCGCAAACTAGTATCGGAGTTTACAACTGATTACGCAAAATAATAATTCTAAGTGATGATAATCTCAAGTATAGGCTTATTGAAAAATATCAAAATAAGCTTTGTTACAATCGAAATGTCTGTCAAACTAAGAATTCACCGTGCAGAAAAATCCAAATTCTCACTTTGACAAACTAGTTTTGTGTATAAGGCACATACATTTATATTTAAATACATACATTTATATTAAAAAAAACAATAAGTATGACGTTGTATAACGTTTTATAATTATAATGGGATATTGCCAGTGGTGATATGGTAGGGTTTTAGGTTATTTGCCGTTTCCTAAGTTACCACCAAAAAGAAAATGCTCTTTTATATCAAAGGATATCCCCGTATCTCACCCCAAAACAAACATGCGACTTAAACCATAATTATTATATACTTTAATGAATTAGAGGCAACTAATCCAAATCATACTTAAAGAAATCGATCACTAAGTAATATAATCGTCTTATTAAAGTTCAAATTATTAAAATATAGTAAATATAGTTATAAGTTATTAAAATTCAAGTGTGGTTCTGGTTAAATACTTAAAGCTGACATGTAACTATTGGTTTAAAAAATAATCGATTTATAAATACGTAAACAACAACATCATCGTTATGAAAATAACTATTGTATATTATTTATATATTTTTTTTTAACTTTTTGGGGGATCTACATCTACAATCTAAATAAATATTATGTTATTATGATTATGTTATGACATTAGCCAATTTCGGAATCGATTTTTCAGACAGCCAACATTATTAATTAATGTGTCTAGTAAATTTTTACCTCTCAATCAAATAAATATTATAATTACATTGAATGATCAAAATCAATGATATTGGGCAAGATCGAAATATTTTTTTCCAACATCTATATTATAGATTCACATTAGGGCTTCTCACAAAATCGAGTTTACACCCCTAATTCTTTCTTCAAGTTGTACTTCGAGACTCTTTACCTAATCTTTAACTTAACTTCCGTGTCTTTAACTTTGATAACGGATATAAGACGTATGGATACGCAATGCAATATTTAAATTGCGCTAATCTGGTGGGTCTGCTGGCGGTTTTGTGTTTTTTGAAGATGAACAAATTCTTCTCTTTATACAATAAAAGTTAGCACCTAGTTTGGTAAACACATTATGCTCTTTATACTAGCGATTTGCTTCTGATGATTATCTCAACCGAAATTTCGATCATATTACTCTATATTTCGCATTATAGAAAAACCATATTATATTTTGCGTTATGGCTACATAATACTAAGGAAACAAATATATGTATCAATTGGCTTTCTTTAGATAATATTCTAATTGCTAACATCATGAATAAACGCTCGGGTTATCCAGATTTCTTACGTATGCACGTGTACGTACACCTTTTATTATTATTATTATGCTTTATTCTGTTATCCATGTAGATGCTATTTTTATTTTTTGGTTAATCGAGTCTATTTGTTTAATTTAAAAATAGATTGTTAGATAAAAATAATAATCTTTTTCTCATTAGACATTTGATTATCTAGACAAAAACTAAATATACCTAAACAAAAGCCAAGTGAAATAATGACTATATCTGCTATTCTACATTATAGTACTATAACTACTAAATACGACAACCATAGTGTGAACTTTATCGTATTTCTTTTTATTTTATTCAGAAAGGACAGTTTCTTTACCTAAAATATCCAAAATAATGAATTCTAACATATTATAAATAGCTTATATTATACAATGACCCTCATGTGTCCTTTATCATATCAGTATAAATACATATGTCACGTGTGTCTTTGTTTTGTCTGATTATAAAGTAATCACATAGTCGATTGACTGCATTCAGTTTATATTTCAGTTATTATTTATAAGTCACCCTTGGAAACGATCTCATTATCTTCTTTGAACTAAGTGTAATATATTCTATTACAAATTGCAATCTAGCAGGTTATTTCCTTGTTCTAAGTCTTGTCCCCTATTACGTTACTGGGACCAAAATCTAATTGCAAAATGTGGGTGTTTAATACACTTAACCAACATTGAATACAACAAATCTCTGAAACTTTAGGTTAGATTAGAAATTGTATTTGTATTCCATAGAATAGTTACATACATACGCTAATGCCTGTATCCTCTAAGGGCAAGGGAGAAGTGCAACCGAGCACTGTATTTTTTTGCTGCTCTTAGAATCCTGCTCCATCCGTTCCGGCCCCATCCCAAAACAGCTACGTATCGATATCGGTCTGCAATGATGTTATTTTGTCAGAAACTTTATGGTGATGGTCCATCTATATCGTCATCGCATCGTTGGACATAGGATAGGGTTGGAAATATGCGTTCTTCTGGTATGACATATGTTTAAAGATCTGTACCTGTATAAACATATAGTAAATTTAAAGTTTGTATTGTATAATTTAATACTTATTGTGCTGACTGTACACTTCAGAATTCATTTTATACGAGTATGTGAAGGTTAACATCAAAATTCAGTTTAATTAATAAGTTAAGTACACTCCGGTACAGATACAAATTACTCATAGCGTCCTAACGTGACAGTTTAATTTACGTTTTGTCAAAATTAATACAAATATCTACGAGCATGATGGCGTCACATTAAACGTCTGACGTAACACATTTAACGCGAAACGCTATTAAAATGACATATGACGGTCTGTCCCTAATGTTTTGGAAAATATTGTGTATTGTTTGCTCATGGTATTAAAGAATAAAATGTAGTATTTATTAACATATTCAAGTCGTACCCTTCTTTAACTCACACAATCTAAAATAAATTACGCCTCTTTCACGAAGTCTTTAGTAAATCCACATGTAGAAGGGAAGCTTTTTTATAAATTGTGATGAAGCTAATAGGTACTTGAGATTTAAGTCACAAAATTATTGCATATTCGTTTACAAATATAATGCATATATGTGTTTAATTGGCGTGTGGTGACAGTCAGAAAAGGCACTACCAATTAAAATGATTAAAGAAATGTAAAACCCGACAGCGTTATAAACTTTTTTTGCTAATATTATCTTAAAATCTATGTTTCTCCAACTATTATGGCGATTCAAATGACCCCTCATATGTTGAAATTCATCAAGCCGTTTAGGCTCTCAGCCGTGTCAAAAAATAAACGTATATAATATAAATATATATATATGTACATACTCACGAACATACATACATAAACCAGAAAACACTATGACAGAGACTTATCAAAAAACATTGACTTTTTGCAGTTTCAAATTTCGAAATAAAATGGAGAAGTTTTTTACCGTGGGAAAGCTTGCATGCTTAGGCTACAGAAAATCGTTTGTGGAGTGAGGGTACTGGAGGCCCCAACCTTCCATCTCCTCACTTGTTGGAGTTGGAGTTGGAGGTGTCCATGGCGGCGGTTGTCACTTACGGGCAGGGGACCCGCCGCGATCCGGCTTTGCTATATGCCAGTAAAAAAGATTACTCAAAAGAATTTGTCTGAATGGGTACATTTTTATTTTTCAATAATATATTATAAAATAAGTAAAAAAGCTAGCAGGCATACATAAGTTATAAAGCCCTCAGTTGGATTAGAGCATATCTACAGTATTATACGAGTATAAGCTTTTGTTTACCCTTTGCAAATGGCACAATAAACTGAACTTTTGGATAACGGATTAAAAGTAACATAGAATGAGTTTCTTTCGTAGGATAAAGATTTAAGTGCACTAATTGATTCAATTTTTAGAACGCAGTTTTCTTCAACTTACCTGTATATATGGAACATATCAATTATCATCATAATTACAATATAATTTATAAAATAGAAGATATGCTGTTCAAACAAATCTAACCCTGCATAAATTATTGATATTTATAATTTTCTAAGTATTCGGAATAATCAAAATCCTAACTATGAGGATTTATTAAAATTTCGAATTAGGAACTCTTCTGGAATCTGTAGATTTGTGTTGAATTAATATCTCATCTGTTTTAACAAATTATGGGCAAATTTAAAAGTGTCTGTTATGCATCGAAATGGATTTGACTAGAGAAAACAACAATGTTACGATAGACTTGGATTGGCATTTCATTACGAAGCCCCATCTCGTGCCACTGTTTGCAACTGTTTTAATGAGTTTAAACGTGGTCAAAGCAAATTCAATGACGATTCTCGAGAAGGATGTCCTTCTGTGGTGACTACTGAAGATAATATGAATGCTGTGCGGTTACTGCTATAAGCTAATAGAAAAGTTACATATCAACATCAACCAATTCGGGCAGCTTTATGTTTACATTCGAAGATTTGGTGACAAAAGTAAATCATCCATTCTTTGGACAGACGGGTCAATTTGCAACAATTATTCTAGAAGATAGAAAGACTGTTACTACAGATGTCAGTCATTGTTTACTAGGTGTCTTGAAAAATGTTAGATAGCAGCGCCTAACTCTGTCGTTCTATTCCGATATTATCGAATATTTGTCTATCGTAAATGTGGAGTTAGTCGTAGTCGCGTCGTCCTCCTTAAAGTCCCGACCTGGCACCTTATGACTTTTATTTATTTAAAAGTATAAAATATAAACTAAGGGGAATTCATTTAATGAAACTTGAAGATGCATTAGGTACAATTGAAAAAGACGTGGAAGAGATCAATAAAGAAGAGTGGTATCACTTTTTCAGATAAAAACTCATGCAACGGTGCTTAGAAAGGAACGGAGACAACTTCGAAAAGCAATGTAAAAATTAACAAGCAATGCAAAAATTAAATTCAATTCCGACTTTCATTTTGTAAAAACTTTTTGTGTGGTTCCCTTCTAATATCATAAATTCGAAAGTGTATGTATATTTCCTTGTTTTCTACGCTTTCACACAATCGCTAATATTATCTATTATAAACAGAAATTTAATACTGAACTATTTTTGCATACATGCATATGAAAATTTGCATACACACATATTAAAACATTTTAATAAAAAAAAAAAACAGCACGAAATAAATGAACTGAAAAGATAAAAATGAACTCTTTTAACTTTTTAATTAACACTTAGTTACGTATTTCTTAAACAAAACAAAGTCGGATATATGTATATATGGAAAATGAAGTACGTAGACATGTTTCATCATTAATTATAATTAACACACAGAAACAGGAACTTACTTAATTATCAACATAAGTTTTTAACGCCCGTTCGTTAACAGCAAGACGAATACGTTTTTATTTTGTAAGGTCAGAAACGTTAATAAACAACCCATTTCTACAGTTTGCTTTTGATCGTTACGGAAACGGCCTAGGCTTTACAATCACATAAAGACATACCTAGACACCAACTTGACCATATGTAGGAGAATTTTATTGTTATAAAATACAAAACAACCTTTTCCACTCCTCTTGTCATTGCTAAGATATATTTATATATATATATATGTGTAATATTTTTTGACCTAAATCAACAACACTAGTACCCAATTAATAGTCGTATAATGAATAACTTAATATTGACCTAATTATTGTGCAAATAATCCTTGTCACGTAGAAAATACGATAAGATGTAATTTATACCATCTGCCTCGTTTATAAACATAATGTTTATTTATAATTAAATCAAGGAAGTGTAAGCAGTTGTGTGCACGGTTTTACCCGTGTAGATATCACAGAAAAAAAAATATAATTCAGAAATGTATCTTATCTGGTCTGAGTAAAATAGTAATTGTACATAGAATATAAACGTAAAAATAGCAAAGTAAATCCCAGCCTGTCGTAGCTCTATCTGGAACGCTTTGATAGTCAGATTCAAAGCATTTTATTTTGACATATTAGATCAGCCTTTCCCAAAGTAGGCGATAACGCCCCTTGTGGGCGCTGCAAGCCTAAAGGGGGCAGTAAGAGACCCAGAAAAAAATGGGGGCGTTATGTAGAGGCATAGGGGGCGATAAAAAGCAACAGACACACTTTCACATTTTAATAGTTATTACTATTCCTAGATAGGTAATTTTTGTAGATAAAAGACCGCGTGCAATCATGTTTTTAATTGTGCATTCCTGTATCAATCAGCTGGTTCATAGAATACTTGTTCTTACTTTTTGAGTACGATTGAGCGTCGAATGAGGTAAACCAGTTTATGCATGTTTGTCTTATTCCTGTCGGTGAGTGCTGCTTATGCAATCCTATATAAACAACGTAATATTTATTTTAGTTTCATTTGCGGTTTCGCTCGTAATAGATAAGCAGTACTTAAGTTTAACACTTACTTACATATTTCTTAAACAAAACAAAGTCGGAAGTAATAAAAAGAGATAGCAATACTGTAAATCCATCTGTAAATTCCACAAACCCATCGTCGCCTTTGTGTCTTCTATGTGTAAAACATTTTCGAATGAAGCAATGAAGCCTTCAATACCGCAAGATCATTTGAATAAAATGCATCCAGATAAGAAAGACGAGAATGTAGCATATTTTTAAGACCTAGAAAAGAATAAATAATACTCAGCCAAGTGTAGCAAAACTCTTTTCGGCGGCTGCTAAGCAAGATGACGACGGACTTCGAGCTTCGTATATTATATCTTTGTTAGTTGCTCAAAAAGGCAAACCCCGCAACATCGGAGAAGAGTTAATCTTATTATAATGTTTGCCAGCAATAAAGGAAGTAATAAGTACTGTGCTTCATAAAAAATTCTTTGAGTAATAATTTGTGCAAAGAATAAAATGGCTGAAAACATTGATTGAATTAATCTCAAAAATGTCAATTCAGCTCAATTAGTTCACTTTACCAACTAATTAAGCTTTGTTGCTGTCTTAGGTGAGGTTTATTAAAGATGAGAAAATATGTAAAGACCTATTGTTTGCTAGAAATTTTAAGACCTTCCTACAAGAAATTTACAAAAGGCGAAACCATATTCAATACATTGGAAAAGTTTTATGATGAGAAAAATATTATATCAGTTGCTACGGATGGCGCTCCGGCTATGCCAGGGTGCCATAAAGGCTTCATAGCGTACTTAAAAAAAAAACAGATGTCCTTGCTGTACACTATGTTATTCATAGACAACATTTTGGTTGTTAGAAATTTAAGTGAACGACTATTTTAATCGCTGCAATATGTCATCAAAGCATTCAATAAAATCCGTAACAGCTCTTTGAATGATAGATTATTCTATCGGCTTTGTGTTACTAATGACGAAGATTTCAACCGTATGTTGTTTCATACTAAAGTTCACTGGCTATTAAGAGGCAATTGTCTGACTCGATTTTACAACCTGTTTGACTCTGTGATAGAGTTCTTGGAATCTAAAGATACAGAATTGCGCAACAAGCTCATTACATCAAAAAATGGCATAGGTTACATGACAGACCTGTATAAATAATTCAACGACATGAATCTCAAAATGCAAGGCGATGAACTAAATTTAATTAAAACAAAACATCGTTGCTGCTTTCGCAGCCAAACTGCTTCTACACGAAAAGAATATGGGCAGACGTGAGTTTTACAATTTTCCGAATTTATTAGTATCCTGCAGTAATGACGACTTATTTGCCTACTGCCAACATTTGGAAAACCTCAACATTGACTTCACCGAACCATACCAGGACATTTTGAACTTGGAAATACCAGACTGTCTGTTGGATCCATTTTCAAATATCAACACAGCAACATGACCTCCGCTAGAATAAGAACTTATAAAATTGACAACGAACGACGAAATAAAAATCAAGTTCTAAAATGGCTACCCAGAATTTTGGCTACAAAAACCGATCCCGCAATTGTACCCTGGATTGTAGTCAATTGTTCAACGAATCTTGATAGCATTCCCATCGTCACATTTGTGTGAACGTGGATTTAGTACTGTGGCTAAGCTGCTTACTAAAAAGAGAAATCGTTTGCATGTTACCGAACGTGGTGACTTGCAGCTGTTCTTGAGTAAATTGGAACCTGATATTAACAAACTTAGTAAATAACATCAGATTCATCCTTCACATTAGTTTTTATATTAGAATCGATTATGTTTGTTTTATTTTGAATAAAAGATACTCTGTCTGAATACTATAAAGTTGCGTTTCAATAATAATTCTCGGTGTAGCCCGTAAAAGTTAACTTGAGACCTGAGCGCCGTTGTGTACTACCTACTGCGCTCAGGTCTCAAGTTAATTCTTGCGGTTATAGCAAAAGTCTCGTTTAGAATGAATGTTTAATCTTCGCTAATATAGTTCACAATAATTAATTTAATTTGAATTTATAGTGGTTATTAAGTATCTGAAAAAATGGGAGCACAAAAAATAATTTATTCTCAAAGTGGGCAGTAGACAAAATAAGTTTGGGAACCAATGTATTAGATAGACGTAAAGGAAATTAGGCAGCATATGTATTTAAGTAGAACAAATCACATTGGGAACTAAAATTTTTGATGAATTACCTACCCCCTAGCAAAATAGCATGCACGTGATAAAGCTGCATTGCAGTGCAAATAATTTAGTTTGTAAATACACACTAAATTATTTCGCTGCTGTTATGTTAATTTAATATATTAGTATTTGTTATCTGAATGAAATGCATGTATGAGGGAACCAAAACTAACTCAAAGGCGAAGATTTTATTTGATCACTTTTAGTTTCTCTATTATACAGTCTACTAATCAGAAACGTGTCTAAAAAAGAGAAAAAATGAAATGCAAATGTCACGTGACATATCGTGAAAGAGAGATGCCTCTAATGAGGGCCAGTATCCTTACTACAGAATATTTGGATTCCAAACGACATAAGTTAGCCAAAATAATAACTAAAGTCAATGTTTTAGAGATTAATACCGCTTGTGAAACGCGAATACATGCAATCAAATTTACTGTAAAAAATATCTTTAAATATGTAATACTACGCACACATTTTTTTCTTTAAAGACAACTCCCGCTTTAGCATTAATTCCTGTGTCGGGGTGTCTTTACAAACATTCAAACAACGGACACAAAGAACACCCAGAATCAGAACAACAATTTGAAGATTCCACAAAGTGTTGTCCGGTGCGGGGATCGAACACACAACACTCGGCGCGGAAGCGTGGTGCAAAAGGAGCAAGCCTACTACAGTCACCGGACACTGAATGACTGTATATAAACAGTCTGATAGATAACAGTCCAATCACATTGTCGCCTTCTACGCCACGACTACGCCACTACGAAGAGACAGTGTGAACATACTTAACATATTCTACTTCATCGAGAACCACACCTCGACTCATTGTTTAAGCACTGTATCAAAATTACTTAATAGTAAAAGATTTCAGCCAAATGGAAATTAATTAGTGATAATGGTCAGAAAGTAAAAAAATCAGTTTTTGCCAAAGCACAATACAAAAGCAGATGTTTATTTAAGAGTACAAGGTAAAAGGCAAACATTATACAGTCAATACAACTCTGCCGATTCTATTAAAATTTTTATTAATGCGTAATGTCTTTGCTGAAAAATTTGTTGTGCATAGTTCCAAACACGGAAGTATTAAATAACTAACAGTTTTTGATAGCGAAAAGTTGAAAGCATTTTTTTACTCTATTATTAAAATTGATAAGTTTTAGTTTTATTCCTTGCATGATAAGGTAAGTTATTCGTATTATCGGTTGCGTATATTCGATTAAATGACAATTTACTTTACCACTTTTTTAATTGAATAGAAAAATATGAGAAACAGAACAATGCAAATTGTGGGTGAATGGTATTGAAGTATAATTTAAGATATTCCAAAATTTTTATTATTATACTCAAGGATATAGAAAAACATACAAACAAACAAAATATTTCTATAAACAACAAATATTAAGTACGTATACATAATTAGGGGCACAAATAATAAAATAATTAATAGTCACTCCAATCACTAATTAATGTTGACATAATTTGTTTTGATGCGTTAACTTTTTATTTTACAGGGCTACTATTAAAAAGTTAATCTTGAATTCATATAAACACGGAATACTCTTAAGGTTTTTAATACAATAAAGCAGAAACACACATGTATGTATATTGATATTTTCCGACCCCTTTAACAATCCTGGTCAGTTTCCAACCATTCTATACAAAATCGTATCGTTTAGTATCGGTCTTGGTATTTAGAGATTACTTATATTTATTCATCGCTCTTGAAGCAGTTTCCAACCATTAAGGATCGTTCGAGAACAAAAAAATATGGAATATATTTTATAATACTATGAACTTGACAAGTTTTTAAGCTCTATTTAAAAGAAGTCGTCAGTACAATTTAAAAGAAGTAGTCATCATACACGTAGATTTCGGCTCAACAGTTTCATACTTTTGTAGTGTTACTTAATACTGACAACACACAAGTGACGGTAACCGCTTACCATTAGTAACTGAAGTTTTTTGCGAAGTCAGTTGTATACAAATTTATCAATAATTCAATTAAGGGATTATGGGAAGACATGATGTCCTAAACTGACAGTTCCGGAGGGGGGGTTAAAACTATTTACAAAAACAAAAATACCTATTTGAAAAACTGAAATATTTTTTAATTTTGCATTCAATTAAAAAATATCCATGTCCTATCTCTGTTCCATTTTGCAACAATTTTTATAGCATTAATCTAAATTAAAGGGTATGTGTCAAAGCGTAATTCTACACGACTAGACGTTAGTAACTCGTTGTAGTAACCTACTTATTTCTACCGGTTATTAGCGCGGGAACTGACCACCTGTACTTCCTATGGCAGTGTTTTGAAATATGGAACACGGTTTTTTTAATATCCTATGTACATTATTTAATTGTTTAACGAATTTGAAATTGTTTATTCTTTCTTTTTTATTCTTTTTTTAAGTAGTAGTCCAAAAAAAGGACTTTTTGTATGATCTCGATTATAAAAACAAATAAAACGAAAGTGTCACACTATTCCAAAAAAGTTTAACGAATGCTATTAGAAAGTGAAACATTGTCTTATTTATTTTATAAAAATATATTTTACTAATTTGTTAAAAATAAACACATTACAAAAAAGTACCCACCGCTGTGAAATCACAAAGCACTACCACTTGCACTCGAAACGATCTCACTTGTCACTTGGCACAGACACACGACCGCATCGAGCTCCCGAGGGCGACTGAACAACTAAAGAGTATTGTACCGAACGGGATGCACAAACGGGAGACTCGTGAATCAGAATGAATCATGTACATTTGGTAACAGAAGTGTTCCACTATAAACAAAGTGTAATTTCAGTACGTGCATAACTTCTGAAAGAAGGGGATTTTACTTTAAATTATTAGTAAATACAAAGAAGTTTGCAATGCTAAGAATGAATATTCATATAATTATATAAATGCATGTTATCACTTTGATAACTTTTGAACTTATTTAATACAAACAATTTTAATTACGGTAAAGTGTGACAGAATAATACGACGTCTTAGAAGAATTAGAAAAATAGAGATTAGTTGTATGGCTACCCTTATAGTAAGCAGTTAAGGGCATTGATAATCCTTCACAATATTAATGGGCCGTGGAGTAGATTACCGCCCTCGCATAGATTTATAGTAACTAGCTAACAGAAATCATCTTAATTTGGTGTCGATAGTTATTACAAAAATCTCAAGTGATTTATTCTCTTCTAGTTAAAAAGGGTCTTTTTTACTTCGCTTATTTTTTAGACACCGATTTCAAGTTATCAGCCATATGTAAAAAAGTATAATGCAAAAAGTACCTTTTCAATGACATAACACTCTATACTCTACTTCGATAAGCTGGGGTCCATACATAGAAAAATACAAATAAATCAGCCAGTAGGATTGTTGTGATATTGTTATCCGAATGTGTATATATTTAGGAATATAATAAGAAAGATTATCTTATTCAACATACTTTTTTTATCTTGTAACATTACATAATTGTAAGGTGACGAACAAAGTGATGTAAACACGTAATATGTATGGGGGTTTTTAGGACACCATTACATACTTAGAACTACGAGGACCTAGTTTAATATATTTGTAATTCCAAATTTGTGAAAATCTTATAAATATTTCGCATTTCGCTAGTTTGTATGGTAATATATAAGCGCTCATGCTGAAAAAGAAATGAAATTTTAGGTTGAAATTTAATAGAAGTTATAAAAAAATATTCTTCAGATAATGAAGACATTACTCCCAATACAGGGCGGAAACGTAAAACGAAATAACGTAAATAAACGTAAATAAAAATCTAACGCCTTTTAAAAGTAAAGAACAAGAAATAACACAAAAACGTGAATGTATTACAAGTGAAAAGGGCCGAATTTTATCAGCAGTTGGACAAAACACCTGATACAAAATGTTACCAACATACCAATAACACGCCACAAAATCAGGATAACACAAATAAAATAGAGCAAAACAATAAAAAGAAAGAAGAAGAACTACCAAGCTTTATACTCTTTTCTCAAGATCCTCAAATACCAAAGAGCTGGAACCGATATCACAAAGAAAAATGAAGATTAGGTACAGAAAAGTACAATAAACAGCCTGCGTTGAATTTTAAACATAAAATGTGTATTTTGAATAGTAATATAAGAAATAAGATACTATCTATTGCCAAAGACATGTATATCTTAACGGTATGGTAATTATATTAATTATAGTAATTATATTACACCCAATTATAGCGTGTTAAAGTTATCCAAAACCTTTATACTAAACATGTTAACTACACAATGGATGACGATTATTGTATTTTTATGATATAGGGTGGCAAACGAACCGACGGGTCACCTGATGGTAAGTGACATCCACCGTCCATGGACAACTGCAACGATATATATTACTGTTAAAAAGAGGGTATTCCAGGAAGACGCTAAAAGATGCTAAAAAATTAAAAAAATGGTTACTTTTGAATGCTGAGCGGTAGAACTATTAGACCATAACTATTGTATGTACATACATATATACAGGACACCTACAACAGAGAATATTAATATGTTTCTTCAAAAATTAGAGCAATTATTAAAAGATTAACGAATATTGTAATAGCCGGAGATTTTAATATTGATATTTTGATGAACGAAAATATGACAGTGAAATTCAAATGTCCCCTGACACACTTTTAATCTAAAATTAGCTTTAGATCAACCGACATGGATAAAAAGAAAAACTTGTATTGACAACCTTACACATAACTTTCACAGGCCATGCAAAGCCGAAATCATAGAGTTCTTACTTTCTGCTCACAGAGGCCTGTTATGACAATGTCCCGTTAAAAACAATGTGTTTAAATATTGGCGTAGGGGACAACGTGACTTTTGAAATGTCTATCAAATTTTAAAAATGTGTACAAAATTTATCTTTTCCGGAAATCTATGCAATTGACGCGAATATAGCCTACAATTTATTTATAGATAAATTCAAATAGTTCTATGACTTGTGCTTTTCCGTTCGTATAATTACTATAAACGTTAGTTAGCAAGATACCAAAATGGATATCACATGGTATTAAAATATGCAGTAAAATGAAACGCCAACTTTTATGGACCCACCGTTACAATCGTACACAAAATAATCTCATGAGTTATAAAGAATATAATAAAGTATTTACAAAATATGATAGCGCTAGCAAAACTCAAAACTGATATAAAAATAAACTTCCGACAGCAAAACCAAGGCTATATGACAAACAATTATTAATAAAAAAATACAATATACCTAAGGAAGACATTATGATTATAAACTTGACAATAATTTTACTAACGACCCTTTAATGTTAGTAAACACTTTTATTACTTGTTTTTTTAGATAAAGTTGTACCTTTACAATATTACGGTTTAAGAGTCACATATCTCATAAAACCTAGAAGTAACTATTAATAACGCTTTTGTACCCAAATACACCTGTGGACATTTATAATAAAATCACTTAAAAATACAAAATCATGAGATAGCGACAGGTATTATTAAGTCTGTGGGTTATTTGATATGCCATCATTAGGGTTAACGTTTTAAATCTATTGGAGAAACCTACCAAACAGGAAGCAAGTAATAATTAAATACGGCGTCCCCCAAAGAAGTGTAATCTCTTTTATTTATTACCTACAGAAATGACTTACCTTATTATACTAATCATTCGATGACTCTATTTGCTGATAGTACATGAACATTGACATGCAAAAATCCTGCCTTACATGAAAATTACATTAATACTAACTAATCCCTATCTCTCCCTTTCCCTTTCCCTCTTTCTTCTCTTCCCTTCCCCTCTTTCCCCTCCTCTCGTTCCCATACCCTAAAAGGTGGACAGCATTCTTGAAACTCTTAGAGTTGAAATAATATTTAAGCTTCAAAAGCTATGTATTCGCGCTATGTTTCTTTCGACTGTAAGTTACAGATAGCTGTCAACCATTATCATGGCATTTTAACCCTTAAATTATTATATATTTTAGAAATGACTCTTTGTTTTAAGTAATCCAATATCATTACCAAGATTATCTAATACTGTACAACGTAACAGACGAGACAATGAACGACTGTGTATGTACAGCGCCATTTGGCTACGTAATTTGTATGGCACTCCAATTTTGTTTTTTATGCAATAGCGGGCAAACGAGCAGACGGGTCACCTGATGGTAAGTGACTACACACCCGCAACTCAAGAGTCACAAGTGCGTTGCCGGCCTTTTAAGTAGGAGTACGCTCTTTTCTTGAAGGTTTGAAGGTCGTATCGGTTCGGAAATACGGCAGGCGACAATTTGTTCCATAAGCTGGTTGTGCGAGGCAAAAAGCTTCTGGAGAAGCGCACAGTGGTGGAGTGCCAATCGTCCACGTGATGGGGATGGATATTTTATCGCGTAGGACGATGGCGGAAACCTGCAGCCGGTATAAGTCCGAACAATTCCTCTGAACACTCCCCATGATACAAGCGATAGAGGATGCAGAGTGAAGCTACATCTCTACGCAACGCCAAGGTGTCAAGTCGATCAGAAATATCTTGGCAGTCGATGATGCGAAAATGTACAATAAGTTACCAAAACAATTTGAATCATAAAAAAATCAAGAAATGCTATTATAATATTAACGACTACTTAAATGGTTGTCTTTTAATTACTTAATCTTTTATATTGTTTTATTATGTATTTTATATATTATTGATATACAATGTCAACATTTTTAGTTTTACATTAAATTCACTTCATTACATCATGCATAACACTCTTTGAACTGTTATAGGATGCATTTCCTGTAAACTACACATGGTATAAGCAAATAATTATATCCTTATTTTTATTAAAATATGATTAATATGTCCATCATTGATAGGTAAAGTTAAAGAAATCGGTGTAACTAAAAGCACGTTACATAAAACCCGACAATATCGAAAAGGGTTGTCAAGTTTTATGACAAAATTTACCGCATTGTTGCAACCAACAGTTTTTTTTTTAATTTGCGTCCTACAATGATTACGTAGCCCGTTCAGAGGGAGCCCTTGGGATAGACAGCAGGTTGCACCTGATTTAGCTAACTTAGTGGTTATACTACCAAAAACATACGTTGCGTCCGACTTTGACTTAGCGTAGTTTGTACATATTACATGGTTTAACAACCTCCAACAAATGCAATCAGCATCAGGTATGCATACACTTGCGACCATGGCTATCAGATGGGTATTCAATATCGAGAAAGCTGTTATTTATTTAAATGTCATAAAATTTCTTCTCTATATGTCATAAAATGTCATACGTCATACATTTGTTTATACGTAGTTGCACTATCACTTCTGTGTACGACTGTACAAGTAAGAGTCAGCCTTTAAATTGACAATCTGTCAAAACTGCTCACAACACGAGATTTATCATACGTTAAGGTCATTTTAAATGAGTGCACCGAGTAAACATTGTATTTTATTACATCCAATTACGCAAAAATGAACACAATTTAAATGTTCAAAACTATTAACAATTAGAAATGTTAAAGTTCCTGATTTGATTTCAAAAACTTAAAATATTGCTGCAAAAGGTTAAATAGTACCGACTCAATTATTTGACTACTACTTACAAATACTATTTTCAATCCATAGGCAAAAATAAAAGTATCTTTTGTTAAACAAATTTATCAATAAATTTACCTACCAGTATATGAAAACATGTTATGAATCATGTTCAGCAAATCATAAAAACTCTGACATTTTAACCTTACCTACCAAAAAAATAAGCAGTTAATTTATAAACAATATATATAATAATATATTATATCTATTTGTATAATAAGTAAAATAAAAAAATCAATTACATATTTTAGAAAATATTCAATATATAATCAATAATAGATTATATTAAAGAAAATATTCTACTTACGGTTAAATTAAAATATTTAATTACTACTTAACTGACTTAAGCCCGATAAAGTTGAATGGGCAGATCGACAGCACGTGACCTTTTCCTTCCGGCTGACACAAGTTCTTTTTAGGCACGGCTGCTTGGGAAAGTACCTGCACTCGGTAGCCAGGAGGGAATTGAGTCCCGTCTGCCACTACTGCGACTGTAGTGAGGACTCGGACCAGCATACGCTCGCGGATTGCCCGGCCTGGGCAGCGTCGGGCACTTACTGCAGTAATTGGATAGGATCTGTCGCTTCCGGCAATAATACGCTCCATGGCCGGTAGTGACAGGAATTTTATAGAAGTCGCAATCTTCTGTGAGGAGGTCACTCGCAAAGTAGGCGGCCGGCGAACTGGCTGACATGAGGCCTAGGCGCCTCATGCCGCTCTGAGTGTGGCCGCGGGTGGTCGCGACGGGTTTCTTCTCCACCCACCATAGTGGCCAACCGCGAGGAGGTGACGTCCACGCTCTTGCTGGCAACAGGCGCTAGAAGTGGTCCGGATGTTTTACTACTACTACTACTAACTTACTAAAGCTGTTCCTGGATTCGATTCGTTTTAGGCGGTTCCATTCCGACGGTTTTACACCGTTCAACCGAATACCCTGGTGGTATGACGACCCGAGGGGGATTCCACACGGAAAAACCAGAAAATAAAGCCCTGATGAAGTAAGTAGTACTTGTGCCTTTTTTGGCAGTTAATTATTATAAATACATAAAAATCAACTTACCATTGTGATACTTTTAATAAAAACTACAATACTACTAAGATAGTGATTTTAGAATGTCTATGGATAACAAGTGCTGTCGACTCCCATGGGGAGCAGTCTACATAATATATACCGACATGTATGTATACTGAGAGCGTAGACAACCTTGATTATGTTTATATACTTATGTAATTATTGATACTAGTGGAAGTGATACATTAGAAGCATTAAGAGAATTCTCTGTTACCATCGTAGTAAGTTTTCTTCTTAACGTGTCACTCAATACTTAACACTGATAGTGTGTAATATTGAAATTGACAGACGAAACGATTATATAAATTGGATCTCCTTATTTCATGCAAGTGAATAAAATACTTTGGGACCTGAAACTTAGAATTCTGATAAATAAATATCGAAATATTATTTGAATTTCGTCTTTATATGTTGAATTTGTATCTGCTTCTTCTTAGATTTTAATAGCCTTATTTTACAGAATTGGTCATAACTACGTCGTAACTTATGTTAGGCAGTAATAAAGTCTAAAATTTTTCAGAATGCCACAATATATTTCATCTTCTTTGGATTACTTCCAGCCCTTTAACAACAACAACTCACATCCTTTCATAAATAGATTATAAAATAATTACTGACCGACTGACACGACTCGCCTGTTGGTCTAGTCTAGTGAACCTGACTGCTGAGCCGGAGGTCGTCGGTTCGACTTCCACACTTGACGAAAATTTGTGTGATGTGAAAACAGAAGGGAAAACATTCATTTTATTAAATTCACCGTTTAACCTGGCTTTTGTTAACTAAGGTGCTTCTGAAATAGGCTCTTTGGCTTACAAAAAGCACTATGAAAAATAAAGAAATTCCAACAAAAAAATAATATTTTATTAATTCCTTACGCGTAATATTTAATTCGGCATTCAATAATTTAAAATATCTCATATAGTATCCTCCTATAAATATTTATTTCAAATAAATTAAAATTTCCATCGAAAAAGATTCGATAAAATTTGCCATCTTACATTCCAACTCCAACTACTTCATAGTATTAGTAGAAAAAATTACATCAGAATTTTGTCCTTTGGATTTCTTGATAGCGACAGAAATTGATTTCATATAAATACTGAATAGTAGGTAACCCTTGTCATGGGCGGACATGACGAGTCGAAATTCGAAAGCAATACGAAATTTGGACCTTTTATATTATTTCAAGATTTGGGTAGTTTGTGAGAGGGGCGATTAGGGTTCGACATATTGTTATATGTTAAGGCAGACTTGAACTACACTTGAACTGCACTTACACTAATAACAGGTCAGAATTGTGCATAAAAAGTTTAATCAGCTGTTTGCAACATAAGATGAAGAGATTACAATCAGATAACCTGTCTGCTCGTTCGCCGCGCCGACTGTGGTGGGTTCGATCCCCGCACGGGATAACTCTTTGTGTAATCCTCAAGTTGCTGTTCTGATTCTGCGTGTTCTTTGTGTCCGTTGTTTGAATGTTTGTAAAGTCTCCCGTGACACAGGAAGTAATCCTAGTTCCGGAGTAGACTTTAAAAAACACATATATATTATATGATAATGATTACCTACCCGAAAGCTCCAATAGTATAAACTAACTGTTTTTATTAGCAGAGCTTTAGGATAGCTCGGCATTTATAGAAAAAAACAATTTAATTGCTTTTTTGTAGTGGAGTCTATTAATGGATTTCATATGGGAGATTGGTCGAATCGAGTTTTAAGGGCTCTTATAAATATTGAAAATAGAATCAATCAGATCTCTGGAACGACCGACGTAAGCGGCCATGTTTTTAATGGCTCGTCACGTCGTTGTCATGTCGGGAACATCGTAAAACTGACGGTGATGAGCGGATGTCAGCATGCGAGCCATTAACGTGAAAATTTTTAATTAGCCCCTTTACAAACACATATTCAAGTAGTAATTGTCATAGCAAATGGTATGTAATTTAAAATATTTAGTAAAAGTTTGACGTACTAGTGTAAAATTTATTTTATTGTATAGGTAATTTGTCAAGCAGCTTGGGAATAGATATACTGATATAATTATATAGGACTGGAAATGCTTTAGTTAAAACATTATTTAATTATTATAAACCAGCTTACACATAATATTTTTAATTGTCATTATAATAAGACTATGATAATTCAGTATTAATTCTGAGCACCTGTAACATTTTGCAGCACTTTTAACATATTTTCGATTTCTGCATCTCTTCTCATCACTTCTATATAACTTTAAGCATTACCAATTTCACATTCCGCTTTCAGATTTTGTAAAGAGTATATTTATCTTCACGTATTAATACATATATATATAGATGTTAAATTCCGATTCCATGCCGTATCTGTACTTATGTATTTAAAAAAACTTAAAGAAAACTTATATTTTCGACGGTGGGCATTCGTGGAAAACACCTTACTTCTACTTGATTTGATAAGTAGGCGATCTCTTAAATGGAAAGCAAGTTAACGACGAACTTAACACCGAAATGAGGACAAGGCAGTAAAAGGAACTGCAGAAATATCTAAATATTTAGACTGGATCGGTGGCGTTTAATGGACTGCGAGTAAAGGCAGATAACGGTTTTGAGTTTTGAATAAGTTTTCAACAAAATAATTAACTGCTTCGTATTATGGTATAATAAGAAGCAGTTAATTATTTTGTTGAAATGGTAATTGGTTTATAGTCGTATAGCTGATTTAGGTACTGTGTATTTTAACCGAAATCGCGAGAAAAGGAAGCAGGCAAAATATAATTAGTTAATACTAAATTTACCCAAAAAAATGTAATTTTAAGGGGAAATTTATGGAAACATAATGATGTATATATAGATAAAGTGTCTGCTCTCATAGAAAGCAAACACAAAACCATTTTCACTAACTACTTTAAAGAGGTTTGTTTAGGCATGATTTTAAAACGGCATCCTAAAACTAAAACCCTTTTAAACTCTAACGTCTAGAGTTAAACCGTTACTCACAGACAGGTATGCCTCTCCAAATATCCAGTTTTATTTAAACAAAAACAATGTGTAAACCCTTTTCGCGCACAAATAATCACAAACCATTAGTCTCACAAATAATCTGGTCAATAAGATTAATGAAACCCAAAAACAACACTGCATTTGTACAAATGGAATAGATTATTCTCCTGATCTAGGGTGCTATACTTTTGATAATGGTGTTGAAACTACTTATTTTAATATTCTTTTCAAAGTGACTGAGTTATCTGTCTGTAGCCGCCTAAAGTAAATGGGTTTAGATTATCTACCGCATTTGAACGAATTCCAAGACGTCGTTGCGTCGTATTAAGACATTTCAAAAAAACAAAGGCGTTAATGTAAAAGGATTATAAGAACACGTGTTTAATTGAAATAAATATAAAGTATACAAACTGTTACAGTAACAAGACACAAAACTTCTTTACTAATCGCTACTTAAATGACTGAGGCTTTTTATTCTGCAGTTAAGTCGTAAACATTATAATATTAAAAAATACTATACATATTGTGTGTGGTTCTCGGTGGAGTAGAGTAGGGTCGGGGTGGCCCTCTATGTCTATGTCTCTTTCCATAGGTGTCTTCAAAAGCGACGAAGGGATCAAACTATTATCTGTCAGACAGTATACATATATGTATGTATATACTGTGCCCGCATAACGGCAATAGGCTTGCCCCTGTTACGAGAGCCGGACGTTTGAAACGCCTCTTCCTATCCCATCGGATAAATAGGGTTCAGTGTATATTTTATTAATTCGGTACAGAACAGTTTACGCCAATGACTGGTGATACTCTGAAAAAAAGAAATAAACATATTTATTTTGTACTTACACAGAGGCAAATAACAAATAACCCTTGTGGTTTATCCTGTAAATCAAATTAGTCTTACTTATATATAAAACGTAAGAAAAGACCCAGAAAAACCTTGAAGTTCTTCTGTTAAGGATCTGGGCCTGTGTCTTGATTTCAACCTAGAGTTACAGGTACGCTACGAGCTTATACCGCCTTAAGAACTTTCCTCAGTCCGAGACAGAAGCGATCATGAATTATGGCGGTGTGAACTATTACGATCTGAATACAGATCTCCGCAATAAATATGACCGTATTGTTTATATATATATTACTATGTATATACTATATATGTACATGATTGTTAACTGTTTAGCTTCTTTTTACTATTTTTCTTTTCTTAAATCTAATATACCTACCTACCTATACACTTGTTTCTACATAACCCTAAGGAAGACGCCATTTTACAATCATCTTTTGTGCAAACAGTGTTTAATTTAATCAATAAATAAATAAAATGCGTTCATCCTAAACCTGAACTAATCTAGGTTGAGAAATATTACGAAAAAATGTAAATCTAGTCGCTACAAAAAGTGTTGGCGTCTTACGTTTTATCCCCAAATAATGAGTCATATTCCCCGACTCTTTTATTTCCGGACTATCTGTCAAGTGATTTCATTTTTTGTTAAGAAGTTTAACTCCATTTTTGGAGAAGCTGACTTATTCTTTGGGTTTTAACCCAATTATTATTTTTTGACGAAGCTGCTAAAAATAGAAGCCAGACACGTAGGGCGAATACAGATGGTGAGGGTTTTTTGTCAATGCCAGTTGATATTTGATTTGTATACTATTCTGAATTCCGAAAGAAAAAGTGCACTGCGGAAGGAAAATTTTAAACATAAGGTTAAAATTGCTTGTAGATTTCTACCGTGATCCATTGTTGTGATCTGCCAGTAAACGTTTAACTACATTGATATATAGTTTAAATATACAAAAAATGTATACATAGCATATAATCGATAGATTCTAAAATGTTTCTAAAAAAAATTGTTTAGCAACGATTGATGACTCAACTTGCATATGTACGTAAGTGGAGAATTTGGTGGGTGACAGATTTTTTATATATCTCAAATATTAGGTACTATTCGTCTTTTAACTTCCAAATTTAATTCTGCCAAGAATTTGCTGAAAAGCTCGTCGGTATGAAATAAAGTTGCGACCTAGTTTTAGTTATCCCCTTGTTAAAATTACAACAGTTTCTTGTGAGTTGTGGCAATAGGTTTCTGATTGAAGTAGTCTAAGAAGAGACTGAGATTGTAGTTTACGTGTTTTATTCATTGTGGTAAGAGTTTACTACAACCGTTTACATTAGTATTAAAATGGCTTAGACAAAACCTAGAGTAAATATACATACAGCATGCCTATATCCCCGAAGTGATAGGCAGAAGGAACAAACACCCACTTTTTACCAATTATAATGAAATCCCACTATTACATAAGGCCAAGACTTTTGCCGTCATCGGAGTAACGTTTGACCGTATAATATACTGTCTGATAGACAACCTTATTCTGAACCACACGCCAAAATATAAAAATAGATATGAATATGTTAAACACATTATAGAAAAAGTTCAATTAAATTTTCATTGTGGCCGTTGTAGAGATGTCACCACAATTTTGCCAATGTCAAGTTTTTATTATTATTATTATTTATTTATTTATGGACTCTCTCTCGCGCGTATTTCTAGAGAAAAAAACAGTCTATAAAAATATGATCGCCATGTTGGTCGAAAACCACAAACAGAAAAAGCTATTAAGGAATCTCTTCACACTTCACGTTACCGTAGAACTGACAGCACAAAGTTCATGTTTTTTTTTATTTGTAAAACAAAAAAGCATTTAGCAAAGAGAATGCTAAAGAAGATTTAAGAACAGGTGAGAGGCTCAATGGTTTAATACATGCTATCGATAAAAATATTGAAGTGCTAGAATACCGTAAAGGTCAATCTGGTTATGTTTTAAAGAATAAGTCATTTCGCAGAAAGCAAATATTTAATAATACTTAATACTTAAAAAATACTTTGACAAAAATGTAAAATAATATTCTATACGACATGAAGAAAATAAGTAAATAGGGGACTGAAATGTGTCATCAATATATATTGTTACTTAATTATTTGATAAAGCTTGCTAAGCGCCATGAATGTGTCGGAGGTCACTGTAACTGTTTAGTAGCTTGTAAAGTCGGGGAATGGTAGAGTTTTGTACCGAGAACTGATCAACGGAGTGGAGCACAAAGGGACGTTATATTTGCACGCTGGAGCCTTGAGGGAACTTCGCATCGAAATAGACTTTCGATCGAGAACAGTTAATTTTATTTTGCAAAAGTTTCGTCAGGAAATAAAGTCGATAACTTTACTTCAGTTTTCTAAAGACACGATGTGGAAGTGCAAGAACTTAGTAGTGATGGTTACTTTTTGTGAATATATGAAATATATAAGCATTATACGATAAAGTACAACGTAGATAACCGACCAAGTGTGTAACACATATCTTTGATGAAAGCTTTTATGTATCACTCGAATCAAGAATAAAGACCTGTTCTAGTGGCCAATATTTTCGACACCTTTCCACTCCATTGCAAGTAATGTAACACAAAAGGCAATTTTAACGAATTTAAAAATTCAACGAATTTGTTGGCAACACATTAGAAAAAAAGTATCATTTATGTTGTATAATGATCATTAAACCATATACATATGATTCAATAACACGATTTTTCTTTATTTATTTTTTTATGCGATAGAGGGCAAGCGAATAGACGGGTCGCCTGATAGTAAGTGACTTCAGCCGCCCATGGACACCCGTAACTCAAGAGTCACAAGTGCGTTGCTGGTTTTTTAGGCAGGAGTACGATCTTTTCTTGAAGGTTTTAAGGTCGTATCGGTCCGAAAATACGGCAAACGACAATTCATCTGAACACTCCCCAAATTTTATAGTGTAGGATGATGGCGGAAACCTGCGGTCGGTATAAGTCCGAACAATTCCTCTGAACACTCCGCATGATACAAGCAATAAAGAATGCAGAGTGAATCTACAAGCTCTAAGCTCTCAAGGTGTCAAGTCGATCAGAAATATCTTGGCAATTGATGATTCGAGTCGTCCTCCGCTGAATGCGGTAAAGAAGGAGAAACTGGTGTACACCTGCATAGAGATTAGAATAGTGTTTCATGTGCGGCTGAACCTGCACCTTATAAAGGCGCAGGTGGTGGGCTGGAGAGAAATACTCTCTCGATTTGTTTAGCACACGAAGTTTCTTCGAGGCTAATTAAGCTTTATCCTCTAAGTGACCGCGAAGCGTTCTTTAAGTTTATTGCGAAATAGGCGGTGTCTTTTGTTTGTTAAATGGAAAATGGTGCTCTATTGTTTCTAGACGGGAAAAGGCTATTTGTGCCTAGACGGGAACAGGCTTAAGAATCTGTGGCTTTATAGTGTTAACTCTTATAATAATGTCGGATTTTGTTGGGTCCATACCATTTTGTTCATACTATAGGATGCGTATAGGCGAGATATGAGATAAAATAATGTCCCACTACTCATAAATGCGAAAGTTTGGGCGGATGTTTCATACTGAACTGACCTGAACTGAATGTCTGATAGATTAGTATGAAATAGCACATGGGCCATTTATTCCCTAAAAGTGTAGTTATGGTTAAAAATTCAAACAGTCACTATCTAGCTATTATAAACTCATTAGTTTCTGTACATGTAAAATTGTGATTTGGGTTGCATTTGTTTTTTTATTTTTCATTATAAATTAAATATATAATACGTACTATGCACCGGCTGTTTTAAAAACGTGTGGTAAAATTTTAGGACCTTTATGTGTAGGATTTTTATATTAAAAAATATTAAAAAGTCAGTGACTTTGTTTGAATTTTTAACCATAACTACACTTTTCCGGAATAAATAGCCTATACCCCGCGGTATAAATAACTAAAATATGAGCACACGTTTCTGAAACACCCAGTAGGAAACCAATCAAACAGACTACAATTATTTGCACTTAAATAGCGCAGTATAATTTGTAGCAGAATATTGCCCTAATCAACCTAAGCAAAAGTCTCATCTTAACATTCTAATTCCACAATCTATAACAGTATAGATCGTGAACTTTCAAATATACAATTTATATTTCATTTAACGATTCGGATTCTTCATTTATCGAGAACTCTAAAGTATATTTTATCTCTTATTTGTTAATTCTCCTTTCCATTTACTAAGTAATCTTTGAAATGGGAATGCGTTTTAAGGAAAGATGTTTCTTTTTCTTTTTATCGTCAGCATTTGTGACTTGGGGCGGGGTATTGGTAAACTGATTTACTTGGAAGCAAACTGTGTTGATGTCTTCTCAATAATCCATTAAGGGAAACCTTTGAGTATGTATTGGAGACTTGTTATTTGAAATATTTTGCTTTTTTCTATTTTTGTAAGAGAATGAGGATATGGTATCGGTCTCAGCTTAACAGATTACAATAAGAGCAACTAATAATAAACTATAAGCAAATTGTATAAGGTCGGGGAATAGTTTCTTTGTGTTTTTTACACAAACGCAAGACAGTTTTTATTCAAAGTTTAATTAAATTTATTGATAAAACATATAGGATAGGATGATGATAGTGTATATCCTACTTTCTGTTCTATAACTTGTTGCCACCTTGTAGGTAGTGACATAATCCCGTCGCTATAGAAATCTTAGGATATTTTATCAAAATATGCAACAAGTAGTTTTGTCAGTTCTCTCTTGATATTATCCTAACAGTACCCAAAGAAGTCTGAAGAGACCGAAACAAGTAAAAATATGAGGGTGCAAGATTAGGAATATATAGTCAAGTAGTGTATAGTTCACCAATATAAAAAACGTCACTATCAATTTATTTCTGTTAGTGATTGGCCCGAACAAGGTATTTGTAAAGTGAAACGGGCTGCAAACAAAGCTTTTGATATGTCAATAATATGCCCGTCTCATTTTCACGTCGTCGCTTATCACGTTTATTTTGTTACAAGGCGCGTATGTTACATTATAAAAGTTATATTAACTTGCTTTGTTCCTTCGATATCAAATCGTTCTGCATTTGACGATCTCTGTAGTGCGACGGTAACGTTGCGGTAGCAGGTTTGACTCCCAAATATTTCAATGCATGAATGCCTATTTTCTATTTGTAGTGGTCAAAATTAGTACTAGGTATAACAGTATAGAGTTCGAGATGTATAAAATGCTAAAGCATAAGAAAATAAATTTTAAGAAGCCTAGCAACAAAACAACTTATTAACTAAAATAGATATAAATTAATATGAGGACTTAACTAATATAAAAAATTCGTTATAAAAAAAAGATAATCCAAGTAGCTCCTGGTAGATGATTAACGAGTAAAAATAAAAGGTAAGCCAAGTCTTTCAAGATAACGAACGTCATTAAGGCCTTTTACAAGAAATACTCTTGTAAAGTGACACATAATAGCCTAGTAAATGACAGACCAGAACACGCAGGTGTCTTCTCTTACCTCTCCTCTTTCTTATCGCCTTCGACGGGATTATTTAGTAAACAACATCAAATAATCGCCGCGGTATAGAGTCGGGCCTAGCTAATACTCTTGAGGATTTGGATAATGCCGATGATCTATGCCTCCTGAATCACATTTGCGCCGATATGCAAACCAAGTTGGACGACCATCAAAGAGAGTCAATGAAGATGGGAGTCAAAATGAACACCCGGATGAGAGACAAATTGCTTCGAGAATTAAAGCAAGCTGGCATGGAGAGGAGGTAAACTTAAAATATTCCAGTTCAACGTAAAAACCGTATTGCTCTATCGATGCGAGACGTGGAAGATCACAAAGAACATCACGCACCCTCTGAGGGTCTGTATGAAGTCTGTATTCAGCTCCGTAAATGAAACCGATTGGCTACACTCTCCGGATGGACCATAATTACATAGTAAGGCAAGCCCTGGACTGGAGTCGCCAAGGAAAACGTAAACGTGGCCCTCCACCCCACCACGGGGACACAGTACAATAAGTCAAGTAAGCAAAGTCTACTAAACAAGTAATTAAACAAGAACTTCAATTTATTTCAAAGTCCTAAAATAACCGACTTCAAAAAAGGAGGAGGTTCTCAATTAGACTGTATTATTTTTATATTTCTTACCTCAGAACTTTCGACTGGATGAACGATTGTGATAATATTTCAATTTTTATGGTCCAGTTCTGATAATGGCATCCATGAGAAAATCATATAAGTATTAAATGTTATGATAGACGCATTAAATTAGGTTGTCTACTTTTTTAAAGTGAATTATAAATCAAATCACTTTAACGTTTTTAAATAAAAATAAAATAAAACATATTAATGTAAATTCAATAATTAATCACCTTAACTTACATTATCCGTCAAAGTTTAACTGTTTACAATTTGAGCCCTATTAGTTGTGACAATACAGTATTATTCAAATACTCTTATTAGTCAATCCTTACGCTATGACTGATCAAAGATGATGAAAGCTACCACTGCCGTCAGTGGCTTACTTTGGTAAGAAGAAGACTTACCTATATTAATTGATTAATAGCATATACCGGATTAATTTAATCTCTAAAAAGTAGTGTCTAGTATATTTGTTTGTGATCAAAATCTATAATAATTACAGAAACTAAGTCTAATTGAATTTATCTTCGTTTTATACTTATAATATGTTATAAACAAAGTGTAGAAATTACATAAAAAATAAGCCAGAATCAATTAACCTTCTAATCACCCCGACTAATCGGGACTAAAAACGATACGTCATTTACCGAGACGCTTTACAGGAAAACTCTGAACGCTGTTTTGCTCAGACTCTCATTAGTTTGCTTAAGAAGCCAGGTGCATTTAATGGTATAGGCATCTACAGCTTCAAATAAACATTTAATTATATATTTATTAAATAAAATCGCGTCTCACTATAATTCTTTCATATAATTGTTTTTAAACTTTCACGACTTCTAAACATATTAGATGTGTAACTCTAGACTTAATTGCAATCGTGGTTTCGGGCCAAATGTTTTCCTTGAAGGCTGGACTTTTATTTAACATCTTGTTTTACCTAACATCTTAATCAAAGCATCTATCTACTTCTATAGCTCGGAGTTCACATAAATTAATAAAGTTAATTCTCTCCGTGTCCTTTTCACTGCAGATTACAATGAATTGTTCTCGACGAGTCACCCTTGAAATCTTCAGACAAACAGATTCTGCTATATAAATCATTTTTAATAAACATGGTATCTAAAAATGTTTTTCATTAAATGAAATACAAATTTTATAGAAACTGAAAACTCCAACCTTGCATTATTAAGCCATCATTATTAGTACCACTTTATTATTATTACTAAGTTACTTACATAAAGTAATATAAACTGCGTTATTTGTTTGTCATATTTATTTTTTACAATAACGTGATAAATAAATAATGTATGACTTTAAAGGGGTTATAATTTTTACCTTAGAGATGAGTAGGATGTTTTAACGTTGAGACGGTTCAGTGCCGGTCAGAGGCAGCGAAAGAATGCCACGGCGATTCTCGCTTCCCGATCATAGGCAAGCAGAAGAACACCGGGGTGGTTTTTAGTCGGTAAGAGTCCGACATACCCCTTCACCCCACCCCATGGGAAGGACATCCATGAGGATCTTCCACCCCGTCACAAAAAAAAAGGATGTTTTAACGTTCATGTCCACTGCATCAATATTAGTGATCAAACATAGATTTATAAATACGAAGCAGAAAAAAACGAACCATGTTTTGACAAATATGTACAATATATGTATTGTAACACTTTTAATAAACAATATTTTAAAGATATTTAATTAGTTAATTCGTCTAGGCATATTGCATAGGCGTTTGAGTGAATACGACTCAACCTTAAACCTTGAATACACATAATAATAGAAGATGAAAAATAACATTGTGGTAAAAAAATGATTAACTGTGTTCTAGGTATATTTTTTATTTTTTTGGGAAATCATGTTCTTTAGAAATTATATTTAGATACGGGTCGACATAATAATAAGAAAACATGAACTGGTTATTTAAATAAAAAATCACGAGTGTTATTACCTTAGTATTTAAAAAAAGGGAAAAAAAAATCATCTGGATTCCAACCGGGGTCCTCCGGTGTCGAGACCGCCCGATTTCCTAACTGAGCTATTTCGTAAATGGTGGCTAAATGTACCTTCGTATTCTAACGATATTGTAGTAGTTATTCACTGTCTAAAAACCCGGATAAAACGTCGTTTTCTAAAAATGTAACCTAGCTAGATCGATTCATCGCCCCCGAAAACCCCTGCATACTAAATTTCATGAAAATCATTGGAGCCATTTCCGAGATTCAGATGATATATATATATATATATATCGAACCCCACCCAATGCATTTAGCAAGCATTTGGCTTAGCTTGGGTTAACGAGAATACTAGTAATGTGTGTGTTTAAGGTTAATAAACTTTACATCTAGTAATGGGCATGGTGTTTTAACGTTCATATCTACTTCATAAATATGGGTGGTCAATCAAAGATTTATAAGTACGATCCAGAAGCGGCCTGTGATTTGAACAATGTTTACAATATACCTATTATACGGTCTTACTTTAACTTCGAACCTGGAATATATAGAATAATACATATAAGTACAGAAGAATCAGGTGATGATAAAAAAAATAATTAATGCATATATTTAAAGTAACTTTATCAAATTCTTTCTAAACATACAAATTGGAACTCAAATACATATATGCTGATTGTCACAAACTGATGATAAGAAATTCTTACCGAGGGAGAGCCATGCATATAGCCAAGCATTGAAGGGTACCGGAGAACCAAATTATCCTCTCCTATTTTCCCTCCCCTCATCCCCCTCCTCCTCCCTCCCCTCCCCTCATAACCCTCAAAGTTGAACAGCGCACAGGTCATAACCCTCAAAGTTGAACAGCGCACAGGTATAATTAAAAGTTTACAATATGACTCTAGATCTCTCTAGACTCTAGACCACGTCACTTTAAAAAAAAAAATTGTTCTACTTGGTATAATGGTACACAGATATATTAACATACAGTAAGACCTGTTAAACTAATAACACCCCTCTTTTATGCGTTAGAGGTTATAAAATAGACTAAGGGTATATTTGTCAAAATATTCTTAAAGCAATTTGTTCATTAAGATTGATATTAGTTACAGCAAAGTCATTAAAACAACGAGACAAAACAAAGAGTCAAGTTTGCAAATGAACGTCTTGAAAGTTCAAGATTTCAGTTTAGCGCCTTTTTGATGTCAACTCTTGAAGGGGAATGATATTAAATATAAGTTATTGAAATTTCATTGTAATGTTTAAATTATTGTTAAATCAGAGAAACATTGCATTACGTAAGACTTTTAGTTAAGTGAATACATCATTCACAAAACTGAAAAAAAAATATTAAATAGGAATACTCATAGAGATTGCTGTTAGTTTGAGACTCTTGGTAGTTTGTGATTACCAAGAACATATTGGCATTAGCATACACAGCGCAATAGTGAACCACTACTCCTGTCAACAAATGATTACAAAACGGGAATCCCTATTGGCATAAAATTTTAAGGCATAATATTGTTTGGCTTAACGTTTTCGAATAACTGTATTAGCATAATAATACTTAGCAAAACTATCACATGGTCAAAAACCGTCTTCCGTGGGCGCCTCTTTGAATGGGTGTCCGATACACCATAGTGGGGTCGTCTATTATTCAACAGACGATGAGGCCTGTGGGGATGCACAGGGTTTTCCTTTCAAGGGTACACCTAAGGCTCCGGCAATAAGACTCTATGACTGAACACTATGTGGTTTTAGTCGGTTTGATTCCGATATACCACCTCACCTTTTAGCCCGGTGAGGTTACAAATCATGGGGAATTCCATAAGATAAAAAAAAATAGTAATGCATACATGTTTATGTATGTTTATTTCTTATAAAATATAAAATTATTCTAGTCACTATAATTCTTCTGTTAATACTGTGCTCGAATCATAAATAACCTATAAACAAAGTTAATATGATAATTGATAGAAATGGTTTTCCCCTAATCACTAGCCTTCGGTCTACAGATTTTATTAACAATTATCTTTATTATTATCGTGCAGGAATAATAGATAAATGAGTACATTTAAAAACTTTTCATAAAAGCGGAAACTGACGGACTGAAATATACCAAACAAAATTAAACAACAAAATATCTGATTGTCACAAGCACGCCCAGGTTTAACGTTTCCAAAACCGATATAAAATAGAAGCATAATATCTATATATCGTTGCGAAATGTCGAAATATTGTTACATAATCGATATATCTGTAAATTAATGGTCTGTCAGCCGCAGGGCGGACGGCTTAGGTACACGTTGAGTTAAATGCGATATTTCATGCTTTGTGGTGTACAGAACGCTAGGCCGTATTGTTATGGTGATGTTATACCCTGCAACCCTTACAAGGCAGTAATATTATTATATATACTGAGTATCATCCGTAGAGATAACAAGTAGAATTGTTTACGTTGCTAAGGAGGCAGAGGTGTTCTAAGCACCCACATTTTGCCAAAATTAATCAAGATAGAAAATTGGGAGTATATTGAAAGCGAAAGAACGAGGAAATGTAATGTAAGGAAAGGAATACTGATTATACGGATGGTTTGTAAACAACAGCTGCATATCTGTAACCCAAACTGACTGTAGCCGGGAGCACCGAGCCCTCTAGTCTTAGTTTGGTTCTTTAACATGTTACCCATTTAAGCGACGATACCCATTTAAGGCATTTGTATGTCAACCAACGAGTGAAGATAGTCCAATAACACTTAATAACTTGTTACTAGATGATTCAACATGAGGCGGATAATAGACATTGTTGTTATACATTTTTTTCTTCCACAGACAATAGTACATATTTATTTTTATAATATAAGGGTTCAGACAAACAGACTGGTTGCCTGATGGTCAGTGACAACCGCCAAGCATAGCCACCTGTAAGAGTTGTCACCTCTTACCTCAAGAGTCGTAAGTGAGAATGTTTCCTAGGTACTTTATTAAAACGAACTTCAATACTAGCATTCTAAAAGAGAAGTAAGTACACTGACTTTCATTTACCAACCCACTTAAGAACTTCGTGATCTTTTCTTTACTTCATTCACTCAATTTTCTACGATTTAGTCAAAAAGTTGCATTAAATACATAATTATGTGCAGTCGATAATACATGTCAATATACCTATATACATGTAAAATTGTTGTCTATCTAATTAAAAATTTAAAAATAGAAAAAATGAGGCGACACGACGTTTGAAGTTTGAAGTTCACACACTGTATGGTATTTAAATTAGTTCTAGTGGTTAGGACGAGACATTTTGTTTATGCGAATGTATTTTACAATTTTTTTTTGCTATAAATACATTTACCTATTATGTCATTTATCTACATATGTTCATGGTCTTATGTTGAAGACTGTACTTTTTAACAAGGCAATAAATTCTAGCATAGTCGCATGTTTCAAGCGGAGTGGAAATTTTTAATTAACTCCCGGTTACAGGGGTAACGATATCCCTCACAATAATGAAAAGTTATGTAATATAGTAATGAGTATTTTCAAGAACTTTAAATTGGCATAAGTTTAAAGAGCAATTAGTTTTAAAAGTAACATCAACTTTTTGGGGTGCGATGCAATATTTGGGTTTTGCCGGTTCTCGTGGTATACTCAGATGGACTCAGACTCAATTAGATGCTATTGACAGAAGAGTCCGTAAACTGCTGACTGCGTTTCGAGTGCACCATCTACGGTCATCCTCGGAGATCCATCGGAGGTCAATCGGCATTTTTCGAAAAATGCCGATTACTACTGACCATGGAGCGTATGAAAGCTGTTAGCGACAGGTCCTCTCCGATTACTGCAGTGAGGGCCCGACGCTGCGACACCTAAGCCGGGCAATCCGCGAGCGTATGCTGGACGGCAGTCCGATCCCAAACTAAGCTCAACTTGTACTATGGTAACCAGACTGCTAATAAACATACTTATATACTTCTAAATACATACATACATATAAATTACAACCAGACAAAACAAATGATCATTGTAACATTATATTAAGTTACTCCCCATTATTTTTAGTATATGCGCCTATACACATAACATATAAGTTCTAAAGAAAACGAAGTACCGACCTGAAATCGGGTATGGATGGTTGAATAAGAAAATTATGAAAGAAAAGGCAACTGAGGTATGTAAGGATAGAAGTAAGTGGCCGGCTATTGGTCCTGCCTACCCCTGAGGAATGTAGCTAAAATCAATTAAAGATAGCTTCATTTGTCTTTTTTAAGCATATCTTCATTTCTTTTATTTTGGTCGGTTTTTAAGATAGAACTAACAACTACCTGAAGACTTTATAAATTCCAATAGAATCGCCTGTTACGTTTCAGCTTCTATAAACATAGGCTGATATTTTTAGACACATATATCTACATCTTATATTACATAGAAAAGCGGGTTCATAACCGGTTTGTAGTGACGTAAATGTGTGTAGAGGCCTTGTCTAAAATAATATAAGGTAGTGGTAAAACGATTTAGCAAACATTATTGGGGAGTAAGGTTGACCATTACAAGCCTTTCGTTCCCGGAAAGCGGTTAATGCACGATGTCCATGTTTAAAAGGGCTCCGAGAGTTAATAATTTCACCCTTACACTGCCTTTTCGCTAAAAATAGAATGAAAAAATTAAGTCTGAATTATTGTTTTCATATATTTGTGTATTTTTTAAAACAACTACCGCACCAGAAAGTACTCCTGTGCATCAGGGGGCTTTAGAAACATACAAATAACGGATACTCCGGACGATTGATTTAAAATGCATCAGTGATTTAAACTGTGTGTTCCTTATTGTTTATTTCCTTTTATAGTAGTTTTGCAGTGTTATCCATTTTTTATAGTATCTGAAGTATATTGTCTTTGCCAGGTTAAATGCCTTTTTGGAAACAAATATTTTATCATCATCATTATCATTTCAGCCATAGATCGTCCACCGCTAGACATAGGGCTCGCTCATTAACTTACAAGAAGACCACTTTGGACCGGTCTACAACCAATGTCAAGGTGCGATCTTGAAAAACAAAAAAGAACCAAATATTTATTATGAAAATATGCAATTTATAAAATAATTACAATGAAATAGCTGCGCTGTAACATATAGCGTTTCACATATTTGTACGAGATTTGTACGATTACTGATTCTATATCTAGGAAACTGAAGATACATTTAATATTTTATTTCAAACACAAAATTAGCTATTTGTGAAAGTCTAGAATTTGGAATTAAACTGAAATCGTTGTTTATCAAAACAACATGACACACTGTACCGGTCCTTGAAAGAAAAACGAATAACGTACTAGTATTTAAATTCTTAAAAAATACGTAGAAATGTACGTGAATGAACCGTATTAACTGGGCTAAATAATGAAAGAACTTTGTACAAACCCCAAAGTTTTAACCAAATGTTTTTTAACCAAATATACCTATAACAAACATTTTTCCTATTTAGGGGTCCATAATCAACGCATTAATAATTTTTGTAAAGAGAAATCCAGACTCGAGTCGATCTGGGTACCGGAAAAGAGTTCCAGAGGGACAGAAAAATAATTTATGCAAGCAAGTTTGCGGTCGGAAGCTAGTAATCTATGTATGTACATATATGAAGGATGATTTATGGAACTATCATGTTTTTGTGATGATCCTACTGAAATGTTCTCATCATTGGATGAGAAAATTTCAGTAGGATCTATTTTTTACTTTCGGAGATGTCACATTTTTTTAGTAAGACAATGCCCGCTGTTGTGACGTCACTTTCCCACGGTCGCTAAGAGCGTGGATCCACTTCTGGCTTGCGTGTATGAACTTGTGGCCTAAAATGTGTTAAAAATTGATGCCACAAAGTGGAAACGTTAATGTGATTAAAACATAGGGAATATTCGTTAGGGTGAGCAATTAATGAGTGAGTCAACATTACAGTGACAGAGCGGCAAGTGCTGTAAAGTTACGTCGCACGTGGATTTTGTAAAAGAAAATAAAAATTAACTTAATATCCAAACTACTTGCTCAATTTAAATGACACAAAAAAAATTCTAGACAATTAATAAGTAGATTTTCAAAACGAAGTTCAAATTAAACGAACATGTTTACATTCTCAATTCTTCGACCAATACTCGGGAAATTTGTAGCCTATTAAAATTTTTGTGTAGTTCAAACGCCTTTTGGATACATCAAAAACATGAACACTCTTTTCATATATTTATATTATATACGACTTTTACTTACTTTTCATATATACTTCATATATCTCTGGCACATAATAGAACACCTACAAACAATAAAACATAATCAACATTGTAATCCGTCAACTAAACTATCCCTACGTTTATTAGCAACTTTTTTTTTAGTATGCCTATCAGTAACTCGTCTGTCGAGATATATACTCGTATGTTGAGAGAGGAAAGGTGAAATAATTCTACTCTTCATGAAATGGTTTACATAAACCAGTTATTTCAATTTATAAAAGTATTTATTTTTGATTTAGAGATTTGTGTTTAAATTACACGTTTCTCGTAACCCAGCTATACTTTGGGCTATCTCACCAACTTCCTATTACCTACTTTAGCCATGTTTGAAATCAGAAAACGTTCACTTTCGCTATCAATTAGTTTAAAATGGTTATTTAATCAATTTATACAAATATAGGTAGGCTATACGGTCAAGGGCAAATGACTGGTAATTAAACAGGGCTACGTAGACTGTCGTATTTATATATTTTTTAATAAAACATTTTCTGTAAAAGTGATTTATTGCTTGGAATCTATCAGAAATTATATTTTATCTGAAATTGTTTTTGGATAATCTAGAAACTAATTTAAATATCTATTTAATACTTACTTAAAATTACCCGTTTAGGCTTTTCGAACTAACTTTAGAAGTTCAATAATAATTTTCAACCAATCTCTTTTTTTTTTGTTTCAAATTGTATTTGAATAACTTTAATTTCATTTTCTGTTGCTTTAATTAAGGTACCTAGACGAGACATACAGATTATATGACTATATAACTGACCAAATGAAATAAGTATTTGAAGTTGATGTAGAAAAGAACACGGTTAATTTAATTGCATACCGTATTCACTTGTAAATATGCCTGTGTCTTATGTCTCACACATAAGCAATCCATTCTATCTCATTCCATTATACCATCCAAACCCTATCTAAACCTCGTTCCATTTACATAAGGGACCGTCAATAAACGCACATAGAGTGTTTGATAAACAGACAGATAAAACAACTGCCGTACATTATTACAGGGTGCTGTCTGTTCGAAGGTCGGCATTTGACGCGACAACCGGGTCGGGATTATCTCGGATATAGGAATTCCAATAATATTTCACTAGCTACCCCGCTTCGATGAATTATGGTGCAAGACAAGAGACCCTAGCGAGAAGTAGGTTTCAAGTATTGTAGCATATGACTTTTTTCTGTGTATTTGATCACTTTAACTTCACGAATCTTTAATAAGTGATTTCACAATTCATAACAACCTTCATTCTTTAATTATCTTAAAAGTCGTCGAAGATACGCAATATATAGTGCTTACATATTATTAAAAATTATAGTTTTTTTTTTTTTTATCTAGGCAAGTAATCTCGCACTCGCTTGAATATTTTAAATAACTCAAACAATATTCAATTATAATAAAATCTCTACCTTCTATGACTTGGGTCTCGCTTTAGAAAATCGCGGACTATCAAACTGTAGACCTTTACATTCGAAAAGCTAGCTTGGTTTGACGTGCCATTAATTTGTGCAACTTCCACCTACTGGCTTTTGTAATCGCGATTAATGTTGGTCAAATCGATTTACAGTTGGCACAACTCACGGTACCTTAAATTTGAGTTTGGAATGTTGACTAAAGCAAGTTGTTTGACATAAATTGTACTTGTTGTTGGTTTGAACTTTGTTTGGTTGGTATCACGCGCGCGCTGCAAATACTGTTCTTTGTTACGGCAGAGACTGTATTCGTACAGTTGTTCCTTTGAATACAGTCGTGAAATTTGGTTAGAAGATTAGATAGCATCTATGGAATTGATCCATTATGACAATAAATTTAGCATGAGAAGAGGGCCAGGGTTTTGCTGAGGTAGTTTAATGGAGCACCAATATAAATTACCACAATGTTATATTTACTACTTTAATTTGACGGGCCTGTTGGTCTAATCAGTGAGTCTAGCTGCTTAACCGAAGGTCATGGATTCGATTCCTACAAGGGACAAAAATGTATGTGATCCACAAATAGTTGTCCGAATTTGGGTGTTCTCTGTGTCCGTTGATTGGATGTTTGTAATGGCCGCGATCCAGGAATTTACGAAATAATATTTTTAATTATTCATGCAAGGTTCATTTTCAGACGTGTTGTTATCTATTTAGAACAGGGGTCGGCAACCGGCGGCCCGCAAGACGTCCGCGCGGTCCGTAGAAAAAAATACCAAAGCAAAAGGCCATATAAATTCACTAGAATTTATACGGCCATGCTGCTGGGCCATGAGAGTGTTCTTGAAAGCTCGCTCCCACGCGGGGTGATAAAAATGTACTTATTTAATTTCTTAAGAACTGTTTATCAAGACTGTGATGTTATGTATTGTTTCTACCGAAAATAAATATTTGCTGTACTTATTCAATTCTTGTCAATTTCTTTTGCGTTTATCCGCCGTACGTGCCCTTTTGCAATTGATATTAGTGAGGTACCAAGCAGTTTGCAAATAAACATAGTAGATTTGCAAAGTAATAGCACAATAAAACGGCATTTAAGGAAAGCACTGACTTGATACAGTTCTATGGAGGTTTGAGTTCTGAAAACTTCAAAGAATTGAAAAAGTTTGCTCAGCAGGTAATAACTGTTTGGTAGTACATATTTGTGTGAGCAGACTTTTTCAATTCTCAACTACCGCAAAAATAAGAATTGTTCGCGGTGTAAAATAGACATGATTGTACGAATATATAAGCGTTTTATTTCAAATATTAAAAATACATGCCCGAACATATAAATATAAAAATAAGTGCGGCCCGCACTGATACTCTGGCAACATATGTGGCCCTGCTATAGCAAAAGGTTGCCGACCCCTGATTTAGAACATCCTGCAAAGATAACCTTCTATTTAACTAAGTATTCCATATTCACCAACCCTAAGAGAGCTGACGAAGCGTTTTCCTGAATCCAAAATTGATATTTATAAGTGTAATTCTATACTATTTTATGCCCTACTTCAATATATTATGACATAATTACGTTTATTAACAATAGCAGGTTAAATAAACAACAATACTTGATAATAAGCAATAGCAGGATAAAAAATATAACAAGTAAATAAAAATAACGTGGAACGGTATCGAGTATTCAGTTCGTATTCAGTTATTGTGAAAATACATTTTTTTTAATTTTGTAAATGGATTCAACTGCAACGTGAGAGCGTTTGATCACGTAAATCGGATTGATCAAAACGTGATACGACGAATTTCAAAAAATAAACCAACGATTTTTTAAGGTTATTTTATTACATCATAAAGAGAGTGCGAAATACATTAAATCATTAGATAGCTATACTCGTTTTAGTTTATGTATAATAAAAGATTTAAGGGTTGGATTAAAATCTATAATCCTCCCTGCCTACCAATCTCTGAAATACGCTTTCTGGAGTAGGCGTATAACAATTAGTAATCGGACAGTTATATTACAGGAGCAATTATATTACATAAAGAACTTTCCTGAAAGTACCACCGAAATTTGATTAGGTTTGTTTTAAAATTATAGGTAAATAAGTATTTATATAAAGCTTAGCTAATTTCAATAAATTGCTACGAGCATCATTAACGTATGGCAATCGGAAAACTAATCAAATTAAAACAATTGCTTATGAAAAATTTACAAAAAAGTAATTCAAATATAAGGCTGAATTTCTCTACCTTTTATCCGTTTACTGTTAAAATTTTAGTTAAAAGGATCTTTCAACACAAAGAAAATAATAATACTCATACATTTCTACTCCTTACTGATATATACGCTACATTTACATTTGCGTAAAACACTATACTGATAGGATACGGAAAGACTATACGGATAGGTTAGGTACATTCAATTTTCTGCTTTCATATCTTCCTCACGGCAACTAAATGAAAAAGACATAAAGCATCAAGACGTATGTATTTATTCGCAAGCCTTTCAAAAATTATCATTCACTGACCGTCCCACACGTATAAAATCCTAAACCAATAAAGTCTCAAACGATATCAGAATGTGGACCTACACAAAAGTAAAGCCTTCGTTTCCACTGAGATTGAATTTCCCTGGTCCATTCGGCCAGTAGGGTGAACAAAACACTCAATTTAGGATCAAGCACTTTTTATTGAGCCAATCTACCCGATTTAATTTCGACTGGAAGAGGAACTTTAGTAATACTTATAAACAAATACTTCAATGTTTAATTAGAAGTGAAGGAAGGCGAGATTGGATGTTTTTATATTGGATGTTGTTAAAGTAGTTGAAAATATAAATAGCTATAGTCATTTAAAATTCAGTATGTTCTGAGCTCCTATTGATAAAAAGAGATACAACTCAAAGCCGTCCTGTACTGAAGTGTTGAAATAATCCCTATAAATCTATGGGTAATCTATACTATGTTTAAATATTAAAGGGTAACGAACTATTTCACTTTCTTCATATCCTTTTTTAAACAATACTAAAGGTTTTGTGAATTAAGTCCAAAAATTATAAAACATTGAGCGATAGTCTAACTGCTCACAATCTATCTAGAACTCTTAACTACTTCTTTTTTTTTTCTCTAAAAAGACAACTTCCGTAACTTCACTAGGATTTATTCTTGTGTCGCGGGAGACTTTACAAACATTCAAGCAACGGACGAAAAGAACTCCCACACTCAGAACAACAATTTGAGGATTACATAAAGTGTTGTCCAGTGCGGGGATCGAATCCACAACACTCAGCGGGGCAGCGTAGTGGCGACGTGACCACTTAAACCGCCGTGCAGTCATTTACTAGTAAAGTTAATAGTATAACTCTAAAATTCTACTGTAACCAAGCATCCTAACTCACAGAGATTCCTTTACACAAAAACAAAACCGGGCCCAACAAAGGCAAAGGCTCTATTTGCCTCAAGAGCTCAGGATTACCAGACAATATTAATTTCTTCTGTGAACAATCTACAAGACTTGGAAATTGAATCTATAAAGATAGGATCAGTTTTTTCCATTACAAAATGGGGGACTCACCTCGATCGAGGAAGATTAGATTTTAATAGGGTGTATTAATTTTTTGTGAGGGTACAATCGTTTAAGGCTGAGTTAGCAAGGTAACAGTTTAGGAAGGTTTTTAATTTTTTTGTGGATTTTGTGTGAGTTAACCAGAAATGTGATTCACAAATTAATAAACGCCTTTTTGTGCATTTTATTACATTAATTGTTCCACATCACATTATTTATTGTTAAAGTAGTTGATTTGGCTATAAAAGAATAACAAAGTAATAGTAATATATTATAAAGTTGCAGGCGGTGGGCCGGAGTAAAATACTGTCTCGATCTGTTTAGCACACCAAGCTTCTTCGAGGCTAATTTGGCCTTACTCTCTAAGTGACCGCGAAACTGGACTTCGCTTGATATATCGACGCCAAGGATTCCGATACTGGTTGCTGCAGTTAGAGAAGTGCTCTCAAATTGAGGTGATAGGACCAATGGCATCTTTTTAGCGGTGAACGCGCAAACCTGGGTCTTCGTGGGGTTAAACTGGACTAGGTTAAGTCGACCCCAATCTGAAACTTTTGATAAAGAAGTTTCGATTTCAGACACAAGTTTGGATCGGCTTTCGATGACGTTTACCCGAGAAATGTTAGCGCGGCCAGTGTAAAGGGCATCACTCGTGCTATCGTCTGCATAGCAATGGGTGCTGCTAATCTGCAGCATGTCGTTGATATGCAGAAGAAACAGCGTGGGTGATAGCACACAGCCTTGTGGGACACCAGAATTAACAGACTTCGAGTCGGAGCATGCACCGTCAACAACGACCTTGATGCTTCTGTCTGTAAGAAAACTGGTGAGCCAATTGCACAGTTTCTCGGGAAGCCCATAGGAAGGAAGCTTCGCAAGGAGCGCTTTGTACCAGACCCGATCGAAGGCCTTCGCCACGTCCAAACTAACGGCCAACGCTTCCCCCTTGGTCTCGATCGCCTGTGCCCAACGGTGAGTCAAGTAAACGAGAAGATCACCAGCTGAACGACCCCGATGGAAGCCGTATTGTCGATCATTGAGGAGCTGGTGGTCTTCTAAGTACTGGAGGAGCTGGCAGTTAATAATGGATTCCATTATCTTGGAGAACAATGAGGTGATGGCTATGGGTCTGTAGTTGGACGGATCCGAGTGATCTCCTTTTTTAGGGATTGGGTGCACTAGAGCTGTCTTCCATGAGTTCGCACTACGATAAAGGCGCGTTAAAACCGGTGCTAACTCTGGAGCACACGTCTTCAGCACGATAGGAGAGATTCTCACTCGACTTATGAACGTCGAGGGAAAGAAGCGCTTTACGCACAGCCCTTTGTGTAAACCGGACTTACGGCATGCGGCTCTCGCACTGCGGTATGATCGGCGGTGCGTTTTCCCCGTCGTCCAAGGTCGAGTTGGACGCAAAGAGTTTGCCCAGAAGATCGGCTTTTTCTTTAGCGTCGTGGGCCAACGAATTATCTCCTATGCGTAGAGGTGGAAGGGATGGCTTACAAAAGTTCCCCTGGACAGCTTTGGCAAGAGACCAGAATGCACGAGTTCCGGAAGGGAGACTCACTAGTCTCTCGCCAATTCTGCCGATGTGAGCCGACTTCGCCCCAGCATTTACTCTTTTGAGGGACCTGGAGGCAAAGTTATATTGTTTCTTTAATGTGCTGGTCTTTACATCCCGTGCTGTCGCTGCATTAACCCATGCTTCCTGATTTCAGCGGGACGCCGCTTTGCATGTTCGACCAAACCAGGGCGGGGACTTGCCACCTGTGGGAATCAGGGAGAATGGAATGAAAAGTTCCATACCCTGAAGCACAACATCCGCGACAGAGTCGGCAACGACATTGGGATCATCCGGCGAGAAGCAAACCTGCCTCCATGGGTAGGATGCAAAGAATGTTCGCATTCCATCCCAGTCTGCTGACCTATAGTGCCATACGCGGCGACTGCGTGTAACTCGCGGCCGCAACGAGTGAACGAGTGGCACTATACTCCTAATCAGGCAATGGTCTGAAGAACCAAAAGGGGCCCCAACGGATACTTTGTAGCCGTCGGGATGTGAGGTCAGCAGAAGATCCAACACTGAAGGCACGTGGCTTTCTGCATCTGGGATTCGCGTAGGCGTTGCTACCAGTTGCGTCAAGCCATATGCCAAGGCGAAATCGTGAACAGATCTTCCCGCATGATCGGTTTTGCACGATCCAAGCCACTCGGCGTGATGGGTGTTAAAGTCGTCAAGAATCACGATCTCTGCGGATGGGACCTGCTGGAGCACTGAGTCTGTAGCCATTTGGACGTGGTCGATGAGTCGGTCCGTTTCGGCATCACCGCTATGGGACCTGTAGAGGCATAGGTAGATGCGGGGATGGTCGTCGCAGTCTACACGTAGCCATAGGATGGTCCCTACCTTCAAGATTGCCGAGGCGGCGAGAAGTGATGTCATCTCTAACGTACACGCATACCTTGGGAACAAAGGAGTGTTCCAGTCCGTACCCGGGTAGCAGAGGTAGGATAAGTCCGCTGGAGATGATATCTGCGTCTCGGTTAAAAAGAGCAAGGCCGGCTTTGCTGTCTCAAGGTGGTGGTGGACAGTTTCGAGGTTAGAATGTAAGCCCCTGAACGCAAGCGTTACTTCACAACCGGTTTTCTGTGAGGCCGTGGTATCGCACCGGTCGAGCCGGCCCATTCGTGCCTAAGCATGGCTCTACCACGTAAAATTTTTATTAATAATATTCTATAATTAATACAATGTGTTCTAAACTAGAAAACATTATAATTTAATGGGTACTTTCAAAAGAAAACGAAAGACCGTCCGAAGTCCGAAGTCCTAATTTGACGTGCCCCACCGTACCATGGGTTCTAGACGATTCCACCCCTAAACAGCGAAAATGGCTGCGGGGAGGTACATGGACAATATTTACGTCGGTTTAATTCAAGAGTTATTAACCTTTCTGTTAGACTGTTAATAAACTTACTGAATTTGTTTCTCAAGTTTTACTCCCTGGATTACAAATCATGATTTGTGCTAGGAAATATCAGTCACCAATTTTATAGTGTCTGGTTACTTAGCGGTAGCTGAAATTATCTATTTTTGATTAAACCAATGATACTCAAACTGGTCTATAACGACCCCTTGGGGTCGACGACGGTTTACAAGTTCGTCATGAAAATAAAAAAAATATCATATAAATATAAAATACGATTTGATTAAGGGATAAACTACAGTTATGAATTTGAACGCAAAGAATAACTCTTAAAATGTAATAGATCCAATATATGCATTTTTATTCAAATATTAAGTTTGGATTCAATTATTAAGGGATACACTATCTATATTAAGAATTTAAACGAAATTAATAAATTTTAATATAATATTATTATCTATCAGATACATTTTTATTGTTAATTATCACTTTAGTACAACACACATGAGTATCGCTATCTCCATCCTAAGATTATCTGGTAGAGATCAATTTTAGTGATAAGGCTGCCCATTGTACAACAGGTGCATTTACTATAACATCGTTTGTATTTGTATACATGGGGTACACTGAACGTTTTGCACTTCTGGTTTATCAGAATTGTTTGAATTTTTTAATGATTTATTTTTTTACACACGAGGCATGTTCAAAAAATTCTAGATGAAGAATTAAAAGTTTTGGTGTCGTTGGATTCCCCATGAACCACTTCAGAACAAAAACAGGCACATGTGGATTGGTGCAAAAAGATGCTACTTAGGTACGACCATGGATATTCTAACACTGTTTACGACATCATCACAGGAGACGAAACTTGGATTTATTATTTTGAACCAGAGAAAAAACAGCAGTTTTGTGAATGGGTGTTTAACGAGAACATACCAACAAAATTGAAGTTGGCAAAGAACGTTGGAAAAAAAAGATTGCATTTTTTTCTCTCGCATAGGTCCCGTTGACCAGTCCCACTTAAAAGATCAAAGAAGTGCCGAGTTGGACACCACCGTTTGTTTACAGGCTATTCTTGAAAAAGTACGAGAAAGAAGGCCGAGATGCCGCATCTTCTTGCACCAAGACAATGCTTCTTCGCACACCGCAAATAAAACAAAAACATTTTTGACCTCTGAAAAAGTAGAGCTCGTCACCCATCCAGCACAAAGTACGAACCTCGCACCCTGTGATTTCTTTGTTTTTCTTAAAATTAAAGATTTGATGAGAGGCTTTACTTTTATTATTTGAATCAGCACGTTGAAAACATGCCACCAGACCAATGGTCATATTGTTTTGAAAAATGGTTCGAACGTGTGAAAAAATGTTTAAAATGTTAAGGAGAATACTTCGAAAAACAATGAATATATTTATATACTTATAACTTGTTTAATTAATAAGTTACGCAAAACTTTGAGTGCAGCCTACGTATAAATATTGTGTACAATTAAGAATATTCTAATCTAATCTAATCTAGCACACGTGTTTATTGTTTTTTATAGTATAGGGGGGTCAAGAAAAAAAATCTAATATACATATATAATCTGATATAAACCAAGACTCACCCATTTACTCACACTGACTAATAAGATAATAGTCGTATAAAACAGTTTTGATTTAATCCCAAATTGCTACAAAATGGAGACAACTATTAAATAGAAATTAACAGACACTACATACAATACATGTATACTTTGTTTATTTATTTTTATAATTCACAACATTTAAACTGCCTATTTAAAAAAATTCATACGAATACATTAGCTTCCTATTTTCCTTGCTTCTCTTAGAGAGGATGCCTCTTAAACATCTCAAGTTGCTCTTACGTTTTACTCCTCACAGAAATATCACTTAGCAAATGTATTCAACTATTCGCTTCTATAAGGAAAATGCAGGCTTTTCAAGTACAGAAATGCTCCTCATTTACATACATAAATACGTAGGCTTAAACGCTAGATTACGACCTACTATATCAAAATTTTACTGGTACATACACTTAACACATTTATACGCTCACGTCCGTATTTAAGAGAATGTGCAAAAAACACTTATGTATCGCCAATTGGAATTTGGTCCCACTCACGTAATAAGGGTTGCCATCTATTATGTTAGTGGGACTACATATTCCTATAAGAGAAGGTCGGAATGTAAGGAGTACATATATATAAAGGGAAAGATGGATAAGGACGGCCAATGGAAGAAAATTGATATTGTTTATACGGCTGGGATGGGCAGTAGTAATTAAGGAGGGAAAACATACCAATCACCCTCGATTTGTAGACCTCAATAATGATAACAGCATAACTTCAACGAATGGCCATAGACAGAAGATGCAAATCATCACACCCCACATTGAGATATACTTACAACGCAGGCAACTCCAAAACTTGACTTTGCAAATTTCAAATAAAATTTGCAAATAAAGCAACAAATTACTGGCTATTCTATCGTGGTCTATATGACGTCCCTCAGGGGACGTGTGAAAGCGGCTTCTTCTGCTACCCCTAAATTTGAGACAGACACAAACACTTAGGGAGGTCCAGCTTCGAGCGACCAGCGACACAGGTGGTGACTTATATGCAGCCCCACGGTGTCATTTCATGTGTTAGCTCCAGCGTTGAGTGGCTTGAGTTTTTATATCGTAACCGGTATCCTCAGTTCGTTTAATCCATGGTTCATTAGATTCGTTATCTAATGGTCCCGCCCAAACGAATCTAATGAACCGTCTTGCCTACAGGAAAATGAATTAAGCAACGAGAAAGATTGGAAATTACATATGTACACATACATGCTCACGCTTTCAGCCAGCTCAGAGACGGTGGAACACTGTTTACCACTAGCCTAACAACTTTTGCCTCTTCACATTTATTAATACACGGTTCCGGTTACGGGTGCTTTTAAATAAATTATTATTCGGTTGACATTAGTTTTTTACAAAATATACTTGAAACGCATTCAAGAACAGCTGGGTAGTCCCAGGCATCCGAAAATTACACACAGTTGAAATAACGTATTACAGGTTGAAAACTATTAAACCTTAAAATAATAATCTCTTAAAGGAGATCCTTTATTTAGATCCAAATCTAGCCACCTAATTATCGCAATATGGGTGGGTACTAGGTTCCGATTAAACGTTCTCAAAATTTAATTTTTTTTTTTTTATATTAGCCTACCATAGTGACTCCACTTTGACTGATGGAAAGCAATAGGTGGAGTCAAAGAGTGTTGGTCACCATCCTCATTGCATGTCTAGTCAATGCAGCATGGTGACCCACACTATGGCGGCCTAGTGAAATGCTTTTTCACGCCCCGCTTAATAGACCCGGGATCAAAGTGGGAAGGAAACACGTGCGCTGGTAGAGAGTTCCAGGCTTTTACCGATCGGCACAGGAAAGAAGAGCCAAACCGTTTAGTTCGGGTACGTATATTTTCGACGCACAAACGGTGACTCCTCAGGCCAGCACGTGTAGTCCTGTAGAGGAAGGGAGAAGGTGGGACCAATTGGAAGAGCTCATCAGAACACTCCCCGTGATGTAGGCGATAGAGGACTGCCATAGAGGCGACATCTCTTCGCAACTGCAGAGGCTCAAGAGACTGGGTGATCTCAGGACAGTCTATAATGCGGACTGCGTGCCGCTGCAACCGATCGAGAGCGTCAAGCAAATACTGCGCATAGCCATCCCCGAGATGAGAGCAGTACTCCACGCAGGAGCGAACCTGGGTCTTGTACAAAAGACACAGTTGCTCGGGCGAGAAGAACCGTCTCACCTTGTTCAAAACGCCGAGCTTACGCGAGGCCGCCTTAGTGACACTCTCGATGTAATCGCGCGGATTGAGATCCCGGCAAATATCCATACCCAGAATACTAAGCCTATCCTGCAGTGGCAGTTGAGTGCTCTGACGAGTAGGAAGGGGAAGAAATGGAGACTTTTTGGTAGAGAACACACACGCTCGTGTTTTCTTGGCGCTGAACTCGACCAGATTCTCACAGCCCCATTGGGAAATGCGGCTCAAGATCCGGTCGAGCTCAGCGACAAGCTCCTGTCGTTTTTCCTCAACGTCTGCCAGCTTGGCAGTAGGATGCCCGAAATATATATCATATCATCATCAGAAGAAACAGCGTAGGCGATAGGACGGAGCCCTGAGGTACACCAGCGCTTACCTCGTGGAAGTCTGAGGCCGCGCCGTCGCAGAGAACCCTAATGCGGCGCTTATGGAGGAAGGCAGAACCCAGTTGCAGAGTTTAGGTGGCAGACCAAATGCAGGAAGTTTGGAGAGAAGCGAGCGGTGCTAAACCCTATCAAAGGCCTTGGCAATGTCGAGGCTGATGGCCAAGGACTCCCCATGTTTATCCATAGCCTCACCCCAAAGGTGTGTGACGTACGCTAGAAGATCACCCGTGGATCGGTTCGGCCTAAAACCATATTGCCGATCATTTAACAAGGAGAGATCCTCTAGGTGGCGGATTAGTTGGGTGTTGATGATCCGCTTGAACACCTTACACAGTATGGAAGTGACGGCTATAGGTCGGTAATTGGCTGGATCGGAGCGGTCGCCTTTTTTGGGAATGGGTTGAACATTCGCTCCTCTCCAGGCCTCCGGAACAATTCCTGAGGAATAGGACAGGCGATACAAGCGCGTTAGTACGGGAGACAACTCAGGTGCACAGTTCTTAAGAACCACCACCGGAATACCATCGGGTCCACTGGCTTTCCGGACATCGAGTGACTGAAGCTCCGCACGGACATCCCTCTGCCGGATGCGAATATCCCGCATTGCGGAGTCGCAGGACGCAATGGTGGGCGTGTGCGCGCAACGGTCATCGATTCGGGAGTTAGCCGCAAAGAGGTCAGCTAGTAGATTTTTCTCTTGCGGCTCGTGGGCCAGTGATCCGTCAGGGTAGTTCAACGGCGGCAGCGAAGGTTGGCAATAGTTGGACTGCACGGCTTTGGCCAATCGCCAAAACTTACGGCTACCCGTAGGGTACGCGACGAGTTCTTGACCAAAACCGTGCAATGCGCTGGGCATCTGCTCTGATGTAAGCCCTCTTGCATTCCCTAGTGGCTCTGTTTAGTGTTGCTTTTAGGCGATCAATGTCTGGGTCACAATGTGCGCGGGCCCTGATCCATGCGCGGTAGGCCGACTGCTTTTGAGCAACTGCCCGGATGCACTCGCGATTGAACCAGGGACGGGTCTTCGTGCTGGCGACTTCACTGTAGGGGATATAATACTCCATACCGACAGTGATTTCGTCAGTCACGGCAGACGCACTTTGCGACAGATCCCTGTCTTTAAAGCAGCGTTGAGCCCACGGGATGGATGCAAAATATTCCCGCATTCCATCCCAGTCTGCTGACGAGTAGTGCCATAACCGCCGCCTTGTTACCACAGGTCGTGGAGGCGTAACAAGAGGCACTGAGGTTGACACCAGGCAGTGGTCGGAAGATCCTAGAGGGGCGAGAACTGATACGCTGTACTGCGCTGGGTGATTCGTCAGCAGTAGGTCCAGCAAAGAGGGCGCTTGACCCGTTATGTCTGGTATCCTGGTGGGCTGGAGTACCAGTTGGGTAAGGTCATGAGAGCAAATGCGTGGGCAGTTCGACCAGCGTGGTCAGTTTTGGAAGATCCCAGGACTCATGGTGGGCTTTAAAATCTCCCAAAAACACCAGTTCGGCGGTCGGAAACTGCTCCTGCGCTTTATCCGCTGCTTGACTCAGGTGGTCAAAGAGTCAAGTTGTCTCGGAGTCTCCGGAATGGGAGCGATAGAGGCACACGTAAATCCGAGCCAAAATCCACGTGGAGCCAAAGGATGGAGAAGGATGTGTCTTCTAGGCAGTGCAGACGGCGACAAGAAACATCCGCTCTGATGAAAAGGCACACTCCAGCCCTTGCGACGAAGCACTCCTCGAGCACGTAGCCGGGATAGTGGAGATATGCCGTGTCGGCAGGGCGGCGTATTTGTGTCTCCGTAAGAAAAAGCATGGCCGGCCGAGCCGTCTCGAGGTGTTGGTGTACGGCGCTGAGGTTTGCATGGAGTCCACGTATGTTAGTGAACTCCACCTCAAAAAGCGGGTTGGTGGGAGAGGAGGATGCCGCTGTAAGACCACTTTTCTTTTTCTGTGCTGCCATGATAGAAGAGGAAGGGGGCGTAAAAGGCATGACAGTCATCGTGGCAATGTAAACTGAGACTAAAAATGCTGTGTCATCATGTATCGGTGAAGCATGACGGTGACCGAACCGCCGGATGGAAGGGCCCCCGTACCCTCCCGGAAGTGGTCGCCGGGTCCCACCATCCGGTCACCAACCGGCACGACGAGCCACTCCGTGGATTATCCTTATTTATTACTATACACTATATAAAAGTCTCTCTCTCTCTCTCTCTCTCTCTCTCTCTCTCTCTCTCTCTCTCTCTCTCTCTCTCTCGTTCGAGCCGTCAACTTGCCATTGCCCGTTCCCGTTGTGGTTGGGCGGTCCTCAAATCCAATCCTATCCTTTATATAAGAATATAATATTATTGTTTGATTGTCATCATTGCGCGACTTAACTACTAAACCAAACCAAACATAAATTATTCATACACAGTGCTGGGGATGCACAAAAATTTGGAATTTATTTTAATTTGGAAGATATATTTTATAAAATAATAATTTATCACTTTTTTTTTATTTGAAGGCAAAATTTGTTTAAGAGTCATAAAAAATCAAGCGAAAATGTCTCATTAATATCTATAATAACAACTCGCTCCGCCTAACTAATAAATTTAGTTTAACGATTGTGAAAGCTTCCTATCGTCAAATGATCTGTCCTTTGACGATAGGAAGGAATCATGGATTAAAGTTTTGACTTCCTAAGGGTTTGGCACTTTTAATAATGAAATCAATAAACGTGCCTCCCGTTCGGGTTAAATTCTTAATGAGGCGAAATCAACTCAAGATCGATAGCTTGAAGTTTTGATTTCTACTGATCCTTTTTTTAAAGTGTGGAAACCAATGTATTCGGTGGAACGGTGCGTCGGAATCAGATCGACTAAAACCACACGGTGTGCCATGTTGCGCTTAAAATAGGAGGAATCCGTTAACAGCTTTATTGAGACATCCGGACCCCTCCTAGCAATTTCGAATGATCCTAGCTTAACCAAAGTTAGAAGATATTAAAACTCAGTGAATTCAAAATTGAGTAGCATGCTACACAACAAGCATTAAATAATTGCTGATATGAGATGGTAACGGGTTACACTCTATTGTCTGTCTAATAATAACTTTAAACAACAAAACTTGTACATCAAAAATGGTTATAACGATTTAAATCAAACTTTGTATTACGGCTTTCCATTTTACCCGATACCAACAAAGGGTTATTCACTCACGTTTATTTCCACAAGCGTATCTCCAAACAAAAAAAAACAAATAAAAAAGAAATTATAGGAAGCTGAATTACATATTTCAGTAGTATTTAAAAGAATGGCAAATTTTCCGTTGAATTTCATTATTAGAAGCTTAATTTAGATATTCAAATTGAAGTCTTGAAAAAAATAGAAGAATAAAAAGGACAATTAAGTAAACCTTTTTGGTTTTAGACCATCATATATGTTTTAAGTATTATGTACAAAAAATGTTGATACACAGTATTTTGTTAATTGTTGATCTAAATATGTTATGGTATGGTCAATTTAAGCAACATTTATACTTTTTTTTTTATCCAAGATCTTTATCTGATATTTATCTACATTTTATTTTGTACTTTTGCATGCACTTTGGAATCTTGAAATTGCTATGCAAGAGTTATTTTTTTCAAATGTGTACTTAAAACAGTTTTATTACTATACTAACTGATCCGAAAAACTAAATACCGCCTTAGGATCCATTTTCTTCATACTTTTTTTTGTTCTGATAGTTATTCTGCTTCCTTGAGCTACAAATGGTGGAAATAATCCGACTTCGTTGTAAACATAAGAAAAAAAATGTATTAAATGGGTATACTTTACATGTGTGTGTTTGTAAGGAGTATCACTATTTACTTATTGGTAGTACAATTTACTTAAAATATAACTAATAATAATTATTAACCGTCGTCTATATTTCATAATAAAGTATTGCATTGTCCTCGCATTCTATTTACACTTATACTTATATACTTATACTGTGACAAAAAATTGACTGAAATAGTTGAAAAAGAGTGTCTTTGGAATTCGTTGCCTGTTCTTCTCTATAGGATCCACGTATTGGAATTAGCTTCAGGACTGACAGTCTGACTGACTTCTCTTCACAATTCAAACTTATCTATGACTGGTTGAATTAAAATAAATTGTTTTGATTTTAAAAGGATATTACAATCTTAAAAGTGTCTTAATTTGAAGTTAGCTTTTACAGCAGCAACGACCCACAATTTTTTATATTTACTATTGTTTGGGCAATTTGATGACAGCCGTTAAAAAATGGTTGGCAGCAACCATCCATATAAACCCCTTCGTATGTTATTTTTTTTGGGTGTAGATTTTTTTAGAAGATAAGAGATGATACTTACCGATAGCAAAACACTGTACTGGAGCAACTTTGATCGCGAGTCGAGCGGGCGGCGGATACGCGCGATCCGGCCCGGTGACAATCTACGACTGCCGCCCACCCCGCTACGAGCTACGACGTAGCACTGACATAGCAACAGCACTGCATTAATAGTTTTTAAATCACTGTATTAATAAAATAATAAGACCTCGTAAAATCTATTAATGCTTTTTTGGATGGGCCTACTATATTCTACTACAATTCTAATAAATTCAAATATAGCAAGATCATAATTGGCACACCTGCATATTAACTAATATTTATAAGTTTTATGAAAAATGGTAAGCAGGTGTAAGGTATATGCAATAGAAAAATGTTAGAAAAACTCTACTAACTTAATTAAATCGTTTATATTTGCGAGAATGCTTAATTGGTTTAATTTCCGGGTCTTTGTCATACATCAATCATTAGCCTACTGCATTAAATAAAACACAATGCAACTTACCAATAGCACACATAGAGAAACTGGTGTTCAAACACCTCACATGTATCTAAATGTATGTCATGAAGTTTGTATTTATGTGTTAGTATGAAAATTCAAAAACACCTACTCTAGTCTTGACATATTACTTTTTGTAGGATCACATCAAATATTAAACTTGCAAGATTACCTTAATCACACACACATACATTTTAGGCAGATAGTTATAATCACGAGTGAAAATTTAAAATAAAATTTGAGTGTATTTGCTTTCTATCTCTATCATACCCTCGTCATTAAAAAGAGATAAAGCAGTATTCTATCACCATTACCAAAACTTAACTTTGATTACATTTCTAGTCCCTCATAACTTTTGCGTTACATGCATGCGGTAATGAATGCAAGCTCACGCCACAGCATAAATGTACCGTTTGGAGCCAACCGCCTGTCAAATAGGAGACATTAAGGGCTTTTTATCTGATGGTCATAAAGATATCTCTATTTATACCTTCTAAAATACAGGATGTTCAGCTGAAGTTATTTACCTAAATAATTTAACTTTACTATACACAGCTAAACGTAAGTGAAAAGACGGAAAGACCTATATCAAAATGTGAAGTATCTTCAATACACTAGTTTAAGTAATCACACGTGGTCCTGTTTTAAACTATTATATTCATTTCAAAACTTTTATCATGAGTTGGTCGTCATTATAAACGTTACGGAATTAATAAATTCATAAAATGAATTAATAAAATGTGTATAGTATTGCCACGGTCTCACAGAAATCAATTGTGAAAGTGTGCTTGCATTGTGTGACTCCCTTAACCTGAGTGAGGAGGCAAGTGAGTACTTGACTCACTTGCCTCCTCACTCAGGTTACCGGTGTACCAAACCCCTTTACCTCCCCTCTTTCCCCTCTTCCTCTCTTTCCCTTACTTACTCTTAAGACTCTTGAGTTGCAAGTGTTCATGGGCGGCGGAAGTCACCATCAGATGATCCGTCTACTCGTTCGTCCAACTTTACTATAAAAAAAATGTTCTTTAAAGGGATCTGTTTCTTTTAACGGAGTTAAGGTGATTCCTGTAAACAGTTTGAGTGATTGATTAAGTAATTCGTGCTCATGATCATCTGTTATCACACTTATCATCATCATCACGCTATTATCAGTCATCTTACTGCATACTGCCACATACGTACATATGTATATCCGAAGTGAGAGCACTTCTTATGGCCAATTCATTCTTTCGATGTTTTTGAAGTTATGCAACTTTTTTATTATTCGTAAAAAATAAAGCTCTATATACTGGAAGAAGGCCCCTAGAGTTTCAAAATTAATTACTTCTTATTTTTTATTACGATTACTACAATTTCGTAAGCCTTTGCCTACCCCTTCGGGGATATAGGCGTGATTGTCTTATAATAATAAATCATAAAATAATTATTATTCCTTTTACTTTGTTGTATAAAGATCTAAATTACATTTTTAAATTTCATAATGATTATTTGAAGAGTGATAAATTCTCTTCATATTAATTCACTGCACTTTAAGGAAAAAAAGTTAAGAAATTGAAGGTATCTTGTTACATGATATACCCGGTTGAAAAAGATACCTCTAACGTAATTTCCGTAATTACTTATTAGATTTATTGTAATATAATTCTTAAAAAACCTTTTGCTGGATGGAAGACCTATGAGGTCTCCTGTTTAATTCATCAAAAGACAAAACTCCTTTCGGCGTAATTCCATTATATTACATTTCAAAGAAAACAAAGCGACACCTTCCTAAAAGTAATTTCTAATGCCTCAAAAATTCTCCTTGAATTTTTTAAGACCTTCTTACTTATCATCACAACCAGGAGAAAAATATTAAGGCGTTTGTATAAATAAATAGCACTTTCATGGCGCTTCAAAAGGCTCCCTTATTCGTTCCTCTTCACAAACCGTCGTCGTTACGGGGGAGTTGAGAAAATGTGTATATATATTTTTATCGCCGGCTATTGAAATGTTTTAAGATCAATATATATACATATATATATATATATATATATATATGATCGATTACCGTCGTCTGGTAGCTGAAAGCTTGTTTGCCATCCTAATACTGGTAAACAAAATGAAACAAGTGAAACATTAAACTGTACATATTATGATAACTACCTAATTACATAGTGAACACTTTCAATGTACTCGTAGTTATGCCACATGTAGTTGGTCACCGTGCAAGATGATCAGATGGCCTATAGTAACTTTCCGTTTATGTATTTGTTAAAAAAGTTTCATATAGTGTAAGTAAAGTTTCATTCTTTTAATTCCTTACAAGTTGTATAGTTACAAAGTTCATATAGCACTATTATAAAAGCACAAACTTTTCTTGATGGTAAGTTGGGTTAACAAATGATGAATATAAGTTTTAACAGAAAATGTGTCCAGACGTATCTGTATGTCAATGACGTGTTCAATTTCTGTCCTCTTTAACATTAAGAGTATACATACATTACATGCTCTACACAATCCACGTACTCGCTTTCTATCTTATTACTTTTCTTACTGTTCGTAAGCGGTTGAATAGTTTGAAACCCATAGGAACTTAACTTATAGGAAAAGTTTATGTAATGATAAAAGTTTATGTATATGTATACATACGTATGTATTGTTACTATCGCCAATAGTCAGGTCGCCTTCTCATATCACGTATTTTAGTTTTCTGTAGCTGTGAGTATTGTTTTAGTAGTTAAAATAAAACATTTATCTTAGAAAGCTTGGCTATATGTAGTGAATTTTATTTCTTATAATTCCTACAATGAACGAGATTTGCAGAAGGTATGGACCTAGCCTCAAATGTGTCATTTCTATAAAAATGCTACAACACGGTCCCTGTAGAAAACTTACACTTAACAAATATGCCACCTTAATGAAATTGTAATTACAAAGTAAATATAAGACATATACAGAATTTTCTTAAAATTAGAAAAAACTTATTGTTTATCCAATAGATGTATATGAAATATACATCTATTGGATAAACAATAAGTTATAATTATGGGCATTATTTTAAGTCATATATTTTTTTTATTTTATCTATTAACACAGCGCAGGAAACCGTTATAAATAATCCAACGCCACTTTGCTTGCTCATATTAAAAGAACTTAAAATAGACTTAGGAAAAATGTATAAAACTGTATCTCTGTCTGTCAATTAGACGCTGAAATAAAATGAGCATCAAGAGAAGAACATTATTTAGCTACATTTTTATTTTTGTGTAAAATGTTTTATCTCGATCTTAGGGCGAGGTTTGAAAGTAAACGGAAGCGATCTAAGTAGGTACATTGTCTTTATAATCAAATATGTACCCCGTAAACACAACCATTTTTCTCGTGAATTTGAAAGTTAACGCCATAGTTGTACAGTCCTAAATTACTTGCGATTTAGTCAAAATAATGTTACCTATAGCAACTTATTTAGTGAAAAATGGTAGGTACACGGTATTATTTTCCTCTAATAATTGTAAATGTAAATTTAAGGTGTTGATCTGTTTAAGTTAGGTTAGGTACAAGAATCTCATTTGTCAATATTAATAATAACGTGTTTTGTTTTATAATAAAAGAATAATTAGGTACAAGTCTATTATTTGTTAACTATTAATTATTTTCTATCGAAAGTTTCTTTTCCTGGAACTAATACCACACACACACACACACACAGAACACGACACACACAGTCATACGTCATACGCGGTATATACGGTCGTCCACAATAACTAATGTATTAGGAAATGTGACAAAATAGCAGTGAGTAAGCTTACACTTTAAGTTAGAACGTTGTTTCCTCTGAAAATTAGGAAGTGTAAGCGAAAAGAGGAAGTTTTATTAATCAATCTAATCAGTTATTTTGCGAATATGCGTATGTAATAAAGGTGTTAATAATTATACATTGTTGTACTGTGGGAGAGCCATGTTTAGGTACGAATGGGCTGGTTCGACCGGAGTAATACCCCGGAAACTGGTAAACAAACAACGCTTGCATTGTCTTGCCGTGTGAGTGAGGTAACCGTAGGCTCAACTCCCCTCTTCTATTTCCCATGCCCTCATCCCTCCCCTCATTCCCCTTTTTTAATTCGTGTGTTCGTCTGCTGCCCCATAATTAAATAAAAAAGGTACGTATAATCTGTTCCAAATCATAATCGGCCCACGGGCATGCAAAATCTTTGTTTTTACTAATGTTTAAAATATAATTTAAAACAATACCGTAAACATAATATTATAAATTAACAAACAACAATAATAACATTTTATTCTGTTAAAACTTATCTTTTAATTTTCTTTTTGAAAAAGGGATGCCTTGATATTTTAACAATAAGTAGGAAGTTTATTATATAACTTAGGTCCCATATAACATACACGTCTATTTAAAAGGGTCGTCCTACTAGGTTGTTCCTAATTATTGTGTGTGTCTTTTGCTACGTAACGTTTTGTATGAGTTAAAATTATACTTATATAATTATGCGATCAAGAAACAGATTACTTCACTTAAATGTCTTAGCTTATTGGTGTATATCTTACTTGGATTGGCGACAAAAACACATACAACACATGTATGCACATAAGTCATGACGTATCGAGGGATACGTGTTCGTGAAAAACAAATAATCGCTGTCTTTGTGAACCCACGTCCTTCAACCTTCGTGCATTTAAGTTAATCCCTACAAATAACAAACTCAAACGGACAACGCACAGTGAATCCCTTCAGCATCCCCGAAATTGTCCAGGGATTAACAAAAGTAACAGACAATAAATATTGTTGATCCCCAGATTATTGTCGAGTACATTTATATTGTAATCTTTGCGATTTATGTAACGAATCCTTAGTGTTTACTTACGTCACTTCATAGACTGAAATAATTCTACAGTATTCGTGAAAGAACTAGGTTTGACGTTAATTGTCATTATACCATAAAAAATTAAACAGTAAAAACAATGTTCTTTTGTATTGTTAAGCTTATATTGTAATCAGTTTAAACAAAAGTCAAAAAGCTTTTTATTTTTTTTATGTTACTAAAGACAACTCCCGCACTACGATTAATTACTGTATCCCATAGGATGATTTTCTTATTTTTTACTTCTTAGGTTTTTACTAACATATATATGTATGTTATATAGGACACAACGAACACCTAGACTCAGAACACCTTACTTACAAAGTATCGTCTCGTGTGGGGATCAAAACCACAACTCTCGACGCGGCAGCGTAGTGGCGAGGTGACCACTTAAACGCCAATCGTGCATTTTTTTCTTTGTACTATTTTATTGGTATTTCTCTCGCTACTATTTCTTATTTTAAATTGAATCCTATTGTAAACTCGGTAAATTTTAATAGAATAGAATATTAATTTGATATCAGAAATCTCATTATGGACGTTTTTGAGACAACTGTATGTTGAATAAAACAATAAGTGAGAGGAGAATAACTCTCCTCTTTTGAATATTATCAAAAGTTCCTAAAGTATGAATTCAAAATGTACAAAGACCCAAACTAAGGACCATAGACCAGGCAATACTAATTTTCCATTAGGTTACCCATCTACTTGTTTGCCTCCTTTTGACAACAAAAAGTAGATTTTGTTCATTTAACCTTTTTGCTCTGGTGAAAGAGACAAGTCTTAGCGAGCAAAGAGACATTTTCTATACACAGCCGATAGCAGACGCCTTTACAAAATGTTTACGTAGCGTTATATATACATATGTTTAAATTAAAGGCTTCTTACTATTTTCTGATTACCGCCAACAGACAGACTCCTCCAAGCCTCTCTCTAATCCGACCTAAGACCCGACATGCCAAAGAGAATAGTCAAATCTTCGCCTATGGCTGTATAAATACGTTATCTTTTTTTTTTGTAACGATTAACGATGACATTTTTATTACATAAATAACGTGCATACTTATAATATTTTTCAGCTAAAAGTTCATCATTCCTTACACATAATATGTAGTATACGTAAAATTTAATCATAGGTACAGTTAGGTACGGATTTAACTTGCGAGAAAAATCAACAAGCATATCTAAGGACTTTGCAAGAAAAAACACATCAAATCCAGTGGGAAAATAGTGACGACATAGAGACATTCTATCTCAAAATACAGTCGGCTATAAAGCAGAGCCTAAGCACCGCCACCTCAAAAAAAAACAAGAAAGATATTCTGACAGAAGAAACCAAACAACAACTTAAAAGACGCTCTGAACTGCAATCGAAACCATGCAAAAACAAAGAGGAAAAGAAGGAACTTACAGGTCTCTATAAAAGCACAAACAAAATGTTAAGAAAAGATTACGAAAAATACAGGATGGGAATTATTGAAAAGAACCTGCTTACTACTGGAAGCCAGAAGAAAGCATACAAACAACTAAACACAGAAAAAAGATGGATACCAACTCTAAAAACACAGAATACAACAGATAAACTACAAACACGAAAAGAGATAATAAGCATTGCTTCAAACTTTTACCAAAATCTCTACAAGGACGAACACAGCCAAAAAAGTACGTACGAAAAAACAGAAAAACAAGCAGAACCACCCGTTAAACCTTTTGATGGTAGAGAAATCCTAAACAATATTGATAAATTAAAGACAGAGAAGAGCCCAGGACCCGATAACATCCCTAATGAAGCCATGAAAATAGGAAAAAATATTCTAATAGGACCTGTCACAACCTTGTTTAATAAAATACTAGAAATGCAAGAAATTCCAGAGAAATGGGGAGAGTCGAGAATAATTCTGCTTTATAAAAAAGGAGATCCCTCAGATATTAATAACTATCGCCCTATCAGCCTGCTACCGACAATATATAAATTATTTGCCATGTGTCTAGAAAAAAGAATAGCGATAAGCATAGAGAAGCATCAACCAGTGGAACAAGCCGGCTTTCGGCCAGGTTACTCTACCATGGACCACATCCACACATTAGACCAAATAGTGGAAAAACATCAAGAGTATCATCGTAACCTATATCGTGCATCCGTGTTTGTTGCTCAAAAGCAGTCGGCCTACCGCGCATGGATCAGGGCCCGCGCACATTGTGACCCAGACATTGATCGCCTAAAAGCAGCACTAAACAGAGCCACTAGGGAATGCAAGAGGGCTTACATCAGAGCAGATGCCCAGCGCATTGCACGGTTTGGTCAAGAACTCGTCGCGTACCCTACGGGTAGCCGTAAGTTTTGGCGATTGGCCAAAGCCGTGCAGTCCAACTATTGCCAACCTTCGCTGCCGCCGTTGAACTACCCTGACGGATCACTGGCCCACGAGCCGCAAGAGAAAGCGAATCTACTAGCTGACCTCTTTGCGGCTAACTCCCGAATCGATGACCGTTGCGCGCACACGCCCACCATTGCGTCCTGCGACTCCGCAATGCGGGATATTCGCATCCGGCAGAGGGATGTCCGTGCGGAGCTTCGGTCACTCGATGTCCGGAAAGCCAGTGGACCCGATGGTATTCCGGCGGTGGTTCTTAAGAACTGTGCACCTGAGTTGTCTCCCGTACTAACGCGCTTGTATCGCCTGTCCTATTCCTCAGGAATTGTTCCGGAGGCCTGGAGAGAAGCGAATGTTCAACCCATTCCCAAAAAAGGCGACCGCTCCGATCCAGCCAATTACCGACCTATAGCCGTCACTTCCATACTCTGTAAGGTGTTCGAGCGGATCATCAACACCCAACTAATCCGCCACCTAGAGGATCACTCCTTGTTAAATGATCGGCAATATGGTTTTCGGCCGAACCGATCCACGGGTGATCTTCTAGCGTACGTCACACACCTTTGGGGTGAGGCTATGGATAGGCATGGGGAGTCCTTGGCCATCAGCCTCGACATTGCCAAGGCCTTCGATAGGGTTTGGCACCGCTCGCTTCTCTCTGAACTTCCTGCATTTGGTCTGCCACCTAAACTCTGCAACTGGGTTGCTGCCTTCCTCGAAAAGCGCCGCATTAGGGTTCTCTGCGACGGCGCGGCCTCAGACTTCCACGAGGTAAGCGCTGGTGTACCTCAGGGCTCCGTCCTATCGCCTACGCTGTTTCTTCTGCATATCAATGACATGTTGGCCCTTGGCAATATACATTGTTATGCAGACGACAGTACAGTGCACGGGCGATATTTCGGGCATCCTACTGCCAAGCTGGCAGACGTTGAGGAAAAACGACAGGAGCTTGTCGCTGAGCTCGACCGGGTCTTGAGCCGCATTTCCCAATGGGGCTGTGAGAATCTGGTCGAGTTCGGCGCCAAGAAAACACAAGCGTGTGTGTTCTCTAACAAAAAGTCTCCATTCCTTCCCCTTCCTACTCTTCAGAGCACTCAACTGCCACTGCAGGATAGGCTTAGTATTCTGGGTATGGATATTTGCCGGGATCTCAATCCGCGCGATTACATCGAGAGTGTCACTAAGGCGGCCTCGCGTAAGCTCGGCGTTTTGAACAAGGTGAGACGGTTCTTCTCGCCCGAGCAACTGTGTCTTTTGTACAAGACCCAGGTTCGCTCCTGCGTGGAGTACTGCTCTCATCTCTGGGACGGCTATGCGCAGTATTTGCTTGACGCTCTCGATCGGTTGCAGCGGCGCGCAGTCCGCATTATCGACTGTCCTGAGATCACCCAGTCTCTTGAGCCCCTGCAGTTGCGAAGAGATGTCGCCTCTTTGGCAGTCCTCTATCGCCTACATCACGGGGAGTGTTCTGATGAGCTCTTCCAATTGGTCCCACCTTCTCCCTTCCTCTACAGGACTACACGTGCTGGCCTGAGGAGTCACCGTTTGTGCGTCGAAAATATACGTACCCGAACTAAACGGTTTGGCTCTTCTTTCTTGTGCCGATCGGTAAAAGCCTGGAATTCTCTACCAGCGCACGTGTTTCCTTCCCACTATGATCCCGGGTCTTTTAAGCGGGGCGTGAAAAAGCATCTCACCAGGCCGCCATAGTGTGGGTCACCATGCTGCATTGACTAGACATGCAATGAGGATGGTGACCACCACTCTTTGACTCCGCCTATTGCTTTCCATCAGGCAAAGTGGAGTCACTATGGTAGGCTAATATAAAAAAAAAAAAAAAAAAAAACATCGCGTATATAGATTACGCAAAGGCTTTCGATTCAATCACACACAAGAGCATATGGCAAGCACTATCAAACCAAGGCGTTTCCAATACTTACACTAATATCATTAGAAACTTATACAAAAACAGCACAAGCAAGGTAAAATTAGATAAAATTGGGCCAAAAATCAATATAAAGAGAGGAGTAAAACAAGGAGATCCTTTATCACCGAAAATATTCATAGCCGTGCTACAAGATATAATGCAAAACTTAAATTGGACAAACAAAGGAATAAAAATAGATGTAGAGTTCATAAGCAACCTACGTTTTGCGGATGACATCATTCTCTTTGCAAAAACATCCAAACAATTGGAAGCAATGATTTGCGAACTAAACAACGCCAGCAAAAAAATAGGTTTACATTTAAATACATCTAAAACAAAAGTCTCTACAAATAGTACACGAAATGCTATAATAGTAAATGGCATACAGATAGAGTACGTAGACAGTTATGTGTACCTTGGGAAACAAATCTCATTTAAGAAATCGCGTCATGAAGATGAAATAGAGCGTCGTATCAATATAACTTGGAGGAAATACTGGAACTTCAAAGAAATCCTAAAAGCAAAACTTCCATTAAAACTTAAAAAGAACGTTGTAGATTCCTGTCTGTTACCATGTCTATCATATGGAGCACAAACTTGGATTTTCCAAGAGAGAACAAAACATAAAATTCGTACGTGCCAGCGTGCTATAGAAAGAAGTATGCTAGGAATAAAGCTTAGAGATAAAATCAAGAGCGAAGATATCCGCAAAAAAACAAAATTAATAGACGTAGAACGTCACGCACACCAGCTAAAATGGAGGTGGGCTGGGCACATCGCCCGCAGTACAGACAAGAGATGGACTAAGCGAGTCACTAAATGGAAGGGACCTAGTGGAAAAAGGAACAGAGGAAGACCTAAAGATCGATGGCTCGATGACATTAAAAATACAGCCGGCGTAGACTGGATGACGAAGGCGGCAAATCGAAAACTATGGAAGAAGTTGGAGGAGGCCTATATCCGGAGAGGAGCCATGCCCTAAACACACTTTTTATATATATATATATATATATATATATATATTATGTAGTCAAAGTTCAATGTAATGTGCATGGAAATAAAAAAGGCTTTATTGTTATTATTATTATTATTATTACAGTTAGGTAGGTACATATTAACATAATTAGACGGATTAACAGAACCTGATGATAAAGAATGTCTTTGATGTTTTGCACATTGACGTTTGAGACTGAATCATCACTGTACAGGGTGACCATAGTGAAATAAGAGACAAGCGAGAAGATACTAGGGTAATGTTTGTTGCCGAGTTTTGTAAAAAATAATTATTCAATTATTGGCAAATCTGTATCAGATCAGATGCTTTTACAAAAAATAAAGAATAAGTACGTGCCATGAGGGTTACCCGGTGCAGTAACAGCAATCAAGTATAGTACAAGACTACAGTATAAATCTGTAGTCTTGTAATAACATATAGGAATGATTCTTCTAATAACAGATTAAAATAAATTTTATGGTCTTGTCATAAACAAGTCGTAATTCGTTTTTAAGCATGCAGTTTTTTAAAGCTTTACCGTGCGAACACAAAAACTAAAACTGACACAAGATTTTTTTGTATCCGTTATCGTTTATGCAACAAATTTTATGCCATATTTTTTAATTAAATAAATGATTTATTCTGTTCGTGACATTAAAATTTACAAACAAACAAATGAATTAATGTTCACAGTCCACCCACTGATGTTGAATTTTGGTATACAAATATTTACCAAATGCATAGTAGCAAATGGCTAAATGCAAATACGAACAATTATTACTGTTTGTATGATATGTAAATTGGGGTTCTGTAATCGCCGCAGTTTGTATTTTGCTGGGTACACCAATTACTTTTTATGCAACAAAACCAGCGAAATAAATTATAGGTAGAAGCATCTAGAAGTTCGATAAACAAATATACCTAATAGTGAAATCTAACCCTATTTGTTCTTATTTAATTTTTAAGAATAAACAGTTCAATTAGAATGGAAATATTTTATAGAAATAGTGACTTGAATTATAATTAGTTGCAGTTTGAAAGTTATAATTTTCTGTGTATTTCGTATTTGTTAATTTGGGAGACAAATATTCTTAATTATTTATTCATCATTTTATAAAACCTTTCATTAAATAAATACATTGATAGCTATACTGAGTGGTTTCCTAAGCCCATTGTATTGCGTTAGTGTCAAAACCAGACAATATTAAAAAGCATTTAATTTGAACATACATATGTACATAATGTATAACGCTACGTAAATAATTTGTAAAGGCGTCTGCTCTCGGATGTATAGAAAATGTCTCTCAGCTCGCTACGACTTATCTCTTTTGCCAGAGCAAAAAGGCTAAATGCATAAAACTTTTTGTGGACAAAAGGAGGCAAACAAGTAGACGGGTAACCTGATGGGAAAGGACTATTGCCTTATCTATGGGCCTTGGTCTGGGTCTGTGTATGTACATTTTGACTACATACTTTAGGAACTTTTGATAATATTCCAAAAGGGAGACTTATTCTAATCTCAGTTATTGTTTTATTCAACATACATTTCCCTCCTTCTTTCTAAGCTCGCTTACTATGATTGTGATTGTGAAACGGTGCGATGGTATGACAGCTACTTGAGCAACCGCTTTCAGTTTGTGCAGCTGCCCAACAGGGATGGCGGTAAGGTTGCTTCCTCGCTCAGTCCGGTGGTCCGGGGTGTCCCTCAGGGATCAATTCTGGGTCCACTTTTATTCATCGTTTACACTTCGGAAATAATTGCCACTTTAACTCACTCTAAATTTCATCGCTGATAACCTTTAATTATACATATCCTTTCATCCGGAGGACTGCCCTGGGTCTGTAATTGAATTTAATAATGATTTGAATCTCTTAAGGTTGGCTGGTAGAAAATGCCTACGGCATTAAGTCCGCCTTGAGCAATATTGAAATTGCAGGAAGTGTAATAAATAAATAAATAAATAAATAAATAAATCTCAGAGTGGGAAAAGAAAAACTCTTTAGCACTTAACCCTAACAATTCAAAGTTTTTAATCATGGGCACCAGAGACAGTATACTGAAAATTGAAGCTCGCAACCTGGGAGTGGTTCTTGATGGCCTTCTTCAGTTTGAGAACCAGGTGGTGGAGGTCGTTCGGAACTGTTTCTACTGCTTTATCGGGTACGGCCATACATTAATATCGACATGCGTATAATGCTGTGGGAATCAGTTGTACTATTCAAGCTAAACTACGCTGACACAGTGTATGGGTCCTGCTTACTCAGCAAATCTGATAGACTCATTCAGCGAGTGCAAAATGCATGCGCTAGGTTTTGTTTCGAAGTACCACCACGTTCACATGTCACTCCATTTTTAAACAGTGGGAAGATGTTAAAAATGACATCTCGCAGAGGGCTTCATCTAGCCACTCTGTTGTTTGGAGTTATTCTGACTAGGAGGCCTACATATCTGTACAAAAAACTCGTCTGGTCTAATGATCAAAACATACATACCTTCTTCTGACACCTAGACATCGAACTGCGGCCTTTCGAGGGAGTTTCAAATTGGCTGCCACTCGCTGTTGGAACGACCTGCCCCCACCTCTCCGTGCTCTAAAATCGGCATTCAGTTTCAACAGACAATTTAAACTGTATCTACTCAATTTGCAGTATCAACAAGTCTGAACCTACCTTGTTACCTGCTGACACCAAATTGATATTTTTTGGTTCACTACTCATCTAATGGCGACGCGTCGTTTTTTTTTAAATTGAGAATCACGCCCGAGTTCTATAGACAATGTATCAGAATCTAAAGTTTAATTTTATCATTTGTTTATTTATTTTTATTCTTATTATTTTTGTATATATTTACCATTAACAAACCATGTTCCAGGTCAGTGTGCTTTGTTTATTTATTTATGTTTGTTTAAAAAAAATATTTATACAACAGAGTTATTTAAAACTTTTTGTATGAACGCCATCTGTTGTCCGTGAGCGTCATCACATCCGGTCTTAGCAGAATATCAGCGCCGCCTCTACTAAGAAGTGGATCAATGCTGAGCTAAGAACCGTTTTTGTCTCCTGTTAGTTTTAAGTAATATGTGTCATAGTTTTAGTGTGTATAATTGGCTGTTTGACCAATTACTGTGTTCACTTTATATGTAATAGGAGTACGATTTTTTTTTTCTTTCTTTTCCTTTTCTGCATAATACTTCAACATTCCATTTGCAAAGGGGTGCCTCTGCAAATGGAATGTACGAGAGAGTGCACTGACAAGTTAAGGCTGCTTTAATGAGTCACAACGTTTTATGGGTAGAGTCTCTTCCAATGATCCTCTTTTTGGCATGCGATCAGCACTCAAAGAAGATCTGGAAGTAACAGCTGCAAAATGTCTTAACAGCAAACCCCTTAAGCTGCCAGGAGAACTATTAGTACCACCATCTACTACACATTAAATTCTGAATCCAGCAGATTTTGTACACCAATTACGGCATAAAATGGTAACTCATCATACAGACAAAGTTGTTTTTGATTTTAAAGAACTTGCAACTTCATCGCGCGAATTTGTTAGAAATGACTTAGATGACATAGACTTTTACGTGGTAGAGCCTTGCTGAGACACGAATGGGCCAGCTCAACTGGTGCGAACGGACTCACAGAAAACCGGTTGTGAAGAAACACTTGCGTAGCATTTTCCCGAAATTAGTGAGGTTTCCAGAGGCCCAACTCCCCTTCCCCTGGACAATGGCTAAAATGGGCTCTTTAAAGTTGTGAAATGAGCAAAAGACGGAAAAACACTCTCGTTATTAGTAAAGGGCAATAAAGTTGTCATTCACATTGACAGGGTTAAGCCAGCTTTTTGCGAGCATTATGATTTGTTGTGATAAAAGAACATCAACAATTCGCCGGTTTCATCGGTGTCTTTGACCGAAATGTTATTAAAACCGACGTTACAGCCAGAATTGCTTCAACCTCAACAACCAACACAGCAAGACTTGACAATAACTAAACCCTATACCACAGGCTCTGACAGACAAGGTAAATTTAATTTTAAATTTTACTAATTCTCTAAATTTTACTAATTCTATACATGTTTATATATATTTCGATTATTTAATATTATTTTTAATCAATAAGATATCGTAATATGACTATTATAATAACTGTATGTTGTACAGTTTTAAATTTAACTCTATTTAGCATGGAGTAACTTGCTCCGTATGGGGGTGGTGTGGCGATTGTTATAGATCATATCTGACAAAATACTTCGCAATACTGGGAGGTAGAAATCGCTACGTTTTAACCGGGCCGTTTGATAAGTTTTAAAATGTTAAAAAGATGATTACTGTAAATAAAAGATTAATACCAAGCAGTGGATTAGTTTTTCCTACAAGTAAACACTAGTTCGATGCCACACACTATGTTCACAAATATACCACAATTTATAAAAATGTTTAAACTCCAAGTATTGCGCTGACCTTACAATAAGAACCTTTCTCAGACTTCTACGAATCTTAAAAAAATATCAAATTGGTCCAGCTATCTTAAGTTTTGCGCTTAGCAACACATTTAGCTATTCATTTTATTTTCATAGATTCTTCTTAATATTTAAATAAAAATGCATACCTACCTAATAATTGCAAGGGGCACAGAATGGTCATAGAGTACCTAGCTTTCATACTGAATTGTAGGTACTATTCCTAAGAGATATGTATACATGATCAGTTTTATGTAAGCGGAGACGCGGGTGAAAGCTACTTAATTACTTCATAAGTCGATGGCTCGATTTGGAAAGGAATTTGTAATTCAAAAAGTTATTAGATAAGTAGGTAACTATAAAATACAGTACATATTACACTTACAACTGAATTCACTTTAAATTTCAAGATGAAACCTTTTTATACAAGAACAACATTAAAGACGCAGAACGTCAATAAATCTTCGAAATTTCTATTGGCCATCTGCTGGAGGAAAATAAACAAGATTAAAAATAGAACATGGAGTTTTAAAATCAAATAAACGTCAATCCGCAAACGAATGTATCGACCGGCACAGATCACGTTTCTTATCATAATAAATAAACAATGATATTTTAATTACTGAATTGTCTAAATTCTAGTTGATTGGCTTCAAATTTACCAATCATTTTGATATAGGGAAGTAACTAACATTGTTTCTGTTTCATTTAGTATATCTAAAGCTTTAGCATACTTGTGCAATGGACAGCAGTGAAATATTGGTAGCGTTTAATTTATTATATGTGCAAAGCAGAAACTGCCTGATTCGGTCCTGGGACCTTCCAGAAGGTGTGCTCTACAGTCTTCGTAAACCATTCAGTAAGTTATTCGTTCCTTAAGTACTAAAAGGTACGTACGTATCACCTATTTTAAAACCTAAGTTCCTACCTATTTAGGAAACCCACTTAAGTTCAATGTAATACTAACTCCGTTTTACAGAATTTTGCGAAGCACAATGATGGTTGACTTGGAGTTACCTGTTACCGAAATAGTTTTACCTTTAGAGGAACCGGCAACTTATGGTAATTTTATTGCTTCTACTACATATGTAGATTTTGATGATTTTGTAATAGGTACATACATAATCTAAGGATAGATACCAAAACCAAGAGTTAAAACTATGATATGAACGTATTTTTGCCACGGCCAGTGACATGACACTTTTTAAATATCGAATGTTTTGGTTTGGTCGGTATGTTGACTGTCATTCGCCGATGACATAAGTAAAAAAATGGCGGCGATTGGAATGTGTGAGACGCCCGGCTGCAAATCTCTTGCTCAGTTACAATGTCCTTCGTGCATAAAACTTGGTATACAGGGCTCTTTTTTCTGCAACCAGGACTGTTTTAAGAAATCTTGGAAGACACATAAAATTATTCACTCATTGGCGAGTAAGTGCGTTTGAGGTTATGTTGCGGTGTTAGGTTACAAGACGGTTTTATAAATACAGTGAGAAATTTGTTTTAGAGGGTGAAACTACAGATGGGTCGAATGTGGAATATAATCCTTGGCCGTCTTACAATTTCACTGGGAAGTTAAGGCCTTATCCGGCCGGGCCTAAGCGCACCGTGCCGCCTCATATTGGTCGCCCCGATTATGCTGATCATCCGACTGGATTTCCTGCGTCGGAGCATGCTGCTAAGGGCTCCGGACAGATCAAAGTGCTTGACGATGAAGAAATTGAAGGAATGCGCGTGGCTTGTCGTCTAGGAAGAGAAGTCTTGGACGAGGCTGCCAAGTAAGAAAACAAAACATGTAAAAATGTCATATAGAGTACTGACATAACTTTGAATTGTATTAATTTGTGTAAATATTAAATAGTCAATAAGTGTTGCAGGGGGACAAAATACGCTGACCCATTGTACTGTATTATTTATCTTTGTCTATTTTTCTGCTGGCAATGAAACAAGACTAGTCTATATTATTATATTGTATCTTGGTAACAAGATCTGTATGAAGTTCAATATAACTCAATTGATAAATATCTTAGGGTCAATGAACTCTACAATAAGCTTCAGACTTATTTGTATAGTATAGTTTTAGTAAAATATGTCCTACATCTGTTACACACTGTTGGCTTGGCTTGGCAAGTGACAACTTAAAAATACTTGAAATCAATTAATTATAATGATTGAAAGAACTTTCATTTATCATGCATATGTAATGTAAGAACTGCATTTTCAGGGCCTGCAATGTGGGAGTAACTACTGATGAAATTGACCGTGTTGTACATGAAGCTTGTATTGAACGGGAATGTTACCCAAGTCCGTTAAACTATCACAATTTCCCTAACAGTTGCTGCACTTCAGTCAATGAGGTTATCTGTCATGGCATACCTGATTTACGTCCCTTACAGGTATGGTTACCTGACTATTTAATAAATATAACATATATTTCTAAATACATATGTACATATTATAGATTGTTTACACCCAGATAATAAATGATTGTATGCTTATTACACAATTATTTATCCTGAGATTACTGTCTCTATTCATCTATCATTACTGTCTACAAATTGTTGTTTCAAATGTCAAATAAATAAATTAAATTTAGAAAGTTATTTATAGACAATTAAAAGTTACAGGTAATGAGGGTGACTAAAGCTTTCCATTTTAAATTAGCTCACTAACTCCCTAAATTAAATTTATATATGTATAATATACACATTTTGTATTATAATTTTCACACTACTTATTTCTTTAAATAATCATATCAAATTAGTAGTTGAAGAATATAACTTTTTTTTATGTGATAGAAGGGCAAATGAGCAGAGGGGTAAACTGATGGTAAGTGACTAACGCTGCCCATGGACACCCACAACTCAAGTCACAAGTGCATTGCCAGCCTTTTAGGTAGGAGTACGCTCTTTTCTTGAAGGTTTGAAGGTCTTATTGGTCCATAAATACGGCAGGCGACAATTTGTTCCATAGGCTGGTTGTGCGAGGCAAAAAAGCACAGTGGTGGAGTGCCAATCATCGCGCGAAAACCTGCGGCCGGTATAAGTCTGAACAATTCCTCTAAACTAAAGTTGCAGACGGCGGGCCGGAGTGACATACTGTCTACAGAGGCTAATTTGGCCTTATCCTCTATGTGATTGCGAAACTGAAGAATAAAGAATAGTTAGCTTCAGCAAGTTGTCCTCTTATAATTACAAACTTGTTATTATTTTCGCCATGTATTTTTATGAATGCAATACAAAGTGACAAATAAATTTTATTATTTTCATTTAAGGAGCATTGTAGTTGACTACTAAATACAATTTATGCACTAATCTAGCAATCTTAGTTCTGAGATTCTGGTATCATTGTGTCCCCGATATTTTCTTTAAGGTGTATATTAACGGTCAATGTATTAAAATTTAATATAATCAACAATTATCTATGTGCTCTCAGTACTCAATAGTGTACTAGTGTGATCACTGTTCCCTTTATATTTTTAGGATGGAGACATTTGCAATGTGGATGTCACAGTATACCACCGAGAGTTCCATGGTGATCTGAACGAGACATTCTTTGTTGGCAATATCCCAGAAAGTACTCGCAAACTTGTGCAAGTGACTTATGAATGCTTACAGAAGGCTATAGAGATAGTAAAGCCTGGAGAGAAATACAGAGAAATAGGCAATGTTATACAGAAACATGCTCAGGCTCATGGCTTCAGTGTTGTACGGTCATATTGTGGGCATGGAATACATAGGCTGTTTCATACTACGCCAAATGTACCACATTATGCTAGTAAGTATTTAAATTCAATTCAACTGATTAGGAATCAACAAATATGGAACATTTAAGACAAAAGAAATAATTTTGTATATTATTCACACCTAATTAAATGTTATTTCAGAAAACAAAGCAGTAGGCGTGATGAAACCCGGCCATTGCTTTACGATTGAGCCGATGATTAACGAGGGCGGTTGGCGCGACGAACAGTGGCCCGATCACTGGACTGCTGTTACCGCTGATGGCTCACGATCTGCACAGGTATATGTCCTGTCCTTCAATCAGTTGATTATCCCACTACAGCCTCTACTGGAGATAAGCCCCCAATGAGCGCCTTACCACCCGGTCCTCGGCTTTCCGCGTCCAGTCTATCGTAGCTGCTTATTCTAGGTTATAATATATTTAGTATTCTGTAAAAATTAACTCTAAAAGACTAAGCCACGAAAGGTAATATTAGTTGTTTTTCATGGTACTTTTCATAATTACTTGCAACAAAGCATATACAAATAAGCATATTTTTGTTAATCCCTCTAGCTGACCTAAAAGCTTGTATTAGGGGCAGTTTCATAGTGCAATTTATTGTTTGCCAGTCCAAGTCCATATACCACAGAGTGAGTGAGACGGAAGTTTCCTGCTAAAAATTGTATCCATGTTCATACCATTTAACTACTGGATGTCACCATGATGGTTCCAAAACGACTTTTCACACCTAGTTTTTCTGTTATTATTGTTATGTAATAAAGTAGAAGTTGGCTTGCGGGGACGGGGGCTTGTTCTATATACAATTTTTTTTATTTTTATGGATGCAACATCAAAAATATAAAAATATTTTTTAACCAATGTTGAATGTAATCCTTGCTTTGCTTATTCCAATAAATATTATCTAAATAAAGTATGTAACTTATATTTTACAGTTTGAACAAACTCTGCTGGTAACTGAGACTGGTTGCGACATCCTTACCAAGCGGGCAACTGGCCGGCCGTGGTTCATGGACCAACTAGAGAAACTCAATGTTATATCTTAGTGTGTCCTGACTATTGAATATCCACTGAGATAATCTTTTAAGCTCAAACACATTTTGCAATAGTTGGGAAAGTAAGAGAAAATTAAAAAGGTATAACTGACACTCTTTGTACATTTATAAAATAGTTGTTACAGTCATAGAGGATAGAAGTTATTGAAAAATTACTTAATATGAATTATATTCAAGAAAGCGGATAAAGGAAAGGTAGGGTCTAGTATAAAAGCTAAGAAAGTCCCATTGGTTTTAGGAAAGTTATTCCAGGATAGGTGACATTCTGTGCTGTACCGACCAACTTAATGTTGTCAAATCTAAGGAGTGATGAAGGTTAAACTATCCACTGGCCTATTCATGTGACATGGATAATGATGAGGCATTGATTAACATCACACTACATGTTATGAACCGTGGCAAATAGAAACTTTGAAATAGCCACATAAAATTGGATCCATGTTGCCGATTTGACAACAAGCTGCTTGTTAGAGCTACAGTAATGGTCATTAAAAATAAAAAAAAATAATAGTGTTAAAATTACTTTATAATAAAATGAAGTTATTTTTTGTAGGTATAACAAGTGCCCAAGAGACTAAAGATTTAACATTGTACTCCCAATCAATATCTCATGATGTAATAGTATCATCTCAGGGGTTTTAGTTAAAAATAAGTGAGAAAAAATTACATTACTTTCTTAGAACTTAGTTTGACTTTGTGAAAGACTCAATATTGCAGATGTAATAACAAAATAAGCACTTCATATATGAGCTGAATAGCCAGATATCTTAAAAGTGGACAATGGATACAATCTCAGACTGAAGTCTCAAGGCTTAAGATAGATTATAATTTTGCGGATTCAATTATTAACATATTTTGTAAACTATCTGTACAGACAATTCTCACCTTTGCATGATTGTGTTTTGTTTATACATATGTAAGTAACTTACATTTAGATTTATTTCATTTAAAGGGATTAATATTAATACATTATGGATTGATTGAGATTGATTTTAAGTCAGTTATTATTTGTTATTTTTATTACTAACTACAGAAAACTGCTGATAAAACGCGAATGAATATTCTTATGTATGTATATATAACAACTGTTTTTATTCACTTTAAGTGAAAGCAAAAACTGTTGTTTTGCCATGTATTTATTATTGAAACCTAGGTCAGAGTAAGCTAGGTGATATTTGAATAAATTGGTTTTGAAATATACATATATGTCTAGTAAAATACAAACACATTTATAACCTTTTTTCTTTCGTGTTCAGTGTCACTTCTCTGTTACAAAGTATAAGCTTGCTGTACAGCTGACACAACAGGTAACAACAGAAATTTTCTTTAGGTACCTAATTTATAATATGATAGAACAACTAGACCACACCTGTTAGTTACCTATATAGTGTAGTTGTAAGGCTATACTATGCAATGATGGCTTGTAAAATATAACATACTCCGAACTTGGTTTCATTGTCTACATAGCAAGAGGTCTACTACTGTGTTACACTGCTAAAGCCTATCAAAAGTGAGTTGTATATTGAACAAGTTTCATAACCATCAAGTCAAGATACTGTCTAATAATATTTCATCTAGATATTTTATTAACACAATAATTAATATTAGCTGACCTTTTTTTTGTTGAATGTAAAAATATTTTATTTTATTTCGCGGTTGAGGTTAGTCTAAGACAGGTAAATAAAATTTGTGAAATAAAGTTGAAATTTTGTAAATTGTATTGAAGTAAAAATAAAATAAAGGATTTAATATTTATATTTTTTTATTTGAATAACAATTTTACATTTATAACAATAAATAACAAATAACTTAAATGTACTTAAATATACTTAGGATTAATCTACCCCTTTATAAAAAAAATATATTTTTCTTTTATATGTTCCTTAAAGATAACACAAAAATAGGGTTAATAGGGGTGAAGAGGACAGTAATATATACCTATACATTGCTTGATAAAACAACGCTATTAGGTTACTATGACTAAATTAGCCAGTCTGGTAATCAATCAATGTATTAATGGGTTAATTTAGTTTATTTAATGTTAAACATACATAACATTTAGTAATCACAAATTAGTGGGTTACAAACAGTCGCACTGATGTCTTGGTCTTTCATATCTTTGTTGGTAGCAATGTCCACTGAATAACTACACTTATAGTAAAATAAATAAAATTGTTTTTAAATGTGTGCATCTGAAAAGGGGGTGTAATCTTACAAATTACTATAGGCATTATGACAAGGTCTAGTAATTCTTATCTTGCCAGGTGCAATGTAGAGATACACGAATAATTACATAACCATCACTCAAATGTCGTTTTACCTGCTGTGCTGTTTAGGTAGGTAGGTAGATACCTATATACATAGCTCAGGTTGTTATGTCACCCTGGGTAACACATTTATCTATTCAGTATGGCGGCTAAGTTTTTGTGATTTATTACTATTTTGTAAAGGTAGTAAAAGTACAAACATTCATTTTTTAAAGATGGCATGGTAATAAATATATTACGTCCGTTATCCTGCTTTATAAAAAAAAATATTTTTGGTGATTTAGTAATGAATACGTATGCAGAACATTAGATCCATATCTATGAAGCCAAGCTGAGACAGCAGGTGATTTAGTTGATTTTTTGTTTGATGTCACTGGTTATTTTTCTTGCAACATATTATAACCCAATTATACCTCATCACTGTTGATTAAATACAAACAATAGAAATACAAATTTTAACTCACTCGACTTTTAATAGTTATTTGTTAGAAAACCCTATAGATGTTTAATTATTCGTGATTGTGTACCTACAAAAAATAACACAGAAGTCTGATTAATCGAGATTCTAAACAATAAAAAACATTAGGTATCAGTAAAGTTACCTTAGTACTTACTATAGTACCAGGGCCAAGAAATTTCTGAAAATTCTATTGCTGGGTCGGTAGTGGGACAGGTCCATTAGAGGTAATAAAAAAATCACAACCATGTAACATCAAGAGGCCCAAATTATACAAATAAAAGTATGTAGTAGTGTTGTTAGGGTTGCCAAATATAAATTAATAATTTCCGCAAGAATTCTCCTAGGGCAATAAAGTAGAGAATTAGTACTAAATACATATGGTAAGTCGACAAACCGACTAAGGTATACTCATATGTATATAATAGTGTATCGCTCGATTATGTTTATTGATACTGTTGTACTATTTTTAAGAAAACAAGTAAAATGCAAGTTATTTTAAACAGCTGTATAGGTGAGACTCAGGGTGAGTAAGGGATATTAATGCGGTTGAAGACATCGCGGCGTTGGTATATTCGCTTAGGGAACTCTAATTGTTCAAATAACTTGGTTAATAAAATGTGATCCAGCACAGTGAAGTCTAATTAATGGAAAAGGGACGCAAACAAAATTTCGGTTCAATCTCAGATTTCACTGCCATCTGGCAAACCTTGTTGTGGTGCAGCAGACAAATTTTCCTTTACAAAGTAAATTCCACTGATCGGTAATACATATTTTTTTACGTTTAGGAAGTGATTATTGATTACGGAATGGCGAACTCAAATTCATACCTACTTTTAATTACGTTATTATTACAGAGTTGTCATTTGTTATAATATGTGACGAAGCCTATGACGCCCTGCGGCTAAGTGGAGTAACGATCTGCGCATAAACGCGAGAAAAACAGGATGAGGAGAGCCGACGCTCGGGCTCAGTCAGGCGTACATTGAAAGGCCTATGTCTATCAGATAACGATGAGTGTATTTTAATGAAACTTTTCAGGCTTACCCGTTATCGCGGAATAAAGACAGAGTACCTTATTGTGTGATGCATTTTTAGGTAGTGGAGAATACACATTTAGGTACTTATCAAATTTTGTAAATAGATGTAAGTGAATGTTATAATATATTGAAAAATCAGTCATCGTAGTCTTCAAATAATGGTATGTAATCATCACTTCTTTGTTTTAGTTTTAATCCAAATGTAGTCACTTGGTTCGCGTCAAACCCTTGGCTCTTGTCCGTTGATTTTACTGAGGTTCCCTTCCAGCTTTCGGTCAAGTCTCTTTTGATAACACTATCTTTATTTGGCTTAAGAGTTGACAGTTTAGCTATTACAGCATCTTTCTGCAAAAAAAAATGTTTTACGTAAGGTTTTTAAATCGATAAAAGATGAAAAACTTAATGTATCGATTTGGATAAAAATAAATTGCAATTAAAATGACATCTTAAGTTAAAAGCTGACTATAAAAAATCATTAATAATTATAAATATTACATATTTTTGACGCTTGACTCAAATCTGCTGTAATACGAAATCTTATACATCTCAAAATACAGAAGAAAAGAAATTAATCATGTATCTAAGTATAGTGTATTTCTGTCTCTCTCTCTCTCTCTCTCTCTCTCTCTCTCTCTCTGTCTCTCTCTCTCTCTCTACCTTACCTGTGAGGGAGTGTCGACGTAACTAGCGTATATCCTTAAAATTGGCTCTCCGGTCTTATCATCAAATGTCAGTTTACTCTTAGCAGGAATTTTTGCTTTAACCACTGTCACTTTCGGTATAGATAATTTATTAGACGCACTAGCGATATTGTTTGAGTCTGCTACTGCGAAGAGTCTAATAGGAGCTCTCCTAGATATAAGACTTTCCTTTTCGTTGTTAAAATCTTGATCTTCACTTATAGTTGCCTCAATAACTTGCCCAGCAAACACACTTCCTTCTTGGGTTACCTTAGGCTGCTTATCATCTGTTCTAATTAAAGTGTAAGCTACATTTACAGACTCGGTTGCTTTTTTAAATGGTACTCCTAAGAGTGGTTTCAATTCAGTTGTCGTTTTATTTTTAGATTTGTCTTCGCTTTTAACTAAATAAGGTTCCAAATCCGGAATTGACGTCGTCGCTGAAGTAGCAACTTCTATTGTTTTTGCTGATGTCATTTCTGAAGCTTTCTCTACTTGTGCCATAGCTGCTGCAGCTCTAACATCGTTTATAGCCGAGTAGAACCCATTAGCTATAACATTTCCAACACTTTGCCCAACTTGTGCGTAATAAATAGGAGTTGTATTCTGCTCTTCAGTATTCGTTTCAATAACATGTTTTATGGTTGTGGCAAGCGGTTGTGATGCAGCTGCTACTAATTCTAGAGTAATGTTTTGTGGCTGTTGAGGTGTGGTCTCTTCGATTTGTTTGACTGTTATATTTGGAGCACTAAATGCTTGAGGAACTAATGTCACAACAGGAGATTCTTGTGTTTCTCTTTGAACTAAGTTTTTTTGTTCACTTTGTGCTGGAACGTGTATCGCAAGTGGTCTATTTAACTGTTCATTTTCAAGCAAAACTATCTGAGGGTGATTATGTGAAGCTTGGGGTTGAGGTTTTAAATGGCCTTGGTCGGTCATGTCAGCATCATAAGAAATGAATTCCGCTGCTGGGAAACGCTGCATTAGTTGATTTTGAAGTTTTTGTAGAAACATTGGATCCGATTGATACAGTGCATGCGGAGGGACGAAAAGTCCCTCTGTGCCAGTGTTTATTAAGTCTTGGGGTGACGGGAGATTGTTAAAACTCTGAAACATAATATTTATGTATTTAAAGTAAGATTACATACTTATACAATTTTAAAATGCATAAAGGAAATAGCTGTATTACCTACCTGCATTTGAAACTGTTGTGGTATAATTTGACGATGATGATTGACTTGTAGTGCTGGTAAAGAATACTCTGATGCAAGTTGAAGTGCTGCACCGTTTCTTAATAAATGTTGTAGCTCTGGTGACGAAAATGACTATAAAAACCAAAAAATAGTTTTAAAGAAAGTATTGTTTACATAATCATACCTTTAGCATGGTAAAAATTTAAACTAACATTGGTTTTTGAGAATCCAATGGGTGGTTCTATTTTGGCTATGCTATATTCACCGTCAGGATATTTCTCGGTGACCTCGTATGATGGCTTGGTCTGAAATATAAAAAATAAAATTAGGGCAGTTATCAGTAATGGTTGGTCTGATGTACAAACAATCTATACGTTAACTAAGATCTATGCTCAATTTTTTGCAGTTGCTATGTTCAAACCGAATGCTTTTGGCTTCTGCAGCGTTGACACTTTTTTATTAATTAATAAAAAAAAACGAGTGGTACGTTTTTTTTTATTAATTAATAAAAAAGTGTCAACGCTGCAGAAGCCAAAAGCTATGTCAAATTAAGAATTTTTTGCCTAGGACTGACCTGTTCTACAATTGGATTCTCCGATGTTTCGAGCACGACGATCGGCTTCTCTGACAGGCTGAGGTTGGGTGCTGGTATTGTGTGGATCGCACCTGACGGTCATACACGACTGAACCGAATGCTTCGGCCACAATGGACAATGGGAAAATGAATGTTACTCTTAAAATGCCTATTACGAAAAACCTGCAGAAATCTATTTTCTAATATCGTTCTTCGTAGACGCATGTCAGTCGAAAGGGCACTGGATTATTAAAATTTAGTTTCGGTTTTTTAATTGTTTTTGAAATCTTATCCTGTTTTTCTCATTGTCTCATTGTGGACGCATCTAATACTGTTTTGTGCATGTCGTGCACGGAAATCAAGACCAGGAATATATAAAATTACCTACCCAACCACCACTCAGAAAAAAATAAAAGTAAGTCTAATTAGTAACAATATCAGCAGCTACTAAATATATCTACTACTTGAAATATCACAGTTCATGTCAAAATAAGTATTAGTAGGATTATTTGTGAGAATAACAAAAAATATAACCCAATTATTTAAAGACTCAGGTGTCAAGAAATATTACTAAAATGTGTTAATAGGTACCCGTTTAATAATTATGTTTAGCCTTAGATATTAATACATCCAAACCACAAGTTAATTGTGAGTGCGTCTGATCATTCTACATAAAATATTTAAATTGAATTGTAGGCATGCTCATGCTTAGCATTTCAATACTATTTCGTGCTGAATAATAATATAAAATGGAAGTAACTATTTGTGCTGTGCACTTAGAGAGTCAACCTGTACCACCGTCACTGTGGACCAAGCTTTGCAAAGACGCAGGCTTCAGAAACTCGTACTCTGAAGTGAGGGGAGACGTTGCTGGCAGTCGGACCGTAGTCTTCCATGGGCTATGGGTGAAAATATCTCGGGTCGCAGAGGGAGCATAGTGCTTCATGGCGTAACTGTAAAATTTGACGTATAGTAATTCTATTTGTTGAAATTGTTCTTTTCGTTTAAGAGATGCATCTAGACTTAAACTTATAAGGTAAGCGACTTTAATTCTAACAAGAATAATAAGAAACACCATTGTAAAAATTATGCTGTTTCTTATTATATTTATTATATTATTATTTCAGAAAACTTACAGTTATTACTGGCAAAACTTAAGTAACGATATCAATGAAAGGCAGATTATAAGTTTTCACATGTAGTTGAGAGAGTAATTCATAAAGTTAAATCAAAATAAATTATGTTTTCATTCTGCACCTCGTCCCACGTTACTTTTTGTATGGAACTTTAAACACTATCAACGTTTGGTACAGTTACCTGCTAATAACCGAATAAGGTAAGCTTTTACAACAACAATAAACTGTTGTCTTAGATGAAGAGATGTCCAGAAAAACATATTTATTTTGATTTTCTGCAAATCCTCCAAATTGGGCCGTAGGAATGTAGGATAGGTATCTAATATATAACCTACCGAAGTTGTCAGTATGTGAGAACGATGTTTGCAAGTCGCATTGTTCGAAATATTCACGATATCCCAAGTATACAACACTTCATCTCTTTAAGAAATCATCGCATCCCTTATAAGTCTTTTGAATTTTTTTGATACTAGTTTTAAATAAATCAACGTCGTCCAATTTTCATGTTATTGAATTGCATGTATTAGGTGATTCCTCAAAAAAGATTCATGTAGGTACGCATAACACGATTTATGTTTAAAGTTCTGGACTATCTACTACAATTATTGGTATAATACTTAGTTTCTTATTGTTAGCATTTTTTGTGATACTCTTGTTTTGTTTTTAACTTTTATACCTTCATCGCTTAATTCAATTTCTTATTAGTTATGAATTGATTAATTACAAAGCTTTTACAAGTTTCTCCATCTTCCACCTATTACGGTATACAAACTTAATACTCAACATATAAAATATTTACTTTTTCTAAATATGTTGCTCTTTTATACATGAAGAGTAAATATAAAAATAATTGAAAGAAGAAGAAAGCCGAATTAAATAAATAACAATATATATTTGTTCACCGTTGGGGTTGGTTTCGGTACACTACATAAGGAGTTCGATTAGACGAGGCCGTTGCGAGTCGCATTGACCCAAAGGTCCAAGGCCTTTGTATGGTCTGCAGTCCCTGCAAGCTGACGCCGGGCCTGAACACAGAGGGTGACCGCACTCTATTCACAGTCGTCATGCGATTGATTGGAGCTATACGGGTGATGTAAGCGGCGTGTGTGAATGAACATAATGCTAGGTAGATTATGTAAACCTGTAGTCAAAAAAATCATGGGTTAAAAATATTCGTTCATTTAGAAAAGTAAAAACCTACCTTACTGTGATAGTTAGAATTTGGTGGCACTTATGCAATAAGGAGGAAGCCCTCTACCGTCAACCGGGCACTTTAGGAATCGCAGATGGGAAATTTGGGAGTGTAATGAAAGCGAAAGAATGTTGTTTTTGGATTAGGAAGTGTAAGTGTGGTCGCATACTCATAACTCGAAGTGGCCGGTAATTGATAAATGTGGGAAAATAGCAATAAAATCCCCCAACTCCCCTCCTCTTTCCCCTCCCCTAACCCCCTCCCCTCATCCCCTTCTCCTTTTTTCCCTTCCCTCTTTCTCCCATCCCTCATCACTCTCAAAGCAGCGCCTGATTTTCATCTGATAGGCTAGAAAAAAAAGAATAAGGGAATTGAAACTTGACCGCGGTAGGTTGGTGAAATCCGTTGAATTATTTAATTTATATCAATAATATACATATTTTGAGTCGACTTGAATCCTGTAGACAGATAAATTTAATTATTTGAGACCGCGGGGTTAGCTAGTGTAGTTACTAGTATATATATCCTCAATTACTCAGTTACAAGACCACATTCCGTATTTGTAAGGCACCGGGGAAAGATGTCGGACGACCGGTCAGGTTATTTCTGACACTGGAAAATCGTTCTCGGTAAACGTTTAAATGTTGAATGTTGATACGAAGGTATTGACGTTGTAATAACTTATGATTATTTCCTTTGAATAGCTAAGCTTAAGAGTAGCTATTAAAACGTTTATCCCATTTAACTTAATGGGGATATTGTTGTTTATGACAAAATGTTCGCTCAGAGGTCGAATTCGTTGATAAAATCATTACTTTTGTTTATTATTTAATTTTCAATTTTTTTACCGATATCACAAAACATGTCAATAAATACATAGCATGATTTTTAAAAGTTTCATCTTTGCATATTTATAAATTTGTTTTGAGTCTGGAATATAATGTTTATTTTTAGATTGGAAAATGCTTTTTGAAAAGTACTATAACTTGAACAAGGGTTAAACAAGGGTTTTATGCCAATAACGTGTCCACGTTATTGGCGTAAAACCCTTGTTTATTAATTTCTTAAAAAACAATGTACTTAATTAATAGACGGTGAAGTGTACCTATCAGTTATTATTTAGTGAGTCAATTCATTTTAGTTTCTAATTAAGAAGCGTTTAGAGTAATAGACACGAGGGTAAATTGATAATCATGTACACCACCATCTAATCATCTGTAATTAGAGTTACTCGTACCCGACGCGAAATGAAAAAATGTCACGGATGGATGCGAGCGAAATCGAGCGGTCTAGTATACTATTTAAATCATACCGTAGAAACATTCTTGGGCTGTCTATCATGCTTATAAAATCTATTGTATATTTATAACTAAAATGTTCAAGGCTCACAACTACAGAAGTCAGGATGTGAGGTTTTCTGTAACTATGTAGGTAACAGCTACTTGGTTCCGGAGGCTTCCTTCCTAGGATATCCCGTGTCCCCTGCAATAGACCCACTTGTGACGGAACACCGTGTAGTTTTAGTAAGTACGAGTCCGATATACCTCTTCTCTCTCCACTTGTGTTTCAATACATACATACATACATACATACATACATACATACATATGTACGCTCAACCTTGTATCACCGAAGGTCTAGGCAGAGGCGTAAATAACGCCCGCATTTAACGACTATTATAACTAAGTCCCAGTTACGTAATAGGAGGCAATATTTGAGCCTTGACAATACGTGTTAAAGCCATGCTTAGACACGAATGGGCCGGCTCAACCAGTGCGATACTATGGCCTCACAGAAAACCGGTTGTGAAGCAACACTTACATTTCCCCGAAATTAGTGGGATTTCCGGAGGCCCAACTCCCTCTCCTTTTTCCTCTCCCCTGAGATCCCACCAGTTTTTACTATTGCTCACAGATGAATTGGGGAGAATAAGCAATAGCTCAAGCAAGTCATATATATAAGCAATAGCTCAAGTAAGTTATATATATAAGCAATAGCTCAAGCAAGACATACCTATAACTGAAACTAACCAAGCCCTTTAACGGGTTTCCACTCGAGAAAGAAAACGAAAAGGTAATATCTATTTAAATTCGAACAAAGCTGAGAACCGTTCGTATTAATGTACAATGTAATTTTAGATATGTCATATTATATTATATCTTTTTTATGTGCCTGCAAACCTACCTAAATTAGCCCACTCTGCGAGGTGGAAAGCATTGAGCCCGAGTCCAAGAGTGGTGGTCACCATCCTCATCGCAAGTGCAGTCAATGCATTATGGTGACCCACACTATGGCGGTCTAGTGAGATGCTACGCCCACTTAAAAGAGAGGTGATTAAAGTGCGAGGAAAACCCTGGCAGTGAACCCCAGGCTTTAACACAGAAGCTGAACAAGTTTGAAGGCGGAACCGAACCGTTTAGTGCGAACGATTGGAAAAATTGGAAAAGCTCGTCAGAGCACTCTCCATGATGTAGGCGGTAGAGGACTGCCATAGAGGCGACATCTTTTTGAAACTGCAGAGGCTCAAGGGACTTTTAACAGTGGTAGAGCTATGCTTAGGCACGAATTGGCCGGCTCGACCGGTGCGATACCACGGCCTCACAGAAAACCGGTTGTGAAGTAACGCTTGCGTTGCATTTCCCCGAATTGAGTGAGGTTTCCGGAGGCCCAATTCCCCCTCCCCCCTTTTCTCTCCTCTCATCTCCTTTCTCCTTTTTACCATCTCCTCATCCCTCCTCTCTTCTTTCCGCTCCCTGCATCCTCCATCCCTCATCACCCTCAAAGGCGGGTAGCGCACTTGCGACTCTTGAGTTGCAAGTGTCAAGGGACGGCGGTGTCACTTACCATCAGGTGACCCGTCTGTTCGTCTGTCCCCCTATAGTATAAAAAAAAAAAAAAAAAAACTCGTTGGCCTCGGGACTGTTGATAAAACGGACTGCGCGCCGTTGTAACAGATCGAGAGCTTCAAGCAAATACTGAGCATAGTCTACCCAAATACGAGAGCAGAACTCCATGCAGGAATGATCCTGGCTCTTGTATAAAAGAAACAGATATAAAGATGCTCGGATGAGAAGAATCGTCTCACCTTGTTCAACACATTGAGCTTCTCGAGGCCGCCTTAGTGACGCTCTCGGTGTACTCACATGGGTTGAGATCCCGGTAAATGTCCATACCCAGGATACTAAGCCAATTCTGTAGTGGAATTTGAGTGTTCTGAAGAGCAGAGAGGGGAAGGAATGGCGACTTTTTGGTAGAGAAAGCTTGTGTTCTTGGCGCTAAACTTGACCATATTCTCAGAACCCCATTAAGAAATGTGGCTTAAGACCAGATTGAAAGACCAGCGACAAGCTCCTATCGATTTTCCTCAATGTCTACTAGCTTGGCAGTAGGATGTCCGAAATATTGTCATTGTAGTGTGCTGTTGTCTGCTTTGCAATGTATATTGCCAAAGGCCAACATGTCATTGATATGCAAAAGGACAGGACGGAGGCCTGAGCGCTTCCCTGCTGAAAATCAGAGCCCGCGCATTCGCAGAGACATATCACAATCATGCATATTGCAGGATAATATCTATTACTAACCTGGAAAGAGCCTTGATCAATGCTGTTTACGACTTATACCTTTTTTAAACTTACCTTTCTCAATTTTCAGTATTTACACATTATACAAATATGTTGAAAAACAACCTTACCTACCGTCAGTCTGATGGTCAGTGGTTATCGATGCCTATAAGGTTGAAGACGTGATTCTTATAGTATAATTACTCTAACTGCATTCGATAGTTTGACTTACGAATAACTAACTCCTAACTAACTAGGTAACTTTGTTTCGTTTTTACACGACTACCCAAAGTTCATGTATGTTATGTTTATACCGAATTACTATTATTAGTATGTTTTAAAAACATGTTGTGAAATGTGTCTCAATTACACAGTGTCTATTAGTGTGTGTTCCGTAGGCAGTAGGAACTTTAGTAGGATTATGGGTTTAATACCTCGGGACCATGTTGACATTATAAACCTTCAGATGACATAAGTTAAAGTGACTTCTTGGGATCGTAACGGGTTCCTCTTCAACTATTTGAATATAAATATGAATGAGCTTGATAATGTGTCCAGGCTTAAGGACAGTTTGAGAAGCAATCAAGGGGTAGGGGTGTTTGTAGTCATCATTATGTATTTGTTACATTTGATTACTTTTATTTATTTGTTAAATTCCCTATACACTTGTCAATAATCATTTGTCTTAATAAATACCTAGTTGTTAACACTCAAATTCAAATTAAAATTCTTTATTTCATAAAACTGCTCAACAGTTACATGAAATTATCCTGTTTTAAAAAAATATTTTAAATATTTATAGATCAATACCAACCGTCATCGCAACTATACAAAAAGATAAGAAAATTAAATAACTGCCTACTTTGATAGCGGAGCCTTAGAAGAAAGCAATAGAATTTAATTTTAAAAACAAAAAGTATATAGATATACTCGTATGTAAAGAAAAAAGAGTGAAATTACTAGAACCTACGAGAACTTAAGATTTCTATTCCTTCTCATTATTTAAGTTTACTCGAAAAAAAAAACAAGAAATATTAACAAAAATTACACTTGATTATTTACATTTTCTTCTAATATTCTATCTATAATGCGAAAGTCTTTTTATTTTTTTTTGTTTTGCGATTTCATATTATAGGTACAATGATCAGCATGAGGAAATTAGCGAGGGTTACAGAAAAGGACATCCTGACTTCTTAACAATCCCAGGTTAGGTACATGTCGTTGTCATGTCATGTGTGTTGTGGTGAAATATTTTTTTGCAAATAAGTCGACAATTGGTGAAGAAATCGTTAAATATACATTAAAAAAAATCATACAGTTACATACAGAAACTCCTCCTTTTTTGAAGTGATGTAGAGATAGTTAGTTATAGATTAGTTAAAAATGGAAAAATATAGTTTCATTTGTTCTCTGGTAAGTCCATCCGTAAGAATTGAAATTGTAACTGTACTCCCCTATAAAGTTTACCGTCGGTCGGTCGGAAACAAAAATGTCTTTGACTAAATCATTTAAGGGTTTATCGTGTTACCTCTTAATTCCTTACTTGCAAGTTCTAATACACTGCATAAACTGCAGTGAAAACTGACTAGATGAGTTACGAGACACTAGTAAGGACACAGTAATAACCATGCTACTGGTAGAATTGCAGGAAGGAGAACAAACTGCCAGTAACAGCGGTGATTTAAGCCTCAATATTAGAGACCTAGACGATCATCAATTCGCCGTAGTCGAGGAAGCAAAAGTTATATTTATATCTGCATAAAGGATAGCTGTAGTCAATCTAATATTACGTTCAATAATAATAGGAAAGAGGTTTTGGATCTTCCTTATTGCCGTTGATGATGATAAATGACTTATCTGTCCTATTTATACCTACTACATACATTCACTCACGCCTTTATCCCCGAAGGGGTAGGCACAGAGGCGTAACCGACACCTACATTTTGAAAATTATAATTTAGTCCTATTTACGTGACAGGGGGCAAGCCTATTGCCGTCCTCCGGGAACCTTATGGGATTGGTATGGGATATTTGAAGTATATTGACAGGCAAAGGAACGAAAGAAAGGGAGGGAAAGGCTGTTGCTTATGCAGGTGGATTGAGGAGTATAAGCAATAGCTCAAGCAAGTCAGTCGCATACCTACATATTACTCGAGCTGACTGGGGCCGGGAAGTCCAAGTCCTCTAACTTTACTGTTATGAGTGCCCTTGGAATATAAAATAATACTAATAAGTAAAATTTGACTTTTACATGACGATACATGAGAACGAATAACATAATCAATAAACAAATTCGCTAACTTATCGAAATTCGACCTCAATGATTATTTTTAATTCAAAAACTGTTTCCGAAGTTCATCAAAGCCACCCCAACAAAAAAAAAAAAAAGAAAATCGGTTAACAAACATAGTAAAATGGTTTTTAACTATTAAACTTTGTCTATTTAAATACATTTATACTTCGGATTATACCTTAGCGCTAAAAAACAACATATGTACGTACACAAAAAAAAATCATTACAATATTCATTACGTGGTGGAGCTATGCTTAGTCACGAATGGGCCGTCTCGATCGGTGCGATACCACGGCCTCACAGAAAACCGATTGAAGCAACACTTGCGTTGTCTTTCCCTGAAATTAGTGAGGTTTCCGAAAGGCCCAACTCCCCCCTCTCCTTTTTCCTCTCCGCTGACATCCCGCCAGTTTTCCCATATACTCATCCCCCTCTCTCCCCACGTCTACCCTCATGCCTCATCATCCTCAAAGGCGGGCAGCGCACTTACGAGTCTCCAGTTGCAGGTGTCCATGGTCGACATCCACTTACCATCAGTTGACTCGTCAGTTTGTCTGTCGCCTATAATATAAAAAAAAAACTATTCCTTTCTACTTTCTATTCACAAATTGAATTTATAAAAATAAAGTATGTAAAAAAAGTTGAATAACTTTAAAAGTAATGTTTTAAATGACTAAAATTAATTTGAAACTATCGCTTTTTGCATAAACATACAAAGAACAACAGTTGTCCATCGCTTAAAAAAATACTCTTTTATCTTTTGACACGTACATATACATACGTGCTCCTGAGGCCTTAACGCCAACATTTATAAATATTATTAAGACAAGAACATAAAACAGTTATTATCTGTGGGGCAAGTGCAGTGCAGTAAATAAAGCAGAACGTTAACGGCATTCTGCAGTCCAATTGCTGCTGAGCCGTTAGGAAATTAGCTGCAAACATATGATATACATACTGTATGTGCTTTACTTGCATATTCTACATATTATTATACCTATGTGTTCATAGTATGCAGTGGATGCCAGTTTCAATAAATAAAGTTAGCAACACGAATGAAGTTACCGTATGGAACTTATTAATTATGTAGTAGGTAATCCATAGTCAAAAAAAAAATTAGGAAATATCCACAGCTTACTATCGTTCCTCGGATTATTAATATTTTATTCTTATTTTATTTTAGATATTTTATTCTTAGTACCTTGTGGCTCTAGTTAGTTAAAGCCGAAAGCACTGTTCTACTGGCACTGTGTTTTTTTTGTTTGTGGAGTCAGTCATGGCATGCCAATTCACGTCGATGTCGCACGAGTGACATTTCTAGTACTAAGATTGGTTATGGTCAGTGCTAACGGCTTATAAAACGGCCTGGCTTTAATGTAGCCCTAAGTAGTGATAACTCTGCAATTTGAAAAATTAATCCGAATAAAACTATGTTGGAGTTTTTTGCACTGTCTGTACACACTCAGATATTACATATGTTTGAAAACATCATGATTTTAAATAAGAAATATTAGCGTGTTGTAAATTCGATCTCCACACGGGATCACACTTGTGACCTCAAATCGTTCATAAGTCGGAAATAAAAAGGATCTGAAGGTTTCTCGAAGCTTTAAGTCTGAGCAGTGAGGTATAATGCTAGAGTGTGCTCTGAACAGACACTCACAATCAATAAAAATGAGGTAAGCTACATTTGGTATATTTTGGTGTTCCATAAAATAAATTAGTAATTAAAAGTAAACAATGCAAGAGAAATTGACGCTTCTCTAGATCTATCTCTACATCATCTGTTGCGCAGTGTAAATTTCAATAAATTACAAAAAAAAATGATAATGTTACATAAAATAAGATTTTTTAACATATTATTTTTTTAAAACAATTAAAACAAAAGTAAACATTACTAATTATGACATAGTTAAATGTGTAGATGATAGCTACTGTTCGCGTTGACGTCTTTCATTAACGTCCTGCAATGTGAAATCTAGACTGGTTGAACAGGTCCCCAGATAGCGAGTTCTTTCTAACGCCTTCTGTATTATCTTAAGAAAAATCTGCGTGCGTATATGTCGCCATTTTGTAACTGGTGATATTATTGATTAAGTTTCAAGGTTAGATTGTCTGAAATACGAATATACTTTTATTAAACTATTTAGTGAGTTATTATTAAATACTTCCTATATGATTATGAAACGAAATTTAAAAGCCAGACCTTGTTTTGTCAAATTAATAATAATATATTTTAGAAAAACATTTCCCGTTTCATCTTTTAAATTCTTTTGTATACCTTTTTGCCATTTTTGTCGTAAGTAGTTCGATTTGGATAATAATTGCGAATAATAACATAAGTAACGTAAGCAGAAAAGCTTCAGTAAATAACAAATCTCGCTGTACGCAATAGGTAATGCAAACTTGCAATTGCTTTTTATTCGTAGGTACTTTGTTCGATTCCAAGTTCAAACAGGCGAGAAATGTATCTGACAACTGCTATAAAAATTGATGTATGAATGTACATACATTCAAACAGACGGCGGTGCTTCTGTGATCTTTGACGATTAATTACACAAGCAAAACGAACGATGCATAGCATACGTTTTCACTCCTAGTCAAGCATGGACATCAAGACGTTTTAATCAAATCATCCAGCTTGCAACAACGATTTAGTATATATACATATATGTATGTTCGTGAATAGACAAATACATAAACATTTTAGTATATTTATCGTATGGCATGTAGCTGCTGACAAGTTTTAGTATTCAATAAAACACTATTAAACTAAGATTGGAAGCAGTTTCTTTTCTTTTGCATTATTATAAATTGCAATAACGCGTCAAGTGATAGGCATCATATCTGTCACTTAATCTTTCCTACTGAATAGTAAAATAATTGGCAGGTAGCGATAAAACATAATAAATACTAGGAGACCATTACCGAATAATTATGAAGAGGCATAATTAATACATAATTTCGAAGCACTCATTTGATCAAGGAAACTCTTCTATATTAGATAATGCCCACGACGCTACCATGCTCCATCCTGCAGGAAGTTAGAATGGATCAACTACCCAGCGCTATCTGAGCTCATTATAGGTACAGAAAATAAGGAGTATTTTTTAATCGGGTATAATTACTACAAGGTTTTCTGTAAGCCTTTATATGAGTCATAATACAGTTGTATACATGCTTCGATGGGTAATCCATTAGCCCAAACCATTTTATGTAACTAAAAACGCATAAAATTACTTTAGATATTAATAAGATATTAATTCATATCACGGGAATAAATTTACCTAAATCCATATGTCGTTTCTACATTTAGACTTTTATGTACTATTTCTAACTTCAGATGTATCATCAGTGAAGTTTAAGTGCACTTCAAGAGGGTGTATTTCGAACGTATGAAAGTCTTTTCATATATATTAGAAATAATTATAATAAACTTATTTATTACGGTCACTGTTTTACTCCTAAGATGCGACGGCGACAATTAAAAATAAATCGAGCTTTCAAGAATAAAAACTTAACGCATGTGCATAAACCTTTTTTTTTTAATACGGTCATATTCAGGTAGAGTTGCGCTTAACTAAAAAGAAGAAGAAACTTGTCTCTTCTCTTCAGGTTTTTTATAGTAATTAGTAAATACTATAATATTATTTTACAATTTTTATTTTTATTATTCTCTTTTTGGTTTTGTTTGTTTTTATTATACATCTAATGAACAATATGACATGTAAACTTAAGATTATTTTATAATAATAATAATAATAATTTATTTCTCTATGACCTCTATTTGACTTAAATCGACAGTTCTCTTTAGAGTATTATAATTTAACTTTAGAGTATTAATATTTTTTGTAAAAATCTGAGATTTCTAACCTTCAACATGTCGAAGTTCGTTACACAACACAACACTATCAGTATAAAAATACAACAGTTTTCCACTAATGGTACACAGTTTTTTAATTTAAGCACTAGCGTAAACTAACAGCAATATTGGACAGCAGTCAATGTGTTGTGGGGGACGAAATAGGTCATCACGCTACTATATACCACCCCCTCTTAAGTACACCCGTGTTCGCAAAGCTTGCAATAAAGTCTTATAACGCTCCGGTACACAAACCGGAGCGTAAATATTATTCTTTCCTTTCTTTCTATTACACATCATTGCGATTGTCCCTTTGCTTCGATTGTGATGACCTGAATTCGATTCTCAGTTCGTGTAAAACAGCATTGAATTTCTATTAAGAAATTCTTACTGAAGATTCTATAATATGTATATACCTATATATCTTTAATAGATAATATGTTAGTGACTTTTGCTTAATCTATTCTGGAAATCTGTATGTTGTACTTATTTTTGATTGAAGTAGTTGTTTCGTTGTATCTTAAGTATTGAAGATATATTATGTCTTAAACAAAATATTGTCCTCTCCATTCACTGCTTTTATGACAAGGACATACTCAAGTTAAATCGTGTCTGAAGTAACGTTTGTAATGTTTTTTTTATATATGTATACATATGCACAAAGATACAATCACTCTCAACCAAATGAAGGAATACCTAAAGATCGTAGATCGTTATCTCTATTCTAAACATTGAAGCAGGAGCCTTTATGCGTTTAGTTTACGGACCCACTCAACCACAGTTGAGCCTGGCTGAATTTCTTTCCTATAAGTCGCAGAGGTATTCGGGACTCCATTTCAATTCTTTTATACTACTTTACAATTCTACCAATGAACAATGAAAGTTAACAAACAATATCTAACCAAAGTTTATTAGCTATTACAAATTATATCAGACGTGAATTAGAGAGTGAGTTTTTCCTAAGAGTCACCGACTTATGCGCACGCACTGGAAACCGTCGCCAACGGCCGGTGACAACGAGATGCGTGCGCCATTTTCTTGATATGGACAGCTTGGTGTTTCGACTAATATTAAATATACGTTTGAACTTGAATTCTTATTGGATATCACACCATATAGTAGGAGATGAGACGAACCCTAGGGTAAAAGGTATTGCAATCTATTAGGTAGGTAAACAAGAATCCTTGTTGTAGCTATGATTTTTTTACAAAAAAAAAAAAACAATTTACATATTCGTTTTGATTATATATTATATGATTTTCTTTATTGTTCGGTGTGATAATAAGCTAGCTAGATAGCGACGCCTAACAAATCGAAGACACCCAATGTACAACAACTCTACTTACACGAATCAAATTGCATGCCAAATAGGTAATAAAATTATTATATCTTACTACATTCAAAATATTAATTTGCAGATGTTTGATATTTAGAACAATATGCATAATATTTCATTTATTTGTGTATTAGGAGGGTTGTCTCGATAAATATTAACAATGTAGTTACATTCACAGAGTAATTTAAATGATACTGAAATTGCTTAATTTTCTTTTCGATGCCCATGCAAAAAAAAAGGTGCAAAAAACAAGGTTCAGCGCGCATGCTATGTGGCGTAATAGTGTATTATTACGTCATATAGCATCGCGTTGCACCGTGGCTAACTACCCAAAATGTTTTCTAGTAAAAATGCCTGTCTAGTAGAATTAATTTTCTAACATGAATGAGTGTTTAACGTGTGTGAGCCATGCTTCGGCACGTGTGGGCTGGGCTAGCTTGCATTGTGTGAAATCACTGACTGCACTGACCAGCTAGTTTACCCTTACATTTGGGTAGAAAGGCCCGAAACCAAATTATTTTCGTCGCGGTAGAGCCATGCTTTGGCACATATGGGCCGACTCAACCGGTGCGATACCAATCCTCACAGAAAACATTTCGCCAAATTTTCCTCGATCCCCTCCCCTCATTCCCCTCTCCACACCCCTCCCCCGCGTCGTCGTTGCCCTGAGTTGCGGGCAGCGCGCTTGCGACTCTTGAGTTGTAGGTATTTGTCCTTTGCCATAAATATTAAGAATTTTTTTATAAAATATTATAAAAAAATCCTTAATATAACACAATAAAATTGAATGAATTAGTCTTCTTTATTCTTAAGATCATTATTATAATTAATATTGTAACAAATACTGAATTATTATTAATCCTTCAGTATTTATTACAATCTTAATTAAATTAATGTTCAATAGTAGTTAGCAGTAACTACTACAAGCTTAACCGGCAGTAGTGGAAACCAACACGTGACACCATGTAAAATGTAAAAAAATGGCACAATTTAAAACACACCTCACCGTGTAATTTGGTCCCCGACGAAACTATGAAGCTCAACTAACTTTATCCGGACGCCTGGCCACCGCTACCAACAGGGCCTTGCATAATTCAGAGATTTTAGTATTCTTAATATACGTACCATATATTAAGTATTTCGCACATCAACTACATATTTTATTATTCTCTATATTTAATGTTAGAAATTCAGGAATTACGGTTTCGGTTTGTACTGAAAAAAAATAAAATGTTATAGAGGTGTGAAAAAAACTGTCACTCAGTAAGGTTAACGAACCTTAATGACTGTTACACCCTTCAATTTGCTTGAAAGTGGCCGCTGAAGCTCGACGCTCTATACCAGGAAGTGTTAGGTAAATATAAGTCTTTTTAGTTCTTTTGCAGTTCCTTTTCCGTATAGTTTTAGATTCGTTTTAGATATACATGTATTTTACCAACTGTTTTTTTGTAGTCACCGTTTTATATTATCTTAACGCGTAACGCCACAGATATGGTTTTGTAGATTCCGACATCAGTTTATCATCAACCTTACAACACTCACGATAAATGCTTGTCTGATTAGAAGTATCAATTGTTTTGTGGGTGTAATTTATTTATAATATGAGGAGAAGGGGAGTCGATCAGATGGCTGTGTGTGAGATGTAGGTAGTTACAATTACTAGGTATTGCAGTCAGGAAAGGTTCACAAGGATAGATACAGTGGCTAGGTAACATAATATAATAGGATATTCAATTTGAATATTATATAACATTACAGAAGGCAATATTCAATATTGGTCTTCGTCGGCGGCTCCTCCTCGCGGCGCCCTAGCCAACGCTCCACCTTCGGGAATAGTACAGTACAGTACTTTTACCTCTACACCTCTGGCAGAGTCTATGCAATTTTATTAGTATCCATAGCTAATACGTGAAAGCGTAACAAACACTGCTAATAAGTACCTAACGGTAGATTAAAATTAATGAGATTGTTGTAACAGAAGAGAGCCATCCGGTGTTGACTACCGGTATTTTCAAAGGAAATTGTTTTTTCTATCTCGGTCTAGGTGCAGACACATGATCGAACTTCCTATGTTTTACTATAAATTACAGTTTTTTACTATAAGTTACAGTATATTGTGCACTAATCCGGAATACTGGATGTTACTTGTTTTACAGACTGGCCAGTCGCTTATAATAAATGTGGCCGGCGCGGCGGTGCGGGCTGCGCCTGATTCTTCATTATTTTGCCTTCCGCATTATTGCTACAATTCGAAAATATAATACTTACAACGTTAACAAACAAATATTAACAAAAAAAAAATGCATTCAAACAACGATGAATGAATTACACTTCCTTATACATACATACATATGTCTCCACCGTGTTGTTTTTGAAGATAATTCCTATTGCATGAGATAAACGAATAACGGTAAACGAATTATAGTATTTTGAATATTTAGCACCTATTTAAACAGCTAAGAATTAGGTAAGCTTAGAATTAATTTAAAAAGCAAGAGAGACTATGCGAATATCTGTGCTCAGTAAACATGGTTACGTTTTGTTATTGTTATGGTATCAAATAATCTGAGTACAGTAAATTAGATGAAGTGAACCAATCTCAAAATCGTGTTTGTTTCACTTTGTAGATTATATTACTTCGCAACTAGTATCTAATGATATTAAAATATACATTAAGAATTCAATTCGATTTCATTAGTTCTCATTCATTTCTCTATATAACAATCACGGTACCTATTACACCGATTTTTGAAGTTACATCATGCAAAAGTAACGAAAAAAAATGAAATTCCCTCTTTTGCTTACAAAAAAAAAAACATTTCAAGTAAGTAAGTGTTTTACGAGAAAACGTAATAATCTTTTGATACTATAAAAAATATTATTACAATAAGCTACAGATTGCCATACGAACTATGTAAGGCGTTACTTAACATCGAATGTAAAATATTAGCTATCTAACTATGAAAATTCAAAGTTGGTTTTCAGTCAATATCATTCAGAGAATCTATTTAGAATAAGTCATATTCCTGTGACGTCGATGTCCCGCTGGATAATACAGTAGGTACATTATAGAAATAGGAAAGTATATAAACTCACGGGTTTTTCCTTTCCGAATAGCTAAAAGTAATAGTACCCACATACATATACACATATTTACATACATACAGAGATTCTCCTTAGACTCGTTACCAGCCTTCTTGCGCATTCTGGTAAAAATTCTTCTTCGAAGATTTTTGACCGTTATTTTCGAAAGACTAACTTAACTTTGCATTACTCTCCCATAGATTGTCGTTGTTAATGGCCGCTAAATATAAGTTGGTAATCGCAAATCTTTTTTGATATGATAAAACAATAAATTAACTACTTTTGGATTTCTTCCTCTACTTGTACTATAAGAGTATCTATAGTATAGATCAGTAGTGAATCGACTTTGATCAGTATGTTCGGTATCGAATCAGTATGTACTGAGTCTTCTTTGTGATCCCAATAAAGAAACCACAACCAAATTAAGGAGTTTACAGTCTAAACTTAAAAAAAATGGTGGACACCTGTAGAGGAACGGGTGTTATATGTGGTATGGGTACACAAATAGAGGAACCTCCAACCAGGCAAGGTGATCATCCCTGGCGGACCATGGCCCAACTTGCCTATCGAATTTTATTATCGTGATTCAGTATCGTACTACGTCATTAGTGTAGTCGCTATATAGCTCGACTTATCTTCGCTAAATGGTGTTGGTATGTTTCTTATGTATATAGAGGTCACATCACTCCCCTCCAAGTCCGGAGTCGACATCTTCATGAGTCAGCTGTTTATGTTCATTTGTGGAGCTTGCCATTCAAGTGAGTCGGAAAGATGTGCCGCAAGTTCCAGTGAGTCGGAACTCTCTTCCATTATTCCCAGTGAGTCGAGGCTGAAGTCCGCTGTTTCCAGTGAGTCCTGCGTAGTGCTGGCTACTGCGTAGATGGGAGTGAGATGCTCTGCTTACAAGTACCGTAGATGCAGTATGCAGTGCCTTGACACTGATGAGGTCGTAGGGGTAACCGGGCTGGAGCGGTCGCTGCAGAAAGTGGTATGCCTGTGTGTGTCACTGTTGTAGGCGTGTGTATGCGATGCCGATACTGCCGATCTAGTTGTGGAGGAAAGGGAGTTATGTCAGGAAGTCGTATACATACTGATCGGCGCGACTACTTTATTATCGTGATTCACGATTGTACTACGTTATTAGTATAGTTGCTAAGTAGTTCGACTTGTCTTTACTAGATGGTGCTAATATGTTTCTTCTGTGGGTGGAGGTCACCACAATTCTTCTAAACATACTAAACATACTGCAATTCCGTGCAGTCACGCTTTTATTGATTTACCCACGACTAAGCATGTAAGTATTATAGTGTTATTACATGCCCCTGTTAATACTTGGAGGAAATCTTACTCTTTACTTACCCTTTACAATTTAGGAATGTATAAATAAAATGAATAGTTTACACATCTTTCATAGTTTATTTACAAACAGTTTATTATGTACGTATAAAAATATAAATAAAATTATTTGAGCATTATTTACACAACATTTCTAAAATACTCCATGTTACATGTTACACCAACAAAAAAAACTTAAACTTTATAATTGCATTTTTATCCCCGCCACTTTCATTAATACTGGGAATCGATGGCTCAATAATTACCGTTTTTTAAATAATTAATTTAACATTCATAGACAGACATTAAAGGACAACTGAATGATAAAATACTAAAATTTAGATCTTAAATCAGCAAACCATTTGCTGACAGATATACAAAAATATAAATATACATTTAGATAGCAATTGAAAATTAAGGTCATTATAAGAGTGTACAAATTGCAACCAATTTGCACAATCTTGACTTCAAACATTTGAAAAGATTAGCAGAAAAGTCCACTGACACAAAACATATGCGTTCATCTATGTATAAAGTAATAAGTCATTAATTTTCTACAGGTTATTCAATAATGATGTTTTATTTTTGAACACGATTACTTCATTCATTTAAACTTTTGTAAGTAGAATAAATTTATAATTAAATTTTCAGGTGTTTCGGAAATTTATTTACTTTAGGCTGAAAAAGTTTGTTCATATTATTATCTATATGAATCGTATAATTTTACTAAAATATTTTTTTCAAAATTTGTGTTTATAATTATAATGATATGCTTACGCAATTTATCTTACTAATTCATTATTCAGTTTTAAAAGTGTCATAACTTCAATAATAATTATAAGATAATTAATGTTATAATAATTAAAATAGCAAAACTATATGATAATTGTGCTCAAGACTCGTGACGAATAAATAAACTGCAGAGTTTTTTGCTCTAGTTTTGTTAAAATAAATATTTTTTCTCCGATTTTTTTCCTACTCCCACTCTGAAAGGTTTTTTATCTTCCGTTCACAGGCACATAGTATATGAATTTAAAGGACTGCGACATCAATTTAAATGTACATGACGTGTTTCTTTTTATGCTTTCTATGGTTCATAGTTCCTCCTAAATGTGAATTATTATATTTACCAGTACTATGATAAGCTGTTCATTAAAATTGTTTCCTCGTGGTGTGATTAAAATATTAAGACCTAAACTATACTGTTATTAGTTTCATTATTAAAAGTGCAAAAATCTTTCTGTGACTTAAATTTTCTTCGTCTCACTATTTTACAATCTTTATCTTTATTTGGCATATTTTTTAATTAATTTCTTACCGACCTTTTTCTTCCTTACCGAGTATTTAGTTGAACTGATTTACTATTTCATAATGAAGTTCTCATTTTCTAGAACAGTCTTCAAGACCATTTCCAACATATTTAATTACAACTCTAACCCAAAAAACATGAACTAAAACTAAAGTATATATGTATATGAATAGCGATGTAAGGAATGATCACCGATTAATAAATAAATAAATTAGTGCTTGTAATGTTGCAACTCCTCGGTATTGAACAAACTGTGCTCGACTGGAACCTCTGCAAAAAAATAATACATTTTTAATTTGATTTAAAAAATAAATAGGTGTTCTGTGTTATTGAAAATAACCCTATCATGCAGGCGACTACGTTACAAAAACCAGGACTATTGCATTGATCCCGTTTATTCCTCTAATATTATCAAGTTAAGACTTATAATAATTCACAATAAAATAATTCACAAAGGCGATTTTTTAAGAACCAAATCAACTCAAAATAAGTACAAGAAAGTGTCAGAAGAATTAGGTGGGCAGAAAAAAACCCTCACATTGGTTGCACAGTCAAATTAGATATTAATCTTTATTGTAATAATTTATTATTAAATTAAAAATATTAAAGATATAATATAAGATATATAAATAAGATAACACAAATGATGAATATGCAACTTGACTGTGCCAAGAATAAGAAAGCGTTGATAGAGTTATTTGTTATATATAAGAGCTGATATAATAATTAGTTTGTCTAAATACTAATCTAAGTATTGTACTTCTATCATAGTGTGTGCATATAACAATCCTTTTAGGTCGATACTAGGTGTTAATCAATGTCTGTCACAAACAGATAAAGTAGGGACAGTGTAAATGAAGCTGGTCCATTCAAAAGCGTATCAAAGGTGGAATTATGTTTTGAACAGACACGTTTTTTTTTTGGAATAATGAGGATAAAATGTCGTCGTAGTGAGTGATGTAATGAGTAAATTAGTCTAGAAGTTTTTTCAGTCATTAACATTCTACAGAATACTTCCAATTGCCTTCCATCAAAAGTGAGAATGTTAAGAGTTCCATAGAATAGTCACAGACGAACTGTTGACAAAGTCGTCAGTCATAGTCACATACCTTTAGTCAGTCATGTCATAAATCAGACTTGAACGATCTTGTTGCCTCGTAGATAGTATTTGATGTCTTTTCTTCTGTTCTGTGCATTTTCTGTAGTTGTCTTTGGTTTTTCAGTGGTGGCTCTAGTCGTAGAAGTGGATGTGGTTGTGGTTAAGGTATCAAGGACTTCAGCTGGGAGTACTCCAATTTCATTATCAGAAACTACAGGAGTAGGAAGATAGGGAATTTCACCATTTTGCAGCATTTTTTTATAAACCTCCAAGTCAGTGAGATGTAAATCTTCAGATGATCTTTGTTGCTGATTTAAGTATGTAGTAACTTTCTTTATATTGGCTTGGATTTTTTGAATTTTTTCGGATGTCAAGCCTTTTTTGTGTTTGGTGGGTACGACAGTTCGTTTTGAAGCTGCGTAGTCATAGGGCGGGTAAGGAAGTGATGGGTTTCGGGGATCATAATCGGCGTAAGAATCTACTGCTGCTGGTTGACCGTAGGAATCAACAGCGCCCCAAGTCATTGGTTTGAATTCTGGGATAGACTGAGGAGGGGGCGGTGGTTGGTATGCAGAATCATCAATTGCTGGAGCGGTATACGAGGGAGAAGGGGTATCGTATGAATTATCCGGGAGGCTATATGAAGAAGCGGGAGCGGTAGGTGAAGAGGCCGTAGAAAATGCATTTTTAATTGCACTATAGACGGTGTTCAGGATTGACGGTGGGGGTTCTATAGGTGTGTGGCCTGAGTGTGCTGTGTCCAAGATCTCCGTCTGGTCGCCCAGGGGCGTCAGTATGACTAGGCCTGCGTGTACGCCGTTCAGTTTACCCCGTCCTGTCTCAAAAATTGTCTTCGTCTTAGGTAGAGTCCATGTTAGTAGTGATATGGTAACATGTTATGATGAGTTATTAATATTGGTTATTCCTAGTATGTTTAAGCGAAAGGCTGAGATTTTGTTACTTTGATCTTATAAATTAGAAAGTTGTAAGGTATTATACAAACTTCATTTTCAAAATACATTAATTACTTTTTCGGTCATAATAATGACTAAATTTTAACTATAAAATGTTAAGTAATGTTATATCCTCTAGCTTTTAAAAATACTGTCTGATATGTACCTATTTAGTCTACTATAATCCCGACTACGCTTCGACTAAGCTTATAACAAAATTCTTAGGGAAATTTCAACATCCCACACATCCAATCAATAAAAATCCAAAGGAAATCCAAATGCTGAAACAATCCTAATTCACAGGAGTAGACAAATAAGTGCCAAGATTCTGAGTAAAACAAATTTCACAGCGTACGTTCTCGTTGTAAAATTAATCCTAAGATCAAAATACTGAAAACGCAGCCTTTATGGTCTACTATGTGTACTATTTACTTAAAGCTATGCATATCTAAACTTACTTATAATACTATGCTATTCAAATAATAACTGTTAGGATATGGTGACATAACATCAAAAATACTTTTCTGTTCCTAAACGGCGGAAAATTGTAAATTTGTTGGTGAACGTCTAAACTCGGAGTGTCCTAAAATAGATATTTGTTATTGATTTATGTAGGGATTGTATTTGTGGTTATTATTTGTTTCCAGCGTTGTGTGTTTTGTTAGTATGCCAGCAAATGTGATTACTATAATTTGGGAATGAAAGAGTACACTATTAATTAAATGTAATTTAAATAATAATAATTATTCAAATATAACTTATTACGGTTATTCGTTGTCACAAGAGTATATAAATATGTCTATAACAATATGTACACTACCCGAGCAAGTTGTTCCCTCTTTAAATTAGCGCCTTATTATTAGGCGTTATAAACAATAAAATAAGCAACAAATATAGCACGTTAAAAGTAAGGGGTTTTGGGTTCCAGGAGGTTTTTTTATGGTCAGTTATGGTGGAGGTGGTGGTGGTTACATTTTTCGAATCCAATTTTTTCTAGAGATTTTATCGTTCAATCGCAAAATCAAAATGAACATAACGTTTTATATAATATTACAACATATATTTATGTATATTAGTATTATTTTAACGAAATTCGCTTACACACCTAATATTTTTGTACGAACGTGTCGTCAATGTAACGTAACATATTACGCGTGCTGGTCTCCTTACATCCTATGCGTGATAGCATGTTTACTGATTCAATCTAACATCAGTTAACACTTGATTCAGTAGCGTGAGACATGCGTGTTTATTGTTTTTTGGTGAACATCTCTTATCTTCTTCCCACCACGCTGTCTTTAACAAATACTTAACATTTATTTTACTTCCAAAAAACTGTACTATAACGTGACTTGACATACTATTTAGGTTGGGACACATTCAGTCTTTTAGGTAACATTTCGTTGGTTTTCGGTGAAAGATGTGTCCCACCATTTCACTAGAGACCATGGATGTGTAGGTCTACAATCTTAATATTGATATAGCACTGAAACTGTATTATCAGTAAAATAAAATATTTTAATGATAATACAGTTTAATTTAAAAAAATAAATTAAAAGCAAATAACTAAGTATATGAGATTTCTTTTCTTAAATTTGCATTTCTTATTTATAATGAAATGATTGTAATTCCTCTAACTTTATTGACTAAACACAAGTCATAATGAAAATTAATATAAAATGTGCTGAATGTATTTAATTCTTGTTTTGAACTTGCAAAAGAACAGAGTTCACCTACTAAACTTACTTTAACACACTGCAATGAATGTCCCAAATAAAATACTTAAAAAAAGATACGTAAAACATCAAAAAATATTATTTATTTACTCTATTTAAATCATTGAATACACATATCGTGAAACAGACCGGTAACCTGCGTTCTTACTATACATACGTACTATACATATGTATATCGCATAATATGGAAGAAGCCGCTCACAAGTATAGGTTATTGCATTAACATACATACAAGTATTATTAAGTCTTCAACCTCACGTAACGTACGATTTACTTAAACATTTTTGCACTTCCTGCAATAGTTTGATAAACTACTAAGAAATGTAATAAATAACTGCACTGTAACATAATGATCCTACAGGATATTTTTATTTAAAAAAGTAATCATTTAATGAGTACTTATTTATTGGCACTATCTACATATTATAATTCCTAATTCTTATGTTTAACTCTGGCGACTGACAAGACTTACTTTCTATAGTAGGTAACGTAAGGTAACTGTCGATTTTCTTTTAAGTTAATAGCTCTATGAATACTGGGGACTACATTTGAACAATTGAATAACCGATGGGATATTAATGACTACTAAATAATAATACAAAGATGCACTAATTTCTTGTAGGTCCGAATTTAAAGTACTCTGATGTCTAATAACAATAGTCGTTTGAATAAGAGTTGTATGTTGTACTGGCTCGGTCATATCGAAAGGATGAATGAAAGAAGATTGACCAAAGGTATTTATATCGCTGATATAAATGGAGTTCTCGGAAGAGAAAGACCTAAGCGAACGTTCTTGAACCAAGTTCAGGACAATCTAAACAAAAGCCGGGTCAAAAGTACCTTTAACCGACGAGCCTGTTTGCGGAACGGAATGAAACTTGAAGAAGCGAGAAAGGTATGTCAGAATCGTGGCAAAAGTAATTAAGTGGTCTCTGCCTAGGCCTATGGGAAAGAGGCGTGATATTATGTATGTATGTATAAGAGTTGTCAGAATATTGTGTTTTTAAAGTATTTCCGGCTGAAGTAGTAGACCTACATATATACTGTATATAGTATATATTACTTCTACTACTACTTACGTTATGGAATGACATAAAGAATGACTGGAGTGTTGGTCTAGTGTTTAGTGATTCTGACTGCTGAGCCAATGGCAAAAAAAAATGTTTGATCCATAAATAGTTGTCTTGAGTCTGGATGTTCTTTGCGTCCGTTGTTTGTATGTTTCAAAAGCCCCCCGCTACAAATGAATCATTTCTAATGCGTGAGATGTTTTAAAAAATAAATAATAATTAAAAAAAAGGTTGTAGAGAAAAGCGAATCGTTATGTATTATTATGTAACTATAACAGTTACATAATACTTATCTATCTTACTATCACTATCTTATCATCTGTCATATCATTTTCAATATACCAGAAACTGCCCCATAACTTCTTTTAAAAGTTTTAACTCCATCCCAAAGTTGCCAGTAAGATATTGCCTATGTGCGACAAGGCCGCCAATTGTAAAATTGACTTAGTTTTAAGTCATATGTTGTATTATTAACTTGCTGTACAATAAAGAGTTTTCTTATTATTATTTTCTTTATTAAATTTAAATAACATATAAAATTCATTATTATTTTCTTATTATTATTTTCTTTATTCAATTTAAATAACACATAAACTTCATTATTATTATTATGATTATATTTTTGTGAAATTGCAAGTTAACTCTTACTGAGCAATAGGTAAATAACTCTGTTTAGAGCATATCATAAAGTAGGAAGATTAGCATAGTTTTCACTTGCGTACTGTAAGTAATGCCTGAATATGCATTAGTGAAGAATGTATATTACTACATAATCTGTAATTATGACGTCATTTCAAAATAAATTAACAGGTTTGATGTAACTAAACAACTAATAATACAACTAATAATAAACTAAGGTTAGAAAAGTATATAAATATGAATATTTTTGTCGGTTTTCACAAAGTAATTAAAACATTACTTTTTTAAACACATATACGACCGAAACCACGTGTTTAATTTTATAGACATAAATGAACTTGTGTTGTTATAAACTTATAAATCAGCAATGGAACATTTCATTTAATATTTTGTGTGTAATTAAGAGATTTATTATTATTATTATTAAATAAAAAGTGTTAGTGTTGTAACTTCATAGATTTATATTAGAAATGTTTGAATTGATACTTTGAATTATTTTCACCAGAACCAACCACGACAATCATTACATTCCAGTCCATCAGACGAAATTGTTAATTTGTGGTAAGGCCGTCAATCGTGCATTTTATGTATTAACATCTGTTTCTGTATTTTTGTTTTGTTGGTGTACAACAAATATTACTTACTGACTTACTAAATCTGTGAGGATGGAACAACGACATTTATATTCTTCTGGCCGTTATACAAAGTTTTATAATCAAAATACTCATACATACATATATTACTAGTTTCTGGGTAAATATAATGAATGTAAATATAATTTTTGCTTTTTAAGTAGAAAAGAGATGTGGTGGCTATCGGAGGGGGTGGCCTCTCACTGGAGACCATGGTTATGTGTATGGTCCAAAGCGAGTGAATGTTGCTAAAGAAGCGGTGGAAAGGAAGCGGGAGAGAACTAATACTCTTCCGTCCCGCAGAAGACACACCAGGCGCCGGAAAGGTCAACACGATCTCCGGCCTCTACGAGCGCTTATACTTATACTATGGTGGGATCGCCTTGCTCAATAAGCGACCAAGTCTGTCACAGGGACCCTGGCAGACATGTAATGCCACTTAAATTTTTATTAGATAATTTTAAATTCCGAATAAGATTTTTATTTTTTTATGATACAATTCTCAAAAAAAGAATATCAAATTTAGTTTTTATTGTTTAAGATTACTAGCAATGTAAGCCACTAATTACTAGTATTATTTTAAAACCCAACGAGCTAAGTTAAATGCTTGTGTTCACAGTGCTGTTCACGACGATGCATTTAGTCCACCCATATCCTAGTTCGACCCCGCAAATTACTATAAGTAATTATATATTAGTATTAGTAGTTTTATAACTTATCAAAACTAAACCAAAATTGAGTAAGACATCATAAAATAAATAAGAACAATATAATAAATAAAATCGGAACATCTTTCTTTTCTCGAGTTAGTTTGAAAAAGAAAAGAAAACACTGTAAGAGTTATTATTTTATAGTACCCTTATTAGCTTGTACTCTAAGTTTAGACGTGTCTTCTTTGGCTTTAGCTCATAAAATTATTCATAATGAGATTCCACAGCTATTATAAAATATAAGTCCTAATATGGTAAGGTTGAAGCATGTGAAGCATGCCGCAGAACGTTACAGTGACTCAGGTGTGTAAATATTATAGCCTTGTTTATTTTATTTCTGTGAAATTTATTTATCATTTAATAGAGTCGATGCTTTCAAATTTAAACACTCTTCATTTGAATGCTTTGTATAGTGTAGCGAAAGACAATAATATTATATGGATTCGCTAGCTAATAATAAATAAATTATGAAATCTGTACCCCTATTTCTATTATGTGATATCAGTCTTTTTGTAGGTTTATGCAACAAGGTAATTAAAACATTACTTTAGTAAGCACCTTCCCTGTAGACCCGATTACTTTACATTTTGTACTAATAATCTATTCAACCGAAACCACGTGTTTCAATTGTAAAGACATAAATTTACTTATTTGAAACTTTTAAAACAGAAATGGTTCTAATATTAAGTCGTGGGTGTTAAGTACCCTTAAAAATTAGAGAAGAATTCAGCTATCAATTACGAAACAATTATTTTAATCGGATTGGTAACTAAATAAAAAAAAAACAAAGTCCTTAGCTTGAATTACTAAAAAACTTTTTAAAATTATCTTTAAGCTTTAAAAACCGAGTAAATCTAACTGAGGGATGCAATGATATAAGCTTTAATATAATGATAAACAATTCTAACTTTGTGTTCATTACGACCATTGCATAAGACTTGTTGAGTACAGGTTAACTTTTTAGACGTTCAAATTGATGCAGTTCGAAAGGCGTTATGTAATACGGCGATGTTGATGATGTGATTGCTTAATTTTGTTTTTATTGAAGATATTTTTAGACCTACAGACATATATTATTTATATTTGTTACGACACTCGTTACTATAGTTTCTGCAACTGCGTTTTCAAAAAATTGCCAATAGTGTTGTAAAACGGTCATAGCAGGTTGAGCGCTGTTAATAAGAAGGGCAGAACGCGTCTAAAAATATTTGTCATATTAACTATTTTGGTCACTTAAAGCAAAAGGTATTCGATTATTAATATCCCTTTACTAATACTCAAAGAACCCTTCGAGTTTTTAATTATTAATTAATTTCGTACATATTATATTAAAGTCAATAGCAGAAAATTTATCAGTTTGTTAAAGACCTGTAAAATGTATCCAAATATACGTACAGTATACACTAAACGATCTCGATACTAGACAAAAGCATATTAATAGGCAAAGTAATTAAAGATAAAAATACTCGCGAAATCAAATATTTTTTTAATTTATGTAAACAAAAATAGGTAACCTGATTCTTGAAGAACTCAACATCAATCTCCACATCTAACGCGGATGAGCACTTAACACATTATGAAGCCACATAGAAGATTGACATCATATTATAATTATTTCACACATGCATTAACCGGTGATTACTTATTATTTTCCTGAATTGCAACAACGCACTTGCGTAGTTGTAATCAGATCTAATAAATTGAGCCAGCGCATGTATCTCATATGACAGCGCAGCATTCACAACCGGACTGGTTGGAATTGTGACATAATGCACTTTCACTTGAAAGACCAAAGGCGCGGTTTACTAAATTTTAACTCCTGTTGTCGTAATCGTGGTAATTTGAACTCACACTCCTTCAAACATTGTATGGAGGTCACTGAATAGAGGTTTATTCAACATTTACTAACTACTATTTTCGAATGCTACATATTCAGATCATCAGTTACTGAAATCGAAAGTGAATGCAAGTGTGCTGAACAGATCAATGGAAAATTTGAAGTTTAGATATAATATATTCTAAGGTAACGATGGAATGAATCCTAGTAATTTTAACACTGTACTAGTTAATTTCGAAGAAAACTATACTAATTAGGGATAGCAGATATATTGCCAGAAAAATATCGAATGGACATATCCTATGGATTTGTGTAAAGTTAAGCTTAAGCATTAGATTATTTTGAAGTTTTAGGGAATATTTAAAAGGCATGTGTTCCTACTTTAGAAATATTTGTTTGTATACTTTTAGTAATTCAACTTTTAGTATAGAAATGTCCATGTAAAGAATTTTAAAACTTTAAACTGAACACGACTTGCAATGGTACATTTTTGTAAATAAATTATTCCTTGTCTCACATTGCAATTCACAGACATCCGCTGTCGACCAAAAATTATTAGGCGGATGAGTGCCCATTACAAAATGGCATACCGCCTTTCAATCGTTTTCAGTTATTTCATCACTAAAACATCTTTTTCTGTTATGTACATGTATCGTTCCGAATTATGTAAATGAATTGGCGACTTTACTTGGTATAAAGACAAACCAAGTAAGAAATTTGGCAATGTGACATAAACACGTTCAAGAACACATGTAAATATAGGTATTACATTTACGCATATGGACAAAATATGAAGTAAATCTTGATGAGTGAAATGATATAAGCCAATAAAACTTTACTAGTAACAAGTAAAAGAAGATTATAAATACCTGAAAATCACACACACACTTTTACAACACGCAGAATTATATAAATAGAAAAAAGTGTTCTGAAAAAATCCAAGAAAAGTGCAAATAGAGAAAAACGTGCAAGAAAACACTACAAAAACAGAAATTTGGCATAGGGTCAAAGTCTGCAACAGAAATAGATTTTTCTATTGTGTATACTAAAAAAGTCGAATATCCGTGACTTTTCGAAAACGAAAATGTTTCATGAAAACGAAAATAATACTACAGAATGAGACAATAAGATAAAGACAGATACTAATATTGAAATGGAATGAAATACGAATATAATTAAGCCAACGAAAGAGATGAAGAGGGCCATGTGGCTAGAAGACTGCAACGTAAATTCTTACCATCACAATTCATGGACTAGGTCAAAATAGCGATAAATTAGCTCCCCTGATGGTAAAGGTATCGGCTCCTCATTAATTTCATCTACAACAGATGATACAGCTATCATTTCTGAAAATATAAAATGCATATTGTAACAAGTAAAATTATTAAAAAATATTCATAACACGACTGTATGATATTTAAATCTTATACTATATGTCACTCCCACTAAGGCGATAAATGTTTAAAGTTTTTACTATGGCAAAGTAAAACTTTAAACATTTTAAAATTTGTTACTTTTGAGACAAAGACCTATTCTTGTAACCATTACGTAAACTACTGTCTCAAGTAACAAAGTGGTTACATTGGTCGATTGTTATTCATAACTCAAATTTATGGGGTTTTTGATTTATTTGCTGTTTCTCGTAAAACCTGACTAAAGAACTTGAACTGAAAAAGACTTGAGTTAGGATATCTTTTGAACAATGTTATTGTAAATATTTTTTTCTTCCATTTTTTTTTAATTTAGAAAATACTAGAACACTAGGACACAAAGAACACCCAGACTCTGGACAACTATTGTGGATCAAACAAATTAACATAATTATTTAAATTGTAATTTAATATAAAAATGTCTATGGTAGTAGTACTGGTAAGTGTGTATATACATATGTACATATGTATATACTTTATTTATATAGTTTAGGTTACTTACAGGTTTTCTAATACTTAATCAATTCTAAACAAGTAATTAGGTATTAAATATTGTGTCTTATTGTAAACCAGGATAATATAAAACACATTCCCGTAAAAGCGTAGGTACACAGAAAACAATACCGAGTACCAATATGTAAATAAAAACATGGTAAATTTGTACGACGTGGACCTGGATATTTTTATAACGTCATTCAAAGAATAAGTCAAGTGTCGAAACTAAGTATAATATACTAATAACTAATCTCAAAACATATTGCATATACTGATATACACTTTAAACAGTTTGATTAGAAGGGTCATACCTCCCGGCAACATCGATTTCAATTTACGGGTATGTGACCCTGACCTGCTGGGGCTATTGCTGAAACACCATCCATCCATCCAAAAAGTAAGCGGTGCATGGCGAGTGTTCCAATATTGCTAATAAGTTTAACGTTGTACCTATGTTGTTTTGTTTGAAATACTAGTTAGTTTTTTTATAAAAACGACTTTCAAAAATGAGGAGGTTATATATTCGACAGTATGTACATATGTATATTCTTTTATCCCATTGTGACCTAATCAGGACTTTATCATCTGATACCAGGGAAATTTCGAATAAGATATTACATTGCAAGTTTTACGGTATAAATAACAATTTATACCGTAAAACTTGCCGTACTTACCGTAAAACCGTAAAACTTTATGCAATAGCACAAAGGAATTGAAAAGACGCATTAAAGGCGGGTGTCTATTTTACTTTATTGCGTTGATATTAGTTTTACCTAGGGCATTTGAAATTTTGACGACATTTAATTTAACTTTAAACTGTTATTATCTATTAACAAATACACTATTGACACCAATTTAGTCTAAGCTATGGAGCCATGGACTAAGTATAATAACGGTATTGATTGGAGCCAAGACTGGTCCTAATGCAAACTATGGAGTTTGGATTAGGACCAGAATTGGCTCCAATCAATACCGTTATTATACTTAGTGGCAACGGTATGGTAACGGTACGGATTATCTATTTAAACCACAAAATAAGTTTAAATGACGTTATTAGAACACACTGCACTGTAACAGTTACATCATAGATAAACTTATAAAAAAATGTGATTTAATGTTCAGCTTCAGAACAGTCTCAAAAATATTGCCATTTTTTTTTTATTTAAATCGCGATTACTGTGACGCAGTTTTAATGTAGATCACGTTAAATTGACCACTTAAGTTCAGGTTCAGTGTTCATAATTATACAATCTATCCACGGTAGTCCTAAAGTTTTCTAAATCGAATAAGTATTCTGATAGTAAAGCTTTTACGCGTTTTTTTTTTTGCGGATAAGACGTTTGTATTATTATATTACATACATTTCCTATAAAGATGCTAATATTTTTGTGTAAACATATCTTTATGATTTTGCAAATAATCGATTTTATATTGAGAAGTGTGTTTTAAGAAGTATTAACACGTTGACTGTCCGTGCATTATATGTAATGCATTCCCGACACAGCTATGACGTTCGTGCATTACATGTAATGCACCCAAAATGAACTATGACGTCCATGCATTATATATAACGCACACATGAAATCTTCGGAAATTTCATGAATACCCTTATAATACGTGATTCGTGATTATTCCTATTGTAAACAAATTATATCAAAGACTTGTACAAGAAAAAAATAATCGAACTTGTCGTGATACGTAGTAAATTCTGCTTGGACTGTCAACGTGTTAAAATGTAATAACTGTTTAATAAAATATATATGGCTTGACATTACGTGATTTTAAATAATATTTGAATATAAAAGGACTACAGGATATCAAATTATTCATTTAACGATAACTTTATATTGAGTGTTGTATAGCTACGAGTATCTTTTAAGTTTATGAATTGTTATAAAATGTTATGTTATTATGCGTTTATTGTTGAATGACAACCCTGACATGTAGTGTCGGTTTACTGCATCGGGTTAGGTTAGAATACAAATAGAGTATTCAATGTTTTATCTTTAGAGATATTAACTGTTTTGTAATCTAGGTAAATGCGTGTCTAAATGATGTGAAGCCTTGATGTCGAGGTAGTCTTCCACTTGATTGATTCATTTCACATACAGAGAAAATGTTAACGTATATTTAAAGGGAAAATGAATTAGTAACATATACATTTAGGGTATGTTAATTGTAGCATAGATTGTCTATGGTTTTGATTGCCCTTTATGTCAAAACGGTGAGTGTAAATGATTGTGTTCCTAAAATATGTTTTTAATTAAATCAACTTTAATCCGAATGTGTATATTGTTGTGGTCTAATCATTAATGACATTCATTAATAAATAGGCACGCGGAAGTGTCTATTACATATATGAAATGTTTTTAAATTATAGCTTTTATTTAATAGAGCTAATTAGGCACAAGTTGACACCTTAAACTTTTGAGAAATATAAATACACGTGCAACTTCTCAACATTTAATATTCAACTATTTTATGATAATAAAAAACGTTTATCTTAAATAACCTAAGCTTCAACAATCACATATACAAAATAATAAAGCTTTTCAAAATAGTAATATTGTGTAAGTAGGAAGACACCGACATAATATCTAACCGGTTTAGTTCCGGTGCCACGAACTGGTGACCCCAAATTTAACAATCTTTTGTACATTAATTTAATGTATGTACCACTATAGCAGCGTTTAATTGGATATGTTTTATTCATGTTGCAATACTGATTGTTTATTAGGTAATCAGTCAATTTTTACAAATGACTACGCTGTATTTTTACGCTTCTTCCTTATAGATTTATTTTTATTGACTAAATGTTTATACACATATTATTTTGTATAAAAGGTAACACCAGGCAAATCTGTAGATTTTGTTTTATTTAGAATCGATTATATCTATCCTATATTTTAGTTACACCTGTAGCAATACATTTTATTATTATATATTTTATATTATTGTATATTTTACATTTAATATTTTCAGCTTAAACAGAATTTATAATTTGCTGTTAATACTTGAATGTTTCAGCTATTTCTCATTAAACGTGTGCGTGTGACGAATACCTGCTGTATATAGACGCTTAACACTTGAGTTGTCATTTGATAATGCTTTATATGTATATATACTTTGTAATTTTGAATCATTTGACTTTATTTCTTCATATTCGAGTTGGACGTAACAACCTTGATACATTTACTGTTAAATCAGGTCGGGGTAGTGGAATTTTACCTATACCACTTATTTGATTTTAAATGAGCAGCCTATATTTGCATATGCAATGCCAGCCTATATTAATTAAATCGCAAAAAGCACCCTTTTGTTTCTGTCAAATAGTTTTCAGGTTTAACTTTTTCTATTAACATTGTTACTACCATAATTGAATTACATACTTAATTTTTTTTATTTAATTTTCGAAAATACAACACCGCTACAGTGATGGTGATTGACTTATTCCTAAATTTGTTGTAGTCATGCTATTATTTTATAAGTATGTAAATTCTTTCATTCCCATTTCAATTGTAGTTACACATTTACTTCCTTACTGACTGACCTTTTACTTTTTTGTTTAATCGTCCAAAATGTTTACATAATATGTTTGTTAGTGATACGTAGTTTCTGTTATGCAATATACTACTAACTGTATTACATATTTGTAACAAACTTGTTTTTGTTGAGAAGTTGTTTATTTTCAAGTTTTGAGTAGGTTTTGATCAAACACAGTCACGGGTAGCTTATATATATCAGGACTTGTTAAGTAGTTTAAGTTATGTTTCAAGTTTATTTCTATTCATATACATCTAAGATCATTAATATCATCCTAAGTTACATTCAAACTACTAAAGAAGACGTAACAGATATAGAAAAAAAAGCTAAATTAGAAAAGTATGGTAATTCATAAAATTAACTCACCATCTAATTGAGCTGGGAACTTATGTGAAGAGTATCCTGTTGGTACGGAAGGCGCTGTGAAATGAGCTGAAGCAGTTGGAGGCCCGTATGCTGTTGGGGGGCCGTACTCCAGGTGTGTGGTAGGGGGTGGTCCGTATACTGGTGTTGCTGGAAAATGTTGTTGGAATTGAGTGTGTTGTTATAGATATGATCGAGATAAAAAATAAATGGCCAGGAATCAATAGGATTAATATCTTGTCCCTCACGGCCCTCATACATTAAGATTTTCTTTTATGACGAGCAGTGTGTAGAGTTGGAATTAGATGACTAGCGGAGGAATATTACTTAATTGTATAACGAAAGAAAGAAGGAACCGTTTATTTGGTGGAAGCAGGTCACATTAATCAATCAAGAAATACTCTCACAATCGTTTTAATAAATTATGTGCGTCACGGTTGTATCAAAGGGGTGACCAGTTCAACATGGACAGCATAACTATAGCGCTCTTTTCAAAATCCATGATATTTTTTTAGTTAAATTAAGTTCATTACTTTATGCAAGGTATATTTTGTTAAATATAATGTATGTCGTAAAATTTAGAAGTCCTCCTGAACGAATAATAATACCTAATAGAAGTTTATTATATGTGGTATACATTTATTTCTATATGCATTCCAACCGGACTGGGGATGATTGAGGGTACCGGCCGCACAAAACCCTCTCTCACCCCACCCCTCCTCACAAAAAGGCGGTATACAACTCTTGAGTTGGAGGTGGGAGGGCGGCGGAAGTTAATTACCATCAGGTGACTAGTCTGCTCGTTTGTAATGCTGTAAAAACAACTATCGACATAGATTAGTCATCATAGTTATTTAAGAATTAATATGAATGATAACATAAAGTAGGTATCGAAAGCACAAGTTGGGTATCAGTGAGGAACTATACAATAATTTTACATTTTATTAAGATAGTCGTCACAAACAACTTACAGAACCAATTTAATAAAAGTAAATTAAGTACAATTTTCAATATTAGCTACATGTACCTTTACAATCACTTCAAAAGTTCTTAATTAAAATAATTATTGATGGGTCGACAGAGCTCCGAACGGCATAAAAAGACACCAAGTGACACCACTGTTGTTCCAGTGCTGCTCAATAACGAAACATAGACAGAACACACGCATTGGAGCACTCAAGTACTCAATAGGCAACTTTCGTAACTTCTGACTACATAAAGTCCTTGAATTAAGTATTTATTATTTTATTATCCTCATAGGTCTGGACATACGCACGTTCTGTATACGTAATAAAATGTATTGGCATTCTGAATGGCAAACGTTACAGGGAATCAAAACTCTCATTCAGGTAACATTAATAATATACATAATGTTACAGTAACAGAATGAAAGATGAACGAACACCATCATGTTAATGTGAAAACTTTAAAGCTTTACGAATTGACCTAATAATGCTTTTTGATTCTTAAAAATGTTTAAACACGATATCTATCTACATTAATAAAGGGAAGATAAAGGGGAGATAGAAAAAAAAGTTAAATTAGAAAAGTATGGTAATTAAGAAAATGAACTCACCATCTAATTGAGCTGGGAACTTTGTTTAGTCTTTATTTTTACTACTTACCAAGATATAGTAAAATAGTTTATATATAAACTCAAAAAATAATAACGTTATAATATTTTTTAATAATTGAAAGTAGTTAAAGCACAGTCAGTGCAATAGTAATAAATTAAATCTTCAGACTCCTTAACATCCCAGAGCTAGCCAGATGAGTTATAGGTATGAACCATGACTTGCTAAAGCTATTGCTTACACTCTCAAATCCATCAGTATGAGCAATATCCCTTTTCTTCCCTTTCTGTCCTACCTATTTGGTCAATATATTACTTTTTTTCTAACTCTCAAAAGTGTCCAGATGACGGGAATACGCTTACCCTCCCCCTTACATTACGTAAATGGAAATAAATTATAACCGGAAAAACGTGGGCGTTGTTAACGCCTCTGCTTACCCCTTCTGGGATACAGTTTTGAGTGTATGTACATATGTATGTATGTATTTAGTACCAAATTTAGTTTTAGTTATTGAATTAGAAAGTTAGGAATCCTATAAAACAACTGTCAACCGTCATTCATCACGTGTTTTTCTATTTTGTAAAGAGAAAACAAACGAATTGAAGTTAGTACTGCTGTTTAAAGTTACAAAATTGAACATAATAAATAGGTTTGTACGTAACAGATATGTTGTGAGGGCAATAGCTCACAAAGTGACGACATGATTGGGAATGTGCAAAGCAAATAGGTTACCGTTAATGCTGCCACGGGCTCTGGGGAAATACTGTATCTTAATACGTAATTTTATACAAATACGCAAACCATAATTAACACAAGTCATATGACGTTAAATTAAGCTTTGCATTTATAATATTTTTTTGCTACTTGTATGTTAATATTTAAGATTTAACATTGTGAATTATCCTTAAATTATGTTTACGGACAGCATTACAGTTACTAAAAACAGTTTGTTGTAAAATTTAATATTATGGAATCTCTTAATATACCTCAATAAGTTGTAATAATTTAATACATAGTTGCTTTATTTACTACGAGAACTAAAAAGATATAGGATTTTCAGTGGTAGAGCCATGCTTAGGCACGAATGGGCCGGCTCGACCGGTGCGATACCACGGCCTCACAGAAAACCAGTTGTGAAGTAACGCTTGCGTTGCATTTCCCCGAATTGAGTGAGGTTTACGGAGGCCCAATTTTCCTCTCCCCCCTTTTCTCTCCCCTCATCTCCTTTTCTTCTCTTTCCCATATCCTCATCCCTCCTCTCTTCTTTCTGCTCCCTGCATCCCCCATCCCTCCTCTCTTCTTTCTGCTCCCTGCATCCCCCATCCCTCCTCTCTTCTTTCTGCTCCCTGCATCCCCCATCCCTCATGACCCTCAAAGGCGGGCAGCGCACTTGCGACTCTTGAGTTGCAAGTGTCCATGGACGGCGGTGTCACTTACCATCAGGTGACCCGTCTGTTCGAAAGTAAAAGAAGGTTGTAAAAAAAGGATCGTTTTTGTTATACATAACGCAAAACGTGTACACAGTAAGTAGGTACAAAGTCATAACAATTTGCTCTTTTTATTGTGAATACCTGTGTAGACACCCCGCAATGCTTATCTCTGATAACTGTGTATCGTAGAACTGAACTTTCCGAAGAAGGTGTTCAGTTCGGTATCGATGCTCATATATTTATGTTAAATGTAATAATGCAAACACCTGAACGAGTACAATATATTTTTCTTATTTATTGTCCTTTACACGCCCAGTTTAAAATTAACGAACTTATAGACATTAATAATATTCATTAATTTTATAACAATAATTAAAAATAAACTAAAATTCAATTCGATTTTTATTAATTTAATAAAGAAACTTCGAGTGGCTTCGCTGTAATAGCTTTACTTGAAGATACTTCAGTTAGTTGCAGGTTCAAACCCCGACTTGTTGTTTTTTGGGACGCGGTGGAAGATCCCCCCTTGTTTTTTTTTTGTGACGGGGTGGAAGATCCTTATGGATATCCTTCCCCCATGGGGTGAGGGAAAGGGGTATGTCGGACCCTTACCGACTAAAAACCACCCCGGTGTTCTTCTGCTTGCCTATGATCGGGGGAGCGAGAATCGCCGTGGCATTCTTCCGCTAACAGCCCACTCCTAACAAAAGATGGGGGAGGGGTTAACAAGAATACTAGTAATGTGTGACCCACGTTGCTACTTTATTTTTTTTTAACTGCAGATGTCGTCATTTTTATAGAGAAAATTTCACTATTCTCTAATCTCTTTTGTGACCCGTTTAATTGTTTATCTCACTATTCATACTGTATATAGAGTCTCGGTAACAGTTTCAGGAAATCCAGTTTCTGCTGCCCCAAATCTATTTCGAACATCTAAAATTCTGTCCACGTCGTGCTCTTCAGATGGTGTAATAAATAAAGTACTTAATTCTTGTCTAGACGCAGGTAGTTCAGACGTAGGACCGGCATTTTTTTTTTAACATTAGCATTTACACTGATTTACTGCTGTTGAAGAGTAATTGTAAATAGATAATCCTGACTAGGTGACATATCAGGGAGATTAAGGGCCTCTGGAACCCGTCTACGGATAGATTGCTCAAGAGTAAGGGCTATTGCTTGTATAAAAATAATTCCCTAAGCGATATTTAAGGGTTTTAAGTGTTGCTAAATAAAAAGGAAATTGTAGTTCAAGAACGATAAACGAATAAATTCTTTCCTTTCTTCTAAACTCTAAAACATTAAAGCGTTGATTGCGTTTTACGGTGATAAAGGTGAAACGTTACTTACAATGTGGTTTCTTATTACTGAGGGCCGCAGAACTAACAATCTTCTTTCCAAGGTTGCTGACAGCATCTCCTTTGCTTGAGATGACTTTGCCTAAAGTTGCTGCTAAAGCACCACCTCCTTTGATCAGCTGGCCTTTGAGAATTGTTACTCCTCCTGTGATGGCTTTTACAGCTTGGAACAGAGTGTACAGAATAGATTTCTTGAGACCCCAGTAGTCGTATTTTTCGTCGTGCTATAGAAGAAAAGGCTATAGTAGTAACACAGGTTTTGCTATATTCCTCATACAATATGTTTTATATTTTCAGAATTTATTTCAACAATTAAAAGTCGGGTAGGCCGTTGTTATGATCTTTGATGTTTTGATGATGTTAGATTTGTCTCTATCTAAAAGAGCAGAATAACTATTAAAATAAAAATAAAATATCGTTTTCCCCATTTTATAAGGATTTAAGTTATATCGTTTTTTAACAGATTTAATAAGTAAGTTTATTATCACTTGCTTACTTGTTAGCTCTGATTATGCTGCCTTTATTAAACTATTATCTTTTTCTTTGTTAAATAACAAAGTAAAAAAAAAAACAAAAATAAGTATACCGGTGTGTAAGAGTATCCTTGATGTTCATCGCCGTGTCCACTCGTTTTCCCGGAGGCTGAGCCTATGAAGGCAGATGCCTGGCCTAGGAGCCCAACTTTGCTTTGAAGGCCTGATGAGGCTTTGGAAACTACTGACGTCAATGCTTGGGCGGATGACCGTTTTGTTCTGTTGACAAGAAATTATTTAATAATAACGTTTTTGTTCATATGGAAAGGAAATTCAAGTGTGTGTGTATCAATGATATATTTTTTATAGTAGCTGATAAATCTTAAGTTTTGCTACTATTTTATGTAAGGTGAATTTTAAAAGATTATATAGATTCGTGCTTTAAATACATATATTGATTAAACCCTTAAGCTGTTTAAACTCTCATTTTCTTATTATATATCTGTAAAAGTTTTACTATACCAATCACTTAAGTATATTAATTAGTATATGTATTTTGTAAGGGGAAAGACTCTTCTTCCAGTGTAAATGCACTGGTTACTGGTGCTTACAAATAAACGAAATACCAGTTGTGCCAATATAAATAAACTATTGACATACATATATATAGACCAATTTTTTTTAAATACCTACTATAGGCATGTTTAGAACTAGATCCCTTGCAGTAGCAGATGCAGAAGTAAAATAAGGTACAGAGAGTCATGAGTATCCAGATTTCATATCTTCGCTTTAAAATCAGAAAATGCTTTAATGTACTAACCTCATAATTTCTTCAGCTGCAAGTCCTTCTGCTAATACCTCTAGCTGTTGTGGTGACATTCTGCTGATTGCTGCCATGTCTATAATATCGAGGTACAGCTGAGGATGCTGTGCAGGTACTGGAGCTGCCAACGATGAGGCCAAGCACCCAATGCATATCCAAAACTGTGGAAAGAAATTCATAAATTAAATAATAGATACTAAAAGTTAGATCACTCTCAGGCTTGAGTGATTACCCAGAATTGACTTGGGACTATTTCGAACTTCCTTAACTACACTTTTTTACTATATAAGGCCTAATTGTTTATGGTTGATGTGACAACTATAAGAATCTTATAAATTTAGAAAGTACTTGTTGATTAGTAGTAAAACATATGTACATGCTAAAAATACATTCGTATCGCAAAGACATTGTGCAATACTCAAATGTCTGCTTAGCGATGAACTAAATATTTTTTCATATATCATAGATATAGTGAAACAATGCAATTTATTACCTAATAAAAAACAACGATGCGTAAGTAGATAGAAATCTGTTTAACGACACAATATTCCCATATATACAATATTTATCAGTTAAGAAATAACAATGTTACATTACTTTAAATTTGATTGCAGTATTACAACATTTCCTATAATTCAGCGATACAAAACAATATTGTTGCGAACGTAATGATACGGTAATGACAGCGACAACGCGACAAGCGCGCGGCCGCGGCCCAAGCCTTGGCAGTGAAAAGCGAAAGTTTTTTACGAGTCCGCGTTGTTCTGACGTCACTGTACATGGTTCCGCTTGTTGTGGCCACGAAACTCTAAACCTACAGGAAAGAATACACACATACATGTGAGATTGATTATATACTTTTTACATAATTGATGCCCAGTTTTAAGTCTGATCGATGTTGGTTAATTTACTTTTAGTTCAAGTTTGAATTTATTACTTGACTTTAATATTTAAATATATATGTATATATGTATATATATATTTATATATTCTTATACAAAGTTTAGTTCAATTATTATTCCATTACATATTGTACGATCATAGTAAATTCATCTGGTTACTATTCGCATGTCTCTATTATAAGTATTACATATGTTCATCATAATGTGCTCAAATACAATAAAAGTAGTCAAAATCATTATTTTTATGGGGATTAAAACCTACAACCTTTTAGAACATCAACCGCAGTGATTCTTTTGTTAAAAGTCCCTCAATATTTTATAAGTACTTTGTAAGATTGTATCCTATGGTCCCATGGTTGACAGAGCATTTTACAAGCAAGTTTAGTGGCTTCAATGCCTTGACAGAATATAAATGCCGTTAAACTGGTAAGTAAAGGTACGGCGAAAATTTCCAGAATCATTCATTATAGGTAAGAACTTACTTTCTCGCTTCTCAAATTTTAACCATGTGAATGTTATCATCTAAATGGTTATATATCTGAGACTTATGATTATTCCGTAATGAATATAGGAAATATGGAATGATTTACTGTGAGTGCAAATGCTATGTATACATTTTGAGAACGATGTTTTTTGGACTTAATAAAATTAAAAAAAACTATTGATAGTACCCAGTACCTTTGTGAGAAGAAAAAGAGAACTGTAGAATTCTGGACAGCTGTTCTTGTTAAACAAATATGTTTTTTGTGTCTGTAAAGAAAATTCGTGAAAAACAAAAGAGGTGTTATTAAAGTCCTGACTAGAAGTTATTTGTTACTATAGAAGCCCGTGTCCCGAATATAGTATTATAATAATTTGTTACATAAACTAATAGGTTTTATTTTATTTAATGTTCAATATTTATGTATAAATGTTAACTTTTAGTGGTTATGTTTTGAGTTGCTTAAATTTATTTTATGATTTAATGTTAAAAATATCAAATATACTCGTATATGGAGAATCTGTACAGTTAATGATGCAGTTAAAATATTTTTACCAAATCTTGATGCATATTATAAGCCATATAAGGAAGCATGTTAAAATTAGGTTTAAAGTGTCTCAAGAATCTATTCCGTTTTTCATTAGTTTAATAAAAAGAAGAAAAAAAAATTGAAGAGGAAACATTCATATTTTAGAATTTGTCAACTTTAAGATATAAACGAAACATATAAATGACGTTTTTAAATTTAATGATATAATTGGCTTGATAGTTCGATACTCTTCTCAAGATGAAAGATCAGATCACGTCACTCTTGGAGCCCATATTTACACAGTTCTAAAATCTGAGTTTTGCAAAGGTGTTTCACCTAATAAATATGTCACCTGACGTTAAAGCTGTAACCTTTGTAACCTATTTTAATAGGAAAACCACATTCGCACGCGCGTAGAATTTCAAGGAACTTTATTTTGAAAATACTACATTAATTAAACACTTAGACTTGAGTCTATTGTTAAAGCAAGTAAACAATTTAAGTAACATGCTTCTTTATACATATACATATATATACTTATACATAATACATCCGTCTTTGTACTGAAAGTTATTTGATGTGACCAGTGAACAATTGCGATGAAATAAAACGAAATTGTTAGGTTTCATTTATCATATGTCATACCAACACATCTCTAGCATATTTCACATCAAATAAATAATGTAATTTTATGAAGCTGTACCTGAATAGTTTTTATGGATTTGTGCACAAGTAATGCCTACTCCATAAAGGAGTGTCTCCTTGAATTAAAGAATACATACTTTTTAAAATAAATGCCTAAAATAGAAGTTATATTACAAAGAATTGCAGAAGCAACAATTTTTTTGAAGGCATACCAAAATTAAGTAGACAATAATTTATTGGTACAATAAAAGTACAACAGATCTTTGTAATGTGCGTGGACACGTTCATGAACATAATAATTACTTTAATGGTGTATAATTTCCTGCGATTGTATTTATCACTTAGAAAACTTTATTTGTAGGTAAGTGGGACGTAACTAAGAAATCTAATATCATAGATAAAAGTATGATTGAACACCACGATCTTTGATGCAGACCAGTAGATCTTAAAGCCTTAAATGTTTAATTTATCCGTACGCAACTGACTGAATTTATTTTTTGTGTTCACAAATTACATTTATTTATAAATATAAAGGAACACAGATAGTTATAATGATGTAGGCATCCAGTAAGAACAGATTTTTGAAGCGGTAAAAAGAAAAAAAATGTCATTTAAAAATAAAACGCAAGAACCACAACAAATACTACATCCTATCAATTACAATCAAACGGTACGGTACGGTACTTTTATTCACAAGTCACGTATGATATTATCGTCCAAATAAGAAAAAAAAAACAATTTACAATACATACGTGAAACATATGTACATTATACCATAAATGACAGAGCGTTTGCATGTCATTGTTCATGGCTATCACATCCACTGACGAATGAATTTAAAGAAAGTTACCGAGAGCATTATCATCAAAATTTGACAACGATTAAAATGTGTTTTTGAACTTTGACCTGCCTAGGGGAACGTTGGCTGGGAGAGATTATTACTTATTGATTTTATCTAAAAGTTGTGGACTCATAAGTTCTGTTTTATTTTACAAATAATGCAAAAGTGAAATTGTTGTAAAAAATAATTAAAAGTAGAAGATTGCCTCATGTATGTATGTGATCTAATTGACATACGTCTTTTTAGAGTAGTGTTGTATGTTGGGATACAACTTAAGTTTATAACTGAGACAATACGTATGTAACAATTGTCTATTAATGTGCCAATTTGACAAAAGTATTTAAGTATTTTAATCACACTTTTTATGTCAACGAAACTATTTATTATAATTTAATAAAAGTGCTTATGGCAACAAAGTATATATACCCTGAATATCAGCATCAGTAGTCATAGTAGTCATCAGCAGTTGGCTGTAAACATTTCGTAGGCATACAGCAATTTGTGATCAGTAGAGCGGCATAATAACATCGCTAAAGTGGACGTTTAACTTTATACCTAACTATTCTTTACTTCGTACATTGGGCGTCGAATATTTTGTAAGCCTTACGTAAAACATTTACTTTTTGAATTTCGAAATAGATTGTAATTGCAAATTGTTACAGAATTTACTGATCGTGTTATTTGGGAATGTTGGTGGTGACTGCATTAGAGCGAGTTATTATTAATCTATTATTATAATTTGTAATCTTGTAATTGAAGTTCCTTATATACAGGGTGTCCCAAAATTCAACGATAAGCGGGCGCCTAAAGGTAGACCTGCTAATGAGTACATCAGGAAAAATAATAAAAAAAATATAACTAGTTTTTTTTTAGTTACTAGAAAAATTTAGAATTTCTTTGAAAATTTATACCTTTCATGATATTTTGAACGACCACGATGACAATTTCTCAAATATGCTTAAGATCTTATATCTAAATAGTGCTACTATTCACCACAACTCTTAAAAACACCAAATTGCCCGCAGTTTTTACACAAAAAACGTTCAAAATCATTTTTTTCCCTACAATTTTGAATTTGAAATAACACATTGAAGTTACTGATACAAGCCTTATGTAATGTTTTCTCGCTTTTACAATTCACATCATACTCGTAATAGATACCAATCATACTTTGTTTTACGGCACCACCAATACCAATTCCAAACTTAAGTCCTTACAGTGACTCCAACGCTTAAGTTATCTAAAAGCCATAGTGTATATGAATGCCGACTTTCACCAACAACGATAAACAAATCGATGCTTTGCTTTTTTACATGATATATACAATCCACTCAAGTTTCATATAAGGGAGTCTTTACTGCTCGACTCACAAAACAGAGTTATAATTATCATGTGTTTTGGTAAAACTTTATGCTATACTATTTATGGGCTTTACACTCTCTTTCATCCATGAAAATAAAAATATACTCGTCAGAACATTCGGTTAATATTGATTTTAGACATCTCCCTTACAATTATTCCTGTGCCACGGGGGACTCCACAAACATACGGTAGCCTGTAGTATGTCTCCTACCGGATGACACAGGTACTTACTGGACACGGCTGCTTCAGAAAGTACCTATGTCGGATAGGCTGAAAGCCAACGTCTGTGTGCCATCTGTGAGGTATCAATCCTCGCGGCAGCCCCCATCGCACTGCACACGCTAGTAGAGTGCCCTGCGTGGATGCGTCAGCGTGTAGACCTCACGATAGCCATAGGTGTTGATAGCCTCTTGTTGGAAATCATGATTATGTCCCCGTTTTGTGAGGAGGTGATGATCGCAAAAGAGGCGGCGGCAAGGGAACGGGAGAGGACTAGTACCTTTCCGTCCCGCGGAAGACGCACCAGTGACCGAAATGAACAAGCTGATTTGATCAAGATATATTTATAGTTTACGTACCAAGGCAGCGGCGACGTGTTCCGCTTGCGCTCCTTTGAATGGAAGACCGAGATACACAACATTGAGATCGTCTGTTGTTCAACAGGATTTTTTTTCAAGGGTGCACCTGACACCACCAATAAGACTCTATAACTACACCGTATAGTTTTAGTCGATTCGAGTCCAACATACCACCTCACCTTTTAGCCCGGTGGGGTGAAGACCCGTGTTGCTTCGTTTCCACATGTTAAAAACCGACAGGTCTGTCAATGTTATAAATCGTACACGATAATGATATCTTAATTAATAATAAAAAAATATAGGTTTTGCTGTCCCAGCTAAATACTTAGTTAATGGCTAAAAAATCGTGTTCTCATGATTTCTTCTGTGGACGTGGTACATACTTTATTGAAGGTGAACTAAATCGGTACATTCGTTTTAAATAGTTTATCATTTACTTTTACCCTTTCATAATTTCTGTAATATCTTTAGTAAACATATCTGTACTTACCATATATTAAAACAACAGAAGTAATTAATCGTAGACTAATCGTAATCGTAATCTCTAGAAAATTTCTTCTAATTATACTTCCAACGTGCAGACGAGTCGCCTATGATAACGATACGAGCATCAATAGTAGGTGGGTCTTAAACCAGATCAAGCTCGGAAAAAAACGTCAGGCCACTTTCTTTCCTTTAAAACCGGTTTCAGACAGAAGATATACATAAGTGATTATATTTCTGTATTTCTAATGTTATTATGTATTCTACACGTAACCCTTACAATCCAATTAATTCCGGCTAGGCGGCTCCAACTGGTCCAAAGAAGTAATAGTGGCGTGTAAAGCGTATACGAAAAAACACAATAAAAATGAGATGTCACTCAAAATTTATGATCACTATTGATACAGACATTAGCAAAGTATTAATAATGAAATATACATTGGTAATTCTTTTCATACATTTTTAAATATCGTTAGGTAGTATATTTTAATGTTTTGTCCGTTGGTCGTACATTTTAGTGTATAATCCCACGTTATACTAGATGTACTAAGTGCCTTAACTAAAAAGTGGTTAAAGCAAACAGATTTACGATAGAATCCGTATCAGTCAGCAATATCTTTTTATTTTCCAGGTCACCTGATTGGCAAGTGACAACCGCCGCCCATAGCCACCCGCAACTCAAGAGTCCAATTCCAAGTCAAGTGCCCTGCCTTTGAGGGTGATGAGTGATGGAGGGATGTGGAGATAGGAACGAGGAGAGATTGATGAGGGGAGAGGAAAGAGCAGAGGAGGTATTGGGCCTTCGGAAACCTCACTTTCGGATTACTTCAATGCAAGCGTTACTCCACAACCGGTTTTCTGCGAGGCTGTTGTATCGCACTGGTCGAGCAGGCGCAGTTGTGGCTAGCGATGGCTCTACCGCTGTGTAAAGCATGCGAATATTTAGCGGATAGCTTATTTCAATAGTGGTTGTCATGCACATGTCGGGGTGTAATAAATATATTGCCGTTAGTATTTTATATAAAAGTGACTCTTAGTTGTTTAAACATTAAAACGTTAGGTCACCAAACAAATATATATATCATCATCATCATCATCATCATCATCATCATCATCATCATCATCATCATCAGCCTATCGAAGTCCACTGCGAGGACATAAGCCTCTCCCATTGCACGCCACTTCGATCTATTTTCGGCTTCTCGCATCCAGCTCCTGCCAGCCATCTTGCTCAAATCGTCACTCCACCTGGCCTGTGGGCGTCCTACGCTACGTTTACCGAGACGCGGTCTCCACCCAAGAACTCGTTTTCCTCAATGGTCATCGGTTCTGCGGCTAATATGGCTAACATATATAACTATTTGCTATTGATATCAATTTGTCAAAATTTGCTGAAGCTAATGATTGCCGAATGAAGGTTTCGTTTTACTACGCATAAACATAGTTTTCTTAATGTTTTAGAAGAATCCATCGCGACTCACGATTTCTATCAAATCATAAATATACAGATTTTTTATCGATTAATTTAAATCGATTAAGTGAAGAATGTTTTGATGGTCCAGTTGACCCAGAAAGATTGATTGTCAAACAATTTGTTCCTGTTACTGATTAGTTAAATTGATTTGATTATCATTCACCAAGATTTAACGTATTATAATTTTGGGAATTCGTGTCAAACATATTATTGATTGCTAGCGTATTTTTGCATTCAAAATTTCTATATCATAGGATACATAAGAATGTTTCCAATACCGTTTTTCTTATTTACTATTTTAACTTACTCGGCCCTAAAGTAGTAGTACTATAGCCAAGGAACATTTTCAAAAATTTCAGTTACTTATTTTAGTGTAATATCCGTACTATTCAGAAAATCACATACCTGAAATTTGGTTGTCAAATTGCTGCTTTAACGCAGTTTTAATCAATATTATTTTACTGTGTTTAGTGTAAATTAATAATATAAAAAAGGAAGGCAATTTCTGGAGCAATTAAAATACATCTATAAAGTGCTTTTTAAATACCCGTAATGGAAAATGTTAAGATGCAATATTTACATACCTTTTATTGCACATGCCTTTTAAAATAAAATAAAATTTTATTTGGATATAAGATAAAATATATTAAGAATATAATGTTCGTTACGAAGTATACTTTTTTTTTTCTTGACAGTGATTAAACATACAATTTACTTTTAGTAACATAATAATTATCGCAAGTTTATTATCTTTATTTTTTAGAAAAACAGTTTTTTTTTTCAAGACTCCACACTAGTAGTATTTCCTGAGTAGTGGGGAACTACAAACCAATCAACAAGACACAAAGAACACGTAGTCTCAGGACAACTATTTATAGGTATTACGACTCGAACCCATGACCAGACCGGACCAGATCAGTCAGGGTTACTAACCACTGGCTCCATAGACTAGACATTAAATGCTTTTAGTCCTTCAGTTATTGTCCTTCAGTGTCCAATAGAAAGACAGTGAAGAAAAAAATGATTTTATTTTCCAGAACAGGTCCACAACGAATTATTTAAAACATAACAAAACAAAAATGTAAATTTAAAATATTAAATTGTCAACAGGCCCAACAAAACGAAATTATGTCATTGTTGTATGAAACCATTCAGTTCAGTTCAGTCACATATTTAAGTATTCTACTTTATTAATTTTATGTTCTACTAGAAAAACTATACAGTTCTAATATTGGCACTTGTGTTGGAAAACACGGTGTTGTTGCGAATAGGCCGCCAATTGTATAAACCGTTATTTTGTTTATTTTTTGATCTATATGTTTCTTACTGGTGTACAATAAAGAGGTATATTATTATTAATATTGGTCGATTTAATTTTACCTTATTTTTTTATATAAATATATAATTTGGTGGTGGATAGAGGAAGATTATGAACGCAAAGCAAATCCAAACAAAATTATTGTTGTAGTATTGTGTTTTCATTTTTTAATAAACATTTTCTGCCCACCGAATTAACGACACAAAATTGTAGATGTTAGATAACGTTTGTCAGATTGAGAACTATTAATTAAACAAGATAGAAATAACATATCAGTACTTCCGTATTGCATATCCTATACAACATACAAGTTCATCTGACGGCGTCAGACTTTGAGCCTGCAGAGTGAAAGTTGAATTGCAGTGCAAATACACAAATGCCACGCTGCAAGCATCCTCAATCTGAGTAGGTCTATGTTTATATTATTATATTTAAAACAATGTTATTATAAACTAGCTATTGACTGCGACTTTTTTCACATGGAATTTTTTATCCTGGGTATCGACATTCATCCACACTTTTCCTTAATAATATTATAACGTTTAATTATTAACGTTGATAGGTCCACTGTCCTCACTAGGACCAGACTATCTGTTCGTTATTGATATGTAAAGAAAAAGGTTATTATACCACTTGGTATGTAAATTGCCTGACAAAATTGTATGTGTACACACATACAATTTTGTCAGGCAATACATTTGTAAAGCATTATTGGTAGTTGGTAGTACCCATTAGTAGTTTGTAAAAAACTCAACATAATATCATATTTACTCTTATTATAAATATGTTATCTTCGATACAGAATAAATAACGATAAGTAAATATGTTCAATAACGCGATTATTGATTTTTTTATTAATTAATACTTAAGATTTGCTTCTGAATGGATTTGATTGAAGAATAGTTATCCGAGGATCTTTTAAAAGCTTAGCTTTTTTATAAGACTTTATTGGTATTATTGCTTAAAATTTGTAAAATATTGAATTGGTTGAAACTAATTCTTTAGGAATTGATGATCACTTAAAAATCGAAGTATTATAATATATATATACTATAGTTATAGTTTTGTAAGTGTCCTGTCACTTTAGAATACCTATTGCAATAATGACTTTTTAAATATTCAATTAGCCTTACCTAACATAAGACAATAGTAGTATCTTCGAATGTTCCCATTATTATGTAGGTCATTACCTAAAGTTACACAGAAAATATCTGAGAAAAGTTCAAAACACAATAACTGTTGCATAACTGGCATGTCTGCCTCCAACAAGTTTTGTTAATGTCCCCACGTAATATGACATGTTCGGACATTGCTCGACGTCTTGTAACTTGTTTTTTGCGTGTACATGATCCAAATAAGTTATTAAACATCCTCTTTCTTCCGTACTATTACGTACTTATAATCTGTCTCTTATAGAATTGATATTTCAATTTCAGATTTATCTACACATCTTTATCAATGTTTGTTTGACCTAGATTTAAGCGATTACATAAATAAACAAAGTAGAACAACCTGACTAAAATTGGAAAACATGCCGGATGTGCGTTTGAGAAAGTTGATATTGACGATGCATCAACAATATTACATATACTGATATATGTACTTATCTAACATGATGTAGTTTAGGGATATGCTGAATTAGCACTGGGGTGTGTAGAACACGAATACATTATATTTATTTTATCTTTGTAAATACAATATTTTAAGATATACCTACCTATAACCGACTCAAATCAAAATCAAATAATTTTTATCTGTAATTTTACATGGTAGAGGTGATATCCAATTCTCACCAAAAATTTTTAAACAGTACTGCAAGTACTGTTTAAAAAGTCGGTAGTTTCGGAGGTATAAGCGCCGATGGAAAAACCGAACTTCGTTTTGTATCTGGACCTGGCTTACCGTCATTTAATGGTTCACGTTACACACGCCGCATGCGGTACCCTACGCTCATTCAATTGGCGAAGAGTTCATTTTGATATAGAACTATGCCAGGACTCATACCGCAGGCATTAACACCGAAGTCGGTATGATGATTATGGGCTGGCAAGAACACCTATGGGATGAGTTGCAGGGACATGTCAGAGTGAGATATCCTGCTCTGGAGACAACTATACAAGAATAGCCCACTATTATTATATCCCACAGCACAAGATTGTGACATTCATCAGTTCCATGAGGAGCCGCATGGTAGCAGTCATTAGGGCCCTGGGAGGAAATACGTGCTACTGAATAAACTTTTTTAAAACATTTTTTTGTTTTACGTACATGTTTTAAAAATTTTACAAATTTTCCTGAAAGGGTAAAAACATACCTGTTGAACAAACCAAGATAGCTAAATAAATTTAATTTTAATTTTAATATTCGTTGAACGACGTCGTCATTATAATATCCGCAATTAACTAGCATTATTATTTTTCGTTTATTGAAAAAATAAAAATAAAAATCATACAAACCAAAACTTTAAATGTGTTTAGATTATTTTGATAAATAAATAAATATTCTGGAGGGACAGAAAAAATAGGTTGGCAGGCACGCGACTGAAGAAGGAGACAATAGCAGAAAAAGACATATTTTTCTCTTAGGATTATGTATAAGTAATGTACAACTTATTTCAGTGACACCATAATAATATAATCGAATGATACCAAACATTGTCTACACACTTTCCATCAATAAGCAAATCGCAATTTTATATATGTAGTAATGTTTATAATCTAGCTAACACCGGACGGCGGTATTCAGAAAGCAAAACGACATCGCTTTCGTTGTCGCTGTTACGTTACGTGTCATTGTCCGATGTGACCGGTATTATACCTGCATGACGTTTTTATATAAATTTATAAATTTGAGGCCAGCCTTGAGAACGAGTTACAATTTAGTTTTTATTTTTGTTATATTTATATTATGCTATTGTTAGGATATTACCGTCTAGTAGCTCCACAGAACAGTTCAGCGTGTATTATCAATAAGTTTTACAGTAATAGACAATAAATCTTCGAAAGGGGGACAAGAATCAGGAATATAAAAATGTTTTGCCAAATCTGACCTTTTCTAAATCTCTTGAATTGAATGAATCTCTTTTCTAAATCCGGTATGGCTGTTTAGTGTATACTGATTTATTACATGTGATTCCTTTTAATAGGACAGACATACAGTGTAATATTTATAAATAAAGTAAGCAAAAAAAAGAGGAACGAATAATGTATTTTACTTGTTGATACGAAAGATTATTTCAGTTTGTAAAAGTTATATTAATAAAGTTTAGTTACAGAGAAACCAACATATTCTTGTGATTTCATTTGGTGATTACTATAAATAAGGACTATAAGAGGAAGACTTTTATTGCTAATGGACTAATTAGCATCTGCAAGGTAACTTTTATGATTTATATCAACACGATTTTAATAGGTAAAGTTCTAAGTGAATACTTATAATTAATTGCGAAAATAACGTTAAGGAACAGTTACGCAGTTCATACTCGTAAATAATATACCTAAAGAGGCACAGGTTCCACGTTTCACATTCAATATGTGATAGAAACTGAAATCATTTGATGCAACACTAATCATAAGGGATTTCTAAGGTACATCAAATATTTTATTACAGTTAGTAGATAGAGATGATACCGTTTTTACCTTTAGTATATATATACATATATATATATTTAATTTGGTAGGTGGTCGTTTAATTTCATCGTCGATCATAAAATAAATGCATACATCAGAAAATTTAAGAGAATAACTGGAATATTTTTTGTTTCTAAACTCAGGAAAAAAATACCAACTGCATTATCAATTTCTACGCTTTGCTTACGCGTTTGCTTACGTTGTCTCTATATTATGTACCCTGTATCTGACACCTCACGTGTAGAAATCCATCAAACCGTTAAATCTCTATCTCTAGGGTGTTATAAAAAAACATACATACATACATGTACAGAAATATATACCCTAGAAGCTCATAACCCTTCTACTTGGGCAGACAGATAAAAAAATACTTTTTCGTTAGATTGATTCTAAAAGATGTCATTCACCCATTGCGTAATACAGCTGGGTAATACGAGTATAAAAAGAAGTAAAATCACTAAGCTGAACAATTACTACCAATTGTGTTTCTAAGTTTAGATATTTTCACAATGAGGACTACGGAAACTAAGTCTTTTGTTTATTTCGGTTAATGAGACGTGCTGAGTTCCATCAACGGTTGAAAACTAAGTGTATGAAAAGTTGCTCTATTATAAATATATTACACGTAACAACATTACGGTTAAATACAAGCGTTTAGTACTAAGGTTAGTCAAAAACCCTGTTAGCCTACTTTAATACTTTATATATCTTACAGATATCATCCTATACCTAAACCTTTATTCAAAATATATGATCTCAGTTAATGAAAGCTAAAGACAAATACCACAGTATAGTCAGCTCTGCTTGATTTTTTATTAATCATTGTACGACCTTACTGAATCGCAGAAATCTACGCTATCTTTAAAAACTTGACTGCCTTTCACTTAGTGGATATCAGTTTCAATAAGATAATTAACTCGGAAGCATAAGAAAATACGTAAGAAGCTACTCTCAACATTACGCCTCCTTGTGCTTGTTAAAACCATTACCATATGTATACATTTTTATATGAGCTCATTTTAAAAACATTAACGATTGCGTAAATATTAGTATTTTCGTTTAATTTTTAGAAGCAATAGTAAGTCTCTTGAACCTTTTTAATGTAACTAAGGAGATAAACAAGGTCATGGCGTTTTTGATGTTCGAATATGAAAAAATCACTTCGCGCGTTCAGTTTCCGCTAAACGATATTTTGTTTTGTTAAACATGTGGAAATACGCAATGTGACATTTTTTAACGAAACCAATTTTTTTGCTATACTTTATATTAAAAAAAAAAAATGTTTAGAATCAAAAAGGAAAACAGAACGAAAGTAAATCATACACGAACCTAAAAAAGAAGTTAAAGAATGTTATAAGAATTAGAATTAGCTTCAAAATTACTATTGCACATAGATTAGATTTAAAATGAAAATAATTTTAGAAGAAATGACACCCGTAAGTATTTATTTTTTGTATATCCAAAGGTTACCTGTAAGAGAACGTTGTAAGGGAATAAGATCGCTCATTGCGCTTTGGTGTACAATAAAGTTTATTCTCATCTTATCTTCCATAGAAAATATGTACTAAGACAAAATTTACTATAAATAAATATTGTATATACTTACCAGTTTCGTAAACTCAACGAGGCAAAACTGGAAAGTATTCGGATTGAATTCTTTGTATCGGCTACTGTAGATGATTAACTATCCGACTTATTTTAGATTTTATTAAACTGAACTCCACTTTTTAATAAACTGAATATTTAAACAGGGAACATTTTTCAATTCTTACGAACGTAACTTTAAAGTAATTGGCACAAAAACAGTATTTGTGCTAATCTGTGTACTAGTTCGTGAGTTCGTAAACTGACATCAATTCCACGCCTTATAACAATTTGACAGAATAATATAAAAGTTGAAAAATCTCAAATCTGAAGCAGTTAAGAAGTACCATTCTCATATAAATTGTCTAAATACCACTTACTTACTAACCTTATTTTTATATTTACCATACTTTTTTACATTAGAGTTTACATTTGAGACGAAACAAAATATACTTAACTGGCAAACGTACCGAAAACAGTTAATTAGTCGCTAGCTGGTGACGCATAGACGGATCTTTGTAAAGAAAGTTGCAAAGCCATTGTGTAGGTCATAATTATGCAAAGAAGCTGGTCTTGAATACTTGCTTAATATCTGCTATTATTATTTTTACTGCATAAAGCCGGGTTGTTTGAATTGTCTACTTTACGCACGCGTATTATCTAGTATATAGTAGTATCTAGTATATAGTAAATGGAGTTATCAAATGTTGCCTATTATTGACATTAGAAAAATCTGACATCTATTATAATTACTATAAAATGTTTCTCTCTAAGGCAACCATATGACCATGATAGCCGGTTTGGTATACTATCAAACAACAAACAACCGCTTGCCCAACTCTTCCCCTCCTCTTTCCTCATCCCCCTCTCCTCATCCCTCTTCTCTTATTTCCCCTCCCCGCATCCTCCATCCCTCATCACCCTCAAGGCGGGCAGCGCACTTACGACTCTTGAGTTACAGGTGTCAATGGACGGCGTTTGTCACTTACCATCAGGTGACCCGTCTGTTCGTTTGTCCTTTTCGTTACTTTTTGACGTACGTACATATGTTACGTTAACTAACTGTTTAAAACAACCCGCCTTTACATTAATACCGACAAGTGCAAAATTAAAATGTTGTATAAATTTCATCAAAGCTAATTAAAAATGAAGTGTTTACTATGCTTAGATTTTATTCTTTATTTTTAAGCTATAATTATCAAGCATCGCGTGTTTAATTTTTCATTGTTTTATTTACCCAAGTACAGCACATTATGATTCCACTTGAGATTATTATCTTTTATGTAAAATATCTGTAATCTATACTCTAACACATTTAAAAATGAAATACTGTTGAGAGAGAACATGACCTGAGGTATGAACTTACAGTCTTGACACAAAAAAAATAATAGGTTCATAATTTGAAGTGTTTATTATTATATTATTATTATAGGTACTTCTCATAAATTGTTTACGGCCATGCCTATAGAGTATATAAGTAAGAGAATATGGATACACATGCGAAATCGAAAATAATATACATATAGTTTTTGAATGCAACAATTTTATTTTATGGCATAACAGCTAGTAACGTACTGGAAGTCTTATATCTTCTGTGCCTGGAAAATATTTATAAAGCCAGTAGTTACACTTCGTATCTTCTTTGTTCTATCTGAAGTTGTTTGCTGTCGACATTTTTTTTCGTTGTTGTATGCCTAGTAAAGTTCCCATGTAACAGGTAAATATTTCGTTCACATTAAGAAGAGCGTAAATTGCGTACTTGGTTTGAGCTTAGAAACGAAATGAAAATGTGGAACAAAATACATACACCCACAGGTATGTTTTTTTTTTTTTTTTTTTTTTATGCGATAGGGGGCAAACGAGCAGACGGGTCACCTGATGGTAAGTGACTACCGCCGCCCATGGACACCCGCAACTCAAGAGTCACAAGTGCGTTGCCGGCCTTTTAGGTAGAGGTACGCTCTCTTCTTGAAGGTTTGAAGGTCGTATCGGTTCGGAAATACGGCAGGCGACAATTTGTTCCATAAGCTGGTTGTGCGAGGCAAAAAGCTTCTGGAGAAGCGCACAGTGGTGGAGTGCCAATCGTCCAGGTGATGGGGATGGATATTTTGTCGCGTAGGACGATGGCGGAAACCAGCAGCCGGTATAAGTCCGAACAATTCCTCTGAACACTCCCCATGATACAAGCGATAGAGGATGCAGAGTGAAGCTACATCTCTACGCAACGCCAAGGTGTCAAGTCGATCCGAAATATCTTGGCAGTCGTTGATGCGAGTCGCTCTCCGTTGAATGCGGTCAAGAGGCAGAAGTTGGTACTGGGGTTCACCTGCATAGAGATGAGAACAGTATTCCATGTGCGACCGAACCTGCGCCTTATAAAGTTGCAGGCGGTGGGCCGGAGTAAAATACTGTCTCGATCTGTTTAGCACACCAAGCTTCTTCGAGGCTAATATGGCCTTACTCTCTAAGTGACCGCGAAACTGGACTTCGCTTGATATATCGACGCCAAGGATTCCGATACTGGCTGATGCAGTTAGGGAAGTGCTCTCAAATTGAGGTGATACGACCAATGGCAACTTTTTAGCGGTGAACGCGCAAACCTGTGTCTTCGTGGGGTTAAATTGGACTAGGTTAAGTCGACCCCAATCTGAAACTTTTGATAAAGAAGTTTCGATTTCAGACACAAGTTTGGATCGGCTTTCGATGACAGTTACCCGAGAAATGTTAGCGCGGCCGGTGTAAAGGGCATCACTCGTGCTATCGTCTGCATAGCAATGGATGCTGCTAATCTGCAGCATGTCGTTGATATGCAGAAGAAACAGCGTGGGTGATAGCACACAGCCTTGTGGGACACCAGAATTAACAGACTTGGAGTCGGAGCATGCACCGTCAACAACGACCTTGATGCTTCGGTCTGTAAGAAAACTGGTGAGCCAATTGCACAGTTTCTCGGGAAGCCCATAGGAAGGAAGCTTCGCAAGGAGCGCTTTGTGCCAAACCCGATCGAAGGCCTTTGCCACGTCCAAACTAACGGCCAACGCTTCCCCCTTGGTCTCGATCGCCTGTGCCCACCGGTGAGTCAAGTATACGAGAAGATCACCAGCTGAACGACCCTGACGGAAGCCGTATTGTCGATCATTGAGGAGCTGGTGGTCTTCTAAGTACCGGAGGAGCTGGCAGTTAACAATGGATTCCATTCTCTTGGAGAACAAGGAGGTGATGGCTATGGGTCTGTAGTTGGACGGATCCGAGCGATCTCCTTTTTTAGGGATTGGGTGCACTAGAGCTGTCTTCCATGAGTTCGGGACTACGCCAAGAGAGTAGGAAAGCCGATAAAGGCGCGTTAAAACCGGTGCTAACTCTGGAGCACACGTCTTCAGCACGATAGGAGAGATTCTATCGGGCCCACTCGACTTATGAACGTCGAGGGAAAGAAGCGCTTTACGCACTGCCCTTTGTGTAAACCGGACTTCCGGCATGCGGGTCTCGCACTGCGGTATGGTCGGCGGTGCGTTTCCCCCGTCGTCCAGGGTTGAGTTGGACGCAAAGAGTTTGCCCAGAAGATCGGCTTTTTCTTTAGCGTCGTGGGCCAACGAATTATCTCCTATGCGCAGAGGTGGAAGGGATGGCTTACAAAAGTTCCCCTGGACAGCTTTGGCAAGAGACCAGAATGCACGAGTTCCGGAGGGGAGACTAACTAGTCTCTCGCCAATTCTGCCGATGTGAGCCGACTTCGCCCCAGCAATTACTCTTTTGAGGGACCTGGAGGCAAAGTTAAATTGCTTCTTTAATGTGCTGGTCTTTACATCCCGTGCTGTCGCTGCATTAGCCCATGCTTGGTAACATTCCTGCTTTCGGCGGGACGCCGCTTTGCAGGTTCGACCAAACCAAGGCTGGGACTTGCCACCTGTGGGAATCAGGGAGAATGGAATGAAAAGTTCCATACCCTGAAGCACAACATCCGCGACAGAGTCAGCAACGACATTGGGATCATCCGGCGAGAAGCAAACCTGCCTCCATGGGTAGGAAGCATCTGCTCACCTATAGTGCCATACGCGGCGACTGCCTGTAACACGCGGCCGCAGCGAGTGAATGAGTGGCACCATACTCCTAATCAGGCAATGGTCCGAAGAGCCAAGAGGGGCCTCAACGGATACTTTGTAGCCGTCAGGATGCGAGGTCAGCAGAAGATCCAACAGTGAAGGCACGTGGCTTTCTGCATCTGGGATTCGCGTAGGCGTTGCTACCAGCTGCGTCAAGCCATATGCCAAGGCGACATCGTGAACAGATCTTCCCGCATGATCGGTTTAGCGCGAACCAAGCCATTCGGCGTGATGGGCGTTAAAGTCGCCAAGAATCACGATCTCCGCGGATGGGACCTGCTGGAGCACTGAGTCTGTAGCCATTTGGACGTGGTCGATGAGTCGGTCCGTTTCGGCATCACCGCTATGGGACCTGTAGAGGCATAGGTAGATGCGGGGATGGTCGTCGCAGTCTACACGTAGCCATAAGATGGAGAGGTCCCTACCTTCAAGATTGCCGAGGCGGCGAGAAGTGATATCATCTCTAACGTACACGCATACACCAGCCTTAGGAACAAAGGAGTGTTCCAGTCCGTACCCAGGGTAGCAGAGGTAGGATGTGTCCGCTGGAGATGATATCTGCGTCTCGGTTAAAAAGAGCAAGGCCGGCTTTGCTGTCTCAAGGTGGTGGTGGACAGTGTCGAGGTTCGAATGTAAGCCCCTAATGTTGCAAAAATCCACGGTAAACGTGACAGGGGGTGCCATGGTATGCCTACTCTTGCCCCGAGCAGATTTTGAGAGCGCAGTTGAGCCCCCCCCAGAGTACGAGGGGCAGCCTGGGCGTCCACGCTCAGGCATAATCCGTACTGAGGGTGGACGTCCAGGGGGGATTCTCCAACGCTAGCGCTGGTACCCCCCTGGGGTATCCTTTTCGTTAACAGCGCTATCATTAGGGGGGTGGGGGATTTTGGGCCTCCGGAGACCTCACTCATTTCGGGGAAATGCAACGCAAGCGTTACTTCACAACCGGTTTTCTGTGAGGCCGTGGTATCGCACCGGTCGAGCCGGTGTAGTGGTAGAGCCATGCTTAAGCAAGCATGGCTCTACCACTACACAAATGTGTATGTGTGAACTACTATGTGGGAACAAATTCGTCGGAAGATACTACTTTATTAAACATAACTATTTTTTTTATTAAAAAGACAACTGCCGCATTAAGAATAATTCCTGTGTCGCGAGGGGCTTTACAAACATTCAGTCAATATCAGACTTGGGACAACTATTTGTGGATTACACAAATATTTGTCCCATGTGGGAATCGAACCCACGATCTCCGGTTCAACAGTCAGGGTCACTAACCACTAGAATATCAACAGGACTAGTTGTGTATTGTTGTTGTTGTCTGTTGTTATTGTAGACCTGATATTACGTTGTCAGTAAATTTAAATACTGTGCAAATTTATGTTTTATCTTGACCTGAAACCATATTGAAATGAACTTTTGTAGGATGTTAATGTCGTTTACACACGGGATTTAAGGAATATTATTATCAACGGCTAGAGACTGTTAGTATAACTATATATACCACACGATAAACTACTACAATCTCTGCAAACTTGAGGCAAGCTATACTAGGCTTCGAATAATTAATGAATTTCCGGTATTAGCCACATAATTATTATGTATCGGTTTGGTAAGCAAAGATAGTCTGAAAAAGAATTCATATTAGATACCATTCAACCAGAGATTCTTTATCGTAATCATAGTGTCGTTTTTATATTACTTACTAGAAAAAGTTCTATAATTTTAATGTTATGCCCGGTTTTTAACCGACTGACAAAGAGGAGGAGGTTTTAAGTTCGACTATATGTACCTATTTTTTATTTTTTTCGTGTTAAGCAATTTCTCAGTCAATGGTTGAATGCTTTTTATTCGCAAGAGTATACTCCTGTGGTGTTCAGATTGTAACCAAATCCTTTGAGGGTGATGAATTGGGGATGGAGGTATGCGGGATCGAGGGGAATGAGGAGATGGGTTATTATTGTCACTATTTTTACGTATAAAGGTAGCTTAGTATTGTAACAAAGCCATATTTATAAAGTATAACAACAATCCCTCAACGCTGGCTATAATTTGTAACTAAAGGATATAAAATGCTTGCTTACACATTTGAACAATATTATCACCAAGATTATTGTTCAAACAATATATTATTTCTCACCGTAGTCTAATCGTCAGAGAAGAAATGTATTTGAATCAATATCTGTTTAATGTATTCTGCATTATTTTGAAAACGTAATATTGAATTCAGAGTGCGTTAACTGTTACGGACTCAATGTTTTTTTTTTTATTTTTTAATAATTTAAACAACTTATGGACACCTGAAACTCAAAAGTCGTAAGTGCAATGCCCGCCTTTGGGGGTGATGAGGGTTTGGGCCTCCGACAACCTCATTAATTTCTATGAAATTCAACGCAAGTGTTGCCTCACAACCGGTTTACTGTGAATTCGTGGTATTACTCCGATCAAGTCGGCCCATTTGTGACTGAGCATGACTCTCCTACGATAAAAATATAGTTGTATTAGAGATGTGCTAAATATTACTAGTTATAACATTTTGACACATTTTGGATATTTAAAACAATTAACTTACTTACCCTTCGAGTATTATTATTTGATAATTTTATTACATAATTAGTTTGTTCGTAATTAATTAATAAATAGCGGGTTCAATTTCTGTTCTGCATAAATAAGTCTATTCACATTATTTTAGTGTTTTTACTTAAGTTTATATGTTAGATGTTCTAGGATCCATAGTTCAATTTCACCTTTGGGTTTACATAACACTTGTTATAAATATTGCAGCATATCATTATATAAATATAAAAAAAGAAATTTATTACAATTAAATATATACCTACGTATATATTTAATTGTAATAAATTTCTTTTTTTTATTTTAAATTTAATTTTTTAAACATAACGTGCACGCAAAAACAGACATATAAACTTAATTTTTTACTACTTTTTTAATATCCATTTCATACCTGTATCAAAACCAACCAGCCAGTATTAGATTTCCTTTGCAGCGCAATAATAAGTAATTCTCACCTTTTTAGCAATCGCTATTGTACCGTAGGCGACTTTCTGTTGATTCAAATGTGCAATGTGTGTTGTCGTCTAATGACACTCTCGGTTTTATTTTAAACCACTGACAAAATAGAAGTTCTTAACATAATATTTTTTTTTTTTTTTATACTATAGGGGGACAGACGAACAGACGGGTCACCTGATAAGTGGCACCGCCGTCCATGGACACTTGCAACTCAAGAGTCTCAAGTGCGCTGCCCGCCTTTGAGGGTGATGAGGGATGGGGGAGAATTATCGCATTATTACGAGTATTTTATTACAGTTTTTAATTATAGGTTGTGTAGTCCTCGGTAGAGCAGGACAGGTGTACCCCATATCTTCCCGTGGGTGGCGTAAAAGGTGACTAAGAGTTAGGACTGTTATTTATCAGCTAGTATATACATATATATAGTAGTTGGACTAAATAATGGTTGACAAAAAGTGTCCCTTGAGATGCCGCTGTCTACCCCTATCTAGTTAGGTAGTTTCAGTCTATCTATTTAGGTAAAAACCTTACTTTAAATATCATTATTTGTTTAAGGAAGATCTAGAAATACATATTTTTTTAAATAGATGAAATGTACATATTTAAAAATGTCAAATTTCTAATCGCCTTCTAGTATAGTAATCTGTCAAAAATACTTTTCTTTTTAGCTCACCTTAATATTCCGCATGTTCATCATCCCACAGTGATAGACGGCGAAAGTCACTTAGCACTTGCACTGTCACCCCACAAGCACCAAACACTTATTTTTTTTTAAAAACAAGTTATTATCCAGGGATAATCTAAAACACGTTTAATTATCCCGCTTGGGGTATAAATAAAGTGGTCGGGATGAAGTGACGTTTGTATTGGCGCTAAATTCAAAATTCGAACGCAACTTTCGCGCGCGTTCGCTATGACTGCTCACTCTCACTGGCCACAGCAACGTGTATTCTTTTTATTTAAACTTGCAATCCCCTCTAGTTGCTTGTGAATTATAACATAATATCTTGCATTATCAATTCGAATTCGGACAGGATATTTCCTGATAAGCAGGTGAGTGCTTGTAGTGCTAGAACTTTATTTTTTTTTTTTTTCACAGGCATAGAGGTATTTATATAGAAGAATTGTCAAAAGATGTTAGCACTATTGTCATCATGTTGCTAAAAACATTATGAAATTTTGAGGACATGTATGATGATATTAAGATTGTTCATTAACATCATAGGTAATGCCTTTTTAAAGTCGGGGACTGCAAAGTTTCATCGAATTACTACTTATATTGTACGCTCTGTTTGCCTAAATTCATGTTAAATTAAAGATATTATTGATTAAATGTCAGGTGTCCATGGGTGACGGTAGTCGCTTACTATCGAATGACCCGTCTTCTCTTTTGCCCCTATCTCATAAACAAAAAAAAGAAAAATTGCGAGTGCGTTCAAATATAATTTTTATAAAACAAAAAACGACTTCAAACGGGAAACTAAAAAGTAAAGAATCGTAATAGGTATTATTTTTGTACGAACTGAATTCCCTCGACTGCCTTTGGTCTCCAACATCAGACCTGTAATATGGGGGCAAAGTTCCAAAATCGGTTCATAAACGACAAAGTTATCCGCAAACACACATAAATATATATATATATGTATATATATACGGTCGAATTGAAAACCCCCTCCTTTCTTGAAGTCATTTAAAAAATAAAAAAACAGGGGAAAACTAGGTTGGGCTGGTATTAGGAGTGCACTCTATAACGCTTATAGATAGCACTATCTAACGGTTACCGCTGGGGCGTGGGTTTTTAGAGGAAGTACTTCACTAGGACTTTCATTTTAGTTTATAAGTTTTTTTATTGTATTTTTATGAAGCACCCGCTTCTGTGCCTTTTAAGAGTCAGTGGTTATTGTATAACATACTATGTTTTGATTCTATGAAATAAATCCCAACCTGTTAATACATATCCATTTTACAATATTTTTTTTCATTTCATTTTACTCCGATTGAATTCCTTATATTGTTTCTCCTTCCTACTATTATTATTCTCCTTCTTCATCTTTATTGAAATTTACAGTTTTTTTAGATAATGACAACTTTTCCGCATGATATTTTAAGTTGCAAATACTTAATTTGTCAACTTCTAGCTTTATACGTTGAGATAAATATTAACTTTTGCTACAGATTCAACGAGTTAGTCTAATAAATTAAAAGCTTATAGCACTAGTGCGAAATTTTATGTGAATGTAATAAGCAATTTGTATTTTTTTCACCACTTGCAACACTAGTGATTGATGCACTTTAATTTTATAATATTTATGTTCTTATGCTAATGCATAGCAAGTGATTGATAATACTCGATTGCAACATGCAGTGAAGGGATTTATGAAGATAATTTTGCATGCTTGTAATGAATAATATTTTATAATATTTTATATAAGATATTGCGTATGACCTCGATTACCAGATGGCGCAAATTAGTTAACCATCTAGATATCTCTTAGATCAAAACATTTTGACATATTTAGATAATAAGTTTTTTTTTATCTTTTGAAGAAACTTCCTTTATTCTATTTATATTTTATCGGGTAGAGAGCTCTGAGCTCCCGGCTACAGAACTACAAGTCGTATTGAAATAATGTTTTCAGTCAGACAGTTAGTTCTAAAGATTAGCGCACCCACCCAACAAAATAGTAGGTAGTATTTAGGCGAGAGAGATTAGCTTATTTTTCTAACACACTTCAAAAAGCAGGTTCTCAATAAAAAAAAATTGCTCTTCTCAAGGTTTTAAATTGAAAGGAAATATTCCACATCTAAGCTGGAAATTGAAGGGAATAATTTTTTTTTTAATTTTCGGCGCATTCAGGTTGTTTATAAACTTAATATCCGATTTCAATAGCGATCTGTACGTCGCCAGTTAATCAATTATGGCCGCTCATTAACCTAAACTTATGGAGGTCTGTCGTCTTTTTAGATTTTAAATTTCCTGCTACTGAGAATTAAGACTGTTTTTATGTGGGAACTACAAAGGCTATATATAAGTTGTCTATTTTTGTGGGAAGTGTATTGTAACGTTATATGTATTATAAAAGTTTTTATATAATTTAGAACACTTTAAACGAGATTTCGTCACTCGACCTTTGAAAATACTTTAACCTGTTCTTTACACCTTTGCATTAAGTATGTATATAAAGTTTGTATATTGAAAAACATCCATTCCCATCACCTGGACGATTGGCACTCCACCACTGTGCGCTTCTCCAGAAGCTTTTTGCCTCGCACAACGCCTATGAAACAAATTGTCGCCTGTATTATTTCCGGACCGATACGACATTCAAACCTTCAAGAAAAGAGCACTCCTAAAAGTACTCCTACCTAAAAGGCCGACAACGCACTTGTGACTTTTGAGTTGCGGGTCTCCATGGGCGGCAGAAGTCACTTACTATCAGGTGAACCGTCTGCTTGTTTGCCCCCTATCGCATAAAAAAATGTAGGTATAAACACAAGAAATAATAAAATTATGTATATTGTTGACAAGAAAGGGAGAATAGAAAGTGAAGAGACGGGATATTGCTTATACATATGGATTGATGAGTATAAAAACAAGTTAAGGTCGCATACCTATGAGTGGATCTGGCAGTAGCCGGGAGGTCACACTTCTTCAAAAGATAAACCAAAGTTATTACCTGTATATATCAAGATGTTATGTATCTAAGAGATTTGTCTAAAACAAAAAAAAAAACATAATAATAGAACAGTTTGTAAACATTGCTATAAGTCTTATGAGCTAAAGTTAGAAAGGTAAAATAAATAAAATAAAATATAAAAGTTGTACAGTTGGCGGCCTTATCGCGATTAGCGATAGCGAGAGATATCTAAATGGTAAAATATTTTGAGCAATCAAGTCACGAGTAGAACTGGGCCACCCTGTCTCATCACGTGTGTATCATCAAAGGCGACTAAACATGAGACTATCAGTTTGTAAATAAACTGCCATATAGTGCTGGATCACGGCAATGTGTTTAACCCCTATTACGCAAATGGGACTAAATTATCATTGGCAAAAAGTTGATGTTTGAGACACCTTTGTCTACTACTTCGGGTGTAAAGGCGTGAGTGTTTGTTTATAGGTTAACTTTAAAGAACCAGGTCATAAAGAGTATAATGGCGGCAAACATTTTATCTTATTTATTATTCTCTTATTTTAAAAAGGACCACTCCCGCACTAGGATTATTTTTTGTGTCGCGGGGACGTCACAAGCATTCACACTACTTACCTACACTTAATAAAATTGTAAGAGGCCGAAGTCTGTAAATTACAGATGTTAAAGAAATACTAATATGGAGAATCTTTATTAGAGCAACAGAAGCCTAAACAATAGTTTTAGAGTTTTTGATTGTTTGCCCCTCTGTTTGTATGTTTGTACACACAGCCCTTGTTTGGTACGAAACTAAAAACTAATTTAGTAATGCAGCATTTAAAAGCTAGCAATAAAAATAATCAAAAAGCTTTCCTACCTTCTTTATTCTTTTAAAACAGTAAGTAAGTCATGTATTTTATACAGATGCAAATATATTTGTATAAGAAAAAAATTTTCAATAATATTTTGATTCAGGCGTGAAAGGCCATTGCACTATTCGCCACATTACGTCGGTTTTCTAATAGAATACTAGCCTACATACGTCCGAATGTTCTATGATTTATGATACAAGGAATGGGTTTTATTGGGAGGAAATTGGAATAAAATAAAATTATAACTAACTGGAAAATATTTAGAGTAAGCATTGACGTAAGTTTTTTTTTGTTGTCAATGTAAATTTATTCCACTGTAAAGACTCTACGGAATATATAAGACAAGGTAACTCTTCTGCTTCTTTATACTTGTCAGCCATTATGTAACTCACTTCTTTTCTTCTCGTGTTACTAATATCTAGCGCGTAGTCAACCTTTAATTTGTTTGGTCCTTCGCTTCCCTATAGCTTTTTACAATAAGTTATCTCTTACAAACATAAACTTATAGATAAATAAGTACTTGGTTAGTAGTAAGTACTTAGTGCTATGAGCGCATAATGCAATGCACAGTAGAGTGGTTTGAGCAAATAATGAAAACATATTGTAATAAATGTATATCATACATACATACATAATATCACGCCTCTTTCCCATAGGGGTAGGCAGAGACCACTTCCTTCCATTTGCTGCGATTCTGACATACCTTTCTCGCTTCTTCAACTTTCATTCCGTTCCGCATACAGGCTCGTCGGTTAAATGTACTTTTGACCTGGCCTTTGCTTAGATTTTCTTGGACTTGGTCCAAGAACATTCGCCTAGGTCTTCCTCTTCCGACGACTCCATTTACCTCTGCCATATAAATACCTTTTGTCAACCTTCTTTCATTCATCCTTTCGATATGCCCGAACCAGTACAGCATACTTTTTTTATTTTAGTCACTACATCCTCTTTCACACCACACTGATCCCTTATCACACTATTCCTCATTCTGTCCCTCAATTTCAAATCAGCTATACTCCGCAATGCTCTCATTTCTACCGCATTAATTCTACTTTCGTGCTTCTTTTGCCATACCCAACTTTCACTACCATACATAAGTGTTGGCACCAACACACCTCTATGCACAGCCATGCGAGCCTTCATTGAGACTCTGTGGCTGGTCATAAAAGTATGCATGCAATGCGTCCCTAGTGAACTTTGATCCCAGATATACAAATTCATCCACTTGTTCCACTTTTTGACCACCTATTATAATTTCACAAAACGTTCTATTTTCATCTCTTTCAAAAACCATCGTTTTCGTCTTGCTCACATTAATTTTCATACCCTTTCTTTCTAAAGCCCCATGCAAGCTTGTTACTATCTCCTGTAACTCCTCAGCTGATGACGCAAGTATTACTTGGTCATCCGCATATAGGAGACATTTGACGAGTAATCACATTCTTTCCCTTTCATTTCCCTAAGACAATCATCAATGAATAATTTAAACAGCCATGGCGAAGCTACACATCCCTGTCTAAGACCTTTCTCAATCTTAAACCATTCAGTGTAGGCGCCGTTCACCCTGACACAAGAACTGGAGTTCTCATATAGAGATTTTAGTGCTCGGACCAGTTCGCTGTTCACCTCATTCACCGATAAAACCCTCCATTCCTCTCCTCTCGATCGTAAGCTTTCTCCAAATCCACGAATACGCAGTGAACTTTTTGACTTTTCGCCAAAAACTTTTCGGTTATGCCTCGCAAGGAGAAAACCTGGTCCGTACATCCCATTCCTTTTCTAAATCCTCCTTGCACATCCCATATCCTTTCATCAGTTTCTTTCATTACCCTTTCAATTAATACCTTTGCATACAATTTTCCTACCACGCTTAGGAGGCTGATACCCCGGTAGTTTTTGCAATCCTGCTGTGACGCTTTTCCCTTAAACAACGGCACGATTACAGCCTTGCACCAATCACTTGGCACTCGGCCGTTACTCCAACAAAGGTTGAAAAGGCGGTACAGCTGGTTCATAATTACACCTTTTCCCAAGTTCCGAGTTGGCTGACTTTCACGAGCAGTTCTTATGGACTTCCAAAACAATTTTATATTAGACCTAAAGTTATCAGTTAACTTTCGATCTAACGCGTCTGACCATTCATTCTTCTCTCTCTTCTTATTCACGACTATTTTCACTTATATATATATATGTATATACATATATACCCTGGTATCCATAACTTTATTTCTTAGCCTTTCATCCACAGGTACAAAATCTATCATACTTCTCGAACATCCTTCTTCTCTAGTGTACATATGAATCTCTTTGTGTTTAAACATTGTATTTGTCACAACTAGATTCCTATTTACACAAATTTATAACAAACTCTGCCCATTTCCATTCACTCTTTTTCACCATATTTGCCTAAAACATTTTCAAAACTGTCTCTCTCAATTCCTACCCAACCATTAAAATCTCCTAACATTACAACTCTCTCATTATACTTACACTCATTTAATATATCCCTCACCCCATCCCAAAAATCCTCCCTTTCTTTGCGCTCATTAAAAGACCCACCCGAACGCACATCTGTTGGTGCATAAACACCCAAAATGAACATTTGGATGAGTCCCACTTTCATTCTTATCCACACAAGTCTGGGACTCACACTTTTAAACTCAGTCACACACTCTGTCATTCTTTCCGATAGGAGGAGTCCAACACCTTGACAGGCTCGACTCGTGTCAGGTACACAGCCCAGTATGCCATATAGGTTCCATGTTTCGTGGAGCCACATCCCTTCCGCTTCGTCTCGTTTATGCACAACACATCAAGATTTTTTTCTTGCATCAACTGACATACATCAACCAATTTATCTGTAATCCCTCCTCTGACATTCATCGTAGCAAAGTAGCTCTCCGTAGGCCACTGTCCGCCCCTACTGGAAACGAGACGTGATGGGTTGCGAACCACATCGCCGCCATATTTAAAAAAAATATTTTTTTGTAAAACCATAGCGTTCCCACGAGCAGCTAGGGAAGCTTTTGTCCATCTCAACAGAGCCCCGCATGCTGAGATAAGGCTAGCCATAAATCTGGGTTCACCAGGTCCCAGGGCATATTCGGCACGCTTACAACTAGGCTCGCCCCTAGTCATGCATCCCTAGGCACGGCTTACCTATGGATTTGCGGATTAGGATAGGAAAAGGAAATGGTAGGAGCAGGGATAATACAGATGGGATATTAGGGGGGGGGGGGTAGGAAAAGGGTACAGGATACTATCATCTCGGAAGGACCAGTATGAGACAGACAGTAGCTCGGAAAGTCGGGTTCGCGTACCCATACATTAACGACAATCTACCGGACAGGTAGCAGCCGCTGAATGCCCCTAACTATGTATATATAGGAATAATTAATCACTTACTCAAGTGATGGATGGTTCTTATTCTTGTTATCAATTCTTCCAATTATCAATTACATATAGGTGTTTTGAGGTGGGTGACGGAATCTCAAACATATTATTATAAAATATGACAAAGTTGTACTAAAGACTATCCATAATCACCCATTCAGCTCATGAGTCTATGAAAAAACTGCATAATAATCGTGAACGAATTGTGAAGTTAATGACTTAAGGACTTAATAGAAAAACCTCAAAAAAAAGGTAGACCATCTAGTTTTATATCTTCCGCAGTACGCTGATTTCTGTAACTTGGTCTAGACTAGACGAAAAATAATGTTACTATTACTATGAAATTATTACGTTACTTAAATGTCAAATATTATGTAAATGTTACACACACCTAATTCCGAGATAGTCAATATCTTTATTGAAAACTGTTAAATTTAAATACGTCTTAATCTGTCAAATGTAAGTTCGAGATATCTCTATACTGCAATTTGTTTTTAGTGGCAATGTTCCCCATAGTAATATTTATAATAGATTCCTAAAAGTTCGCTTAAGACTTCTAAGATGAAGATAAGGTAACGTATAAAATCCACTGATACTTATTAAACCGAAACATATAAAATGTTACTGAATTCATTCTTTAATTAAAAGAAAATCACTGAGTGCAACAACAGCAACATTTCTCAGTATATTGTACAAGATCCTATTGGCTGGAAAGTCCGAAATCATTTTATTGGATATGAGGACACCCGCCACAGCCATCCGGCGCTTTTATTACGCAATAGCTCGTCTGTTATGCAAACGCGTATTTACCATAATCAGTAAAATAACATTTAACAAAGCGGATTCTGATGTAGTTGTACTGCCAATAGTAACCCAAAATTAATATAGATACGGTTCACATAACAAAAATATTTTGTTCCCATGTAATATGGTTAAATGTGTGTGTTTTTTTATAAAGTAATGATTTGTTTTAAGTAAATAGTTTTAATTTTTCTTTAACGAAATGTCCATTACGCCCATGCTTCTTGTGATAATATGACTCCAAGTGTGACAGATAGTTGGCAATAGGCAATATAAGATTTTGTAGATTTTCCAGATCCATCAAATTTTACTCAAAAATAATATTCTTTTACTTTTAACGATTATAATAGTTTAAAAACTAAAACACACACTTCGTTGCCAAGCGTAGTATATATGACAAGTGAGAAACAAACTAATTAAGTTCAAACTCGAGTGATTTACTAATAACCTTCGAAGACACTTCACTTCATAATCCCCCTCCCACCAGCATCAGAGCAGCTCCAATATACCAAATTGTAGTATTGTCATCGAAACTACATACACAGGTTAAATTGTTTGTTTGTTTGTATGTAGTGTCTAATCTCTTTCGCCACTTATCCAAATTTATATAAATTCTTTCACTGATAGGAAGCTACACTTTTTCTGAGTGACATAGGCTATATTTTATTGTGATATGTACCTTATTGCAGTGTAAAATTTCTACATTTGTGAATCAATTCCAAGAAAAAATAACCAGATAAACGCTTTATAGGCGTGCGCTGGGCAAACGGTTCTAAATAAAGGAATACAGTGTACAAGAAAAATATTAGTCTAGTAGATCTACAATAAAGAGGACACTATAATCTTGTGTTTAACACAGCATAATGTTTCTTTATTTTTTTTTATAAGAAAAATTAAAATTAAGAAAAATGTTTTGGTGAATTTATAATGAATATTATACGCATTCGTAGAAAATAAAGAGTTTCATCACCACGGAAATTTTACGATGATAAAATGTACCTTTCACTGCAGTTAATTTGGGGAATAATTAAGAAGATAACTGGAGATAACTAAAAACCCAAAAAATAGACGAGAAATATAGAGATTATGTTCGCATGTGTACCCTGTATACCCTGCGGACACATTCATTTAGTTTATTGCTACAAATAACATTTTATTTTATTGATTTGCACTAATATTAATATTTGAAGCGTGTCGGTTTTAACTTAAATTTACGTACGATAAATAAGAAGTTTCTTAATTTTGTGAATTGTGAATTTTACAAAAGCATGTTAGAAATAAACAAACAATTTTTGACATTTTAATAAAATCGTATTTATTTATTTTTATGGATAAAAGCCAGTAATTTTAAAACCAAATATATTCTTGTGTTATATTAATAACTAATACATGGTATAGATTATAAAACACAATAGCTCTTTAATTACATCAACATTACAACAGGTGTCCATGGACCGGGGTTGTCACTTACTATCAGATGACCCGTCTGTCCGTCAATAATACATATAAAAAAACTGATATTCGTGACATGGAAATAATGTTAACAAAATATATAATAACAATTATCCTCTTACCAACTGTAATGCTTTGAGTTTCAAAATGGGCTACATAACATTATTTAAGTAGATGCATAAAGAACCTCACATTTCATATTTCTAAACTTCCGAGATTTATGCATATTTGATACTAAATAGAAGTAGACGTCATAGAGCTTAGACTTCTCGGCCTCATCCAGTTTCAATTAAATGGTATACCATTTATGCCAGGTATGCCACCCTGACCCACTTGACCTATTGCTAGTATCCCAAAACCAGCATAGAAAGAGAAAGAAAGAAAGAAAATATATTTATTTTGTGATTGTAGTATAAGCAACATTCTTTTAATTCCCTTCTATTTCACATTTTCTTTCAATATTGCCCGACTACCCAGTTTTATTCCTATAGTGCCCGGTTGACGGGAATAGGCTAAATAAGTGGGACTAAATTAGAATCAGCAAAATCTGGTCGTTAAATGAACCCACCCCTTCGGGGAAACAGAGGTGAGTGTATAACATATACAATTCAATTTGAAACTACCGTATGTTTGTTTGTATGGTAATCGACTGCTATGGGCATTAGTCAATTCGATTAACAGGACCGAAGTCTAGTGTTCAAATAAACACGTCCCTTCACCAATTCTGAGTTAGTGACTTAGTGAGTTATGTTTACGTAAGAACGTGTTTATGGACGTGACGTAATAAAGGAGACCTATTGACCACCGTGTTTTCTTTAGCACCTAATACCAAACCCATTAAAAAAATAGACTGAAAATAAAACACAGTAAGTCCACTCGCGACTACCATCAGACGGTGCAATTAGATAGAAACATGCATCGGCTGAACAAAAATGTATCGAAATTTATACATCGATTAAGCAATGATCCATACAGATAAAAAAGAAAAGAAAAGAAATAAAAACAATATTTACGATGAACTACAGTAGATATAAATAAATTTCTCGTTTAATTATTTACAAAAAATCTACTTAACAGTTGGCAATGTGTTTATTTATAATGTTGAAAAAAACATAAATAATTTAAGGTCTCATATAAAAAAATAAAAATACGTTTTCATCCATTATGTAGTTACAAATATTTTCCGGTTACTATTTAGACTATACTCTGTAATAGCTACTTTGTTATGTTTCCTTATACAATAAAATATGCAAAGAAAGAAAACAATGAATCTCAAAATTACAAAAGACTAACTAAGAGTCGACTGTTCGAAATGCATTGCTACAAGTTGTGTAACTAACAACTTATAATGTCACATACATTTATTACCAGCAAAAGAATGTGTAAAACAGAACATATCCAATTGTTATGTTGACAATTTTGACAGGAAACAGGGCGAAACCACTGCAGTGAGTTTTTTATGACCACAGCAGAGAAAAAAACACTCTAATTAGTTACAACTATGGTTTGTATTCGTGGAAGTTCTGTTCGGGTTGTTGCAAAAAATGTTTTGCCAAGACGCATTTTTAGTACACCGTCTATTTTTACATTTTAATGACATAACGTGACAGGTTTACATGAAATAAGTATCATTATACATAATTAAAGTAGTATGTTTCATCATAGTTATACTTGTGAACATTATGACAATATCTTGCAATTCATTACATACAGTTTCGTACTTAGAAAAAAAGTTATTGCTAATTAAAAGTTGGCAACCATGGGCTATCCCATCCCAGTTAAAACATAATTAAGAGAATTTATCGGGCAGTTTCTGGTGTATAGAGAATGAGGAGAATGAGATAGGAAGAGAGGTATAGATTTGAACACGAACATAGAAGATGAGAAGAGGTGTTAGTGTTCTATGAGATAGCCTTTAAATTTTATATCTATTTGATAACTTAACTTTATTTATAACTTTATTATCCATTTAATAAAAAAGTAATTTTTTAATTATAATTTCAGAATAAACTTATTTCTATTAGGGAGCTCCTATTGCGATGTCATTATTTTCATTCAAAAGTTAAGTTAAACAATGTAATAAAATTAAAAATCCCATATTATAATTGGTAAACACTAAGTAAGTTTGTATTGTCATCTGGCGTCATACAAATAAGTGCAGTGGAACATTCCGGTTTACCCTTTTTATTATCTTCGGGAATTCATCACATTATTGCGGTCAACTGAAGGCGCTAGGGGATCCCCTTTAAGAATATATAAATAATAAGATATATGGTACAACAAACATTAGACTGTTTATGATATATTTTTCCATTTTTTTTAAAATATAATAATTGCACTGGTGATTTTCAATTCAAATAACCAGTTCATATTTTCTTATTTTTATGTATTTAAGATCGAAAAATATTATTAATATCTCATCATTAAGTAATATGTATCTAAATATATTTTTCAAAAAACAAAATTTACCAAAAAAATACATATTGTGTCTGTTGAAGAAGACGATTATAAAATTTTCTTTCCCAAATTTAAGAGCTATACTCTTGTCCGTGGAGCAATCGCCACTCCTATGTATCCCCCGCAAACTTCATCATAAGTGCCACCCCACTCCACTGGCTAGATTACTTTTCCCCCTTCTGTTATCTATTAATTTTAATAACTGTCTCTCTTTTTTACCATAAGAATGAAGGTCTTCTTTTATGTTTCACTTCCACCACAAAAAACTAAATATATTTTCTTATTTATTTTTTGAAGTTTATCAGTCGTATCTATTATTCGCCTTCTTTAACATGTGTACGTACGTAGTGTCTTAATATTACGTAATGGCCAATTGTTACGTAATACAAATCAAATTGCTGTAATAAATATGTGTCTGTGAAATAATATAACTATGCTCATAAACCCACATAACCATAAACAAACGCTCAACCACAATTGTAAATCGTACGTGGCAAACTAACTAATAACTCCCTCCACCCATCCAATCAAAGATCAACATTACATCAGTATGCAGGTAGTGCAGTTTTCTGTGATAAAAACACTTTCTTTGTGTAGACGAAGTTCCAACACTTCTAATGTTTTCCACAAAGGTATATTTCGATTGTAAAGAAAGGTAATTTTTCATTATTATATTATGTAGATAATCTAATAAAAATAATAAATAAAATGTGCCGTAGATTATGAAATTAACATTAGATTTGTTAAGGAATGAAAGTATAAGTATCGATAATTTAATGTGCAGAAAGATCTAAGGAACACTGAAATTGACATGGAAACTTGATAAATGTTTTCTAATACATATGCATTGTAAACAAAGTAATACATAATATGAAAAAGTGTTATATTAATATAAGCTCAAAGTATATGCATACTTATTAACTACTTAGCAACTAAAACTCATATATACTCGTATTACTACAATGTTTAACACTTAAGTTCGTTGTTAGTTCTAAAAGAGCCTACTTGGGTTCAAGACACAAATTATTAGTTAAAACCAACATTTTACAATGAATGTACCTCATAAACAATTAAAAAATAATGTTTTTTCCCTTTAATATCCAAAAATAACATCTAGAACGTTTATAAGTAACAATTTTCCTTTAGAAATACAATAAATATTTCGTTCAATTGCACAATAATCTATTGCGTCATTGATATCATGTTCCTATTGTTGTCCTATTGCACGTACTTCCAGAGTTGAATTCGAGCTAAGTAATTTCCTCTAGGCTCATAGTGATAAGTATTTGCTACGTTTCGTAAAACCACATACGCTCACGCAATACACCTCTGTATTAAACAGCCACATGTTACCAATCAGAATTAGGTTCCACTAATGTAATAGGGGGCAAGCCTATTGCTGTCAACCGGGCACTGTATGACTGTATACATACTGTCTGATAGATAACAGTCCGATCCCTTAGTCGCCTTTTACGACACTAACGGGAAGCGGTGGGGTGGCCCTATCTACTCCATCATGAACCACATATCATAGATAATATATGTGTCTATACGAAAACAACTGTTCACGACAAAGATTAAACTTAGCAATACTTTTCTGTCTGGCAGATAACAATCCGCTACTTGTTTCCTGCCATTACTTCTCCTTTTGATATCTATTCTTAATGTATCATAATATATTATGAAAGACTATCCTAGTGTACTAACCACAGAGATAGAAAAGATTACACGTATATATATACTCTTGCCTCTATCACCTGAGGGTAGGCAGAGGCGTTATTAAGGCCTACATTTTGCCAAAAGTAATTTAGTTCCAAATACGTAATACGAGGCAAACCTATTGCCGTCATTCGGACACTGGGATTTTGGGAATTATATAGGAATTAATTAATTCATTAATTATATGAACATATAGACAGAGAGGGGAGGATAATAAAGAGATATCGTTTATACAAACGGATTGGGGAGTACAAGTAATGGCTAAAGCAAGTCAGTGTCGCATACCAATAATTCGAACTGGCTGGTGCCGGTAACTCCCAGCCCTCTAACGGTCGTATAGTTTGCTATACGACCGTTAGAGGGCTCGAAGTTGACGGCAGGTAAACTGAAATATATAGCCGCTAATATGCTATGATTACAATGCTTATACCAAACTTTAGGAAACATGTTTAATAGCAATATACTTACTCTTAGGTCATAGTTAGTTAAAATATATTTATTGTGCCATTTAAGATGGTAAGTGTTTCGACTAAATTCCTAAATAACAATTATAACAATAAATAACGTATCTTTAGTTGAACACAGTTCTAATTGCACTATTTATGTCATGCATTTATATAGTAATTGAACATTTTTTTTTTTAAATATACAAGCTGGTAAGTTTTTGATACATCTATAAATTACATTGTAATTAATTCGTGCGGGCATTCCACTGACTCCCATGAACTTTGAGTACATCGTCGTGGGTCGTACTAATGGAGGCCGTATCCGAGACCGATTTCTGGTCTATTGTCGCCACTAGAGTGAACTTTTTACAGAGTATGTTAGCAAATGCTGCTAAGAGTTCCAAGTCACACTATGATCAGATTTATGAGGTAGACAATCACTTCCAATTCAATCAACATATATATATCCATTTACGCCTATATCTCAGAAGGTGTAGCCAGAGAGGTCATTAAACGCCCAATTTTATCAACCATAATTAAGTCCCACTTGGTAAAAGGGGCAAGCATATTGTTTTCGTCCGGAGTCCGGGCACAGTGTGACTGTATTTATACTGTCTGATAAATAACATTATACAACTGATAAATAACATTACACATAAACAACAACACAACAGCTATAAAAACCTTAAAAACTGGATTAATAGAAACTGATCAAAGAAGCGTATATGGTTGTTATTTAAATAATCTCTAAATAAATCTCTAAATAATTAAACAATAATAATTTGATAGATATTGCTATACTTTGATGTGACGTAACAAAAAGATACGTGTGCGTACGTCGACAATACGTCACAAACTGTTATCGTCTTAACCAGCCGGCTCAATTCAACAAACGGGAATCCCTCGTCACAATAAGGAAAATATATAGCTGTATTCTTTAAAAGCCCGTGTATCGCAATATTTGTCAGCAGTGTTTTGAGGTCATCTAAAGAGAAATAATATCGCCAGTTGACAGCAACAAGTACGTAACTGGTAAAAAATAGTAAAATCTAATTAATAAGTGTAAAAATTTGTGAATTTAAAATGTCTGGATCAAAGAGTGTTATTTTTATGGTGAGTAGTTAGGTATAATAACATTTACAGCCTATCAATTAGTCGAATACACGACATATTATTGTTATTACAATTACAGAATCTAATCACTAATAATTAATAAATGATAATGTTAGTACTCGGTAAAATAAAATTAAATGCAATTTTATCTTTATGTTCAAAATACAAAAAAAAACTTTTAAAGCATTTAATTTTTGAATACTAAAATTTAGGTAAGGTAAAGTTATAATGGAGCATAATTGAAAAGTTTCGAGATATTACTATTTAGATACTAAATAAAAAAAACTTTTATATTACAGATTACTCTCATCATAGCGGCCAGCTGTGCTGCTCCAACTAATGGTAAGCGTCCTATCTTAGAGATAAGCATTATAGTGCAATTAATGGTGAATGTTATTAGTACACCAAATAAATTAATCACTGCAAAACTAAAAATAATGTGTAGTCTTATAAAACAGCAGTTTTATTAAACAAGTCTTATTAAACACTTAATTTCAATTTATTTTTGCAGATGCGAATGATTTACTCACAATACCTAAGGAATGTATCGGGCAACAATTCTGTTCCACTAGACCAGAAGGCTACGATCAGCTTGAAGAGAAGATCAACAGTCTTCTGCCAGAGGTTCTCTTGAGGGTAACATTTTAAATTAATTATATTTCTTACATTTGTTCGATACTCACTCAGCAGTATATATATAGTAGTTACTTCAGAGAGTTTACTAAAGTGTTATTTATTATGTTGTAGGACTATGCTGACCGATATGGACCCGAAATGGATCTTGAACCACCAAAGTTATCGCCTAAGAGCGATTGGCATAACTGCCCTAACGAAATCAAGGTAGTATACCTTAACAATAAAAACAATTACTTGAGTTACAAGAAACAGTAGAATCCCCTGTTCATATTTCTCCAGATAAAGGAGAAAAATCTTATTAAACCGTTACTAGTTCAAGAACATTGTATTTCTGATGGCCTGGATAGGTACCGCTGAATGTAAGCCATGTGTATATATTCTGCTAAATTTAAATACTTAGTTTAATTTAAAGGTATAATAATTGACATCTCTTCCCGGGGGTCTCGTGAAAGGCGACTAAGGGATCGGACTGTTATCTATCTGACAGTATGTATCTGTATACATACTGTCTGATAGAACCGGGCACTGTATGACTGTTCATACAGTGCCCGGTTGACGGCAATATACTTGCCCTCTATTGTCTGCTACAGACGGACCGTGTGTCCCCTTAGGGGAGGCAGGCGTAAGCTTATGTAATAATCGACATTCTGTTTTCTGTTTCGTTTTCTAAAAAAATGTTTTTGGATACAATTCCACGCAAAGGTTTTTTAACAAATAACTGACTTATTCATCTCATTTTTTAGATCGAGCCGTGGTACGTCTATTACCGTGGTGCAAACAATACTAAAACCGAGATTATTGTGCAGACCAAGCTTTTTCAACAACACGTTAAGAGCGTCGTTTGCGCGTAAGTACTATATTTAATAAGTAATTTTCAATAAGCGAGCTTGGATAAGCAGTAAGTTGAATGGAGATATCCAATAATATATATGAATATATGTATATTACTACATTTTTAAATCAATTGTCGATTGTAAATCAAAAGTCGTATATTTTCATAATCCCTAATACTAAGCTTTCAATAACCAGTCTCCTGATGATAAAAATCTGTTGAAGTTGTCTGATAATTTTGGAAACTCCATCAAAATCAAAACATTTCTTTAACACATTATTTTATTTTTTTGCAACAGGTATCAGTACATTAAAACCGACAGCCAAGTCCAGTGCTTCCAGGACTTAGGTGTAAGCGATGCATTTGGCATGCGATCAACTTGCGTTTCTTCTACAGCTACACGGACGTTATACGTCTTTGACGTTGAGAAAAATTTAGTCATCCAAAAGCCTTTCGAAGTTCCAGCTTGCTGTAAATGTAGGGTCACTTATACATAAATAATAAATATGTAGAATGAAATATGAACCTTCCAAAGTATAAAATATAAATTTGTAGAATTCAAATACCGCTTCGATTTTCAAGTAATTTTTCACACGGTTCTTAATTAACAAAAAAAGCTGTGTATCGGAATGAAAGTAACAACTGCGAAAAGGTCAGTAAAAAGCTCAGGAAGCGGTGAAATCAAAGTTGATACGACTAGAAAGTATATTAAGAAAGAAAGTTTTCTTAGAGTTTTGCGGTGTTTCCTGCACCTATTGTGGTTGGTTGCCCACCGATATGCCGACATTTAATATCAGACGGCATGGAAAACCTTTTTAATCATTTTCAAGTAAAGTGTGTTTTACTTACATATTATATTAATGCAAAACTACTGTTATGAATAAAAAAGGTTTTCACTCATAATTATTAAATATTCGTAAAGGTAACTATTATTTATTGTAATCTAAATACTCAGTATTTATTTTAATATATTATATTTGTGTAAGAAAATGTTATGTTTACGCAATGAATGTTCATTGTTATTCATTATTGTACAATATATGTACATTTTAGCATGAAGCATATTAATGCTAAAATGTACCTATGTTGTATAAAACTACTAAGCGCCATACTTTGTAATTATACGGTATTATAATGATTTTAAATTAAGAATAAACCATAGAGTACGAAGTAATTTACTGTGTGTACATAGAAACAACCAATAGGAAAGGTTTAATACCTAGCTCTATGAAAATAAAAAGAATTACAAAAAAATATAGGAATATTTTTTTGTTTTTGTGAAAAAAATCTTTATTCTTTTTAATGTTATTACATAAGTATATAAATGATGTTCAAGCCATAATGTTTAGTGCGATGATTGATTATATCCACATTAGAGATATGTAACGGTTAGAATACTATTACAATAATGGGAGTATACTAAAAAAAATGTGTAAATAAGAGTGCTGCTATTAGTGCTGACATAATTATGTTTATATAACAGATTTTGACTAGTAACATGGCACGATGTGAGACTATCATAGATAAAGAATACAAATAACAGTAAATATATTGATTAGCATTTACTTGTATTTTTTTATGTCACTATGAAGATTTAAGCCCTTTTTCGTAAAACTATGTTTTATTTTATTTTATTTATTCGGATATATACCAGTTACTTTACATTACAAAAGTTATGGTTAATCCATATGAGTTAATGGTAACCCACACCTATGTGCGTTAAGTAATATTAAAGAAATATCGAAATAAATGTGTCATGCGCACTAAAAAAATGATTTTTTTTTATTTCAAAATTTTTAAAATGAGAAAAAAATGTATATTGTTACTGTAAACATAAAAAAGAAATCATAATAATCATAAAAATAAAGATAAAGATAAAAAAAGAACAGCAAATGGAAATCCTGTTCGAAGATTTCAACTGAAGCTCCTTTGAATTTAGAATGTGTGAGTGAAAAAATATAGATATCAACGAATGTTCATTTATGTTTCTAAGAGACATTGGAATGGTGAAAATGCAATGGCATTTGTTCCACTCTTCCCAGTGGAGAACAGCCGAGGCACACAACACATTTTTATATTATAGGGGGACAAAAAAAAAGGGAAAAAGGACGCCTGCTTCTGCGAAATGATATCCTAGCAGAAGGTTGCGTAACTTCTCTCACTACCGGCCATGGAGCGTATGTATTTTATTCGTTACAACAAAATGTGGATCACACAAATTTTTGAACCAACAAAATAAGTTATGCTTAGCATTTAAAATTTAAACCTCTAGACGCGAGATTAGACTCTTAATTATTTTTAAATTTAATATGTATACATATACAAAAAAAATATGAAGAAAACGGTTTTAAATTTACAGAGATGGTGTAAGGAATTAAAAAATTATGATATTTTAAATTATTATGCAACATTCAGTGAACATATAATAAACAAATATGTGTAATACGTCTACTGGTTAATTGGTGGACTTATGAGATTATTGTAGTTGCGATTACTTAGATGAGCTAACATGCTATGCCCCATAGTAGGGCAGTAAACAGAACGTAATTAAATCAACAATACAATTTAACTTTTCACGATTATAACACTATAGGTCATTGAGATAATATTAGGAGGTGATTGTAAAATCAGGTGAAAAGTGAATATTAATTAGAATGAATTTTACATTGTTTAAACATGTTACACTACATCTACACTTACACCAGAAAAAATACTTGCAAATTGTTAAATTACTTTTTCTTTTTCATTTACCCTTTTTCAAGCTACCTCAACTATTTGAAAATTTGACAACTTTGAATAAATAATGATATAATAAATAGAATTCAATTAAACTCAACAAACATGTGAATGATTTACATTAAAGAACATAGATAGATAGATAGAATAGATAGAATATTCGTTATGTTACACCTTAGATTGTAGTTAAAAACTATATAATCTAATAAACTGGAGTACAATGGGCGGTCTTGTCGTGAAAAGCGAACTCTGTCGGACAACCAAGTGTGGAGATATAATAACAACATTATTTAATAAAACCAGTAGTTGATGGCCTACTATTATAGATAAAGTCAAACATTTATATATAAAGAAAGATATTAATAAATGCATGTACGGAGTGTATACAGTTATCTAATAATCCAGCGCAGCCATAGTTATCCAGCGATAATATAGTTCAGTTTTCCAGGAATATACCTAATTTACTATTTACTGTTATTTTATTTTTGCCTAATTAAATTATTAATGTATGTATACCATATTTGTTTTGGTATACTGAAACTGAAAAACACTAATTAGTTTTGAAAGAAAAGTATACATAATGATTCCTGAGACATATAACAATACATATAAACAAGACATATAACAATGTTATATGTTTTAGGAATAAATATATGTATGACTCCCTCTTTTTTTTTGTGGAAACACCCACGGGTCATCACCTCGACCTGTCCGTCAGTAAAACCACACAGTGTTCCATCATGGAGTCTTCTGGCCGGGGCCAGGAGTTTTTTTTTTCGTGTGGAAACCCCCACGGGTCATCACCTCACCGTAGCTGACGGTGAAGTGGTATGTCGGACTCGAACCGACTAAAACCACACGGTGTTCCGTCACAAGTGGGTCTATTGCAAGGGACCTGGGTATACCTTTACACATTAGACGTGCCCAATCGCTGGCTACATTTAAGAATATGGTTAAAGACTATTACTTGGCTTGCTAGTACATTATTTGTTTATATCTCATTTATACTTTATGTCTAACTGCTTCATTTATCGATCTAATAAACCCATGGTATATAATATATGTGTACGTATATGCATTTATATATATATAATTGTATGTAGGTATGTTTATTTATATATAATATAGGTACCTAGTTATAAATTTGATCCTTCTTATATAAAACGCTTTTTTTTTCTCTCTCTTTTCTACACCTAAACTACCCGTGTGTTCTTTTGCATCTTGTCTTTTTCTGTCCATCCTAAGGTTGCCTGGCAGAAATTGCATTTAGCGATAAGGCCGCCCATTGTACATTTCTATTTTGCATAAATACTGTAAATTTTTGTTTTAAGGTGAACAATAAAGTATATTCTATTCTATTCTATACCCTAGGAGGGATGCTTGCAGGATCCCTGCAGACCTTGGCCACCTCTTTTGCAAGAGATACCACCACCATTGAATGCGAGGGGCCTAAACCCCTCCAGTTTGGGAGGCGAGCGTGGAACACGTCGCACCACCGGCTCAGACCTGCTTCTGCTAGGGTAAAGGCAGCCCTACCTCATGGAAGCCGGAGATCGTTTTGTGCTCTCCGGCGCCTGCTGCGTGTTCTGCGGGACGAGAGAGTACTTGCCCTCTCCCGTATCCTCTCCACCGCCTCTTTAGCCAACATGACCTCTTCGCAAAATAAGGCGGCGGAATCCCACGCGCTCTCGTTTTGGACCATGGATAGAACCATGGTCTCTAGCAAGAGACTTCATGAACCAATAGCCGTCACGAGGTTAAGGCGCTGTGCAGTCCACTAAAGTGTGAAGTGCAGTGTCCTCGTGACAGCTTCCGCAGTGATGGCACGTAGACGTTGGCTTCCGGCCTATCCGACACAAATACTTACTTTTACTTACTTTACTTACTGCAGCCGTGCCCAGTGAGTATCTGTGTCAACCGGTAGGAGAGGCTGCCATGTCGCCTCTCTAGCTAATCCTCCATGATGGGCCTTACCGATGCAATTGTGGCGTGCCCTGTGCTTGGTCGCTCAAGTCGTTCTTTCCAACAGACCAAAAGGACCTGGTGGAGCTGGGACCATTTTGCATCGACTTCACAAGGCATGGGTCGCAGCCCTCTCTCCAGCGCTTCCTTGCGCCAGTTATATAGCGCCGCAAGAGCTTTCGCTTCTAGAGGTAGTGACTCCTCTGGCAAATAAATACATTATTAATTATAATACATAAATCAAACATTCTTTATTTAAAAAGAAAATTCCAGCATCAGGAATAATTCCTATGTCACGGAGGCCTACACAAACATTCAATCAACGCACATAAAGACTCGGTACAAATATTCGTGGATCACACAAATTTTTGTCCCGTGTGGGAACCGAACCCACGACCGACATGACGGCGACGATTCAGCAGTTCACTAGACCAACAGGTCCGTATGTTAAACTGAGTTTGCTTTAAACCACAGCAAAGCAATGCCATTGTTTTCATCGGTTTGACGTATTTAATTAGCCATCCCAATAAGTTGTATAATACATATAACCATTATTCTATTGGGTTTTCCGATTGTTGATTTAATAAACAACTTATAGAAATCCCATTTTTATGTTGGCCTACTCTGGTACCAATGTTATTATATTTTATATCCAACAAGGGAAAGTATTAAAAAAAAGGAATATGAGACGATTAGGATTCTGCAATTCTTAAAAATGAATTATCATTATTAATCTTTCTTGGAACTTGCTTCTTAGGTTATACTAAATCCCTGGTTAGTGACGTCTCTAAAGAAGAAACGGGGTGACTTCAAGCGGTACGACTCCGATTGACATGTTTTCTTTTTGCTCGCACATATCCTCTTATTGAAATATGCGCTTGTGTGAGTGTACTAGAAATAGCTCGTACCTGAAACCAGTCGATTGCGTAATGCAATAGGCCTAGGCCATGGCAATAATGCGCAAGCAATTATAATAAACTAAAAATGATATAACACCGTAATATCATTTTTAGTTTATTATACGTATGTACGTATACGTATAACGTTGCTAGTACAAAAAAATTAATTGTATGTGGGTATAGTAGTATATGTATACATAGGTATAATAATAAATTATCAAGTATATAAACTGTAAATTTACACACTTAACAACACAGTAGAAAATCAGCTTGTTATGTACTGTTATGTTAATAATGTTGTTACAATTAACGCTCCTAATAATAAAAAAAATTAACGGGTTTCCCTATTTTATCCAATTTAACTTTGTCAGTTGTTAGTGACAGAATATTATTACAGATACATATATTTCACAACATTATTGAAGTATGTGCTCAAACACGTTGTAAATTGTAATACATGATGTTATATTACTTTCATATTATTGTGTAACAAACCATAAGGATGGTTTAATCGATCAATCTATTCGATATCAATCTATTTCGATTTTGATTTTGATTGAGCTCAGAGGATGATATTAAAAGTAAGTACATCTAAACCTCGATTTTTCCCTACTACCAAACTCTATAAGGAAACTGAAGTACTGGCTGAACGTTAACTGTATATAATGTATACCGTCCTTCACAAACACTCAAATTTATGTTTAGATAAAGTAAAACTCGTCGCCAAAGCCTGGAGAAACTATGCAATATATGAGCCAACACCAACTAATACTGCCTTTGTATAAAGATATTACCTGTTCCGAGTCCTGTCACCTACATACACAAACTCACAAATGCGTTCATAAATATCAACGTTCAAACTCATCACGTTGACAACATTACTATAACTTTAATATTGGGGGTCTGTAGCTCTAACATACAGGCCAAGGCTCAGTTTAGACTCCAGATCGCTCACAAATTACAACCTAAGCCAAACTTTTTGTCAACTTAGACATTAAGACTTATGTAAATATGTGATAGTAACAGCAACAGATACTTGCATTTGGTGTTAATGGAGGGTTAGAAACGAGAACAACTTTTCAACTTACCTACACATCCAAAAATCATTGTATTCAATATTGTATGGACAGTTTAGCTCTGCATTCTAGGGACGTACAGTGCCTCATACAGTTGTACAGTACAGTAGATTTCCCGGCCTTCACGTCTTGTTTTACTTTTTTCTTTTACTTACATGTATTATTTATAAAATGATGCCGGCAAGGACGGGAGTAAGCAGAAGGCATTTGTCTGACCCTATACTACGTCAAAACAGTTCTGCGTCATTAGGTTTTTAAACTATCTTCCTTAGTTACTTTTCTGACGGGTGTTACCGTCACAAGTGTGAGCTCTATTATTGACTGCAAAGTTAAGTCGTCATTATTAAGGTTTCCTTATTGTTTTTCTTAAGGAGTACAGTCTGAACATTACATTGTATATCGTGCGTCGTATTAAACGATAATTCTAAATAATTAAGTCGCTGAATGTCATGATAATCAAAGCTCTTTATACACCAGGGGGAGGAGAATGCGCCACTGCTAAATTTTGCAATGGCTAAGCATGATAAGTTGTGTCATTATCCTATTTTAGACTTTGACATGTTTAGAAACATAAAATAGGCTTAGGCTTATATTACCTCAGCTCAGCTACCCACTCTCTCTTGACACTAAATTCATCCTAAGGTTGTCTGGTAGAGATCGCTTTTAGCGATAAGACCGCCCATTGCACTTTAATGTTTAATTAAGATCTATTGTGATTCCTATAGTGTACAATAAAGAATATTCTAATCTAATCTAATCTAATATGTAAATACTATAAAATGCCGTATGGTTCACGGTGGAGTAGAATAGGGCCAACAAATCTCGTCTCGGTGGTGCCGTAAAAGTAGTAGTATACAGTTATACAGTGCCCGGTTGACGGCATAGGCTTACCCCCTGTTGTGTTACTGGGACCAAATTGTAATTGGCAAAATGTTGGTGTTTAGAACACATCTGCCTACCCCTTAGGGGATACATTAGTGAGCGTATGTATGTTTATGTGTACTATAAATTTAACAAAATCGCGCACTCAATTTTTTTAATGTTGTTCTAAACCTCTAGATGACATCGATGAAAATAAATCGAATGGTTCTGTATAAGTTCTTCTGCAGTTAAGGTCTGACCACTAATGAGAATATATTTCAAGTGAATATATTTAATTCCCTCAATACGCATTAGTTTCACAGTTGGGCTGAAAGGAGGTACGATGACTATGACGAACATGCCCGCTTTTTCCGAATAAACGTACTCATAACATCAGCAATTTGTACATCGCCAGTGGTTTGTCAAATGGACCACACAACCATCGCTCAGAAAAAAAATTAAACGCAGTGACCCTGTGCTCACACTCATCAGTTTTTTTATTTAGAAGGACATGTATAGAAAATATGAGACAGAACAAATTAGGAGTCACTTTCAAATTGAAACTAAATATTATTCGGAAATGCACTGACAACCTTGTTCTAGGCGTAATTTTTGTGGTTTAACTGAAATTTATTTAATAATTGCATCAATGCTGTGGACATCACATCGCATTACAAAATGTTGTACAATCATGTTTCACATCACCAAATTTGAGAAAATAATATTGCATCAATTATATCGATCACCCTACTTTAATACTGAATATGGTAATCATACTTTTATGACGTTCTGTTTATTGCGCAAAATTTTTCTTTCTATGTATGCTGCAACAACAATCAATATTTTTCTCACATATTCCATTTCTATTCAACATAAAAGACAATTGTACTAACACATTGTTGAAATAAAATCAAATCACACAAACACGATACTGAGAATTTCAGTGATAGTGATTATTCCATACCAAGAAACATATAACGCCATCTAAGTTGCCAAACTCAAACTTGACCAAAGAGAGTTAATACAGGTTCCACAAAAACAATTGCGCAACAATATCATTAAAAAAATATGTCACAAATAATGCTATTAATGCTTTATATATAAAAATTAGTAAGAGATACGAAAACAATAGAATCAGGGCACAATTTTATTTAAGTATTTTATAGCATATACATATATACCATCGGCAACCGAACAATAAAATGACGCAATCAAGCAGATTTAAGGAAAATTGCCTACTTGTTGTCCCATAAATAATGAGGTTTGGTCATATGTGAATTAGTATATTCTTGTATACAAAGCAAAGTAGAGTGGCTGCACCAAATAATTACAACAGTTAATTATTAAATTGAAGTGCAGCAAAATGAATAAATTATTCCTTTTTCAAATGTGGCTGGTAAGTTGTTACTTAAAGTCGTACATATATATATATACATACATGGTGCTGTTTCTTAATTAAAATAAATTACTATACATTATTTGATTATATAAATTACAGTTACCCATTATATATATATATATATATATATATATATATATATATATATATATAGATAATAGAACAGTTGTATCAAACGGCACCCAATTTTATAACATTTCCTTTGAAACATAATTTTAATTTATTGAAAATGATTGCTTTTACCTATTGATTCTACAAAACAACATCACAAACAACGATCCCTTTCAAGCTATGCCAGATATTTTGTCATATAAATAGATTGTCATGTGGATTTAAGATTATTAAGCCTTACTGCAGTGCCTATATGTTTTTATTGAAGCACATACATATATCCACTTAGTAATACCATAACTAGTAGGTATGTATATTTTTTTTATTTTTTTCAGACTTTCTTGGGTGTAACAGTTGCAACTGCAGGGCGAGTGAGAACGCTCTTTGATCCATCAAAAGTTAGAACTTGTGAGTATTCAAATTGTATACAATAATGATAATTGAGTAGTGTTGTAATGTCACGATTTATACATATATGTATTTATTTATAATACATGCATAAGAGTGTGTGGGGAACAGAGTAGGGCCTTCCCATCTCTTCCCGTGGGTGTCATTAAAGGTGACTAAGGGATCGAACTGTTGACGGCAATAAGCTTGCCACTCTTTGCGTAGATTTAAATCATGGTTGGGGTTAAAAATGTTATAGGTATATAACACTGTTATAGGTATATTACAAGTAATTTGTAATTCCAGTTCAAATCAGAAAAGATTAGATCTTGGTCCCTTAGCTAGGTTTAAACGTGTATAAATTATATAGATATAAACAACAATCATTTATAATATATTTCAGTTGAAATGCCAAAATCATGCAGAGGCATGGAGTTTTGTTTCGACAACGATAACTACCCCATCGACGTTGTTGAAGAACTCTTGAAGGACGTGACTAGCTTGGTGAGTGCTTAAAAGTTATATAATTATTAGGAAATAGGTAACATTACGAAAACACAAATAAAAGTGAAAAACAGAACACATTACAGCCCCTAATACAAAATAATACACGCAAGATGTCGCTCACTTTAAGAGAGATTGACTAGTTTTATAAATTACTCAGTCAATTGCCTACAACAGGCTTATTTGTGTCATAGCAACCGATACTCCACCTTCAATCTGTTCTCTCACCATATTCAATCCGTCCCACCTTTTAGCAGATGTAGTTTTTGTATAGTTAACCCTAATATACTCTTGTATATTTCAATACATTTAGAAATTAAATCAATACAGCAAATCTTGATTTAATATCGATATATTTAAATGAATAACCAAATGAAATCCTTTACCTATCATTACAACACATATCTTTGTTAGTTCACTAACAGTTTATGGTAAAGAAACATTTTTACATTTATACCTTTATAGAAAGCTGGTTATTGAACAGAAAGTTGTTCTATTTCAGGTTGTAGCCGCCGAAGATGACGTAGGGGTAATCGGGTCCTACTCAGATCGCCAAGGAGACTTATCAGAGGAATATGACTGCCAATCTATGTCCAGGGTGAGTATACTGAGATATCAAATAGTATTTAATAGAAAAGCTCCAAAAGATAAATATAATATACATCAATATTATTATATATGTATATATTATCAAAATATAGATCAATATAAATATTGATCTATATTTTGTTACACAGTGTGGAATTTTTACGAGTCTTCATCAAGATAGGTAAAACTTAAAAATAATTCACTTTAGACTTATATTAAAAAAATACTTAACAATAAAATTAAAAAAAAATTAAAACTTATATAATAAAATTAAAAAAAAAATTAAGTAGGACCTCACGCACCAGCTTTCTAATAAAAAAAAACGTCAAAATCAGTTCACCTAGTCGAAAGTTCTGAGTTAAAAATATAAAAAAATCCATCCCCTCCCCATCTCTTTTGTCCCCTCACAGCATCCCCCCATACCACAACAACCTCAAAGGCGGGCAGCGCACCTACGACTCTTGAGTTGCAGGTGTCCATGGACGGCGGTTGTCACTTACCATCAGGTGAACCGTCTGTTCGTCGGTCCCCTTATAGTATAAAACATAGAGGAAGACAGAATATACTTATTATCATATAAAAGGTAATTCTATAAGTATTATATGAACAGCTCTTTATATATTCTTGCAGAAGGATCCCATTTACTATATTCTTGATGAAGAAGGCAGAGACAGAGTTGTTGTGCAGATGGAAGGCAGGTTCCAGCAGCGTTTTAGCGTTATGTGGTGCGAGTAAGTATACATAATACATATTATTATTGATAAAATGTACGTACTTATACCACACACTGGTGAGTAGAAGAAAAAAAAAGTGTTTCTTTATCTAGAAATAAACTTATCTGAAACGCGAAATATAATTAAAAATAATTACTACTCGAAAGGAGGCATAATCTCCATTTTTTGTGCCTTCCATTTACGGTTCCGTTAAGCTTTACTTTTAGACTGCGTTTTAGTTTCTAGTCGAATGAAACATAGGTAGGTATTGGCTTATTCAAAACTAAAAATGTAATCAACACCTTCTAGTCTTATAGTGAGCAAGTTTAACCTTAGTATGTTAGCAAGTTTTATTTAAAAAAAAATGATTTTATTTTTTACAGAAAAGAAGGACGGATTAAGACCAGAACTCAACACTTCTTGGAATCTACGGTGTTTAAGTACAGAATGTCTTGTGAAAACCTATATATGAATTATGACTTTCTGGTTTTGAGCACGGAACGTGGCTATGATGGCAAGTGGAAAATGGAGAGAGCTAGAACCAAGACTGGCATCCCTGTCTGTTGCACGTGCAGATATTACAAGTGATTATACTGATTTTTTAAAACCTTTATTTCAACAATAATGTAAATTATAAATAAAAGCAACAAGACTGATACATTTGGTTATATATGTATATAAAAATTAACGTTAATAAATTATTTGAAGTTACAACTGTAAGAAGTTATATTTTAGTTTTTAATTAATTTACATTTAATGTAAAGCAAATCATAAACAATATGCTCTTTATAAGTATAATAACATTTTTAACTTATTGGAATATCCAAATTTATATTGAAATCATCGTGCGTTACAGAAAACGAGTGATTTTTATATAAACAGTCAAGTAAAAACGGGTATTGAAAATGATATTAAAATTACACTTGAATAATACTGTCTAAAATATAATTTATATATTTTGTGCGGACACATATATTATAAAAAATGTTCTATACTTTAATTTATTGCTCCAATTATGGCAACGAATTTTAATTAAAAGAAACCATACAACTGCAAGCGACGGGTATATTAAAAACTTTGCAATAGATTTTAGTTTTATCTTCCCTGTAAAAGCAAAGAGTACGTCTTGCCTTGATTGTCTCGCAGTAGGATTTCAAATCATAATCTCCTATTAATAAATTCTGGAAGCATTGCTCATTACTGTCGTAAGTCAAGGGCGGTGGCAGCACACTGTAAAACAAAAAGAAGAAAATTATTACGTAGCTACATTCAGTACAATGTCAAAGAGTTCTTCTTGAATAAAACCACACCAAAAACAAAAAAACTATCCGACTGCAACCACGAGTAAAATGATGTCGGTATCGTTTCAAGTGGAGTGTATCAACACTTCAGGTGACCATCAATTTAAATCAGCATCCAATGAACAACAACCTTCAAACCAATGTATATATAAACCATATATATATATAAACCAAAATATTCGGAATTTACGTCTTTATTACCTGTTTTCTGAAAAATATTATTTATATTATATAGGGGGACAGACGAACAAACAGGTCACCTGATGGTAAGTGACAAACGACGCGTCGTCCATGATCATATAGTCATCATGGTGATGAAGGGTGGGAGGATGTGATTAGGGGCAAGAGGAGGGGGGACGAGGAGATGGGAAAGAGAAGAGTTGGGATGAGGATGGGGAAAAGAAGAGTGGTGGAGTTAGGCCTCCGGAAAACTCTCTAATTTCGGTGAAATGCAACAAATCCTAAATCTCTTATGCATCTTATACTGTACACTAAACGGTTACTAGCTAAACTCGGCCGCGGTAGGTTAAGCGGTACTCAAGTGTGACAGCTACAGAAATGAGATTAACTTCTTCATGTTATTTCAACAAGGCTTTCATTTAAATATTTTATTTTCAATATATGTATATTGCTATTGAAAAATAACAATTGCAGAGAATTTTATTGTGCAGTAAAGTTACGCTAAAGCTATTAAAACTGCATTTGTTTTTAAATTCATAAAGTATTTAACTAGGTACCCGGATGTTTAATTCTGAGGGTATCCCGGGTCCCTAGCAATAGACGCTCTCGTGACGGAACACCGTGTGGTTTTAGTCGGTGCGAGTCCGACATACCACCCCACCGTCAGCTCCGGTGAGGTGACGACGAAAAAAAAAGTATATGTGTATTTTAACTAATCTGAAATTTAAATTTAATAATAACGTTTATTTATTTTTTAATACAAGCACAAAGTGATACTTATATCTAAATCCATACAAGCACGTTAGTAATGAAATACAGTAGATGTATAGGCAATGCAAATGCCACCAGGACCTCCTCTCAGATTTAAGAAGATCATGGCTTTATTAGATTGGTATTGGTAAGAGCTGTTAACAACATATATATAATCTAAGATATATTACTACGTTGAATGTATATTCAACAGTAAGAAAAAAAATTTAAAAAAAGGATCTAAGCCTCAATGGCTGTGTAAGTACAATGTTTTTGTTAAATCGATGAGCTAGACTAGTGCGAAACAAAGTTGCGGGCAAACTCTATCCCTGTGTAGCGGATTTCTAAATTTGTCTGGTTCGCAATTTTATAGAAATTGTAGTTTAGTCACAGTCTATAAAATAAAAAGTTGTCAAACCGCTAGGAGTTAGACTTAAACCGCATCTTTTACAGAGGTCGAGCGTAGTGTGATAGAATGGTAGGCGTAGGCTCATCTTTTAGGATTGCTGTTAAGCTTTTTCACTTTTGAATAATTGTGATTTACACGAGCCTCTCCAAGAAGTGATGCAGTTCATCAGTTGCGGTTTTCAAAGTACACTATTTTTATAAAAAAAATCGTAAGGCCTTAAAGAACACCATTACTTCACGTACTCTAGCTGCTAGAAGATGAAATTTAATATAAATAGATGATGAAAAATTATAACTGTCAGTCATTATGTTTAGGTACTTTTTGCCTCGTACAACCAGCCTATGGAACAAATTGTCTCCTGTCTTACTTCCGGACCGATACTACCTTCGAGAAAAGAGCGTACTCCTACCCTACCTTAGAGGCCGGCAGCGCCCTTTTGACTCTTGAGTTGCAGGTATAAATGGGCAGCGGTAGTCACTTACCATCAGGTGATCCGTCTACTCGTTTGCCCCCTATCGCATAAAAATAAGATATGTCCTGCAGATTTGGACATGAGCAGGTAGTATGATTGACATAATTACACAAATGTGAAACAATGCAGTGCAAATGATTAAGTTTATGGGTGGTTTTTGTGTAGAAAGTGATGTAATTAGATTTCACAATATTGGAGATTAACATGTTGTTACTCAACCAATTAGTTACAGTATTCATTCCTCTTTAATCGTTTAAGAATTCTTCGTCTTAAGTATCACCACTGAAAAACAGCGCGGTGTCATCTGCATCTGTCGAGATTTTCTATCTGACAGAGATAATTTACATAAGCAAGGAAAAGTGTAGGGCCCAGGATACTACCCTGCAGTACACGCAACGTTCAAGAGCATTCTCATTAATTAAATCACTTATTTATATGCACTGCGTTCTCTCTGACAGATAATTTTTTGTTTGAGGTCCCTGATTCCAAGGCACTCAAGTTTGCTAATAAAATTTGGGACAGCGACTATGTCAAATGCTTTAGCGAAATCAGAGACGATGTCCAATTTTTTTTACTATATAATGTATCATTTAAAATCTGTTTCTGACGTGGATCTATCTTTTCTGAAGCCAAATCGTGCTGTGGATATAAGATTTCTGTTTTCCAAATACTTTACAAACCTGCTATTAGTGATGCGTTCTAATATTTTTAATAGTGGGCAGAATTTAAATATGTCCGCAGTTATTGACACTGATATTTTCAGCTGATGTTCTACCTACATTTACAAACTCTGTACTCCGTAAATGATGATAACCATTTCTGCAGATTGTTAGTCGATACTAATTCTAAAATTACTCATCTGTTTTATTTGAGTACGTCATTTCCTTGACTGCTGGCCAAAGCTTTTTTTATCTTTTGCTGCACTTTCGAGCTAGAATTTCTCATAGTTCTTTTTAGCTTTTATAATAATGATGAGCAAAAGCTTCTTATTTGTTTTGTAGGTAGTTTTTGAGAATCTCCGTTTGTTGGTCTTTTTCAGTTTTATATATAAAGTGTTGATTTTGAATACATTTAAGAACGCCTAAGATTGAGATTATTGTTGTATACAGCATATTGGGAAAAAAATTCGCAGCTTCACTAGCATCCCTGTTCGAGTACTAAATTTCGTAATCTTTAATTCATTGTTAAAAAGTTTATTTATCAGACATGAAATAACCTTTGCAGGTCTTTGTCTACAAGCGGTAGCAATGAATAAGGCGACACTATTTTGATGAAGATGAGCCACCGAGCTATTAGTTTTGTTTATAGTAATACATGACCTGACCATTATGAATCGGAAATATATACGCATGAAGCAAACCATGAATTGCCTTCATATCCAAATAGGCAGCAAGATTTGTATCTGTACTGGTATGTTTGACCTAATAATATTAAATTTTCTTATTTATGATTTTCATTAGAACATTATTGAGAGATTGGAGAAAGTTGTTAATATTTTTGTAACCTAGATGTTTGTAGATAGCAAAAGCCTCTCTATCTTTATTTAGAAAAATCGCAAGAAAGTTTGCTTTACATTATTGTGATAACTTCTTAGGTCATGCCTATAGTATACGACTACACCTTCGTTTTGTGTATAGTTATTAGTAGGAGCAAACTTACCATATCCATATAAATTAGGTAGGATGGAGGTGGATAGTAACCAGCATTCAGTTAGAACAATACCAGGCCACTCAGAAAGTATTGAGAAAAAAGTTTTTTTCGTCGTTTGAAACCGGACGAATCATACGATAGACTTCAAATTGCATTCATGGATGAAGGCCCTTCCAAGGCAACTGTATATCGTTGGTATAACGAATTCAAACGTGGTCGACTACCTTTTGGGGATAAACAAAGAAGTGGTCGCCCTTTGACGGCTGTTACGGAGGAAAACGTGCTAGCAGTAAAAAAATTAATCCAAGACTGTAAGTGAATTACGTATCAGGAGATTCAACACATACTGCAGATTGGATCGGGAAGCCTTCACGAGATTCTACACGTGCATCTTCGCGTGAGGAGGATAGTTTCACGCTGGGTGCCACACAACCTCACCGATGCTCAGAAGCAGGCCCGGGTGGAATGGTGCCGTGATATGATAAACAAATTTGAAGCAGGCTCGTCTCGGCGTGTTTATGACATAGGCATAGACGAGGCTCGAACTGTCACAACTCAAGGTCACATCTTTTATTAGAATTTAGCATCGCTTTCTAGCAGACGCTTCTAGCGAGAGTTCAATATATATATTTATAATAATGAAATATATAATAAGAAAATATAGATGTAGGTGTATTTTATGTAGTGTTGTGCACATGTGCATGTGACCAACCAACGTCATTCCTTCGTATACTTCTGTAGTATCTAGTTCATCTGTATTCTGTATCTGTATTATTTAGTTTGTGCATTAAAACATCACACACACAGAGATAGGCACAGAACCAGCGTGCGAATATGAACATTACTGTAGGACTCGATTTATGACCGTTGACTGTACATTAAGCATAAAAGAGTAATTTTACAAAATTTTAGATTTGTTGACATATGTACTATCAGCCCTTTAGTGGCTCTCGCAAAAACGTTGTTGATTAACCCAATTCTTTAATAATGTTGAATTGAAAATTATAAAAAAAAATACATGGAAACGGGATTGTTTTTATTTAAGATCTAGTTTGTATGAGAAAATACAAGTTTAGTAGGGCAAATAAATAACTATCCGCAGAATAATAAACATATAATAAACGTATAATATTTAAAATTAATAAATAATTAAAATTAGTGAGTAGTTTACAGAATTGGAATAACAAATAAAATTTACTCACCGGCATTGGACAATATTAATTAATTGCCTTAGTTGTGGGCTTTGGGCAACAAGATCGAAATTGTTATTAGCGGACTCTTCATCTAAATATTTATAAAGCATTTCTTGCTGAAAATAAATAATATGTGGCTTTATTTAGTTCTTCACGTTTTTCATCTTTTTTTGGGAAATCCGATTATGATCCTCAAGTGCTACAGCTAATAGTATTTTATCGCTAATAGCATCGACACTGCACTGCGATTTAAAAAAAGTATTTAAAGTATATTAAAAGACCTCGGTCTTTTAAACGCTTTCTATCTCGCTCTAATAATGTCATGAAAATTGCGACAAGATGATCCAAAGTAAGAGATCAGTAGTCTAATAGCTAGCTATTTGATTTATGACTGAAATGTACCTTAACTTCGTCCAGGCAGTTGTGTTTTCCCAGCTCATTCGCTTCTCTTTTGTGTCGTAAAATTGAGCTCACCTCCTTGACCTTGACCTGTATTTTTTTTTTATAAATATAGGCCGTATGATGATGAATTATTTTAAGTGTTATAATTTATTATCCTTATCATTATCATATCATTTTCTTACCAAGGCCTTAAATTACAAGAGAGTTTTGGACAGTTTATTTTATGGCCGGGCCACCTGCCTGATGCCAACCCTCCTTTAAAAAGTATTCGTTTTTAGACGGGAAAGTAATAAATAATCCAGATTAGTAGAAGGAAAATTGGTAGGGACTGGAACTTAGCAAATTGCTTGTATTGTGTAATGTATTATTAATTTATTTAAGTACCTTTGTAGGTATGTCTGGTACTATGCTGTTAATCTTCTTTTCAGGATATTTGTAGCCTTTATGTTTGATAACACAAAAAAACTTTCTTTTGCTTTCATCATCAATCTTGATTATTAGTTCAGTGTCTGCTAAAAAATATAATATTATCAATAATATCAATTAGAAACACTATTTTACAATTCACAAAAAAATATTAATGTAATTAGCCTTCTAGCAAACGAAATGGGTACAGAGTCAGAAATTTGTTCTTTTACTTAACCGTAAAAGTGAAGTCTTTTTTTTTCATATTTTTACCTTTAGTTGGAAAAGCGATATTTATACTGCAGCTTAAAGCCTGTAACAATTATTCAAAAATTAAATAAAAATAATATGATGTACAACACATTTTGAGAAAAACTGTTCTGAAATCCGCCAGAATTAGAACGTTCTTTTAGATATTTCATAGGTCTTCAAATTGTAGTTTCAGTTTCAGAAATCACTGTCTATGTATATATTCATTAGTTAAAAATAAAATAACGTATATATTATATTATTAAAAGAAAATATATTATAGATTTGCAATAGTGTCAACTGAAATCATGTTGTTTATATCATACTTCACTTCTTTGTTCTTACTTACTTCGCCGTTATCAATTGTACAAGATAATTATTGTTAGGCACAGTCATCATTTGATTTAGACACATAGAACGTATTAGTTTTTTGGAGACAAATATTAATCAATTTGTATATCCCTTACGAATAGTACTTTTTCTGCATAAAAGGTACGCTATTTGTTTTTGTATTGGTTCCTCAGCCAAAGTGTAGGTAACTTTATGATGATCAGTTAAACTATTAAGGCATTTCAAGTTTTAATTATACAATCGACCACTTATCAATTTTATAGTTACACATACTAAGAAATTAACAAAAAACTCACTACTTAACTGTTATTATAAAATATTGTAATATTTACCGCGAATAACACTAAATTCCACTTCACCATCATCAATATACTATTTTCACTATCTTGCGTTTAATGACAGACTTCTAAATCACTTTCTCATATTTATAAAAATAATAAGGTACATCAGTACGTACGTACTTGCCAAGTGTACACTTAACATTATTTAAATAGCGGTCCTACAAGATATTGCTCATTATTAAGAGTGGTTTTATCTTACTTCTGATAAGCAGCTTTTTAAATACACCTAATTCAAGTAGCTTGAATGACACACATTATATTCTACTTAGTTATTGTATACTTCCTGCATTCGTCATTGCACTAAATTTGTTAAAACGGACACTATTTCAAAATGCTAGTTAAATTAAAGCCACATCGAAAATGTGATTCCATTTCTTCTAATTCGTTTAGGTATCAATTTATATCTGACATGACATGTCATGTCATTGTGTTTTTTTAAGTTTTGTTTTTTCGAAAGTGTTGAATTGTACATTATTTGTTACATATTTTATGTAGTTCAATCAAGTTTCAAAGTTTCCTGGGAGTTCTCAGTATGTCATGCTCATCTAGAAGTCTTACCGATGGTGGCATAAGTGTGGCTTACCGTTGTTTTCGACGGCTATTATTATTAGTTTGCGTAACTGCTTTATTTTATAACAATGTGTTGCATTGTCTTCGAAATAAATAAAAAAACAACATGTTATCTTGACTGAGTATTGGCGATTCAAAAATACCTATACTTAATATATTTATTGATTCGATTTGCTACTAATTCATTTGAGAACAATATACTTGCAAGAATCGATATCAGCATAATGAATAACACGGCTATCTAAAAATAGCATATCATTGAAGTTACAAACTTTCAATTTGGCTGTATTTTAGATGAGTAATAGTCATAAATGTGTGTGTGTGTGTGTGTCACGTATTGAGCATTTGCTCAATAACATGGACATTTATGATAAGTAGATGTTATTATATAGTTTTGCGGTAGGTGTTCGCCGTATCAACATTAATACAGGACCCTTGAACTGGAACTTTGTACACACATTTATCTAAGCTTAAATACTTAATCTTTTAGTAACTTTATCGGATTTACTTGTCGGGTGATAATTGCTGATCTGGTTAAACATTGCGGTTTAAACAAGTAACATGAAAGATGTTAATTTATATTTGACATAGGATTAAATATCGTACAAAACATAGAACAATTAATCTAGCAAGTCCAGTTGCGCGAACTATGACTTACTTCGCTCAGTTGGCTGAATGCAGAAACTCACTTTAAATGGATCGAGCTAAGATTTGATCTTCTGTACTCTGCTGTGATTCGAATAATCTGATGGAGAGCAGTATAATCTAATATTTATTAATACATACATAAATATATAGTTATTCAGAACTAGAACAATTTTATATTAGGTACTTAAGCAGGTTACCGTTCTTTGTGATAATACAAGAAAATTACGTCACTTCTGGTACGATACCATATGAGGAGACCAGATAGTGTGTCGTTACTGCCATAGAAAATGGATAGACCTTTAGTTTCTGCGTCTGTAGAAAGCGTCAAACGCCTGAATTTAATTGATAATTATATTTTTGAGTCGTAAAGAGTAAAGAAGTTGGAGTTATCTGAAGTCGACTGCTCATTCCACAGTTTTCGGCTACCTTTTTTTCTTGTATAGATATTTAGCACAGCCATTTTACCTGCAAACCCTGAAAACGATGCTAGTTTGCTAGGATGCGAAGGGCTTATCAAAATCTGGTGAACAATTGTAATTCATGGTTTATTATAAGTCTTTACTACAAACGCTCACGTTTATAAATATTTTAACCATTTTCCGCTTCATAACATTACTTGGAAAATCCCTATCTTGGTTAGTCAATCGACTGTTATATACGAAATTAGCTTATGCGGTGAAGACAAGGTTGTATTTATAAAGACTTATCATGAGATGGCATATGTATCTATATTCTTTTGTCTGAACTGCCGAAACATCCGGGCTTTAATTTTTTGTTATATTATTGCTTTATATTTTACAACATCATATTTTAGCTTCATTCATTTTATTTATTTGCTTTCTTTTAATGGTAGCAGTCTCGAAAGTATTCAAATAGTGTTAAATATTACTATTTCAGATAACGTTTAAAGCCACAACAAGATATCTAATACCGTTAGTAGTAATTTGGATTAAATTATTTTGGTAGACGTGTTCTGATATGATTATTTAAATGATCATCTCAGTAAATGTGAATTAGTTACAAGGCTCTGACTTTCTGGCACCAGCCAGTTCGAGTTACATGTAGGTAGCGCTATTGCTTATGAAGTATAATATATAATATATATATATATATATATATATATATATATATATATATATATATATATATATATATGTATATATATATATATATATATATGTATATATATATATATATGTATATATATATATATATATAGTAGTATATATCCATCTGTGAAAGCGATATCTCTTTCCTTACCATTGTATTCTCTTTTTCTGTGAGTGTACGTATATATTATTTCAATAACCTTGTCTTTAAAATGCAATTTTTTAATTACAGTAAAATAGTGTTGGATGCTTATTTTTGTTGTTTTATTGTGTATGTGTTATAATCATATCGCAGACATGAATGTCTAGCTCTTGCTCTACAGCCACATTATTTTTCACTGGAAATAATGTTCGCGATTTCCTTCTGTTGATTTTGTCAGACAGTGTAATATAGCAGTAGTAAAGTACACTTGTTAATTTGTCGAACTTAATGTAACAGAAAAATGACAAGATTATGTTATAACGTTTTCATGAATACTTCAATAACAAAATAAGAAACAAAAATATAATTTATTTACTTTTTATAATGAACAGTAATTAAGTTTGTCATTAATTGTTAATGAAATAGGTCCCCTTCTATTTCCTTATTAATCTTGAAGTTATATAAAGGATTGCCAGTACTAAAATCACTAGAAGTGCTACTAAACAGGGCTGCCACATATTTTGGGCTGTACGACTTTCCTGATTTTTTTATGGCATAACGGCAGAACGGGTCACCTGAAGGTAAGTGTCTTCCGTCACCCATGCAACTCCAGAGTCGCAAGCAAGTCGCAAGTAGGACCTTTTTGTCCCTTTTTCTTTAATACATATTTATATCGATATTTACTTTTGTTTTTTGTCATATCGGCATGTACAGCAGACTGGGAGGCCATTCTTTGTCTTTACCCTCTCCATCTTCCACTTGCCGCTCATGTCAGGCTCTAAACTCAGGACCAGAAAGTCATAGTTCATATATGTGTTTTGACAATACAATTCGTACTTATCTACCATTGATTTCAAAAAGTGTATGGTTCTAGTTGATATCGGGCCCTCTGTACTGTAACATAAGAAACAAAAATAATGGTATCTTTATCAAAGTTTTAGCAAGAAAGAAACATTGAAAATATTTTATTATTTATCAACTTTACGAAAAGTAGAGTTCAAACTCTTAAACGTAATAAGAATAATCAGATGAAACGTACATACATATGTGTTAGATATTTCAATGTATTTTGTTTTATTTTGAGTCTTATATATTTATATATAAATGCTTAATTGCATTTCACCGATTATTCACAATTGAAGTAATATTAATTCAATTTCTTTATATATATAGGCTGTGTGATTCATGGTTGAGTAGAATAGGGCCACCCCATTACTTCAAATGGGTGTCATAAAAGGTGACTATTAGCGAGTATAATATATACAGACAGTGTGCCACATGACGGCAATAGGCTTGACCCCTATTACGTAACTGAGCAAAATTGCGCCCTTTTGGGAATACAGTGTATTTGTATGTATATATTGTATATCAATATTTATTTGTTTTTTTTTTATTCCTATCATGTTCAAAAGATAATTCAAAAGTTATTCTACAGAACAAAACTACAAAAGACAAAATTGCAGACACTCACTCGCATGACGTGACGCTAAATCGCTGTTGAAACCTTCCCTCCAATTGTACAACCACACGATCGTTACCGGATTCGTCGACGACATAATAAATAGTATTATTCTGAAAACAATTAATATCTTTGTAGCTTTAAATCATATGAAGAAAATAAAAACATATACATTTTTGAACTAACTTAGGACATACCAGAACGTTTTTTACGTTTTTATATAAAGAGGCAGTTTGTTTATTATCCGTCATGGAGGATTGGCTCGAGAGACAGCATGGTGATCTCTCCTACCGGCTGACGCAAGTGCTCACCGGACATGGCTGTTTCGGGAAGTAGGAAGAAGCGAGAGTGCGTGGGATTCCGCCACCTTGTATTGCGAGACAGTAATGCTTGCAAAAGAAGCGGCGGAACGGGAACGGGAGAGGACAAGTACTCTCTCGTCCCGCAGAGGACGCACCAGGCGCCGGAGAGCGCAAAATGATCTCCGGCCTCCAAGACCGGTGGCCTGGGGGTAACGGGTCGGGCTGACCATTACCCTAGCAGAAGCAGGCCTGAGACGGTGGCACGCCGTGTTCCGAGCACGCCGTTTAGATTTGGAGAGGGGTAAAGCCCCCAGATTCCATAGAGTGATCACCTGCTAATCAGGATGTCAAGGCTTCCAGGGGTGCCCAAAGGCTTCCATGTTAGGGTATCCCGGGTCCCCTGCGATATAGCCACTGTGACGGAACACCGTGTGGGTTTAGTCGGTTCGAGTCCGACATACCATTTCACCCTTAGCTTCGGTGAGGTGATGACCCGTGGAACCCCACACGAAAAAGAAAAAAGTTTGTTTGTTATGTAATTGTGTGTATGTTTTTTTTTTAAAGAATACTAGCAACGTGGGTCACACATTACTAGTATTCTTGTTAACCCCCCAACTAAGCTAAATACTTGTGTTAGGAGTAGGTTTACGACTTTAGTGAGCGAGCTTTTATGCGACGAGCATTCAAAGTTGGGTATTCAAAGTACCCAACTTTGAATGCTCGACGATCACGATATTACATTTTCTGAGGAGTGCTATAGTCTATATCATCACTAGAGGTGGGCCTCGTGCTTGATAAGGGGGTTCATGACGACAACGTCTCGTAAGTCTCTCTTACGTTTTTGAGATTTTGAGTTAAAATAAATGTTTCGTTGATATTCGAGATTGTCGAAACAATTACTTTCCTTCTGAAATGTCAACGTTGATATAAAAGAAATGTTTTAAAAATAACAATTATTAAAATTAAAAAAAATAACCTACGAAAGTAGAAAGCAACTGACAAACTAAACAAAATAAACTCCTACATTAGTGTATTAGTTAACAATTTTGATTTGAAGCCTAACAAAGAAACAACAAAAATAAATCATAACGTGTGAGAGGCATGCTTGGGCATGTATGGGGCGGCTCGCTTGGTTTAATACCACGTCCTCACAGAAAACCGGTTGTAAAGTAATGCTTGCGCAAAATCGAGACTTGAGAAACTCCACCGGTTTTCGTCGGTCGAACCTTTCAGCTTTACGTATGTAAATACTTCTCAACTCTCTCTATATTGATTTTAACGTACCTTTTCTTGAACTCTACAAGATTTTACGTCACTCCCACTATTGATAAAAGTCAAACGACATCTCGAATGTCAAAATACTTTAAGCCATATAGACTCTAGGGGGACTCATAGAAATTTCATATATGCATTAAATACATATTTGTGCTTCTTGGTCATTCGGGTAAAAATATACTTACTGTAGACTTGCTACGACAGTCGTCATCTTCGTCAGAAGAGACTCCTTGTCGGTCTGCGTACGATGGTATGAGCTCTTCACCTTCGTCAGAAACCACCTGAAGTTTTTAAAATTCTGGATTACTTACCTAGTAGTAATTTCTAGAAACATCATTAATTATTTTAAATGACTAACCCTAATTTTTATTTTCATTTAAAAATAGTTAAACTTATTCCCATTTATATTTTTATTGAACCTTATTCTTTTCTTTTGTTTTCTATGTATTATAAGGTATCAGTTCCAGGAAGCCATTTTGAATTATTTTTGGTTTATATTTGTGAATATAAACTATTGATACTACTTAATATGAACTCAGTCAAGATATTTCTTTCGGAGTAAGGTGTAATATGTTAGAAAATGCCTGTGTATATGTGTTAGTATCTAATACATTGACATTATTAATTGTAAAATTAATATTTTGTTAGTAGCTTGCTTGTTTTACTCTTCAAATGCTTAAAATACTAACCAAAGTAGTTATATCTTTTAAAAGCTCTTCAATTATATCCAGGGGGTAGTTTTCATTGTCAAAACAGTATTCCATGCCCTTACTTTTGCAGGAATCCGGCATTGTGACTGAAAATAAATATTTATATATAATGATACACCAAATTATAATTTCGAGACTATTATTACAAAATTAATGCAAATTAGTTTGACATACGCTTTTGAATATGTAGTTAGAATAACATTATTTATCAGTTACAAAACATGTTCATAAAAAAATCGATTGGATCGATCGAATTGTGATCCCAACTTTATTTAAAGTTTGTTACTTTTTCTCTCTTTTTAATAAAAAAAAAAGTATGGCTTTGGTGGCTCGTTATTGGTAACATATTTTTGTATGCCTGCGGTAATGATTTTTGAATACTTACAAGTCTTGATTGCTGCTGGATCAAACACAGTTTTAACATTGTTTGAAGTTACGACTCCAGAGAAGACCTGAAATGTTTAATAATAATGATTTTAGTTAAATATTTATTGACTAAAGAAAGCCTAACCATTATTGTATGTAAAATATGCTGGATTAAAAAGTCTAGTAGTTTCTAAGTATGGGTTTAGTACAGCTAATAGTATTAAACAGTTACAATGCATTTGTACTTTACTCTTTTGTAATTATCTTGTGGGTAACTATTTTACTTTAAATATGTATCTTTTTCTTATAAATGAAAATTCTTCCTCTTGGATCTAAAACTTTATACCCACCTCTACTATTGACTACTAGTGTATTCTTAATAATTTTTATTTGACTTTATATTTTAAAAATAAATCCATAGTTTGATTTATTTCAAAATACAAATATAGTTAGTAATGATCTACTATTACAACTATGCAATATCATAAAATGAATTTTGACACAATCTAACGATTTAGTAATATAACATAAAATCATTACGTATGATTTTTTTCTACAATTTCTATTAAGTTTTAAGAAATAATAAGAAATAAATAATAAATATGCAAAAAAAAACTCACCAATAACAACGCCACAAAGTACAGATTCATTATTATATGTTTAGTAATTTTTAAAATGGTCTGAGAGTAAGTAAATGAAAAGCAGTAACTTTTTTATATGTTTATTATTATGTTTATAACCTCTCAAGTCACTCTGCAGAGTCAGAGTAATAGAACATACTGATGTTAAGACGACGACACTCGTTCATTTATAGAATAAAACATTTCTCCATTTTCCTCATATATGACGCATCGGTAGTGATCACCACAACAAGTTGTCATATTAAATGTAAATTCCACTGTTTAATTCCGTACAATTGAATACTCAAAAATCTACTGCTAATGCTCACAATTAGTAAAGTATTCGGATTATAATCCCTACTATCTATTGGTTTATAGGAGTAATCGATCGAGTATTTGAATCACCTGTACATTTTTTAATATTCAAATTCTCATGCAACCAGTCATGCTGTATTTTTGTTATCCGTTTTCTACATTATATTTCTACTTGTCAATATTTAGCTGATGTGGGCGTGAGAATGAAGATGCTGTATAAGACATGATGACAATTATAATTATAAACCTCTAGTTTGCACCCACTGACGAATTTTTAGGACACCTTTGAAATTTTGGATTATATAGGAAGATACGGATGCATTGTGAAGTTTCAAGAATAAAAAATAATAATAAACATAGTTATATATTTAATAACTCAAGGAGGTAAGTCTTAGCCCTCTAACGTATATGTATGTACCTACCATATAATCAACACGGGCAGCTAGTTGAGTTTGATAAATGGAAGCTTTAGCTTATTTTCTTCGGTGTACTTTTATGTGCCTATCTACTTTCAAATTAAGACTAGAGCCAGCAAGAGAAGATTCTTCAGGTGTCATATTGTCATTTTTTTATAAAGTTTTGGTTTATTGATAAAAAAATGTGGTTTTTACCTTCGTAAAATCTGAAGACTACTAACACATTTTTGGATCAATTTTTTGTACAACTACTTTGACTTTCGGTTATATTAGAATAAAAACTTTCATGAGTGACATTCACATTTATTTAAATATACCGTTTTACTCACGTGTGTATTTCGGGGATGCCCAACTAGTTTCGGTCCCGACAGGAGACCTTTCTCAAGGAGTAACTCGTCCAGCCGCGGCGGTACTGGAAGTTACACACAGGCATTGAATGACACACGTGAGTAAAACCGTATATTTAAATAAATATTTCGGTTATATGGATAAATCCTCAGTTTCGTGTATTCAGTACTTCTAATATTTCAATTAAATAATGCTTGGGGAATCTGCCACCCGGGTTTCTTTAGCATAGCCAAGTTTTAGTATTCTGTTTTATGAACTGTTTATCAGAGTTCATGATTTTTGGCAAATGAAATATTTAGTGAATTCTTTTTAATAATTTCACGTCCTGAGAAGTATATATAGTACGAATACATGGGATCACTTTTTTGTTCGATTATATCTTGAAAGGCTATTTAATTAATTGAATAAAATTAATAAAATTAGTACTTTTGATGGAAGATTTATATAATTATCTATAATTATATTAGGTTGGCAACTAATAAACCCGCCACTTTTTTCGATCAGTTCAGGATCAGTAAAACGTAATAGAACTATCTCGAATTTCTTGGAGTAGCATATAAATAAAGCAAGAGTTGCATGTCAGATCAGTTGACAACTGGATCTCGAATAGTAAAGGTACAGTAAATTATGGATATTTCTTGTAGAGAACTTCGGCTGCTGTTTCTTCACGAATTTCGCTTAGGTCGAAAAGCGACTGAAGCAGTGCGCAATATATGTGAAACGATGGGCGAAGGCGTGCTCTCTTACGATACCACCAAATATTGGTTCAGAAGATTTAAGGATGATTATGATGACCTATCTGATGAACCATTTATTGCTTACCATCAGGCAAAGTGGAGTCATTATGGTAGGCTTACAAATAAAAAAAAAATAAACCTCATCCAGGCCGACCTCCTACAATAGATGTAGATGAGTTAAAAAGACTCATAGAAATGGATCCCAGGTTCACTTCACGTTGTCTGGCAGAGCAGCTTCAGTGTCTTCATACTGCAGTAGAAAAATAACTGCACGCTTTAGGAAAAGCCTGGAAATATTCAGTTTGGTTGCCACATGAGTTGACGCCATTTCAACTTCAGAAGAGAGCAGCTAACGTGTGCATGGAACTACTTAGTTATCATCGTACCATTGAGTGACTGAGGGATGTAATTACGGGGGATGAAAAGTGGGTTATGTCCATATTTTTTTCGGGTAAGCGTCAGTGGCTTGAATCTAGAGAAGCAGGAGTATCGACGCCAAAATCTGACACGAGTAAAAAAGTTCTTTCAAGTGTATGGTGGGGAATGAACGGAATTATATACTGGGAACTGTTGCCATCTAACGCTATATTCACGGCCAATATTTATTGTGACCAACTGGATAAAGTAGCAGCGAGATTACCGAAAAATCAAAATAAAGTATTCTTTTTGCACGATGAAAAAATTACTTTCGCTTGGCTGGGCTATCCTTAATCACCCACTGTACTCTCAGACATTATGCCCTCAGATTATCGTCTATTTCGTTCTCTAGCCCACTACTTAGCAGATACAAAAAATAAAAATGAAGACCAGCTTAAAAGTGACCTTACCATCTTTTTTGATCAAGAGCCTAAAAACTTCTATGAGGAAGGCATTATGTCTCTGCCAGCGCGTTGGCGACAGGTGATAGAAATCGATGGTGCTTATATAGTTGAGAAATAATTTGATTTTGTATACTTAAAAAAAAATTATAAATTTGTGTACAAAGATGGCGGGTTTATTAGTTGCCCACCTAATATAAATATATTTATATTAAAATAAATCTATTATTACATTTAAAATTCCTTTTTTAATTTGTTTTACATTTATTATTTTTAATAACATTAGAAACATTTTTCAAGAGTTCCCCGTTGATTCTGAAGTACTTAAAGTAGTTTTGATGCGGTTTACTGTATGGTATGGTTCTTCCACTATCAAGCAAGAATTTAGTCGACAGAGTTGAAAGGCAAATTCAGTCATGTTATTACTACCATTTAGATTAGGATATTTACAGGATTCATTATTTAAAGCAATTTGTATAAAAACTAATATCAAGGCCTCCTTTTATAATAAACACCATAACGAGATATCATTAGGTTTTACATTTTTCGTAATAAACTAGAAATGCATGAGGTAGGTATGCACTAACATTTCTTACTACATTCTGTGTATTACATACAGTTTAGCTATTTATTTGCAAAACAATTACTTATTAAATTTGTTCTGGTCTAATGAATGAGATGATCTTTTATATAATGCAATTTCCTTAACTTTATATTTTAATATTGCAAATAATATGTGTTCTTAGAAATTTATTTCCAATTTAAAACTTCGTAATGAAAACTAGTAACACGCACCTCTGTTCTTTGAAATTTAACTACCTTCCCCGTCACTTCGGCATCTTAAATCGAAAAAATATATTTAAAAATATAAAAAGTAGTGTCCCACCGGTATCGGCTACAGGGACCAAGCTACCGGTGGTTAGGGCTCCAGAGACAGGAACCTCGTCACAATACGTGCCGTATCAAGAAGAACCGCCTTTTGCATCAGGCTCTTAACCCAGCTACCTAAAGTGAGCCTCTGAAGGTGTTGGTCGAGGCTCTTAGCAATCAACCCATGTGCTAATATGACTATCGGCACAATGGTTGCTGAATCCACATCCCACATATCGACAACCGCATGGGCCATATCCAAATATTTTAATTTTCTTTTTAGCCTTTATGTGATTGTCGTCATGGGGAACTGCAATATCTACCAACATTGCTTGGCGTTCTAAACGATCTATCATCTCTATCTCAGGTTATTTGGCAACAACAGTCTTGTCAGTGATGATAGATCAATCCCAGTGTAATGTTGCACGACTATTTTCAAGAATTGGATCGGGCACATACCTACCTTTAGTACAGTAACTCGACAGCTACAAGGTTATATCTAAGAGCAATTTGCTGATAGACTATCCTGGCTACCATGTTATGTCTATGCAAGTACTCGCTGTTGGCAAGACGAGAACAACAGGAAGTTATATTATTATTGTTATTATTTCCCCGAAATTAGTGAGGTTTCCGGAGGTCCAACTCCCCTCTCCTTATTCCTCTCCCCTGACCTCCCGCCCTTTTCCGAACTCTTCATGAGTGTCTTTTTCCCCTCCCCACATACCCTCATCCCTCTTCACTCTTAAATACGGGCAGAGCACTTACGACTTCCAGTTGCAGGTATCCGTGGACGGAGGTTGTCACTTACCATCAGGTGACCCGTCTGTTCGTCTGCCCCCATATAATATAAAAAAAGTGTATGTACTATACTTCTATATTCGATACTACAGTATCAAATATAGAAGTATAGGTCGATAGGATAGATAGGATCTTTAACTTTATAATAAAAATATTTATTAATTATAATGGTTTTTGTGTTCATTATTTAGTTTTCAGAAGTAACCATAAACAACAAATAATGTATTAATGCGGTTTGTCTTCCAGGACGTCATAAGAAACTAATATTTTCCCGTTGCACTATGCCTGAGATGCGAATGCTTACGTATTATTGCATTACATCAAATAACGGGTATTTATTAATTACACAACTGTAAACTGTATTCTGTAACAACAATGAAAAAGGGGCTGTCCAAGACGATATCTTACCTGAATTTTTGTTTAATGACAATGTAAGTGTGCCTGTGCCCCAACTTAATATAATATGAATAAGACTAGAGAAACTAATATGAATAGGAACACGGACAAACTTAAAAGCTTTAGCACTATAATAAAAAAAAAAACAACAAAATACAAAATGTACCTTTAAATAAAACGCTTCCTGGCGAAGTGTTTTATGTTATTGCAATACACAAGTGTTATTTTGCCTATCCTTCGGTAATACTACTGTTTCTGTATGAAAGGTATCCTATATCCTTTTCAGTATAGCGGACAATATGTATACAATTTAATGACTATCGGTACAGCAGTGAGACGGTTAAGAATTGCAGATAAACAAAAATATACTTTAGCATTTATAAGACTTTAAAAAATAGGGAAAAATATATATAATATTATTGAGAAAGCTTTAGCCACTTACAACCGACATAACTGTACAACTCCCGCTTTGACGTCGCACTGACGGTACTGCTTGCAAATAAAATAGCTTATATAGTAAAAATATTTATTAAAAATTTTAATAATTACAAGTTTTAAATTATAAAATATTTATGCCGAGCTGGATTGTGGAAGAGTGGTCGCATTACAGTGTAGTGCACAGTTAAGTCCCACCAGCTACATGACCGGTCCCTGTGTGCGCGTTATATAAAACTGTTTGTAGTTTGTTTTCTGATTCCGCGGGGATGCTGCACTCCATACCATGGTGGCAGGCTCTCCCTAGAGACCATGGTATTGGTGAGATGGCAGAGAATAAGAACTCTCCCATCCCGCAGGAGACGCACCAGGAAACCGAAGAGCGCTTAAATATATATAAATATTTTTAATGAATTATGTTTACTTAAAAATCGAAAATAGAAAAAATAACCAAACAAAATTACCTGCAAATTGTTACTTTATTAATTTTTTTCAGGGAAAAGTAGACACTAAAAAGAGCTTATCTTAATAAGATTACATCTCTCCTATAAAATATCTATACTCCATCTTGTTATACACATTGTACATTGGTATGAAAATCGAGAACATAAATGTAGATTATATATATGGAACGTAATGTGGATTCAGATATGACTCGCGATTACCACTTTTTTTGTGGACGCAAGGTACCTTGTAGTAGGTAATTCGCATGCCTCTTCTAGTTTTAACTGCTTTGCTACAGATTTTTTTTCACTTGAACTGTACTTATTTTCTGAATAACAGGAACTCAACCCATGGCGTAACAAACAACCAAAAGTCCACGTTTACAACATTAGTAAGGAACAAATTATCTGTTAGAGGCCTTGGACTTCCTGGCATCAACTAGGTCAATTTGCATGGTATGCGCCCAATAATTATTTGCACTATGTCATCTTTAATCAGGTAAGCTTTAATCCTACTGAACTAAGTAAATGAAAGTTTAAGAAGCTCATTAAATACTTTACATCTTATGAACATACTACGTTTGTGAGTAAAATTCTCCGACCCTAACGTATAAGATGATCCAAGTGTTTTAACTGTTCGAGAAGGTGGATTACTCGTAACATTGATAAACATTGATATTTTCCGTGCTGACTAATTTAGATCTAATCACCATAATATGCGTACAAAAACTAATTATAGAGTATTCATTTACGTCAAATAATATGTAAATGATGTCTACAGTGTTTACTACACTGAATTTATCCTTACTTTATTTCGCTGAAACAATATTTATTGATTGTGCGGTTATTATTACATATTACGTCATGATCATTATAATGCCTAAAATGGACAGAATCTATTATACCACACGTTTTATCCTAGAATTTTATAAATCTAAATAATAGGTGTTATTCAAGGCTTATTAAAAAAGATTACCGCATTTAAAACGATTTCTTTGTAGCGGGGGACAATACGAGTACTGACACATACAAACAACGGACACAAACAACACCCATACTCAAGTCAAGTATTAGACATATTTGTGTAGCGTGTAAGAATCGTACCCACGACCTCTAGCTCAGCAGTCAGGGTCACTAATAGATCAACAGTCCTTACTGTATATAGATCTCTAATAAACAACGACGAATAAAAAAAATTGCGCCAACACGCTATCCACGCTACCGTCTACAGGTAATCGGTTTATTTGGCTGGGGAGAGGGGGACATGTACAGTTTGGCGGTGTTCACTCTTCATACGCGGTACTTTAACAAATGTGGCTAGCACCTTGCCACGTAGCATGCTTATTCTTGATCTATGTCGGTAAGTTTGGATCTTTTTCGGATGACCTCGTTACGAATTTTAATATTTAAAGAGGTTGAATAGTCATTTTAAAGTTAAGGATTGTATATTACATGTAATAAAAGGTACTTAAACATGTTTATAGGGACACAAATAAGTTAATGATAATGAAGCAATAAGAAATATGGTAATATATTTATTTTTTCTTCTTACTCGATTCTTACTTCATCAGAGCTGAAGATTGGCGGTCATCTAGTCGATCTTAGTCCGCTCGTTTATGATTTATGATCAGTTTTAGAGAGCATGGCATGCTCTAAATGCCATGATTATTTGGAAACTCTAAAACAACTCATAATTTTGACAGTGTAAAATTTTCCCACGGAGAGAGTGCTTGTTTCTATTTATAACTGGCCTCAGCGTTTAAGACACTGTATTAAAGCCAATGGAGATCATTTTGAATAAGCTTCATAGGTATATTAGGTATAGTAAATATTTTTAATGAATTAAAATTACATTAATGTTTAAATTGACACACAATATAGTACCTAATAAATGTTTTGTGCAATAGAAAGAAAAATAGTTTTCCTTGTAACAATATTTATGGCAAGACTAGGTACGAGGGCAGAGTAATCACAATAAATCATTCTGAATTTGGAGTCAAGAGTATAATTACTTCAACTCATCTACTACTAATACTCTCTAAAGGTCTGATGATGTAGGCAGTCCTTCTTGATACAGTACGTATTCTGAGGAGGTTCCTGTCTCTCGAACCCTAACTGCCAGTAGCTTGGTCCCTGTACCCGATGCTAATGGGACCATATTTTTTATATTTTTAAATGTTTTATTTTTATTTTTGATATAAATAGAAACGTAATTTATACGTTGTTTAAGTTATTTTAAGAGAATAATAATAATAATTAATTTCAGCATAGCGATAATAAACCCTACATAAGTGGTTGTAAAACAAAGGTACATAAAATAATTTATAAAACAAACCACCCAAGTTACCTTTAGCCCAAGATAGCATATGCTTGTTCAACCGTCATATTATTCTGGTATTTTCAGTGTATTTATTAATATTACTTCTACAAACTTGTAAAATTATGATTATATACCTAGTTACCTATATTCCTTCAACTTTTTAAGTTTTTTTAGTATTGTATTTTGGAGCTGTTAAAGGTTTAACATTATTATAACATAAAGACGTGTCACGGTACCAAAACATTTAATCAAAAGGGTATAGAGATCTTAGAGGCGAGGAGATCTTCACTCAAAAGATAAATATAAGAAAAAGCGTCTTAATTTTTTTTATATCTAAATATGTTAAGATCTTTACATATAATTACAAACATATACAAAGTATTAATATTTAAATATAATATCTATACATAACGAACATCAAGTCACATCGAATCATGTTTTGATGGCGATATCTTACACGCACAGGTAACTGGGAAATTTAAATATTTTACATCGATTTTCCTTTCCTTTGTATTATATACATAAACATTGCGTTGAGAATAAATTTCTTCACATTTTGATTTCATTCCCAACTTCTTTATGGGAAGATTCTGGAAACACTGTTCGTTGCCATTAGGTGTATATTCTTTCCTGGAATAGGAATAAAATATAAATGTTAAGAAAGTTGCAATATGGTTTCACTAAAGAGGGATACAATTGAGTTTTAAAGACTCAAAAACTGACATTTAACCAATATTACATGAGCCGAAGACCCACAACTATAATAACATGTTTCTAGAAATATCATATTACTATTTATACATGAAATTTTCTCCTATATTTGTTCACCGAAATTTCTTATCGTTGTTTTGTTTTTAGCTGTTGACGAGTTTTATTTACATTAATACAAAAATATTAAGGCCAGATAATAATATAATCTATTTCAGTTTTATAAAAATATTTACAAACTGTAATCATGCAGTCTATTATATCTGGTCTGTCATGTACAGAAAACATACTACTAAAGTTACTGGTGAATACAAAATTTAAGGACTAATTTAGAGAAAAATAGTACAAAGAGAACAGTTTTAATGTTCTAGACTAAGAATCATCACAATCTATTAATATATTTTTTTACATAATAAAATAAATTAATTTAAATAATGTATTTTAAACAGGCTTTTATAATCAGAGTTAAGTCCAGCTCAGTCAGTCATAACGTCTAGTTAGTCATAAAGATTCACTGTTATCGGATTTTTATCAACTGAAAGTGTATGCAAAATTTCCAATGGTCCAGGGTCCAATTTATCGTACAAGATATGACCCGAAATACAACAACAACATTGCAAGTTAAATAAAAGCTTGTATAAAAGGCTTTAATCCTGAAATTGACCAATGATACTGGATATATGATACACGAGATATAGAATGGAGTGTCCAATTTTAATCTAATATTGGGTTGTTTTATCCAAGGAGAGAAAGGAAAGAGATTTTTTAAATAACAATACTACCAACGTGGGTCACACATTACTAGTGTTCTTTTTAACTCCTCCGACTTCGTTAAATACTTGTGTTGGGAGTGGGTTCACGACGGTAGTACAGTGGTTGGAGTTCGAACCCAAATATAAGGGAACCGACAAATGGACGCGTCACCTGATGGTAAGTGACAACCGCCGCCAACTCAGTGCACTGCAGGCTTTTGAGGGTGACTATGAGTGGGAGGGTATAGGGAGGGATGCTTCACAACCGTTTTTCTGTGAGGCCGTGGTATCGCCACTGTCGAGCCGGGTGCCTAAGCATGGCTCTCTCACAACATAAATAGATTATTTCTTATGCTACTTTGCCTGTTGTCAATTTCTCAAAGCCGCAGTTAGCTTGACTCTCTGAAGAGTATTTTTTCTTATTGGCTAGAAAATTTACTAAATAATATATGAAACGACGACGAGTGACATGACACGACGATCCCTAGGAGCGAAGCAGTAACTTACGGTAACGACTAGTTTTATAATAATTTATACTCACGCGCAAGTTACTATTTCAAAGACTTGGCGAATTGCTTTTGTCTGAACAATCAAAGCTAATTCCTCTTTATTTTTGTTAAGATAGTCAACCAGGTATAAGGGTTCCCTCTGAAATAAAAACGATTGAAATTTGTGTATTTAATAGACAGGAACATCACTAATCCTATAAAATTTAATATTAATCATATCATATAATTAATCGTACAAATCATGAGGTGCGGAACAAGTACCATAAGACCCTTCTTATTAACCTTCCTGTATTGGTCTGTGAAACTGAGGAAACACCTATTCGTGTTTATTTCTTTTTTCAACGAATACCATATAAATTCTCTAACATATGTTTTTTTATGTATAGATTTTGTTGGTCTAGTGATTCCCATAGGGAACAAAAACCTATGTAATCCACAAATAGGTGTCCCCGAGTCTGGGTGTTCCTTGCGTTCGTTGATTGAATATTTGTAAAGCCCCTCGCGACCCAGGAATTATTCCTAATGCGGGAATTGTCTTTAAAAAAAAAGTACTGTTTTTGAAGAACATGAGAAAAAAAATCATATTGCGGGCTATTTATGAAAGTGTGACAGACAGCAAAATAATAAATAAATAAAGTTATTAAATGATATTGTTAAAGATATATAATATACCAACATGTGGATTTTATGACTAAACTGTTATATAGGGTTTCGAAATCTTGGTACGAGAAACTTCATAAAAACCTAAAAGGTGGTTTAAATGAAATGCCCAGAATAAAATGTAGTAAATTAACTAACTAGAACTATAAAGTTATTACAAACAATAATACCTTAGTTTCATAGGGACAATTGTGCCAGTCGCTTTTGGGTGATAGTTTTGTCGGAGAATTAATAAGGTCTTGAAATTGCTTTTCCTCTTCATCTTTTATTGATCTAGTAAATCTTGTACTATTATCCTGCACAGACATTTTATAAAATAGAATATATAAAATAAATTCTAAATTAGTTTTACAACAAGTACACGAGAAAGAGTGATAACCTTTAATTAGAAAAAGATTTGGTGATCATAAAAACTGAGAAAACCCGTCCTTATTGAATTTAATTATAAGTAAAAAATATAAGGAAGTAAATTCGAGCAACCAGGACAGTAATTATGTCAATAGGTAAATTGTCAGCGATGCATACTCTGTAATAATATCCTCGACGCCTACGTTAGCGCGTGGAATTGCTGGCAGGAAACAAACACCAACTGGCCATTTTGCCTAACACCACTTGAAATGGCAATTTAAGACCTAGGAAGGCGTTTATGCCATAAAGTGACAGACTAGTACTTTTCATATCGTCTGATAATTGTCTTCGATGCAACAACAAAAATAATTATTATAGCCTTCGAAGACTGTTACTACTAAACATACCATTTTTCCTAAAATTTCCTAAAAACACTTTTCTGTAAGAAAATACGTTAAAGACTATCTACCCTTGATTAATTTCTGGCGAGAAAGTCGTCGTCGAATCGTCTCCATTTGTAATTCTATCCAGTATACAATATCTATTTAGTTGAAAATCTGTGCAACTTTTTAGTAGTATTGTTCTTGCAATAAATAAAGGCAAAATTATTTTACTCATAATCGATTTCACACTTTAAAAGTGATAGAGACCGACCTAACTGAATCTTCCCTCCTCTCTTACCTTCTCAAGAGTTGACTTTGGTATTGAGTCTATCCCGTTATATCTAAAATGCAGGAAATATTATAAATTAATAAATATTAACTATGTCCTTCAATATGTTTCTATATTTGCTTTCTCTGTTTGTTGAGTCAGAAAGGGACATATTTCCTCCCTCAGGCCCTGAGCTACTTCTTTTTCAAATATCTAACTTCATTGATATTATCGTTAAAATAATACAAATAATCCCAAACAAACAATGCTGCTGTGATATTTATGATATTAGTTTGAATTCTATAGTTACTAACCGCCTTCAGGAACTGTCTGAGTGCAATATCCATTTTTTCTTCAAGTAATTCATAGCCTTCGGGTTTGTAAGGACAGTATTGCATACCTCGACATGGCTCTGGAACGCTTATTATGGTATCAACATCTGAAAATATGAAAACCACCATATGTTATTCATTTTAATCATTTTGGGCAGAGGCAATTTGAGCATCGAGATATTAAATTTGCGTTTTTGTTTTTCTAACATACATGAATACACTCACGTCTATATAACGATTACAGTATATAAGTATTAAACGGAAGCACTTTGCCAACCAAAATTTGTTAAAAATATTATATCTATCTCTATTCATTTTGAGTATTTAAATACGTTAAAGATACGTTCAACATTTGTCATATAGTTTATAATCGCTCAGAAACGATTTAGAAAGCGGTAATAAAATAAGTAGTAGGTAGGTTAGTAGTGGTTGTTAGGTTTGTGGCGTACATATGCCACGTACTGTAAAGCTCTAAAAATGCATCAAGACAGCACGCATCCACTCGCACAGCATACCAAGCGGCGAATGACCGCGATCCTTTTTTTTTTATGATGCACGAGCTTACTTTGAGCGCTGAGGGCTCTCAACCGGTCTTTTTTTAAGCCACGTTGCCCAAGGGCACCCCCTGTGGAGTACGCATCTCGGCTTGGGGCATCGCTGGCAAACTAGGGCAACCAAGACAAGACTACAGGTCGGTGGTCTGAGGTTAGTTCGTGTAGCACTTCTACTGAACACAAACGTAGCTTTATGTTCTTTAGAAGCGCCACGTCTAGAATGTCGGGTCTGTGAGTTACATTTGCCGGGTAGTGTGTCGGCTCTAGTGGTGTTACAATGTCAAAGTTTAATAACGTCGATAGGGACTCTAGGGTTCTACCTCTGCGGTTCGTTGTGTGGCTGTTCCACATTGTGTTCTTGGCGTTAAGATCGCCAGCTATAATAAATGCGCCGCTTTGGTCTAGCAGTGCCCTTAGATCGCTTTCGAGTAGTTGCCTAGGTCTATCTGGGGTGGAGTTTGGTGACAGATAAGCTGACACGATAGTGATAGGTTGGTGTCCGGTCATACCTAGCCGACAGATCGACGCTTCAAGGTACGTCAGTGCAGACGGATCCATAGGTATGCAGTGCAACGACCTTTTATAGTAGATAAGGGTGCCTCCTAGGGGCGAGTTCAACCTATCATTACGAACCACGCAGTAGTTCGCGATGTTAGGGTTTCTCTGTGATGGTTTGAGAAAAGTCTCTTGCACCAGCATTATGTCTGATTGTTGTGCCCTAAGAAACTCTCCTATTTCGTCTCGTTGTTTGACAATGCCTTTGGCATTGAAAAACACTAACTTGAGTAATCGGGGTTTGACTCTGCCTGTGTTGGACCTATCCATTAGATTAGATTTGATTAGAATATTCTTTATTGTACACTTTAGGAATTACAATAGATCTTAGTTACAAACATTAACGTACAATGGGCGGTCTTATCGCTAAAAGCGATCTCTACCAGACAACCTTAGGATGGATTTAGTGTCAAGAGAGAGTGGGTAGCTGAGGTATACAATATTGTAGATTTTATATAACTAAATAAATATACATATTTAAATGAATGCAAATACACATATAGTATATACAATAATACATACGCACATATACATATATATATATATATATATATATGAATAATAATAATATAATATTAATTACATGATGTGATACAAATAGAATTTACCAATAGATTCTATCCATTATGGGTTGACTCTAAAAGAACCTAGCTTCTCGAGTACACTCGAGTGTCTGATTCTAATGTTGAGTAGGGCTAGTTGGTTGCCCTCGTTCTCTCGGATTAGTTTTGCCAACTGACTGTATTTCGTTGGTATCGATGAGGTTAGCGAATCGCGCCACAAGGTCTAGATCTGGATCTAGCTCCTGGGTCCCTAGACCTATGTTCGACGGTACGTGTTGTTTCCCTGAAGGGGGGTTAGGATGGCCCACGGTGGTCGTTTGCCCAACGATTGGCTTAGGGGTTACACCGGTTTTCTGAGTCGGTAACGCAGGGAATTCAGTCGCTTTAATAAGCGGGGTGGTGGTGCTGGAGAGAGGGGCTGGACGAGGTGGCTGAGGGCTCCTCACCTTGGGGGTTTTAGGTGCACGGGGGCACCCGCAACAGTTTGCGGGATGCTCTTGTTCACCGCAGAGAACGCAAGCTACAGGCTCGCTGCATTAGGTACCTTCTTCCAACGAACGCGATCCGCGCGACACCACGTTTTTATACGATGCATGCAATTTATACTCACGCACACAGACAACGACAACAGCAATGTAAGCTGATTGGTTGCGTACACAGTAAATATTGTAAATATAGAATAAGAAATGTTATTGGTTAATCCATATAATGTGCGGTAAACTAACTCCATTACTTAATGGTCAAAAATGTAAATATAACTAGCATACTTTTAATGAAATACAAGCCGATTCCAACCATTCCCTGGTGTTTCACTTCAGCTACGGTTCAAGGACTAACCAGTCTGGCCGGCTAACATAGACACCTTTCCTTGCTCCTAGTATTATCTACTTAGCTACGGTTCGACGGCTTATACAGGCTGCCCGGCTAAGTAGATATCCTCAACTCAATCAGCCAGCTGGCACAGACGATGTAGGAAAAGTACTACTTTAAAAACTTATCGCGTCAGCTACCCCAACAGCTGATCCCGAAAGGTTTAATACCATTTTATACCCCTAAAGGACGATATATATAAAAAACTAATAAAAACATACCGGATGGCATAGAATTGCATGTTGCCAGAAGCACCAATGTCTGAAAAAGTCAATGGTAGAAAATATAAAATTTATGGTAGTAATAACAATGAAATTATTCAGTATTTGACATGTGTGTTTCAGAAGCGGAAAATGTTTCTTTACTAAGATTCCGAAATAATATGAATACTATGAACCTAAGAAATATACTTTTAAAAATAGAACTGGCATGAAGATTATTATATAATCTTCATGCCAGTTCTATTTTTAAAATTTATCAATTTTATTATTATCAATTTTACTCACAAGAAAGACGTTCAATGACACCATTTTCTTCGCAAATGTTTTTGAAATTTAAATATATATACCTATATATATGTATGTATATAGTCCTCCTTTACAGTATATAAAATGGGTTCTATGTTCCGACTAATGGACAGTCGTTTAATTTCGAGCATTTATACATGCGTAACAGGAAAATAATTAAATTAATGTACAGATAGAATAACTACAGCTTATTTTCAATCTGGCCACACGCCCTCGATACATTAAAATTTGGTCACTATCATGTATGTGTGTGTCATGAGTCTACAGCAATCGCCAAGTGTAATACAGAAATAAGCAAATAGAAAGAACTTTATAAGGCGAAGTTCAGCCGCTCATGGAATACTGCTCTCATCTCTATGCAGGTGCGGGGTGCACTACCTTCTCTCTTAGCTTCTCCCTCTTGGGACCTTACCGCATTCAAGGGAGAGCGACTCGCATCATCGACTGCCAAGATATTTCTGATCGGCTTGACACCTTGGCGTTGCGTAGAAATGTAGCTTCACTCTGCATCTTCTATCGCTTGTATCATGGGGAGTTATCAGAGGAATTGTTCGGACTTATACCGGCCACAGGTTTCCGCCATCGTCCTACGCGACTAAATATCCATACCCATCACCTCGATGATTGGCACTCCACCACTGTGCGCATCTTCAGAAGCTTTTTGCCTAGTATAACCAGCCTATGTGTTTCATATAATTGTCACCTGCCGTATTTCCGGCCCGATACGACCTTCAAACCTTCAAGAAAAGAGCGTACTCCTTCTTAAAAGGCCGGCAATGCACTTGTGACTCTTGAGTTATGGGTGTCCATGGGCGGTGGTAGTCACTTATCATCAGGTGACCCGTCTGATCGTTTGTCCCTACCGCATTAAAAAAAGAAAAGAATAAAAATAAATAAATATCCCCTTTTTGAAGTAAATTTTTCAAATATATTAACTATAAAAAAAATATAGTTTTTGTACTTCGGGCCAACATAGACCAAACATTAGCATTAAGTGTTTCAGTGGATCAAATTCAACAAAGACTAATTCTATAAGCAATTCAAATACATTATTATGTACACATATGTATATCATATGATTAGCAAGTTAGAGTCAGAAATATGCTATGCTAAACTGTTCTCAAAATTCACATATAATTGGATGGTCGCAAGTTTTAAAATCAGGGGTCAAAGTCAATTTTATAACATAAAGATATCAGAATTTGAATTAGCAAGATATTTGAATTAGAAATTGGTATAGCATATTTCTGTCTGTTGTAATCTGGAGCAGTCATATAAATAAATAAACAAGGCAGTTAACATTATATTAACTGCTTCATTAAACGGGGTCAATTGATTATAAAATATCCAAACTAAAGTTACAAGTTAAAAAAATAAGAAGTTAAGAAAAATAGTTTAAAATCTATTCCAAAATAACATGCAAGGGCAAAGTATCTTACCAACTTGTTTAAATAACAGAACATGTATAAATGTATGATTTACACTACATGAAAATTGGTTATTAAAATTTGACTTGGTAATATTAATTCCTAGAAATAATCTACTGGCATAAAACCACAAAAAGTTGCTCTTAAAATATTATTTGCTCATGCTTATTTGTAAACTAAAATATGTTACCATTTATACCCATTTAAATAAATTTGCTTTCAGTTGAAATATATGATTTAATGACCACTTTTGGAAATATATCCCATATTTTTTCTTCTGAATTTGATATTGAATGCTAATTTTATTTAGAATAATTCAAGACTTGCTATTTTGGTAAATTTGCATTGTGATCCAATACACCGCACAGTTCAATTCAAAATGGACCATGCCTAAAATTGATTCTTAATTTTGGTTCCAATGTTTGAATGTTTGCTCCATATGTTTTCGTTTACATTTATTTATAAACAAACTAATTATATTCAATATTTATTGCTGTTTCACAATGTAATGTTACAGATAGCAATCTTATAAATATGTGTCATTGAGGACCCTGTCGGGTAAAGCACTGGATTGTTAGAAGGGAGATCATAAACACTCCATAAAATTATTATACAGTAAACTGAATGTAATAGAGATACATGTCTCAGATGACAAGTTCATAGTAAATTTTACTTATACTTTACAATATATTACCGTCAACTTTTAGTAAAATACCTTTTCACATTTTGAAATTCGCTGTTAATAGTAATCGATTAATCTACTTCACATTTCATAAATGGGCTTTCCCATGTGAGTGTTACTCACATATTTCCTGGTACTAATACAAAGCAAAGCTTGAAGTAGATGGTGGTACGAGTTGAGTAGGGAAAATCAATTATCATCAATTTATCAAATATATTATATAATAATAATAAACAATTATTATTGAAAAATATTTTTGACATATTTCAATTAAAATTTACATAACATAATATAATTTACAATTAAAACCTGGCCTTAGAAAATTTTAATAAATACATACGAGCACACGCACGAATATATCCCGAAAGGGGTAGACAGAACTCTGTCTAACTAGTCCAGTTTAAGTTTAATAATAAGTTATTATTAATATTTAATATTTTGTTTTTCTAAGATTGTAGAAGTTCTATTTTTCGGTGTAAATGTTATAGGTACTGTTCGTATAAAGTCATAATCGGTTGTAGGGTTGTTAAATGAGTGAATAATAGACCTTTAATCGGTAAAACATATTTCTCATCATGTTCTAAATATCACCAAAATCACGAGATACGTACAAACCCCAAACACTAAAACTATTTCTCTTGCAAAATTGAGATGTGGTCGTGAGTAGTTGATTATTGGTAGAACGTAAAACTTACAAGACCATATACCATTATGGACTAATAAACGCATGTCAATAGTATAAAGTAAGAATTTATAAATGTTTAAAGGGTGAGAAGTAAAGAAGAGGGTTAGTGTATTTTTGTTAAAGTTTTTTCTTTTTGTGTTTTTATAAGACAATTAATTCTAATGCGGGATTAGTAATAATTCCTTTGTCGCGGGGGTCTTTACAAACATTCAATCAACGGACACAAAGCACACCTCGACTCGGGACAACTATTTGTGAATTCCTTAATTAGGAACTTCACAGGGTAACTAATATTCATAATCTCTTTTTAAGATACTTAAACCAATACCAATGTAATGGCAATAATACTGAAATAGTCTGATACTATGTATATTTAACTACTTCGCGGTTACTATATTACTCAGTCTGGGTCATAATTACATTTAATTTTAATATACAGATACACATACATTATAAATACTAAAACTATTAAAAATAAATCGTCACAAGCTGAAACGGCCTCCATAATTTATATATAAATACCATAATTTTGATAGGTAGTACAGCCACGCTGATTTATTCAGCAGGAATGGGCCGGCTCGACCGGGGCAGTACTACCCTCTCACAGAAAACCAGCCTGAGGTTGTCACCTTAGGCACCTTAGGCACCTTAGGCACATTCGTGGTGTCGCCTTACGCTGGTCAGTGAGAGACCGGTGGCCCAACGATGCAGGGTTGGCAGTTATCGTGGTATGTGTGTGAGCAGTGGAGTGCTGTAGAGTCATTGTGAGGATGGCGTGGATCGAACCCTCGGCCAGGGAGACCCGTAGAAACGGTGTTGCCGCTGGCCGCCCGTGACATAGAGAGGGGCCCAACCACGGCTAACCACCCTGGGAGGCTGCCCCGTCAGGTCATGCATAATCCACGGAGTGGCTCGTCGTGCCGGTTGGTGACCGGATGGTGGGACCGGCGACCACTTCCGGGAGGGTACGGGGGCCCTTTCCTCTGACGGTTCGGTCACCGTCGTGCTTCACCGTTACATGTTGCTCCACGTGGATTTTGGCTCTACGAGCCGGATTTACGTGTGCCTCTATCGGTCCCATTCCGGAGACTCTGAGACAACTCGACTCTTTGACCACCTAAGTCAAGCAGCGGATAAAGCGAAGGAGCAGTTCCCGACCGCCGAACTGGTGATTTTGGGAGATTTTAACGCCTACAATGAGTCCTGGCTGGGATCTTCCAAATCTGACCACGCTGGTCGAACTGCCCACGCATTTGCTCTCACGCATGACCTTACCCAACTGGTACTCCAGCCCACCAGGATACCAGACATATCGGATCAAGCGCCCTCTTTGCTGGACCTACTGCTGATGAATCACCCAGCGCAGTACAGAATATCGGTTCTCGCCCCTATGGGATCCTCCGACCACTGCCTGGTGTCTACTTCGGTGCCTCTTGTTACCCCTCCACGATTATGGCACTACTCGTCAGCAGACTGGGATGGAAAATCAAATTATATCCCCTATAGTGAAGTCGCCAGCACGAAGACCCGTACCTGGTTCAATCGCGAGTGCACCCGTGCTGTTGCTCAAAAGTAGTCAGCCTACCGCGCACGGACCCGGGCCTGCGCTCATTGTGACCCAGACATTGATCGCCTAAAAGCAGCACTTAATAAAGCCACTAGGGAACGCAAGAGGGCTTCCATCAGAGCAGATGCCCAGCGCATTGCACAGTTTGGTCAAGAACTTGTCGCATACCCTACGGGTAGCCGTAAGTTTTGGCGATTGGCCAAAGCTGTGCAGTCCAACTACTGCCAACCTTCACTGCCATCGTTGAACTACCCTGACGGATCACTGGCCCACGAACCGCAAGAGAAAGCGAAATTATTAGCTGACTTCTTTGCGGCTAACTCCCGAATCGACGACCGTGGCGCGCACACGCCCACCATTGCGACCTGCGGCTCCGCAATGCGGGATATTCGCATCCGGCAGAGGGATGTCCGTGCAGAGCTTCGATCACTCGATGTCCGTAAAGCCAGCTGAACCGATGGTATTCCGTTCCGAGTTGTCTCCCGTGCTGACGCGCTTATATCGCCTGTCCTATTCCTCAGGAATTGTTCCGGAGGCCTGGAGAGAAGCGAATGTTCAACCCATTCCCAAAAAAGGCGATCGCTCCGATCCAGCCAATTACCAGCCATATTTGCTTGACGCTCTCGATCGGTTGCAGTGTCCGCATTATCGACTGTCCTGAGGTCACCCAGTCTCTTGAGCCCCTGCAGTTGCGAAGAGTTGTCGCCTCTGTGGCAGTCCTGCAGCTGTGCCGATCGGTAAAACCTGGATTCCTACCAGCGCACGTGTTTCCTTCCCACTTTGATCCCGGGTCTTTTAAGCGGGGCGTAAAAAAACATCTTTCCAGGCCGTGTGTGGTTCACCATGCTGCATTGACTAGACATGCAATGCAGTCAAAGGGGAGTCACTATGGTGAGCTAATATACATATATTATAAAAAACAATCTCTAACACTGACTGCCTATCCCCAGCATCCCAAGCCCATAAAATACTAAGTTTAAATTGAATGTTAGTTGCATCTGTATAACTTTGATATTTCTCACAATTTAATTTTTTAATTGATTGATAGTTATACTATCACAATACCTATCTAAGACATAAGGACAATATTGACATTCAAACACAATTGTGGTTATAACAATATTAAACTAGTTCTATTGTATAAAAAATAAAAATCAGTATATATTAAAAAGGTATCATCGCTTATATTGTTATTGTTCTATTGTTTTTCTTTAACAAAGCTACTAAGTAACATATTAGAAGACTTCGTGGAACAGTAAGTCATCAAATGTGTCCTGGTTTTCCTTTATTCAATATGTTACAGCTATTTTGTCAATTTTTAATAAATTATTTACACGAAAATCCCCAAAGGCTGGGCTTAAATGAGCTTGAAATTAATATGTATAAGAATAAGGATAAGTCTCCCTTATGGCTAAGAGCTCACCTCTTGAAGTTGTAGTTTGTTTGTTGTAAAATACTTGTTTCGTGTAAAATACCCAAGTCTTAAAAATTGTGAAGTCGTGAACCTAAATCGTGGTCTCTCACCATAACCTTGCTAAGCAAATCAAGAGTCGCTCAACGAGCTATGATGGAGGCTATTTTTTGGGGTATCTCTGCATGATCAAATCAGAAAGGAATAGATACGCAGACGAATGTTGGCGACACTTCCATATCCACATCATCAATTTGCACTATGTAAACTGATTGCTCATGGGGCTGATAAGTTCTGGAATAGAGACCATGGAAAAGGAAACGCAGTGTAAGTGTTATAGGTGCGTTCATCACGTGAGTCCATCCAACCAGGTTTGAAATCCTCAATATGAGATAAGTAAGTCTTAGCTTGAATTAACCACGAAGAAGTTTGAGGACAACATTCTAACGACTACATATATCCATACAAAATACACAAAAGCATTCCTACCTCATACTTACTCAATCAAATATTATATTGGTATGATATTCGAACCTATTTGCTATGGTTATTGTAAAAAAACTCTTGACACACGTTCATATTTAATTAAACAGTTTAACTTTGTAAACCTCAATCGTATGAAGAAGTAGCCAAACATTATTGTAAGCAATATTATTTTGATACCTCATCACCCTCAAAGGCGGGCAGCGCACCTACGACCCTTGAGTTGCAGGTGTCCATGAACGACGGTTGTCGCTTACCATCAGGTGACCCGTCTGTTCGTCTGTCCCCCTATAGTATAAAAAAAAATCTTTCCAAATAATAAAGTTTTTTACCTTTTATGTCTTAACTTTAGGTACCTAAAATTTCAATTGATTCCATAAGAACTATAGAGGCAATCAATTGCGTATACTATAATTGCATGCAAATGTATAATCATATGATTTTATTATATATTATTATATTTTATAACTAACCGGTTCCTGCTGTTGGTTCCTGCTTTATTTTTGTTAGATATATATTACGCCTTAGCAAATACTCTTCCCATTACAGAAAGTTTTTTTTTAATCCAGCACTTGCAAAGATTAGCCCATCTAAACAAACAAACATTTAACCAAATTACTCTTCATCCTAGATATTGCGCATTAAGTCATGTGAAATTTGAAATATTAAAAACCTATTGTTTAGAACATTGGTTTTATAAATTTAAAAATAATGTGTAAACAGTGTTAGGACTTCAAATTCTACAAGTTATTCAAATATACCAAAATCAATTTTTGTAATTATAAAGAGTGTTGTAGGAAATTCCTTCATGACATTTGTATATTATAATCCTCTATCTGAAATGACTATAACGGGAAATGATGTCATTAATTACTACTTTACTGGTAGGAAAATTGTATGCAAAGGTATTATTATAATTAAAAGGGTAATGGAAGAAACCAATGAAAGCATATAGGATGTGCAAGCAGAATTTAGAAAAGGGATGTACGGACCAGGTTTTCTTCTTGCGAGGCATAACCGAAAAGTTTTTCAGTCAGTCAAAAAGTTCACTGCGTATTCGTAGATTTGGAGAAAGCCTACGATCGAGTGGAGAGGGATGAGTTGTGGAGGGTTTTATCGGTGAATGGAGTGAACATCAAACTAATCCGAGCACTGAAATCTCTATATGAGAATGCCAGTGCTTGTGTCAGGGTGAACGGCGCCTACACTATTTGGTTTAAAATTGAGAAAGGTCTTAGACAGGCTTGAGAATGAATGGGTTACTCGTCAAATGTCTCCTATAGTAGCAGTAACACTTATGTATAGCAGCGAAAGATGGGTATGGCAGAAGGTGCTTAAGAGGATGTAGTGACTAAAATAGAAAAAAGTATGCTGTACTGGTTCGGTCATATCGAAAGGATGAATGAAAGAAGATCGACAAAAGGTGTTAATATGGCAGAAGTAAATGGAGTTGTCGGAAGAGGAAGACCTAGGCGAATGTTGTGAAGTAACGCTTGCGTTGCATTTCCCCGAAATGAGTGAGGTTTACTGAGGCCCAACTCCCCCTCTCCCCTTTCCTCTCCTCTCACCCCCCTCTCTTCTTTCCGCTCCCTGCATCCCCCATCCCTCATCACCCTCAAAGGCGGGCAGCGCACTTGCGACACTTGAGATGCGGGTGTCCATGGACGGCGGTTGTCACTTATCATCAGGTGACCCGTCTGCTCGTCTCCCCCCTATAGTATAAAAAAAAATGTTCTTGGACCAAGTTCAAGAGAATCTAAGCAAAGGCCAGGTCAAAAGTACCTTTAACTGACGAGCCTGTATGCGGAACGGAATGAAAGTTGAAGAAGCGAGAAAGTCAGAATCAGCAAATGGAAGGAAGTGGTCTCTGCCTACCCCTATGGGAAAGAGGCGTGATATTATATATGTATGTAAGTATGTAATTACTACTGATAATTCTAATTTGTTTTTGTATAAACTGTAGCAGAAACTGGGTGAAATAAAATTACCTATATTGTCTGACTTTAAAAACGGTAGTATGGATCAACAAGCGTTCATAAAAAAAACTTATTATTAATTATTTCTTTTTATTAACAGGCTTTTTATTATAGCTTCACTTGTATAGTAGCTAAACTAAAAAACTTTTTTAACAAATTTTAACCTACTTACAAATGTAGTATCGAAATGAAACTTTGTAGGTGCGATTATGTTAACATTGTAAGAATTTGGCACATTGGGGCTGATCTGATCATCTAACCGGTCAAGTCGGGAACACCCTACCGCTGATGCCCCCGGCGGAGGATAGTCCATGAGGATTTCCCCACGTAAAAAAAGGTGGACTGTTATTTTTCGTGTCCATTGATTGAATGTTTGTAAAGTACCCCCGCGACACATTAATTATTCATAGTGCTTAAAAATTTGAATTGAAAAAAAAAATAATTGAGTTAAAACTAAATAGAAACAAATTCAAATCTCAGATTCTTCAGCGGTGGTTCATATTAAAGCATTTATATAGTATATAGTAACATAGTTATAAATGAGTATAATAAATAGAAGCGTGGTTTTTTGAGGCGGTGGTATTACTCCGGTCTGAACATGGCTGGTCACACAAAAATTAAATACGGATGTCTTTAAGGAATTCCCAGTACCACTATAGGAAACCCACGGCTATCCTGTTTCGGGTTCTCTGAACCGGGACCTTTTTCCCTGAGCAAGTGACAGTTGACAAATTATGATGAGGTTAAACAATAAATAAATTCCACAGAAAATAAATAGAGTAGCGAAATAAAAACATTATATTATACCTATTTAAACGTATAGGCATCTAATCAGGTTATGTTTATTTCCATCCTGTAAGAAATTGTTCTAAGCGATTAGGCCACCGCTTATAAATAATGTCTTTTTAATATCCGTGTAATTATAATTGGTGTACAATTAAGTTTATTTCTATTTTATCTCAAGATCAAAATATATGTTTCCTGTATGAACGAATAAACTCCTAATACCTGCAAAAGATAACCATCTCCAAGGTTTTACTTTACAAACCACAAAAACATTAGCCTTATCAGAGGTCAGTAACCCAAATCATACACACTGATCCGATTGAGCTTAAATGTTGCATATACTTTTTCACAATATTGGTTACAATATCTGAATATGGAACTCTTCAGTTGGACAGTACATGCAAGAACATTTATTTACGCATTGATCATGCACTTAAATTTAAAAAAAAAAATACTATAACCTTATATCTAAGTTTCTCGGACAATAAAAAAGACGCATCTGATTCGAAAATTCTGGAGGTGCTCTTTATGAGCACTTAAACTTTTATCAGCTTTTTCTGTCGAAGTTGTACCTAGACCTTGTATATGTACGTATAGTAAGTAAGCTAGAAAATGAAATAATTGATTATACACTGAAACAAACACCTGAATTATAATAATTAGTTTATAAAACCTGACATGACATATAAATATTTTTTAAGGTAATACAAAAAGGCGTATAGCATAATAATGCTTAGCGGTACATCATTTTTATTTTTATCTGGTTTTCAATTACATCACATATTCTAATATCCTCAACTCTTCCTTCTATATACTCTTCCTCTAATATTTGAAATAGACTGACTTTCTTCAAGTAATAACTTCTAACGCAAAGAATGTGACATGCCATTGAATGTTTAGTAATATTTTGGATTAAATTATATCTTTAAAATGAGTCAGATTCTTCTATTCGTATTTCGGCAATACCTGAATTGTTTCAGTCCTGACGGATTACTTCGAGTATGTATGGCAGCAAAACTGGGTTCCGCTCTGCCCCACCTGTTCGTCGGTTGACAACAACGCTTGTCTTTCAGCTACAATCCCCCCTTACGTATCTATTACCCACCACTGCATGTCGTGAACAGTTCATTTCGTTGGCCAGATATTGCAGATCATTATTATGTGGGTTTCAGGAACACATACGTTGTGTGAAAAATATCGAATATTCTGGAAAAGATCGGTCGTCGCTAAACACATATACAAGACGAACGCGGCTCACTAAAAACGTTTCAACAAGAATTCCGTACTTGCAAAAGGAAAAGTATTTCGTACCGCAGAAGGTACGAGAATCAGTCGAAAGACGCAGTCATCCGAACGTCAACAGAGACACTGTTACTACCTCCCACCTGGCGACCTTGACTAAAACTTGTGACAAACGAAACAGCTCCTTTTCAAAAATCCTATACAGTCAGTTGTTTATGTACTAAAGCGCCTAGTAATAACAACACTGCAACACATAACGTAACAGCAACGTCTTCGTCCGTTAGGTCCGAACCGATGCCAGCGTCCGCAGCGTCGCCTGTTCAATGTGACGTCCGGTACCGTCATGGCTGGACGACTTATTACTTGATTAGGCCCGTGCGGACTGAAACTAGTCGGGCATGACCGAAATACACACGTGAGTAAAACCGTTTTATTAAATAAATGTGAATGTACCTCACGAAAGTATATTTATTCTAAGGTTAAACATTTATTTTATTTAAATATTATATAGCAGTTGTAAGACATATGTGTAGTAACTTAAATATTAACAGTCTATCTGTACAATGTGCATTTAAATAGTGATTTTGTTAATAAGTACCAATTACTTTGAATACTATACAATCCTTGTCTTTATCTTACATTATAAAATGTCAATAAGATTTTTACTCGAAATACATACATAATACATGCACACATAAGCTCACGCCAGTATCTCTAAGTGATAGGCAGAGGTGTATAAAACATCCACATGATGTCAACTACAATTTGATCCCACTAACGTAAAAAGGGACAAGCCTTTTGTCGTCAACTGGGCACTTGAAATTATTATTTGTATTAACAATTAAATGTCGCTTCATATTTTTTTTTGTCTTAACCTTTTGCCTTATAATGACATGAACAACAAACAGGCAGGTCCACGTGTATCTTTTCTGTACCTCCATTGTTATCATCGACGAGAAACTCCCATGTATTATAGTTTTGCTTACAGGTGGCTTTTAAATTAGGAGGTGACTTAAATGAGGTGAAACATGGACTATCAGGTTCCCTGCAAAAAAAAAACTTTACATTTTACATTTATACATACTTAACTAAAATATCAAATTGCATAAACCACTCAATGGAATATCATTTTTTTTCTAATGATCTACAATCTTAAGGGTTAAGTATATCGATGCAGATTTGATGATTACATATGAAAAACATGAAGCTAGAGGTACGCGGAATTGCGAGGGCACGTTCAGCTTTACGGATAAGTCGAACTGCGCTCTACAGTCGCTCCGGTTTGTTTATATAGGCTTCGTGAGCCCCAATTACCCCGTCGATTATAAAAAGCGAAAGTAGTCCCGGCACTTACGTCGCTCTGAAGTAATTATTGTAACTTCCCAAGAATATTCTCTTTTTAAATTTAACGACTAGACGAGGAATTCAAATTCAATATTTTAATTTAGTAAAATTATAGATCACACACGGTGTCACTGTAAGTATAGGCTGCCTTGTCAAATGTGAAATTAATATTAAAAAGATAAAATAAACACCTGCCTGTGTTGATCTATAGCTAAAAAGGTTGAGCCTTATGAGAAGAAATCTGGTAAAAAAACTAATGGCCACTCTTTTAAATGACCAGATAGGTATTACGACATTTAGTGTACAACATATACTATACAATAAAAAACTATTTTATCGGGTGATACGATGTTTGCTAAAAATTAATAAACTAAAAATAGGTGCTTAAAATACTGATAGACCGGGAAAAATAAATTAAAAAGGACGAAGAAAGAAATATAACATACACATAATACATTGTACTGATTATATAAAATAATCTCTAACAGTTCAATCCCAAGCGCTTCTATGTTCCATGTTATCCACCACTAAGTGATAAGAATAACCTTTGAGGTACAAATTTTGTTTTACGATGGCCTTAAATTTGTTTAGACTTCGATTTGAGATTATTAGAGACTTTATTATAAAATCAGACGCATTGACCTAAAAACGACTTGTTAGTTTTTAGAGCCTGGAACGAGAGATCAGGTACAACAAATTTATTTTTATTGTGTGTGGTAAAGGAGTATGTATGTACATATATCACTCTTAAATTTTTAATAAACTGACACTTATTTTCATAAAGTAATGCAATTCATATACCAGTAAATACTAAAGAATCACTATTTGTTAACTAAAACTATATTTCCTTAATAAAACATCAAAGGTTTAACCTATTATGAGAAAGTATACAATAACGAATGAAATAAGTTTACTGTTAACACCACTATGCAATTTTTTACTTCTATTAAATTATTTTTATCTCGGATATTCTAGACTAAGTAGTACTGTCTTCTTTACAAAGTCAGACAAAATTATAAAAATATACATTTATATGAGCTCCTTCATGTATTTAATTTAATTCGAATGTTGAATTTTCTAAATCGAAAATGGAGAAAAGGCTAAGAAATAATTTTAAACTGATATACATGCATACTTCCGTTCTACGAGACTAATAGAAAACAATTTATTATCTTAAGCTTTGAAAACACTGTACTCACTTGCAAGTCTCGATCCGGACCATTTGAAGAAAATTTTCTTCTGCGGCTTGAACCACGTTACGCCATTCACCAGTCTGGCTGCGTACTTTGTAGAGAGGCATAAACTGGAATAACACGACATTAATAATGTTGACCAGCTTGCGTAAATCTTTAGTGTAAGCATTTTCTTTATCAGTAACTCTCAATCTTTACTCTCATTTCTAAGTTTCCTTACAAACCATCTAAGTATGTTATGTTATTGTGCTCTGATCTCACGTCATACCTCAAGACAGCTGCGTCTCTAAGTTAGATAACAAAAAAACCCTAGTTATATATTCACATCACGTTTCTTTACGTCACAAATAATACATATGTGTGTATTTTTAGGTTCTATTTGGTGTATACGTTTCACAATTACTTATTAGGAATTTACAATGCTATTCTTAACGTACCTAATAATTTGTCGGGGTTTTTTTTTGCGTGCGCCGATATAATTAAGGAACTACTATTATAATTAGATGACTCGGTGTGAGAACTGTGAAAGGTGAGATGGCGCTATGTGATAATTGTTATAGTATACAGTGTACATATATACTGCCGTAACATATTGCATTCTTGCTAACATCGAGTTGCTGTCCCGCCCCACACGACGACCCAGTCTTTATTATTATTAACGTTGATATCAAAGTTACTGATTATCGTTAATTATCTTTGCATGAGGCCTTTAGGGTTTATGATTAGATTTTACTGTAAATGTGCTCGCTGTTCTACCATATATGATTCTTTTTTATTTCTGTTATTATTCTTTTCTATTTTCTCTCGTTCCATGAAATTAGAATATTTACCGTAACATTGGTTTCACAATTATTGATCAGGTCTGGATCACCTTGCCTATCGTCTGTTTGTAGCGAACTAGGCTGAAATATAGGCTCCTGAAATCACAATATCGCATTGAATTAAAATGATGATAGCTTATGCTTAACGTGGTAAAAGTGGTAGAGCTATGCTTTGGCACGAATGGGCCGGCTCGACCTGTGCAATACCACGACCTCACAGAAAACCGGTTGTGAAGCAACGCTTGTGTTGCATTTCCCCGGAATTAGTGAGGTTTCTGGAGGAGCAATTCCCCTCTCTTTTTTCCTCACCCTTGTCCCCCCTCTCCTTTTCCCATCACCTCATCCCCCTCTCTTCAGGAGGTTGTCACTTACCATCAGGTGAACCGTCTGTTCGTCTATCCCCCTATAATATAAAAAAACAGTCTTGCCCCCTATTACGTTAGTGAGATTAACTAATGGTTAACAAAGGGTCGGTATTCGATATGCCTCTTCCTACCCCTTCGGGGATATAGGCGTCAGTGTGTGTGTAAAATACAATACAATAAATACGATTATAATAAATTTAAATATCATGTTTATGAATCAGTTACAGCTTGTATTAGTTCTATACATTTTTAGGGTTCCGATCTCAAAAAGAAAAGAAAAGGTGTTCGAATGTGCTCACTTTGTTCTCTGTCCGTGTATCTTTCTGTTTGACTAATTGTCTGTATAATTATTTTTAAAGTTAATAATAATATATTAATATAATATTGAATATAAAAAAATCAAGCTATCTAATTCTACGCAAACAAAAGATAGGGTAAATTAAGCCATACATTTTAACAAATTTGAACATTTCGCATTAAGTCATTAATATAGGTAAACTAATATCTTCCTCTCTCAACTCGACGACGTTAAAAAACATTCAATAACTGATACAAAGAACACCCAGACTCAGAAGAACAATTTAAGGTTTACACAAAGTGTTATCCCGTGTGGGGATTGAACCCATAACACTCGGCGCGGCAGCCTAGTGACTAGGCGAACACTTAAACCACTGCACCATATAAATAGATTCCACATTATGACGATGTTAGATTAAAATAGTTATTAAAATGCTCAAACTTTATTCGAGTACTCAAGAAGACGTAACTCCATTATTGTAAATAGAACAGATAATACTTACTGTTAACTTTCCTTTATACATCTTGTTGAACCGCTCTTGAGGGTAGTCATTTGGCTTAATCGTGCAAAATGTGAGGCCATCACATGGGTCAGTGTTGTTCACGGTTCCGGACCGGTTGTCCAGGCCTTTTACCGGACCAGGATACACGAATTTGGTATTCTGATCACCTGAAATTAAGAAAGACATCACATGATCAAAAATGGAAGTTCAGACTACAGAAGTTAAGTTTCAATTCTTAATTGTTAATTCATCGAATGAAAAATAAGATTCCAAGAATGTTTTACACATGGATTTTGTTTTTATCTCATTAAGTTCGAGATTGGATGAAGTCATAGTATAAATGAAGACACAAGGCATGATTTCATATACACTAGGATATTGTATTTGTATTAAATATGTAAATAATCTAATAAGATACCTAGAGATCGAATACAATCTGTATATGCAGAATAGGTAAGTATTTATAACTTTATAAATAACATTATAACAATGACTTCATAATTCTATAAATGCAGATATAACAATATAATATATTTATCTTAGCTTGCAATTTAAAGATAAGTAAAATAATATAATATTTCAAATACTTTTTATAGGTCCTAGAGTGGATATATATTCAGAAAGAGGGTATTTTAGGGTCCTTTAAAAGATCCCGTAAATAACGTAAAGCGCTAACGTGATTTTAATACAGAAATCTTATTTTTTAATTGGACAATTGATCCTAAAAATTATATATATAATTTGTAAGTAAGAGTGATGGCTGTCATGACGTTACATATAGGAATTTAATACAAAGTATGTTGGTGTCATTTCCGGAGAAGCTTGGTGTGCTAAACACATCGAGACAGTATTTTACTCCGGCCCACGGCCTGCATTTTTATAAGGCGCAGGTTCGGCCGCACATGGAATACTGTTCTCATCTCTATGCAGTTGCACCCCAGTACCAACTTCTCCCTCTTGACCGCATTCAACGGAGAGCGACTCCCATCATCGACTGCCAAGATATTTCTGATCGACTTGACACCTTGGCGTTGCGTAGAGATGTAGCTTCACTCTGCATCCTCTATCGCTTGTATCATGGGGAGTGTTCAGAGGAATTGTTCGGACTTATACCGGCCACAGGTTTCCGCCATCGTCCTACGTGACAAAATATCCATCCCCGTCACCTGGACGATTGGCACTCCCCCACTGTGCGCTTCTCCATAAGATTTTTGCCTCGCACAACCAGCTTATGGAACAAATTGTCGCCTGCCGTATTTCCGAAACGATACGACCTTCAAACCTTCAAGAAAAGAGCGTACTCCTTCCTAAAAGGCCGGCAACGCACTTGTGACTCTTGAGTTGCGGGTGTCCATTTGCGGCGGTAGTCAAAATCAAAAATGTTTTTTTAGTTGCAAATACATTTTTTGAATCCCATTCAATTATTTATATAGCGGCTACACATAACGTTCCTGAAATTTGAACACACTTTTTTGTAACACTGAGTATTTAATCACCATAAAGAAGAAATTCCAGTAATGGACTTACTTTTTGTAACCGCTGCACATGTTATGTGTAGACTGCAAACTGCAATCTGTAATTTTAACAAAAAAAAAAGTTGCATAATTGCTTTTTGTAGTGACAAGTTGAGACAAAATAATGAATAATAATTTCTATGTAAAAAGGACTTGACTTGATCACAAAAAGGTAATAATAATAATAATATTTTTATATAATAAATCACAACCACAATATATACATATACCATATCAAAACCAACATGAAGGAGCAATATAAAAAGAAGCAAAACTACAAGGACACCATTAAAAAATACTAAATCTAAAATGTGAGGCATGACGTTTCAAACGTCATGTCATCTTGTATCAATAATGAAAAAAATAATAATAAATAAAGCAGCTGCTATGTTAACAAGATCCAGGGCACGAAATGCACCCAAACCATCTTCGGGCTCGTCGCTAAGCTCCGCCTCGCTGGTTCCGGAAACCGCATCAAGCATTCCGGCTGCTGCTGAAGCGTCGAGCTCGACTTCAAGCGACGAGGTTTTCTCACCACCGCCAACGTCGCCAACACCTGTACGTCGGCAGGGGAGAGGCCGGCCACCGACTTGCTTGGGACCCCGAAGCCAGCCGGCTTCGATTAGGGCCCCCGCTACCGGTGGTAATGTGCATCGCATGAGATGGACGACATCCATAAACGAGAATGTCATTCGAGAATATTTTAGGGCTACAGAGAAAGGAACCAATCTCACTGCGTATCGTAATCGTATGCTGCCTTTGTTTCAGGAACTTGAACCAGCTGTTAATGTTTCGGCGCAAAGACTATCTGATCAAGTACGGGCCATCCAGCGATGTCATCTGTTGGATAACTCCGTGCTTGAGAGGCTACGCTTGGACTTACAAAATAGCTTTGTTGCCCCCCCTCCATCACAAGTAGTGACTCTTGTTGACTCTGGACTACTACCACCTAGTCCTGTGGAGGGAGGGGAGGATACTACTGCTTTAACTGTAAGTTCCCAATATAACGATAAAGTAAGGAACGCTTTGGAAGGTGCTATTCGTGAATATCGGCAAGTGAGTTTTGATGATAGACCAAGTTTACCGCGTTTACCGATGCATAAACGAAATAAAGCTCTAGTGTGTGCTCTGGACTCTTTACTATCTAATTATTTAGAAAATAGTGAAAACCTCAGGGATACGCATTCAATTCTTTATTATGCGGCGGTTGCAGCTTGTCGAGTAGCTGGTGTTAAATTCCCACGAGTTGACACTACTCCTCGACAAAAGATGTGTGTTTCGGCGTGGCAATACAGGATTGAGCAACGTATTGCTGAGGCCAGAGCACTTATTGGCAAGCTAGTTACAGAAGAAAAACATATAGTTTCAGATCGGGTAATACACGCCTGAGAGTAATGCGTTTTGTGATTCGGGCTTTTTCAGGAACTGATATCAGTTCCTGTGATTATGCAGCACATTTCACAGAGTGCATTGACTTTCTGAAGCAGAAAGTTTATGCATGGGCAAATCGCATACGTAGATTTAAAATCCGAGTAGACCGATATACTCAGAATGGTACTTTTCAAAGGGACGAGAGGTGGGTTTATAGAAGATGGGAGCAACCTGACTTACTGAGCGACACACATCCCCCGGATGTTGAACTAACTAACACATTTTGGCGTAACATCTGGTCGATGCCTGTGGCTCATACTGAGGGTGAATGGATGCGAGATGTTGAACGTTCATGTGAGTCAAATAATACTATGGAGCCAGTATCAATATCAAGTAAAGATGTAACTTGTGCGGTTCGTTCGTTGCCAAACTGGAAATCAGCTGGACCGGACGGACTGCATAACTTTTGGTTAAAGTGGCTCCATAGCTAACATGTCTGTTTGGCATCTCAATTTCAATCATGCTTGGAAGCAGGTTCGCTGCCCGCTTTTATGACATCTGGTGTAACTCACCTCCTCTACAAGTCTGGTAGTGCCATGGATCCCAAAAACTACAGACCCATTACCTGTCTGCCAACAGTTTATAAATTATTTACGTCCATTCTGAGAGTGAAGATAACAACACATGTCTCTAAGAACAATATAATGGCTTTCTCTCAGAATGGATGTAAAAGTGGGCCACGTGGCACTAAAGAGTTCCTTATTATTGACACGGCTATTAACCAACAAGTTCGACGTAACCGCAAGGATTTGGCGACATGTTGGATAGATTATAAAAATGCCTACGACTCTGTGCCGCATGCATGGCTCCTAAGGGTGATGGAGTTGTATAAGATTGATACAACTTTATGCACTTTCTTAGAGGCATGTATGCAGCAATGGAGAACAGTTCTTTGCTATCCAGGATGTATATTTCAGGGTGACAGTTTGAGCCCCTTGTGGTTCTGCTTGGCTTTGAATCCTCTTAACACTATGTTAGAGGGTTCGGGGCTAGGCTATCGTTTGCGGAGAAATGGTCAAGTTATATCCCACCTCCTTTTCATGGATGATTTGAAACTGTTTGCCTGCAGCAATGTCCAGTTGATAAAATTACTAGAGGTAACTGAAACCTTTAGTAAATGTATTAACATGGAATTTGGTGTAGATAAATGTGCAGTCATGTATGTAAGTAAAGGCAGGATTGTGGAATCTGAAGGAATTGAACTTTCAGATTCGACACACTTTAGACGTCTTTCTGCAAATGAAACGTACAAGTATCTAGGTACACTAGGACACAGGCGTTGGGTATAAATTAATTGACTATGAAGCAATCGCTAAAGGAACGTTTCTTTGGCCGCCTGAAAAAAGTACGCAAAAGTCTTTTATAACGGTTGGGTCATACCAGTCCTTACCTACTCCTTTGGCATACTTAGATGGAATCAGACGGAATTGGACGCCCTGGATAGAAAAGTCCGTACACTGCTAACTGCGAACCGAATGCACCATCCATGTTCATCAGTAATGAGATTGTATATCCCGCGGAAATGTGGTGGCCGTGGTTTCTTAAATGCCAGGACTCTTCATAATCGCGAAGTATGCAATCTTAGAGATTACTTTCTCTCTGTCAACGTGAAGGTACACCGGGATGTAGTGGCAGTTGATAACGGACTTACTCCGCTTGGTCTAGGGAAAGAGAACTGGCGCAAACCTGTAGTACTTAATGTTACAGACCGCCTGGAGATATGGAAGAGCTAAGCGCTGCATGGACGTTTTTATCGGGTCTTAAACGGGCCCGATGTAGATCTAATGTCATCTGTGTCTTGGCTACGTTTCAGTGATCTCTTCGGAGAAACTGAAGGTTTTATCTGTGCAGTTACAGATGAAGTTGTAATGACGAATAATTATCGGAGACATATCCTGAAGGATGGCACAATTGACATTTGTCAGGCATGTCATCGCCCCGGTGAAACCCTCAGGCATATAATTTCCGGTTGCTCTCGTCTTGCAAACGGTGAGTACTTGCACAGACATAACCAAGTTCCCAGGATAGTTCATCAGCAACTTGCTCTTAGATATAACCTTGTGGATGTCGAGTAACCGTATTATAGGTATGTGCCCGACCCAATTCTTAAAAATAGTCGTGCAACATTATATTGGGATCGATCTATCATCACTGACAGGACTATTGTTGCCAATAAACCTGATTTAGTTGTGTTGCTGTTCCACTAATCTCAATCAATATCAAACCTCTACAAAATTTCAAGCTTGAGTTTAGGCTTCTAGTTAGATGAGTCAGATCTTTTCGGTTGTGTATGAGGTATTCCATAACGAAAAGAGGGTTTTTGTGAACTGGAAATCACAGAAAGACGCAATAGCTCGATATAATTATAATTAAAGAACTTCTTGAGCAATGCCAACGGTAAGCTGACTATCTCGCCTGACAATAATATTAAAAAATATCGATTACGTTTAGTCGCGCTGTGTAAACAAGTAAATAAAAATACACATTTAATATTATTGGTTGTTATTATACTTCATAAATTATTTAGCCAGCTTGTTACTACGCACTGGTAGAATATTATTTGGTATTGTGGTTACTGGATTTTTATCTTGACGTTCTCCGAATAATGACCTTAGATAAAAAGTCACTAAAAAGTAACTTGGGGTCCACGATAACAGAACTCATTGACCGTGTACATTTCAATACACATTTTTAACAAAATTGTTCTTTTTAATGTATATAAAGTAGCATAAAAAAGTATTTTGAACGATCGGTTTCCAGGATGCACATCGAAGTTTGGAGACTTTACCATTTTTTTTAAATAGCCTCCTTTCGGAATCATTCGTTTGGATTTTTTAATTTTAATAGATTCCTAGTTACATATATTCAAAAAATGAGACTAGACTTTTCTTAATAAAAAACAAAACATTTGACTTGCAAAACAATCTACCCAACACTGAAAACAGAAAAAAAAAATGGGTGACCTTTGCTTTAGCTGGTGACCCTGAATTTGTCTTAGTTTGTCTGTTGTAGTGTTTTATAATAATGGTCATAAACATTCATTTATGAGCAAGTGGCCAAAGAAATATTTAATTGTTTTATAATGTACTTTTGCATTAAGATGCTGTAGCTTGAGAAAATATTTGTACAAGACTTGCAAATAAGCAGCTCTCACAACCAGTCTTAGAAAGTTATTTAACTAAATGTAAGTCGTGGCTTAGAGAAAATCAGTGAGTGGACGCTATAAATAGAATCGAAGCTATACATAAGCTCTTAGTTAACGTTTTAAAAAATGGAAGCAAAATAAAGCAGGCACCACCTTTCTATATCGTTAATGTCAGTTCATCGCCTAAAACATGTGTACATTGACCTTTTATGATATTCTTATGGGGTTTGATATATTCTAAGTAATTGATTCATCAATATAAATATAAACTAAAAAGTCATAAATAGGCAGTCACAAGTTTTTTCACAATCAGTGATAGTAAAAAATTACAAGCTTTATTTTTTTTTTATTGTCTTTTTCAAAGCACGCGGCGGCACGGCATCACAGCGGATGATTTTAGATGTCTCATTCCCAATCCAGAAGCTGTTATAATGTACAAAAACTTTAAATGACTAATTTCACGCAGACAGATACTGTCATTATATACCGGTTTTTGGAATGTAAGACTGGTTTATTCATAGTGTGTTGACTACAAAGAAGACAGGTGGAAAGGATATTTTTAAATAACAGGCAAGCCTACTGCCCTTTTTGTTTACAATTTATATTATTTTTGAACTGTATTCAAAAAGGAGGAGGTTCTCGATTCGACTGTTTTTGCGTGAACCGATTTCGACTTTTTTTTTTTATTTGAAAGCTAGTGTTTCCCGTGTGGTGCCATTTTAGTTTGGTCCAGTTCTGACACTTTCATCCATGAGAAAACCATATAAGTCTTAAATTTTATGATAGAGGCATTGAAGTCGGTTGTCTACTTTTTAAAGTCCGATTTTACATATGAATAGAAGATATAAGACTATATTTAGACTTTCTTTAAAATTTTACTGCTACTTCTTAGTTTATTAAATTAGATTTTTTATTAAATACATAAAACTGCTTTATTGTCAAATACCTTCAATATTATTTAGAAATGCACATGCTCCTGATCATTATTGATGAGGACTTTTTTATCTTTTAAATGTGTGTGGCTACAAAGTTCACTTTCCGCAAGTTGAATTGTTAAGCTAAAGTTTAACTATCAAGCAACCCTGCCCAAGGAAGGCTTCATAATATTTCTCCCTTCGAATCAATCCATTTATTTTGGTAAATTTCAAAAACATTCTCTTTTGTCAAGGTCTCCTCGAGTATCATGCTCGATGTTTTATTTATTGTTTTACAGAGGCGGACTTAAGTAGGGATTTCGCAAATTGTTGTACTAAAAACACAGCGGTCTGAATATTTGTATATCCTATTTGATAGTATCCGAAGTCAAAAGGAATTTATGGCATGGTAGGAGGCAAGAAATCTATAATAACTTAATAAAAAGTATACATAACATATTATTTCTGAGCAAACACTATTAGTTATAATAATACAGAAGTAATGAGATACACTTTATGTAGGTTTAGATAATTAAAAACTTAAGTTAAGAAGTTAATTTTCTGCACTGCAACTACGTCTGTATTTTCTGAATTGTACCTAACATTTGAAGGGAGTTTCTCATAAAATATAAATAAACTGTTATTAAGTAAATAAATATTTCTATTTAAATAGAAGGGTACAGTTGTTAAAAAAAGCCATCATCATAATTGTTACAAAACTTTGTTTAAGTTTTAAAAAATATGACGAACAAAAACAAGGTTACATACAACACAACAAACTTCTATACAACAATCAATTATTATATTAGTATTTACATAACATAGTTCGCTTTGACACGAATTGATAATAATTTTTTGTGACCTTGACAAAACAATACAGACATAATTTTAAACAAAAAGCACTCACATAGACAATGATAATTCCCACAGACATTTTCACCAAATTTTTCACACACAAAAACTTGCTCTCAAGAAACACGACTGTCCACTGCCCGTCTCGTAATCACACTATATTAAACTTGTTTGTACGTTGAGAGTATATGTTAGAGACTGCGGCTCACTAAATAGTCAATAATAAAGCTCGGTATAGACTGTCACAATGCGACGGACTTCCAACTTTACGAATTATATTTGTCTCAATTTTTATTTGAACAATTACATTCCTCTCATTCGTAAAAATTTTCTAGTAGGGAAGCATATTTGAAAATAAAATAAAAATTAATACCATAATGTAACTGCTACTTATAATTACCTTTTTAAATAACTCGTCTTCTTATTATTTTAGAAGTATCAACTAATTAATTTTAAAGTACCCGTTTAGAGAACATAAACATATTTCATTTTTTCATTTTTCTTACACCTAACACAAAAAGTATTTAAAATGTAACTGTGCTTGTAGCTTCTTCAACTTTAAACATAAAAAATGGAAACGGGAAAATGAACAACACGATGCGTAAATATTATGTATTTCAGATTTAATTTTATTGTAGCTATGTGGGTAGTATATCATATAGCACGCCACACGTTCTATGACACCTTAAAATAATCGATCGATAAAGCCATTTAGTCAAAGAAGCAAAGACAAAGTTTTTCTTGTTTTGAAAGAAACATTACATACTTATATATGTATGTATAAGTATGTAATGTTACCACCACATCATACATAAAAGTATAGTATCTACAATCACTAGTAAGTCATTGAATATTTTAATATTTTTTTACATACTGCCCACTAGTTATTGTCTTCTAAAGAAAGACCAGCTGTTGGTCTAGAAATGTAAAGTTTTATGTATGAAAACTGTCAGACCAATATACGTTATAGTACCCAGAATATGGTACATATATTGTTCAAATTTCTATGTCTCATTCATAACACAAAAATGTGTGGCTCTATTCATTATTAAATCGTTATTTTACTGAAGAAATTGTATTTTTCCTTAAGTACTCTTGTCGTCATAGTTACGTCATTTGTCTTATCTTAATTCTATAAAACATTGTGGCTTTATGAGCAAAACTTCCAAGACGCATAATATAATGTTGGTTTATCCTTTTACAATAACATTTCACAATTTTACTAGAGAACAAGTAATTTTTAAAAATTTTGATATATGAATTTCAACATGCAAAATTACATTGTGAAATAAAAACAAACTACAATAGTGTTATTATAAAAAATGGGGCGGGGCTGTCATGGATCCCATTTCTTCTTCTACTGAGAGCTATTAAAAAAACAACATAAAAAGGAAAATAGTATTAAACTAAATTTGAAGAAGAGGATGCATGTAAGGTTAAAGTCTTAGGAGAACTTACTTAAAATTACAAGATATTGTCAAAAATACTTTTCAGAGGCTTACAAAAGTTTATCTCTATATAATTTTACATAAAAATAGTCTAGGCTATAGAAAAGGGCATAAAGCTATACTGTTTCCGAAGGATACCTGCAACGGTTGAGAAAATCTACATAACGCCTGCGAATCCGTTGGCAAATAGTAGTTGCAATATAAATATTGTTCAAGCACGTCAGGCTTAATGTAAGTGTAACAGGCAATAAAGCACGTAAATACTATTAATAACTCTAAGAATGTGGAAGTCTACCGAAGCTATTTTGAATTTTTCCAACCGTCTATAAATAAGAGCTCCTAAAAAATAATATTCTGCATTTTTAGGAAAAGATGGTTCAGCAACAGCAAAGTTCAGTTCAGACGGTTTTACAACATGAGATTTTCTTGTGCAAATAATATGCGAATCTCTCACTCTCTCTTAACCGTTTTCAACCAGTTAGGAGTATCCTTCAGATTGAACAATCTAATCAGGTTTTACACTACTTCCATCCATTTCTTCCCTGCAATTTTCTTGACGTCATCCTTCCATCGCATTTATAATCTTCCTTTAGATCTCTTTTTGCCACAAAGTCTCTATTCTAAAATAGCCCTTTTGCTCTACGAGCCATATTCACGGGCTACGCTGTATTGTTCTGCCCACTGCCATTTCGGACTTGCCACTCGTTTACGTCATTAGTGACCTTACTTTGTTTTCTAAGGTACCTTATAAAACAAAGTAGGGTAATACCTTCATCTGCAAGCGCTGGTTTTATCCCCACGTATTGTAGATAGGTTTGATTATATGATAAGAAAACCTAGTGACAAATGTAAAGCAGTAATATAATACCATTTTTATATGTCTAATACTGAGAATTACGAATGTATGCTAACAACTTAATTGTTAAAACACTGGCACTTTTGTTACTACTGTGTCTGAGTTAATTTGACTGCACATATCTTCATTGTTATATCTTGACCTTCTTCCGTAGCCTTCACATTGTTACAAACGCAAATAACAAAAAACGGGGAAATACCCGAGGAAAATAAAAATATCTCAATTTAGGTTTACGGCAGGGAAAATTTTAATTGTTGATTGTGATGACTGAATTTTTGGCAACGATAATTTAGTCCATGTGACTTAATAAGAGGCAAGGCTATTTTTGTCATCTGGGCACTGTATGATTGTGTATATACTATCTGATAGATAACAATCCGATCCCTGAGTCGCTCTTTTATGGAACGCTGTTCATGCTACTGTATCGACCGTGTCGGTACTGAATGAGGTCTAACGTCAATCCATTGGAAGTGTTTTGTTTCTACACAACTGCCATAATTAAAAAAAAATCATTTTGATGGCTGTATCAGTTAGAGGGCTCGGAATCAGCCAGTTTGATTTACATGGTATACATGAGCTATTGCTTACACACCCCAATTCTTCTATCCTCCTTTTAAATTTCATTATACTAATATATACTATATACAATATTCAACTTAACTGGTAATATTACGTAAGTGGGACATAAATTATGGTTGGATAAATGTGGGCTTTTACAAGGCTCTGCTACCTAGCCGCAAATGTGTACAAATATATGTTTCGTTACATTATATATTCTAATAAGAATTACATTTTGTGCTTTTGAAGGTGCACTTACACATTTTACCAAGATAATCATATCAATACTATAGAATTTGTACGATAGTGTTTGCATGATTAGGATTGTTTAATCCTAGCATTAATTGCATATTCTCGTTTGTTTGCAGTAATTTTCGGATAGATCTAGACACAATTTCAAGTTTCAATAGTCATTTAAAAAAATAAAAATCTTCATTAAAATTTCGCATCATCATCCACAACTCTTCATTAAATATTTCCCTTAAGTCAATAACTATTATTGACCCTAAAGTGTGAACATGAATTCACGGTCACATTTGGGATTGTGTAGTAACAGATTGTAATTTATATAATTATCATTATAATTATGAATTTTTAAAAGGTAAGTAATATTAAAAGTCCAATTGATATATTTAACGGATATTCTTGGTTGACATTGCGGTGAAGGTATGAGCGCGTTGTCTTTAAAGAAGATAAATATATATATGAATAAAATAAGACGTTTAGTTTCATAAAATTATTTTACAGCTTTTAAATTTATTACAAAAACTATTTGAGGCAAAAGAAGGCAGATATTTGTTAATAATGAATTTACCTAACATTTGACCTTGAGCCTACTACGGATACTCACACGTGACCATATAAGACTTTAGAGGTAACAATTAGAACATAAAAATAATAATTTATACAAAAATTCTGCTAGTTCTATTTCATTCCAAGATGAAACCTTAACAAGACTGCACTAAAAAGATAAGATCAAGGTCTGATTAGACTATCATAGATTTTTCCTTAATTCCTCACAGGATAATGTGTAGATGTTATCGACTCTCCAGTTGATACATGAAGTCACAATGACGTTACTCCTTAGAAGGATAATGCTTTAATAGACCAAGAGGAAAATAAAGACAATAATTGAAGAAACTGTATTTGTAATATATATGTACATCATTTACAGAAATATTGTTATGATTTTCAATATTTCATAAGTATAATGCCAATAGATACAGTAAGATGGCTGAGGCAGGCTGACAACTGAACTTTGTAGATAGAGCTATTACGAAACTAAGATAATCACAACAAGTTATACGGTATCAGGTTTTCAAATGCAACATAACATTGAATTCATTTATTTGATCGGAGTATTCGAACCGTGGGAGAGACATGCTTACGCACGATTGGGTCGGCTCAACCGGAGTAAAAGAGTAGACAAACAATGCTTGTATTGTACTGTCCTCTTCCCCCCCCCTGTCACTCCCCCTCATCTTCCTCAAAGGCTGGCAGCACACTTACGACTCTTGAGTTGCAGGTGTCTATAGGCAGCGGTTGACAATTACCATCAGGTTCAGTCTGTGCGTCTGTCCACGTATATCGTAAAAAAATATTAAGTACATACGTATACTGATTTTCTATTGGGTAGGGCTGTAGAATGTGTGTAGAACAAATGCAGTACTTTCCAGCAGCTTCACTTGCGTAATATTTTATTAGGTCTTCCGGATAGTTTTGAGGGATTTATTAAAAATGAAAAACTCTTGTATTATAAAAAGATTACTTACGTGGTAGAGCCATGCTTAGGCACGAATGGGCCGGCTCGACCGGTGCGATACCACGGCCTCACGGAAAACCGGTTGTGAAGTAACGCTTGCGTTGCATTTCCCCGAAATGAGTGAGGTCTCCGGAGGCCCAAAATCCCCAACCCCCCCTAATGATAGCGCTGTTAACAAAAAGGATACCCCAGGGGGGTACCAGCGCTAGCGTTGGAGAATCCCCCCCTGGACGTCCACCCTCAGTATGGATTATACCTGAACGTGGACGCCCAGGCTGCCCCTCGTATTTTGGGGGGGGGGGGGGCTCAACTGCGCTCTCAAAATCTGCTCGGGGCAAGAGAAGGCATACCATGGCACCCCCTGTCACGTTTACGTGGATTTTTGTAACATCAGGGGCTTACATTCTAACCTCGACACTGTCCACCACCACCTTGAGACAGCAAAGCCGGCCTTGCTCTTTTTAACCGAGACGCAGATATCATCATCATCTGGGTACGGACTGGAACACTCCTTTGTTCCTAAGGCTGGTGTATGCGTGTACGTTAGAGATGATATCACTTCTCGCCGCCTCGGCAATCTTGAAGGTAGGGACCTCTCCATCTTATGGCTACGTGTAGATTGCGACGACCATCCCCGCATCTACGTTTGCCTCTACAGGTCCCAAAGCGGTGATGCCGAAACGGACCGACTCATCGACCACGTCCAAATGGCTACAGACTCAGTGCTCCAGCAGGTCCCATCCGCAGAGATCGTGATTCTTGGCGACTTTAACGCCCGTCACACCAAATGGCTTGGTTCGCGCAAAACCGATCATGCGGGAAGATCTGTTCACGATTTCACCTTGGCATATGGCTTGACGCAACTGGTAGCAAAAAAATAAAAAAGGATCTTCTGCTGACCTCACATCCTGACGGCTACAAAGTATCCGTTGAGGCCCCTCTTGGCTCTTCGGACCATTGCCTGATTAGGAGTATAGTGCCACTCGTTCACTCGCTGCGGCCGCGTATTACAGGCAGTCGCCGAGTATGGCACTATAGGTCAGCAGACTGGGATGGAATGCGAACATTCTTTGCATCCTACCCATGGAGTCAGGTTTGCTTCTCGCCGGATGATCCCAATGCCGTTGTCGACTCTGTCGCGGATATTGTGCTTCAGGGTATTGAACTTTTCATTCCATTCTCCCTGATTCCCACAGGTGGCAAGTCCCAGCCCTGGTTTGGTCGAACCTGCAAAGCGGCGTCCCGCCGAAAGCAGGAATGTTACCAAGCATGGGCTAATGCAGCGTCAGCACGGGATGTAAAGACCAGCACATTAAAGAAGCAATTTAACTTTGCCTCCAGGTCCCTGAGGTGAGGCCCCAGTAATTGCTGAGGCGAAGTCGGCTCACATCGGCAGAATTGGCGAGAGACTAGTGAGTCTCCCTTCCGGAACTCATGCATTCTGGTCTCTTGCCAAAGTTGTCCAGGGGAACTTTTGTAAGCCATCCCTTCCACCTCTGCACATAGGAGATAATTCGTTGGCCCGCGACGCTAAAGAAAAAGCCGATCTTCCGGTCAAACTCTTTGCGTCCAACTCGACCCTGGACGACGGGGGAAACGCACCGCCGACCATACCGCAGTGCAAGAGCCGCATGCCGGAAATCCGGTTTACACAAAGGGCAGTGCGTAAAGCGCTTCTTTCCCTCGACGTTCTTAAGTCGAGTAGGCCCGATAAAATCTCTCCTATCGTGCTGAAGACGTGTGCTCCTGAGTTGGCACCGGCTTTAACGCGCCTTTATCGGCTTTCCTATTCTCTTGGTGTAGTCCCGAACTCAAGGAAGACAGCTCCAGTGCACCCAATCCCTAAAAAAGGAGATCACTCGGATCCGTCCAACTACAGACCCATAGCCATCACCTTCTTGTTCTCCAAGATAATGGAATCTATTATTAACTGCAGCTCCTCCGGTACTTAGAAGATCACCAGCTCCTCAGTGATCGACAATACGGCTTCCGTCGGGGTCGTTCAGCTGGTGATATTCTCGTTTACTTGACTCACCGGTGGGCACAGGCGATCGAGACCAAGGAGGAAGCGTTGGCCGTTAGTTTGGACGTGGCGAAGGCCTTCGATTGGGTCTGGCACAAAGCGCTCCTTGCGAAGCTTCCTTCCTATGGGCTTCCCGAGAAACTGTGCAATTGGCTCACCAGTTTCTTACAGACAGAAGCATCAAGGTCGTTGTTGACGGTGCATGTTCCGACTCCAAGTCTGTTAATTCTGGTGTCCCACAAGGCTGTGTGCTATCACCCACGCTGTTTCTTCTTTATATCAATGACATGCTGCAGATTAGCAGCATCCATTGCTATGCAGACGATAGCACGAGTGATGCCCTTTACACCGGCCGCGCTAACATTTCTCGGGTAAACATCATCGAAAGCCGATCCAAACTTGTGTATTAAATCGAAACTTCTTCATCAAAAGTTTCAGATTGGGGTCGACTTAACGTAGTCCAGTTTAACCCCACGAAGACACAGGTTTGCGCGTTCACCGCTAAAAAGATACCATTGGTCGTATCACCTCAATTTGAGAGCACTTCCCTAACTGCATCAGCCAGTATCGGAATCCTTGGCGTCGATATATCAAGCGAAGTCCAGTTTCGCGGTCACTTACAGAGTAAGGTCATATTAGCCTCGAAGAAGCTTGGTTTGCTAAACAGATCGAGACAGTATTTTACCCCGGCCCACCGCCTGCAACTTTATAAGGCGCAGGTTCGGCCGCACATGGAATACTGTTCTCATCTCTATGCAGGTGCACCCCAGTACCAACTTCTCCCACTTGACCGCATTCAACGGAGAGCGACTCAAATCATCGACTGCCAAGATATTTCTGATCGACTTGACACCTTGGCGTTGTGTAGAGATGTAACTTCACTCTGCATCATCTATCGCTTGTATCATGGGGAGTGTTCAGAGGAATTGTTCGGCCTTATACCGGCTGCTGGTTTCCGCCATAGTCCTACGTGACAAAATATCCATCCCCATCACCTGGACGATTGGCACTCCACCACTGTGCGCTTCTCCGGAAGCTTTTTGCCTGGCACAACCAGCTTATGGAACCGATAAGACCTTCAAACCTTCAAGAAAAGAGCGTACTCCTACCTAAAAGGCCGGCAGCGACTTGTGACCCTTGAGTTGCGGGTGTCCATGGGCGGCGGTAGTCACTTACCATCAGGTGACCCGACTGCTCGTTTGCCTAGCCCCTATTGCATAAAAAGAAAAAAAATCTCCACACTGGCGTCCCTCAAAGCGGAATTCTATCTCCACTTTCGTTTTCAATTTACCTTAATTTCATAACTCAGGACCTTCAGTGTGCATATCACCTTAACGCCGATGACTTGCAACTGTACACGCAGGCTAGCATTGAAGATATACCGCAAGCCATTGACAAAACGCTTGTCTGTGAGGTTTGGGTTATTCGTGAATCCCATTAAATGTCAGGCAACTATCGTAAGCAGCAAAAGGCTTATGGATAGGATAGATATGACATCCATTTCACCTGTAGTCTTTAATAGCTCAGTCATACCCCTACGCTCAGTGGTTAAAGATTTGGGCCTAAATATTGAATCAACTCTTGATTGGCGTGCCCAGGTAGCTCACATGAGTCGGAAAGTGACTGGAACTCTCCGGAGTCTGAATCGCCTTAAAAATTTCCTTCTGACTAAAACCAAGACAATCTTAATGCAGTCCCTTATATTCGACTATGGTGATGTATATTATTTCGACCTGAATGCAGATTTGCTCAATAAACTTGACCGACTTCTCAATAACTGAATTCGATTTATTTTTAATCTTCGCAAGTATGACCATTTGTCCGCTTTACGTTCTGAGTTAAAATGATTCGCCAGCGACGTAATTTTTTTTTTTATTTTTAATTACTGAATTTCACCAGCTTCATTCGATTTTAATAGTAATTAAATATTGTGTAGCGATCTTCACTGAAACGAATGAGCTTGGCGCTCAAAGCCGTAAATAAAATTATGAATTGGTGACAATGGCTTGTCTCTGACCAAGCGGCATATGACTTGGCGTCCACGCGCGTACTTTGCAGTCTTTCGTTCGCCATCTTGTGAAGTTGACTGTGCGCTCGTTTATGTTTGATTTTTTTTCTCGACTCGGTTTTGCTTGTGGACTATTTCGGTTTAATAAGAAATAAATGTTTACTATCACTTTGACATTGGCTCTTCTATTTTGGACATTGATTTAAAGACAGTGATTAGGACTCGATTTTGGTGTTTGTTGTTATATCGAATGAACAGTTTCAACATGTCGAAAAGAGGACGTACAATCAACAGCCAGTCACAAGAATTGGTTGTGAAATTAACCGAATACTTCGATCGCGAATCAACTAATGGTAGACCTTGCCCGTAACGCAAGTGCAAGACGCAGAAGTGCTTGGAATCGGTAAAAAAAATATTCGAACCATCTTGAAGGAAAAGTATGGGCATTCCGGTACTGAAGAAAATGTATTACGTACGCCTAGAAAGAGGGAGAAAAGCAAGCCTGCAACAGGTATTGACACATTTGACGCAAACGCTATTCGAAACCACGTGTATGCTTATTACATGAGAAATGAATACCTAACTGTGAGTAAATTGTTGATATCACTACGAGAGCGTGGCCTGTTTAATGGCAGTTCCACGTCTTTAATAACAATTATGAAGCAAGTTGGATTCAAATACAAGAAAACCGACAAGAGGAAAATTATGATGGATCGATATGATTTAATTTTCACATAGCTTCATTCTTGAGGGCCATGATTAAAATCACAAATTGGGACAATGTCATATTTATCGATGAGACTTGGCTGAACTCGAATTATACCATGCCGCAGTCGTGGACGGACGATACCAAGGCATCTTGCTCAAAAGTGATAATGGGAAAAGATGGACGCCTAATAATCTGCCTCGCCGGATCAGCCGGGGTTTTGTGAATGATGCCTTACTCGCATTCGAGTCTAAAAGTACAAAAGAATATCGCGAAGAAATGGACTCAAATAAATTTACAAAGTAGTTTACCAACTTGTTAACAAACCTCCCCGTACAGTGCATAATCATTATTGACAATGCATCTTAACTTTCAGTTCAAATAGATAAAGCACCTACTCAAGAAAACAAAAAGGTTGATTTAGTGGCATAGCTACAAAGACAAGGCGTTGAATCTGACATAAAATTGTTGAAAGCTGAATTGCTGGAAATGGTAAAAGAAAATAAACTTGCGATACTAAAATATAAAATCGATGAAATGGCACTTCAGCATGAACACAACGTGATAAGAACGCCGCGCTACCATTGTCAGTACAATGCTATTGAGTTGATCTGGGCCACAATACAAAGCCACCATTCTCCACTAATAAAATGATGGCATTGCTGAAAGAAGCTTGTGCCAGAATAACTAAAGAAGGCTGGGCAAAAGTGGTAGAAAAAACTCGAATAATAATAAAGGAAGATTTTGACACTGACGTCAATATTGATAATAAAATTGAAAATGAAATAATTATATTTACAGGTGACGATAGCCCAACCGACGATTTTGGCTCATCATCCGAAGAAATTGATTGAACGAAGATTCAATCACTTTCGCTTTTTCTTGATTTTATTGTGACTGAGTAAATGTTATTGTAACTATAAATATTAAATTAAAGACAAATTCACCAAAATACCTACAATATTAAAGTTTAAGTCAAATTTTCCAAACAGAACTCCAATGCACTTTAAAATACATAATCAAATCGATCATATACGAATACAAACTTGAATCGATTTATCGTGAGTATCTAGTTCTGAGTCATGGTTACTACACTAGTTACAAATGTCAACACAGGCTTTTTTTTTTGACAACTTTAACACCAGCTAAACACCTACGCACAGCAAGGCAACAAGTCATCACCACAATAATTGGCATCATAAAAGTATAATACATTCTTTCAATTGAAACATTTAAATTTGCCGATATTCAAAGAATTGTTAATAATCAGCCTCAACAACTAACTAGCTTGTTGTTATTGATATTTCTAATTTCTTACACCCATTTCTAATTATTTACGTCTTAATGTAACTATGTCATCTGTTATGTATATTCATGCACTATATGTATTTCAGATATATTATACCCAAAATCTAATAATGCACTCCGTACTGTCTATTATCTATTCCCGATTTTCGCTTCATCTCATTGTCGGATGTAAGAGATTCCTTAATTGCAATAAGGCCGCGAAATGTACCACCCAAAATTGCTCTACTTCTACTATGTTGGTATGTTTTAGGTGTACCATGAAGCGATTTAACATTATAATTATAATGTGAGCATTTTAGCGTAATTTCAGAAGATATAATGACCGTAAAACTTAACAATCACACCTGAATCCTGTTACATTACGATACCGATACGATACACACGTTTCATGTGTGATGTGGTGTTTAGTCACCTAAACACCACATCACACATGAAACGTCAGCCTAGACATATCTGGAGCCTCCAGACCAAAAATTTACACTCGACATTCTAATAATAATATTTTAGTACATATATTTTTATATAAAAAGTTTTGGAAGATATGAACTACAAAATCTACATACACATATGTATGTCTAACGACAATTATGAAAAGCTTTTTCTAGATCAGCAGTTGGGATACAGGTCTCCCATGACTGAGCAAGGTTGTGACGTAATTGTTTGAGTCATTTGTTGTAATTTCCGAATGGAAATATCAGTGTCGTAAATTTCTGCGTATTTGGTATGGGAATGTTTTTTTTTAATTTAATTTTCTAAGACATTAAGAGTAGATAAGATATAAGATAACTAGGAAGGGGTATTCACAACTGCTTAGCATGATACAATGATAGTAATTTATTTTAACATACGGAATTTCTACACAAAATATGTGTTTTGTTGACCCATTTTGCACTTCAGTCATTTTAGTTGCGTATATTATAAATTATATTATCTATTCCCTGTTTACGGGTGGAACACTTCACTAGTATCGAGACTTTATACCACATTTACAATTCGTGACACGTTTTAAGGAAATCAAACATTGTGCCAAATTTGTTTAATTTTTTTTTTATGCGATAGGGGGCAAACTAGCAGACGGGTCACCTGATGGTAAGTGACTACCGCCGCCCATAGACACCCGTAACTCAAGGGTCACAAGTGCGTTGTCGGCCTTTTAGGTAGGAGTACGCTCTTTTCTTGAAGGTTTGAAGGTCGTATCGGTTCGGAAATACGGTAGGCGACAATTTGTTCCATAAGCTGGTTGTGCGAGGCAAAAATCTTCTGGAGAAGCGCACAGTGGGGGAGTGCCAATCGTCCAGGTGACGGGGATGGATATTTTGTCACGTAGGACGATGGCGGAAACCAGCAGCCGGTACAAGGCCGAACAATTCCTCTGAACACTCCCCATGATACAAGCGATAGATGATGCAGAGTGAAGTTACATCTCTACACAACGCCAAGGTGTCAAGTCGATCAGAAATATCTTGGCAGTCAATGATGCAATCGCTCTCCGTTGAATGCGGTCAAGAGGGAGAAGTTGCTACTGGGGTGCACCTGCATAGAGATGAGAACAGTATTCCATGTGCGGCCGAACCTGCGCCTTATAAAGTTGCAGGCGGTGGGCCGGTGTAAAATACTGTCTCGATCTGTTTAGCAAACCAAGCTTCTTCGAGGCTAATATGACCTTACTCTGTAAGTGACCGCGAAACTGGACTTCGCTTGATATATCGATGCCAAGGATTCCGATACTGGCTGATGCAGTTAGGGAAGTGCTCTCAAATTGAGGTGATACGACCAATGGCATCTTTTTAGCGGTGAACGCGCAAACCTGTGTCTTCGTGGGGTTAAACTGGACTACGTTAAGTCGACCCCAATCTGAAACTTTTGATGAAGAAGTTTCGATTTAATACACAAGTTTGGATCGGCTTTCGATGATGTTTACCCGAGAAATGTTAGCGCGGCCGGTGTAAAGGGCATCACTCGTGCTATCGTCTGCATAGCAATGGATGCTGCTAATCTGCAGCATGTCATTGATATAAAGAAGAAACAGCGTGGGTGATAGCACACAGCCTTGTGGGACACCAGAATTAACAGACTTGGAGTCGGAACATGCACCGTCAACAACGACCTTGATGCTTCTGTCTGTAAGAAACTGGTGAGCCAATTGCACAGTTTCTCGGGAAGCCCATAGGAAGGAAGCTTCGCAAGGAGCGCTTTGTGCCAGACCCAATCGAAGGCCTTCGCCACGTCCAAACTAACGGCCAATGCTTCCTCCTTGGTCTCGATCGCCTGTGCCCACCGGTGAGTCAAGTAAACGAGAATATCACCATCTGAACGACCCCGACGGAAGCCGTATTGTCGATCATTGAGGAGCTGGTGGTCTTCTAAGTACCGGAGGAGCTGGCAGTTAATAATAGATTCCATTATCTTGGAGAACAAGGAGGTGATGGCTATGGGTCTGTAGTTGAACGGATCCGAGTGATCTCCTTTTTTAGGGATTGAGTGCACTAGAGCTGTCTACCATGAGTTCGGGACTACACCAAGAGAATAGGAAAGTTGATAAAGGCGCTTTAAAACCGGTGCCAACTCAGGAGCACACGTCTTCAGCACGATAGGAGAGATTTTATCGGACCTACTCGACTTAAGAACGTCGAGGGAAAGAAGCGCTTTACGCACTGCCCTTTGTGTAAACCGGACTTCCGGCATGCGGCTCTCGCACTGCGGTATAGTTGGCGGTGCGTTTCCCTCGTCGTCCAGGGTCGAGTTGGACGCAAAGAGTTTGCCCAGAAGATCGGCTTTTTCTTTAGCGTCGTGGGCCAACGAATTATGTTCTATGTGCAGAGGTGGAAGGGATGGCTTACAAAATTTCCCCTGGACAGCTTTGGCAAGAGACCAGAATGCACGAGTTCCGGAAGGGAGACTCACTAGTCTCTCGCCAATTCTGCCGATGTGAGCCGACTTCGCCCCAGCAATTACTCTTTTGAGGGACCTGGAGGCAAAGTTAAATTGCTTCTTTAATGTGCTGGTCTTTACGTGCGTTACGTAAAATTTGTACTCGTAGCTTACGTTTTATGTTATGCTTTGTACTACAAACATCAATGCCATGACACGATTTCTATTGAATTTTTGGTACATATTTTTAGCCCAAGATTTATACTTAATGTGGGAGAGACATGCTTAGGCACGTATGGGCGGGCTTGACATGAGCTTGACAAAAAGTCTAAGGAGAGTCACACTAGCTGTAAAAAACGTGTTTCAACTGGCAACCTCACTGACTGCCTGTTAAATTAAAATCCAATTCGTACATATATATGTATGTCTGTTATCCCTCGAAGCTGTATAAAGATCAAGCATCGAAGTCAACTCAATCAAAAGATACGGTCATTAAAGCCTTACATGTCAATAAATTCCAACATTTCGTGGGTTAATCCAAATCTATAGGATACTTCCTAGTGACCACGAATCCTGAAATTTGCCAATAAGAAAAGTCCTATAGAACAAGCAAGAGAAAAAATCTAAAAGTTGTAAATTTGTTGTTATTTTTCATAAAAAAACTTGTCTTAAATACTACTTCGTTTTATTTCCACACAATGACGTGAACTGGAAAGTAAAGCGTGTTTGTAAAAAAAAAATCGTAAATATCAGAGAATAAATCTCAGATAATCGATTCCTGAGATAGACGAACTATTACTCGACTGAGCAAGGAGAGGTTAATGTAAAATATTCTACCTCTAAGGTATAAAATTGAGATAGGGAAAATATAGCTTATTACAATTTACGATGAAGTGCAGTAAAGTCTGTAATGTACTTTAAAAAAGTTAATTATACTTATTATTAGATACATAGAACTTCGTTTGCTGACGGAACCCTTAGATGATAAATGATAAATGATCTTTATTTTGTAAATAGGTTATAACAGCCGGTGTTTCCTAGCTGACTACCCTGAGAAGAAACACCGAAACAAACTCAGAGGTGGTGTGCGAGTCGCACTTATCCGGTTTTTTATTATATTTTAAGGTTTCTTTGCTCATCCATTAACATTTTATTTAGAGCTGATTTGTTAATATTCTCTTATTCACACTCCATTAATATGTTTTTCGTTCCATCACGATCACAGGGCTTAAAAACTCTAAAATACTTGTAGAGTTCCTATACTGTTTGTTACACACTTGGTTTGAATACATAAAAATACACATCCGGCGCCGCGTGACGTCACGTGAGGAAGTGACAATAAATATATATAAATTTAAAAAATAATTTCTAAATTAGTAATTTAATGTGGTTAAAAAGTTTTACATAAATATTTTTTACAGTTATGTATAAAAGTACCTAATCATAAATTATATTTTTTTTTTATTTCGTTCCCTTTGGTATTAAAGGAAAAATCCGCCACGGACTTTCGAACGTGAATATCTCGCCTTAACGGTCCACAGGCTACATCTATATAAATAATATTAGCATGTAACATTCGCAGCCGGTATGGGCACGGAACGGTGAGCCGCGAGGCGCCTCTCAGTCATTCTCAGTGGTATTTAAGAGTCAGTATTGAGACGTTGTGCATGTGTTAACGGGAAACTTGTATTGTGATTATAATGTTCGTAAAAAGTTACTTTGTTTTTGTAAGTATTATTATTGTTTTACTACATATATATAAGTAATTGAATCTATATTAATAAAGAGAAAGTGTTTTTTTTATTTGTTAGTTTAAATAATCTCTGGAACTATTAATAGAATTTGAATGTTTCTTTTTGTGTTGCATAGAGTATTTATTGAGTAATAATATAGGCTATAAAACATTACACTACTAAACTACCAGTAGGTAATAACGCAGGTGAAACTGCGGCAATAGCTATTGTGCAATAAGAACCTATCAAATCAACTATTTGTCATATTGGGACATTTTGAAACTACACTAATAATTTAAGTCTTACGTATGTTATTTTCGGGTCTACTTATGTTATAAAAAAACGAAAGTGGTTTTAACAGTGTTTTCAGATTTATTTTTTTAAATATTTTTATGGGTAACTTAACTTCTTCGCCTCTAAGATGTTAAAGTTATGTTTTATTCAACAAAACAAAAAAAAACAAAGTAGACACTCACTTTTTAACATGCTTTTTCAAAGACTTCAAAAAGGGAAGAGGCCCTCTATTCAATTGTATTTTTTTTTTTGTGTTTGTTATCTTATATCTATACGTCATATATTTATAAAATATATATTTTTAAGAGTAAGCTTCCCTTTTGGCGCCATTTATATTATATTTGAAAAAATCATTTAAGATGAAGGGCTGAGTATTACAGTTTAACCGACTTCAAAAGGAGGGGGTTTTAATTTCGAGTGTGTGTATCTTCTTTTAAGTATGTTACCCAAATTTAAATTTTTTGAAAGAGTGTATCAAGGTACTCTTGCAAGAGTCTCATTGTAACCAAATCAGGATTTGATCAGGGGGTAACCAGGTGACCAGAAAACCTATTACAAATAAGGTTTTAAATTGCGCGCATTTTTACGATTTAAAATGTTGCGTACAGGAATTGGCAAGGTGCATTGAAGGCCGTTTTCTTTATTTTAAAGAGACAAACAAAACAATTTTAACCTATACCTTCGTTATATGTGAACTGATATAAAATAAAAATATAACTTAATTGGTTGCTCTTGAGGTTGGATCAGTTTAAATTTCAAGAAAATATACATTACACCCTAACGTGGAAAATTAAAGATAACAGTCCGATCCCTGTGCCGCATTTTACGATCCCACCGGAAGAATTGGGGTGGCTCTATTTTACCCCAGAACACCACGGCAACACCACTTCCATTTTCAGATTTTTAATACCAATACTAGAATTTGATTGTTTATAGTTAAATTTGTGATAGAGCCAAGAGGTTGATAGTAGATCTCATCAGTGACTACTAGCAAATCACTCAAGTTTGGACTTATATACTTCGTGTTGGCAAGTTCTCTAAGCCCTGACTTCATAAACAGATCACTGTTGATAAATCAAATAAAAGGCACTTTTGAACTTTAACATTTAAATTTAAATATAATTGATTCTAGTCCATTCCAAAATGTAATTTCGTATGGAGAAGAATCTGCAAGAAACTCCACCGTTACTCTTTTAAAATGTTTTGTTTATATACAATCATTATATATATTTAAAATTATGCGTGAAAACGATGCACCCAGATCAATAGCACTATAATAGGCAAAAAGAATTAAATCGAAGCAACGACAGATAAATTAATTTTATGATACAAGTAGATACATGGTGCTCACACATTATCAAACAGTAAAAGTAGTATACAACGTTACATAGATATAGAGAATATTAACAAGTAATAAGTCAGTGTGTGAGTTAAAATAATCGTATAAAACAATGTTACAAAAAATATAATTCCTTATACAATACAATTAGCAACCAGTTCTATTTTGTCCCAAATTTCTCCTATGGAGCAGGACCAGCATGTTTCCAAGCGTTCTTATCTTTTATTCTTATCTTCAAAGATATTTTATTATTTTTTATTATTTTAACAATTATAATTAATTATAACTGGAGAGTCAACGTAACAGAAAAAAAAAACACATTAATGTTAGCCCACCAGTTTTAAATGAGAGGGTGTTCTCAATAAGGAGATTTTATTTGAAGTATCAGGTTTACAGAGAATTTATAACTATATAAATTGATTTTATAACTTACAAGTCTTTTTATTTTCTGACTCAGAATTATTTGATCATCTAGATCACTGTCGTAAAATGCATTGTCATATAAACCAGTATAAAAAATTTCAACTGCGTAAGATAACGGAGACGCGTACATACAAAATATATTTTACATACAGTTTGAATACATAACCTACTTTTTTTTAGTCGACTAAAATGAGCTGTACGTTTACAAGTTAAATAAAGACATGTAACAAGAAAAAAATTGAATTTGGGTTTGAAGGCGGTTATTTACTTTTATAAAAGCCAATTATTGGTAGTAATAACTGGTAATGCAATAGTAATGTATATTATTATTTTTACTTCCTTTTTTATACTCTTTGCCACCCCCTATAATTTGAAACCTTAAGAGACTTTTTTTTTTTTTTTTCTTGTTTTTTTTGTGGAAACCCCCACGGGTCGTCACCTTACCGGGGCTAATGGGTAAGGTGGTATGTCGGACTCGAACCGACTAAAACCACACAGTGTTCCGGCAACGGATCTATTGGCCGGGGCTAGAAAGGAAATCCCTGTGTACCCCGGCAGACCTATCCGCCTTTTGAGCAAGGCGACCCCAATATGATGTGTGGGTTGTATGGGTTCTGTCCCTCAGGCCAGCGCTCATGGAGGCCGGAGGTCATTTTGCACTCTCCGGCGCCTTGTGCGTCTTCTGCGGGACGGAAGAGTACTAACTCTCTCCCGTTCCCTTTCCGCCGCTTCTTTTGCAAGCATCACTGCCTCGCAGTACGAAGCGGCGGACTCCCATTCACTCTCGCTCTGGACCATAGCAATAACCATGGTCTCTAGCGAGAGGCTACCCACACCAATAGCTGCCACGAGGTCAGCACGCTGCTGCACCCACGCATAGCACTCCACTAATGTGTGGAGTGCGGTGTCCTCGTGACAGCTCCCGCAGTGGTGGCACACAGGCGTTGGCTCCCGGCCTATGCGATACAGGTACTCACCGAAGCATCACAATTGTGGCGTGCCCCAACCTTAAGAGACCTACCAGATTATATTGAATTAATTGATTATAATGAAGTTTGATTCCGAGAAGTCTTTAAAAATAATAATTAAATATCAATTAAATATGATCATTATATTTTAAATGACCTGTTTAAATGTAATAATAAATGAGTTATGACTGCACAGATGGCGTAGCGGTTTAAGTGGTCACCTCGCCACCATGCTGCCGTGCCGAGTGTTGTGGGTTCGATCCCCGCACGGGACAACAGTTTGTGTAATCCTCAAATTGTTGTTCCGAGTCTGGGTGTTCGTTGTTTGAATGTTTGTAAAGTCCCCCGCGACACAGGAATTAATCCTAGTGCGGGAGTTGTAAAAAAAAAAGGAACAAAACGTAAAAAGGAACAGTTGTAACTAAGTTAGTCACGGTAATTTTAATGACTTGTTTGATTGCTTGATTGATTAAATTTCACTTAACGTAACCTCATCATATGTTGTATCTACATCTTGTCCTCACAAACATGGCTTAGCTGCATACAATCGATTGAATGACTGGTCTGTTAGTTTAGTGGTAAGTGATCCTGAATGATGAGCCAGAGGTAGTGGGTTCTATTTCCCACTAGGACAAATAATAGTGTAAATAATGTGCAAGACTGTTTTGTATGTAAATAATGTTTCTTTGTGTACTTATCTATAATATCGAATTGGTGTTTCTTGCCTGTTCTTTTCTATAGGATCTACGTATTAGCACAAACAACGAGTTTCACTTTTAACTCAAAAACTGCTGAACAGATTTTCATGCAATTTTCATATATAGACAGAGTGATTCATAAAGTAGGTTAATGAGTATGATTTCTATAGTTTTTGTGTAAATTGTTTATGTACATGATCTTCTTATTTAATGATGATCATTGTTGCAAAAATAAATCAAGCTGCCATCAAAAACACTGCCTAATTGTTTTGAGATATTTAACAATTTATAGTTGGATATTAATCTTTTTTAAATCTAAAGATAAGCCCACAATGGTATATATCTATCTTTTAAGGATAGTTCACTATACCCATAACTACTAATAATTCACTTTAAAAAGTAGACAACCGACTTTAATGTGTCTATCATAAAATTTAAGGCTTATATGGTTTTCTCATGGATGCCATTGTCAGAACTAGACCAAATTGAAATGAGACCACACGAGAAGCCCCAGCTTTCAAATGAAATCGAATTGAGAACCTCTTCCTTTTGGAAGTCGGTTGAAAATTGTCACGATGAACAATGTGATAATGGGATAACTAGTTAGAAGGATATAGTATTCATCCTTTTCAGCTTGAATACGTTCCGTCTCAGCAAACGTATCGTAGAACGCCCACTGGCCAGGTGGAGTGTCGATTTGCGCAAGATGGCTGGCAGGAGCCGAAAATAGATAGAAGTAGCGAGCAATGGGAGAGGTCTACGTCCAGCAGTAGACTGCGATAGGCTGATGACGATGACGATGGTAATGAAGTTCGTTACCTAAGTATGCACATTATGATAATTGTCTTCCAGATATTACATAATTGACAGTTTAAAGCAGAAATGAGTATTCTCTTTCAAATAAAAAAAGAAAAGAAACCACAATTTGTGGAGAAATCATTTAACATACAAAATAAAAAGATACAAACAGTCAAACATAGAACCTAGTCCTTTCTCGAAGTCGGTTAAAAACAAGCATCTTAACATATGTAATAATAACATCTATTGATTGTACGAGTTAGAGTTTTTTAATGAAAACGTAAATTGTCACTTGCAAGTCCTGCCACTAAGTAGGTACAATGATCACTTTCTAGTTTTCTCTAAAGCTTTCTGTTTAAGGGCTTTCAAAGACAGGTTTGTATGTTTACTTCGCGTGTTAACTGTATGTTTATTGTAAATATCTCACTATCATAACTTATAGTAATATTAGTACGTTGGATTTCTCTTTGTTATTCTTATTTCATTAAGAATTTACATATGTATAGACATTTTTAATACCTTTTTTCTTATTGACGTGACAACTTCTTTTAGCGTGGTACGCATATTTTAAGATGAGATAAAATTTATGGACTCGCGACACCGTTACGAGACGCATATGTCCAATCAACGCAATATTAGCTTAACGAGATATAAAAGTACAATTAATGCGGTATTCACGAGATATTTAAATAACTTCGGATCAAAATTGTTTATTTCCTATTTTAGTTACCATGAACCTATAGTTTCTATTTCAGATTGTAATAATTTTAATGATAATGATGATGATACAAGAGTTCGAAATTGTTAAAGATGATTCATAAAAGAATATTGAATGTATTTTAAAGTTTCTAATAATTATTAAAATACAATTCATAAATAAAATGCAATTCATTACCCAATAACCCCATAACCCTAGTACCCATCTAAAAAATGTCTAATATTTTTTTACTTCTGTCGGCACTCCCGGATTGCATTTTTTTTTGTTCTGATTCTGTTTGACATTACACACATATTATGATGTCTTATTATTATTATTACATACATTAGTAAGTAATAATAATAATAAGACATCATCCGTGACTTGGGGTACCTACCATTGTCTTCCTTCTTAGGATTAGCGTCAGGCCCTCTTATTGGTTGGTTGGCCATTAAACAAACTAGAAAAAACTCTCTGTCTGTATACTTATTGTACCGACACTAAGTAAATTAAGAACAAAGGTGGATATACATCCATTATCCGAAAAGAGAGAAGTAATGAATTGAATTGTACTAACAGGATAGTGTTTATTGTCGCAATTGGTTTTTTTAAAGCATCTACATAGGAAACTGACTTGTGATCTAACTGATTTGTGTTACGTTGAGCGGCCCTAGGTCCTATAACATATGCAAATATACTTTAAAACATCTCGGAATATTTAAATTTTACGTATTAAAAAACCAAGTTATTAGATGACCACATGGTAAGCTGCTTGCAAGTCGCAATAGCTATGAGTCTTGCGAACTGCCTACAACATATTATGAGTACAGTTTTTATATATTGGAACATAACATTCAGATTTAATGAATACACTACACAAATACTATATGTAACCGTTTATAATGCACCTGTTGTGAAACGGGTGTTATGTCCTTCCAACACCAAAGATGATTATATTAATATTTAAATGGAAACAACATAGAGTAAAATCGTTAAAACAATATAAAAACAATTATTATAATCGGTTCATTATTTCGGTTCAAAACAAAATCCCACCTTCTAATCATCTTCTTTGCTATTTTCAGTTACAGATTGCAGTTTGCAGCCTGCAGCTGACAAGAACTGCAGTTACTAAAAATAGTAAGTTAATATAAACTGTTTAATCAACTCGATAGTATTGTCCTGTATTCCTATATGCTTCTCAAGAAACTTGTTGCCTCGCACAATCAACCTACAAAATTGACAGAATGTGTAGTTAAAACTCAATTAAACAATATGAAATCTCTTACCTTACTACTCTTGTAGTGAGAGTATATCAGTGGCACCACGCTTCCTGAGTATAGGTACGACAGTAATTTAACTATGTGATTCGCCATTGGTCAAGCATTCAATGAATGCAGCCGGCATTTAAAACAAGCTCTCAGTTACAAATAAAAAAATAAAGTGTCAGTTTGTAATATAATATCTAAATAATACTACTATACTAAGAACGTACGTCAATTTAATTTTTTTTTTAAACTGTCGGATAACGGGTAAATGGGTGTCCAAGTTACATTTAATAGCAGACAGCTGAGGATATAATGAATAATTTAGGCTACTTATATTTAAAAGCAAATGGTACAGCTCTAAACAATAAAATTAAGTACACGAAAGGGAAGCCAGCATGCCAGCCGGAGTCTAGCTAGATCATAGACGTATTAATGTATTTTATTATTAACATTTACCATGTATCAGTTATCCAAATATAATTATTACACATTTCAATAATAATCTATGCCCTTCTCCTCAATTGCAAGTGAACTTGTGTATCAGATTAGTATCTGTTTTAGCAAGACATTATTACTGTTGCCATGTCAAGTAACGTAAATGACTTTTTATTAGAAATATAAGATAAGAAAGAAAGTTTAGTTAATAATAGTATAATCAAATGTCAATCAGGATTCCTATTAAAGTGTGTGATAGCATTTTTACAAAACCATTACAATTTCTGGATCGGAACTGAAAACCAATTCAAAGGATAAACAAAGGAATTAAAGTAAGAAGCCAGTCTGGAAGACTAGATTTAGTAAATATTAATTATATATTTTTTACAGATAACAGTTATTGTTAAGTTAATGTACTTGATCCCTAGACACTTGATGTGTGTGTATTTATATCTATAATCTTTCAAAAGTTATATCCGTTTTTTGGTCCACATGTTTAAAGTACAACGCGCTATGCTGCGCCTCGAAAGTGGCTGGCAGCAGATGGATATGGAGTGCCCAAGACCGGGATAGTTGGTGCTTCTTGGGGGAGGCCTTCGATTTGTTAGTTGCGAGACTGTATAATTATTATCTCTTTCAGATACATTGAACACACAAATTATCTTTCCTGGACCAGTACAAGATCTTGGAAACCGACATGGGACTCCGAATGAAACGGATCCATGTATGGGCCAAAACTTCTGCACTATTAAACCACACGATTACCCTCAAGAAATTTTCAACAAAATATTTAGAGGAAAGTACAAAGTAAGTTTAAGATGACGTTAACACAATATAATTAAAATATTAATCGTAAACCCAATTATATTTACTCTAAATGAAAAAATGCAAATAGGTATACAGTTACAGACGCTTAATTACTAACTGTATAAACAGATAAACACTTACGAAAGTATGTGCTAATTCATTTTTTTTTAATTTTAGGAGCCAGTATTTCGACCGTCTTTCGTCTTGACAGACTCTCGGGTTGGAGACTCTGATGAAGTCGACAATTGCGATGCAAAAATTACGGTAAATGATTTAAGATGATTATTTTAAGAATCAAATAATAATAATGTATAATACCTCTTGTATATACACATATTACTGTTTATTTATGTTTATAATATATTTTTTCTAGTGTTTACCTATAAATTTAATGACAGATGAACTCTTAAATTGATAATAATCCATAACCACCAACATTTAAAACAATGAAAACAATTAATGGAGATCTGCAAATCTGGTCTTTCTACCAGTCTCCTACAAACGAAATTAATTATAGTAACCAATTCAAAGTAGTATGAACTTCATAATATACATAATCAACATATGATTTTTTATTTATTTTAATTTAATACCTTATCGCATCCCAATGACTTCATAATTAGCGGTCATAAGAAAACAATATTAATGAATTGTGAGTGTAAAACCTTATAATAACTAGATCCTTATATCAAACAGCTTATATCGAGAAGATTTAAATTTGTTAAAATTTGCTTTCATTGCTTCATTTGCAAGCTCGTTCACATAAATATTATAAACTCAGCATTAATAAAGACAAATTTAGTTTTGGCATCGGTGGTGGTGTGAAACATATTCATTGAATGGGGTTTTTAAGCAACAGTGTCTATAATAAGTTCTCAGTTTAACCCGACCTTCCAGCAGAAAGAATATATCAAACCCTGCACTAGTATATAAGTAAACATCAGTATCAAATAAATATTTAAATATTTTATAATTACGTAGGTAAATCAAATATAAACGAGACTTTTGGCCCTAAGCGTACAATATTAAAGCATAAGGTTTCTTGCTTCGTGAAGTGACGGGGGGGGATGTCGGGAGTGGGGCAAGCAAGTTACGGACCATGCGCGTTCGTTTCAGTACCCATCGTAACGATGTCTGAACGAGATGTTCCCTCGTCAATTGCGCAACGTATTATTATTAAATTTCTTGGCACGGAAGGTGTAAAACCAACGGAAATCTTGAGAAGATTGACTGCACAGTTCAAAAATGAGACGCTTTCGCGAGCTAGAGTATTTGCATGGTATAAACAATTCGTGAAGGGCCGTGAGAATGTAGAAAACGAGAGCCATAATCGCCGACCCCGGACGAGCATCACTAACGACAATATCAACCGAGTTAACAACTTCTTGAAAGTGACAGGCATCTGACCATTAATGAGATTGCATCTGCAGTCGGTATAAGTTATGGGAGCACGATTTCCATAATTACTAAGAAGCTAGGTTTTCGTAAAGTGTGCGCAAGGTGGGTGCCTCACCTTCTGACATCTGAGCAGAAATTGTATCGTGTACAGGTATGTCAGCGTCTCCTAGCAAAATTTCAGGAAGAAGGAGAGTCTTTTCTCACTCACATCATCACCTACGATGAAACGTGGGTGCACCACTATACCCCTATATAAGTCGAAACGAGCGAGCAAAGAGTGGAGACTGCAAGGGAACCTGGACCAGTGAAAGCCAAGTCACGGCTGTCAGCTGGCAAAGTTATGGCTATGGTTTTTATTGATCAGCATGGCTTGCTGTACCTCAATTTTGTACGTGGTCACAAGACAATTAATGCGGCCTATTACTGCAATATTTTGAATGAGGTTAGACTAGCATATCGCCGAAAACGACGTGGCCTGTCGATAAGAGAAGTGAAACTGCTCCATGACAATGCTCGTCCCTATACAGCAACCTTGACCAGAGAACAATTAGAGCGATTGGGCTGGGAGACTCTTGAACAAGCTCCCTATGAGACCCAGACCTGTCGCCCTGCGACTTTCATCTGTTTGGTCCTCTTAAGGAAGCTCTAGGGGGGCGAAAATTCAACAACGATGAGGAGGTTGAGGCCTACGTGCGCAATTGGTTGAAGACTCAACCGACTTCTTAATAATTTTGACTTTCTACAAAGAGGGCATCCTCTTTGTAGAAAGTCAAAATTACTACAAAGAGGGCATCCTCTTTGTATTAATTAGTTCAAAATTACCTATACGCTGGGAAAAATGTGTCTCTAAAACAGGAAATTATGTAGAAAAATAAGCTGTTATTCTTTATTCTCAAAGTTCAAATAAAAAAAAATAATAAAAAAGTCTCGTTTATATTTGATTTACCTATGTATCAGACATATATTTTGTTCATTATATCACTTTTAAGTGGGTGATATAAGTATGACCTTTAAAGTCGCTGTTTTAGATTTAGGTATACGTAATTACTTCGGTTCGATGTCAACGACACACGACAAACTACTATTGATAACACAGGCGTGATTTAAGTAATCTACTAATCTTACTCGTAGGTCTGGCCCCGTTAAATTACTCTTGCAAGAAAAGATCAGTTTTTCTTTTTATATCTTGCTGGTTCAACCTAAAACAAATGATTCACAAAACGTATCATATGTAACGGGTGTAATACGGAACAAGCTGCACTTAGTAGATAGGTCACTGCTACATTTATCATTTAGACGATAATAGATTTTACTAGTGTTACATATAATTATATGGATATTATATCTAAACATTAAATCGGTTCTCAGTGAAAAAGTACCACCGTGCGTCGTTTTGGCACAAGATTTAACGACGTTTACCTGACAAGTAACATTACAATAGGTAGTAGTTAACCTTAAGCACTTAAAACCAGTTTCAAAGTAAACGATACGGTTTGTACAGAGAACATCGTATTGATTTGTTGAATAATCCAAGTAGTAATAAACACCACGAAGAACAGCCCTTTCTTAGATGTGATTATATATTATGAAAAAAAAAGGTTATAAACGATTAGTTTTTTTTTATTATTTAAAAATTTCTAACGCAATCAAAATACATATAAAAACCTACATATAGCTAATTCAATATAGACATTACATGTATATAATGACCGATCGTTCCGTTATTTTACCTAACCTTATTTCAAATTGTTAAAATTCGGTATGATGACATCCATCACACAAAGATTTGATAATTAAGTATGTCTCTATCGACTCTCTAAGTTTTTATAATGATTAGTACATAATGCAAAATATCAGGGTAAACTGGACAGGGTTCGAATTTAATTGGTCTGAGGATAACTTGAAAATATATCCAACGCAGCGCGTTTACGTTTATACCAATAAGCTTTTTATTTGTTTTTTTACTAAAGTATCTATGTTGATTACTTATAAATTTATCTATAATGTGTTGTGTTTTGTGGTGTAAGTGAAGGTTACCGGAGGCCCAAGCCCTCCCCCTCTGAGGAGAAATCGCGCTTGCGACTTTTGAGTTATAGGTGTCCATAGTCACTTAAGAGAAGGTAAACCGTGGGCTCGTTTTTCCCTCATATCATAATTCGTCTCTTATAATTATTATTTTTTTAAACTTGTTTAATGTAATTGGAATTAAATTGGAACATAAAGGAAACTTTATACAAAACCATAGTACAAGAAATGCGTAAAGATCCGAAAGTTTCAACGACATTTTAATAACCGTTAGTGTGTATTTTTTCAAGGGGCTTTCATTTTCTATTTAATTAAAACGTTTTTTTTTTACAGTACGAACCTCTCTATAGAGTGCGCAGCAACATGTTGAGTGATTGGCGCATGGTTGCCCAAGCTCCTGAAGAAAATTTTAGTCAACTGATCCGAATAGAGAGTTGTACGTAAGTAGCTCTTCAATATATAATAACACATACACACACGAATAAAGGTACTACTACATTATCCTTAAAAAACATCTATAAAGTAATTCTGAGTTCTTAATAATAATGTAGATTCCTCTAAGGTTGTAAATAGAAATAATGATCTCTAATCAAACAATGTGTTAAAATAAGCTAAGAACAAGAACTTCAGTATACCTACCCTGAAATGGAATAGCTTTACCATCAAAATTAAGCTTTGTGGGAATAAGAATACGCAGTCTTCGGATTAATGCAACACGTAGGTATATACAATCAAAATAAAATCATATAAGTAAAGAACTAGTAACAGCACCGGCAGGATATTAGAAAGAAAGAAATCAAATTACCTTTGTAATGCCTAATTAGTACCACTTTTTTTAATTTTCAGAGAAATTGGCACATCGTGTTTCACCAAATTTAAGGCTCCCATAGACTTAATAGCATCATGTATGCAAAAGTACAGTGTATGGGAAATCCTCGTTCACGATGGAAAAGGAGGAACCGAGCCTATGAAGGTTGATCTACCTTCATGCTGTTCCTGTTATTATAAGACTAAAGAATAAGTTTTTCTTAAGTTGTATATAAATCTGAAATTTTAGTTACAAATACTTATCTATATAATGCATACTCGACTGAGTAAAATAAAAAGATAATGTTTACATATAATAAAATTAATCCTAGTGATATCTGCTCACGGATTGATAGCCCTACATACACATTAAGAGGCTGTCGTTAGAAGACTGGGTCAAGGGACTGCCGAAGAAGGCAGTTCTCGTCCTATCTTTGGGTATATAAATATCAGTGGTATACTATTTTAATATCTAGAAATGTAATTTATATATTATTAAGTAAAGTATATGGAGTACAATGTTTGTAACCAATGTCAATTATATAAACTGTAATAATTAACATTCAATGCGCCTTAATCAACATAATTTGAAATGTGCTTTATTCTCCACCTCTAACTCTGGACCTAATTCATCGAGGCCTGAATTGTTTCCTATTTCCCCTATATAAAAAAAAGAAAGAAAGTGACGCAGATCTATCGTATACATACATAAAACAGTAGCGTGAGTAGTGTATGTACATTTGGTCAACACGATAGTTTTGACCAAATATACATTAAGAAGATGTATTTAATACAATTATAGTGCATACGTCATGTTGTTAAGAACTATTTTGCAATGTGTTTGCTGTGGACACTTACATAAAATAATTATATATTTTTTTGTTTGGTTTATTTGTAATAAATTACAAACTTGGTACTTTAAAACACGATTTTATATGAACGTCGCTACTCATTAGAGACAATATTTACTGGGTTAATCTGGTTAAATAATAACGTAGTTTTTAGATACTAAATATAGTATGAAAGTATTTTCTGTCCTGAACCTCCGTAATATGATTATATTATGATTATAAAATCATATTCTATTAGAGTATACATTATTGAGTTTATGTTTTCATGTTCGAGCTATTATCTTTGTGTTACTAGTCAATATTATCCCAATTAAATATAGATAGTAGTTATTTTTAAACTTGACTTTTATTCTAATCCTAAATCCTGATCTAAAATAGATAAGTATTTTCGTTATCTCGATTCAAAAGACTCATTCCATCTTACATTTCTTTATAATTAAGAGTTTTAGATAACTGATAAAGTAACCTTATTATAACGTTAAAAATAATAGTCTATAAAATATAGGCAATAATTGTAGTGCTCAACTATAAGTATTCCAATCACTTTTTAGGTAATAAGCAGCAAGCAACAGTCACCTTTCTTTTAGTCAGCATCAGCTTTTATTTCACTACTAACGTATGTTTGCGTGGGTCAAATATTACACGTTAAATTTTACCCGCTTTCCGGTATCTATTGATGCCCATCGTCCATCTGGAGTTCAAATTTTCCATACACCTTCAGTTCCGACAAAATTTATTTTTATGATAAGCATAACCAGACTGATTATAAAATAAAAAAACATATTTTTTAAATTAATTTATTTGTAATAGTAGCAAATATTTCACCCTATCAAAAGCCTTGTTCAAATCTGTGTTTATTTTAACTACTTACTTGCTATCTAGCTTTTACTTCTCGATATATGACTTATTATATTTTATTATGAACATATACTTCATAGAATAACACTATCATTTTTGTCAAAAACAGAATAACCTATTCACTGCACGGATGGCGCAATAGTTTAGATGATCGCCGCACCACAACGCGGCTACGTTCGAGTGTTGTGGGTTCGATCCCCACACAGGACAGGGTGTTCTTTGTGTATTTTATTTAATGTTTCTAAAGTCTGTCTTTGTCTTTTGAAAATCAAACACCTTAAATCCACCCTACCTTACCTTACGTACTTCTAATTTATTTTACAGTATTCCTTTATTTTGCTCATGAATTCTTTAAACCTTTACACAACAGAAGTATGTTACATAATTGTTGTATAGAAAAAACCTGATATAATTTTAATTTTGAAACATAAAAACAAGGAAATACGTACATACTATTTGCTATGTGCACGGCCATAGTGCAAACTGGCACGCGCAACTAGTCGGTATTATGTCAAACAATGTCGAAATAATGTTTTATTGTTTTCGATTAAATACAGCTATTATAAGATAAATAGAAAAATGAAAAGTGTATTTTCAAAGTAATTAGGTACGAAGAATACATAGCAAAATGGATATTGTTATATAAGCCGAGTTTGAAAATACAAAACACAATATAGCAAATAGTACACTTTGCACTATTTATTTCTAAACTAATTGTAAGTAATGTTACGAAAGTGGGTACAGGGATTGGAAGGAAACTAATGTCACTGACGAGAGTAACAATTTATTTGCGTTTCACAATATTCCGAACGCGTAACACTCACAGCACAGAACGAGTTGTACTGCACGAACCGCGTAGCACTGTTCCACACTGTTCCCGCGGACTACACTTAGCTTAGTCCAAAGAAGCACTGCACCACTACTATTCACTTTCACTTCACTTCACTGCACTACTTTTTCACTTCTTCTTCACTTGAGAGCACTTTCCACTGAACCGCCCTGTAGGCAGGCGCGCCTGGAGCTCTTTATATACCCCTTTTTTTATTTTTTTTCTCCGTGCGGAAATATACCACCTTCTGGTGGCATGTCGGACTCGAACCGACTGAAACCGCACGCCATCTTGGGTACTAGATGTCGGGGAACCAGGTACACCCTAGAAAGGAAAACCCTGGAACCCCGACGTACCTCGGGCCACCTACGGTTTGTACCCACACAGGAGGGGGCCATCTGGCCCCCTCCTGTGTGGGAACCCCAATGTTTCCGTAACTATCCCCCAAGGGCGCGCACGCTCCGCAGCGTCCGCGCCGCCACCCAAGCCTGCTTCTGCTAGGGTGGCAGATGGCCTCATCTGTCACCCCCAGGCCTGCGCTTATGGAGGACGGAGATCATTCTCCGATCTCCGGCGCCTGAGTCGCCTGTGGTACCTGGCCCGTTCCCGGGCCTGGCGGGCCGGAAGAGTTCTAAACCTCTCCCGATCCCGCTCCGCCGTCTCCTTGGCAAGCATAACTTGCTCGCAGAAAGAGACGGTGGAGTTCCAGGCGTTCTCGCTCCGCAACATGGCCGCAATCATGTTACCGAGCGAGAGAACCACCACCCCGATGGCCGCCACGAGATCACGCCTCGGCTCCTCCCACGCCGGACATTCTGCCAGCGTGTGTAGCGCCGTGTCCACGGTCTGGCCATCGCAATGATGGCACTCAGGCGTTGGCTCCTTGCGGATCAGACACAGGTGATCTCCGAAACATCCCGTCGTAATAACGGCGTGCCCAGCGCTCGGTTGCCCAAGTCGTTCCCTCCATTCCTCCACGAGGACCTGCGGAGTTGGGATTTCTGATCGTCGCGCGGCTCAGGACTTCTACCCAACTCCCGCGCCTCCTTGCGCCACTGGTAGAGAGCCGCAAGGGCTTTCGCTTCCAGGTCCCATGGTGGAGTTCCGGCCAGGAGACTCGCCGCCTCAAAGGAGATCGTGCGGTACCCCCTTATGATCCTGATAGCTAGCACTCGTTGCGGTCTTCGCAATAGCGCGATATTGCTGGCCTTCAGGATCTCTGCCCATACTGGGGCCCCATAAAGGGCCATGGACCGCACAACCCCCTCATATAGTCTCCTGCAGGAGTCATCGGGCCCCCTCATGTTTGGCAACAACCGTGCTAATGCACGCGCTGCGCCAACCAACTTGGGGACCAGACTTCGGAAGTGATATCCGAAGTCCCATCGGCCGTCGAGTACGAGCCCCAAATACCTCATAGAGGGCTCGATGCCGATGCGAGTGCCTCCTACTATGAGGCTGAGTCCTTCAGGTGGCTTATTCCGAGGCCCGTGAAAGAACAACGCCTCGGATTTGTGCAGAGCCACCTCAAGACCCAACCGCCGGATTCTCTCAACGACTTGGGCAACCCCGGCCGTGGCCCTCAGGGTTGCCTCACGGTGCGTCCGGCCACATGCCGTCACAAGCGTGTCATCCGCATAGCACGTGACGGCGACACCATCTAAGAATGCACCGCGAAGCACCCAGTCGTAGCCAATGTTCCACAGGAGTGGCCCTAGGACCCACCCCTGCGGGACACCGCACGACGTTTCACGCCGACCGAGACCGGCCCTACTTGGGTAGATGACGGCTCTCTCCGACAGATATGCCCCGACTATGCGGCAGAGGTAAGGAGGCACTCGATGATACACTAGTGCCTCCCTGATGCAACTCCAGGGCAAAGTGTTGAACGCGTTGGCGATGTCTAAAGACACCGCCAACACTACTTCACCCTGGGAAACTGCTTCCTCTGCCAGGGCTCTCACGCGCATGATCGCATCTATGGTGGAGCGCCCCTGACGGAAACCGTACTGGTTGTCCGCATGATCCGGCCCTACCCTGTAGAGATGCTAGACGTGGCGCCTCGTCAATCTGCTGTTTGCAATTACTCTTTCAAAGAGCTTGCACACCTCGTCAAGCAACACTATGGGCCGGTAGGCGGATGGTGAGTCCGCCGGTTTAGCTTTCAGCCGTTGCACCGCCAGCGCTAGTTCTGCCCGAGTGACCTCAGGCACGTCATCATCATCCACGTTAGGCACCTCAGGTGTCGTAGGCGGAGCCATCGCTGGTGGGGTGTGTTCTACCAACCGTGATGGGAACAGGGTGCCGACGACCCCCTCAAGCAGGTCTGGCTGAAGACACCGGGTCAACGGTGGGGCCCACGGGCGCATCTTGCCTCTAACCATGCGGTAAGGGCGCCCCCATGCATCCCGCTCCAGTGTCTCCAGCAACTCGCGGCGGGCCTCACTCTTGGCCCGCTGAAGGGTTCTCTTGGCACCCCTGTATTCCACCAGCAGCTCCGCCTCTCGGGTGACCGCGTCCGCAGGACGGCGACGCCTCCTGCGGAACCCGGGACCACCGGCGGCGTGCGGTCACGCAGGCCCTTCGTAGCCCGGCGATCTCCGGCGACCACCAGTAGACCCGGCGAATCGCTGTATTGGGCTTAGCCCTAGGCATCGCCGCATCACAGACACGAGTCATAGCCTCCCGGAACCATTGTGCCTCGGCACCCACATCAACAGGCCCATCCGGCGCAGGGGCCCAGGCCTGTACGATGGCGGCTTCCAGGAGCAACTCCCGATTTAAATGCTTATTTGCGGTTTTACTCAACAACAATGTTACGATAGATTTAGATTAACATTTCATTAGTGAGTCGTCCTCTTTAGAGTCCCGAGCTTGTGACTTTTATTTGTTTCCGAAAACTAAAGATAAACTTAGAGGATTTTAATTTAATGAAATGAAAAAGGCATGAAAGAGATCCAAGATTTAAAAAGAGTGGGCTCACTGTTTCAGTCAATGGTACTGTAGCGAAAATAATGTAGTGTAGTAAAGCAACACCTCAACCTTATCATCCTCTGGTAAGCCCAACATAGGTCAAGTGACAACAGGAATGTGGCGAGCGATAACAACAGGAATGCGGGGAGCGATAACAGCAAGAATGCAGCGAGCGAAAACAACACTGGACTCTAGTATAAGAACGGTGTCAATCTATTTTAAGTCAGTTTAGTTGAGTTCACTTCTGTCTTCGGTCGCATAAGTTAACAACAATAAAATTACGATTCATATTTGTAATTTCCTTCATAACGCCTTCACGTCCGATAAAGCCGTTAGCAACGATCACGAAAAACTTCTGTAAGTGGGTTGTGAACCTTCTGCCAACCCACTTCAGTACGCATGCGTCGGTGCTTAGAAAGAAACGGATACAACTTCGAAAAGCAATATGTAAAAACTTTAAGTGTGACCCTCCTACATATGGATCTTTGAAGGTTTTATTAATCTATATGAATTAACAGAGAATATATACCTACCTTATAGTTTAATAAGTAAATATTTAATATACATGCACATTACATATGATATTGATTTAAATAATTATTTTATGCTCACACAATGTCATTGTTTTAAAAATTTATAATTTAGTCCCAATCATGTAATAGCCTTTTGCTCTCAATTGGGCACTTTGGAAATAAAAAATGGGATAATTGGGAGGATATTGAAGGATGAATAATAAGGTAAAGCAGATGAATAAGAAGAAAGAATAAGCAATGCCTCGAGCACGTCTGAGTCGCATACCTATAATTCAAACTGGCTGCCGCGAAGTCCAAATCCTCTAACAATTTTATGTTGTACTCAATGTAAAAAATCTATGAGGCACTAAAACTCGCATATTATTTTCACATACATTTATTTTTTAACAAATAGTCACAACCACTTTTATTAATTTATCTACTTAAGCTATATAATCTTAAAATGTAAAGTATGTTTTCACTGGTAGAAAAAACGAATAGTCATATAAATAATATGTAATTATTTTCAGTTTTATTGCTAAGGGAAAATTTCATTATTTTTTTCAGCCACACCATTGATTTTCGTAAACTCCCATTTTGATTGTGAATTATTCAGTATCGGCATCGCTAGTACGTGTATTACCTATCTAACTAGAGTCTCGTCGCTAATCGCAGTCACTAAAAAAGGGATGAAATGAAATTCCATTAGAGAAACATAGTATAACACTGAACTCACATAGATTTGTTGTTGGTGATAAAATAATGTTTTAAACCAAGTAGTTAAACACACAATTACATTAACATATTTAAAAATGACTTTTTTTATATTCCTCTAAAATGTGTACTTATGAAACATGGAACAAAACCCCCAAGGGTGATCACCTCACCGGACCTGACAGTGAAGTGATATGTTAGAATAGAACCGACAGAAACCACACAATGTTCCATCCCATGTAGGTCTGTGTTTATGGTCACAACGACGCTCCTAAGGGTCGCAGCATGCATGTTTTATTGTTATTCGTCAATAATATTATTATTTTCAAAAAAATAAATGGATGTTCTTTGTGTCCGTTATTTAAATGTTTGTAAAGTCTCCCGTGATGCAGGAATAAATCCTAATGCGAGAGTTGCACTTTTTTAAAGTGATAAATTGAACTAACATTCAAGCTTAAAAATAACCTAAAATGAATTATAGCTGATACTTACTTTGTACAATATTCGGCAATGCACGCGCAATACCCGGGTAACTTTATGTGCGTCTGGTATAGTTGTATTTTTGTGTTATTCGTAATAGCCGTTGCTGGACGATATATATAGAACTGCTTACAGCGTCCCCTGTACCCGTTTTGATATTGAAGAATAATTCCATCACACTGACATTCCGTTTCCCTGAGGAACGAAAGACGAATCTAAAGTAATTATGCGAAGTACACAACAACACAACACACCATTACAAATAAGTCAAATTTGACCAGACCTAGCAAGTTGAAATTTATACCAGATTCTCAGGGCTATAGTCCCTATTAGGTGTTTAAAAATCAAGGTCCTGAGTCAACACGGTACAATGATATGGGCAAATTTAGATTTTCACGAAAACTTGTAATAAAAAAAAAATTACCTAATTAATTGTCAGTTTTTTTTTTTATTTTTTCCCAATTCTAGGTCAACCGGAAGTACCCTATAGGTTTTGGATCGAAAACCTATATGGTAGTTCCCGTTGTAAGGTCTAACTGCACAAAAAAAATCCAAAAAATAAAAAATGTTGAAAATTAAAGGGTGTCGCAATACATACATAGTTGACGGCAATTAAGAAAGTCCTCTGAGTGGTATGGGCGCTCATACAATTTAGAGGACTAGCTTTTATTGTCGCCAACCTCAAATAAGGTAAATAAATGAAATTGTGCTATTGTGTGAAAGAAAATAAAAGATATTATTTATTGCAATATTATACTCGTGTGCGCAGAACATTTTACAGTAAAGACTAAAGCGATCGTTACACTATGCATTCCCCAATTTGTATACTAATATCTAAAATACTTACAAGCAACTTTGAACTCTAAAGCCTTGAACTTTCTCTTTGTTTGTTTGTCCGTTCAGAATTAAGTGCTGGTTGCCATCATAACCGAGGGCAGCTCTAGGAAACACCAACTGAAAAATGATACCTAACATTAAAAATCTTGTGTACACAAACTCATCTGCATTTTAAAGTTTAAATATATTTACATATATTGTCAAATTTTACCTTATTTAACAAAAAAACTTTAACTACGGTTGTGATTACAGTAAAGGGGTAAGTATGCGTAAATTTTTTGAAATGTTTTAGAAAGAGAATTTAATAGGTATAGAGTATTCTGATTTGAAAATATGATTTAATACATATGAGTACAAATACTAACATCTTCTTTAGCTTTGCAAAGTGCAACATTGTCAGCAGTAGCGGCCCTCTGTCCAAAATCCGTTGCTTCCAATTTATCAACTTGCAAACTGATGGGGTCTCCCAGCTAATAAAGAATAGGAAAATTTGTTAATATTTAAATATCTAATTAGTTCTTTGTTATTTTATAGGAAATGTGGAAATGGACATCATGTCTATAAGTTGAACTGGTTATGACTCATGCCAGCTTAATCATCAGGTACAGGTAACCACCACCTCACCATAATATCAAACGCTAGTGATCATATCATGGAACAATTACATCCTCCTGTTAGATTCCTACATTAAATCATGTTTAATATTGATAAAATTAATACAATTATGAATTTATCCGAATTCAGTACTAAATTTGACTTTAAAGGTCTAGATTTCTGATATGAAAATTTTGCTATATAATTTAATACTGTTAAAATGTACTATCAAAATAATGTGTATATGTAGTGAATGGTTCGATTAAAAAGTAATGTTTTAAAAGCAATTCATTTGACCTTTTGTATCGTCATTACTTCACTCACTCATTCATTCATTCTTACATTTTTAATCTCTTTGTCAGAAAGAGTTCACTTGTCTTAGGACGCTCGAAAGAAAAGGTCGAATGAAGGAGTTGAGATGGATACCTGCAACTCAAGAGATACAAGCGCACTCCGAGACAATGTTATTACTCCGGTAGATATGATAGAGGCACATATGATGGAGATCCAAAATTAATGGTATGATATTATTTATAAATTGTAAACCTAAATATTCTCCTTCGCTCTTGGCATCTTCGTAACTTTTGTTAATGTTTTGTAGTAGTCGTGAAACAAACCAATCGGGAATATAACCATCATCATTTTTTCGTTTGAGAGAGGCTTGCTAAGGCACAAAAGGGCCTGCTGGACTGGTGCGATATCACGGCCTCACAGAAAACCAGTTGTAAAACACCGTTTGCGTTACATTTCTTCAGGTTACCCGTCTGAACATGTGTCCTCTTATATTATTAAAAAATAAATAAGGTCTGGTAGCAAAAATGGAAACACGTAAACATATCCATATATTCCTTAGTCGGTTGACCTTTGTCTTAATGCAAAACAAAACTTACGGTTGGGATAATATTGCTAACGGCTTCATCAGGGTAGTTCATCACTTCTTCACAATAGGTGGATTGGTTACATGCCTCCAGTAATTTATGCCCATTTAAGTCGTCTCTGGGTTCAGCACTGTGTGTTTTTACTGTAGAAAATATAATAATAAATGAGTCATTTTTTTTTCCATATCAAATTTAAAGAATATGTAACAATCTTAACAAATAAATCCATTTTTTTTTTGTTTGTTCCCTCCCCCTGTCGCATTATAGCTTTTTAACTCACAAGGTTCTACTTACTTCTTCTTCGCGATCCACTTCTGTCTACATATAATATACTATCATGTTGTTCTTCATTATTTTCAGATGATTGTGGTAAGTCCAACATTTCGACCTTTTGTGAAAATTGTTTATAGGCTGGAAGTTGCAGTGAATTTACGGCTGTCAATATGGTTACCTGGTGATAGAGATGAAATATAACTATGGATATACTTACAAAATAGGATAACTGTTTCAAAATTGGTGAATATACGAGAAAATATTAGGACCTTACGTTATTCACGGGGTCTAATACACGGTTACCTAAATATTATATATAAATAAGATTAATTCTAAGCGATCGGACTGTTATCTGTCAAACAGTTTATACACAGTCGCACAGTGCCGGGTGATGGCAATAGGATTATTCCCTATTACGTCAGTGGGACTTATATATACATATATATATTATAATTGGCAAAAAACCGAGTATTTGAAACCCCTATGAATACCCCTAGATATAGGATTGAGTATATGTACTCGTATATATTAATTCTAAATTGCACGTTAATGGCAAAAATCCCTTCTTTGTATTATAGGCGTTTGATGAAAAGTAATATAAAATAACTAACTAATAACATGTGTTTTAAAAAACTGAGATGTTGATTAAACCTTATAATTATAATATCAATAAATTTATTAATTATCTATATATCTCATGTAATGTAAAATCTACATGTGTACATTTAAAGATATGTATCTAACACAAAATATGTATGAATTTCACTTAATTGTTACTAAAACAAATCAGGAATAATTTAAATTTAATATGATATACTCACAACTGTTACCCAGAAGATTAAATAATGTGACTCGGCCATTGCAATCATATATATAATTATTTATAACTGACACTATTAATTAAATAAATCCAGTCCCGGTGGATGGAGCACACTGACTGATTATATATCATACCTGGATGGTATTTATTTACCAGCGTAATGCGGGCCTGTGGTTTGGAAACACCAAGAAAGGAAACATCGATCTATATGACGCAAATACCAACGAGAAACGTCAAAAGTTTAACTATCTACGTATTAATAGGTTGGGGATCGCGCGTTCGATTCCCGCTCCGACCAATTATGGTATGAATATGTTATTTTATGAATGAGACGCAATATTTACTTTCCCTCAAAATGTGGGTGTTAATTACGCCTCTGCCAAACCCCTTCAGGGATACAAGCGTTATTGTATGTTAATTTGCAAATGAAGGTGTCTATGAACAACATTAGTTGACTCTACATTTAATAATCTTACTTTGTATTATGATACAATAGCCATTATTGTGTAAATATAATTCAGATAGTATGCATTGCTTCCCCCCCACGGTTCAAAACACAGACTAAACCCCACGGTGTGGATGCAAGAGCTGTAACCTAATCCAGCGAAGAACAGTTTAGAATTTAGTTTAATTTTAATTGAATAAAATGTTTTATTTCATTTTTATAATGTCTAGGCAATTGTACCGCTTAATTTAAACCCTCCTCGACCACTGAAAGAATCATAGCACACTACAGTTCTACTTCTTCTCGTTGAGAACTTGGCCGCATCTCAAACAGAAGGCGGCCTAACCAATCAAGTTCGAGGGATCCGTTACTGGCTTAGTTGGTAATAAACTAAGATATAATAATAAGTATATATAATACATTATAAAATAATTTTTAGCCTTTTGGGACACTCTTTTTCAAATATTTTACATAAGTTTTTTTGTAACAGTTCATAAGTGCACATAAAATAAAATAAGATATGTGAGGGCAACGCTATACATCATTCTAAAATAACGTTTATAGTAATTACTATTCTATGTTAAGTAATAGCAGTCCGGAAATGACCAACCCCGATCACGAGCATGCGCCATCCATCACAACTATATTAAAGGGTACCGAACGCCCCTACACATTACGCCACAGGACTTCCAGGCGAGCATGACATACTCAGAACTGCCGGGAGTCGCAAAAGTTCACATATGTACAACTGAAAAAAAAAAAATATTCATAAAATACCTACAATATAAATTACTTATGTCCATATCGTATAAATAGTATATATAAGTCAGTAATAATAATTGAATAAATCAACAAATGATTACATGTCAAATAATAAAACCAAAAGTATAAAATAAATAACAATAGGACTTTAAAAAAGTAAATAACCGATTTCAATGCGTCGATCATAAAATTTAAGACTACTTTGGTTTTCTCATGGATGCCATTGTCACAACTGGACCAAACTCTCATCTAACTACCCTTGAAGATAAAACATCCTTTCCAATAAAAAAAGAATCGTCGAAATCGGTTTTCGTGATATTGAGTTATTCGTCCATTTGTCGCGCACAAATTTAAGACTTATAAGGTTTCTCATGGATTTTAATTTGGTCCAGTTCTGACAATGGGTCAGAACTGAACCAAATGAAAATGGGACCACACGGAAATCAAATAAAAAAAAATCCATCTCCAGATTTCAAATAAAAAAAAATCGTCAAAACCACTTCAGGCAGTGGAAAGTTTTGAGGTAACAAACATCAAAAAAAAATACATTCTAACTTAAAACCTCCTCCGCTTTGAAGTCGTTTGAAAACGAATACACCAGTGAAATTTCTTATGTACAGTGTGGCTGTGGAGCAGGACCAGTAAGTTGCCAAGCATTTTTGTCAGCCAAATAATCATCTACTTTGTAATATGATTATTAACAAAGCGTGCGTTTTATATAATTTTAAATTTCTTCTCATTAAGTTGAAGAAAATCAGAAGGTATTTTGTTATATATTTAACCACAGTACCCCATAAAAAAAATATTTGTACCTTTGCTAATCTAAATTTATTTAAAATTATATAAAAAATAAACTAATTTATTTTGATCTCTCATAATATAGTTATGTCTTTCACATCGTTTCGTAAATAGATGCAGATTTTTCATAATATACTGACAAAGCACCGTCAGGGTGTTAATTTCCTTAAATATGTCCCTAAGGGATTCGCGGCTACGTAGATTATAAATGGCTCTAATAGCTCTCCTTTCTGAATGAAAATTTATTATATATCTACAGCCCGCCCACACAATAAAATACCATAAGCCTTGATACTATGGAAATTACTAAATTAAACTAGCCTTGCAGTATCCAATTCTGTCAATTGGCGGACCTTCCTTACGGCATATGCTGCAGAACTTAGCTTCTTTGATAGAGATGTTAAGTGAGGGCCCCATTGTAATCTAGAATCTAGCGTTATCCTTAAGCAAAACCGTTTTATTTACAAATTCTAATGTTTTGTTATCTAGTCAAACTTTACATGCACTATGTCTGACGTTGGGCAAAAATAATGTTACAATTTTTGTTGTTTTCTTATTTAGCACTAAATTATTGGCAGTAAACCAATCATGTACTTGTTGAATAAAATTACTAACATCGTCAAAGTTATTGCTGTGATCTTTAAAAATAAGTGAAGTGTCATCATCAATACTATTTTGAGTGGGCTATCCAGTTACTGGGGAGATCATTAATATGTATATTAGAAAGAAAAAAGGGCCTTGTCTCTCAATCAATTATGATTTAAGCCAACACCGAGCCTGTTTACTAAGTCCATAATGCTCAAGTTTCAGAAGTAAAGTTTCATGACATACACAGTTAAATGCTTTGGAGAGGTCACAGTAGATACCGAGGGCATCCTTAGCTTCCTCCTAGGCGGTAAAAATATGCTGTAACAAAGCAACACCGGCGTCAGTTCTGCAACGCCCTTTAATGAAACAGTATTATTGATCGTGAAGGATGTTGTTTGCGTTTAAATGAAGTAGCATTTGATTGAGCATAATCTTTTCGAAAACCTTGCTAAATACCGGCTGGATTGAAACAGGTCTATAGTTATTAGCATTTTTAGTGTCTCTCGATTTAAATAGCGGTATGACTTTACTTTGTTTCATGAGGTCAGGCAAAAATTCCTTGATCTATGCACAAAATACATGTTAGCGCTAGGTAGGAAGCGGAAGTTGCAATGTAACTTGTCAAGTTTTGATTGACATTCCCCACAGATCTTCAGACAATTTCCTTAATACAATTTAAAGCTTTTAATAATACTGTGGGTTTAATATGTTTAAAATTAAAAGGTACGGGACAGGTACATACATTTTTTCTAAGAAGAGTGACAGATTGAGAAGGAGAGGAGCAGTGCCTTTAATAATTTCAATTGGTATCTTAGTAAAGATATCAACAAATTCCTGGGCTGTGTCAGAGCTTAAAGTACCACTCTAATACATAATTTTTGTACCGGTAATGAAACCGGTAGAAATAAAGTAATTTCTGAAATTAAGGTTTTAACTTCATCTTCAAGAGAAGTTCAGAAAAGTTTTTGAATAATTATTCAACTTCTCTGAGATACTGATTGAAAGAGTCATTTTTACGTGAGGCTGTAGGCCATAAGGTTCGTGAAACTTTTCCCAACGCCGATGGTTTCCCAATCACTAAATACAAATCGGTCGTACACCTTTTTAAAAGATATATGAGTATCTATTTGTAAATGTAATGTGAGAGAGTCTGAGCGGTCAGCATTGTAGTTACACAGATCTACGTTAATATGTTCATCTATTTGTTTCTATGAACTAAGATGTGTATTGAGTTTAGTGACTCATCTAATACCTTTATTTCAGCCTGTAATTGCTGATTGACCTTTTCCAGAATGAATTTGCTATCCTCTTACTTAATTTGGAAATTGTTTAGGTTTTGTAAATAAAAAACAGGTTTCTTCCTTAGCTGAACAGATTTGTGAAAGGATTTTGTTGTCTTTTAAATTTATAGCATTTTTTAATAATATCATTAATCCTAATGTATTTCTTAAATTTGTAATGACTCATTTGTTTAACAAGTAAGGTCCATAGTGACTAGTGGTTGTGTAACAGTATGGTTTGAACTACTGTTTATTAACTCATTGCTTAAGAAATTTTTTTGGACAGCCTGACCCTGTTGATTGTCTCTTTCTAATTTGGATATTTTTATATTAGCATGCATAATTTCCTCCTCTAAGTCCCTAACTTTACATAAAGCCTCCTCATACATTGCGCTACACTGAGATAAACTATCTGTAACTGCCTGCAGCTTATCCCGTTCCCCGATAGCATCCACATATGATTGGTTCAATTTAACAAGCTCCCGCTTTAGGCTAGAATTTCTGTCAATCAAGGTTTTAACTTCATCTTCAATCTCCTCTCTCTCCTGAAGCAGTTGCTGATATTGTACATTGAATACCTTCAATTCCTCGAGAAGCATCCTCAACTTACAACAACTTACTGTGCGCTTTTCCAGAAGCTTTTTGCCTTCTGCAACACGCCTGTAGAACAAATTGTCACCTTCCGTATTCCTGGACCTATCGGCATAGGGCATTCAGCACCTCGCACACATTCAGAGTCGGAAACTGACACTCTGCTGTCCTCTTTTCACCCCCCCCCCCCCTCCCTAGTAAGGTTTCGGTATGACGTATGGCGAGTACAGTGAGTGTATGTATATGTGTGTACCTACTGTTGAATAGCAGTTCAAGTTATACTGGTCAAAAAATATTTATTAATGTATCATCCTTATACATTGACGTTACTTGTAACAATGTTTATGTCATTATTACGCAAATAAATTATTATAGATTTTGTAGTTAGGTACGAATAGGTAGTGCAATATTACATTACCTTGTATTTTAGGTGTCTGTAAGAAATCGCATTTAGCGATAAGACTTTTTTTTTTGTCTTGCTTTGATTGATGATTGAATTGATGATTTTATTATTTTAAAGGATAACTGCACTAGGATTAATTCGTGTGTCGCGGGGGACTTTTACAAACATTCAAACAACGGACACAAAAAACACCCAAACTCAGAACAACAATTTGAGAATTACACAAAGTGTTGTTTCGTGCGGGGATTGAACCCACAACACTAGGCGCGGCAGCATGGTAGCGAGGTGGCTACATAAACCGCTACGCCATCCGTGCAGTCCAATTTGTTTCTTAATACATATATGATAATATGTTGAGACACTTCTATCGCTGACGTCAGATTTCAAATTAGGTAGTACCTGCATTGGCTATCATATACTTAGTCCGGCTATAAATAATATGTTACAATTAGAAATAAAAATACATTTGAGTATAGAATCTGTCATTGTAATATGAATATTCATTGAGTTTTCTCATTTCTCGCCAATCAGTGTTAAATATTTCTGTGATATTAAGTTGAAGTGGGGTGATAAAGAAAACTGAATTGACAGCAATTCGGTTTAATTTGATAGCAACACACAAATCTTTTGAAATCTTTTAAATCCTCCATCCGCCTGTCATTCGAATAATTTGGTACACTAACATTATTTTGTTTATGACAGAAGGCGGTCAAAGAAATGAAGGAAAGAATTTAAAGAAATCCTGTCCGCAAGCAAAAGATTTTATATCTGGAAATTAATATAGCATCAGAATCATATCACCTATTTTAAAAGATGACTTAGTACTTGCAAATACACCCCCTTATAGGGGGCACAAAAAGTGTATTTACTGACTTGAAGTTTTTTGCTGTTAAGCAATATTTTAACAAGCAAAATGACCGAGTGTATGCTCAAAGCTCTGTACTTCTACAGAGCCCAATAAGTCAGCAAATTACAACATGGGCATTATCCGACTTCAGTGGTGGTTTGGTTTGGTGTTAGCTATCAAGGAGTGACTGAGCCATATTTTTTGTGAAAAAATGTGTTAAAACACAACACAAGGCGTTAATCCTATTAAAAACTCAATGGTTCATAAACAATAATGCTCTTTTCAGCAAGACTCGGCACCGGCTCATAAAACTCGATCCACCCAAGCGTGGCAGAAACAAACGTTTCTGACTACATTAGAGGTGAAGACTGGCCGTTATCTAGTTCCGATCTTAGTCCACTGGATTATGATCTGACTGTACGGCATGCTCTAAACACCTTGATAATGTGGAGTCACTAAAACAATCCGTAAGTTTGGCAGTGAAGGATTTTCCCGTGGAGAGAGTGCGTGTCTATTGATAACTGCCTTCGACGTTTAAAGGACTGTATTAAAATGCAATAAAAAAAAAAGATTTTTCCTTGTAATATATTTATGGCTAGACTAGACTATATATGGTTATATTTTTATATCGCACTTAAAATATAAAAACTTATTTAGAATATCAATATCTATACAATCACATCGTTGATTGAGTATTTTGTATAATTATATTTTGAATGAGCTTCATATATGTATTTTTAATATAATATTATAGTAATGTATTAACTAACACAAATTATCGTAATAAATGTTTTATGAATAAATAATGTTTAAACAATATTTAGACAAGCTGATAAGCTTGTTGAGAAATTTGTTATTAAATATAAAACCCAAGTGTAATATCAAAATACTGTCTATTTTAATAACGTTTTCTTGAACTGGGTCACACTGGAAGTTTTTAGAATAAGCCCGTTAGCTGCCGATAAAAAAAATATTTAAATTTCGAATTAGGAACTCTTTGGGAATCTGTACATGTGCAATGAATTCATATTTCATTTGTTTTGACATGGATTTGACTAAAGGAAATTTCCCCTTAATAATTTATTACGACTTTCGTTGCACTCTTACTGAACAACAAAGTTACGATAGACTTCGAGTAGCATTTCATTCATCTCGTTCCACTGTTTACTAGTTTAATGAGTTTAAACATAATCTATGCAAACTCATTAATGATTCTCGAAAAAGATGTCCTTCAGCGGTGACTACTGAAGATAGCGTGTGTGCTGTGCGGCTAATGACAAATGAACAGATTCGGGCAGATTTAGACATTGATATGATTCAAGTACTAAAAGTCTCACATGAAAATTAGGCGTCAGAAAGCGATTTACTAGATGGATAACTAATAATTTAAAGGAAGATAAAAAGGCCGTCGTCTGGATTGATGCCGCTCAGTGCTTGAAAAGTATGACGGAGATGACTCGCATGCTTTATATGATATCGCTACAGGCGATGAAAGCTAGATATATTATAACGAACCTGAAACGATAATTTGCGCAAGCGATGTTTCAATACCGAGATATGCCGACAATAGTAAATAATTCTTTGGAGGGATGGGTCATTTCGCAACAATCAGTTTAGGAAATAAAAGGACTGCTACTGCAGATTGGAATATTAGTCACCAGTTTACCAGTTATCTTGGAAAATGTTATACAGCAGTGCCGCAGCCGCGCAGCGACTTGGGCGCTGCTGTCTTACATTTGAGGAAGACCTTTACCACGGTAACTTTCCAAACTCACTCGGACCAGACGGACTATCGAATATTTGTCTATGGGTACAGTCCCAACCTGGCAAATTGTGACTTTTATTTATGTCCAAATATGAAAGATAAACCTAGAGGAATTCATTTCATGAACCCTGAAGATGCCGTGGCTGCGTCTGAAAAAGTCGTGGAAGAGATCCCTAAAGGAGAATAGGGTTACTGCTCCAATCAATGGTTCCATCGCATGCAACGGTGCTTAGAAAGCAATGGAGACTACCACAAGAAGCAATATAAATATTATCAGGCTTTTATATCATTCCTTTTTTTATTTTTTAAAACTTTCAGTGTAACCCCCGTAGGTACCGTTTATCACTTACAGCTTTACGTAATAAGTGGGTAGTATTGCACAGTAGAATAAGCCACACCATCTGTTCCCGTTGGTGTCGTAAAAGGTTGCTAAGGGATTAGACTGTTTTCTATTAGACAGTATATATACAGTCGTATAGTGGCCGATTGACGGCAATAGCCTTGCCCCCTGTTACGTTAGTGAGACAAAATTCTAATTGGCAAGATGTGGCTGTTTTATACACGTCTGCCTATTACTTCGGGGATATAGGCTTCAGCATATGTAAATTATTATTTTATGGTTGGCAGAATGTGGGAGTATAGGAAATACACCTCTGCCTAGCCCTTCAGGGACTCAGGCGTCATTGCACGTATGTGTGTAAATAGTACTGATAATTGTTACTAAAATTATAAAGTAACATTTTATTTTAGTTATGCGTGACAGTTAATGTCCGACCGATAGTTCTACTTCGATTACGGCTGAAGGTTTCGGCCTATTAATCGGCTTCAGCATTATAATTATAATCAGCGTTCTTCGGTAGGACACTAATGAGAATATACGTATTATATAAGTACATATATATGTACATGTCTAGGTAAATCATATTATGTTATATTTTGCTGGACATGCTCTTTGAAAAATATTTTCCTCATAATTCCTTTTATCTGTTACTATGCCTAACTGTTCTACTGAATGCTTACCTACTACCAGAATGTAACACTAACTGACTATTTCAGGAACCATTATAGGCAATAAATCATTTAATTTTATTTTGTATGTTTAAATAGCTTTTATGTTATATAGGTATAATAGTCAAAATTATAAGCTAAGTAGTCAAACATAATTTAAAAAATGTTTTTAAATACACTTACATCTAAACTGAAAATAGTTCTTCGAAAAGAAACACACACGTGTATATAAATCACTACCACTTTTTTTATTACTACAAATTACTTGTAACACGTTTTTTGTACTTCGTAATCAATAAGCATAAAGGTGTACAATAAAGAATTAAATAAATAAGTAAGGACGAAACTAAATCTTCTAGATGACAAAAGAAAGAATTAAGACGTTTCATATTATAGTTTTGATATTACAATTATAAAAATGTGGTTTTAAAATCCCAGCAACCAAATCGATATTTTAATTTCTCGGCCTGCCGCATCAGTATCACTTGTGCGTTGCCTCCTCTGGTGCCAAGTTACAAAAGCCCCGGCGACCCTACCTATCACAAAAAAACACGATACCACTATCCTGTCCTGTCTAAACGTAACGTATCTTTTGCTGGATGTTTCCATTCCACGAAAATGGAAGCTTTTTATATGGAAAGAAAACTTTTTATATTAAAAATATTATTTACATTTAGGAGGTTCTTGAAAACCCTCAAGAGCAAATCGATGATCATATAACGGTTAATAAGCCGTAGAATAACTAATTCACTAACAGAAGCCATCATTGAATAATTCACAAACCCGACTGAGTTTAAATCTAGTAAGTTCCAAGTCTTATCAACTTTGGGAGCTGACGAAATCTTCCAAGTCTCTTCTCGTGTTTCACCGCAATGACAGACGCAATAAAAACAGCATCAACATACCAAGCAAACGCGGTTTACCTATGACGGATAGAGATATATGTCTATCCTATTGACCTATCCTATACGATATATATAGAGTAGTCCGATAGTAGGTGACTTTTAATGAATTTAATTTAGAATTAGAATTTAATTTAATTTAGGCCGAGAAATTAAAATATCATTTAAAGGAGCTGCGAAGATATCAAATCCGAATTTAAAAAATATTCTAAACAATTATTGGGCTCCTTTATTTTAGAGCATTTCATTGTTAGTAAATTTTCGCTGAAATAAACCCACACATCTCAGTCATATGGAAGTGCTTACTCAAATCAGGTTTTTTCAATACTCGTCATCTATGCCGTCACAGAATGTTTATGAAACAGAAATGTACATAATAATATAAATAATTAATTACGCTTTTATTATAAAAAAGGTAATGTGGCTGGAGTATTCTGGATCGAATACCAGGAAAACTAACAGTACAGTTACATTTACATAATTATAAAGCTCTGATAACTAATAGAAGGCTACAATGTTGCTGGGTAAATTAGGAAGAGGTATATATTTCTCTGTAAATAAGACATAACTTTGATTCATACTTTAGTCTACACTTGTTTTGGGAAAGTGAGATTGTAAAAGGTACCACAGCGCTATGCAGTAAAGTCCATAAAATTATTCATAATGAGTATACCATGTTGAAGGACAATGTATGGAGCTGCTTTATATACACTTACCTAATGTCTTTAAAAATGCTCAAGGTGATATAAGGCTTAAAATGTCATGTCATGAATAGGGTTTAAAAAAGAAAGGAAGGAAAAGCAACCATTTATATAATAGTTACAATTCAAAAAGATATCTACGTATATTCAGGTACTTTTTCCAATTAAAAATCAAAACTGTCACAAGTTAATTGCACTAGCTGGCAAGAAAAAGTACGTGAAATTGCAATTGCAAATGTTAATGGAAAATAAAATTTCGTCTGCTTTTTAAGCTTTCGTACCGCTATCTAATGCTTTGCTGAGTGAAAGCTTTAGTAATACAAGGCTAGTAACACATAGTAGATAGCTTCTGGTGCTTATTTCCGATTTTACAATATCAAGAGGGCAAACGCAGGAATGTTTAATAAAATATAGAAGAACAGATAAATGATGTACAGCAAGTACCCAACCATTTACAAAAAGTTTAAAATTATCAAGTATTACTTTATAATGTATAATATTATACGTAACACAAATACTACTAAATAATATGATTAATTAGTTAGTACAATACTAATTCTGTTTGAATTCTTTTGAATAAAAGTGTAGTGTAATACTTAAGTACCTATTCTCGTAACCATTGACCATCATTATGTATTAATACATAACTTAACTGTTGTGCTAATTTGACTCGAAAATATCTCTTCTTATTATCTTACTTCTTCTTATGGAGTCGATCTTTGAAGATTTGCACCCGTTATTTCCGAAACTTACTTTGCAGCCTCTCAGACATCTATGTACATCATAATCAATTCCAACCAAATATAAGTTACATAGTTAACACAAAACTTTTATTATCATAGCTACAATAATTAATGCTAATTTAGTGCTAGTATAATATAAGATAACAGACAAGATATGACAGTTCTTTTACTATAAAAGTATTAAAACCTCAAAGCGTCTAAGCTAATGCCATCTAGTGCATAATACATGAACTATCACGAGATTAATGGAGCTATAGTTTTGTTAAACAACAATTTACTAATAATAACAATGCGATAGTGAATCTCATTAGCAATGATATCAACTTAATGAAATGGATAACGTAGAACCTATTAACATTCAATGTTTTGCAGCTGGTATGTCAATGACCTGATGAAGTAAAACTATAAATATGTACCTATATGTTAATGCTACGTGAATAAATTAAGAAAATAATTAAAATGTTAAATAGATAACAACAGAAGAAGAACTTAAAGGTAGCAACAGAAAGCGGTCAAGAGCCGAGAGACGTGATGTTTTGTTACGTTTTTAAAATATCATATTTATTCTGATTAACAAGCAGGTTTTTACAAGCAAATTATATTTAAATTTGGAATCATGTGGAACATCGCTAGAGCTTTATGACAATATCTTTCTATATTTGGTCTATATAATACAAGTGACAACGCTGGTAGATTTTGTAAGTGTATGTAGGCACGGCTTGTTTTACGACTTAGTCGTGTAAAATAAATTCACATGGAACACGTCGTACTTCCGCTTCGTTGCTGTCGATCGACTTTCACTAACATAGTAAATTGTAATTGATTTAGAAGATAATATACCTTTTTTTATTACTTTTATAGAAATCCCTGCATATTAATGAAGGTATGCTATATGAGGACCGAAGGGGTAGCACACATTTCGCCATCTATATTTCTGATCCCACATTAGGAAGCGAGCCTACCGTCATCTACTGGTCATTTTAAAAAACTGGGTGCTGGTGCTACTGGGAACAATAATTTGCGTTCAAATTGAAATATCGAATTATGACGTATGTAGCAGGTGCTACCGGGTCACTTATCGCTACCGGTAAGCGAATGTGCGGTGCCTTTTTTGGCTCGATGCATTATCGAGGCCTATACATATTATATATATTATTATTATAGATAGAACAAACATTCAAACACACAGGAAGACAAAATATATATATTTTTTGTTTAACAATGGTGTAAGCAACCATCAATATGCAATTATTAAAAAGCTGTATTTATGAGATTACAATTAGATTTTTTGATAGATAATAATAATATCAAAACGTACAAAAATCAACTTTTCACTTTTTCCTTCATCTTGTTTAAAAATTATAATTAAACAGATTCTAAATACGTAGATTTCTGTTAATTATACTCTTTTTTACCAACATCAACTTAAAAAAGAACAGTAATGGAATCATCATCAGGTAACCTACCTACACAAAATATGAATTCATGACATCATCTTCAGAGTTTGTACACCCAAAAGTAATTTTAATATTGTTAAGAATACTCAACACAACACCACAATGCTAATTATACTTTTATACCTATCTATGAACATAAATCTATAAACGGTTAACATAATAATTAACATTAACGTACCTAATTCTTGTAAAAAAAATCTTTCGTTCAAAATTTAATTTTAAACTTTGAACTTGGTCAGCGATTTTATAAATCGAATTGTAAAATGTACCAGAATTAGTAGACCTGCCACGCATTTGATTCGCTATAATTTAATATGGATGAAGAGGTTTAGTAGGTATAGACGCAGGTCTATAGAAAATTGTCCTTATTGCAAAAGACAAGACAAGACAGAGAAGGCTCACTCGGTAGTTTTGCTTTGCGGTCTGGTCAGTTAGTTGACATCGGCCCGCGAAGTGGTGTACGCGTTTGGTTACGCTAAGGTATATTACTACGGCATGCACGCCTACGTCACATCGAGTAATAAATAGTGTCGCGATTCGATATGTAATTGTATAACGTTCACTACTTATTGTGGTCGGAATTGTTGAAAAAATATGTATTTAAGTGAAAAGTGACGATGTCTTGGATATTGCATTTTTTAATTTGGATGACTGCTGTGAGTAAATAAATATTAACTACTATAAAACAATGGGTGGAAGAGCTTTGATATTTTAAAACCTGCTTATTATTCAAATATTTTATCAAAAGAACAGTTATTAGCGTTTAAAATTACATAATAACTGTTGCATTTAGGTACTACATCTTTAAATATTTATATAATTTTTGTAGTAGTAGCTATAGTTAGTAGGTAGGTAATATTAAACTAATTGTTTATGTTTCGGATTATACTGTAAGAAATAGTAGGTAAATAACATTTTATAGTAAATGATAGAATTATAAACAATTAGTATTATTTTATTTTACTTTAGACATACCTTTTGTTAAATTTAATAAATAAAGGTTTAATTTATTTTCATGAACTCCCGCTAAGTCTCTAGTTATTAAAAACATTTGTCTTTAGTAAAAATCTAGGTGGGTAGCCGAATATCGATTGATAGTTTACTACATACCTTATTTTTGTGTCTAAATAATGTTTAAAAAAGAACTACATAAAATTCTGTTGTGATGAAACTAAATATTCTAACTTTTTATCACGATTCACTTATAAATGTTGCTAAAAATTAACAGTATAGACTTGTTATGTAGGCAGGTAGGTGCGTAGTTGATTTTTTATTTGGCACAATGTTTTGTTGGTAAACAAGTTCGATTGACACATCGAACATTGGATTTAAACAAAGTACCTACTAATAACATATGTACACATACAGCTATTAGTGAGCGTTATTACATTACAACTAGGTATTAGTACCCCAAGATGAACAGAGTAACGTTAAAAGGTAAAGTTAGTAAAGTTGACGAAAAATTTAATAATCCCCCTAAAAATTAGTCGAATGTAGTGTGTAAGTAATTTTTCAAACAAAAAAAATCATTAAAGTCGGTCTATCCATTTGCCAATATAAAAAAAAAACAAAACAAAAAAAAATGTTTTTGTATTGTCTGGAGTAGGAGTCATTTGTGAAGCCAGCTGCCTGTATAAACATTGTATGGATTATTATTGTTGAAGATAGAACGCAGTCCTGAAGATGAAAAAAAGTTCGTACAATAATCATGAGGATGTCTATCACTAATTTACAGTGAAGAGGAGAGAACATATCTACTCCTCAAAGAAACGAACCTACGGTACATATAAAATATATATACAAATACGTAATAAGGCTTTATAACGTATTGAGATGTATGTTTTGTTCCTTCTCTTTCAAATCCTTTGAAACTATACATACTCCGAGCCTTCTCCCAACTAAGTTAGGGTCGGTTTTCAGTTTAACTACAAAACAGCCGAACTTTGTTTTATCAGACGATATCGAAGCTCCGTAGTTAGACCAGGTTGTCGGACTTATTTGTAAGACTCCAACTACCCGTAACGACTGCTATAGATGTGTGTATGGTAACCAGGACCGCCGACTTAACGTGCTCTCCGAGGCATAGTGGGATTTCAATGTGTTAAGAAACTATTCCAAACGCAGACATATTTTTGATAAGACTAGTGTATTTAGTGATAAGATAATGACATGCCTAAATTGTTTTGAATAATTATATTTTTCTTATTCTTTTTCTTTTTAATTGTGGCATTATTGATGTATCATGATAAAGACATTTCATTGATATTTGATTGTTTTATAATATACGATCTTATTTTGTTGACATCATATACAATATATCTATTTTCAAGTTAATTATAATTGGAATGTAGGTAATAATGTTGAAATGTATGTGAATAGGTATTCAAAATAAATGATTTTGAATACCTTTGACATAACAACTACTCGTCTTGGTGCGTAAACTGTAAGCTTATATTGTTTAGATAAATAAATGAATTAACTCGGCAAGAATGGTCACCAATCCTTAGACTAGCCTTGCAATGTGCTAACCTACTCGGTTACCACTTGAAACTATACATAAAACAAAAAGAAAATCAGGATGACTAAGACTAATAGATAAATGAGTGTAGTGGTCCCAATTATTACGCCTTATGACGTACATAGATACATACACATACACACATACATAAACATATAGCCCACTTTTTGCCAACCGTAATTTATTTCCACTTACGTAATAAGAGCCTATTGTCATCCGGGTACTCTGTGACCGCTTTTAGACTGTCTTTTAGATAACAGTCGGGTCCCTTAGTTGCATGTTACGGCACCCACGGGACGAGATGGCATGGCCCTATTCTACACTGCCGAGAACCACATTGCTTGCGTCTACAGTTGTACAAAAATAATGAGTCGAACACGTCAATAATATGACGTCGATGTGTAAATTACAATAGAATAAGGTAATAATAATAATTAATTGTGCCGTTATTAACTAAATAAAATATTTAAACTTATAATTAGTAATTTAAAAAAAGATTAATTAGTTAAAGTAAATTACATGACTAGGTAGCATGTTGTATCCATGTCTTGGAATAATTTCTTTCTTGCTTTTTATTAAGTATTATGTCCATAAATAGTATTTATTATGCACATAGAACACTTTTATTTTTATTAATTTTTATCATTTGGAAATCCCCACGGGTCGGTTGGATGTCGGACTCGAACCGACTAAAACCACACGGTGTTACGTCACGAATGGGTCTATTGCAGAGGACCCGGGTATACCCTAAGAAAGAAGCTTCTAAGATGCAAATAGAAAACTTACAATCAAATAAGTACATATTACTATCGATAAGTTCCTTAAATTTAAATTTGACGATATAAAAGAAATAACAAAGCTTTTTTTAAATACCTATCGTATTTTTCGTTAAATATTAAGTGTTGTGTACGACGGCATATTATGAAAGTAAAAGTGGACTCACTTTTACTTGCTGGCTGGCGGCGACTGTTGGCTAGCAATGTTATCAAATGCAATTTGAATTAATTACTTTTTGGCAACCCTTTGATTTCTTGTAATGAGTTTTTCAAATGAGTGACATTAGCGTACCGACATTAACAAATCTTTCTGCCTCTCTGTCTGTTAATAAACAATAGGAATAATAAGGTTATTGACCCGATTCATTGCATTTATTAGATTTCTAATTGGTTCCCGGCGAACTAAAATAGGGCCACCACATTTCTTTAAACATTAGGGTGCTTTCTGACAGACTTTCAGAGCTCAGCTGTAGGCAATGTGCTCGCCCTGTATTTAAGTGGGACTTATATATGGTTGGCAAAATGTTAGCATTTGATACTAATAAGTACGTATATGTTTATGCGTTGTAATATTGTATATATAAATTTATATACGTTGTAATCAGCTTAATTACTTTTCATAACTAGATAAATGAAGTACATCCACTACTCTGAGTAATTTAAAAAAATATCCAATGCTACATATAGGTATATAGTTTTTGCGTCGCTACTAAATGAAAAAACTAATATCAGTGTTCATTATTTTTTTACTAACGTCAAAGGTTTTTAACATACGTACATACTGACGCCTGTGTCCCCGAAAGGGTAGGTAGCGGCGTTGTTATCGGCCACATTTCGCCCATTATAATTTATTCCCATTTACGTAATAGGTGGCAAGCCTATTGCCTATATACCTATATATGGGAAAATAAGAAGTATTGACAGAAAAGAGGAAGATATAATAAAGAAAAGGGTAATTGCTTACACATATGGAGTTTGGAGTATCAGCAATAGCTCAAGCAAGGCAGTGTCGCATACCTAAAACTCGATCTGGCTGGAGATAGGCAGTCCAAGCCCTGTAACTATTTATAGCTTTTTATAAAATATAAGTAATACCTGGATTCACTTGCACTTATCTCTAGTATTTCTCTGTCCTCAAAAGATAATAAAAGAAACCCTTTTTAACACCCCAAACAGCCATATGACAATTACAAGCATGATCATCATAATGATATATTTTTTTTTATATTTAAAGAAAGTGTTTGATTAATTGCCTACTTATTAAGTACCTGCCCAACATGACTGGCCTGTTGGTCTAGTCACTAAACTCTAGTGGCTAGTGACCCTGACTGCTGGGTTGGTGGCCGTGGGTTTGATTCACAACCGGGACAAAAATTTGTGTAATCCACAAGTAGTTGTTCAGAAACTGGGTGTTCTTTGTGTTTCTAAAGTCTATAAGAATAATTCATAGTCCGGGAGTTGTTCATTTTATTAAAAAAATCTTAGAAACAGCAAAAAAAAAAAATAAGCGAGGAATATACCAAGAAAAAGTCCCAGCAAAATTTTCCACTTTCTGACTCATTGTTTATTAAATATGTCAAATTAAAAGATGCAGGCAAGGTTATGAAAATGAAAGAACAGGTTTGTATTCATATATCGAACATAATTTAATCGTTCTGTTTCGTGAGGCAAAACCGACAAGCAAGCAGTCTACTTACATACGTCGGGACCTGTTTTAATTTGAGGAGAAATAGCCCTGTTAACATAGCTCTGAGATGAATTGCAACACCACTGGGGGGGAGGAGAAAATGGAAGGGAAAAAGCAAAGGAAACCCCCCTTTACTCTTTCCATTCCTTTTTCTCCGCCTTTCTTTTTCTTGGCCTCCGGTAACCTCACTCACTCGGTGAAATACAACGCAAGCTTTGTATTTCGGCATTGCATTATTATTGCAGTCGCATGCCAAAGTGCGCTCCCACGTCACGTTCTTTCGAGTTTGATTGTTATACTATATCTTCCATACAGTACATATATTTATAGTAGATTTAACCCAGTATTTCTAGATGTACCTAAGTGCCACCTACACAAATGTCTTATGAAATTGAAATGCAACGTAAATCTAGCCACAATGGAAGAGAGTTGCTCGATGTTTACGTCTTCTATAATCTAGTACTGAACATTTTTTTGCATGGTATCTCTTTCGATCTTTTCTTATTTCTTTTGTATTCTGCTTCCTCTTCAGAATTATGTTTACACCGTCCCCGACATCAGCGCTGCTTCTCAGCCGATGTCAGATCCATCGAAAACGCCTACAAACGCACATGCCTTAATAATTTCCTAAGAATTAGGTATTTATAATTATAATTGATTTATTTTTATTATAAATTAAAAATTGTTTAACAAATTCTATCAGTCGAACTCTCCACCGCCACGCCACATTTATAAATAGGTCAACGATGATAGTGCTGGTTTGACACCTTAATTTTTTTTTGTAGAAACACCAGTCTGTGTTTTGGAACAAAAAAATGAAATTAGTACTTATTATTAACATTGATCATTCACTTGAATATCCTGTTCTTAAAATCCATGTGAGAATAAAACTCATTATAAGAGAATATAATTCAGATTTTGTCCAGCAAAATATTGGTTGAAATAAAGTTTCTCTATGCATCTTTTTTTTTATGGGATAGGGGCTAACGAGCAGTCGGGTCACGTGATGGTGAGTGACTACCGCCGCCCATAGACATCCGTAACTCAAGAGTTACAAGTTTGATATAACTTTATAAATTATATATATATATACATATATAAATAAAAAAAATAAGGTATTGTTTTCCTTATAAATATCTTTATTGGCGTAGACACATTCACATTTTAGAACTCACATTTAAACAAAGTACATATATACTAGAACAATAAATGGAAATATGTGTTATATTTTATGGCTTTTCCAGCTGAAGCCACCAAAACTTCAAAAATAAAATTTCAGCAGTGATCAAAATATAAAAAATTATTTTAATTTTAAAGTGAAAAGTAAAGTTAAAATTTTAGTTAAATTTCACACTCGGAGATAGTATGTTAAAGAAGTTTTCGCCTGTGAATTGTCCCTATGAAAACTTAACTAATATTTTTAATTTGGGCTTAAAATACCTTTTTGGAGACTAGTATATTTAACAGTCTAAGCACTTTTGTTAAAATTGAGTGAACCCTCATTGACTCAGTCCCCCGAAAATGATCATCCAACCGACCTCCGAATAAAAAAATACTAATACGTAATGGTTTTATTCACAAAATCTACCCAATAAATAATATAAACATAGATACCAACATGACATTACTTAGCAAATAGTTTAACATATTTATATGTATTTGGATTTCCTGTTAAAACTATTCAAAATAATTAGTTTAAAACACACGTACATATGTATATGTACGTGTGTTTTAATCATATCAAAAAGTCACGCACAAATGATTACTATAACTGTCATTATTACTACAACTAGCAAATGGTATTTTATTACTTTATGCTCATTAATGAAGGAGAGGACAGCAATATATTTCCCCCCTACGAACAGCTTTAGGTATATATTTTGCCTAAAACTGGAAATTTTGAAATGAATCTTCATTTGATAGAAAGAGATTGAAGATCACTGATCACCCCGGTCACTTTTTAAAGCGACTGACGTGGTTGGCTTAATTTGTTACTCATATATTCCCGGTGGCGTTAGAACAAACATTGAGTTTGTTACTCTGAAATTCTATGTCAGTACAGAGTTCCATAGAGCAAAGTAAGCCACTTTTCCATTATCGTTTGTATTAATTTAAGAAATTCGACCGGAATATATGTTTTAGGACTAAAAATAATGTGCATTATCGCCAGAAACAATGTAGGAAAAACCTTGTTTACGGAAATATGCGAGATAATTGTAGTAGCTATATTTTTTATTTTTCTTTCTCAGTCTTTAGGCTTCTTTGATGCATCTAATTCGTCGTTAGCCGTAAAAAGTAAAAAGAATGCATACAGTTAGTTTTACATTCCTAATTTTAGTTTAGAGTTTTTATCAGTGTCCTTGTCCGCATCGCAAATTTTAATAAGTTCAGCCATGGTCCCTTTTCGCTTAAAATTTTCGCTAAATTGTTATTGTATATTTTCCCAAGTTTTATGCCTGCGGTTACGGGTAAATCATTATCACAAAACAATGTTTAATGGTGATAAATACCTTTGTTCACAGCTAAACATGAGCCTCTCCTATAAGACGCCACTGCCTCCGTTCTGGGGATGGCAAAGGCAATACGATATAGGCCGCACTTGGGAGGTACGTAATATACGTATGTATTAGTTAGAGTAAGTCGATAATTGGCCATACAAATGTACCGTGAAGTCGGTTACTCGTAATATGTTCAGTTCACTCTAACTCATCCCTCCGAGTCTTCAAAGAGACAAAATAATATCACTTGTATTTTCTTTTAAACAGAACTTAAAACATTATGTTAGTATAAAAACTTTTCATAGAACAATGGAGGAAAAATGTTAAATATGTAGGTGTGCAGTACAGTCGGTTAAGATAATAATATAAAAAAGTGAATATTACTAGACCTTTATTGAAAGAAAGACATGCATAGTTATGCCATTATACATCATGTAAAAAGAAGCATGGACGACATTTAAGGAACCACACTTATAAACATACATACATACATAATTATAGGTAGGCAGAGGTGCATCAGAGCCCACATTTTGCCAACCATATTATAATATATTCCCCTTACATAGCAAGCCCTATTACATAAGGGTGATTCATGTAATGCCGTCAATCGGACACTGTACACATACTATCAGATACTACAAAAGTACAAGAGTATTAAAAAGAAAGTCAATATAAGACAAATTGAATATTGCTATTCTTTTTCAATTCCTCTTTAATTACTTTGAGAACCTTACCTTTCAATTTAAATGAACAAATATAAAAATAAATTTATTTAAAATTACACAACCATTCATTTAAATTACACTTGAATTTATTAGTGACATAATCTGATAGGTATGCATATTATAAAATGATAAAAAAACTTGAATCGGTGGCCAGAATAATTAATAATCTGATTAGAGTATGGTAGTTCCATCTCAGTGTTACATACCTACTTAAATCTACATCAACAATTCAAATACAATTTTTAATCTCACCCAAAAAGGAGACATGTTAGGTGTTTAACGTGTGTCTGTGTCTGTGTTCATGTAAGGGACAATTTTCTGTTAGTTTTTTTTTTGATGGGTCATGATTATTCTTTGCTATAAATCAAGAAAGTCTGTTTAACCGTTCCGCTCACTATCTGTGCTGTCTATCATTGGTCAGTCACGCTCTCTCTGTCTCTCTCTGGTTTTATACTGCACCTAATGTATCTTACCACCATGTTTAGCACCCTCAGCGATATACTTACAAAACTTACAATACAGTGCTAAATTAACATAAGACTTTCTTTTATTTAGTCTAATATCTGTTTACTGCAAAATATATATAGTTGACTACTGGTGTCCATTTACTAGTTTTTACACATTAAATTCGTTTACACATAGAATATACTTGTACATTTATGTATCTTTACAAGCTCGACCGGTGCAATACCACGATCTTACAGCAATGCTTGCGTTGCATTTCCCAGAAATAAGTGAGATTTCCGGAGGCCCAACTCCCCCTCTCCTTTTCCTCTTCCCTGACCGCCCCCGCCCGCTCCTTTTCGCATCTTCTCACCCCCCCTCTCTTTCCCCTCTCCGCATACCCTCATCCCTCATCATTCTCAAAGGTGGACACAGTGCACTTACGACTCTCGAGTTGCAGGTGTTCATGGACAGAGGTTGTCACTTGCCATCAGATGAACAGTCTGTTCGTCTGTCTCCCTATCATATAAAAAAACTTAAACAAAACCGTACACATACACATATACACGCTTATTGTAAAAAACACTTATTGCTGTATTTTATCTAAGAGACACTATGTACTTACTACATAAACAACAGGTCGTTCGTATTGCTTTACAACAAGCTATTATTAATGTGTATATGTAAATGTATGTTGTTTGATTTTGCATAATTAATACATTAGGAGCTAATCAAAACAGAAGAGAAATTATATATCATGAGTTTATGACAGCGAGAAGTAATCTATAAATTTTTCGAAGCACCTTTTCCACCACTTACAGTTATCAAACAAATGTTAATGTCATAAATAATGTCGTATTTTTAAGAATGTTATTCTCAAATATGGAAAAGGTTCGTTTACATTCACGCCTTTTTCTGTGAGGGGTAAGTGAAGACAAGAAACCGCCACTTGCTTCAATCCTTACATTAGTACCTACCTCACATTCTTCCTCTATTGTCATCAAGACTTTTTATACAAGGCCGCCGGTTTCGTGTACTTCTGATCTGCCTTGTCTTAAGAAAGTTAGGTTTATTAAGTGGTTTTTGTTTTATTTATTATACACTATTTTAGGTCTTCTGTCATCATAGTAAACATTGATTAAGTATATGTATAATAAATACGACGAGTCTACAAAACATACATACAATTTTAATTTAATGGGCCGGCTCGACCGGTGCGATACCACGGCCTCACAGAAAACCGGTTGTGAAGTAACGCTTGCGTTGCATTTCCCCGAATTGAGTGAGGTTTCCGGAGGCCCACTTCCTCCTCCCCCCTTTTCTCTCCCCTCATCTCCTTTCTCCTCTTTCACATCTCCTCATCCCTCCTCTCTTCTTTCCGCTCCTTGCATCCCCCATCCCTCATCACCCTCAAAGGCGGTCAGCGCACTTGCGACTCTTGAGTTGCAAGTGTCCATGGACGGCGGTGTCACTTACCATCAGGTGACCCGTCTGTTCGTTTGTCCCCCTATAGTATAAAAAAAAAAAAAAAAAAAAAAAAAAAAAAACATAAATTGGCCTGCCTGGAAGTGTAGGCAGAGGCGGCACATGAAACGCCTTTTGCGAGTCTAATGAAAGAGAATAAACTAACCCTTGCCTCCTTGCCCTCCTCCCGTCAGCTTCTCACCTTTAAAGGTGTTACTTACGACTCTTGAGTTGCAGGTGTGCACGGTCGATGGATGACATTTACTATCAAGTGATCCCTCTGCTCGTCTCGTCGCTCGTCCCCTATACCAGAAAAATAAAAGCTTTTTACCTTCTAAACTTTTACAAATTTTACAACTTTTACATCTCATTTATACTTTTTGTCTAACTGCTGCATTTATCGATCTAATAAACCAATGGTATTAAATATATGTGTACGTATATGCATTTATATACATATATATAATTGTATGTAGGTATGTTTATTTATATATAATATAGGTACCTAGTTATAAATTTGATCCTTCTTATATAAAACGCTTTTTTTTTCTCTCTCCTTTCTAAACCTAAATTACCCGTATGTTCTTTTGCATCTTGTCTTTTTCTGTCCATCCTAAGGTTGCCTGGCAGAAATTGCATTTAGCGATAAGGCCGCCCATTGTACATTTCTATTTTGCATAAATACTGTAAATTTTTGTTTTAAGGTGTACAATAAAGTATATTCTATTCTATTCTATTATATTGTATTCTACATCTAATATTTTGCACTTCATTTCTGAGTCATATATACATAACGAGTTTCCCTAGTAATATTTGCAACACCCATTACCATCTTTGCTTTACCAAGATCTAACATAACAAGGCGTGAATTATGTGTAACTGTGATGCATCCACGTATGTTGTATTCCTATGGGCTTTTCCCGGATTTATTTGTAACTGTTGACGTACATACATATATAATTATCATAATCATTTGAAATATAGTAGTATCGTTCCTAAACAGAAACTGTTCCATTACTAGTATCGTACGGCATTATCGGTAAGTATCTTATTTATAAACAAAATTATGTATTAAACTCGACCGTAGGTCAACTGCTGTTTGTCCTTTGATCTCAGATTAAAATAAGTACAAATTTAACTATACGACCCTAATGATCCCATTATTAACAAATCATATATTTTATAACTCATTTGACTCGTAGCAACTTGACATGTTAATATATTCATGTTTACTTGATGGAGTTACAAATAATTAAAAAAAACACAAACACACAACAAAAAAAAAAGTAAAGGTCATGGTTCATGTCTATGACCTAATATGATTAGTACATGTATACATTATATTATGATAAATTATAATAAGTGATATCGTATTGAGTTGTAAAATACTTTCTTCAGAATGAATTTAAACCAACCTGGAAGCCATAGGTAGACCGGATGCTATGGCACACGTTTAGATCGGGAGAGGTCCATGTGCAGCAGTGAACCAGTGAATAGGCTTAATGACCTTTTTTTTTTTTTTTTTTGTTTTATACCCCACGCGTCTGCAACCCACCGGAGCTGATGGTGGACTGATGTGGACTGACTCGGACTGACTCAAACCACACGGTATTCCGTCACAAGTGGGTCTATTACAAGTGACCTGGGTGTACCCTAGGATTCCAGGAAAAGGCTGAATAGCTAATAATAATAATAATAATTTTTGTCTTTGCAATTATGGATGAAGTTGTTATGACGAATAACTATCGGAAATTTATTCTGAAAGACGGTACGGTCGACATATGTCGGGCATGCCACCGTCCCGGTGAATCTATCAGGCATATTATTTCTGGTTTTTCTCGTCTTGCAAACGGTGAGTATTTGCATAGACATAACCAAGTGGCCAGAATAGTACATCAACAACTTGCCCTTAAATACAATCTTGTGAGTTTAGAGGTGCCATATTACAGGTATGTGCCCGACCCAGTTCTCGAAAATGGTCGTGCTACATTGTATTGGGATCGATCTATCATCACTGACAGGACTATAAATGCCAATAAGCCTGATATAGTCGTGATAGACCGATTAGAGCGCCGCGCAATGATTGTCGATATTGCTGTTCCTCATGATGATAATCTCGTGAAAGTTGAAAAAGATAAACAATTAAAATATTTGGATTTGTCTAACGAGATTGTCGATATGTGGAATATCGATTCGGCGATCATTGTTCCGATAATCATATCTGCTCATGGATTAATAGCTAAGAGCCTCGACCAACACCTTAAGAGGCTCTCGTTAGATGGTTGGATCAAGGGACTGATGCAGAAGGCAGTTCTCCTTGACACGGCCCGCATTGTCAGGAGGTTCCTATCTTTGGAGCCCTAACCACCGGTGTCTTGGTCCCTGTACCCGGTGTCGGTGGTCTACTATTTTTATATTTTTAAATGTATTTTATATATATATTGTATATTTAAAAATGTAATTTATATGTTTATTAAGATAATAAAGAGATAATAATAATACCATGATAATGAAGATGAACCTTGAAAACAAGCAATTCAAATAAAAAACACTTCATTTATTTTTTATAAATCAAGTCGGTTTGAAAATGGAAAATATATCGCGTAACAATTACAAAAAACAAAAAGTGGAATTAAGAACCCAGTCCTCTTTGAAGTCAGTTAAAAAGTATATCTGTATTTACTGACTATTCCATACTAATAATTCTAATACTCGTAGTAAGTATATCGACTGCATTGGATTAATGTTACCTACGGTATTTATGCTGATGTTTGTACAAAACTGGTATGTAAATATATAGGCAAGGTCGTTGAGTATAATGACGGTGCGTACAAAGTTTACTCGGATACTAATTTATTTCGTGTTATGGAATTATGTTGTTTATGTTAGGGAGAAGTGCGTCTGATCTTCCATATATAAATAGCCCGGATAAAATGGCTATTTTCTGAATTTAACCTATTTATTTAGGTCCAGTATATGGGTATGTTCACCTTTTTTTTATCGCGTGGAATACGGGTCATCACCTCACTCGAGCTAACAGTGAAGTGGTATGTCTGACTCGAAACGACTGAAACCACACGGTGTCCCGTCACGAGTGGGTCTATTGCAGAGGACCCGGATATACCCTAAGAACCCTGTCACTATACGGAAATTCTATATAATGAGAGTTCAAGCTATGAAATATAATAAAATATTTGTAATAATATTAATTAGTGGTCTAATGCGAATATAATAAGGTGGGTAAAATTAGAGTTAATAACAGTCCTCGTAAGATTAAGAGACAAACAGGTCTGGTTTGGTCTGTCTGTTGAAAAATGAGATTGTTAATATTGTACGGTTGTTATCATTTTCTATAATTATTAAACCCACTCAAGACATCATTAGCTTTGAATTTGAAAAAAGCATCACTCGTTTGTCGACGGTCAACTACCGTATTGTATGGATATATGAACGATACTTTATTTTACGTGTGAAAACCCCACGAGTCATCACCTCACCGTAAGTTCCGGTGAGGTGATATGTCGGAATCGAACCGACTAAAACCACACGGTGGTGGACACAAATGGGTTGCGGGAACATAGATAAAGATACTGCAAAACTATACTCATTGGTAACCAAAGTACCAATAGTTGCCAGTATAGATTTGAAACGCATACTCATTATCTTCTGTTTACCATATGTAAACCCCAAAGGATGCATCACATCACTCCTCACAGAGTAAAAATATAACAACATATTTAACAAAAATGTTGATAAATTTCATAGATGGAAAATTCAAATATTAATTGAATGAGGCTGAAGAATGTTTTTTGGCGGCACGTCATCTCCGGAGATGCCAGTCAAGCATGTAATGGCTTTAGTCTTGAGGAATGCTATAGGGCACTCTTCAACTCAGCGTTAAAAACGTAACTCTAGCTGATATTGATAATAAGCCCGTTAAAATACTATTAAAAAGTAATTAAAGTATAACTATTCTATTTCTTTTACCTGACTCCGAAAGGAGAGTTATGTATTTTGTTTTTTTATCACGCAGTAGGTAGATGTAAAGTTATCATCTTATAACATTTCAAGGTAATGTCAGTTTATATAGTCGGTTTTATATGTTTAACAAATGTATTCCTTCTCTCATGCGTCTGCTGACAACGCCCTTATCGAAAAATGTCGCTAAATATATTATTTTAGTTTGCCTCCCTTTTCGATAACGGCGCCGCGTTGAGGTGTGTATGGAACGATTTGACTCATGCTTAACGCTAAGGTTTATAACATACCTATTTAGAATAACATTCAATTATACGTCTTTCCTAAATGGGTATACAAACTATACGTGGAATTCAGTGCAGCAAATACGTCAGATTATGACTCGGACACCTACATGGTTTAATAAGAAATTAGTACAACTCATACATAAGGGAATTTTTCGGATTAAACCTGCCAGTAACTACATATTATATTTAAATTTTCCCCCTCAATCATCTCAATAGCTGTTACGCTATTGATTACGCTATGTAGGAATACTACGCTATGTATACTGTAACAAAGCTAACGAATTCTTTTTGTGTAATTAAATGTCAGTGTTTGAGATTAGACGTATGCGATGTAAATAACAAAAAAAAAGTTATAACTCTTGTTCACCTTCAGAAGAAATACAAATATTGTAATATTTTATAAGCGCACCATATGCATATTATATTCGTTTATTTTTTATTTATTACCGCTTATATTTACATATGAGATGGCCAGATTAAGAAAATTATTTTAGAATGAAAATTGTTGATATGTACACCAAAAGTATAAAAAAGAAGAAAGTAACCGGGAAGTGAAAAGTAGTGAAAAATATAACTTGTTAGCATAAACTAAACTTATACATATATAACGATAATATGTACGTAACACACATAAAAAACAATAAAAATAACTTGACATGCCTGTTGGTCTAGTGGTTAGTAACCCTATGGTCGTGGGTTCGATTCCCACACCGGACAAAAATTTGTGATGTGTGATTGTGTGATCCACAAATAGTTAGAAAATAGATATCTATCAATGAGTTGCCTTATAAAACAAAGAAAAAATAATATTTATATTAACTTACATATACGTATACTAATATATACATAATAAATAGTCTGTACATGGACACTAAGTAGGATATGGCTTATGAGTGTAACCATATAGAGTGCCACGCAGTATTTTAGTCCTGTATTACATAATCTTTCAACAGGAACTCACGAGATTATTCAAAAGGTATATATACAGACTAGGCGGTCCTATTCTAATATGCTACAGTTCTTTACAATTTAAATTCAGTGTGTGATAATGAATTCGAATATTTTTTGCGTAAAAATGTCTCAGTACTTCATTATTTACAACGATTTTTATTTTTCAATATAGAGATTTCTGTATGAAAGTGTGTATACCTATGAGATGTACATATATGTGTAAATGATATGGTCACTAGCAATAAAGTATCTGTATCTTATTTAAATATACAAATTTATTCTTGTCGTATTACGTAAACGGTTATGTAAATAAATAAAACAAAGTAATTCAAAAGAAGTCCCAGATTAAAACCTTAGTGGAAACTATGCGTTTTCCTTATGAACCACGCCTAGAGCGTACCGGTCAACTAGTGTAATTAGCTGATTAAGTAATTGACCAATGTTTTACTTGTGTGATTACTTATATTTAAAGCTACGAGGGACCTAAATATTTTTAATGGTTCCGTAGTTTACAGGTAACTGGTATATAGTATCTCCACGTTTATGTACGTTTTTAGCTGTCCTCTGTTCCTTGGCGTAGTTACGCGTTAACAGTATTAGTGTAGGGTATAACTGATTTCTGTGGAAGCTGAGATACACTTCCATGATACAGAAGTTTTATAGTGTGCAGAAAATTTCAGAGCGCTATAGGACAGAGCATAAAATTGCACCTAGATAATGAAGCCAAACATGGTCTCAACCTTAAATGTAGAAGTCGATAGCAGAGAAAGTATTTACTGTATTTTCATAAAATATGACGTCAGAACATCATTAGTCACGTAGACATCTAGTAGACATACAGTTTTAAGGTATACTTAGGCTCTGCTGGCCTGCCTACTAAAAACTTTAACCTGTCGACATCGCTTGGTATTTTATTAGGAAATAATAAGTTTAGCTGCTTTTAGATTATACTGCGTTTAGTACGCCTAGTGTATGTACAAATGAATGTATTAATATAAACAAAAGCCAACATAACAGTTTGTCTGTATGTACATATGTGTGTTCACGCATTGCGCAAAAATTACTTCATACAATTATATACAGCTATCACAGGTTTATTGCTAGATGTCTGAACTTAAAATTTAGATAGACTACATTTTACATCGAGAATTGATTCGAAGTATAGTAAAAGCTAGTTTACAATACAGACGACCTCACGCGAGAAATATAATTTAGCGGTGTATGTTTGTACAGTGACGTCAATCCATACCACCAACACCGTTACGACGTCAGGTTTTTATCTAGATAACTTGATACTATTAGATTTTTTAACTTACTGATTTTAGGTACCTACCTGAAAACCATTTCTTTATAGGTAGCAATCTTATATCAAATATCGGATCTAAAATAGGATCTAAACATCATCTGTGATAACGTTTAATTTAAATAATCTATAGTTTAATTACATAAACCATACCATTCTTTATACCTGGATTGTAAAAATCATATTATCACTATACTTGAGTTAGACATTTAGCTTCATTTGAACTTAAATTAAATTGTTGTATTTTCGAAACACATCAAACAAATTTTTAAAAATACTTACCGTGGGACAGCCTTTAGGTACGAATGCAACGGCTCGACCAGAGTATTGCTACGGCCCCACAGAAAACGGTAGACAAACAATGCTTGCATAGTATTGCCGAGAGAGAGATTAAACCGGAGGCCTTACTTCCCCTTTCCTATTTTCTCTCCCCTTTTCCCCTATATCCTCTTCCGAAGTGAGGTGAGGCAATCATCCCCAACTCCCTCCTCACCCTAAAAAGCGGGCAGAGCAGTTTTGACTCATGAGTTGGTTGTGTCCATGGGCAGTGGTAGTAACTTGCCATCAGGTGACACATCTGTCCTCCTATATAATAAAAAAATACGCCGATACTTGTACATATAGAATTGCAAGTTGGTTAAAATAGAATAAAAATATTCTGTAATTTAAATAATAACAACATAAATTGTTTTTATTCGAGTGTCATTTGACACTAAGAATTTGGCAGTATAACATTCCTGAGAATATATTTACATCTTTCTAAACTCACTCATCATGCTTGTTTCTCTCAATCTTGTTACTCATCGCAAACACTTGACAATTTGTAAAAGTTTGGAAACAGTTCTTTTTATGCTATATTGTCGCACGAATTTAAATCGCCATGGGTGTCGTAAAAGGTGACTGTGTGGATTGTAGACAGAGAGTATATATATATATATATATACATACGTGTAAAGTTTGTGTCCGTGCAACATAGAATATAGTAATATAGATGGAATAGAGGGCTCACTCACGAGAATTTTTGATACATATATAGAAGTGTCGCTACCTGATATCATATCCGCTGAAATAACCCCAATAGCTATAGCTATACGTACCTACCTATAGGTATAGCTATAGGGTTTGAAATTATAGTAGCAAACGAGATTAAAAAACTAAACAGGAAGACGGGAGGAAGACTATAGTCAATTCAATTTAACCACACTTTCTGAAGCTTTATCAAAAGTGAGAAACCACAACAATCACACAAAATACATAAAAAAAACTACACTCGTATACGCCGAAAGTAGTAACCATTTTGATTTTCTACCGGATTATTGCTATACCTAAAAAAATGTTTAAAACAATTAATAAATTTAAAATATTGTCGAAATAAATTAAGAATGTTGAAATAAACATGTCACATATATTTATAAAAAAAAGATCTTTTTGAAATTAAAATTTTATTGCAAGTTTATTGATATTGGCCTAAGCGTCATCTATGCTAATTTTAACACACTAGTTGCTTGTAAGTTTAAGCGGATCTTGTACGAGATAGCTGTAATGTCTCAGTGGAAAAGTGGACACCTACATCAAGTACGACAGTGTTCCCCGCTGCCGTGCACGACACGGACGAATATAGACTGTGTCGACGGCAATAGGATTGCTCTTACCTAAGTGGGAATACTAATTATAGTTGGCGCAATATTAGCATTAAACCTTTGCGTATCCCTTGGGATATTGCATGTAAAAAAAAACACAAAACGTTTGTTAATATAATGATTATAAGGTAGCTAAGAATAATATTTTATAAATTACAATGATAAAAATACTGCAATTAATTATGTTTCAGAACAATAGAACTTTATAATGGGATAAAAGGTAGACGTCATCTTTTCAAGGTCTTTCATCGATAAATAAATCGATAAGCTGGTTTTCTACCTAGTTTAGCAGTTATAAAATATGTTTTTTAATAAATTACTCATAAGGGTTCTCAAATACGAATAAACTGAGTTATTTTTTTTTTCTGTTCTTCTTTATCCAGTCTCAACCCCTAGGATACAGACCTGAAGGAGTTTACCAAAATTTAAATATTGTATTAACAACCATTTCACTAGATATTTTTTTTATTCTATTAAATTCTCTATATTCTCTGTTGACAAGAATAATCATCTCGCTCGATGTAATCACGCGGATTGAGATCCCGACAGATGTCCATACCAAGTATACCAAGCCTATCCTGTAGTGGCAGTTGAGTGTTCTGAAGAGTAGGAAGGGGAAGGAATGGAGACTATTTGTTTAAAAACGCTTCGCCTGTGTTTTCTTGGCGCTGAACTCGACCAGATTATCACAACCCCATTGAGAGATGCGGCTCAAGACCCGGTCGAGCTCAGCAACAAGCTCCTGTCGTTTTCCCTCAACGTCTGCTAGCTTGGCAGCAGGATGTCCAAAATATCGCCCGTGTACTGCTGTCGTCTGCATAACAATGTATGTTGCCAAGAGACAACATGTCATTGATATGCAGAAGGAATAGCAGGGCAGACCAAATGCAGGAAGTTTGGAGAGAAGCGAGCGATGCCAGACCCTATCGAAGGCCTTGGCAATGTCGAGGCTGATGGCCAAGGACTCCCCATGCCTATCCATAGCCTCACCCCAAAGGTGTGTGAACTTACGCTAGAAGATCACCCGTGGATCGGTTCGGCCTAAAACCATATTGCAGATCATTTAACAAGGAGTGATCCTCTAGGTGGCGGATTAATTGTGTGTTGATTGTCCGCTCGAGCACCTTACAGAGTATGGAGGTGACGGCTATAGGACGATAATTAGCTGGATCGGAGCGGTCGCCTTTTTTGGGAATGGGTTGGACGTTCGCCTCTCTCCAGGCCTCCGGAACAATTCCCGAGGAATAGGACAGGCGATACAAGCGCGTCAGTACAGGAGACAACTCTGGTTCACAGTTTTTAAGAACCACATCCCTCTGCCGGATGCGAATATCCCGCATTGCGGAGTCGCAAGTCACAATGGTGGGCGGATGAGCGCCATATATTTTATAGATGTATAAAATCATCGACATGAAACATACATGTAACAGATCAAATGACTCAATAACTTCTGTCGAATATAGTCTCATTTATGATCCTCTTAACCAAATGACATATCTTGTATAACGGTTGTTCATTAACTTTATTATAATCATTTAGTTTTTCTTTCCGGCCTCGACTTAAAACTTTACCTGTTTAGTTTTACTATCGATATTAAGAAATTAAGAAACATCAAATATACTGACCATAATATTCTTTATCGAACATTATATCATTATAAGTAACCTTAACAAATGAATTTAATAATAAACATGCTAATATATTACATGTACAGAGGTACTTAATTTCGTCATTTCCTACCCTTTCCGAGAAAAGATTGACTTGTATCAATACAGCCTTGAATTGAGCCTTGTTTGGGTACGGTTTGCTTTATAAATATTACAAAATGCGACTACCGTAATATGTTTTTCTTGGAAGTAGTTTCAAGAACAGTATTGAAACACCTACTAGGTAGTTGTCAAAAAGCAAATAACAGCTTATGAAATATTTAAAGACAAGAGTTACGTAATAAACCAAATAATTTGATTGAAATTTAGTAATATTGGTTCCAATTTTGATACACGTCGCGTTCACGTTATTTGTTTCACCAAATTAAAAAAATGAAACAATAAATTAATAAATAAATAATAAAAACTCAACGTCTCACACACGGTCGTCTGGTCCAAAACTAAGCATAGATTGTAATATAGTAACCAATGTTGATAAACATACTTATATATTTCTAAATACATACATATTATAGATAAATTACACCCAGACACAAAACAAATGATCGTGCTCATGAATCGTATAATAAATAATATACATTGTTGTTATATAAACTTATGTACAGTAATGTAATGTATTGTTTATGTTTTTAAGTTTAATAAACATTATACCACTTACTATTTAACTTTACTTCCGATATTATCCAACTAAACTCTATCGACTAATATAACCAGAGTAATTTTGTCCCAAATAAATCCGTAATGGGTCCACTATACAAGCATACTCCTGCCTTTTGATTTTCGTTTCGGTTTTGGTTTTAGCGATAGATCTCCGCAATAAGTAATTGTCTAAGTAAGTGGTTTACTTCAGTTAGATGTTGACGTAACGGAATCAGTGTACTACTTAATTAATCATTTTAGTTGGTTCAGGAACCATTAATGTTTTAATACGTAATTACATATGTATACGTACATATATGTAGATACTTTTATAGTTTTGATTTTGGAACAAAGCAATATTCTGATTCCAAAATTATCGTAAATACAAATTAACCTTTCCGTGGACAATTTAAGTTCAATTCAGTAAGATTCGAGTTGACTGGTGAATTGGAAGTTAATCAGAATGCATATACATATTTACATATATGTAAAGTTATTCTATTTTTGTAGCAATTAGTTTTATCTTTAAACGGAAACATAAATACCTATCATTAACGTTCACAATCCACTCGAACATTGACATGATTTCCAAGTTTTTTTCTTTTTTATAATGTAGGTTGCCTTGCGAGCAGACGGGTCACTTGAATCTAAGTGACATCCACCGCCCATGAACACAAAAGAGTGAAAGTGGAATGGGGAGGGGAAAGTGGAAAGGGGTTGGGCTTGGGGGTGGTAACTTGTAATTGTTTAACAGCCGGTTTTAATACTCCAGTCGAGCCGATCTTTGTTGAAGCATGGCTCTGTCAAAAAAGATATTTTAATACTTATAGCTACTTATAGCTATACTACACTTATAGCTGACGCCGTAGCTTTTACGCTACCTCGGCTTTGAATCAAATCTCACTTTATTCAAATAGTAGTTAAATTTAACGCAAATGAATATTCAAATATTCGCACTAAGCACTCCGCATCCGGTGATTTAGTCAATATATCACTGAGACGCCTTCCGGAATTACGAAAGTCCAAAAAGAACGCCTTCTGGGATATATTCTAACCAATGACGCTTTCCTTTTTAATTTAAGATATGCTATTCAGATGTCTACTCATTTGTGTATTTTGAGGATGTCAAACTAGTGTCATAGTCTCTGATAACTCTAATAATTAATAGGCATTCAATCAATAGGGCATTGCTAGTTACGCTAGAGTAGATATGAATTTTCGGTCAGGTATATCAAATGTCATGATACCTATAAATTACACACAAAATAGTTTGCGAGATCGTCCGACGACCATAGACTGCATAAGGAGGATCGGGTGCTATGGCACACTTTGAGAGAGGCCTATGTCCAGCAATGGACTGCAGTATGCTAATTGATTGATAGATTAACACCATCCACTTTTATCTCGAAAACAACCCATAATTAACTTATTACTGATAAAAAGAAACTTATTCAGCCAGGTGTTGTAAGTAAAGCCATAAAATTAGTAAAAGGGTAGGTGTCCATGGGCGGCGGTAGTCATTTACCATCAGGTGACCCGTCTGCTCGTTTGCCCCCTATCGCATAAAAAAAAAAAAACAATAATGTACTCGGAAACAGATAAAAAATCCTAGATGTAAGAATTTAAATTAATGTGTACAATATAGATATATATATACATATATAATATATATCTGTATGTTATTAAATTTTGTATATCACTTTAGGTATTATATTATAAATTAATATCTACATAATGGATGGCGTAGCGGTTTAAGTGGTCACCCAGCCACTACGCTGCCGCGAATGTTATGGGTTCGATCCCCGCACGGGACAACACTTTGTAATCCTCAAATTGTTGTTCTGAGTCTGAATGTTGTTTGTGACCATTGTTGGAATGTTTATAAAGTCCCCGCCACCCCCGTAATCCTAGTGCAGTAGTTGTCTTAAAAAAAAAAACATTTGATAACATTATATATACCTTAAACACACACAGATAAGCGCACACATGCAGCCGCCTATGCACACGCACGCACCCGCACACTATATGTAACTAATATACAATAAAATTGTTACTGTTAACTCATTCACACACACTCATGTGTGGTTATGACTAATATTGAAAATCAACACAATTTTAAATAATGGGGAAGATTAGAGATTTATTAGAGATAGAAAGATTATATATCTAGAGATTTATAATACAGGCCTCTGCTTAGTTTAGGCTCCCAAGTCTCCCACAAATTAGTTTTTTTTTTTTTCAACTATATGTTGAAAGTAATTATAGCGTTAATTACAATTATAACATGCTATAATTTGTGGAGATGATATAAACATTTTTAATGTTATCTATTCTATGATTATATTAATGGTTCATATATTTACGAATTCCAGGTAACAGCCTCGTCTTACAAATTCCCACTGACCTCACAACGGCTGCAGATAGTACCTCTTTCTCAGGACTACAATAATGAAGAAAATGTCAGATCCGATACAGATTGCTGCAGGCTGAATACTGGATCCTCACTAGAATCACGAGAATACAGAGTGAATGAGAGGTCTATTGCTAATAGCAACACACAAAATTTCCAAAGCGATATTAGATTGCCACATAGGGTAGATGAACCGACACAGAGGCGGTCGGAGAATGGATCGTCGAAGATATTGAATACATTCTTGAAACCAGTCAGAAGGAGAGGTAAGTTACATATAAAAGAATTACAAAGATAAGAATATTATAAACCAGTGGATTTTATGGTAATGTAAAGAAAAATAATGAAAAGGAAGTTCCAAATTCGGCAGTTTTAATGTGACTATTTTAATTGCAATGATGGTGCTCGAAATTTGTCACAATTTTTTATTTTGTATAGGGGGACAAACGAGCAGACAGGTCACCTGTTGGTAAGTGACTTCCGCCGCCCATGAACACTTGCAACTCAGGAGTCACAAGAGTGCTGTCCGCAATGGGCAAAGGGGAAAGGTTGGGCCTCCGATAACCTCACTCACTCGGTCACACAATGCAAGCATTGCTCAACAGCCGGTTTTCTGTGAGGCCGTGGTAATACACCGTCGAGCTGGCCCATACGTGCTGAAGCATGGCGCTCCCACGTTAAAGAGATATGGAACTTCTTCAAAGAAAATATGGAATTTCTAAGGTGGAAATTTAGGGGAAGAAAAAATACAGCTCATTATAATTAACCATGATAAGCGCATTGAAGTCGGTTATATACTTCTTTAAAAACACAATTATTTTTAATGATACATATCTTTTAGAAGGTTATCTAATTATAAAACCTGTTTCTTAACAAATGGTAAAATACTTAAATGGTTCCTGTGCCTTAACAGTTAAAAGTTTTACAAAACATTTTTCCGGAACTAAAATACCATTTCAAACTATGATATCTTGAAACGGGTATTTTACGTTTTACTTACTTGTACTACATTGCAGCTATAGTCTAGATTCATGAAAATCCCGAAGCTAGCTGCCCAACCAAAACGTAGATTATACGTAAATAAGTTAAGGCATCACTGACTGTTTATTGTTACTCCTGATAAATAAAAATCCTATGACTGCTTTGATTTGAAATAAATGATTTGATTTGATACTGACGACAAGAGAGACTTATAACGCAAATATACGGCGGTGATGGTTTTCATTTAACCATTGAATAAACATCAATTCCAACTAACTGCACTTAACAAGGCCGGCCGTTTACATCAACAGAAAGGTACATAAATACAATGCAGATTATCTTAGTCACTTACGTCAGTAATGGACATACGCTTCCTCATTTTATAAGGTCTTAAGTTTTAACTTCAGAAATTGTAGTGTCGGTCAAACCTTCCAATGCTATGACCTTTAGGTAATTGTGTTAACAACTTGTTGTTAATTGGAAACTAGTTTTAATAGGTATGTGTTATACGTAGTATTACTTTACACGTGTAACGCTAACGGGTATTTTAACTTATATTAAAAATATTAAAAAATATCGCAACTACTAATAATTTAAAAAGATAGTTAACATTTGTCCTTTTCCTTTACAAAGTAACTGTTATCTATGCTTTTGTCACCAGAGCAGAAATTTAGTCATATGCTTCATGTCGTTGACGGATCTACGGTGTGTATTTCTTTTATAGGGCCTCTACGCCTTCAACATTGTCACGATTAGGTAAAACTCCAACCGTGTCCATTCTACAGCACATGTCAATGCAAGCTGACTGAGAACAATATCTAGCAATTACCTTGGATGTCACCTGGGCTCCGGAATCCTACTATTCTCTCTCTCTCTCTAACTCCTGCAGGAGATTGACATCAATTTGACGATGGCTCCCAACGTATTCTAAGCTTCTGTTATTTTATTAGTTGTAGTAGTTGTGTGTAGTAACTTTGTAACTCAGTCGCAAGAATAGTATTTTATTATCAACTCTCAGCTTATGACATGTTTTTATTTTAAGACGAGAATGATCTTACTGGTATAACGGTATAGCTTATTATATTTCTTACACATAAAGAGAATTGTCGACGATCTGTTTTCAACTTACTGTAATAGCGTACTTAATTAAAAACATCAATATACATGTATATATATTTATTAAAATAAACGGTTAAACTCACACGTGTATGTATGTCGGGGATGCTTGAGTAGTTTCAAACCCGACGGGGGACAAACTACATTTATGTCCAGTTTCGCGGTCACTTAGAGAGTAACGCCATATTAGCCTCGAAGACGCTTGGTGTGCTAAACAGATCGAGACAGTATTTTACTCCGGCCCACCACCTGCAACTTTATAGGGCGCAGGTTCGGCCGCACATGGAATACTGTTCTCATCTCTATGCAGGTGCACCCCAGTACCAACTTCTCCCTCTTGACCGCATTCAACGGAGAGCGACTCTCATCATCGACTGCCAAGATATTTCTGATCGACTTGACACCTTGGCGTTGCGTAGAGATGTAGCTTCACTCTGCATCCTTTATCGCTTGTACCATGGGGAGTGTTCAGAGGAATTGTTCGGACTTATACCGGCTGCTGGTTTCCGCCATCGTCCTACGCGACAAAATATTCATCCCCATCACCTGGACGATTGGCACTCCACCACTGTGCGCTTCTCCAGAAGCTTTTTGCCTCGCACAACCATTTTATGGAAGAAATTGTCGCCTGCCGTATTTCCGAACCGATACGACCTTCAAACCTTCAAAAAAAGAGCGTACTCCTACCTAAAAGGCCGGCAACGCACTTGTGACTCTTGAGTTGCTGGTGTCCTTGGGCGGCGGTAGTCACTTACCATCAGGTGACCCGTCTGCTCGTTTGCCCCCTATCGCATAAAAAAAAATTGGCATTAAGTCCACCTACATACATTTAGTGCTTAAGTATTAAATATATAAATAGGATAAAATGGCACAGATACTCGACTTCACTCCTTCGCCTCCATACATCGTGTCTCTTGAACCGTAATTATTACCTTTCTCTCATATAATGTTCGATTTATGTTGCAACTTTTTAATTCTGCACCATTTTCCTTATCAACAGTTAAGTATGTAAAAGTAATTGCATCACTGATGACGATATGGAGAGCACATACAGGCGTGATACAATAAGGATAAAGGATATTATATAATAATAATATACCATTCATGATTCCTATAAAAAGTATTGTAAAAGTAATATCCGGAAGAATACTATATATAATAAAAATAGAATAGAGGCTAATAATATGCTATATAGAAAACTGGTAGACCAACAATTCTTGTATTGTATTGTGGAGCAAGTGAAGGTACCGGAAGCCCAACTCCCTCTCTCCTCTTTTCCATTCTCTCATCCTTAACCCTCCTCATCACCCTCAAAAGTAGGCAGCGCACTTACAACTCATGAGTTGCAGGTGTCCATTGGCGGTAGCTGTCACTTACCATCAGGTGACCCGTCTGTTCGTCTGATCCCTATATCCCTATATCATAAAAAAAAAACTTATTAAGTTATTACGGTCAAAAATAAATAATAGTAATGACTAATGACATATGTCTATTAATCTATTTTTAATCTATTATATCCTTCAAAAGTATCAACTTACAAACTAACATTAAATGTATTTACGGATGTTCGATTTCAATTTGATTTTCATCATCATCATGCATCATTTGCCAACTAGAGAAAAAAAAATCACCTGAATCGATTCTGAAGTAGGCACTTAAAAATTTCTGAATATATTGATTTCATAACAAATATACATTTAAGTCGACCGAAATGCACCCGTCTCACTCACAACACAGATATCATAGTACTAAAATTTAACTTAAACAATACATAATTGTATGTCAGATCAATATATTCTATAACTTAACTATTAAAAACAACTTCTAAAACAACAATCATATGGTGGCCTGTAAGGAATTGCCATAGAGCGATAAAGCTACCCATTGTATAAACCGCTACTGTTATTTGTTTTCTCACCTATTTGATTCTTAATTACGTACAATAAACAGGTATATTACTAATATTTTTATCATAATTCATAATTTTAATTTTTAAAATGTTATTATTAAAAATAAATTTATTTTTAATTAATTGTTTTCATTAATAACATCGAAACAAATATGACTATTACTTAATATCATTATTATTTCACATTACTCTATTTATATGTAAATATAATGTATAAATGTTAAAAATTATCTACGTATGCCAGATTTTCAGATCGCATCTATATCTATTAAATATTCCCTATGAGAGACCTGGGTTTATCAGTGGGAAGATATATTAAGATTTAGTAAGTTTAGCACCATTTTAACATCCTCAAGGCAAATTGCTTAAAATTACACGAAAAAACTAAATACTTATTAACTGGAACTGAAAAAAGTCATTAAACTGTGAATATTATCGTCTTGTGATGATCACATTGTCTCAAGTTCAAATTATGAAAAACTATAGATATGAAGATGTTCGTTCACGGATATAACATATATAGTTTTTAATTATTTCGGATGTGACGAATTTCAGGAATTGTAATAGAAATAAATGTCCCTGACCAAAATTAGGTAAAGTTTGACAAAACCAGCCCTCAAGGTAGCCTCAAGGTCAAGTTTTATTTTTGCGACATTCATGAAAAACTTTTAGTTTATTATATATTTGGCAGAGGTTTAGTGTTATTAATCATTTAATGAATTTCGTTCAATTACACTACTATATTTTCTCGTTCTTTCTCTGAGGGTCCTCGGTAATATACATATTGCGCTAGGGAGCACATACATTCTAAAATTCTCTTTTTTTATCACATCCTTATCCATATAATTACCGTTGTTTTTATTTCCCCGCATCTAAATCTCTTATATCATTTTAATATAGTTATTTATGTTTATTATATATTTCCAGGTCAAATCGACAGCCACCCAATCACCTTCCCCGGACCGACTGAAAGACCAATCAGGTCTCGTTATGAGCCAGAAATTCCCGCATCTTGTAGAAATTCTACTTTTTGTGAAGATGTACCCAACTATCCTCAAGAAGAAATTGACCAACTCATTTCTAAGGTAAATAATTTGCATCTTCCTTCTTTCTTTGGTTTTATTGACAGTTGTGAATGTACAACTTGGAATTATCAATTGCTTGATTGAACAGTTGACACAAAAACGGATACTCCTGCCATAGCCGTGTATTCTATACGTACTAATGAGATTAAATAAAAACCATTTGCCCTTGATGTATGCTGAACTACTGCGGTAGTTCATACCGCGTTGTTAGTACAGGTCAACGTTATCCACCCGATTTGATAATGATATTTTTACTACAGTTGGGAACTTCAGTGCGATATCAACTCGATAGACTGGACCTGCCTGATACACCAGACATCAACCAGAGGGTGGGTCCTTTGGATGAGAATGTAGAACTGTGCCATTTTGAGGAGAAGGTTAGTCAAGAATGTTGTAAAGTAACAAGTTGTTTAATTAAAGGATAAACGAAGACCAAATTGTTAATTATTTTGGAAAAGTTTATCATTTGAAATTGTACATGGGAAATTCCCAAATACCTTTCTAAATCTTCTGGCAGTAGTAATGTGTAATATTTTATTCCAACACTTTCCAGGTAGTATACCCAAAAACTGCTATGGGTGCTGATGGCAAATGGTACTCCTTAGTTAACAGAAAAGACAATCCAGTACAAGGTTACAGAGTTGAAATTTGCAATTTGTAAGTACCTTATTCTCTTTATTTTCTGGGGTCGGGACGCTGGATTAATGGGGACTGAGCGCTCGTTACATATATAAGGAACTAACTTAGCGACTGATTGATAGTTCAGTTCGTGACCAGAAGGCAGGGCTCTTTCTTGCACATGGCAATGCTTCTAGCCTCCTGGGAACGTTACCGGTATGCGGCGACGATGCGGATAAATTTTATGAAGCATGTTTGTAAATATTTATAAATTTTCATTTTTTTCATTTTAATAAATTAATAAATTTAATGTTTTTTTCCGTGAAAGAACTCCTATTTGTAAGACACGTGTTCACAGCAAAGTGTGTGTTGTATGAAGATCCCAGTAAAGTTCAAACAGTAATAAATATGGAGCGACCTAAATATAGAAAAAATCTTGAAGGATTTTTAGGAATTTGTACTATTACTACCTTGCCAGAAGAAGTCACCCTTTAAAAACTAGAACAACTTTTTAAAGAGAAATAGTTAATTGAAATAAAAACGTCACTTATAGAATTTACTAACATGCTTTTGTTTACAGTTCCGGTGGTACTGGTTGTGCTAACATCGCAGTTTTTCAACCAGGATACGAAGCCAGTTGCAAACAAAAGTATGTTTTTCGAACAGCGGCAGCCTTCGAAAAGACAGGCGATGGTCTTAAAACATTTGAAACAGAAGTCAGACTGCCGAGTTGCTGCTCGTGTTCAGCCAAGTTTACTATAACTTAAACTATGTAAGAATTTATTAAAATTAAAACAGAGTTATTGAAATGATTTTCAAATCGTTATTAGAATAGATCAGTATTTTTATTAAGGTCTAGTAAGCGTTGGTGGGAAAATATAAACATAAAGTGTTTACCATTTTTCAATTAATTTGATTGTTATTAAAATCCTTCCTTCGCAACGAGTAAGGTACGTACTAACTTTAAAATAAATAAGATCTATATAAATATAAGTACTAAGCACATACAAGATCTCAAATATAAAGAAAGTGTAATTTACTTTTCCGTAATCAATTTAATGGTTCGTTTATAATTATAAAGAAAGTATCTCAATAAACGAAGACTATTTTAAATGAACCAGTTGAATCGCCACCAAAATAGGTTTAAATTATCCTAGAAAGGTGTTTACGGTAATATCAATTTAACTACGTTAGTTTAAAATACAGTACACACGTAACGTCAGTACACAGTACAAAAGTTGGCATTTATTTAAATCTGCTGAATACTAAGTCTTAAACATTGATAAAATGCAAAATATATGGATGTTAGACAAAATGCTTTGTTTTTATGTTCTACGGCATTGCCTAGTCGATCGGTTGGGAAATCATTTTCAACTTTAGCTAAGAGGCTACATTCCTTCAGGATTGTAATATAAAGAAACCTGTATTATTTTTAAATATAATTAATATATATATATATATAGTTACGAGCTCCTTTATTCCTGTAAACAGTTAAAATCAGTACCTATTTACCTATGAAGGTACTTTTTAGTAGTAGGTACCGACTTGTTAGTTTAGCTCTGTTCTACAGGTTCATCGTAGACAATGAATAATAGATAGAATAATTGATATTTAGAATAGAAAGACAGATAGATAGACAAAGAAAAAAAAATCATTACAACATCGTTGGATATGATATAATATATGACCGTATGTATAATAATATCATCCTCAAGACCGTATGTATAATAATATGATTTTCTATAAAGTGATAAGGTTTATCAATCTGATGTGTTTCCCTTTTTATAAATTTTATTACTTTATTTACTTAAGAGTAATAAAAAAAGGTATTATTTGATAATGTAAATAGAATAAATGTGTAAATAAATTTTGATATGTTTTATTACACCAATTTATTATGTTTTTATGTATAATATTGGAGGACAGACGAACAGACGGGTCGTCTGATGGTAAGTGACAACCGCCATCCACGGACACCTGCAACTCAAGAGTACCCTGCCCGCCTTTAAGGGTGATGAGGGATGGGGGATATGGGGTTTGGAAAGAAACTTACGAAACTTACGACTCTTGAGTTGCAGGTGTCACTGGATAGGAGTTGTCACTTTCCATCAGGCGACTTGTCTGTTCATTTGTGCCCTATAGGTACTATATAAAAACTGTTCATACAAAAAATGTTTTTTTTTTAAGTGTATGATTAAGTTATTAATTAATATAATATCATTATTTTAATTTATAATAATTAATAAAATATCATTATATTAAGTCATCATCATCATCATCAAGGCCTGTGACATCTTAGCATATGTTTTTAAGCAGCGTCTATAGTTGAGTGGCAGTGTCGTGCGTGGCTGGAATGTGGCCTAATGCGAGCGACAAGTTCTTCCGCACTTTTCGCAGAAAAGGCGGCCGTCGAAGCAAAAGACCCATCTCCTTGCCCATGCCTTTTTGCTCGTTTTTCGTCTAAGGTTTTAAACCAGGCACTGTCATGAGTGATACATCCTTCCGATAAGGTTCTTTTCCATTCATCACGGTCAGAAGCAAGGACCTCCCATGAGTTGCATTTGATATTAAACGCAACCATATCACGCTTTGCGCAGTCGTTAAAGCGCAGTATAGGCCGCCCAACATTACGCTTTGTATAATCTACTTGAATCAACAGAGTTTGTCTGGGCAAACGAGCGCTTATCATCCGGTGCACATGCCCCAGCCACCGCAGGCGTCTCTGTTTGAGAAGAGCGATGATGCTGGGCAGCCGTGCAAACTCATAATATGGAACACACAATATGGAAGGACAGGGTAACAAATTGTTGTTTGTTACCCTGTCCTTCCATATTATGTGTAGAATGCTCCGAAGACAGTGCATATGAAATGTGTTAAGGCGCCGCTCTTGCCTAGCATACGACGTCCTAGTTTCGGATCCGTACAAGAGGATGCCTAAGACGCAAGTTTGATAGACAGTCGTCTTGGTCCTGACTAAGATGTTTTGGCTGCCCTGCCGATGCGAATGTCGATCTCCCCGTCAAGGGAAAGATTGTTCGACACGATTGACCCCAAGTAGCAAAACTTGTCCACTAATTTTAAAGGTTCACCTTCCAACACGATGGTCGGCTGAAAAGTGTAACCTTGATAGACATAGAGAACATGGAACATGCATAGGCAAATTTGTCCAACATACACTGGAGTTCAACAGGAGTATTCCTATATATAGCAAGCTGTCAATGTACAGGTCCTCACGCTTACGATGAGACTTTAAATGGGCGATGTTAAGCAGTTTCCCATCAGATCTTGTGTGTAAATGTATACCCTGTTGTATCACCAAATGCGACTTTGAGCAAAAGGAAGAAGAAAATGCCGAACAATGTTGGTACTAGAACACAGCCTTGACGAACCCCTCCGCATTTCAAAAGCATCGGACGTCTGATCGTTAAAGACAATAGTGCCCCTCATTCCCTCGTGAAAGGATTTTACGAGCTTCAGCAGTTTTTGGGGACATCCTATATGTTCAAGTGTGGTATAAAGGATAAAGGCAGTGATTCAAAGCAGCTCGCTACTTGGAGTCGATAAGAGGCTGAAGCTGTTCCAGATTTTCGTAAAACCAGTCCGATGATTTCACCCGGTTATATCCAAAAATGTCACGGGCTATTTTAGTGAGCATAACTTTAATGGACTCCCATTCTTCTTCCAACGGCGTATCAACTCTCCAGGTTGCTAAATTCCGACCGACCAATATGCTAAAAGATTCCACATACTCGGGATGTATAGTCTTGGAAAGGTCCAGTGATTTCTTACCGGCGCTTCTGGAGGAATGGATCCTTTTAGGTGAGACCTTTGAGGTGGACCTTGCAAACAACCAGGGGGTGGTCTGTATCATAATGTGCACTGTGAAAGGTTCTGATGTGTGTAACTTCCTTCGAACCCCCTTCCCTCTCTTGGACAGGACGAGGTCCAGCTGATGCCAATGCCCGATCTGGGGATGACTCCAGGAAACTTCAGGCAGTAGTTTGCCTTTAAAGTAAGTGTTGGTTACATGGTTTTCAACTGAAAATTAGAGCAGATTTCAAGCAGGCGTTGCCCGTTTTCGTTTACTCTGCCCACGCTATGGCTACCTAGACATTCTGGCCAGGTGGTAATGTCCTAGCCGATATGAGCATTAAAGTCTCTTAGAATATATAACCGGTCTCTAGGCCGCACACCGTTTTCATTGGCACACAGCTCGTCATAGAACTCATCTTTGGACTCTCTGATGAGCCTGGATTTCTTGAAGTGCAGCAATCGATATTTTAAGACATGCCAGTTCCTGATCAATAATAGCAGTCTTACGCAGGTCTTGGGCGTAACCTGTAGTCCCTGAGTTGCAGTCGCAGGAATGGCATGCTAATACGTGCAAAGCCACCAGGTAGGCTACAAGTGACTGCCGTTTTTCAGATTGCATCCTACTTACGTCTAACGGAGACACCGGTTCCGGGCTTAATTTCAGAGATTCCTTCTCTTAGACGGGTTGCAGACCAGTGCTAACGACGCCCATCCCGCCGACCTTATATTAACTAATTACTTAGTAATTACAATATAAAAAAAATGTAATATGTATATGGCTACGCATACACTCCATTGTGTATGCGTAGGCATACAAAATGGAGAGCTGGGGCTAGCTTAAGTAATTAATTTAATTATCATTTAATCTTAGATTATTTCTATTTCCATTCCTTCACTTCATTACTAGATGTAGACTAAAATCTATTCTTTTATTGTTAGTTAGAACACGAACGTAAATGTATTGTTACATTGCTCATTCATGAATGGTCATTAATGAGCAATGTAACAATACATTTACCTAATCCTAAAAATGCATAATTGGGGCTTTCTATCATACGTTTACTTGCTAAGCATTATGTATTTTGATTGATTGATTGATTGACTCTTTATTGTAAAGTCAATATTAGCTTATAAATACTTAACTAAAAATACGTACAATACGCGGCCTTATTGCAATTAGCAATCTCTTCCAAGCAACTACTGGATGAAGAGAGAGATGTGATTTGAAAAACGTCTGCATTGTACAATAAAGTCTCCTGTCTGACATTTAATGGATACACATAAAATATATTATTCATGCCTCCATTTTATTTCATGCCTCTATTTTTATATATCCAAGTTGAATAATAGTTTTTGAAATCATTTAATCTCTAGCAAAAATAAAAAGTCGAAAAAAATGAACTACATGCATCATAAATAACTTGGATGTAGTGCCTATATCCAAGTTCACATTTTATAATCGTTCAACAAAATTAGAAATGCTTGTAGTATATAGGCGTTTGTCTTCAATCTTGCTTAGTTTGGGTTCAGACAACCGTGTGTGAGATGTCTCAAGTTATTATTATATTAATATAATTAATTATCAAGAAAAAATTAAATCAAAGTATATATTTTTTGGGATAAGCTGTTGGGGTAGCTGACCCGATAATTTGTTAAAAAGTACTTTCCCTACGTCTATGCCAGCTGGCTGATCGACGTGAGGATATCTGACCGTCGAAACGTAGCTGAGCAGATAATACTAGGAGCAAGGAAAGGTGCCTATGTTAGCCGGCCAGACTGGTTAGTCCTTGAACCGTAGCTATTGTAGTAAAACACCAGGGAATGGTTGGAATCGACTTGTATTTCATTAAAAGTATGCCAGTTATATGTACATTTTTGACCATTAAGTAACGTAGTTAGTTTAATGCACAATATATGGATTAACTAATAACATTTCTAATTCTATATTTACAATAATCAATCAGATTACGTTAGGGCTTCACAGTACGTGGCATGTGTACGCCACAGTACCCCCCCCCCCCCTCTAGCAAAGCGTACGTTGGGTTTGACTGTTCTGCCGGTTCGGGTGATGTAGGCGTCGCGGTGAGTAGCGGGAACTGCTGCTGTACTTGGTACTGTGGTGGTTCCACTTGCGGATGATGTACTTGCGTTCGTTGTTGTGTTTGTATTCGAAGTATTTGTTTGTGAACCTGATTGTAATTTCTCGTCGTTATATAGATGCTAGCTTCAATCGGTCTATGGATATGACTGTGGTACGGAGTGGTAGTTGGATTGTGAATTGTTTACCATTTGCACTTCGTTGAATTACTTTGTAGGGTCCGTCATATGGTGGTGTGAGTGGTGGTCGGACAGTGTCGTTCCGTACGAACACGTGAGTGCATGTTTCGAGATCTTTATAAATCAATGCGTGCTGATTTGATGAATGCGATCTTTTTTCGGTGATAGTGACGTCATGGTTTCGGTTAGGTGGCGTACAAACTCCGCGTCTTAGATATTCGGCTTTGTAGGCCCGAAGAAATCTGACGGGATGCGTAATGTAGATCCGTAGGTCATTAACGAGGGGCTTACGGAGGTGTCCTGACATAATGCTGTACGTAGTCCGAGTAAAACAGTAGGTAGTTTTTCGCTCCATTTAATACTAGCTGTTCTTGCCATCAATGCTGCCTTAAGAGTGCGATGCCAGCGTTCTATCCGTCCGTTTCATTGTGGGTGTGGGGTTTTTTCATTAGTGCATGAAATAGTGATGACTCGAACTGTCTGCCTTGGGCCGTAGTGATTCGTAACGGACAACCAAATCGTGAGATCCATCCGTCGTACACGGCTTTAGGGACTGTCTCGGCGGTGATGTCGCGAGTAGGTATCGCTTCTGGCCACGTTGTGCAGCGATCGATCATTGTAACTAAATACCTATATTCGTTTGACGGAGGTAATGGTCCTACTATGTCGACGTGTAGATGCGCAAATCGTGATGACTGACGAAACTCGCCGAGCGGGCTGATAACATGTCTCTGAATTTTCGCTCGCTGGCAACCGATGCATGACCTTGACCAAGTTGTTACGTTTTTGTTCATAGATGGCCAAAGGAATTTGGAAGTTATGATTTTTCTTGTTTGGGGTGACTTAGATCGTGTTTAGCTTTGAAGGCTATAAGAAGATAAGTCAGTGGTAGATATGGTCGAATGTTCGATGTTGATATTTCGCACCATATCGGTTGTTCAACTCCAGGTAGATTAATCTGAGTGAATTTGAGATTGGATTGTTTCTTGCAGAATTGTAACTCTGTTGTTGGTTGGTGGTGTTCTGGTTGTCTGTTAATTGTTACTGGTTTATTGCTAACTGGTTATAGTCGATTGTGCTGTTTAGAATCTCGATATCTGCAATACGTGATAACGCATAAGCCGCTGCATTTCATTCGCCGTGAATGTACTGAATGTTTGAACAGAATTGACTTATGTAGTGTAACTGGTGCTCTCTTCTAGTGGTGTCGCTGTTACTTTGACTTTTCGTAACTGCGTAGAAAGTGGCTTGTGATCAGTACATACGGTGAGTTCGTTGCCCTCAATAAGTCGACGTAAACTTTTGATAGCGGTGTATGTATTGCTAATATTTCGCGATCGTACACGCTGTATGTTCGTTGTCTGTGTGCATGAGTATAAATTATGCATCGTATAACGCGGTGTCGCGCGGGTCGGGTTCATTCGCCGCTTGGTGTGCAGTGCGAGTGGATGCGTTCTCTCTTGATGAATGGGCTTCACAGTACGCGGCATGTCTACGCCAAATATTTATATATATATACGCCTTCATAATATATATTTATTACTGTGTCATCGACAAAGTCAGCACAAAACTATTAGTAGTGGGCGGCGCCAATCATTCAGGTGATGGGGATGGATATTTTGTCGCGTAGTACGATGGCGGAAACCTGAAGTCCGAACAATTCCTCTGAAGTGATAGAGAATGCAGAGTGAAGCTACATCTAATCTGCGATGAACCTAAATCTATGCAATGACAAGGTGTCAAATCGATCAGAAATATCTTAGCAATCGATGGTGCGAGTCACTCTCCGTTGAATGCGGTCAAGAGGCAGAAGTTAATACTGGAGTGCACCTGCATAGAGATGAGAACAGTATTCCATGTGCGGCTGAACCTGCGCCTTATAAAGTTGCTGGCGGTTGGATGGAGTGAAATAGTCTCGATCTGTTTAGCACACCAAGCTTCTTTGAGGCTAATTTAGTCTTTCCCCTTTAAGTGACCACAAAACTGGACTTCGCTTGATATATCGACGGCAAGGATTTTGATGCTAGCTGATGCGGTTAGGGAGGTGCTCTTAAAGCGAGGTGATACGACCAATGGTGGTAGTACGATCCTTTTTAGTCCTGCAACAAACCTGTGTCTTCGTGTTTAAAGTGCACTAGAGGTTCAGTCGACCCAAATCTGAAACTTTTTCTAAAAAGGTTTCAATTTCAAACATAAGTTTGGATGTTAGTGGGGTTGGCGAAAAGGGCATCACTCGTTCTATCGTCCGCAAAGCAATGGATGCTGCTAATCTGCAGCATACCATCATTGATGTGCAGTAGAAACAGCGTGGGTTGACACTTGACAGACACGTGACAGACTTGGAATAGGAGTAGGTATGCACCGTCAAAAACGACGTTGATGCTTTTGTCTGTAAGAAAACTGGTAAGCCAATTGCACAGTTTCTCGGGAAGCCCAGAGGAAGGAAACTTCGCAAGAAGCGCTTTGTGCATGACCCGATCGAAGGCCTTCGCTACGTCCAAACTAACCGCCAACGTTTCTAACTTGGTCTCGATCGCCTGTGCCACCGGTGAGTCAAGTAAACGAGAAGATCACCAGCTGAGTGACCCCGACGGAACCGTATTGTCGGTCATTGAGGATCTGGAGGTCTTCTAAGTACCGGAGGAGCTGGAAGTTGATAATGGATTCAAACGTTTAATTAATGGATTTTGTGGAGTCTTTGCCACAATACTTTATGCTCTGTAAGTATTGCCTCATTCAAAATGTCTACCTCTCACGACATCATAGACAAGAATTTTATTTTTGTCATTATCAAAAAAGAAACGTATAAAAACATGAATGATTCCATCGTGCTAATAACGGTATTCTGCACTAAATGGCTTAAGAATAAAAAATGGTTTGTAAAACAAGTTTGATAATTAAGCCAGCGATATTCATTTTACATTTTTACGAGTATTCTACGCCAAAACGTTTTAAAGCCAGTGTTATTGAAATAGAATAAAGGTTTTTTTTACATTTCGGTACTAAAGGTCAGGTCAGCTCTGGTAGTCTGGTGCTCTTGTCGATTCCGAGATAACAGTTCAAACTCTCTAGTCTAATATAAAAGGCCAATTTCCCTCATAAAACGAGACGTATCTTTCTATATTATAATTCTTCTGAGGATCTGACCATAGAGCACTTTTTATTATACGGATCTGACAGAATACATAAATAACAACTAAAACGTCAAACACAAAAATATTTTGGTAAGCTAAGGCAGTGTTGTTATAAGAACAAACTATTAACTTTTAAGTATTTAGCATAAAATGCTAACATCTCTGAATAAGAGATCGTTTCTAACATTCTATTTCACGATAATTAGACCTAGTTTTATTTTAGCACGAAACAATATGACTTCGGGAAACAGTGCATGTGGTGAGTTAAATTTTCCATGTCTTACCTAGTTCTTACGTCTCCAATCTAATGATAGTGTGTAAGTCCCGTTTACTGTCCCGCATTTTTTCTTTTAATCGGAAAATTAGTGTAAGTATGATTCTCCTTTACGGTGGGATCATCATCATCCGAGGCCTCCTTCCAAAGGCGCCATAGTGATTAAATGAACTAAGTTTAGTAACTAAAAATGGACAGAAAGTAAAATGTCTTAAAATTAGCATGTTTTTTGAGAAATTAAAAAAATACAAAAGTAAAAATTAATGAAAATAAATTGTTAATGTAAACTTCTCAATGGCTAGATAGGTTGGGCTTGCTTTGTTTTAAAATGCTGATAACAGTCAGATAAGTTTTTAAAGTTGAAGTACAATATCTGGAGGTTTCAACTATGGTTTTACTATGGTATTAAAACTATGGAAATTTTTGTGTTTGAAATACAACAAATTAACATATAAGGCAACACATAAATTCCATATTATTTACGTTACAGATACATACTCCATTGCTTATGTGACAGTACCAAGCATGGAAGATGGTAAAACTATTGGACATATGCTGGTTAAAAATAAGCTTGCTGCCTGTGTCAACATTATACCACAAGTTACATCAATATATGAATGGAAGGGTGAAATTTGTGAGGACAGTGAGGTATTATATAATTATGAATTACTAAAGCAGAAATTCTAAAAATGAACTTCTAAAGCTAGTCTCTCACATAGCATGAGAAGTTTCTTTTAGTCAATTAGCCTGATGAAATATATGCTTTTCTATAGGTTACCTTTCTTTCGGGCTTAAATAACTTTATACCTAATGGTATTTGTATTTCAAATTATGATTGTTAATATACTCAAATGTTAATATATAACCATATATTAACATTTCAGTAGCTTAGATTTAAAAGCATAATATAAAAAAAGACATTATTCCATTTATTATATTTAGTTAGATAAGTATTATGGTGTTAAGTTCTGTTTTATAATATTTATTTTGAGATAGCTAAATTTGCACTACATACAATAAGTTTTTCTCATAGAACCCTCAACCATTTCCCATTCAGGTCTAAATCCATCTGTTTTTCCATTTGCATTCAAAGTATTTTAATGTTCTTCTTACTGGCTCTTAGGGATTGTGGGTAAACCTTTGGAGAAATATAATTAGTGCAAAGTTAGAAAGCTTGGGCTTCCCGGCAACAGCTAGTTTGAGTTATAGATATGCAACCCCTTTTATAGTCGCTAATCTATTTGTATAAGCAATCCTCCTTGCCTTTTTATCGAACTTCTCCTATCATTATACTCCATATTTTTTTACAACTAATTGCCAAAAGTGCCTTGCTAACGGCAATAAGCTTCCCCGTATTACATAAATAGGAATAAATTCTAGCACCACTTTAGATGTGGATAGGACAGGCATGAGTGTATGCTTGTATGAATTTAATTTAACTAATAATTATTATAATCATTATTATTATTTATTTATTATTATTATATTTTATTATTATTATATTTTATTATTATTATATTTTATTATTTTTATTATGTAACAAAACAAAAAAAAAAAAAAAACAAATTAACCCAGTATGAAAACAAGTAATACAATTCAACTTAATTATTTTTCAGTTGTTATTGATGATTAAAACAAGAACAACAGAGGTGGATAGATTGACTGAATTTGTTCGCAGCAACCATCCATATGAAGTAGTTGAAGTTATTTCAGTTCCCATAAAGAATGGAAACTTGCCATACTTGACTTGGATTGGACAGCAAGTTACTGAAAGTCAAAAGACATTTACATAAGTACATATAAGTTTCTTGTTGTATAAATCATTTTATTATTGTTATATTGCCCTCAGTTCAAATATTTAATATAGATGGTGAGCGGCAGACTGTCAGAAAATCATAACAGCACTATAACAATATTGAAATCACTTTCCCACTGAGTAGGTTATGGGCCCTATTGTATAAGGCCCCCTTGGTCCTCTCGGCTTTAGAGGTGTGAGACAATACTTGTATGCATATGTAGTAATAGTCAAAAATGTTTTTGATGTAAATTGATTTTTTTTATCTGAGTTAGCAGCTTGCAGCTGGCTCTAGTGATTTATGAGTGATTCTTCAGAGAGTGAATAATACTACTTAAAAATAGAATGTGATTTTCTTTAATCATTATCATTGATCAAATAAATTATAATTCATTATTATGCGTTTGGCATTAACTTACACTTTTTTTTTTATAAAAAGAACTTCCGCATTAGGATTAATTCCTGTGTCGCGGGGGACTTTCCAAACATGCACTTAAACCACTACGCCATCTGTGCAGTCTTATTACCACCATAATAACAATGTTCAATTACATGTTGTGTAACTAATGATAATTGTTGTTATTGGTTCCTTTTTATTAGAAAAAGGCTACAGATGCTTGTTGAATGTTGTAATCAGCTTTTTTTGGATCCTTTTTTTGGCCGTGTGTAAAAACCCTGGACTGCCCGTGTCTGTGTGCCATACTGCACTTCGTGTACGTGTAAACCTTGGAAATTTAAAAACGACGCTGAGTAACACACTGAAACAACGCACTGTGCTGAAAATTGATAATGGTAGTGGTAGTCACTAGACTATATTAAACATTACGCACATATCTAGACTAAGCACAGTTTGTGGGTACTGTGGGTTTTGAAAAACTGATAAACTTTTGTATAGGGATTATTTTCTTTTGTAAATACATATTATATTTAAAACACCCAGACCAATTTAAAAGGACATACTTACTCATACACGATGTTGCCGGACTTTACCTAACTACATTACCCGCATTATAGGCAAACGAATTGAGTAAAAATTACGCACTGAAGCGTAATTTGGAACTGTAATAATGTGTAATTTAGTAAACGTTAAAACGGTAGGTTTGTTATGGGGGACGCTGGGAGGGTAAAGTAGAGAAGGTGGATAAGGGGAGAAGAAAGATTAGAGAGATTGGGGGAAGGGAAAGCGGAGAGGGGGTGTTAAAACATTTTGTCGATAATTTAAATAAAAAATAGTTATATGTATATTATTTTGTTCAAAGAGTTGTGCTATGTGTTTTCTAATACTGGTTACATACATACATACAATGAGTACTGGCATGTAACAGAGTCCGCAATGCTCTTTCGCATTACATACTCGATACCACTCTCTAAGTTCCGATGGCAAACGCACAATTCCAGCACGTAGTGACACGTGCCGTTGCTTAACAGATATTGAAATTTTTCATTGCGTGGCTTTTCTAAATAGGTATCATTGTAATAAAAGTAGCTCCTTTGATTTCGATGCCGTTATATATTTTGGCTACTGCTTACATTGCGGCTTTTTCGTAGTCTTTTGTTACTTTCAATGGCTTCCAGACAGGAAAGACTGATGTAATAAGTCAAAAGAAGATCACATATGTTTCCTGGCTTATAACAGGTAGTAAACAAAAAATATCGGCGTCACGGATTTACCATTCTCGTTATAAGCAAGGATTGAATATAACTGCCTGAATGCCTTTGGACATAATATAAAAGATGAAAAACGCATCTTAGGCACTCCTAGTACTTTGTTTGGGTTATTGGTTGAAAAAGGTGGTATTTCTGCCATCAAATGCATGCCCTCATTTTCTACATTGTATCCCATATTGTTTTTGTATAGAATCAAAATTGGAGCCAATTTTGTATTTGAGCTTGTCAAGTTTCTTGAAAACTTTATTTTGAAGTTGGTTTGGTATACAGTACAAATTATGTATTTCGTTTTTATCATGGTCCACTACGTTTAAATTAATACTCCCATTGCAACCACAATTCTTATTATAACATAGGTATTACCATTTTAGCATTTCTTTGTACGATGATATTTGCGACCTTCAAAATAAAAGGGCAATACCCCTTCGCGTTGAAATAAATTAAATGTCTTTAAAGACATTTCAATGACGAGTATAGGCAGAAAACACCTACTACAGTGCAACCTCGATATTACAAATCGGAAGGGAACAAGTAAATATTCGTTATATCAAGTAATTCGTTAAACTGAGGTTAGGTTGGTCTAATTTTTTTTATAAAGAGGTAAAACAATCGTTTTGTTCTCTACAACATTAAGTACTCATCTTGTTATAGCGAACAACTACTAATAAATGAAACATTTTTATCAAATTATGTCGCGACTGAATCACATACCTAAGTAAGGGTCATATTGGTGGGAACGTTATATAAAGATTTTGGGTTGACAAAATTAGATAATTAGAGCTATTTACACTCTTTTTTGATAGGTATATTTTACATTGACTCTTATGGACAATTCAAGGGGATTACCAAGAATTTGTTAAATCAAGGAAGTCGTTACATGAAGGTTGCACTGTATTATATAACGGAAATAAACACTTTATTATTGTTAGTTGCTTATGGGCTCTCATTCGTGTAGATTCAAAGCCAAAGTTAAGTATTTTGAAGAAAAAAAAAACAGTATAAAAATTTAATCGCCATGTACAATTTTCTAGTAATCAATTTCGATGATGAATGAAATTTCAATTTCTAGTTTGTTGTTATATTGAGTTGACCAACATGGCCATTACGGATTATGGAAATTAGCTTTACTGTGCGGTAATAATATAATGTGCAGCTATATAGGTACACACATAATAAGCTAGAGCAGCACATAATCTTGAGCTCGTATTGCCATGACCTCAATGGCTCCACATTACCAGGATACTGCCCAAAACTCTGGATATATATTACTAACTTGTTTATAACGTCACTTTAGTACGAAATATTGAAATGGTGAAATCTGGTTATTGTAGATCAAAAAGAGTACTTTAATAATAAAAGTAAAAGGTTAAACGGAAATCTAGTTCAACGAAACAGTTTTAACATCATAAATAAAAGGAGCCTAAAAAAAATACTTCCAATAAAAGTTGGTGGGAATAACTGACAACGTAATTTAAATGTCCATTATCGCATGAAAGCAAGCAAGAGTATCTGGCATTCAGCCAAACAGGCAAAAAAGTTGCTATCTACGAAATGGCAAAGACCTTTGCAGTACCTACTTTTTTGTATTTTGTAAATACTGTGTGGAAGCTGTAGTTGTACAATTGCCAAATAGGTTATTTTCTGGTTCTGTTTCTAGATATAATATCATGCAGTATGTATATTCTATGTACATTTCTAATAATTCTTCTAAGAAGCAGGTTCCTTGTTGTATAAAAGTCTTCTCTTTTCTTCTGTTCCTAAATAAGATGGTTGAGACATATGGGAAAGTTTGACAAGGTGAAAGTAACATCACTGACACAGAATATGCATAAACCTTCAAAACACCTGATACTGATACTTAAAACATACAAAACAAAATAACAGCACTTGTATTAAATAGCATTATGTATAATGGGTAAGAAATAACTCTAGTACAATAGTTATTTATTAATAGGTTTTTATGTTTCACAAAACATTGACTTTCTCCTTTTAGGGCCATTCACAACACAACACTTTTCGACGAATGTCGTTTGGCTGTCATTCTTAGAAAATGTCCTTCACTTGTCGTACTATAGTGTCCAGATCCAGAGCTTATTAGGAATCAGATTTTGTATATACCTATTCCTATACAGACTTGAGAATTACAACCATCCGTACCTGGTAATGACTTATAAAGGTATATTATTGTTCCAACAGATCTTTAAGCGTGTAACAACACAAACGTTCTCTTAGCAGAATCTCGAATATCTCGCAGCTGAAGAAAAAACAGCATTTTATTTAGAAACGCTTATATTATGAAAGCTTTACTTGACGCGTTGAGATTATAATAATTGAGACAACTTGAAACTAACGTAACCCCACCAAAATCGAAACATTCAAATCGATATTTGGACCAAAATACATTTTTATGCAAAATGTACACATTCGTAAAAATAAGTACTTATTTATAAATATTTAGCTATTTAAAAAAACAAGAATTAACCTAAATTTCTTATTAGTAATTAGCAAATTACTTTAACAACGTTGCCTTTCTTAATCACGCAGTTATTTTCCTTACAAAATATTGCTGTCTTTGAGCAGGTAGGTATCTTATGTTATAAGAAGCAATTTCTCATAATGTCTACCAGAAAGCGAAATCCTTGAATATTATTATCAATATTAGAAGTCTGGAGTCTTGTAACAATTCCAATATACTCGTACTTATACCCTTTACCTAAAATATTTAATATAATAAATATTACACACTAGCCCCCACAAAGTATAAAATTGTTACTACCAGGTAGAAGGGGCAATTTACAGTCTATTCTACTTTGGGTTCGACGTATACGAGATAACTATCTTAGGATGAGATAGTTACACGACATACTAAGGATGGTGTATATAATATGTACATTTTTTTGAAAGTCGTAAAAATAGCCGTTCATCGTTCGGATATACAAACGATATTAATTCGGCGAAAACTGTTTCTGAAGCGACGGGTTTCTCGGACCGGCATTAAAAAATATATAGGCATATCCATGGAAGTACAGGACAGCACGGTGTCTTTCAAATCACCACGGCAAAATATTGTTCTTAAAAAGGATTGAAATTGATAGCTTCACGGTAGGTGTCCTACGGAGAAAAATCACAGTGGTTTAATGTCAAAAATGGTATGCCTTCGTTAACAAAGTTAAATGCGAAATTAAAACAAAAAAATATTGTTCTTTGCTCACGTGAGTACTTAAGATAGACAATACGTAGGCTTGGTTTCAAATATTTAACATGTCAAAGAGAAAAGTAATAATTGAAGTCCTGACATAATGCGCCTACGATAGCATTACATCAGAGATATTAAAAAAAAAGCCGCCAGGACGGTAAGCATCAATTTTCCTGGATGAATCTTACGTGAATCAAACCCACGTGACACAAAAATGCTGGCAGTCCAGTACAGAACGCAGTGCTATGAAAAATATCGGTAAAATACCTCATTTAATAGTTTTACACGCAGGCAGCTGCTTTTTAAATAATGCTTTACCGGTGTTCAAATCTCACTCAAAGACCGTTGATGAATGTCACAAATTTTCGAAACTCAATCGATGAAACCTTTTACCAAACATTCCTCCAAATTCTGTTATTATTATTTACGTAGCTTACCATAGCACTCAAATCGAAAAGAAACCTTCAATGAGTTTCCTGGAAATTGAAATGCAGCAGTGGGTAGAAAGCCGAGGTGTTCAGTATGATAGCGCCATGCGCAAATGTGATCTATTGAAAAAAAAAATGATGAGCAAAACAATGCGATCTGCTCGGATTATCCACATTCAGTAAATATTAGTTAAGCATATATATTGTAAACTAAATGAACTGAATGAAAACGATGATGACGATGATGATGATGATGATGACGACGACGATGACGATGATGATGATGACGACGACGATGACAATGAAGAAGTTCAAACAGAGAGTGAGCATGAAAGTGATATGGAAACTGATTTATAATAAAATACTCTAACATAAATAAATAGTTTGCCTATTGCTTTGTACCAACAATGTAAATTAATTTTAGTTAGGTACCTTTTTATTTACTCTTATTTCAAATAATTACAATTTATAGCAAAATTTATCCGGGCAAACTTCTACCTCCTACCCGCCACCGTCTGTCACCCCGGAGGGCGGAGGCGGCACGATATTCTTTTTTTTCGTTGTGACAACTGAGCCAACAAAAGTTAGCTAATACTGCCAGTGTCGAGTAAGTACAATACTTTGATGCAATACTTAAATAAATACGTCTATAACTTATAACATTAGGATAACAGGTTGAACCGCAGCTTAGAAAGATCCTTTTCGTTTTGAACTATGCTCCCATTCCAAATTCCAGATAGTGATAAATTTTTGTTGGCACAATTAGAGAGATCGTAACCTTGAATAAACTAACGTTTCCTGTTTACATTATTGCAGGTGGCATATATAGCAAGAGCATCAGCACTCGTATTGCCAATTAAGCCGGAATGACTAGGAACCCACGCCAGAGTCACATTTAAGTCCCTTTTAGAACATCGGAATAAGGCAATTCTAATATCAATAATTAACTTGCTACGTATTTTACTTTTTCATTGATTTTGTTTTATGGCCATGATGCAACTAAGAGAGTCAGAAAATATAGTCGAATGCCTTATGTTGTGGGAGTCTATATATAACACAGCCTCAGTCAGCCTCGTAAATACAGATGACTCCGGGGAACACTGAAATTGAAGAGCAATGCGGAAGTCTTGATAACATACTGTAGCCCCTGTGTACCCTGTTGATGAGACTTTTGATGCATCAGTGTAAAATAGTTGCCAACCGAGCCAACGGTTCTGTTTCAAACTAGTTTGTGCTTTAAACTGAAGGACTTAATAGTCACTTGCAAAAAGTGGAAAAAAAAATTAAGTTAGAACGACGTTGTCGGACTATAGTCGAATCCATTCACTACGTACGTTTTGACAGTTAAACAAAGAAAGAGTCACTATTTAGAAGTTGACCAAAGAACTATTTACTAACTACTGGATAATTGAATATATCAACAGATGGCACTATATTACTATTACAACTTTCAATTTAAAATAAAATTATAGATCTTATACTAATTAAAAATAAGTGAAACAAAAATATTTAACTTTTTTAAAAGTTGAAATAGATACTTATGTATAAATATAACTTAATAAAGAGCAAAATAAATATCAGCTTGATTTAAAGACCTAGTGCCAGATTCAACTGAAATTAGAACAGTGACAATTCTAAAAAATTGAAAGCACAAACACAATATGGCGGCTCTCTCTAGTTTCTAGATCCCGTTCCGTATTGTTTTATTTCGTTGTCGATATGCAATAAAATGCGTAATGTCCAAATACAGTATAATACACCATAATAATAAATAATAACCTGGCAACACTGCATGGCAGCGGACTTGTTTTAGTAACGCGACTCTGATATTTATATGTTACCAGTTTCTTATATCATTCAGTTACTCCAATATCCTGTTTACCTACAAAATGCATACAACACCACGAAAAACATTAAATGAAACATAAATGAAGAACGAAAGCGACAAGATATTAAACGTCATGTCAGATCAAGAAGAAAAAAATCACAACAAAATATAAAACGTTAGCTGCCGACAAATACATATGTTGACCCAGGTCAAACACACAAGGACCACCCTCGGACTCGTCGCTCATCTCCACTTTGCAGCCTCCGGAAACCGCAATAGCAGTCTAGGCAGGTGCAGGGGCGTCGAGCTCAACTTCAAGCGACGAGTTTTTTTCCCCGCCGACGTCGCCTACACCTGTACGTCAGCAGGGGATAGGCCGGCCACCGACATGCTTGGGATCCCGAGGCCCACCGGCTTCGATTAGGGTCCCCTCTACCAGTGGTAATATGCGTCGCATGAGATAAATGACATCGATAAATGAGAACGTCATGCGAGCATATTTTGTGGCTACAGAGGGAGAAACTAACCTCACTGCGTCCCGTCTTCGTATGCTGCCTTTTTTTCAGGAACTTAAACCAGCTATTAATGTTTCGACGCAAAGTCTGTCGGATCAAGTACGGGGCCATTCAGAGATGTAATCTGTTGGATAGCACCGTGCTTGAGAGGCTACGTTTGGACTTGCAGATTAGCCCTGTCTCCTTTCTCCGGTACAAATAGTGAGTCTTCTTAGCTCTGAGTACCACCATCTAGTCCTGTTGTGGGAGAAGAGGATAACACTGTTTTATCTGTAAGTACCCAGTATAATGATAAATGAGGAACACTTTGGAAGGTGCTATTCGTGTTTATCGGTACATAAATGTTGAGCATAAACCACGTGTACCACGTTTGCCGATGCATAAACGCAATAAAGCGCTAGTGTGTGCCCTTGACGCTGGCTTTATTACCCACTTAATTAGAAAAAAGTGAAAATCTCCGTGATACGCATTCAATTCTTTATTGTGCGGCGGTTGCAGCTTGTCGAGTAGCTGTTGTTAAATTAGAATAAAAGCTCGTAGATTAGATTCATATTCATTTAAATATACGGTTTTACTCACGTATGTATTTTCGAGATGCCTGATTAGTTTCGGTCTCGACAGGAGGCCCTTTTCAAGGAGTAAGTACCATCTGGTACCGTCGCGGCTGGTTTCGGTCTTGACATACCCGACTAGATTCGGTTTCGCAAGAGGCTTATTTCAAGGAGTAAGTCGTCCAGCCGCCACGGTACCGGAAAAACACACATGAGTAAAACCGTATATTTACCGCCTGAAAAAAGTATTAAAAAGTCTTTTGTCGGGCGGTAACAAGGTGCGGGCCTATAACGATTGGGTCATACCAGTCCTAACCTACTCCTTTGGCGTACTTAGATGGAATTAGACGGAATTGGATGCACTGGATAGAAGAGTCAGTACACTGTTAACCGCTTATCGAATGCACCATCCACGTTCATCAATGATGAGATGGTATATCCCGCGGAAATGGGGGGGTCCTGGTTTCTTAAATGCAAGGCGCCTTCATAATCGCGAGGTATGCAATCTTAGAGAGTACTTTCTCTCTGTTAACGTGGAGGTACACCGGGATGTGGTAGCAGTTGATAACGGACTTACTCCGCTTGGTCTAGGTAAAGAGAACTGGCGCAAACCTGCAGTACTTAATGTTACAGATCGTAGGGATATATGAAAGAGCATAGAAATGCATGGACGTTTTTATAAGGCGTGAAACGGGCCCTATGTAGATCTATTATCATCTGTGTCTTGTCTACGTTTCGGGGATCCCTTCGGAGAAACTGAAAGTTTTATCTGTGCAATTACAGATTAAATTGTTACGACGAACAACTATCGGAGACATATCCTGAAGGACGGCACAATTGACATTTGTCGGGCATGTCATCGTCCCGGAGAAACTCTCAGGCAAATAACTTCCGGATGTTCTCGTCTTGCCAATGGCGAGTATTTGCATAGACATAGCCTAGTGGCCAGGATAGTCCATCAGCAAGTTGCCCTCAGATATAACCTTGTGGCTGTCGATTACAGTCGGGCACATACCTGTAATACGGTAACGTACTACAGGTATGTGCCCGAAAAAACGTGTTCATCAAAATCATGTATCAACTGAAATCTCTGTTTTACAGGTTCGTCTATCTCTCTTTGTGATGGCACTGTACTCAATAAAAAGTATGTAATTTTCTTTTGTTCTAATCAGACACTTTACAGTGGCTACGAGAGGTGCGTGTGTTTAATGCATGGCTGTTGGCCGCCTTGGAAAGGTAAGTACTGATGATATTTGGAGTATTACTATGTCTACACACAGTAATTTAGGTACCGCTTCTGACAGTGTCAAAATTATGCAATTTAGCTTTTTAATTAGTGTTCCTTTGCGACATCATTAAATATTTACAACTTGTTTTAAGAAGTCACGCAGTTGTTGTATTGGTAACGCTGTTTTCAGAATGCGACGTCGCTATAAGCTTGAGTTAAAAACTGAACCACTTAAAAATGCTGACGCCTAAAGAAAAATCCATGCAAAAAAATTACTTGTTAAAGATATGACAGAGCGTTAATGGAAGGCCAAGAATTTGCGTGGGTGCTCCTTGGATGACTGCGAACGAAAGGTGACGAGATCAATCTTGGGTGAGACGGGTTAATGCCTGTCAGGGGTGTGGTTTTTTAGTCGGAATTAGTCAGACAGACCCCTTCATCCTCCCCTATGGGCAAAGGACAGTCATGAGGATCATCCACCCTGTAAACGAAAAAAATGGCTTTTAAATAAGAAACGAAGAGAAAGTCAAAAAGCTGGTTTACTAATTACGGATATTACACTGGCTTCCACCCTCCGTAGCTCCAGTACCACCTAGGTCTACAGGCCGAAGACCAATGAGACGAGATAGTTCTGCATTATATAAAAATATCTAAACTTAAAAAAAAAAACAGTTTTTATAGCATTGACATTTATTTAAAATGTCGCAACTTCATACGTACCTATTGTTCATCAGAAGTGGAAGCTTCTATCACGATTTGTGTACAATTCTGTTTCTCATTATTGTTATGCACATTACCCGAATACATACAAAATCAACATTTTTGTTGTGGCCCGGTACACATGAAGTCATCACTGCACCGGCAATCACTCGCCATGTCACTTTGCAGTGGCTCGTTGAACAAAGGGCATAATTAGTAAACAGGCAATTGGTACACGAGCATCGAATTAGCGAGAAATCTGATAAAAAAAATACATTTAGTAGGTACGATTAGAAAAAACAGAAAAAACATCTCAAAGTTGCTAATACTGAAGAGAAGTGAATCTATAGCTAGCGAGAGCAAACATGAAATAACTATCATGAAATGAAAAACAAATTTCCTACTTGTTCTTTCGACAAAACATCTCGACCGTTTCCAATCGCAAAATGAGGAAAAGCAGTTTTAAAGCCAAAAATTGTATAAGACAGAGCTAATGGAGATGACGATTAGTACGGCCAAATGGCAGCATATTCCACGTCGCTAAGGAAATCGGTGATATGGTCCAAAAAAGTTGTCCCAAAGTTACTGTTAAAAACTGGTTGTCCACTAATACTATATGAGACAGTAACTTTTTTGACGTGACAACGTCTTAGAATTCGATGGAGCCGGCTGCACGCACGAAAAAACATGACTCATGCGGCGTTACCTCGCTCTGAGGCGTTCCATTTAAGGCTTGAAGTGCAAGCGAGAGCGTGGAACGAGCGACAAAGAGGCACAATCGGCCTCCGCGTTCGGCAGCGTTACGTTGTCACGTTCAACTATCGTCAGTAAACCGACTTTACAGAAAACCGTTTTTTTTTTTAATGCAATACGGGGACAAACGAGTGAGTGAGGTTAGCGAAGGCAAAAGCATTGTTTAACAGCCGGTTTTCTGTGAAGCCGTGGTAATACTCTGGTCGTGCCGGCCCAAACGTACAAAGCATGGCTCTCCCACTTTAAAAAGAAAGAAATCCAAATAGTTGAGTTTAGAAGACGGGTGTTGAAGGGTTGGTTGATGAGAAGTAAACAACCCTCAAACGAGATTTCAAGGCCAAAGAAATTGAAACGTAAACAAACTAAAAATGGGGGTACTAGCAAAAATAATCGACGAACATATCAACAGTGCTATAAACAAAACACAAAAGTAATCGGACGAGTGTTAGCCAAACACAAAACGAAGAAGTGGTTACTTTTTGCGAAACGTTTCCACTCTTTGCTTTTGATTGTTTCCATAATATTCATTAAAATATTTGCTTACCCAGTTTACTGTGATCTCATTCTCTGAAGACTAATTTTATTTGGTTTTGTTTAACTTTAAATCAATAATTATCTTTATTAGTTTAATTTATCAAAATTTCTCAATCAAATCAAACTCTTAAAAAATATACTATGAAACCTTAGATTTTGCAATTGACTTATTATAAATATGATTTTTATAAAATAATACACCACACGTACTTCCTACTTTATAGTCTTCATTGTAACTATTGTCTTGATATTATCCGACATATTTTGCTAAGTCGTATTTTAAACTGAAAACGAACTCAACCGAAACATTTAAAGTCGCTTCTGACTCGCGGTCTTAAGGTGTCCTCTGCTATGGTTCATCTATCAAGTCTTCAGAGGCTTTTACTACACATTTTTTCAGAAAAATCACACCGCTTTTAGGTAAGCAACAAAGTTTTATTTAAAATTCTCAATTTGGTGTTTCAGTCACCATCTTCTTTAATGATGTACAGACGAGTTTTTCACCGATTCACTGCAAGCTTTATGTAGGTATGTGAATGTGTGTTTCTGCGCTTAGGGAAATTGTCTTTGTATGCGTAATTTAAAACATTATTTTCTCGATATTTCTATCTTATACAAAATAAATAAGTAAGACACACTTTTAAAGAACTGACACAATGGCAGACTTTAAACAAAGTAACTAATTACTGAATATGGAGAATAGTTGTGATGACTTAGTGACAAAAATAACGGGCTTTTGAGTTGATCCATTACCAGTATGACACGTATACAAAATAAATACCTATTTCACCTTTTATCTAAATTCATATTGTTAGTATGACTATGTCATTGCAATATTTTGTAAATTATGTATTCCTAACCTCGTAATTATGGTGGCACTTCATTAATTAAGAATACAGGATGTACATTGTAATAATTTTTTGTTGTCTATCGTTGTTCGCCCTTTACAAATTGAAGAAACAACAGTTTATTTTTGTATTAAAACGTGTATAATTCAGGTCGACACATGATATATATTTTTACTGGTGGTGTGAGTTCTATGCGTACATTAGACTAAAAAGCACCTGAGAGAGTATTAACAAAAAATAATAGGTGTGATACAGGCTCATCAACGGTATCGTATGTGAAACTATCACGCCATATACAGACACTGCAACAAAAAAAAATACATGGATAAATGTTACTAAATTTTCATTTAAAATTCAAAAAAGTTAAGTATGTAAAAAACTAAACTTGGAACTCATTATTAAGTATTTTTCTTGCCGATAGTGCTATAAACTAAGTAGAAAATTCATACACTGTTTAAAAAAGCCTTCGATTGAGACATTCTAGATTTACTGGTGATGACAACGATTAACTCTTTACTCAAAGTAAGTACTTCATTACCATCATCTATCTATCGCAGTGAACTGCTGGACAGGCCTCTCCAACGTAGGGAGTAGAAAGTTATATATTAGGTACAGATAAATAGACAAAATATTCTCTATGGGTCACCAATACAACAGTGGTAGAGCCATGCTTAGGCACGAATGGGCCAGCTCGACCAGTGCGATATCACGGCCTCCCAGAAAATCGGTTGTGAAGCAACGCTTGCGTTGCTTTCCCCCGAAAAGAGAGGTTTTCGAAGGCCCTACTCCTTCTCTCCTCTTTCCTGTCCCGTCATGCCCTTTCCTCTTTCCCGTCTCCTCATCCCTAATCTCTTTTTTCCCGTAACCGCAACCCCATCCCTCATCAACTTCAAAGGCGTCCAGCGCACTTGCGACTCTTGAGTTGCAGGTGCCCATGGACGGCGATTGTCATTTACCTTCAGGTGACACGTCTGTTCATCTTTTTTTTGCTATGTTTGCAGATTGGATTGATCAAGAACAAAAACTACTTACGTCGGTTTGGCAAATTTTGTGTGAGTTACATTCTATAAACTTATTAATGCCTATAAAACCGACGTTCACAATCACGAGACACCGTCCGTCTCTTTACATCACATCGTGTGGTTGGTATTGCATATAAAACAAATTAATAATATTAGGTTAGCAACTAATAAACCCGCCACTTTTTTCGATCAGTTCCTAAAACGTTATAGAACTATCTCGAATTTCTTGGAGTAGTATATAAATTTTTAAGTTTCAACTTTAGAAGAGAGCTAACGTGGGCATGGAACTACTTAGTTATCATAGTTCCAATGAGTGGCTGAGGGATGTAATTACGAGGGATGAAAAGTGGGTTATGTACATAAATTTTTCGCGTAAGCGCATAAAAAAAGTCTTTTAAGTGTGTGGTGGGGAATAAACGGAATTATACGCTGGGAGCTGTTGCCATCTAACACTATAATCATGGCCAATATTTATTGTGACCAACTGGATAAGGCAGCAGCGAGATTCCCGAAAAATAAAAAAGTATACTTTTTGCACGATGATGCTCGACCACATGTAGCAAAAGCGTCTCGTAAAAAATTACTTTCGCTTGGCTGGGCTGTCCTTCCTCACCCACTGTACTCTCCAGACATTATGCCCTCAGATTATCATCTATTCCGATCTCTAGCCCACTACTTAGCAGATAGCAGAAAGTGACCTTACCACCTTTTTTGACCAAAAGACTAAAAACTGCTACAAGGAAGGCATTATGTCTCTGCCAGCGCGTTGGCGACAGGTGATAGAAAACGACGATGCTTATATAGTTGAGAAATAATTTAATTTTAAGTACTTAAAAAAATAAAAAAAATTGGCCTACAAGGATGGCGGGCTTATTGGTTGTCAACCTAATATTATTATATTGTTTTATATGCAATACCTCAAATTGAAAATGTATAATACATATCAAATTGAAAAATGCATTGTATGAAACTACTGTAAAAGTGGTGTACTAATAAAGTGTTCTCTGTGTATCTATCTATCTATATAACTTAATTGTTATTTTGATATTTACATATTAATGAGTATTGATTTAATTTTAATTAATGTAGGTCACTGACAATTTTTATGAAAATCATCACCATCATCATCAGCTTATCTGTCTTTGTTGAGTCTTAATAAAGCTAATGTTCATGAAGATCCAAGAAACACTGCAGCCTAACTTTTGATACAAGTTGACAGAGAGACTTTAATTAATTAGAAAACCTAACAAAGCCAAAACATTTAAAAAGTAAAAAATAGAACACACAGTTGCTGTTGCTAAATAACCCTCGATTTGTAGACAGCATTTAAAAAGTTTTATTACGTTTACTACAAGAGATTCTAACTCCACCACTTCAACTACATTAAAAACATGCTTGGGTCAAGGCTATTCCTGGGTTATATTGCTTAGCATTGGCTATATCACTTAAAATACCTTCGAAATGATTACCAAAGAAAACAAAATATTTTTATCCCGTTTACAAGAGATTTTCAATACTAAGTGTAGTTTCAATATTATTATACCAGTTCATAAGTATATTGCTTTTATGATTATGTCGAAGTAACAATAGGAATCGGAAGCGCAGAATTACGGCAGAGAGACAGGTGCTTATTAATTAGTAGTAATTTGTATATTCTACCTGATTGCAAGTTTAAATGATTAGTTTTATTACCTCAGGTTATTTACACAATTTGTGCAAAACGTCCTCTATACTCTAATCATTTATTTAACCATTGTCGGCGGCTTGAGAACGTAATTGTTCCATTATCCCCCATCCCTCATCACCCTCAAAGGCGGGCAGCGCACTTGCGACTCTTGAGTTACAAGTGTCCATGGACGGCGGTGTCACTTACCATCAGGTGACCCGTCTGTTCGTCTGTCCCCCTATAGTATAAAAAAAAATCGTAAAAGTAAATTTGGAAGTGCGCGGCAAAAGAATATATATATAAACTGCCTAAGCATATTTATCTACCCTATTTGTAACCCATTAAAACACTGAAATGCTTGAAATGTCTGATAAATTAAAATATATATGATAATTTAGTCACGCAATATAAACAGTTACATTCTACCGCATCTGATGTTGGGATCGAATGTATTCACTGCCAACTAATAAATCGTAAGTCATGCGTTTATAGTTATACATTCTAGTACCTACTTTTAATGGTAACATCAAAATTTTGAAGTTATATTGTGTAGGGATTAAATGATGTCATTATATTATACAACATTAAAACAATAAAAATAGGTACTTCTATATTGTTTTATTATTACTAATCGTCGGATTCCTCTCCGAACTCGAATCATCACTTGAATTCTCAGTAATATAAAAAAATGTTCTAGAATACACACATTATCAATTGAATCCCAATCAGAAAATATAATATTTTTTGTTCTTTCGACTCGCCCAGTTGTCGGGCGTTATAGTAGCATACGCATTTTTCAGGAGATCGAGCAATTTCTTTGCTGTGAAAGAAGGAGTTGTGTTGTTTTTTACTGCCTTTGACTTATGCCCAGATGAGCTCAATAAGATTATTGAGAATGGTACGGAGGAATTCTGATTATGGTATGGCCATATTCTGCAGCCACTTCGTCGATTATGCATTGTTTTAGCTGCTTCTTTGCTTTTTATATTTTTAGCAACTTTAATTTTAGGAGGGACTCATACACATCCCCCCCATTGTCACGGAGCCCGTTTAAGTTTACAAGTTTTCTGTTGGCCTGTGTTTTCACTTTATCATTCTGATTAGAGTGATAGGATGCATCCATATGGATGTATCCATGAATACTATAGATGGCTATTCGAGTGATATAAGCATTTCCTTAAAACGCTTTTCATACACTTCGGCATTCATCTCCTCGTTATAGTCTTACAGGTATTTATCCTATAATTAGTCTCTCGAAAGTTCAAATAAAACGGCAGACAGCACAATTAAAATATGGAGGTCGGTATATTGCAGTTCTACAAACGTAAACTTAAATTAGGAATATCACTTAACTAGTTCTAAATTGTTCGGTTAACACTAATGTATATGCTATAGTTATTATTACACGATTAAATAAAACCGAAATACTGCACTTTTTAATGCTTATGTTGCCAAGTGGTACTTATATGTTCGAAGTTATAATCCGACCGGTAGCGAGACGAACGTCGAAACACTAACTAGCGGCGCGGCGTGATCGCTATACAATAGTGACGCTGCAGATGCATTGAACGGTAAGTAAATTTTTAGTTATGCTGTAAGGATAACATTATAATCATTTGGTATGAAATCTATTGCTTACAGTTTTTATTCTTATTCTAATGTTAAGTTAGTTAAGTTTGTTTTCGTATTATTATTATTTTAGTAGTTATTTAGCTTAAGTTATTGTAAATAATTGTGTAATTATTAATGATTTCAATTTCGATTTAATTTATGCTAATAAGAATGTTAACTTTTTAAGAAAGGTGCGCCACAGTCTTCCGTTTGGATTGGAAAGTAAACAGATTACCTGGGACAAATCCCCTTTTTATTCCCAATTCGCAAATTATGAGTCGTTCACCTTTCCCCATTAGAACTGGAATTGGAAGCAGCGGTATCGTCAGTCCAACTTTATGGCAGCGTACGATTTGCAATGAGCAAAGTTTCGTACGTGAAAACAATATTCAACCAGGTTTCTATTCATTTTTTATACACCTACTTCTACTTTTCCCTGAATCACCCAAAGGTTGACTACAAAAAATGTGATTGATGTGATGAAAAATGTCATTTAAAGGGTGATCTTGAGCTTGTGTGAAGAAGCAAACTTAAATAATTGAGACCTGATCTCTGAAATGATAATGATTGAGAGCTGAGATGCTCTTAGCACGCTTAATCCGTATGTGTATTCGTATCCACGGATATACATGCTCTACGATCCAAAACACTACTAAAATATAAAAATGTTAAAATTTCTGTTTTTTTTTTGCGACACTGACCCTAACAAGCTAAGCAAAGTATTCCCCACATGTTTGTATTGATGTTCTAGAATACGTAGGTATCGAAAAAATTATGGCAGAGATAATGGGTAGCCAATGTATGGAGGGAAAGGTATGGAAATTTACATTCTGACGGTGCTTTGAAAGTATGTGTATGAAAAAGAAATCTGGATTTACACACAAAACTATATGAAAAACACAATTATACATAGGTATAATAAAATACCTTCTGATACCATTCTGCTATTTAAAAAAGCATATTACAAAGTAGATTAGTATGTAGCTGACAAAAATGATAGACAAAATATGTCTTACTCTACACTTTGAAATTTCTCGTGTCTGATGACTTTGATAATTTTGCATAATATTGTAAAATTATAAACTGTGTTAGTTAAGTTATAGGTATTTTATGAATGAATGATATGTTTTATACAAAAAATTGTGTGTGAATTTGTTAAGGTCTTTCTTTCTCTATGGCGCCTGGCAGTTCTGAGTGTGTCATGCTCGCTTAGGTACTACTAATTCACACACGCGGCGAATGGGCACTGATGACTGACCAATTATTTAAATAACCATCATAAGACGCAATTACCACCTTGCCAAATACATAAAGAAAAAGTATTAAAATCCAGTGTCACAACTTCAGTTACGGAAAAAAAAAACATATTGCGTCAGAGGGAGTTCTCACGTGACGAAAGTTCGGAAACATTCTCTGTAAACACTAATACTGTTAATAAAACGCAATATTTATTCAAACATCTGTCCACTAGCTATATTTGGAACGAGACACCATTATAAATTAAAACAACCACAACAATACCTGTTTTAATGTCGCAAAAATTAACAGCGTAAAAAAAATAAGTAACATTTATTAACTAGTTACATAAGAAACTATTATGTTATAATCGCCTCATTTGTATTTACTAGAATCGTACATAAAACATACCCCGCAGCGGAACAAAGAAAAGACAAATGGTTACTTTTAGAACGAAACGACGAACACATCTTCGGTCCCACTTTGGTCGACCAATCGTAGCCTACGTAGACGTCTACGAGTTTCGTAGCGGACGCTGACGCAGTAGGGCGGCGTAGCACCGCACTTATCGGGACACGGACTGAATACATTGACCTTAGTTAAAATTGCCCAAATTTTGTTCCAATACGTTATACAGAAATATGTAGTACTCGGGTGTGGAGCCTGCCGCGTGACGGACGTTATGGAGCGAACAGTTCTGCTATGGCATCGATAAAAATCTTTAAGGAAACATCTGCAGTCATAAAAGTTGTGATATCGGTATCGACAGTGACGACGATGGTGAGGGTTCTAGCTAACGAGTAGCGGAGGCAGTCAACGGTGAAAACCGGTGGCGAGAAGGTGGTGCCCGGGGTGGAAGGATGTCGTTGAAGTCGGGTCGGTAGTGCAGTGCGTGTCGCGCCGGCGCGGATCGATCGCGTTTCATCGACCGCGGAGGCGGGGCGGGGCGGGGCGCCGTCGCTCAGTCGCGCGCGGTCACGGCGTGCGGGCGCGCGCATCGCTACACGTGCATGGCGCGCCTGACTGGATGCCTCGCGCCCTCGGGGAATGGCTTCGTCCGAGGAAGAGGCGACTACCGCGTCGATTGGCGAGTTCAGTGACGATGAAGACTGCCTCAGTGTCCGAAAATGGTGGTGCTTTCTCCTGTCGTCGATATTCACGTTCATTGCGGGGTTGTGCGTGGTGGTGCTATGGCGCATATGCGCGTTTGTCTGCTGCCGCAAGGAGCCAGAACTTGCGCCCAACGACCCCAAACAGAAGGAGCAAAAGGCAGCGCGCCAGGGCAAACAGGAGTTCGAGGGGACGTTCATGACCGAAGCGAAAGACTGGGCCGGCGAACTTATATCCGGTCAGACTACCACCGGACGAATACTGGTAAGTAAGGCTTTTCTTCCAGATACCATTGCTTCAAGATGAGCACTACTGTTGAATATTTAATGCGAAATGAAATGGCTTCGTGACTTATTCGCATGTTCTTGTCGCTGAGCTCTCATCACCAAATATTTAAGTTTCATTTCAATAACAAGAATGTAAAGATTGTCGATAAGATATTAATCATTTAAATAAGGAGGTTTTGAATTCCTTAAAATACAAGTTTTACAGATAAAGCTCTGACAACAGTTATTCAATATAAAATATTATAAAATACTAATGTAATGTGTAACGATACCTTATATTATAAATACCCTATATTAAATGATAATTTAAAATCTCTTACGAAAGAAAATTTTATACATTCTATAAATGAAGTTGTTTTTGAAACATTCTCTTTTCCGGGGGTAGATAAATAGTCACTGCATCATCATAGTAATTAAGGATGATGACAGTTATTTGCCATTTTCAAATTATTTGTAGACAAAATGAACAATTTCTTAAAGAGAAGGCTTTAAGAAATTGTTAATTTGAAATACGAATACACATTTTTTTTATTAATGTGCGCTTCTCTTTTTTTACTAACGAATCAAATCGATATAAAACCTTTTAACTGATAGATAGGCGCAATTTTTATATCACCCCGTTAAAGGTGATATAAAAATAACGACCATCAACCCAAATCTGTTCAGTTTGCCTCCACACCCTCCGAGTAGATACTTTGGTGACGTCATTCGGTGAATTTGTACAAGTATCTATGTTACTAAATTGCTTACATAATTTATCCGCTGCACAATCCTATATTTGGAATTTAATTTAAAAATTAAATTACAATGGATAGTTACCTTCCTTTTTTAAAATATTTTAGCTAAATAAAGCCCCTCGTTTGGACATGTCCTTACGTACTTACTTCAGTAACTTCTACCGTCATTATACCTTGCACACAGGCCCACCGGCTTCCATTACTTCTGACCTGTTCTTTTTCAGGATATCGTTAAGTCAAGTATATCCAGATATTTAACCCTACTACATTACTGACGTCCTCTCTGTTCTTTCCCTCACGTTATCGTTAAATGTTATACCTTTTGTCACTCTCATTATTAAGATAATTACCTCGATGTAGAAAAATTTAGCTTGTGATGTACAAATGATTTCAAAAGAAGTAAAAAAAAAGACTAGGGTTTGGTCCCTGTTTTTGTTTCGACTAAACCTTTATTTTATTTAACTTTGTATTTTCTTCTTCATGGGTTACATTTTTTCCAATATGCTCGTATGTAGCTTATAAATGTTTTCACTGTTATTAATTACATATGTACATACATACGCTCACGTATATCCCTTAAGGGGTAAGCAAAAGCTTATAAAACACCTACATTTTGCATATTAGAATAAATAAGACTAGAAGAATAAAGTAATAGGGGGCACGCCTTTTACCTTTATATAATTCAAATTTTATAAAGCCAAAAGTGTTATGTATTCGTACATTGAGACGCGTCGCCGTCGGGGCACATAATAGCTTAGAATATTATTATATCAACAACTAATTAAAAGTAAGCATCTAACACGTTATCTAGAAAAGACAGAATGATTGAAGTACAATACGGAACTGATGGGACCATCTGTCAAGGACAGGACAGAACATTTATCTTCTGTAAGACACGTGTCATTTCTGAGACTGTAATAGATCTACTCGTATGTCGATGACGAAATAGTCCTGTTCGGAACATAATATTAACACACATACCTTAGTTTCTTATACTTTTTTGTCAATAAAAGTCTGGTTCTAGAAAGCCCATTAAAAAAAATATGTACAAAGAATACATTTCATTTAAATAATAACACTACAATATTCCTTAAGCAATTTTCGCCTTTTGACACGAAGGTATATTTTTTTCTAAAGAAAAATCAAATTATTGTATAAATAGAAAAAAATATGTGGTGAAAGTAGGAGCAAGAAAATAGCCTAACACACAATCAATTTAAACCGGGAGAAGTAGCAACAATTCATCGTATTATCGGATAACCAACAGGCTGTCTGATGGGTCTTTCGATTCGTGTTCAGGTTTACCTCTGAAGTAAGTAGTTTTTTTGTAAGCACTCTTAATCAAATATTTGTTTGCCATCTTAGCTATATAAACAAACGTACGTATACGTTTATTGACTTGCGTGGACTGAATGATTGTAATTCTAGCGCAGAATAATATCGAAATTCGATAGAAGCATTCTGGGTCAAATGTGATAACAGCCAAGTGCCGCAGGTCAATAGAATATCGTCTAGTTTATTATAATGTCTTCAATACTTAATTTACACACATCAATAAAAGCGATTCTTGATCCGGGTCAAGTATTACACAGAAAAGCCATAAGGGTTCCACATCCATTACAATAACTGCATATTATTTGTTATACATACATACACTCACGCTTATATCCCTGAAAGGGGTAGGCAGAAGCGTTTTAAATATTGTAATATTCGCTAACATTATTTATTATTAAGTGTGTTTATTTCTTATACTTTCAACCCTAAACTACTAAACCGGTCACCATGAAATTCTGTATACAGTAAAATATATAAGGTATCTTCCATTAAAAAAAAAACTGTTCTTTTGGAATACCTAAATTGATTTACAAAATATACAACCTTCTTGAAATTCTCACGTCATTTGGAAGCTTGTTGCTTTATACACCTAGATGAAATTTTACATACATACACGCCTATAGTTCCATTTACGTAATAGGGGCTAGTCTATCGTTCTTTTACACCATATGTCTTTTTGCTTCCTCTATCTCGCTTATATCTCAAAACTCATTTTACGATAGACTTAATAGTGTGTTTCAGTAATGTTCTCTCTTGAGTGCCTGGAACTACCTATCCACTCCTAACTAGACGCTTTCTCAAACAACCCCGTTTTATTTTTAAAAAAGGGCAATTAGGATCTCTTGTTCTAAATATGTCAAGTATCCAACTACACATTTAAACTTTATGTAATAGATAAACAGGTATTCCGCTTCTAATTTTGCAAACAATTTCTTTTTTCTGATTGCATTATGCAAGTAGTTTTTGTGTTGAAGATCCGTGACCGCTCCTTGGTGCGGTTGTATTATTAACGTACCGTACGTATAAACGTACGTATAAAAAACCTACATTATGCGACATAGACTTCAAGACGGTTCCTAGATTTTCTGTTCACTCGTAACTTATTTATTGATTTTTTGTATTGATACAAACAGCTTTTCTTACACCTTTTTCAAAATATATTCCAATAATAATAAAAAAAAATATAAAAAAAGTTCCTAATTTTAATGTAGGATTGTAATCTCGGATTAGTATGTTCTATTATTGCAGGAAACAGCGCAATTCAAACAAGTAGGTCTACCTGGTATATGCCTTTAGCCATTTCTAATGAAAATGCATTAGCACTAAAAATAAATTACCTACTAGAAAATGTAATAGTCGTAACAGATATCTGATTCCGGCTATAAACTCACAGTAGTATTAGATTTTTTTTTAATTTAAATTAGTAGATTACCTGATTTATCGTTAGAAATATTTTATTAAGATAGAAGGCATAACGGGTAGCTAACGTTTTCAATAGCATTACATAGCTAGATTATATAAAAGAAAGAATGGAAATAATTTGGTATAGAGGTATTAGTGAATTAAAGAACACGTTAACAGTTATGAAGATGCAGGGGACGATCACTTTTTGTAATTCATAGAAAACATAAATTAAAGTATTATTATAGTTATTATAATAACTTGTTTCTTATTTACCTGGTTTATTTTCATATTACCCAAGGTGATGCAGTTACTACTGTAATATATTTTTTTAATTATTAGCGACAAAGCAACTTAGATACTTGCGTCTTATAAATAGCAGTTTGCACTGGAGTGTTCTTCTGTTTTCCACGCCGATTATTTGTATGGCATTTACCTTCTTATGATTTTGATGCTTCAAATAATTTGATATTTCAATACCAAGAACACTAATAGTTTTTTTCTTGAAGACTACGATTTCACCGTTAAAACCATACTGCTCGCCTCAGTGTCTTAACTCCCAGAGTTAATATCCATATTGCCTAATATAAATAAACAGTGTTTGTTTCCCTAGTTCCAATTCGATTACAAATTCGAAAAGTGTAGCAACGTAATTGTAATGTATGCATGTACATATATACAATTTGTTTTTTGTTTTGTTTTTTTTTTAAAGACACTAGATTCCTAGTACCGCAGTAATTCCTGTGTCGCGGGGCGCTTAAAATCATTCTATTTCTAGATTACACAAATTTTTGTCCCGTATGGGAATCGAACCCACGACCTCTGGTTCAGAAGCCAGGGTCATTAATCACTCGACCAACAGGCTCTTGTATGTATGTAAGTTTCTTTATCTCAAATAATTTCTAGATGCCTAAACACACTTGGATGTATGGGGTATCGAGTGTCACTGCCTATTTTTTTAACCGTAATGGCGGTCGTATGTAATGGCGTAATAATATTCAAGGTAGAGGTTGTTTATAATCAATCGGTTGTTGTTGCATTGTTTAACTTACATATAGATGCTTTAGACCTGGTGAAATCAAATATCTCGGGATGTTTCGGTAGCCACTTAATATTTTAAAACTAAATCCGTATTAATGCGAGCATGAATCACTCGATGACCTAACACATTCGTAAAAACTTTAAAACGAGGTATTGAAACTAATGTACGGAACACTATTAATAGTATTAAGAGTTTATGATAGAAAAGTTTGTGTAATATCATTTTTGCTAGCTAGCATACATACGTATACCTACTAGGAATGGTAACGTTAGCCATTCCTAGTAGGTATACGTATGTATGCTAGCTTGTGATGGGGACTAGTGATATTCGAATTAATAATCATAGTAGTAGGGCGTTGATATTCTTTACTGGTGAAGAAGTTATTTTACTGCGGTTACAAGTATACTAAACTGTATAGTACACTAAAACAACTACCCCGTCAAAAATAAAATCGCATTACAGCCTAAATGCCAGCCAAAATTGAAATGAAAGCCAAAATTCAGTATTATATTTTGAATGATATGATTAATAACAATGCCTTATATACTAATGCTAGGAATAAAGAAACTTATATACACAAAAGCTTTACTTCTTTTTAGGCAGTCTTGTACAAATAAACATATATTGATATCCAATGCCTTTACCACAAGATCCCATATGATATTTTTTTATAATATAGGGGGGCGACAGACGAACACATTGGTAATCTGATGGTAAGTGACAACTGCCGTCCATGGACATCTTTGTGTTGCACTCAAGAGTCGTAAGTGCGCTATCCTACTTTGAGGGTGATAAGGGGCACGTGATTACGGGGGGAAAGATTAGAGGGGGGATTTGGTGATGGGAAAGAGGTTGGATGAGGGGAGGGGAAATAATGGAGGAGTTAGACCTCAAGAAACGTCACTTATTTAGGCGAAATAATTTTCTTTATGACTGCTTGAGCCGGCCCATACGTGCTTGCTTTAGCTTTTCCTTGACTCTCAAACGATAGAATCAGGAATACAAGTTTAAAGATATTCGTTGTTCTTAAAGATAAAAATAAAGATATCGATAGTATCTATCTCTACTAAGTTCAGAAAACTGTTTGTGTAGCTTTAGCTCTGACGTAGAACTAAATCTTTAGTGCCTTCTCAAATCTAAAGTTTAACACGGAGACGCCTTTCCATCCATTTAGTCTGTCTGCAATAAGCTAACCCAATAGTGACTTATAGCTGTTGAATGTACCTGACCCTGCTGAAGCCATATTGGATTTAGCTCCCCTACACAAGTAATAATAACAAAGGCTCGTGTAAAAAACCGCGGTCAGTGCAACATAATCACGTTATAACTAACTATTCTACTTTTGAAAGACTTCTTCAGCTTTAAAAAAAAAGGAAGAACTGTTACATATATTTTTTTGTTTGTTTGAGTGTTTGACACCTTTGTCAAATTCGTCAATTAAAGTTAAATTTTATATCGCTATGGCATTGCTTTTATAACTATATTCAATCATATATTTTTAACGTTCACTATTACTTATCACTACTGAATTATTCTTATGATTATATCTTTATGCAAGCTGGCAGCATTCAGCGTCTAGTCGCAAAACGTTTACATTACTTTTTATCTCTGCATTTCTATTTTCGATTTACAAACATGATTAATGTTTGTAATAGGCACCTATAATTTTTAATTAATTTGCATTACATGTACTAAATATTAGTACAGAAGCAAATATAAGTACAAAGACAAAGGATTATTAATATAGGAACCACCGTATTCTAAAATTACATAATCATTTTGTCCGAAAGTGCTTTATAAAATAATCACATTTAAAATTAGGGCAACAAACTTTACGGTCTAATAAAAACAGCTTCTAATTTTAAGTTGTTTTAAGTTAAGGTATTGTTCAAACAACTTAGAATATGGGATCGGTACTGTGGCTCGGAGCTACGCCCATAAGACCGGGACGCCGTGGGACCATGACCCAGTTAGCGTTATCGATGCGCCCGCCCTCTAGTTCAAGAACATTTTCCCTTTAGATTCAGTGATGCGTCTTGTCTTCGCGTCGTTATTGTAGAAAGGGTGAATTGACGCAGCTTTTCGTTTATAAAATAAGTCGACTGGGTGATTTATTTGCTATATTAAATGGAGGGCACTGTGTTAAACGAAATAAGCTGAACACGAGACAGTTTAAACTATATCTTTTAAACACTTTACTAAAGTCTACTATAAAATTTGTTATTCTTTAATAGGTTGATTTAGTTGTAGTTGCCACAAAAATCAAAAGTAGGTGAAGAATTTGTAAAACTGATTTGCCACTTTTATTTATTTTAATCTTTCGTCATCAAATAAGCTCTGACAACTTCAACTTTTAATTTCAAGTTATATAGTAGGTCAAATAAAATTCAGGCTATAAATATATTCAAAGTAAAGAAAACATTATAAAGCATATTCTTTATTTCTTATATAATTTTAGATGCTCTCACTCTTTCTTTTCAAATCTTTATTTCATTTATTCCTATTTAGAGTTCTAAGTACCATTAGGTTACAATTTTTATTTTCTATTTTCTATTTTCTTTATAAAAGGATACCAGAAATATTATTAATAGTATTAAAAAATGTAGCACCCCAAGGCATGTATGTCATTTTAAAATCAACCACATGTGAGATACTAGAAATAGGCTTTTTGCTAGGCGTTACAAAAACTCGTCAATTACATAGGAAAAAATGCGTCTCAACCGTTTTGTCTTGTCTTTTTTAATACAGTTTATTAGATTAGGGCTTAACTTAACTTTTGATTGTTATACGCTTAGAGTTCAGTCTGGAGGTTACTCGAACGTTATGATATGAAACTGGTCCAAAAGGTTGATGGTTTTCTTGCAATGATCTTTATGTACTGGTGTAGGGCACATAATTATGAGTTTGGAAGTTATGTTGAGTATGATAACATTAAGTATCCTGTTATAGAAGGGAGATAATCATGACAAAATAGTATTTTACAATCAATTATTTTTAAAGTGAGCACTAGAGCTTAGCATGAGCAGCTAATGTTGCAAGTATGGATAGGTCAAAGTCATTTTGATGTAATTTATATCTTGCAGATTGAATTCGAATTTTATGTTTTTTCCTTGTAACACTCGGTCACCTATTAATAAAAATACCATTTTTTGTAATACTATTATTATGTAACACCATATTAATAACATAAGTAGGTAAGATTTTTTTTGTTGAATAAAAACTTATGTTACGACTAGTTTAACAAGTATATTCAATAAGAATTATTATAACAGTGACAACTTTAAATAACAAAGGCACTCATGAAGACAATCGTTTATTATAAATAGATTGATAATTTAATTTAAACCTTAAATCATTAAAAACTAGTCAATTGTACATTTCATATGTTTCTGAAGGACCAAGTCCTCCTTGAAAAGAAAAAGAAAATAAATTTGTATTACCCGAAATAATTAGGTTAGTTATGTTGTGTTAAAACTTATTAATTTATATAATCGTATGTAGCATTGCGTGAGTAATTTACTAAAGTGAGTGGTAAGAACATGGAATGTATATTAGTTTGGAAGCTTTTTATAGGTATTAACAGGTCAACAATGTGCTTTTTAAAAAACCCTTAACATAAACCTGGCCGTACTCCAATTAGACACACATACATACAAACATATACCCAAGCCTATATAACCAAAAAGTCCAATCAATATTCCAAGTACAAGTATAAAATAAAATTACTTATCCTGTCTTAAAAGTAAATTTCAAAAATGTGTGTGTAAAGCAAATAAAATCTTAAAACTATAAGGATTTTTATTTAAAATTTTCAAAATTCATTTAAAACTGGTATAAACGGTTCTTCACGCCTGGTGAGTGTAATCAACTAGTTTTCCTTTAATACGGTAGCGTAAGATTAATTTTATGGATAAAATAGCACTCGAAGAATCCGTTTACACACCTCCCAAAAAATTCTTTATCGTACACAGATACGCTTATTGTATCGGTTTAGAGAAAATATTTTTTACGCCAGGTAGTAGTAATAAGATATATAATAAAGAATTCCATTATATTATTTTTCCACCCATATCGGGTAAGCGAAACACCACCATTGCACGAAAGTAGCCACAAGACGCCTCTAGGTCGCCGTCGCTAGCGTGACCGCCGCACTTTGCCGAGTAGTATTTATTTATCATGAACATACCATTGCAGGCGTTTATATTATTTAGACTTACACTACGAGGGTAATATTACACGAACCGCTTCACAAGTGCTAAATATTGCTGCGCATATTTAAGCTTTTAGTAATTAATTGCTGGCGAAGTGTTTGAAGTTCCATCTTGTACAGTACGACGTAACACAAAATATTCATAAAATTTTCAGTATTTTTTTTTATGGCTTAGGGGACATACGAGCAGACGTGTCACCTTCCGCCGACGATGAACATTTGCAACTCGAGAGTCACAGGAGCTGTCCGCCTTTTAGGGTAAGGTAAAGTGAGTAGGAGAAAGAGGTGAAGATAAAGGGAAGTTATTAGTTCAATAGAGCTTTAAATTGGTGGTTTACTACAAAACTGTGGAACCTTTAATATACTGTCTTGCCCCTTTTCTATCAAATGTATTACAGACCAACAAAATCTTTTTTTTTATTATGGTTCGACATTTTTTTGACGTTGTTGACGTCATTTTTTCTTTCGTTTCTTAATTTTTATTCAATCTTCAACGCGTCCAACCCTTCGCGTCATAGTATGTTACATTCGTATCAGAATATTTACTATTTAACAAAAATGAAAATATAAAACGAATACAAGCTCAGAACACTTACAGAAACTATAAAAATGTTAACTGCAAAAATGCAACAGAAATTTTGAATTTCTCAATACCTTTGCGTGTGACCTATATAATTTTAAAACACCTGCAATGTTTCTAGTTTCGAGGCTACAAGACATTCTAAAGCGATTGGATAATCAGACATTTATATTCGAAGTACTTTTGGTGAATATTAATAAACACTAAAATATATAGGTATATATCTTGTCACTGCAGGGAATAAATTTTCTTGTCACAGCGGATGGTCGCCATAGTAGACCGCCATCTTGTTCTAGAATGTGATTCAACAATTGTGAATAACACAATTCATTCAAACGACCTGTAGCTATAATACTCCAGGATCAATAACTATGACTCAAGAAAATGCCGAGCATGACACAAAATAAGTCCCAGCAAAAGTTTGTGAATCGCACAATAATACAGTTTATTTTGAACCCACAATGGATTCCATCAGACGTGAATTGCAGATGTTACAAATAGAATATAGCCAAAATCAAATAAGAGTTTCCACAGATTTTGTAGTGGTAGAGCCATGCTTGCTTAAGCACGAATGGGCCGGCTCGACCGGTGCGATACCACGGCCTCACAGAAAACCGGTTGTGAAGTAACGCTTGCGTTGCATTTCCCCGAAATGAGTGAGGTCTCCGGAGGCCCAAAACCCCCCACCCCCCTAATGATAGCGCTGTTAACGAAAAGGATACCCCAGGGGGGTACCAGCGCTAGCGTTGGAGAATCCCCCCCTGGACGTCCACCCTCAGTACGGATTATGCCTGAGCGTGGACGCCCAGGCTGCCCCTCGTACTCTGGGGGGGGCTCAACTGCGCTCTCAAAATCTGCTCGGGGCAAGAGAAGGCACACCATGGCACCCCCTGTCACGTTTACCGTGGATTTTTGTAACATCAGGGGCTTACATTCGAACCTCGACACTGTCCACCACCACCTTGAGACAGCAAAGCCGGCCTTGCTCTTTTTAACCGAGACGCAGATATCATCTCCAGCGGACACATCCTACCTCTGCTACCCTGGGTACGGACTGGAACACTCCTTTGTTCCTAAGGCTGGTGTATGCGTGTACGTTAGAGATGATATCACTTCTCGCCGCCTCGGCAATCTTGAAGGGACCTCTCCATCTTATGGCTACGTGTAGACTGCGACGACCATCCCCGCATCTACCTATGCCTCTACAGGTCCCATAGCGGTGATGCCGAAACGGACCGACTCATCGACCACGTCCAAATGGCTACAGACTCAGTGCTCCAGCAGGTCCCATCCGCAGAGATCGTGATTCTTGGCGACTTTAACGCCCATCACGCCGAATGGCTTGGTTCGCGCAAAACCGATCATGCGGGAAGATCTGTTCACGATTTCGCCTTGGCATATGGCTTGACGCAGCTGGTAGCAACGCCTACGCGAATCCCAGATGCAGAAAGCCACGTGCCTTCACTGTTGGATCTTCTGCTGACCTCACATCCTGACGGCTACAAAGTATCCGTTGAGGCCCCTCTTGGCTCTTCGGACCATTGCCTGATTAGGAGTATAGTGCCACTCGTTCACTCGCTGCGGCCGCGAGTTACAGGCAGTCGCCGCGTATGGCACTATAGGTCAGCAGACTGGGATGGAATGCGAACATTCTTTGCATCCTACCCATGGAGGCAGGTTTGCTTCTCGCCGGATGATCCCAATGTCGTTGCTGACTCTGTCGCGGATGTTGTGCTTCAGGGTATGGAACTTTTCATTCCATTCTCCCTGATTCCCACAGGTGGCAAGTCCCAGCCTTGGTTTGGTCGAACCTGCAAAGCGGCGTCCCGCCGAAAGCAGGAATGTTACCAAGCATGGGCTAATGCAGCGACAGCACGGGATGAAAAGACCAGCACATTAAAGAAGCAATTTAACTTTGCCTCCAGGTCCCTCAAAAGAGTAATTGCTTCGGCGAAGTCGGCTCACATCGGCAGAATTGGCGAGAGACTAGTTAGTCTCCCCTCCGGAACTCGTGCATTCTGGTCTCTTGCCAAAGCTGTCCAGGGGAACTTTTGTAAGCCATCCCTTCCACCTCTGCGCATAGGAGATAATTCGTTGGCCCACGACGCTAAAGAAAAAGCCGATCTTCTGGGCAAACTCTTTGCGTCCAACTCGACCCTGGACGACGGGGGAAACGCACCGCCGACCATACCGCAGTGCGAGACCCGCATGCCGGAAGTCCGGTTTACACAAAGGGCAGTGCGTAAAGCGCTTCTTTCCCTCGACGTTCATAAGTCGAGTGGGCCCGATAGAATCTCTCCTATCGTGCTGAAGACGTGTGCTCCAGAGTTAGCACCGGTTTTAACGCGCCTTTATCGGCTTTCTTACTCTCTTGGCGTAGTCCCGAACTCATGGAAGACAGCTCTAGTGCACCCAATCCCTAAAAAAGGAGATCGCTCGGATCCGTCTAACTACAGACCCATAGCCATCACCTCCTTGTTCTCAAAGATAATGGAATCCATTGTTAACTGCCAGCTCCTCCGGTACTTAGAAGACCACCAGCTCCTCAATGATCGACAATACGGCTTCCGTCAGGGTCGTTCAGCTGGTGATCTTCTCGTATACTTGACTCACCGGTGGGCACAGGCGATCGAGACCAAGGGGGAAGCGTTGGCCGTTAGTTTGGACGTGGCGAGGGCCTTCGATCGGGTCTGGCACAAAGCGCTCCTTGCGAAGCTTCCTTCCTTTGGGCTTCCCGAGAAACTGTGCAATTGGCTCACCAGTTTTCTTACAGACAGAAGCATCAAGGTCGTTGTTGACGGTGCATGCTCCGACTCCAAGTCTGTTAATTCTGGTGTCCCACAAGGCTGTGTGCTATCACCCACGCTGTTTCTTCTGCATATCAACGACATGCTGCAGATTAGCAGCATCCATTGCTATGCAGACGATAGCACGAGTGATGCCCTTTACACCGGCCGCGCTAACATTTCTCGGGTAAACGTCATCGAAAGCCGATCCAAACTTGTGTCTGAAATCGAAACTTCTTTATCAAAAGTTTCAGATTGGGGTCGACTTAACCTAGTCCAATTTAACCCCACGAAGACACAGGTTTGCGCGTTCACCGCTAAAAAGATGCCATTGGTCGTATCACCTCAATTTGAGAGCACTTCCCTAACTGCATCAGCCAGTATCGGAATCCTTGGCGTCGATATATCAAGCGAAGTCCAGTTTCGCGGTCACTTAGAGAGTAAGGCCATGTTAGCCTCGAAGAAGCTTGGTGTGCTAAACAGATCGAGACAGTATTTTACTCCGGCCCACCGCCTGCAACTTTATAAGGCGCAGGTTCGGCCGCACATGGAATACTGTTCTCATCTCTATGCAGGTGCACCCCAGTACCAACTTCTACCTCTTGACCGCATTCAACGGAGAGCGACTCGCATCATCGACTGCCAAGATATTTCTGATCGACTTGACACCTTGGCGTTGCGTAGAGATGTATCTTCACTCTGCATCCTCTATCGCTTGTATCATGGGGAGTGTTCAGAGGAATTGTTCGGACTTATACCGGCTGCTGGTTTCCGCCATCGTCCTACGCGACAAAATATCCATCCCCATCACCTGGACGATTGGCACTCCACCACTGTGCGCTTCTCGAGAAGCTTTTTGCCTCGCACAACCAGCTTATGGAACAAATTGTCGCCTGCCGTATTTCCGAACCGATACGACCTTCAAACCTTCAAGAAGAGAGCGTACCTCTACCTAAAGGGCCGGCAACGCACTTGTGACTCTTGAGTTGCGGGTGTCCATGGGCGGCGGTAGTCACTTACCATCAGGTGACCCGTCTGCTCGTTTGCCCCCTATCGCATAAAAAAAAAAAAAAAAAAAAAAAAAAAAGATAGCAATGAATTTAATATGTATACAGTTGAACGTGTATACAATAACATGTACAATTTAAATATACAGTTTATTATTCTGTAACTTTAAGAGTACATAATGCAGTCTTATAAACTACAAGACAAGGTAATACTTTCTAGAGTAGGTACAAAAACCACCAACAATCCATTAAATTTATAGTCAAGATTATGACTTACTTAGACTTATCTCCCCAATTTATAGTAATATGTTTTGCCTAGTCAGTACTCCATACATAACCTAAAAACGGTACTGTAATCTGACCTTAACATTTAAACATAACAACCAACCATCTTGCATCAAAACTTTACGTCAAACTGTCTGAAAATCAACCTTTTTAGCAGAAACTGGGTCTTCTAAATAAAGCGTTGTCAGGCCTGTTCTCCAACTGTACAGTACATGTATATATTAAAATACTGTCTGTGGCATGACCTTTTGCAGGGAAAGTTATTATATATTCCTGGACTTGATCGAACAGTTAGACTGGAAGGTCCAAGCAAAACATGAATCTGTAATGGTCTTTCTGCAGTAGAAGACTTTGTCTTTAAGGGTTCACTTGATAAAACTCTGATAGCTATATTCATCTCGCCTTGTACTCATACTCATCAAATTATTGAATCGATACAGAATATAAGGTACGGAATCGAGAAAGAAGCGCATGAGTAAATAATGGATGTCATATTCTATGCTCTCTATAAGAACTGACTGAAAATATGTTGAAGTTAGTATATTGTATTGAGATTAATGTAACTTTTTACGCTATAATATTACTTTGTGTATTATTTTGTTCATTTAAAATAGTACCGAACCTACCGTTACGAAATATTTAAAATGTCCATTTAACTCGCAATTATCTTTTTTGTTTTCCATTAATTTTATTTATTAAAAAAAAAATAAGTAATAAAAAATAGCAGTTTTACTAGTTATTTTCTAAAGTAAAAGTAACATTAATAAAAACGCATACTATATTATAAATTTGAATTTCCTGAAACATTCTTAAAAATCTAGAAACTGCTATGATTTACTTTTTATTGAATACTTATTCGTAAATTAAGCTTGTTTTCTTCAATTCCTATTCCACCTACTTCATCAATCTCTCAACGAATTTAGCACTGTCAATCAATATATAAAACTCCGCCATCTATCCGAAATCCCCGGAATCGTTGGGCTATAAACAAAGACCGAACAGAGCCTTATACGTATGTCCTCTACCCGAAATGGTTGTTACTACTTCTTCCGGTCGATAGAAATCTTTACTTTGCTGGCTAATTTTAACCAGTTGGTCGTAAACCTGAATCTGCAATATTGTTTGGTGGAGCATCCAATATTTGTAAAAAATCTCCTTGTCGTCTGTCCAATAAACGCTTTTGGGCGGACTGATTCTAAAATTAGTTAAGGAATAAAGTAATAGTATAATAGTTGGCTTCAGGCTCTTACAATAAACAAAGTCGGCTTCTCTTCCCTGCACGTTATACGAGTATAAGGGTATTCAAAATAGAATTATTACAAATTCAAATGAGTTCGGCGTTATCAAGATTTCCTTAATAAAAGTCAAATGGATTTTAAAATGTGAAATGTTTAGTCGGTTTATGGTAATGTCTCTTTGCAGATTCATGCCTTTTCGCGTCACAAACGGTAGAGGTGCTTCTTTTAAAAGCTAATTGAGATTTTTGTAGAAATTCTTTTGAAAGTACTGCCTATTAATTTTTATCTATGTTGGTTGTATTAGCAGTGCACAAACCGAAAACGTTATGTATTGTGTAATATAAGATCAATTCATACATACAACTGTGATAAATCCTTTTATTTTAGGCACCATTTATTTTTTAATTCTGACACTAGGTTTGACGAAGTGGAAAATTTAAACGTTTGCGTTAGGAAAATCTTTTTCACTGAACACAAAAACTGTAGTGACCAGATAAGTAGGTCACTTGTTTCACCATTTCCACCCCAATGAGCCCGACCAATGTTCTAAATACAGCATGTTACCAGATTGTAGTGATCGATGAGGCAGTCTCTAACCGTGTTTTCGTACGTTTCGTTTAACAAATCGAGTAAGTAATTATATGATGTATGACAGAATTTCCATTTAGTAATGGTAGGGCAAAAGTGGCGATTATTTTGCTATTGCCAAATCATGGTATTGTCTCTTACCAACTAGTTGAATTGTAATAATAATGGGGACTAGTAAAACCCCTAAATGAGGCTTATACGCATTTTCCCTTCGAAGGAGACAAAGACCACCACTTTATTTTTATCCTTACATTTATAAAGCAGTTTTATCTCTAACTACTGTCGCTAAACGTTTTAAGCCCTATGCGTACTGAACGAGGGCAACCGATCGTGAATTTTATACTATTATACTTACAACAGTACATATTTGTAACAAAATCCTTAATACGTTGCTCACCTATACCTATACCCATGTAACGTAATCTCCCTCTACTACATCTGTATTAATTAGTCTACGGACGTTAAATTATGTCACTGACATATTAAACACTTCCCATTTAATATTTGTAACATTTTACTAATCCAATACTCAGTTATTATATACACACTAAGTAAACTAAATTATATTTTATAACATACGTTAGTAATTAGTTACTAACTAGTGTTATAATTAGAATGGACCTTTTCTTTTTGTAATAGGTTCTACATAAATACAAACATTCATTCGGTTTGCTAACCGTATTTTGGTACCACCAATACATAGTAGGAGCCAGCCTATTGACGCCAACCTGACACTTTGGGAACTATATTCTTATCTTTTTTTCTGTTAATTTATTTTTTAAACAAATCCTTACAGAAAATGAACACAACTCGAGATAACTGTTTGTGGATCATACAACACTCCCGGGTTGGAATCAAATCCACAGCCTCTGGCTCAGCAGTCCTGGTAGACCAACCACTAGACCAACATGCATGTCAAATTGAAAGGATAGTTAAATGAAGGGGTAGACTAGAAGGCAAAAGGATAAGGATAGTGCTTGAACGGATTGAGGAGTGCAAAAGTTCGAGTAGGTCAGGGTCGCTCACCTGTAACTTGAACTAGCTATTGCCGGAAAATTCGAGGACCTTAACCATAAACAAGATTAAATATATGTGTATCCAATAATGTGCATTAACGACGCATTGATGTATTGTATCTCCAATAATTAATTTATCGCGCTATTCACATTCCTGGACTATTTCTTATGAAGGCATAAAGCCTCCTTGACACGAGACAAAACCAAGATAGTCGACGGGTTGGCCTCTTCCTAATCTACCTTATATAGGTCAGTGGGCGGTCGCTATCGATTTCTAGCAGTTGTTCGTTCACAGGAACATTCGTTTCGTCGTTACGTTTGCAGTTACTCTTGGCAGGAGTTACTTGGATATGGAGAAGATTTTGTTATTGTCGGTGGAGCGAATCGGTCGAATGTTAGAAGATTTGGAGTACTGTATGTCGGGTTATTTCTTAATGTTTGTTTAAAATGATCTGAGTCGTTTTCTGTGTATTCTGTCTAGAAATAAATAAATGTTTCAGTAGATCGTACATCGTTTCACGGTCATTAGTTTCAATAAAATATAATTTTGATTTATTTGTAAAGATTATTATAAACTATTACTAATTACCATGGTTACTGTAACAACATATTTTGTTTATTTGTACATATTTTAATTTAAACCTTCATGAAATTTATTTTCTTATTTTCTATACCTTTATAGGGTTGACCCTACATACCTATAATTAAAGTGGGACCTTCAGGACCCAATCTTTATTCAAGAAATCATTACTAGGAGTTTATTATTGAGAGTGCGAGTAACAGTTACTACAAAATTCACACCTATTTTTGAATAGGGAAGGAAGTGTTTAATGAATGACTAAAAAAATCATTAGGCCTTGACTTAACCACGTAACTTAAATCTTCAATAATTTTAATCTTCTCTCAAGACGAGAATACCCCCAGGACACTTTATTACCGACTATAAAATTTCATTGTGTTAATGAACACTAATAAAATTTCAGGAGTTTCAATTACGAAGACGAATTTCATAAGATGGGTCATCATAAAATCTAAGGAACGTTGTGACGCCCTGCTGTGCTCCTAATGCACTGCTTCCAATAATAGTATTGTAGCATGATTTTAAAGATTTTCGGTTTAAAAGAACACTAAAATAAGTTAAAGCAAACAAAAGATTGAGTTTTGTAAAACCATTTTTCCTTTAGCATACAATAAAGAAATGGCTTCTTCATTAGATCTTATCGAATTTCACTAATGCAACTAAAATTATTATCATTTCAAAAAGCTATATAAATATTATAGAAAATAGCTATATAAAAATTATTACTCAGACAGGCTACCTTAAGTGCCGCTGGGTCTGCCATACAAGATTTTTTTAAGGCTTTATGCTTGTATCGACAAGTGAAATGTATAGCTTAATTTATATGGATAATTACAAAGATTTTAGAAGTGTTTGTTTGTTTACGGAACAAAAATTACACAGAATTCAACATTCAACTTTCGGTTACATGATATGTTATGACGATACTAGAATTTGAATGCTTTATTTGATGTAAGCTGTGATTAGGCTAACCCACCTACATTTTTAATTAATATAGAGAAGGATATTGTAACTCCACTTTACAACTGTCAATTCTACAAAATTGGTTTCTCAATATTCTGAGCAATACCTTTCCGATACGTAAAGCCATGTGCTTAGAGTTGTTTTATTTTGTATTTTAACAGGTCTATGCCAGCATAGATAAAACCGTACCCGCTACATAAAGAAAAAACTTAAATATGTTAAAAAGTTTTGAATTTAAAACCGTTCAAACTCACATTTAGTAAAAAATATATATTACGTATTTCGACGACATTCTTACGATAATATAAAACAAAAAGAGAATATAACACACGTTGTATATCTCCAACAACATATGTGAAAACTGCACTGCATTCAATTCCATGAGTAGTTTCTGTGTGATGCGAGTACTAGCATACAGACAGACCGACAGACCGTCAGACAGTCAAAAATATTGGCTGTTGTTTTGGCTTCTTTAGCTAATATTAGTATTTAATAAAGACCCCAATATTAGTTTTTCTTTAATACTTATAACGCATCGTTTTTTTTTATCGCCGGTAGTTCCATCTGATGACAAGCATGACGTGTGTTGCGTGAGAAAGGGACAGAGACAGTGAGTGACGTCACAGGCGTACGTTGGCAAATGGGATAGTACACTTGCTGGCAGTATGCCACCACAGCTGTCTTCGAAATGTCCTCTTAGTTATTACGGTATTATTTATAAAATTGTGTTTGTTTTGAATCATAATTGCAGTTTACCTGATACGAATGTGTTCATCTTATATTTCAAAGATCATTTGTTCATATTATATTATTACGTATTAGACTTATTTAATATAAAATTAAGTCCGAATAGCTTGCAAGTTATCCTAGAGAAATAGTTCCTCACTCATACATACATCATATTCCATCCATGGTATATGTATATAAACATTTGTCTATTTTTGATATCATGATCGTTTCCCACTTCCTTTAAGCATAACTTAAATGTGTCTATTTATGTTTGTAGCCTTTTAAACCCCTTTCAGTATTCTCTAATTCCTTACTTAAAACAGACGATTCTTGCCAAATACTAACTTGTTTGTTTCAAACGCACCGTCACCGTCGTTCACCGTCCTTATACTTAGTTCAGATTTATATCTGAACAATAATATTAAAAAATATGATATGACTGTCTTGAGTATTTTTTAATATTCTGTGAAATAAAGCTTTTGTATGTTTATTAATAAAGACAATGCTACAACTTTTATCTTCTGCAGCTATATCCTAACCGCTAATTTTTATTATATGTCCTTAAATATAGTGGTTATGTTATGAGTACATTTATAGTACATATGACATATGTCATGCCGTTGTCTTTATTAATAAACCTACAAGAGCTTTATTTCACAGAATATTAGAAAATACTCAAGACAATCACATCATATTTTTTTACTTTTTACAATATAATTTTATTGTTGTATTTTTATTTTCCAAATACAAATCAAACGGCGTAAATAAAGTCATTTAATAGTTAAATATGTTTTTGAGCCGTTTTTCGTGGACACTAATGCCATGGGGTCAGAGTGCTCGTTCCGTTTATAAGGAACTAGCTAAACGACTGAGCGATACTTCTTGTGTTCAGAAGACTGGCCTTTTGAATATTTACGTCGTACGGTTTATTTTTCCGTGGCAATCGAAAAATAGGTGATAGTTGGCTGGGTACAAAAACGTCTCCACTTTTTTAAGAGCATAGGCAACAGTGCTGGGGGGCCAGTTTTACATACATACTTACAAACATAAGCTCACGCCTTGATACTGATGAGGTAAGCAGAGGTGTATTGTGCCAATTATAATTTGTTCCAACTAACGTAATAGAGGTCGTCAAACCTATTGCCGTCAAATGGGCCTTAACAAATTAGGAGTATTTTGAATGGGAAACCCATTTTTTACTTGAGGTGGTCAATAGATGTTTGTAAGTTTTAGGATTAACATAGATGAAATAAAAAACATGTATGAATACCTATAGCTTTATAAATTATGAACTTATGAGTTATGAATACTTGCGTTGTGTTTAGCCAAGTGAGTGAAACGCACATGCGATTCTTTAATTATAAGTGTCGACGGGCCGCGGTAGTTACTTACTATCAGGACATGACACCACTATCTACATCAAAAATCAGAATAACAGCAAAACTAACAGAAAAAAAATATGGATGTAAAATGTAATTGTTGGGTATAGCACCACTAATCTAAACTGTTAGTAACATCGACATAGTTTGATATTAGCGAGTCATTAGAACATACTTATTATTTATTCTGTCGGATATATTCTATCGGAAAATAACGTCCCGTCTCAAAATATGTATGTAAATATTTTAATTTCGGCCGTGCAGATGTGTAATTCTTGAATTCGAAAAATATCAAAGACAGTATAGATAGCATGTATAGATAGTATCTACATAGCTACTATAAGTTATTTCTCTTGTTCAATAAAATGTACTGGAACACAAACAAAAATACTTCAGCAAAATCAGTCTACCTGAGTAATAGATGTAAGTAGTAAACTTATAACTAGCGAATAAGAAGACTGATCGATAGATCTTATATAAATATGTTTTTATATACAGTGAAAATAAAATTGTTATTTAATTTGGAACAAATACCATATAGACTAATACTAGAGTATATATAAAGTCATACAGTGCCAGGAAGACTGCAACAGGTAACAACAAGCAATCAAATAACAATTTTAATTTCACTATAAAATATACAAATTACGATTTAAATAAAATTTGGCAACCACATATTTTAACGTCTGGTTTAACACACAGAACTTAACCTTGGTAAACTAGGTCTACGCAGCAGGTAAAGCAGCTGGCGAAAGCTGAGGGGATGTACTTTAAAATATAAAGTTCATTCCACATACGATTCCAAGTCCACGTCACTTGTGTTTCAATCCCATTTTATTATTTGATATCATCGATCCAAGACTTGTTTTTCTTCATCATACCTATCTAATTTTACCGTCAAAAACTATCAATACTGACTACACGATTGAGTGTTAGTTAAGAACAACACAAACTGCTTTGCGTTTTAATTTTTTTACTACACAGCAAAATTTAGTAGGGTTCAACTAAAAGAAAAAATACAGAAATGTCTTACCGCTGTCAAAAGTTTATTGATTCGAGTTTGGTTTTAGATTTGATAGGTCACTCATTAACACACCATGAATAACTAAAACCACTACCCGAGAGTTGAAAAAAGAATTGTCAACAAGAATTCTTGGTATATTTGAATATTCACATTAACATAAAGCTGAACTTAGCATTTCATATTGAAACCGTATGTCCCTAATATGGTTGTAACGGCCTAATGGAGAATTATCTCGTACAAATAATATGATTATAGATTCATGACTGATCGAATATGCAACTTGCTAATTCGAGGAGGTGTTGATGGCTCGGCGTCAAAGAGAGACGCGCAACAAAGGAGGGAGGTATCCCTATACTCACAAAATATGACAGTAGTGGAAGGTGGACGTTATGTCCAAGGATAGAAGCAAGTGGCGGCTGTTGTCTTTGCCTACCCCAATCGGAGAAAGGCGCAAGTTTATATACGTATATCATCACAGATTTAGGTAGATATGAATATATAGGGACCATCTCTCTAAGGCAGCCATTGCTATTACAATATCAATACGATTTTTTTATATTTTTCTTGATATGTTAGCCTAACCCTTTGGGAAAACAGGCATGAGTGTGTATATTAATGTACACACACATATATATATATATATATATATATATATATATATATATATATATATATATACAATAAGGTATGAGGTCTTCAGCGATAGTTAGTAGTTTTTCAATTAGCTACATGTAACTCGCGATTGGCAATATAACGAATATGAAACCTTCAGGTATTGAATTTTAAGAAAACTGTTTTTGCTTTTGTGACCCTTTTGGCTTACTTCTATGCGCCTAGTTTTAATGTAGCATCTTAATCTGTACTAGGAACATAATAACTTCCAAGACTTTTAACCACTGGATTGATTACTTTGAGTAATTAAAGTATGTAAATACTAATAATTAAATATTGAAATTAATAAATAAAATTGTAGTAATGGCAGTTGTAATGAACTTTGTACTATTATAACTGCAATCAGGTCAGATCGGTTAAATGGATCTGGATGAAATTTTGTACTGAGATAGATTAAACTCTGGCTTTCTCACCGCGCAGTCGAATTGTTTACGTAATCTCGGCAATTAATGAAATTTACTCTCACATCTCCCAAAGTAAAATTCTAACAAAAACGTCACCAGGACTTGAGTGCAATAATTGTGGGAAGATAGTACACGCCAAGCGGTTATGCACAGGTCTAGCGTCGAAGCAATTATCAGCACTATGATACGCTGATAACCTGGAGTGGACATGCGAAGAATGTCATCGTGATTCGCAACGTCATGTGGACTACGAAATTTATATGGATCAGTTGACTGAAAGCAGTTACTTCGTGATATCTCACGCGAGATCAAGAAAGCTAAACAAACCCTAAGGGAAACGTTCAAATATATCTGGTTTCAAAACGATACAAACGGTCTCACTTTTGTAATTAGAAATTCAAGTGATATTGATAAGATGTAAGTTGAGAAATCTCGATAACAGTCAATCACAGTTACATGAGATACATAAACTGTTTGATTGTCCTAATGTTTGATATAGGTGTAACCAACATCTGTTTAATATAGGTGTAACCGACAGCCTCCTCTGCAGAACATGCTTAGAGGAGGAAGAGACGGCTGCCTACATCTTTCTGAAGTGCGCAGGAGTGGCCACCTACCGGGCTAAACACTCAAGATCGCCGAGGTCATCGGCTTCACTAAGAGGTTTGCTAAATTATCTTAAGGAGTTGGGATGGTAATAGCAACCATTCACCCTGTCACGCAAAACAGGCGCACAGAAGACGTCGAGTTGCGGATATTAGCCAGCGTAGACCAATACCAATACCAAATATCTCATATAAACTATATATCTATATATCTCATATATTCTATATAAACATAATGTTACGAAGGTCTTTCAATTCATACACTTTTCTAATAGAAATATTGACATTATTGTATTAACGGAGGTAGGCGTTTCCAAAAATGTAATATTATACAAATGTTCAGGGGTATGAAATGTATTATATAATCATCATGAACAGTGAAAGGGCGGAGGCATTGTGATGTATATAAATAATACCCACCCTTTTAAATAGAGATTTATAACTATATTTAAACCAAGTTCGACAATTGTTATGAACCTTCCATATATATACAAAAAATACATATAAATAACAAAAGAAACAAGCAGCCTTGGTATATATATATTATATTAGTAGCAATAAAATGAATAAAAAAAATATGATATGTTAAATACTTTGTCTGGTCAAGTATGTAAATCAGTTGACGAAAATGTAATCAATTCTTTTAAGAAAAATAATTTAACCATTTAAACTATAGCTAATAATTGCCGAAAAGAGTTCTGCCAAAACGTCAAGAGAATTGTATCCACGTGCAACACAAACCTTATCCATGAGTGGGATTATTACCGAAAACAAATATATGTTATTCAAAAAACCTACTAAAAGCGATATTTTAACTTTTATAAAAAAAAAAAAATTAAATAAATCGACTGGTAACGATGGAATTTGATGCATTGATGTGAAAATGTTGAGCGATAAGATTGCTAATGTTATAGTAGTTTATAGTTAAACTAATAAATACAAGTGTTATGGTAGGAAAATATCCACAAAAACTTATACCAGGCATTTTGAGACTAATTTCCAAAAAAAAGTCACATAATGATTACGACAGTTATAACCCAATAAAAATAGTTCCGACTGGTATACTAGATAAAGTGGTTGAAAATATATGTGTCATCAAATTCACAAGTTTTATGCCAAGAAAAATGTATTATCACAGAGTCTGTACTCAATCTGGATTCCAATCCAATAAGTCAAAACGACGACGAAATAAATAAACACCTCAATTATGAAAATCATGATATCTTATTAATTATAGAGTTTAGTAAGGCTTTTGATACTCTTAGGCCTAAAATCCTCATGAATAAACTTGACCATATCAGGGTCCGCGGACAAGGGTATGGTCAACAACATTCGTGCCAAGATTACATAGATAACAGAAGATACCGAGTTGGAGATCGGAAATACCTTAAGATATGAAGTACTAGGAAATACTGAAACAACCCAAGGCTTCGTACGTCAACGACATGAAAAAATGTCGTATGCCACTGTTCTGTCTTCCATTACGCTGATGATACGTGTCTCGTTGCAGCTAGTAAAAATCTGTATAAGGCGGAAAATCGTTTACAAAATGATTTTAACAAACTGATTTTAACAATATATGTAAATGGTCTAACCACTTAGTTGCGATAAGCCAATTGAAATAGTTGCACATAGTCACCGATGCTTGCACGAAAAGAAATCTAACAATCATCAAGGAAGCTGTAAATGATTGCAGCAAGTATCTAACTACAAATACTTAGGTCTAGTAGTGGATGACAGGTTGAACTGATGTTACCATATCGATACAATTTGTTATAAAATGAGGACAGTGTTAGCTAAATTCGCATATTAAAACAAAGTTCCTTTTAATACTACTGAATCTATACAATGCCCTTGCAGAGTCAATAATTTCATATGGAATCAGTAGCTACGCTACGGCAGAACATTCAAAAGCTACTTATATAGAATCAACAATTTACAACTACGTAAGTCTTTGACTGTAAAATTACAAATTTAAAATTTCACTGCTATCGAGAATATCCGTGTTTTCCTTTTATTCATCTAACACACACTTATACTTGACTGCACGGCTGGCGTAGCGGTTTAAGTGGTCATCTCGCCATTACACTGCCCCGCCGAGTGTTGTGGGTTTGATCCCCGCACGGGACAACACTTTGTGTAATCCTAAAATTGTTGTTCTGAGTCTGGGTGCTCTTTGTGTCCGTTGTTTAAATGTTTGTAAAGTCCCTTAGGAATTAATCCTAGTGCGGAAGTTGTCTTTTTTAAGAAAAAAAAAAATACTCTGCAAATATTTTATAACTTTTGTTTCCATTCAATGCGCTATTGTCTCAAACAAAGTAAACAGTGATTTAGTGTTAAGACCGTTAATACCTAATATTAAAGCGCGTATTCAAACCGTTTATTTACCCAAATCAAACATGAATTATTGAGATAATGAACTTCGGAATGTGCATTAATAATTAATCCAAACGTCTGTCAACTAGTCACGGCTTCCTCTTCAATTTAAAACGATATTACAATAGGTGTCATCAAACCTTTGAGCCAGTCGTGTCTCATACGTTCTCATACGTTTAGCAAATTTGTGTATTTTTTTTTTTGCCAATAAATTTGATAGCAATTAAGCGTTTAGATCTTCATATATATCGTCATACACACGCTTTCACCAGTACCCTAACCAAAGGGGTAGGTAGGAGTGTATTAAACACCCACATTTTACTAATTAGAATTTGGTTCCACTAAGGTAATAAGGGCTGTACCGGACACTTCAGGAATTAAAGAAAATTGGGAGTAAGTATATATATAGGAAGAGATAGGACAAGCAAAGCCAATAGTAAGAGATATTGCTGGTACGGGTGTTAAATGAGAAGTGTTAGATTTGAATACCTGGAACTCAAACGTGCATGTTCTCAAAGGTTCGAGCCCTCTTTGTATACTACATATCATAGTTAATATTTTTTTTTAGTACCAAACATTTAGTACCTTGCAATAGAACGATAGAACTAAATTATGCCCCTCATAAGTACGTATTATAGTATATTAAATTCATATCATCAGTTAAAAGAATGACAAGGAATACTAAAAAATAAAGAAGGATGTGAATGACCATTCACATCCTTCTTTATTATAATATTATAGCCTTCTTTATGTATAAATATTAGCTATAAATCTGAAAAAAAAATACTTATATTAAGTGGCTTATTGAGTGGTCGAGTGGAACATTATTTACAATCACTCAATGTCGCACGTCGGCACTTTTTTGCTACTAACGTCACATCTAATGTGTTTACAACTTACTTATATTATTTTTAGGCTTTTATAATGTATACGAATTATTCATTCTATATATCTCGGCCTTAGTTTTACTATTGACTGGATTTGCAGCTGCACAATATAATATCGATATCTTGAAATACTTTCTAAATATTTTGAAGTTTTACGCCTTAACTATTAGTATATAAAATATTATTATAACTTTCTATTACTGTCCTGGTCCCATCGTTGTGGGTATTATGCATTTCAGTCGATCAAACGGTATACCCCCGAAGCAGAAATTATGTAGCTACTGATATGCAAATTAAGAATCCCCAAAAAAGTCACTCTTTTGCTAAATATATCAAAGTAAAGATTTTGGTTATAATATTTAATTATTAGTAGTACAATTCCTTAGGGTCACTGTCCAACCAACACACATTTAAAGTAAATGCCCGTAGACAAGGCTTTGACACTATTCCAAGGAAGCCGTATCGCCGGCAAGCGTGAAATTATCCATGCATTACAGTACATAAAATTTGTGGAATGAGTTCGTAATTGCACCTATTTTGTCATTATTTACATGCGTAATATTCCTTTATGCCTGCTATAAAATACTGACACACAATACACAACCTATTATATATTGTCGCCATATATCTTATAACCAATTTAAGACTAAAATGTTTTTTTTTGTTTTAAATCAATTTAAAGATAAATGAGGAAGTTCTATGTTTGGCTGTATATATATACAATATACATTTATGTATGTTAATCGATTTCCTATCCAATTGAAGACGGATTTATTCATGCCTAAAATACTCACAACCTCTGAAAGCCCTCTTCTGCATATTCCATTACATATTAGGAATGTTTACGACCGTCCGTCGCAAATATACAAACTGCTGGTATTACGTCATCGCCGTCAACATATTAATAAAAGAGACGTATACAGACCTCTTTCAGACTAATCTCGAAGTAATTATTATATATACTATGTGATAAAACACACACTCTATTCATTAACAAGAAATACAATATTATTTTGTTTGTTTATTGTAGTTAATAATAATAATAAATCTTTATTTCGGAACATTTGTTGTAGTTGTTTAGGTTTGCATGTACTATTACCACGGTGGCTTCTAAGAAGTTTATTCAAGGGCTTTTCACATGTTTTCGTTGAATTAGTTAAGTGATAGTATTTACCAAATATACTAAAATAGTTTTATATAGTATGTCACGGTTCAATGTGCAGCGCAGTTGAAATTCACAAGTGAGCATTGTTTATAATTGGTTTCGGAATTGCATAAAACTACTTTATTCCATCTTCCTAGCAAAGTTTGCGTACCAATGCGTGGCGACATTCTCGTGTTATTAAGTAAATAGTGCTACTATATTACGGCTCTGTCTCCAAAAGTGATCCTATTATAACAAGGCAAATTAATCGAATTTTTATCCGATTGCGAGGGTTGGCAACTATGTGTTCCCCAAATTCCGAAGTATCCACATGCCAAATTTAATCAAAAACGGTTCAGCCTGCCGATGAAAGGTAACAGACCTAGAGAATTGGAGTTGCCCGTCAATCTGAGTAGGCCTGTACATTTTAAAATATGTATGTTGTATGTTGTCTTAACAATTGATTCATTTTCTTCTTAAAGGCTTACAATTTTGCTTAAAACATACATATGTACACACATATATGAAGGTTTAAGCCCGTCTGTCTTAGGTAGGTTAGGATCTGGCGCCTTAGTGTTTTGATCCCTAACTATAGCATTATCAAAATATACAGTATCAAACATTTTGTCTATGTTTTCTTTTCTGAAATTATCTTTAAAGGTTAAGTACACTTTCTCCTGCTTATGTAGTTTAGACACTTAATCACTAAGTAATTAGTAGTCTAATGTCGAACTAAATTATAAACAAATTATTCATAAGCAGTTACTATGACGAGAGCGTTGGCAAAAATTTCGCATACGTTTTGTCACGCAGTCCACTCCCTATAAGGAAGGTTTACTAAACATTATGATGTAAAAGGTGACAAAATAATCTTTATTGTATCTTAATATGTATCCAAATATAAATTCGGTTGATGAGATTTGAATAATGATTATAAACACTATTTAATAGTCGACGGTCGTGTCTAGCCGTTTTATTCAACACGTTACGATTTTGCTGTCCTGAAAGGCTTCGCTTGCGATAAAGTTATGTATATTCAGACGTCAAAGAAACAATTACAACGTTATTTTTTTAAGTAATACGGCAATTTATGTGCAGGGTCTTTTAAAAGCCATACTTATTTAAACTACGAAAACTTAATATATAGAAAATGTGGTTTACATTCTATTATAAATACCTGCTACTTTATTTCATACAATATATAACATATTGACAGATATTTAACGCATATGTACGAGTATATACATAGACACTTTTCGCATGCGAAGAAATACGAATTAAATACATTAATTAGGACATAAAGATAATTTTAAGAAGACTCGAGTCACGAGTTTTACACGACACACATACAAATTTATTATGAAACCTTGGATATTGTCAATAACCAAAAAATGTATGAAATAAACCCCTATTAGGCCCACATCTTTAATATTTTATATCTATGTACCATCAGCGACCGACGCTATTTTCATTTTGTTATACAACGTCGTCGTCTAGTCGCAAAATTACGGAAACGGGGAAGTGCTGTCGTTCCCGGAATGCTCACTCTCGTGGCTAGCTTTCTTTATAATAACGTTTATTTTTAATCCCACAAAAAATTACAAAACAGTTTTACATGTACATAAATAATATACATATAATATCTTAAAATAAGCTTCTGAAAATAGCTTGATGGAAACATGAATATAAATACATATTAGGTTGATTTGGATAAAACATTTTTACAGCTAGTTATAGTTTTGAGAGTCGGAGCTGTAACGTCTACATACCAATATAGATACGACACTGGACTATGTCGGGTATTAGAAAAAACATAAAGGAAAGTTATTTTATTTTACTTCTTGTATTCGACATTTACTTGAGATGAGCCACACTTCTGTTACCTAATTTAAGTGTTGTATTAAATGGCTTTTGTTACCCTTTTAAAAATGTAGTAACTATTGGTGCTTCATTGTTTATATGCACATAACATGACGTTACACACATTTGGCCTTTGTCCTTTATTCTTTCTGCCATTTTGGCCATGGCGCTATATCTGACCATGGCATTATATTTTTATATAATTAATTATTATAGATTCAAAATGGGGTTTCATATTTCTTCTCATCTCATCAATCTCATAGCGTTCTAAATTTCCAACCATGCTTGACGTAACACAAAGGTCAGCTCAACGGCATCGTTAGAGTCACAACAACTCACTGCAAAATTTAATATTGATTTGATATCACTCATCCACAGATGACCTGATAAGTGATAAATGCGTGTTTGACTGACAAAAAAAAATCCACGTTTAAAATCCAATTTTAAACCGAAAACCGATACACAAATATACTAAATATATATTCGCTAAATCTATATTTATATTAGCTAAATATTAACTGCAAACTAGTATTGGGTATGCAAATATTGACCTACAAAATATCGGACAATATCGCAAACTATTCCTATTACATAGAATAAAAACTTTCGTGAATTAGATTAATATTTATTTAAGTATACGGTTTTATTCACGTGTGTCATTCAGGGATGCCCGACTAGTTTCGACGAAATACACACGTGAGTAAACCCGTATATATAAATAAATATGAATTTTATTGCCGTGTGTTTCGGTATATTCCCGGTAGAGTCCCTATTTCTCCCCGTGGGTCTCGTAAAAGGCGACTAGGGGATCATACTGTTTTCTATCAGACAGTATATGTATATCCAATCATAAAGTGCCCTACTGACGGCAAAGGGCTTGCCCCCTGTTTAGTGGGACTAAATTCGAATTTTTTTTTTTTTTTTTTTTATACTATAGGGGGACAGACTAACAGACGGGTCACCTGATGGTAAGTGACACCGCCGTCCATGGACACTTACAACTCAAGAGTCGCAAGTGCGCTGCCCGCCTTTGAGGGTGATGAGGGATGGGGCATGCAGGGAGCGGAAAGAAGAGAAGAGGGATGAGGAGATGGAAAAAAGGAGAAAGGAGATGAGGTAGAGAAAGGGGGGGAGCGGGAATTGGGCCTCCGGAAACCTCACTCAATTCGGGGAAATGCAACGCAAGCGTTACTTCACAACCGGTTTTCTGTGAGGCCGTGGTATCGCACCGGTCGAGCCGGCCCATTCGTGCCTAAGCATGGCTCTACCACTGAAATTGGCAAAATGTAGATGTTATATGCACCACTGCCTACCCCTTCGGGCTTATTTTAAGTTTTAAATTATTTGCTAAAAAAGTAATTATTCTGAGACGATCAGATCATGATTTTAAATGGTAACCGATACTAATGTCATCTCACAGGAATTAAGATATGCAATTTTTTTTATTTTTTCTTATGTTTATTATTTCCTTTTTCAACCGACTTCAAAAAGGAGATGGTTCTCAATTCGACTGTATTTTTTTATGTTTGTTACCTCAGAACTTTCGACTGCGTGAACTGATTTTGACGAAGCTGGAGCTTTCCGTGTGGTCCCATTTTAATTTGGTCCAGTTCTGGCAATGGAATCCATTAGAAAACCTTAGAAGTCTTAAATTTGACACGCGACATTTTTACGCGGCAAATGGACGAATAACTCAATATTACGCCAACCGATTTCGATGATTGTTTTTTTATTGGAAAGGATGTACTTCAAGGGTAGTTAGATGAGAGTTTGGTCCAGTTGTGACAACGGCATCCATGAGAAAACCATAGTAGTCTTAAATTTTATGATAGACGCTTTGAAGTCGGTTCTCTACTTATTAAAGTCCGATTATTATTTATGTAGGCAATGTTACGGAACGCCAAAAAGTAATGAGCTCTTTTTATTGGTTCTTATATGAAGATATAAGTATTTAGACAAAGTATTTATATATAAGTATAATTATAAACAATCCTCATTCGTGCAACATTCTGTATTACTGATAACGGATAACGAACTTCTATTAGAATAGATGTTTTTTGTAAGACCATTCAGTGAAAAGTGTGTGTAAATTGCAGGGAAAATATTATTTTAATGATTTATAAAATATGCAAATAGCTTTATTTACACTTCATAACTTTTCGCAAATTATTTTCTCGGCAAAATCTTTACGATTCCTCTAGTTTGTCATCAAAGAAGATTGTTTTTGGATCCTGATCACCGTCCCCACTAAGAAATCAATATCAGATACAAGGCGTATCATCAAACCGAAACCTCGGGTAACCAGTACGGCGTACGTTCTATATTTGTCATTCTATATTTGAATCGGTCGTGTCACCGTGTGCGACATCATGCCGCATAATTGATTACACGAATTTAGACCTTATTGACGATACAAAATATTCCGTGCATTTTATGACAGTATTAGGTATGTTGTTTTTGCAAAGATGTCAAAGGTGTTTTTTTATGTTTAATCTCTTCAATAATACCTGTTATTTTTACAAATAAAAATATTCATAAGATTTTTAACATATAATAATACTTGCACAGTTAAATAACGTTTCATATTTGAAGTTATACTTGTAATGTAAAGAGATAAGAAAAATGAAACCGAAATTTTCATTCAAGTGTTGGTTATTTTTTTTCCTTTTTTTACAAAATATATAACAGAAGAATGTCTGTGGAAGTAACAAAACACTCCAGTGTCCTGTTTAAATTCTTCATTGCATATCACATAAAAGAAAGCTTCACTCCACCGATGTTATAAATATTTTACACTCAAGCTGACCTTGTGCTAAAATACGTTTAGTTTACAATATCACAACTATTTACTTGAAACGGTATACTTAATAACAATAATTTAAATGTCAATTCAATGACTTGTTTTATTTGAAACATGTTTAAACATTATCACTTTAGTTATACATTCAGATTCAAATCAGATATTATCAATTCGTTTCATTATTATTTTAATTTTATCATTCTTAATATGTCAGAATAAAACTTTTCGTACGATACGATTGCATTCCTAACAAGGACATTGTCAATAACAAAATTGAGACTGCTACACAATAATTTTGCAGATGGTAAAAATATACTGTAATTGAGCTTTCCGATAAAAAGTACATCGGAAAGTAGAAAATAAGTAACTATATGTAATCTGGACACTGTAGTTCAACTGAACATGTTTGAAAAATAAGTAGTAATATTCTGGCAATGGAGTAGGAGGAGGAATTGTAAATGTAAAGAGAACAAAGAGCATCACCTGAAAGGCAGGCAGCGCATTATGACTTTTGAGTTGCAGGTTTTCATGGGCGGAGATTGTCACTTACCATCAAGTGACCCGTCTGTTCGTTTGTCCACCTATATCATAAAAAAGAAGCGTAAAGGTTCTATTAAATAACTTGTTTAGTAATAATGCAGACAAAGGATATACAAAATTCAAAATACTTATATACAGTCAATAAATCTAACATAAAAGAGGTAGGTATTTTTAAACTGAAGTTAAAAATAAAATAAACAACAAAAGTAACAAAAGCACACCTAAATAACCTATTTAGCGTAGCAATGAATATGTATTGTTTGATCCTAAACTTATTTATTTTGTGCCACTGCATCCTTTTCTCTCGTATTTTTCCTTGAACATTGAACAATTTAATCAGTCACATCTTTTTTATGGACTCATAGTACGGTCCCCAGGCAGAAAATACAGTCCAAAAGTTCCTTGTACAAAATTTTCCAACCTTATCAGCAACTGCTACGAATATAAAATGGATCTTTACTTCATACTGCAAGGATTTTCTTTTACGAATCAGAAATGTCAAGCTATATACAAGCGTAAATTAAAGTAGTATTAATATCAGAGATTCAAATAAAACTAACAATAAAAAAACTAAAATCGGTAACGAATATAACTAAAAATATCATCCAAGTAAACGCTTTATCTAAGCTTGGGCCACGTCTATTTTAAAAGCGACACCAAACTATTTCCCTCTACCAGAATGACAAATGTCATGTTATAAATAACTTAGATTGTTTTAATTAGCTTGTTTAACAATAGTTACAATTTTTTTGACACTGGCAATAGGTTCTATATTTTAATTATTTTGATTCAATTCCTTGAATATAATTGACGCCTATAAAAAGTAAAAGTTAGAATTAGAGTTAAGAGTACTAATGTAAATGTTATTGACTATTAATCAAAATATATATTGTACATTTTGACAACATTGTGAGATGTTATGAAAATCTGTATTAATTATTATGGTAACAAGCGTACTTCATAGATTTAGTTGACAGTAATGACCATCGCGTATATATGTAAAAAGACACTTATATTCTCTCACATATGATTTTGCCATGGACAGTCGTAACAATCTTGTCAATTTGCATATATTAATTAAAAATCTATTAATCTCGATATAAACGGACATCCATGGCAAAAGGTGAGAGATTTATGACAGCCATACCACTTTTGTTTGTTTCAATAAACAGCACAGTCAGTTGGTATTAAACGATTTTAGCCACTGAGTGCAGGAATAACGAAGCTTGCAAAAATAAGACCATCAATTACTGAACGGAAAACATTGAATGTGTATAAAACGTGATTCTATTTAGATTAAATTTTTGAGCATTGGTATTGTCGAATTTAGGGCTATAAAGTAAGTGTGCGCTTAGTTTAATTGTTTGTAGGAGTATAATAAAATTTGGGCGAGTAATGTTCTCCTGTATGACTGGATAGTTGTCTCTTGTAAAAATCTATTTTTAAGTAATACTCTCTTATATTTACTGTGACAATATTTGTATTGCTAAAAATATAATTAGGATATAAGAGGATTTTTGAGTAAATAGAGTTGTATTTATACAGGATTTCAATCATCCGGCCAAGCCAATATGGCCCATAATACATTAAGACTATATTTTACATATATGTATATGAAATGTATGTACTTGTTAAGGTATGCCATCAAAAAGGGCAATCTACTCCCATTATCTGAACATGCCCGAGCCTCTGTTGAAGACTCGGTGTGAACTCGGGGTAAGGAAGAGAACTCTATGAAGCTTAATTATACTGCACCTCTCTCTACTAGCAACCCCATCTTGAAATCTTCTTCGTCGTCAGTCACTTTTTTCCCGCACTCGAGCACTAGGAAGTATTCCTGTGTCGCGGGGGACTTTACAAACAACGGACACAAAGAACACCCAGAATCAGAACAACTATTTGTAAATCAGACACATTTTTGTCCTGTGTGGGAATTGAACCCACTACCTCCGGCACAGCAGACAGGGTCACTAACCACTAGACTGACAGGCCATCAAAAAAATGGTCATCAGGTGCTAAAATATGCTTATTGCATGCCTATTGTTATACCTAACTGTTTGTGACATGTTTTGTATAAAAAGTGACAATAAAGAATTAAATAAAAAAAAAAGCTAATAGCTGGACTAATCCGTCATCGAATCTGATTGGATTACTAAGATTTACATTAATCTACGTGTATTGAATGGACCACTAATTTATTGGTAATCATATTGAGGTATATAATTGTATTGGAATCTGAGTGGTTATGTCCTAAAATAGGTTAAATTCCTACGTTGCCAAGACATGCGTCGGCAGGAGAGAGGCCAGCAGCCAAATGGCGTAGGACTCTGACACCCACCGGCTTCTAATTGAGAATTTTTGAGAATCTCATAAATGTTCTTAACACTATAGTCCAGTTCTTGAGGAAAATTACTGTAAAAGACGTGAAAGTGACACTCCGGCCTCAGATAAAACTGGTTCTGCAGCATTGCTTGCGATGTGTTGCATCGATGAATGATTTTACCAGAATCCCAAAACCGCTCTCCTCCTTTCTTTCTTAAAATCCCTGGGCGGCGTGGCCTGTAAGCTTCTTTGGCTTTATCATATAAAAAAGTTCCGGGTAACCGCTAGTTTATTAAATAATAATTTATATAAAACTAATGGCAGTTTATATCAACTTTCATATAAGGTTTAGCCTAGTACCAATGAGGTAATTAAATAGGTGTGTGTGTAACTCACAGACTCACGTTTAGCACATGAATAATACCAATGGCATAAGATAAATGATTTCATCACAATTGTAACGCATCACCTATAGCCCATTTAACAGAAGCACTTGACCTTAACACCTCTGATTACCACATGCTATTGCACATCACTTATTATGGTAGATAAGACGTAATAGCGAGCTCATTCTTTGATTGATCGAAAAATGTTGAACACTAGAATATCTGTGATCAGTTGCCCCCAATGAAGCCTCATTATAGCTTAGGGATTTGATTCATAGCCTTTCAATTTCAGTCTCGATTAATTACTGGCCTCGAATTCCTAGAACAGCGTTCGAGTGGATTTTAAATCGTACAAATTCTTTGCCATTTTACTGCTGGTCGGAATCTTTAAGCTCTCTAGACATTAATGGGGATATACATAAATCTTATTACTAACGAATTGATGTATGAAATTTATGTCACGTTAACGACTGAGCATGTGTTTTTAATTATGGTTTTGTTTTTTCTCTGAGAGAACAAAGTATTTCACACGAATAAAATAGTATAGTATGACGAACATAAAGATGTACATATACTCACGCCTGCATATCCGAAGCAGAGATGTGACTTATCTTAGATACAAGAATCTGAAATACAGACAAAGATACAAAATACATACATATTATGTATTATCTTGTAACTGAAATATTTTTTAATCTTTATTGGATAAGGTATTTTAATAAAAAATGTATCTTAGCACGTTATTAATACATTTGTTGTTTTCATTGTTCAAGTTTTTTTTAAATATTTTCCTAGGCATTTGTTTGCTTATGACAGAGCAAAACTAAAAGCAATCTTCAAATTGTAATTCATAAATTTTAATATCATCGACATATCTAATCTACCTGAGCAGTGTATGAGATTTAAAATAAAATAAAAACTTTAATCTCAATCAGTCAGTCAGTGACAACATTATTATAAATATTTAACTAATTGGAAAAATGTCGTTGTTATATATTCTTTGATGACAACTATTATGATGTTTAAGTATGAAAAGTTACATGATTTCTGGTAATGAACCGTTAAATTGAAGCCAGTTCACCTATGACCTTGCAGAAACATTTTGTTATGCGAAAATAGTACAGATTAATATTAAGTTTGATAAAGATATCATGTTGTTTTAACATGGTTTATTAATTACTTGTAACAATTAACCTTTGAGATAGCAGAAACATTTTTTTTTTGTTTAAGGAGCAATTTAATTAACAGTTTTCCTATTTCTAACAGTTATAGCTCCTTTCTCAAGATTACTCAAGATAGGTGTAAAAGCATTGGCCGACTATATATTCCTAGGACCACAAACATTTGATATTTCCTCTTTCCATAAACCTCACATACAGTTGCTACTTTTTAACCGATTTCAAAACGGAGGAGGTTCGACATTACATTATATGTTGTACAAGTATACTTATTATCACTTATGACTGTTATTAGTTCTATTTGTATTAAAAAAAATAAAATTTCTTTAAAATTGGTTTGCATATTAAACATATACCGAAAAAATATAAAAATCATTCCTTCTTTTTTGCCAATCAAATTCTTTTCAATAAATCTAAAATGTAATTTTTTACATTTTGCCAGATACATTGAAAAGCAATTTCATCCCAACTGTGACACGCTTGATGAATGAATAAACGAACATTTTGACCTCCAGACTCTGAGCTGCAAAAAAATAATGCTTAGATTCTTATTGAGTGAAGAACAAGAGTTTCTCGAGTCAGGTAATAAAATTGAGCCAGTGTTAAGCACATAATCTATAACATTTGGATTACTTTTATGCTAGTATTTTATATAATTACTTTATAATGAAATATATTTTTCTTCACAAGTACAAGACAAGAACAGGTAAATTCTAGAAGACAGAAAAGTAAGCTTTGATATCGTACAATGACAATTATATGTATATCAATGCCTTCAATCTGCAACATTCTGAGAAAGCTTTTTAGAGTCGTATCTAAACGAAAAAGGTCACTTTTATAAATAAAAGGGCCCGTCAAGTCGCCCCGTCCGATCTGCCTGAAGCAGACTCGGGACAAACAATACTGACGATCGATTTTCCATCTGAAGATACGATAAACCTAAACTTAATGGTACTTAAGTTACTTAAGGTTACTTATGGATTAATGGTACCCGAAATCCCGATATTCTTTTTAATGTAAGCACCTCTTCTTCCTATGGTTGCCTGTTAGAGATTGCCTTTTAATGCAATTTTGTGGCGAATTGCACCTTTTCATTAGCACAAATAATAACTTGTGTCTTGTACTCGGACAGAAATGCAGAGTTTTACACAAAACGCAGTCCTTTCTCCCGACTCGGTATCCAAAGAGCATAGTTGGTTATTTTTTTAATTCCTGTCATTTTTTTAATAACCGAAATATCGCCACTACGCACCGCACTTGCACCAGTTATACTCCTAAAATACTTACTATATCATGTACCTGGTACTCACACAAAAGCGATAATTAAGACTGTATGATTTTTCACACTGTGTGATATTATGTTGTCAAATTATACAAACCGCATTACATTTACAGGTTTTAATACTTTAGGGCAAATTGTGGGGAACTTACAGAAGCATTAATTTTTCCTACATCGTTCACCTATAACTTTTTGATGTTCATGTGCGTATTCATGACGATGATTATGACATCAAAAGGTTACAGTTGAGCGATGTAGGATGGACCTCGAACCAGAGCGGCGCTGTCTTGAGATTCCCATTGCTATCGCAGCTTGTTAACTTTTAGCTTATATACAATGTGTCCCAAAATTCAACGATAAGCGGGCGCCAAAAGGTAGACCTGCTCATGAGTACACAAGGAAAAAAAAAATAAAAAAAATATACCTAGTTTTTTTTTAGTTACAAGAAAAATTTAGAATTTCTTTGAAAATTTACACCCTTCATGATATTTTGAACGACCACGATGACAATTTCTCAAATATGCTTAAGATTTTTTTTTATCTTATACCTAAATAGTGCTACTATTCACCACAACTCTTAAAAACACCAAATTGCCTGCAGTTTTTACACAAAAAAACGTTCAAAATCATTTTTTCCCTAAAATTATGAAATATTTTTACTCTTAGTGTACTTTGACTCATGGTCTTGTAAAAAAAAGTATGGACACCACTGCGGCAAGTTGTTTTTAAAATTGGCGCAACTAATCAAGATTCTAAAATGGTATAGTACTCCAAAATAGCTAACCACAAAAAAAAAATATGTCTACCATTTGTAAACAAGACCCAAATTTCTGAAATGTTCTTGTTCGTAGAAATCACTTTTACTTTATGCACAAAATTAGCCAGATGTTGCAAATTCCTAGAATTTTAATGGAACGCACCATAACATTTAATTTTTGAAACTAATCATTTTTGGAACACTATAATACTGGAACATTATAATATTTATTACTAACAACAGGAACAATTAATGTTTTATAATCACGAATTTTTTGTGGTTTTATTTTCCGAGTTGCCGTGGCAGGTAGGCATTAAGAAAGTTTTGTTTTGCTGTCTAATTGCTCTTTCACAAACTAAGCACATAAATATCGTTGGCGGTTATTATATAGCTTTTTCTGGATATGACCTGATGTCTAAAATACGTATACGTTTTATAAAGAGATGTTTGGTAAGAACGGTATGGGCTGGTTCGTTTTAGCTTTTTTTTAGTTTAACTTAGCTGGGGGGTTAACAAGAACACTAGCAATGTGTTACCAGTATTGTTAGTATTGTTTATATAAAAAAAAACAACATACGGTAACTTAACTTTACTACTGACTAGATTAACATTCTTTAACTTTTAATCGAAGATACAGAACATCATATTCTGTTTTAATACCAATTAAGCATGAAATAAAAGCTTAAGTAAAATAAACGGCAGTATCCGGTGCGTTCGCCCATTTTACGACCGTCTTCTATAACCACAAAATAACAGCAAGAAAAAGCAGCAATGGTGCAGCGATAAGTATACAATACTCTTAAATGCTGCCTCATCTTAAACAAAAAATCTTAACAATCCAAATACTAAACATTCTGTTTAGTCGGTAACAGACTCGTAGGATCGCTACGTAACACTCGCCTACTTTTTGTTACATAAAATGATTTCTTTAAAATCCTTTAAGTTCATATAAACATAAATATTGTGCTCAAATTTAGATGGACTAGTAGCCTTAACATTTTATATTTTGTAAAACTAGACGTCAATATCATACACAAAAAAACATTTCTATATCAATCAAATGTCATTTCAGAGTAATATAATTTAAAACGTAACCTACCGTTAACCAGTAATTGCATGTTCCAGTTCAATATATGTCAGTTGATAAAGTAACGTTATGCAAATAATTAATCAACGTATGTCATATCGAATTACCTTAATTATTGAGATTAACTGTACCTACTATTCATCCTTACATCGTAGTGATACAAGTCAGTCGACGTCCTTACCTTTCTCACCGCTTCTCAGTTTCTGAGCTTGGTGGGCCTTACACGGGCTGATATTTTCATTAGATGCTGAGATAAAAGCTTTCAGTTTTCAGTGGCCTGAAAAAATGTACGTATCTTTCATCACGTAAAATGCATGCTTCACTGGTTCCTTATCAAAATCATGTTTGTGTTATTTGATCAAAAGATAATCTAAGTATTGCTCGTTAAGTGGAAGTCACAATTATATTGAAATATTGTATTTATAACCAAAAAGAACATGAAATGATAATAAGAGAATAAAAACTTTCGTGAGTTTCATTCATATTCATTTAAATATACGGTTATATTAAAATGAATATGAATGTATACTCATGTGTGTTTTGGGGATGCCCGACTAGTTTTGGTCCGGACTGGAGACCTTTCTCAAGGAGTAAGTCGTCCAGACGCGACGGTACCGGAGTGTTAGTTGCTGTGAGTGTGTGGAGGTTACTTTAACTTTACACAGTTATCTCTAGGGGCATTTTATTTACACCGCTGATGATAGATAGATAGACGCCCTAGTATTCGTACTGTTTCTATTTTCAGACGCACAGCTTCAACATTAGTATCCAATCGTAATAGAAAATCTTTCGATAATTTTGTTTTCATTTTAATTTTCATATGAAAGTCGATATATTTAGGAAATATTTGAGTTATTTCGGTCTCTTTCGGTCTTTACTCCTTATTGTTTCATAAAGTTTATACATTTCTTAAATAATATTTATGGGTGCTTATTTAATACCTTCAAGCTGACCCAGCAACCTTCATACTTCAGAATCATCTTTGACCGTGTTTTATTTCATGCACAATGTATGAGAAAATTAATTTTCTTTATATATTTTTTTAATTTTGTAGAAAATATGTCCACCCGTTCTTGAGTTATAAAGGGTATACATATATTAGATTAGTCGAACCTTTTACAAAGATTAATGTTTTGACTTTTAATCGAATAATAAAGTATTTGTCTTTACCGTATCAATTAGTTATTAGTAATTCCATCGTCATTTTCTTTTGCGTCATTGCGTTTTGACATAGACCACTACAATTAATTCTTAGAAAGAGTTCTTGAATTTTTGTGGTTATTAGTTTTAAATATAAAAAGCATATAATGTGTAATTAAGTTCTAATTATTCTTGTTGTAACAACTAATTTGTAGTTTTAACCTTCATAATTTAATTAGATTTATCTTCAATATTGGCATTGAGTGCAGAGGCAGAGTTTCCTAGTTATAGATAAGCGGGGCAACCTTTACCGACATGTGACATAAATACTTGCTAGGCTTAACGAATCATTGACGCTAACCTTTCTTTCAGCCAAACTTAGATCGGAATTAGATTAGATAGTAATTTATATTAAAATTTGAGTTGTATACCATGAAAAGGAAGTAAAATGTACGCAGAGCCCAATTTGCGAGCCCGTTGCGGGTGATGACAAAGATGATTTAAGCCTCAAGTAACCTCACTCACTCTGCTAAACACATGGCCATTTTTCAGTTCCTTGTTCACATAGTAAGTAACACTAGTAATACATTGTATAACGAAGTAAATCTTAACTTGTTTCAAGTCAAGGCGGTAACCTTGCTGGTCCCATTCAGTAATTGGATCACCGACAACTAAACAGATTAGCCTTGCTGCGTGCAACACTCCCCATTGTAATCTAATAACAAATGTACCTTCTACTATTTCCTTTTAGACTTGTATTTTGTTGTTTATTACTTATGTCTGTTCCTTTTACTTCATTGTTTGGCATACAAATCACAACTAGATAGTGTCTAGTTCTAAGATAAAAAAAGAACAACAAACACGTCAAGAAAAACATAAAAATAATTAAATAAGAGACGTAATCAATACAAAACAAATATACCAATTTTCATTATAGTCACTCATATGGTTAAATAATTTTAATTAATTACATTATAAATTTATTCATTGATAAAACTTAACTAAGATATTAATAATATGTCATAATATATGTGACATATTATTAATTAAAGGGATAATATTATATGATATCTGTTTGTTTTACTGTATATTTGTACTATTTTAAATAGATTAGCTCTTTTATTGTTAATCTTTGACATTTATTTTTAATACTAAATCGTTTGAAAAGGGGTTCCGCTATGACACAGATTTACCTCAAAACCTAAATCAAAACTTGTTTTCTGTGTCAACAAAATTAGTAATACTTAATATTCATTATTAAATTCTGCCGTTAATTGATCATACCCACTTGTAGGTACCCAGGAGTTCAGATTAGGGAATTGTAAAAGCTTTCTAATATAGAAAGCTTTTTAATCTACCTTAGAAAGCCTTTCTGTCAAAGGTGTCTGTCATGTCTGCCACTATCTGTACTGTACACTAAGGTTTATTTAATAAAACTGCTCAGCAATCATTCGACATCGCTGCTTCATCCTGTTTCGTCAAATGAAAATTAATTAAAAACTACATAATGGAATACTGTTAATGCCTATGTCGATCTATAACCGGCCTTTTCCAAATTATTTAAGCCTCATGAAAAGAAATCGGGTAAACAAACTCACGGCCACTCTTTTAAATCACCAAATATTTATATTACAGCAGTATTTTGTATACGCTTAAACATATAAGCATAAGATTTCTTACAGAAAACACACAACACCGCTCCTGGTACAAAGATTGCCTGATACGGGTTATAAAAAACGGCGTGCGACATATTTCATGTTCAAAGTAATTAACCTAATTAAAGTTTATCGTTCTAACCAAAGTTTTCTGATGTAGACCGATCTGTAAACGTTTAATGATGTTTTGTATCAGATGCAAGAGTTCCACCAAGTGGCAAGTTGTGGCATCTTGCCAAGTCGAACCACTTAAGTGACAAGTCGGCGCAATTTCAAACTTGGCAATAGGACGAGTTCAAAGCTTTGATGCAGTAAAGGAAATGATATAAAGAGAATATTTATCGAACATTTTCTTGCACGGCCTAGCAAAGCTATTTCCCTTCTTATTCGTTTTTCTTTGATCTGCTTGTAGATTTGCAATTGAATTTTGGAAACTTTTTTTTTGGTAAATATTAAGTGACACGTATATATAAACAAAACTAATAACTTATAGTTATTAGTTAACTTTAAGGTATTAATGGAAAATATTTTACGTAACATTCACGAATTCATTTCTTTGTTAGAGTAGACGAATTTCTAACAGGAAAGAGATTCCTGTGAAACTTACAATCGTATTTTATTATTTGAACGTATTATTATGTTTAATATTAGAGGTAGGGCAAGACAGATTTAGCTGTGTACTCCCAACAATGGTCCTAGTAGCCTGCGCGGAATCATCGCAACATGTTGTAAAAGTTCTTTAACAAAATAATGTTAGCACATAAAAGTTGTCCCTTTGTTAAAGATAACATACCTTCTTTTTTTTAGGATTAATTTAATTCAAACGGACTCAAAGAACACCCAGACTCAGAACAACAATTTGAGAATTTACAAAAAGTGCTGTCCCGTGCGGAGATCGAACCCATAACACTCGGCGCGGCAGCGTAGTGGCGAGGTGATCACTTAAACCGCTACGCCATCCTTACAGTCAGACATACCATAACATAACCTGTATCTCTCAGGGTTCCCAAATATATGCAAACGTATATACTATACATGTATAACGTCATAAATGTTATGTGTGTTATATACATAGGGGAAAGATGAAGTGATTTGAGGCCGCGTCACGTACCCACCACTCATACTTTTCCTCTTATAAGGGTTCTCATTACTTCTTATGGAAGATGTATAAATTTCAATTCATATTTTTATCACTTAAATACACTTTATTTTTATTTTGTTAAATTTTTTACAAGTGTATTATATATGTATATGGAATTAAAAATATAAACACATACACAGAATGTTTAAATTTGACCACAACTTTATGAAATACTCAGTATATGCTATTTTTCCGACTGCAACACACAAAGTTTTTTCCACCATTTTCTGTCTTCTCATTTTCTGTTTTTTTTTCTTATCCAATACCGAATCCAATACAATACCTTTTCCGACTATTATTAATATATTAAAGAAAACATCAGCCACACAAAAACAGAATTTGATTTCAGAAAAATGACAAGTTTTAAGTTTTATGTGTATTTACAAAGTTTTTGTATACCTGGAGATCCTACGTTAAACGTCCACGTTTGAAGACTGGGCCATATAATTAATTATGGCCCAGTCTTCAAACGTTGACGTTTTAACGATACGTGTATACAATTAGCGAAATCTCGTTCTCGTTCGTTAATTATTATTTGGCGAAGATCATAAACACACAGCACCAATATAACTGTCGTCAAACACAGACATGCAAATAAATAATCTACATTTTTTTTAAGGGAAAAGATTCGCCGAGCAGATACAGATTTATATCTGCTGGTAAGTGACTACCGCCACCCATGGACACCTGCAGCTCAAGAGTGTGCTGTTGAGGTGATTAGGAGTGTGGGTCACCGGGGTTTTCGGTGAGACGGTGTGTCGGAATCGGACCTACTAAAACCACACGGTGTGCCATACTCCGCCTAAAATAGGAGGAATCCAGGAACAGCTCTATTAAGTCATCCCTCCTAGCGCCTGCCTGCAATCGCGGGAGCCACCTTCTTGCAACTCTCAATAAGGCGCTGTCCACGCACACCAGGACGTCGCCTCCTCGCGGCTTGACCACCCGTGGCCACACTCAGGGCGGCAAGCCTAGCGCCTCGATGCGCCGGACCACCAGAGAGGCTCCTCTGGTGGCCAAGCACGCCGCCTCTTGAAAGTTCGACCCCTGGGCTGTAACAAGTGTCATCGGCGTAACAGATTCCTCCCAGCCCAGGGGGGAAGTCACCACGAAGGGCCCAGTCGTACCCTATATTCCACAGGAGTGGTCCAAGGACATACCCTTTCGGAACACCGCACGACATGGGCCGACGACTCCATCTCGGTCCTCGTACATGACGGTACGCTCCTCTAAGTAGTCTGCCTCTAGTCGCATCAGGTACTGTGGCACTCCGTGATAGCGGAGCGCTTCCCTTATGCAACTGAATGGCAGACTATTGAATGCGTTACAGCTGCGATCGTCGAACGACCCGCTCGGAAACCGAATTGGGCGTCCGAGAAATCGGGGCCGCCCTCGTCCAGGTACCGGACGATGCGGGCAGAGAGTATCCTCGCAAACAGTTTACCCGCCTCCTCCAGCAGCACAATGGGACTGTAGACAAACGTCGAACACCTCCCTGAGGCGATCTGCCATGTGGTCAAGGGCCAGGGCCAACACTCAGGCAGGAATCCCGTCTGGCCCGGGGGCGGTGTTCTTAGAGCGGATTCGTAGAACAGCTGGCCCTATCTCCGCCTCCGCGACGGGTGGAACATCCTCTCCTCCTAACTCCCCGTCGGGATTAGGAGTGTGGGCCTGCCGTAACCTTACTCACCTGGTGGTAGACGTAATCCCTGCTTTACATCAGTTTTTTGTGAGGCCGTGGTATTACTCCGGTCAGCGATAGAGCTATCAGAGCATCCGCGTACTTAAAATGTTTATGTAAAAACACCTGCAATTTCAGTTCTTAATATTAGTTAGTAGCTATAATATGTAAGTTCAACATACATATTATAGCTATATTATAGGAAATAATGGAAATATATTGTTATAGATGATAGGTAATGTTACTGTTGAATCTATTGTGATTTATTTACCACTATGGGTACATATGTGTGTATGTATGTATGTTAATTATTTTCGAATATTTTGTTATCAATTTTTGCTATAGGCAATTCAAATTAAATAACTGCATGGTAATTATAATAAATTAATAATTCAATCCGACTAGCACTTACTACTATTTTCTATAAACTATTATTAGAAATTGAATTGGCAGCATAAGCTAAGGTATATAAAATTTTGAAATATAAATTTCATTTGACATTCCTTTTAAATAAGCAATTTATATATTCCCTTTGTGTCAAAATATTTTCATATTTTATATGCAACGAACCGAGCTCCAGCATACATTCAATCTATTTCAATTTCCGACGACGGCTACTATACTACGAAATATTTTCGCCACATCATGAATTCTTCTTATTGTCTTATTCTTATTCTCTTCTTCTTCTCACAACACTTTTACGATTTTAAGGACATTTTTACGATTCTTGATAGGTGTGGGTCGTAGGAAATTGTTTAGTTTGAACTCTAGAGGGAAGATTAGCACTTGAGGTATTTATTTAATTCACCACTAAGATGCCACTTGCTGTTGCCCAGATTGCTAAGAAGCAAAGGAATACATAAATAAAAATCCAGTTCAAGAAAGATGGTCAATTGCTCTTAAGTGCGTATGTCAAAGAAAATGTCTCCAGTAGCAACCACGGAGTCTACGGAACTTCTTACTAATAATACCCCGATGGAGGATTTATTGATGTTGGTATATTATAAATATTATAATACATAGATGTATTTGTAAATATAAATATAATAATACGCTATAAAATGCACTTACTGACGAGTAAAGACACATATTCCAATTAGATCCTGATATATGATATGACTCACACAAAGCTCGACACATGCTTATAAATTGTACAAATGATTACTCCCGAAACTATGTACATATGACATCACCAAAAGCCTACTCAGGCATTGTTTGCTCAAGTCCTGACTCATAATAGGAACATTATCATTACATGAATAATTACTGAACTATGGGAGTCATTAAGTAGGATGCAACAAATCCTTGAGAATACTAATCAAGTTTATGGAGCATCATGTCGAGACCACTAATTTTTATGGCACTAAAAATGGAAGTAAAAGTTTTATTACAAGAATAAAAGCTAATAGATGATAAATATGGTATTCATTGGTAAATTTAACTGTCCTTGAATACTTTCATCAAAAACCATTACATTCTATGAGACAACGTTGGTGGGTTGGTTGATTACCCACGTGGCAAGCCGCGTGAATGTCCTTACCATTTTTTATATTGTAACAGATAAGGTACGAACACACCAAAAACACTTCTATGTTGGAGTAGTTACGTCAGTATTGTACCAAGAAAATGGGAATTGTGTTTTCGACAATAGATTATATAGATATTCTACTGTACAGAGAACCCGTTTCCGCTCAGCTCTAATAATCTCAGATAGTCCTGACTACAAGTTTTTATGTCTGTGTCTCACGTTAAGGAGCGGGCGTGAGATACGAAGGAAGTACATACATACTCTCTGAGTGTGGTTCCTTTTACCACAATGTAGATATCTAAGCGGTTCTTGATGATACATTTATTTAGCTGGTGGTAGGGTTGCGGGGTAGCTGACCAGAACTTAATGTAAACCATTACCATACATTTGGGTTTAATTAATGCAAATTTCTTACTTAGATTGCTCAGAAGGATTTTTAAATGCAGTTTCATTCTCTCATACCCGAATAGCAAACTACCCGAAGAGCTATGAGCCGCTCTTATTGTATTGTCCTGAACCAGAAAATTTCCACTACTACTGCATAAAAACATTAACAGCAAAACTAATGGGGCTTAAGGAGAAAACATTTGGGAAACGGTGGCACTTACAGTGGAGTATGTTTTAATGTGAAAACATTTCAACCTGTGGACCTAATCTTTGTTTTTGTTTATTCCAGGTAGTGTTGGTGTTCATCCTGAGTATAGCATCGCTCATCATTTACTTCATTGACGCGTCCAGGTAACACGACTTCTATCATTCTTTGACTAATTACACACGTAACTTGGCAGAAAACCTTAACACACACATTTCTACTAAATTAAGTAATCAAAACACGACGTAAATGTATGATAATAGGTCTTCGATGCCAAGTTGCCCGTGTAAAAAGCTCATATTTAATTGCATCGCTACAATATTAACTAATAACTAATCTTAATAATGCTGAATTGAAGGAATACGTGAGTCAAACTCATAATAAATGTGTTCGAAACTGTTTGCTGGTTACGCCTAGTAATACAGGGTGGGGACGATTTCGCGATAAACAATTACGATGCAGACCTTTGACTTTTACGCTAATTTAATACACTTCCTTCTTAATCCTTAATAACAAATCCATTTATAACAACAGATTCATGCTGAACGTTTTCCATGACAACGCTTTAATATAAATACGGTTACGCATGCGTTTACGTCTCAATATTTTAATCGCGACATGGTCCTCATTCCGTATATATGTCAAGCTTTTGTTTCAATGTCAGCTGAGATATACCTTAGAGAAATGGCTTTAAGTGAGACTGTTCATGATTGTTTGTACCAGATCTTATTTGTCCTCGTGCTTTACAAGCGTGTTTGTTTGCAGTGAAGAGGTTGAGAGATGCCAGAAATGGAGCGACAATATTACTCAGCAAATCGACCTTGCCTTTAACATATTTTTTATGGTCTACTTTTTTATACGAGTAAGTACTTTTCAATCTTATTTCCCGGGCTCATTACTCACAGAACAGCTCATCACTCATCCAGTGGCGTCGCGTATATTGTCATTCGCAATTTGAAATACAATATACCTATATTATATATCATAATCTAAACTTTACATTTTATTATTTTTGTATATGTACCTTAAAGAAACCGTGTTCCATGTTAGTGTGCTCTTATTTTATTTATTTAAAGTTGATTTATACCACAGACAGAGTTATTTTTAATTTTCTGTATTAATGTGGCCTGTTGTCCGTGATTGTCATTGCATCCGGTCTTAGCAGAATATCAGCGCCGCCTTTACTAAAAAGCGGCTCAATGCTGAGTTAAGAACCGTTTTTATCTGCTGTTAGTATTAAGTAATTTATGTAATAGTTTTAGTGAATATATTTTTTGTTCCAACAAATACTATGTTTACTTTGTATTTATTAGAACTAGTAGAACGTGGTACGATATAAATAAATTTTCTTTCTTTCTTTTTCTTACTATTTTATTTACGTCCACCTGAAGAAAAGGTTTGAAAAAGTAAAATATTCAACAACATCATTAAGTGCATCTTCTCCGCAGTTATGTACGTATTAAAAAAATATATAACACGAAAACATTTTGCTAAACATGTTAGAAAATGTTCAACTTGTTGCATCGAGTAATATTTTGAAACCCACAGTTTGCAAGTTATAATTTGTATAACAACATAAAACCCTAATAGGTTGTAATATAAGTTTTTTATGTTATAAAGTATATCTAACACACTGACAATTAAAAACATTCATTGCATTATGTAAAAAAACTTTAAATAACAAATGTTATGCAACCTACACCAACACTATTTAAGTGCTGTGTGAATGCACCTATGCTAGCTATGACGATTACATTAAATCCTTATTTTTATTGTGTATCAAAAAAAACAAACACGTGAAACATAGGTATTATTTACGGTACCTCATCGATAACTCGAATTTTAAAAATAAAAATATTTATAAATTTAAAGAACAACTATAGTGATAAGTACTTATGATTTTTCATCAATTTATCAAAGGTTACATTAAAGAATTATCTAGACTACCTCCTAACATACAAAGATAAACATTTAAATTACTGTCTATTTTTACTTTTTATTTTATTTAAGTTCTTGTTAAGACTAATACTTCAGATTTATTACAGCGTATATCTGATTTAAAAATAATGGGGTTTTGCCCTTCATTTATACTTTTTCGTCACAATAAAAATCCTTTTTTAATCTACATCAACAATCTACAATAGAAGCACGACTATAAGGCCTGTTATAGCTTGTGCGGTGACGTATTCCTACACAAAATGTGATGTATCTACCGCAATGGTACATTACCCCTACGTTGGGTAATGTAAACTTCAAATCCACGAACTCTTGTCTCATCACTCGTGTCTAGTACTCGTTTTCGGAAGTTCTGGTCACTTTGAAGAACATTGTGAGGTTTTAATCGATCTAAGAGAATAACAAAAGTTTTCTGTTATTCGTACAACTAAGATATTAAGCAACTAAATGTTCGTTTTTCTGTTTCAGTTTATAGCAGCTAGTGACAAACTATGGTTCATGCTGGAGATGTATTCATTTGTAGATTATTTCACGATACCCCCATCCTTTGTATCAATATACCTGGATAGAACCTGGATAGGTGAGTATTTAGGGAGTATAGTATTTAAGGGATCTAGGTGTCAGTGTACACCGCACATACATAAATATATCCATATTTAATACTCGATACACGAACTCAACTACGGGTTAAGCTCGCCTGTCTATGTAATATATATTGATTTAATATTACGAAACTGGCAAATTGTTCAATTAATCTAAAAACCCAGAAGATAATATTGATAAAACTAATGACGCGTTTATCGTGGTACAGCTATGCTTAGGCTCAAATGGGCTGGCTCGACCAGTGCGATACCACGGCCTCACAGAAAACCGGTTGTGAAGCAACTCTGGCGTTGCGAAATTAGTGAGGTTCCGGAGGTCAAACCCCCCCTCTCCTCTTTCCCTTCCCCTAATCCCTCCTCTCCTCTTCCCCTTGACCTCATCCCCCTCTCCTCTTTCCCATCTCCTCACCTCCCCTTTCTTCTTTAACCTCTCCGCATAAGAGGCGGGCAGCGCACTACGACTCCTGAGTTGCACTTACCATCAGGTGACCCGCCTGTTTGTATGTCCCCCTATATAATAAAAAAAACGCTCAGTTATACACAAAATTACAGTCATCTGAATATGAATAAAGCATCTTAGATGCTAACTAGATCTTACTAATCAAATAGACCTAAAGAATATTTTGTGACTGGACATTACATTCATATCACACGGAACCAATATTTACCCCAATTCAACGATTGTATTGACAGACTTCGTCTTCTTGGCAGGACGTCTGCTCTGCTCATTATGCTCCCGAATCCGCAAGCTTATTGTTATATTTAAATGTGTTATTTATCTTTTCCTTTTATCTATTACAGGGCTGAGATTTCTTAGAGCCCTACGCTTAATGACCGTGCCTGATATTTTGCAATACCTCAATATATTAAAGACATCGAGCTCAATTCGGTTGGCGCAATTAGTTTCTATATTTATATCAGTATGGTTGACTGCTGCCGGCATTATTCATTTGGTAAGTGTTTTATACCATTAATTTTACGATCCAAATGTAACATAAAGGAATGCTACATACAATGTTTCATTATAAACATATCTGATTATACATTCCTGCGTTACAGTCTCTCATAGTCTCTCTACATAATTCTACAAGAGTCAAAAGTACTTTTTGATATCGAAAACAGTTAAAAGTAGTTTTGCCCACGGCGCTATTAAAAGTATTTTTGTCTAATCTCGCCAATTCAAACCACCTTTAACAATAAATTTGCACTAAAAATCACTAATAACCAATATACATATTGGTTATTAGTAAAAAACTCATTGTAACCAAACTGTTTAACTGTCAATGTTATATTTTTTGTTGTAAATAAGATTAATAAAATCATAGGAAATGGACATGCAAATATGTGTAATGTCATAGAAATGTATAAAATAAGAACTCACCAGGGAAAGTTTGAAGAGATAAAATTACTATTGGAAAGATAGTATACACATATGTAAATATATATTTACTTCTCATCAAAAAAATCGAAACAGTAGTGCAAGTACTATTTATGTGCCATTTTAAAAAAAGAGGGCTGATAAGATAAAAAAAAAACAATAAATAGCTGAATTTCTGCATTTAATAACTTTTTTTTTTCAAAAACTATCGTTTGTTTCAATAGTGATTGTTAACTAAGCTCTGTAACATCTAAATAAAGAGATTTTTTCCTAACCAATATTGTTACTTCGTTCACGGAAGGTGGCGTTGCTAGATTCAGGGTATAGCCAGCGTGTTGTGGTTACTCGATTGCATCTTAGCCTCTCTACTATCAATAGACTTTAACAGCGTTATCGAGAAACTGGTATGTTTACTCGCCGTCCAGGATATGGTACATATCGCGTTAGGTCTGAGCAAGATGACCGATATATTGCAACAGTTTCAGTAAGATATCGTCACTTGAACTATTTTCAACTACAGCATCGTCTCCGTGAGGTTCCAAGATTGACTTACTGACTGACTGACTGACTACTATTGGAAGAAGATTAGCAGAGCGTGGCCTAAGACCTCATAAACCAGTTGATGACCCAAAATTTACAGTAGACCACAGAAGAGCGCGCCTTAACTTAACACTGTGCGCACATGAGCACTTAAATTGATTATACCTTCAATGGAGCCAAGTTCTGTTTTCTGAGGAGAGTAAGATCATGCTGTATGGTGGGTTTGCAAGTTGCTGCATTAAAGAGAGAGCCAGTTACGATGGCGGTTCATGGACCGTTTGAGAGGCATAAGCGCCGATGAAAAAACCGAATTTGCTTTTGTATCTGAAACTCGCTTATCATTAAATGCTTCACGTTACATCGAAGACTGTCGTTGCATGTGGGTAAGTGAGTGTAGCCTACGCACATATTTTATTGGCAAAGACTTCATTTTTGTGCAGGACAATGAGCTCATACCGCAGACATTGTAAGTGAATACCTGAGTGCAGTCGTTATTACGGTTATGGGCTAGCCAGCAAGAAGCCCGGATATGAATCCCATAGAAGACCTATGGGATGAGTTGAAGAGACGAGTCAGAATGAGAGATCCTGCTCCGGAGAAGCTTGACCATAGAGCTAAACAAGGAGAGTGGGATTACATCACACAACACAAGATTGTGATTCTCATCCGTTTCATGAGGAACCGCATGGAAGCCGTCATTAGGGCCCAGGGAGGAAATACGAGATACTGAATAAACTTTTTTAAACACTTTTTGTTTTACGTCCATGTTTCTAACATTTTAAATGTTCTTCTTAAGGAAAAACATACCTTTTGAACAAAACAAGATAACTAAATAAATTTAATTTTAACTGGAGACATTAATATTCGTTAAACGACACCTTATTACATCTGCAATTAACTGGCATTATTATTATTTTTAGCAAGTTTAAAAAAATACATAAAACTCATTCAAAACCAAATTTTTACCTACTTGTATATACTTAACTATAAAACACAAAATGATAACTAATCTTCCAAATTTATTGTATCGCTTTCAAAGTAGGCCCCTTCAGAAATAGTACACTAACGCCAACGAATAATCCAGTTATGAAAACATTTTTAAATGTATTTTTCGGAATCGACTTCTTGAGTTGAGTTTTTGGTCAATAATTCGTTCACAATGATGGCCTTGTGCGATGGCGCGTTGTCGTGGTGTAATATACAAGAATTTTATTTCCACAAATTTGGTCTTTTGCAACGAATCTGCCGCATAGGCTCTCTTAAATTGCTCGTTCAGCATGTCTTCATTGACTTTTACGCGATTGTGTTTTTGAAGAAAATTCAGTCAAGTCAGTTCAAGTCAGCCTTGATAGTGGAGGAAGAACCATAAACAGGTGATTGTGTGAAAGATGATATATTCGGAAAGAAGTAGATATAGGTACACGACGACTGTTAAGAAATTATAAGCGATATTTGCCAAATGGGGCTAGCAAGATGATGACTTTATTATAATTATCATAATAGCATATTTAGCTACATTATATTTAAAAACACCATTATTGAAAATCTTTGGTAAGCAATATCTTGTAACGAATAGTAGTAGTAATGTAGTAGTAAACACCTTAACATACCTAATGTTTCAAAAAAAAAAACATGTTTTCTTTACCTTTCTATCTGGGTATACTTTTGTCGTTGTGAATAGTTTCAAATAAATTCTTTACCTTTATTTGGACGTATTTCTAACAGATAATTTACTTACCTACTCCTTTTTCTACACATCCATGATCTCATTACATTTATTGATCTCTCAAAATTTAATTATACAGGTGACAGAAATAGGTATAGGCTAGTGTAGTAGCGGCAGTAGTACATGAAACTCGCTTTAGATATTTAAGGTGTTTTACTCACTACACTTTAACTTTAGTCAATCATGTCAGTCTGTTTATTTAATGATTTTAATGTTTTACTGCTATGACCTATGATTTAGCATAGCATTTACTTAAAAATGTTATCTTCAGACCTAATTAATTCTTATGTTGCTCTCTATGTTCCCACAGAATTGCATTAACCTTACTGTGTGTATCTATTCCAGCTGGAAAACTCCGGTGACCCATTGGATTTCGATAACTCTCAGAAACTCTCATACTGGACGTGCGTGTACTTTCTCATAGTCACCATGTCCACTGTAGGTTACGGTGATGTGTTCTGCCATACAGTACTTGGCAGAACATTTTTAGTTTTTTTTCTCCTCGTCGGCTTGGTAAGTTTCACTTTCATTTTCAACTTAAGTCTCTTTTGTAATATCAATTAAAATAAATCTAAATTCATAAATATAAGGATCTGTATTTGCAAGGAGAGGCAAGTTAATTTCTAATTTAACTCATTTTTTATGAAGTTCAGCCTCACGGAGTTCTTTTACTTGCCTATTAAGTAAAGTAGTAATTTATTACAGACGGCTACTAGGTCGTTTTTCACGCTTGCAATTCCTTGCATAAAGCTGATATATTAACAAAGCAAAAGGAAATACAATAAATATTTACCTGAAGGTTACATACATTATAGTTGACGTGGGACTTGCTAGACAAATGGTTTATCGCACAGCTCGTGAATGATTGTAAGCCTGATTAGTGCACCATCTATAGTTAGCATGACCGTTATTTGCCAAGAAGCTCGGGTGACGCTGAGCAGCGCCCCGCCCGGCGCCCGGCCGGCTGCGGTGCCTGGAGCCATCAATGTTCAATCTTCTAACTTCTCGGCAGCTTTAAAGGAGCCATCTTTCAATTATCGCCGATACTTAAAACGCTTTGTTTTGAGCGGATGCATGGGTGTATTTTATTTTTCTTTTGCTTTGTTACGTGATACTCACCACGAATGTGCTGCCGGAGGATCTGTCTCGCCGTGCTTAGAATATCGAGTATACTGGGGACTGTGGTACGAGATGAGATATGTAGGTGCGCGTGTCCACACGGAGGCGCCCGGCGCCCAGCCCGGCTAGCCCGGTGCCGCGTCCCACCCCTCCCACCTCGCGATCTCTGCATGCCGCACCTGTGCCTGGCTGTGTTCAGTTGCTCACATCACCGGTAGACACACACTCGTTCCTTTTATTTTTATTTTCGCTCCGCTACCGGCTACACTTTACGACTCAGGGTCACCATAGAATGTATACCGAGATTCGAGGTGGACATTGTCGTGCACCACGCGATGGTGTCCGTGTGCGCCCAGACTCGATGTTCGATCGACACCGTGGTCTGTTGCAGGCAATGTTCGCTAGTAGCATTCCCGAAATTATAGAGCTGGTAGGAAGTAGGTCCAAGTACAGTGGCGAGCTGAAGCGTGAACATGGAAAAAGGTATTAGTTTGATAATATAAATTGATCGTCGAAAGTGCAGGCGATTCATTTCGCGGTACGGCGGCAACTTGCGCGCTACGCTCGGTCTGAATCGCCCGAGCTCTCAGAACGATGTGAATCATCACCTCTAAAAAAGCTTGCTCAGTGCCGTCAGATGTATTGTGTCATCTACTCGTGTTCACTCGCCTGTCCATCGGCAGAGGGCAGGCGTCTCCTCACCTCTGTGTCACGCTGCACTATGGTGTGTATTTGTAACGCCAAGGCGAGGAGTTGCCCAGTTTTCTGTCGATTTGGCCGGCCCGTGCTCGCGCTCTACCAAGCGTCTATATCGAATGCCCAGTTTTTTTAGTTTAGGTACCGGTTAAACCGATTTCTTTTTAAGTTCTGTTCATCGATTAGTTAGCGTATGTATCCTTAGGCTTTGCATGCACCCGGTCACGAGTCCCATCACGGCTTGCGCCGGTCACAGCTCCCGCCACTAGTGTAGCTCGGCACGGCACCCAAGTCCCGCACACCTACACCACAGCCACCACGCAGACAGACGACACTCAAGCCACACAGCCTTGTGCGAGCGCGAGGGTACGCGGCCACGGGCCGGGCGGGGCGGGGCGGGCGCGCGGGGGACACGGGTTCGGCCACTCACCTCACGGTGTTTGCTGTGTATCGTAGGCTGTGTTCGCCAGCTGGATCCCCGAGATCACGGAACTGGCGGCGCAGCGGAACAAATACGGCGGCCGGTACACCAAGGACGTCCGCCGCAGGTACCCTGCTCTCACGCCCCCGCTCCACGCGGCTTCCTGCCTTCCTACCTCTCACGGTTTCGATCTTGGTTGATTGAATGCGGAGTTTGCTAATGAAATTTATTAATCCTTCACTAGAATCGGTCTCTCGGTGCCGTGGCGCATGCTCGAAGAGTTAGCTCCCGGTGGCCGCGCCCCTCTCCCCTAACTAGAGAGACAGGCGCGCGGTCGACCGACGCACTACTACATGCCTTTTTTCGTAAATTTTACTCGAGATACCGTTGAGCTTTTTAATCCTTCTAACGAGACTAGATCTGGAGAGAGCCGATGTAAAGTTTTGTAATGCTGTCGATGACGTAGTGTTTGGTTTGTTCGCTTGCACACGATGCCTGTCGCCACGCTGTAGCGCTAGCTCCGGCACCTCGCCATGAGTCCCGACGATCACACACAGCCAGTGCCCGCGCCGCCCCGTCCCGTGGTGCCCGCGCGTGCCCGCCGCGCCGCGCCCGCCCGACACCGAGTCACTAACGTTACTAATGTCACTAACCGCCCGCCGGCCGCCCGCAGAGAGGAGCTGTCACTGGAAACGAGCCGCCGGCCCGGACCGGTCTGCACCTGACTGGTCCGTGTGCCCGCAGCTCGCTTCCCCGGCTCCGCTATCTGTCGATTGAATGTGAATGTCTTGTTTTGTCTGTCGGCGTTTAGGCGATATTTGCCAGTTGTATCCCAGAGATAATTGACTTAATCGGGACTAGACCCAAGTATGGCGGCACCCTCAAGAATGAGCGGGGACGCAGGTGAGCCGCTGTCTTCACTCCGTTCCGTTGAATGTGTTCCGTGTTGTGACATCTATTCTTCCTTTTCCTCTCTTAGCACGCTTCTGTGTTCTCACTTATCTTGGCGGGACGAAAGTTCCGTAATTTGTCTTTGTTTTTATGAGTCGATATATTGATTGTAAATTACCTTTGAATTGATTTGAGTTCAGTTGAATAGTGAACCGCAGATAGTGGCTAGTGTTATCGCTCGTCATTATAGGTATCATGATTATGTTCTGTTAGTATACGTACGTAAAGTAAAGGAATGTTAAACGTAAAGCTTAGTTACGGAGACTTAAATGTTGAGTGGTACCGTACCGTAGTGCGTTGTTGGAGTTCTGGTGTGCGATGCGATGCGAGGCGTCGACAGCTCCTTTCTGTGGGTGCGGCTCGCGACCTGGCCGGCCGGCCCGCGGGGGGCGCTGTTGATGCGAGCGTTCCGCCTTACCGACCCCCCGACCCCCCCTCCTGCCCTACCAACCATCCCTCTCCAGCCCGGCACGTAGCGCGCCAGCGCAGTCCGCTCGCCGCGCCGGCCTTAGCCCCTCCCGTCCGCACCGACTGTACTCCTCTGCCTGCACGACTACTTACTGTTACTTTACTTGTACTCTTAATGTTGACCCTCTTAATGTTTTATGATCTGTAATGTAATTTTGAATCGACCCCCTCGGTTATTTTAGTGTAATGTTTTACGTAAATATAATTCATAGAGCGTGGCAAGGCTGTGTGCATTGAGGACATTTTAACGCAAAATTAGTTTAGTCTTTATCGACATATCATTTGACATGATCGACATCATCTAGCAGTGATACACCAATCATTTTTATATGAAATTTTGGATTGATTTTAAAAATATTTTGCAATTTTTTTGGAACCGTATCACAAATACAAGGTAGAAAAATTTCATTGTTACTTTATATGAATAAAAATGAAATCAGTTCTTTGCCACACCTTAGAGAATAATATTAGTTTTTGCATGTCTTAAATAGATGAGCTGTTTGCATTTTTGTTTAACTTTCCAATCACTCTAAACCGATAATATTTACGTTTCTTATTGCTATACCTCCTGTTTTATGTTATTTTTTAACAACACTAACTTTCATTACTATACGGACAGCCGACTCTCACATTTCAAAGAATTATTTACATATCAGTGTCGAAACGAACTTATTAAGAAGACTCTGAGTCCGAGATAACATACATAATCTACATATTTATTTCGTTTAAAGAGAATACACATTCGTTGTATACATAAACTGTACTGAGAGGCAAGCTTTTATGTGTTGATACAGGAGCTTTTACCTATACACAGTAAATACACGCCATAGATATAGGCCAGTACGTAATTATATTATGTTTATTATATAAAAAGAAACACGAGCATTATACAACATCACTAGATATGAACACATATATGTATATGGCCCTAAATATAAATGATAAAATGTTATATTTATATTTAAAATATTCAGTGATATTTACGTATAAATTTTACTGTGTGTAGATAAAAAATAAATACATTTTGTGTCTGTTTATCATATCACAAACGTATTACTCCATGCAGTGTATACTATATACAAGTATATATGTTGTATGAACCCTCAAATTCACTTTAATTACCTGCAAGTGACCCCATAAGCCCTTACCATAGTCGTCCTTTTTTTTTGTAGTGTGGTAGACAGTGTACACAAATCCTGGACGAAACTGAGCTTTCTAGAATTGATGTTCATTTATTTGTGGATGTGATAATTCATATTTTATGAGTTAGTTAACCTTACATTTGAAATAGTGCTTAAATTTTAATTTATTGACTGTTTTTAATGAATTATTTTGACCACAAAGGAATGAACGTAGTAGCATATGGAGTTTTTCCTTTTATTCGAACAACGTCATTGTTTTATCCCAAAAAATCATGTTATTTCATTCTTTAGACTAATATTTTGATTGGATTTTTAAACAAGGGTGTTGTTTCCATAAATATAGTATTTTCTTCACGCTTCTATCACCTACTGTTTTGTTTAACCCTGTCGTGACCTGTTTGTTTCAATTTTATCCAGTTACTTCCGTCTGGTCCCAGGAGTTAAATAAAACTTCAAATTGCTGTTTCTTCTGTCTTTTCCTAATTTAAGATGAGCTTATTAAAAACTTGCTTTTAATAAAAAAAATGCCAAATGACAAAATTAATGTTTGACAAAAACTTTTAAGGCCACGAAGCTTTGCAAAAGACACATATTTGCATTAAAATTTAATATTTTTCAATTTGATTAAACGCTTTCCAAACTTATCTAAGAATATGCTTCTGAGGCTTCTTTGGTTGTTTTCCAAATGCAAGTTCTGTTTGTAGATGCACCTAGTTTTCTACTGTTGTACTCGAAGCTATAATAAATGTTTACGTTTTCAGGCATATAGTTGTATGTGGTCACATAACTTATGAATCAGTGAGCCATTTTTTAAAAGACTTCCTACATGAAGACCGAGAGGATGTAGACGTCGAAGTTGTTTTTTTACACAGGTCTGTATAACCTATATTTTAGATGTACGTCTATAGATAAGCAAACAGTTATTTAGACGATTCAGGGCCGATAATTATATTACAATATGAATATCTAAAAAATAATTATGCCCCCAATGTTAAATAAATATTTCAGTTCGGAAACATTGTTGATAACCTAATTTTCACTTGGCATCACCATAATAATAGTAAATTAATTAAATTAAAACGTATCAGCATCATTGTCACACTTATTAACAACAAATGTAAAAAATATTACCAAAGTATTACAATCCGCTGAGGGTGTGTTATGGTATGAAGTAAATAAATCCGCGCAAGTCCTTGCGTGGGTCACTGACACTTTGAGGTGGTGTGTCATGTATGATCCAACGACGCTTTCAGAAAAGAGCCCGACCTTGAGCTGGAGGGTCTTCTCAAGCGTCACTACACCACCGTCGAGTTTTTTCAGGGTACAATGATGAATGCCGTCGACCTTGAACGAGTCAAGGTTAGAGTACAACCATAGAGAAGGCATTAGATAAAAGCACGGCCGTAATATCATTGACGCGTCTACGTGAATCAGTATATTTTATTTATTTAAATGTGCATAAAACAGATCTTTTTCTTCTGTAAAGACGCTGTTTCATAGTCACAGTAGGTATTGATCACTTTGGTAACTTAATCTTGTGATTATTTTGATGCAATCATTGCTTCTCACGGTGCTGCGGAGTTGCCTCTGCCTCTCACAGTCTGAGGCGGCCCCGCACCATCACACGACTGCGTATTTTGGTAACTAGAGTTGCATGGTAAGACCTTGACAGGCGGCGGAACTGTCAGGATTCCATGGCCAGTATTGTTAACTGAGCGTTGATGACAGGAAACCGCCCGACCTGGAGCTCGAAGGCCTGTTCAAGAGACACTTTACAACTGTGGAATTCTTTCAAGGCACCATTATGAATCCAATCGACCTACAAAGGGTAAAAGTAAGTAGCACACACGAAGATGTGATATCTATTTGGGCGTGGTGTCGGTTTTTGAAACTGTACAGACTATTTCTATAGAGTAGAGCGATGCTCGTTCACTAACCTGTTGCGAAAAGTTGTCGGTGCGGTGTTCGGTACCCTTCTATCGTTACTGAGCGCTGTCTGTGCCTGCCGCTACTGAGTGTTTGTGCCGGCCCGCTGGCGGCCGGGCGCGTTGTGTGTTCTCCCTTGGCCCTCGCCACCGGCCACCATGTGTCTGATTGGGTGTTGTTGCAATGCTGGCCCGTGTGTTACTTCGATATCGATATCTTACTGTACGTTCCGATGGCAATATTGGCATTAATGGCTGCCGAAGAAAGAGTTTCAAATTCTAAATTTATATTTCATACAGTAGTATCGAGTACAGTTATCGATTTTCGATATATTTTGGGTAAGTCTGCATGGCTTTCTGGACTGGTAACGCTTGTCTGCATGTGATTTATTTTCTACTTTAATTATCCCACCTGCTTCTTTAAATGAATACTGCGGAATGAAAATAAGCAAAGCAAAAGAACAGTATTTCAAAATAGAATTCCATGAGGAAATTAATTACACGTGGTATTCATTTTGTATTTCTGCTACAAATTTGCATGCCCAGTTATCATGCTCGGATACTCTTTAATTTTGCTTAAACCTAGTGAATGTTAATAATTTAATTTCTAAATGTTTAAACTAATTATCAATGTATATACTAAACTGTTTTCTGTCTCTATTTAAACAATAGCAGTAATTGACCTTTGAAGTCCATATGTTATATGTATAACATACATTTGTATAGTTCACATTTTCGTTGGTAAGTTAATAAGCTAATCAAATCAAATTCTATTCATATTTCTCGATCGCTTTACGCAAATGATTAGTTTTGGTGTACCTACACTACACATTTAAAATAAATATTTAAATATGAACACTAAAAATATATACTTACTCTTATATCTGAATTCCAGCTCTGATTTAGAAAATATATATATATTTGTATCTAAAACTCGATCACATAAATGCTTTGCAGAATAAGATCACTATTAACTACGATTGATAAGGCGTAAGGTTCAATAATCCATATAAAGTTAACCAATATAGGTACATGAAGCAGATGCGTGTCTGGTGCTAGCCAACAAGTACTGTCAAGATCCTGATGCTGAAGATGCGGCTAACATTATGAGGGTTATTTCCATCAAGAACTATTCCGATGATATTCGAGTGATCATACAGCTTATGCAGTATCACAATAAGGTAGATATAAATAAGAAAACACAATATGAATTTAAAACGCAGCCAGGACTACTGTCATCTGGTCGAATTGTTAGGCAAAGGCGACTTTAAAGGTACCAATGTCAAAAGTCATTTCTTACATTAGTCTGAGGAAGTCCTTTAAGTTATAAAATAAATGCAATATAATTATTTGACTTCTATATATTTTCACACGGTAGTTCAAAATGAAGTATTTTTATAGTATAAATATATTTACATATGACCATAGATACTACAATCCATAAGATTTGCGTTTTTTGTTGCAGGCTTATCTCTTAAACATTCCGTCATGGGACTGGAAGCAAGGCGATGATGTGATCTGCTTAGCAGAACTCAAGCTTGGCTTCATCGCACAGAGCTGTCTAGCACCGGGCTTCTCTACCATGATGGCCAACCTCTTTGCCATGAGGAGCTTTAAAACGGTCAGCCTTTCTTTTTTATTCTTATACTTTCATTTTTATCTTTTAACGTTGTATAAGAACTTTCAGAGATCGACTGACTGGACCACAGGCTGAATAGTAAAAATCGTCGTTCTCTGAATGTACTTTGTCTATCTAACATTTCAATGCGGCGTTTCCACAGTCCCAAGAAATGGCTATATGGACTAATGACTACATGCGAGGTACGGGAATGGAGATGTACACCGAGGCACTAAGTCCGACGTTTATCGGGATGCCGTTCAAGCAGGCCTCAGAGTAAGTGGGCGGCGAACGAGATGCTTGCAATAACGTGACACGAGACCACGTCACACAAACCTTTTGTACTTTATAAGTGTTTGAGCATTCCATACTGTGATTACAGGACATTCGTTACTAACCAAAAACGAACTGCATAGCTTATAATTTCAGCGTTTTTCTTCATTTTGGTTTGCAAGCTTACAGTCTGTGATGTTGAATATCGATGTTTTTTTTTTTTTCAATTTCATCATCCATAGGTACTGCACTGAATAACTATGATCTGATCTGGTAACTTTTGAATTTAGAATAGAAAATTATTTAGGGACGTGATATTACTACTAATAAATAGATCTGTAATATGGATAGCGCGGCGAACGAAGAGTATATTTTAAAGGAAAGGCACTAAAGCCTCTACTGAGGTTGCTATGACTAACATAGCACGAGCTTTAGCGTATCCTATTGGTTGATTGCAGTCCCCCGACACTCAAGCTTGGCAGAACGATTACCTGCAGGGTACTGGCTGCGAGATGTACACCGAAACTCTGTCTACATCCTTCACAGGAATGAGCTTCCCCCAAGCAAGCGAGTAAGCGTCCCCTGGATCCTTAGGACCGCTTGCACCCTCCCACACCCAAACTTAGCAACTGCTAACCCTAGCTGAAAGAGTATGCACTAATAATAATCCTATACACAAGTAGGCAGTAAAGGCTCCAAATTTCCTATATTCAGAATCAATTGTGCATGTTGAATGGGTAAAGAGTAAAATTATAGAAAATTTGTAGTATGTATGCTATTCAATATTTCGTATTTAAAGTATAAGTATTTATTAGTTATTTAGTGGTAATACGTTTTATTTATTTAGTTTAGTATCAATATTCATTTAGGTTTGGACCTATTTCAGTGCAGTAATCGACATAAATTGTTTTAAGTCCATACTCCCATTATTATGCACGTACTTGTGAGCTTAGATACTTTCTATACTAAATTGTTTTGTAAGAATACGTCAAACGTATTTGTACGTACAGTACGGGATCATCTTTGCTATTGTTGGCTGATTGTGTTGCTTCCTCCTGCTACCGCTTTCGCTTATATGTATATTGCACCGTTGCACCGTATCACTGAACATACATACATAAATGCACTGTAGATGCTAGATAGAGCAAGCATGTTTGCAGTTCCTATTTTGAATGCTTAGCATAGATTAGCAGTGTTAAAAGTCTACGGGAAAAGGACTTTATAGTACTTGTAGTTACTTTTAGAAATTTGATATCGTTGTTATTGCTCACTTTAGGTGTCTATTAAGATGCTCTCGTCTTAATATTTCTAGTCTCTAAGTATAGAAGTAGTGATTTAATTTTGATCCATATCTCTCCTTGTGATTTTTAATAGATTAGATAGATTTCTTCTCATTAACCAAGTTCAAACAAGTTTTTTCAACGCAATGAGAAACACTAATCAAAATCCAGTAACTTACATACTCACAATCTAATCTCAGGTTATGTTTCACGAAGTTGAAACTTCTTCTCCTGGCGATTGAGATTAAGGGTGAGGAAGGCGCTGACAGCAAAATTTCTATCAATCCAAAAAACGCTAAGATAAATGCCAACACCCAAGGATTCTTTATTGCTCAATCTGCCGATGAAGTAAAAAGGTATTGTCTATTAATTTCAATCCTTAGTTTAACCGTTTGTCATTAAATGTAACTATACATGCTATATTTCTCTTTACTGTCCTCTCATGTCTATTTTTTTCCAGAGCTTGGTACTACTGCAAAGCCTGCCACGAGGATATCAAGGATGAAACCTTGATCAAGAAATGCAAATGCAAAAACTGTAAGATCATTGAATTACTATCATTATACACAAACTCAAATATAGCGAGGCTATCTTTTAAGAATTTTGTACAAACAATATATTTTAAATAAGTAACTGATTAACTTACTATTCTGTGACATTCTTTCTGGTTATACTTATTGTAAATGTTGTAACAAATTGTTCCTATATATATTTCGTATTAATCACACGTACACTTGTCCAAGTACAGATGTCGTTCACATGAAACACTGTAGGTACTTGTGGCTTCGGGCCCTGTCGACACACAGACTTGTTCGACTTCACACTATTTACTTTCTATTTGTGAGACATTAATGAATCTTGTTCGGCTAAACTTTTAGTGACCGCACACCAGCGGAAGGTTGGAGCCGATATAGGTAACTTGCACCACACCTAACCTCACAAATTGACGTTTTCTGATATTTATTTTTCGTGTCTAATTTTTTGAGTTGCTTTAGTGGTGTTGCGTCCGTACCTCACAGACTGGATCGGCTGCAAGGCATTATCTTGACCCGTGCTCGTTTACACCCTATAATTTAGTGATCATTGTGTATGTCCGCTCGCTCGTGAATATCGCCACAAAGTATTAAGCACTGTGACACTACCATTTTTCTACGCCTTTTGAGAATCGCTCTGTTTCTGATTTGTATCGATATTGAGAGGATTTAGTGCATCATATAATATCGCTGAACATTCGCATACCAAATCAGGAACTGAACATATCACACACCAGTCACTTTCAAAATTGTTAGGATTATAGGCTATTAGATGCCGTCAACGAGAGTTGAGTACAATTTCTATGATGCACTTCAGAGCTCAGCACAGACAGTACATTGCATGTATATATTAACTATTAAGTAGAACTAAATATCGCAAGCAGCAAATGCACTGTCATTATGTCCCAAAACACCTAGATAATAATATTATTACATACATATATACACATATATATATACATATATATGAATCCACGAAAGCATGTCTCAGAAAGAGGAGTGAAAACAGAATGCGGTGAGAGAAACGAGCCCCATCAAGAGTGAGCTTTGAACGACAAAGACTTCATACAACAGTTCCAGCTTGTCTACGCTATGACGGTGACTAACAGCAGAGAGGAAACTAAAATACAGTCACTTTTCATTACATTCATCAACGCTTTTGACAGAATCAAATTCTATCGTTGCAACACCTAGCTTCATTCTATAGAATTTGATTCTACTTATTTCATGTAACAGTGATTTGATAAATTAGGGACGTACTTTCTTCTTTGTCAGTGTTTGGATTTTTACAGATGTCGGCATGATGATGATGCAGACTGGAATGGTGAAACAAAGTCTTAATACGTACCGTGCTTGTCTCGACGGTACGGAAACGAAAGACAAATATTACGTATTGCTGTACCTTACACAGTATAATTTGTTTGCATCAACTAACCTTGCTATGGGCAAAGGATAATGGGCTACAATATATGCTAATACACGATTAAACGACACACGCAACTAGTATAGTGCAGCTAGGCTAAGACACTATAATTAACTCAGCCTTGCTTAATACAAGAAGAAAATAGGTAGATATGTCCCAAGTAAAAAACACTATTCACGTCTGCAACGCCAATTGGAAGTAGATTTTGATTACTACAGAACCCAAATTTCTAAAAATACCTTCTGCCCTAGTAATAGTTTACAATTTATTCCAATCATAATAATTTGGGCGTAAGTAATCAGAACTTAAACATATAAATAATGTAATATCATAGACTACATCCTTCTTAAAGAGGACTATAAGCTTTGCATCTCTGTCAGCATAAATACCTATTGTTTGCGTTTCTTCTGTAACACCCAACATAACATCAGGATGTGTAAATGGTTCCTAATTTGAGCTTAAACGTATTGTTTCTCGGTTCAGTGGCTACGTTCAGGAAGGGCGTACGGGCCGTCCAGATGGTTGGCAGGGCAAGTACGTAACCTGATATGTGTAAGATTCAATGTTAATGTCAATGTGATGTTCTTAAGCGACAGTGCGGGAATGGAAAGACACTCGCCGCCAATCGCGCCATTAGCGATATTGTGTCCTGTTTATCATTGTCTTGTCTTATCATATGTTTCTATATGTGCATTTACTCGTATACAGCAGTTAGATGTTTGCCTCTCTTTTAGCAGATACTTAAAATATCAAAAGACATTATTTTAATGTCGTTTGTTTATTTTGGTGTTGTTGTTATTACAATAAAATTATCTTAAAATATATACTTTTCTAGGAGTATTTTGATCCCTGATTTTATGCATCGATATAGTCCCTCTGATATTGATGTTGTGAAGTAATAGTGTTTTTAAAAAAAGTTTATTTGTAATTTAATTACGCTTAAAAAATTGTAAAGGATTATTTAATGATACCCTGAACAGGGAAAGTTTTAATTAGATACTCCCGCCTCGATAGAACCGTGAGGATTTTGCAGTCGTTGGCTGCTGCGTCAGTAACGGCCGAATGACTTGGTATATTCACCTTACTATCACACCCCTGTAATACGTATATTATACTCATGAACTATCAGTTCTTAGTACCATCTCGCTATATTAATCACTTCATGTATTCATACTCTCACAACCACTTACAGTAGTTTTGATACAATAAGGGTTTTTTAAATCCATTAAATTCAAACTTTGAACATGATTTCCTAGCACGTAGAGCTTGTCCAATAGTTAGATTTAATTTTCTTTTTTGTGTGTGTGTCGTGTGTAGCTTCAATGTTTCTTGCATGTGTGGTGTAGGAATGTTTACTATATCCTTAGATTTTTATCTTTATTTAATAACTAAGTAATTCTTGTCAATAATTGAATTTGTATATTGGTTTTATCTTTGGCTTACATTGGAGCTTCTTTCAGAACGTACTGCTATAGTATTGTACATTAATACCTGTAATAAACCTGTGATAAGTTGGCATTGGTAAGTAGAAATATTGCTGCTAGGTACGTTCTGAAGCCACAATGCTAATTGCTTACGAACAAATTTAAGGATAAAACCGATACTCTGATATATTTAAATTGATCATGTTGGACAGACCGACCACACGCTGTACTATATAACGCGATGTGCTGTAGGTACAGTATTTACTGAGTGGAGTGGAATGCGAACTTGTGCTGATGTTTTGCAGATGATCACCATCCTCCCCCCACCTTCACGCCGCCAGAGTTGCCCAAGAAGGTCCATGTTCGAGGTATATCTCAGGCTCAAAGGGCCGAGTGTTTATTTTTTTGTTTTTTTCTTTAAATCATCGGCCCACTAAACCATTTGACTAGCAATGTGCTTCGTCCTAGGTTATTGGAAGGTACCGTGCACCTAGTTGCTTTGTCACGCATAATTTCATAGCGCGCACTGACAACTGGCAGAAATCTGTGGGATTATGCGCTTCTCTCGCATGTACCCGGCAAGATGTAGATACACATCCTGGTTGCCCAAGCGGGCTACTATTTTAACAGCCTTACACTAACTTCCACAGAAAATTTTAAACTAACCAAATGTACATGAAATCAAAATCTTTTTGTTTCTTATGTTATTTTGCTTTCACTGCCTACTGAATTGATTAATGAAGTTATGAATAAAAGTTTTCATCGATCTGTGCTTCTTGGTAAACTCTAAAGCGGATGTATTATCATTTGTGGTTTGTATCCCTTTTGCCAAGCATTGCAAATATCATGGCATTGCATTTGTCTGAATGATGTGTACTTATTACCTGTCAAATTTACCATCAGAGTTGCCAATTCATGGATAATAAGGAAAATATTGCACCGCATTAATATAGGAAATATTTTTTAAATATATTAAGAACGGAATGAAATAATGAAATTAAAATTATTGGATATTTATTTATAGTCAGTAACTTTTTTTTAGTTTAAAATAACTAGTGAGACGGTGTCTAATGAAAGGTTAATCCCTATGTTTATTCATAATTGGCAACACTACAGTGAATGCTATGTGGGTACCTTACATTTATGGTTTTGTCGTAGTATTTTGAATTACAATTAAATTAATCATACAAAATCCTTATGGAATATACATAAAATAGTATTTTGTTATAGGTACGTGGGTGACACAGAAAGTTTTTAGAATAGGCCAGATAGAAAGGCAGAACAATTTTACAAATTGGCAATTTAAAAAGTGTAGATTTATTACAACTTTCGTTGCGGTCTTACTCAAAAACAATATAAGAAGCCCCATCTCGTGTCACTGTTTACATCTGGTTTAATGAATTTAAACGTGGTTGAAGCAATTTCACTTATGATTCTCGAGACCTCCTTTTATGGCGACTACTGAATATGACATATCAACATATGACATATACAATAATTCTAGAAGATGAAAAGGACTGTTACTGCAGATTGTTTACTAGCTGTCTGGGAAAATGTCAGGCGCCCGATCGCAGGATCGCCCTCCATCACGACAACGCTCCAGCTCACTCCGCTTGCCGACACCTTGTGACTTTTATTTATTTCCAAAAATAAAAGATAAACTTAGAGGAACGTTTTATGAACCCTGAACACACCGTGGCTGCGTTTTAAAAAGGCCTAGAAGAAATCACTAAAGAATAGTAGGCTTATTGCTTCAGGCAATGGCTGCATGTGACGGTGTTTAGAAAGGAATAGAGACTAGTACGAAAAGCAATAAAAATATTAATAGGATTCTATCTTTCTGTTTTTTATTCACTAAAATCTTTCAGTGTGACCCCCGTATATTACGAAAATTTTAATATGCATTTTTTAACTTGAGAGTGTGCTTTTAAAACTCCTACAATAGTTTGCAACACTGCAAAACTTATTCAAATAGAGCATTCATTATGCATAAATCTTCACTGATTGCTTTTCAGGTGAAATTGCAAGAGAAAGAGGGGAGGACACGAGCCGTAAGTATTTTTATATATCTATTTATACGTATTTAACATTTATTCTCGATAATCTTTCAATAATTTGTTGGCCTTTGATGAATATTAAGGAAGAATAATTTAACGTCAATGTATGAGAACCTTGACATATTATGTAATAATAATTTACTTTAATTTATTTTATTCTATTCTGCTGCATCATTTCAATTCATATTAATTCAACTTGTACTATTCTAATCCTTCAGTAAATACTACTACTGCTAATTAGAAAAAATTGTATTTCTTTAATTTATTTATTTCTGTTCATCTGTATTATTATTATTTGTATAAATTTTAGTGGTTAATTATTTTAGTTCTTATTTTTTAATAATAAGAATGAGTCATATGAAGCCATAGTAAGTCTTGTATTTGACACAGAATTCTTATTGTGTTATGATTTGGTTGTTTTATATAACAATAATAATTAATAATTATTTATAATCATATGTGTACACCAGTTTTGGTAGGACATGTTGATTCTAATGAATGATTATTATCAATAACATGCATCAACTAGGTATTATTATTATATTGACACATACTTCGACAAATAAACGTATCATTATATTTATCTTTAAAAACGTCAAGATCAGATACTGAAATGAAATTGTAACTGGTTAAATATGAAGTTTTTCATTCAAACATTTACATTTATTTGTTTAATTCCAAAATATTTTGTAAACTACATTGTTTTTTTTTTTTAGATTCACGCTAACTTTATAACACTTTCAGTAATAAACCGAAACCACCGGAACGCAGCACCAACAACGCTATTATCTCCGATGGCAAACCAACTGATGAACACCACTACGACAAGACAAGTGAACAAGGTGAAACCAAATGTGAACAGAGCACCACCAGACACGTAAGTATTGCTATATCACATTCTGAACATGATACTGTTCGGATAAATGTTGAAGAGGTAATACATGAACATTTCAAAGTCATTACATACATGTTTGAACGTTATTTTTTATCTTAAGATCATGTATTACTTCACCTTCTTAATGCTATAATTGTAGCTTAATTTGGAGCCAAAAAATCGGTGTATTAATTTTGTTTAAATACATTGTTCGTCTTAGTTTGAGTTAAAAACTTTCCTTTACTAATTCCTTACTGGTCCAACTGAAAAATACTATTTAATTTAGTCACATAATAAGATTAAAACATAAACACATGTTACGAGACCCTTCTTCTGTCATTTAATTTCTTTACCTATCTCGGCTTCTTATCTGAATAATTTCATTATTTTGTATTTAGCACGACGTGCACAACGCACCAATGTAAATTATTTATTATCTGTACGCACTCTTTATATAAAAAAAAAAGAAACGGAGACGATTCTTTGACCCTGTGTTACAGGATCCCCCAGGATCAAGATACCAATTACCAGGCCTATCATCTTGCCTACGAAGTGAAAAAACTCATGTAATTGAAATTTTTTTCAGTTAGATAGTTTTATTATCAGTAGTTTGAAATTTCAATTAAATTCTTATTTTACGAGTTAAGTCAGCGTTAAGTCAATGTTGCCTACATTGTTAACGTTGCATAGTTTTTTTTAAACCATGCAATGTCGACATTCGCAGACTTTTCTCGAGTCAGTTGTAGATAGTAATGCTTGCCTCATTAGATAATCTTTTAGTTGAATAAGAAATTATACTTTGTCTGGCATCTCGATTCAGCACGCCACACTACAACAGCATGTTTATGTCACATAAAGTTTTTATGTATACTATAAAACAATTATATCCATTGTATATAGTAGTTTAGATTTGTATTACTCAACCGAATTGTGTAAAGCACAAACAGTAGATTATGTAGAAAATAACCTCTACAATCAAATTTTCGTATTAACTTAGCAGTAGTTGTTCAAAATAGTTTATATTTTATAACTAATTCAGCTACAATCCAATTAGCAAACATACTTTGTCCATTTAATGAAATCTCTATCTGCCTTAATCCATTTTTTTTTTCTATCTCATTCACTCTGTAGATTAAATTAGACATTTAAACAAAAATTATAAAATCAATATAAACGAACAAATTTAGTAATACTTTCGAACTTTGAGAAATCTCATACTAAAATGCCTTGTTCATATAGGCCAACAAGTAGAAGCAGTGGTGGTAACCAAAACAGCAACGGCGTCAGCCTACCCGCGGGCTTAGCTGATGACCAGTCAAAAGACTTCGACTTCGAAAAGACTGAAATGAAGTACGACTCCACTGGAATGTTTCATTGGAGCCCTGCCAGGAACTTGGAAGATTGTATATTAGTATGTAAAAAACGTATATATGTACATTTGATACTATTGTAATTTATTTTGGCGATGAGTCCTAAAGTTAGTTATTATTTACAGGACAGAAATCAAGCGGCAATGACAGTCCTCAACGGTCATGTGGTAGTGTGTCTATTTGCGGACCCGGACTCACCTTTAATAGGATTGAGGAATTTAGTGATGCCACTCAGAGCATCTAACTTTCACTACCATGAACTAAAACATGTAGTAATTGTAGGCAGCGTCGACTATATCCGAAGAGAATGGAAAATGTTGCAGAATCTACCAAAGATTTCTGTATTGAATGTAAGCTACGTTTTTATTTTATTTCAAAAGCCGCAGCATTGCTTTAAAAATTCACAAATCCTTACCCCCAAAAGTTATTCTTTAAAACATATTTTGGGGATAAAGTCAGTCATTACGATTTTTTATCATTTAAATAGGCCTTAGTAGCTACTATTAATATCCAGGTTGAGATCGCCTTACCCAACAGGCGGCCAAGTCTGCCGTAGGTCCCAGGGTTTTACTGTCTAGGGTGTACTTGAGGTCCCGGTCACAAGACGACCACAAGGGGACCACTGTGTAATATGAATTAGAAATAAATAAGAGTGTTTAAATATTAATTTTCAGGGTTCACCGCTAAGCCGGGCCGACTTGCGTGCAGTGAATGTGAACTTGTGTGACATGTGCTGCATCTTATCAGCGAAGGTGCCATCGAACGATGACCCGACGTTGGCAGACAAGGAAGCTATTCTGGCTTCGTTGAACATCAAGGCGATGACGTTCGACGACACGATAGGGGTGCTGAGTGCTGGAGTTGGCACAAATGGGAGTAGCAATGCGCCCCTGCCGACTGGCCAACCGCCTGCGCCTGTGCTGCTGCAGAGGAGAGGATCTGTGTATGGTGCCAATGTGCCTATGATTACTGGTAGGTTACTCTTCATAATAAATTTTCATAAAAGCTAAATTAAGAATAGTATTTTGAACTGCCATGCGTCATGATTACTGATTTTGTCACAGCTAATATTAAGACTTATTTTTTTTTTTTTAAGAATATTAAAACTTCAAACATCACAACTGTAAAAAAGCTAATTGGAGTGGGGCCCGCTGTGAATACAGATAGAAAATAACTAGTTATCACTTGTTTATTTTCAGAGCTTGTAAACGACAGCAACGTACAGTTCCTGGACCAAGATGACGACGACGACCCTGATACGGAGTTGTACCTGACACAGCCGTTCGCGTGCGGTACAGCTTTCGCTGTCAGTGTGCTCGACTCACTTATGTCAACAGTAAGTCAAAAATATATTTTTACACCGATGACAAAACCCTTAAAATAATTTTAAGAAAAAGATATGCAAAAATTCAATGCAATACTTACTCAATACTTCTTTTTAATATTTCATTCATCATTAAAAACAGGTTATACCTACGGGTTTCATTTAAATGTTTGAGCATGAATTGTTCTCGTTTTTCGAAACGTACTGCAACCTGTCTCGTAGTTTTTGTCTTGCTTTTTCTTTAATTTAAAAGTATTTGATATTTTCTATTGTACATATACATATGTAATCATTTAAAATCAATGACCAAGTTCTACCGAAATAACCCTAAAAGTTAATAGCGATACATAAGACAAAACCTCACTAATGAAGATCACGAAAAAAAAGAAACACCGACAGCGGCAACGCTGACAGAACTAATGCTTCATACAAATAAGGTGTTTATTGTATTGAACCTAAGGGAATTTGTGATGTTCTATTAAAAGTGCATACAGAGCCTGACAATACTTATTTGTTCCAGACTTATTTCAACCAGAATGCCTTAACGCTAATTCGATCGCTGATTACGGGCGGCGCCACACCAGAGCTGGAGCTGATCCTCGCCGAGGGAGCTGGACTCCGAGGAGGGTACTCCACGCCAGAGAGTTTAGCAAATAGGTAATGATTGCAAAGTATTTTTCTACTTTTCTACTTAGAAAAAGGAACCATTCTTTTAGAAAAGATCAACAGTGACGAATGAGAAAGACGTAATAAAGTGTTAGATAGATTTTATCTTTTTTGTTACAAGAATTAATTATAGATCTCAACATCGTACTTAGTAAATAATGGAGCGCTATATGCGTTTATGAGAAGGCAATCGGTGCCCTAGAAATCACACCTGGCAGCTCATAATAGCGTGCTGGTGCTCACTTTAATGTATGGTAGTGAGTGTTGGGTATGACAGAAAAAATATAAAAGTAGAATAAATGAATAAATGTTGTTGAGATAATCACTGCTGCGGGGTTAGACTGGTTGACTGGTAGACTGGTTTAGAAAGACCATAATATTCGGAAGAAGTGTAGCTTGATAAAAGACGTAGTGCCAAAATTAAAAAGGGTTATGCTTAAGTGTTTTAGAAAGAATGAATGGGAACGAATGACAAATCAAGTGTATAAGGCAAACGTAAACGAGAATGCCGGCAGGCATCGACCAGACAGGACATACACCGATCAAATCGGTGATTTTCTAAAGATAGGACAGGTCAGAAGTACTCGAAACCGACGAAAACTTGTATGAAGGGTTAAATGAATGAAGAAATGGTAGAATAGAAGCAAACGTTGGTCTGTTGTCTCTCAATAAAAGATAAACCACTTTTAGGTGTTGGATCACGAATCTAATATTATATTAAACCATTCTATCTGTACAGGGATCGATGTAGAGTAGGCCAAATCTCCCTCTACGATGGTCCGTTAGCGCAGTTCGGTGAGACTGGCAAGTACGGAGACCTGTTTGTGGCTGCGCTTAGCACGTACGGGATGTTATGCATTGGCCTTTACCGGTTCCGCGATACGTCGTCCTCTTGCGACGCAAGCAGCAAGCGATACGTCATCACGAACCCTCCTGATGACTTCTCTTTGCTTCCTACTGATCAGGTGACAATATAATTTCGCCGGTATTTACACTTTTATTAGTTTCAATATCACAGGATCACAATTTTATGCATGAACAATTCTTCCTTCCTTCACAAATGTAAAAACTCGAGATAATTCATTTCTATATCATCCCTTGCATTGTTATTATTAGTTCGGTTTCCCCTTCCTTTTTCAAGCGATTTACGACTTGTTTGATTTGTTGCACAGGTATTCGTCCTAATGCAGTTTGACCCTGGTGTGGAGTACCGGTCGAGCCGGCGCGCGGGCTCGGCGACCGGCAGCGGCGGCAAGGACGACGCCTCCTGACTATTGCTGTGCAGCGCCCTCACCGACGGACCCTACTCCTACATATAGATTGTAGGGCCCGTCGCCCGACCACTCCACTCCGACAATCCTTCTACACGCCCCGTTCTGGAGAACCTTAAAGGCATCACTCCCCACCCAAAAGATTAACGTCCAAGACGTCTATTTATATCCTAAAACATAACATATATTCAATATTGAGTGCTGCTACCTGTTCACTACCCTTTTATTTTAATTTTGGTAACTGTATAAATTAGTATTATTTGAACACTTCCCTCGCACACCAATCTACACTTCCCACGCACTCTTTGATAGTTAGCATTTGTTTTTGCTGGTATAAACTAAGAACAGCTTACATTACTGTACTGATATACTCCTATAGTAAGTGATCTCGCACTAACTTTCAGAAAACATTACAATTAGAGTTAAGTTACGAGAAAGACATTCTATAGGAGATAACACAAATATATATAAAATATACGCTGTAAAATATACTAAATATTTAGAAAGCGCTTCAATATATAGTAAAGCTTACCATGCTTAGGTTAACAATATCAGGAAAAATGGATTCTCGATAAATATAAAAATATTAAAACTTGAACATAATAAAGACGAAAGTAGAATTGAATATTGGATATTGATATGTTAAAACACTTCATCACCTGCTTTTTTTTTATGAAATACCGTTAATATGAGTACTTTATTGAGGTAGAAATACTATTTATATGTAACAATGCATTGTTTCAAAGTAAACCTCTAGACTCTGAAGATAAACTATAGAAGCAATATTATATGTACTACCCTTCAAAATACGGATTATAGTGAATAGACATTGCATGTTTCTTGAATATTCAACGATTACAAATATTGAAATTTAAAATGTTGCTATCGCGGTGGTGGTTATTTTAGTTAATAAGCTTTTATCATACACGGTGTTGGGAAATTACATACAGACATGCATACCACACTAACGGCATAGTCCTGATATACCTTTTTCTATTCCTGCTTTTTCTAGTTGTTTATGTTCACAACTCACAGAAACCGCCCACGTTTCATACTAAAACACGAACGAAATATAAAGTTCCGTGAGACGGGTAACTGTATCCTTAGCTTTTTGACAAGTCAAGTGCCTACAAGCCTACAAGGTTTATAAAACCTCTGTTGTAAATATACTTCAATTTTCGCGCCGAATCATTGACAGATCATTCTTTGATATGTCTTTGTCTATCATCTATGATATCTCTTTATTTTATCTATTCTTTCGGGTCTATGCTATAATTTGTAAGTAATGCTCAATAAGAAAGAAACCTTTAAACTTTTAATTGCATGACAGTTAAATGTGTAAATGGATTTTAGGTTTAGGCTATCGCTTTTCTTAGATTATCCATTCCTTATTCAGTAGTTTTTTTTTTTTTTCACTTTTCATGTTATTAAGACGCCATTATTAAAGCTGAAATGTAGTCTTTTTAAAGCATTTAATGTTATACATCGACTGATTGTTAAGCACATCATATCATCATCGTTAATTTGGGGTTATAGAATTTTATGTAAATATTTTTATGAAGTTTATAGTTACTTTTTGGGTTTTATTTTTATGGGTATTATCATTCAACTCATTATTTAGTTGTAAGACACTCTGCCACAATAAAAAGAAGTATATAGGTATAAATTGCACGTATGGTAGATGGATACAGTTCCATTGCTCACTATTTCGGTATTTTTTTTATCTTATAAGGTGATATGCTCGATAGAATAATATTTTAATGCAGAGATATATAACGTTCTTTCTAAAAATTTAATGTTAGTACAACCTTTCTTAGACGCGATTTCATCCAAAAAATCTGCATAGAAATATTATACCTATTGTTAGAAACATTCAGCCTCACCATTTAGTACCACATTTTGTTTGTTTTTATTTTAATAAACTCTATATGCTATGTTTTATTTTATTTCTTTTTTATAATTCCCGATTTCGGCGGGGGGATTGTCAAAGTGGACGTGATATATGGCGCTGCACACGGAACTTTCAATGAACTATATATAAATTATACCAAAAAAATGCCATTGCGACTTTAGTTGGAATTATTTGAAGATGGGGTTTGGTTGCGAGGGACACCGAGTGCGAAGTGTAATTTTGCTGTAAATGTGTTATATTATTTTCAAATTGTTGTTAAAATAGTTAGGGCTTCTGAAGCCTGCAATGTATTTAGTGTTAATTCCGGGTGCTTTGAAGATTGTGGACACTAATAGTTTATCGTTGATTGTATTAGATAAGTGGCTTTAACTGGCTGCACAACACCTCTCGCGTAACAACTCCAGTTCCAACCTAAACACGAGGTGCAGTAGGGTGAAGGTCCTTTTTTAGAATTTATTAGGTATTAGTTTACATACGTCTCACCAGTTAGTATCATACAGTAACAGCGGATAGATTCCAAACATAGTGCAATAATTATTACTAAAATACAAGATGTTTGATGAATATAAACGACTACCCCACGAGGCCCGTCAAGCGTAGCACGCAGCGGCAATAATTTATTTGAAATAAATACCTAATAATTAATGAATACCTCAATTTACTGATAGTAAGTTATATTTGAAAGTATAAAAACTTTTATCAAACATCCTGTACATAGTTATCTTTATTATGATCACATAGAAGTCATTTCATTCGAATAGATTAGGCGAAACCGGCCTTAACTACAAATAGCTTATTGTAATTTTTTTTCACAAATATATTCGCATGTGCGGTTTTATAAATATTCAAAGTTGTGTCTTCGTGAATATGCCACAGTATGCGGTCTAACAATATTTGAACATATGTGTTAAAGTAGGCAGGTACATATGGCAACCTGACGTGTCGTTTCGATTGACACGATTGGACAACAAAAATCAGCTGCCCTAGTTTGTAAAGGAATTGGATGCAAACATACTGCCATGTTTTTTGTAAAATGCATTATCCATAGATAAAAAATATCCGAATGATAGTACAAAGACAAAGTCCTAAACAAAATTTTCTGCACACTTACCTAAAGTCTACTTATAGTTAACGCAGTAATGTTTCTAACATGTAACCTACTGTGCGATGTATACGTGTGTTATTAATTTTATAGATGCTGTCTAAAATTAATGGGGCTATAAAACATAGTACACGTTAATAACCACCAGACGTAAAGACATGTAAAGTTATGAGATGGTTGTGCACAATAGAATAATATTTATGTAATTATAATTAATCGGTCTGTCCAAAATATTAAAAATATAAACCAAATTGGTGTATTCGGTGGAGAGTCTGCCAACGAAGGGCAAGTTGAGCGACTAAACGATCACCTCCTCACACAGCCGAATATAGTGGAGTAGTTGTAATTTGAGCTTGATATATCGGTAAGTAGTGACCTATGCATGGAGCCCTAGCCAAACTAAGTACCTAATATTTAGAGTACCGACATAAGCTGCATTTATTTTTATTTTGGCTAGAATGTTGTAAATAGTCAAATGTAATTTTATATGTTACATAAGAATTTTTCAATATACGTCTCCTTTGCATTAAAATAGAAGGCTACGGTCACATTAAAAAGTTTATATTCAATACTATCGTGTGTAGTTTGTTGTGAATTAGGCTTCGATGTCACTATGCTAAATATGATAGAGTTGGGATGTCTCATTGTAAAAATGTAAAATACACGCTATTGATTTGGTATTAAATTATGAATGTTAAATAAGTACTAATATTAAAATGACGATTTTTCCTTTAATATTTTTATACAGCATTACAATATATTTATCGCAATTAAAAGTTTATAGAGGTGGGTCAGTGTGCAATTTAAAAAAAACCTAGTGTTATAAAAATTGTATTATCGCCTTAATGAGAGAGAATATAGCTGAGTCCTTCTGTGTGTGTTTGCTTGACGTAAAATGTTATCATTTATTGTTTAATATGCAATGTGTATGCATGTCACACAACTTGTTACTAGGTGATAACTAGTAGCCATATTAATAAATAAGGACAAGCGTTAAGATAAGCGCGCACACCCTGAGATTACATTGTAATCGAAAAAAGATACTTATTATGTTAGGTATTTCTTGCACGAATAACTTAACGCGGGGACTGTTCCATCACTTTAATCAAATGCATCTATGAATTAAATTATTACATGAACTATTTGATTGCTACATACCCAATAGCAGCAGATCTTATAGTAGGTACCGGAGCGGAGAAAAGTGGAAACAAACAACCTATAAAAAAAAAGTGTATTAAATTTGAAAATCGGTACATTATCACTATAGTTCCTTACACCTACTACATAATATTTATGACTTCTCATACATATATGGCCCTTCTTTGTATCTCCCGGTGGGGGTTTTTAATAGCTAAACCTGACCTATAATAATATATTTATTTGCATAAAATGTGGTACAAAAGGCTGACAGATTAAACATAAACAATAGGTGCATGACATTAAGCTATTAAAATGCATGCAAATAATAAGCTGTAGGAGCCACATGAAAAACATAAGCAAAGTGGCATAATTGAAGTATACAGCTAAAACAATGCGTTTCTAACATGAAAGGAATGAGAAGCGAATTTTCTTAGCAACTGGTTAACAGAGTAAAATCTCTGTTCAATTAACCAGTTTCTTAGTTCACGACAAAATTTATAGTAAGGCAACTATTTTTTATGGTCTGCTTTGTAAACGTGGTGCCATGTACACACTGTTTGCTCTATAACATCTCCAAATGTGGTACAGGCATTTTAAATAGGTTGGATTTATTTTACGACTATTTGTGTTATCTTTTATCTCAAAGAATCTGAGGTTACTCTTAACGAATTTGGCCAATATACATGTTAGGGCAGTTAACAATCTCTCCGATCTAAATATTGGACCTACAGGACTCTGACCATTGCATGTTGTGTATTGCTCGAAGTCAATTGTTTTGGGCTATTAAGTCACGGTTTATTTCAGATGAGTAGCCGTATGTAGGACTCTGGAATTATTTTCCTATTCCTATTTATTGATTGAAATTGGGCAAAATACCAGTACAGCGATAATGATTCTACAGTACCTATGTATATGCAAGTCATCCTTAATTGTCGAATAGAGTTGGTTGGTAAAATTTTTCTCCCTCTGTGTCATACACTCAAAGAAATAAGTGATGTATCTATTTTGTCAATATGTATCTTGTGTTCACAATATTTTTGTCTCCTTGTATCATACGTGCACAAATCTGGAGCTAATGAGGCTCATTGTGCACATAGAGGACTGAAGTGACTTCTGTGTCTAGTTTTTATATATGCATATTTAATAAATAATTCATTAAGAAACACTAAATGTATTAACTCAGACAACTGTATTTGCTGACTTCATTAATTAGTAATAATAAATCTATGAACTCTCCCTTGTAATTCATAGATTTGATAAGTAATTGAACAGTCACAGTAAAAGTTAGCTAGTGTATACACGCAGATGTATACAATATGGATGTCCTATTGAATATTGGTTTCCACAAAGACGATAACGAAACTTTACAAAATATAAAGTCAAAGTAAAGAAATAAGTAAGTAAAGTCACATAAAGAAAAGAAAGTTCACAAAAAATCGAGAGAAATAATTTCGCGCCTTTTCATCGAGCAGAAACCTATTCAACTTGTATCTAAACTGAAACAACTTTAAGTGATCAAGTATTTAGTTGGTGATCTTAGATCTTCGGATTAGAATTATAATGTTTAGGGTCTTTACGAAAGGCACACAAATTATATTTAAAATTTAAGGCGTCTGTGCACTGAAGTATAACCTTTCTAATTATACGGTACGGCGAACACACGTTCTATAATCTTAAATCAAACGTAGGCTGTAGCACAATAAAGTACCTATTTCTGATAATTAAATTCCTGATGGTGTTCAGTCTCGTTTTCTATTCCACTTATAATTCAATTATAGCACCTTAGTCGAGTAAAAACACAAAGCTATGTAAATTTTATTGTGCAAATGAGTTCTTAACATGACTTACCTAAAGATACTTGTGATAAGTTATGTAAATAAATTGTAAGCTTACGCTTCAGTGTACTCACGGTAATCAGGCCAGACGAATGGTAATTAGATGGTCAAACCGAAAATTTCTGTCTACTACTCAACGATATATATAAAATCTATAAATCCCTTTCTATAAGGTTTTTAATACAAAAATAAAACTAAAAATGCCTATTAGGTACGCAAATTTAGTGAATCCATGTTGTGTGCATTAAAATCTTAGAATTAACAATATTGTTGACTATTGCTAATAGCTTGAGGTTGTTAACGTTTTTAGAACGGACAAGGTGAATTTTTCATGTATTATATATACGTATAAATAAATCTTACGCTCTATTACGGATGTTCGCTAGACCTCTTTTGTAAGCTGCCATCTATCGTGTTGTTACACTAGTCCTGTCTATTAAAGTAGTATCAATATATAATGATGGCTGTGAGATAAATAATTGTAACAATTTAAATTTATATTGTGTAAATGAAGAAATATAAAATAGCAACATAACTGAAAGCTCTATCGCAGCAACTCTGATCTTAAGCCTTTCTTTTCTGTTCTGATCTCAGATTATTGGTTTTAATTTGAACCTTCGTTCAGGGCCCCCTAACAAAACACTACTTTCTGTCGTAATATTACAAAGCTGTAAATAGTAATAATAACTATTTATCACATTTGCTTCTGGTTACAACTGTTGCACTATTGTGTTATGCCAGTTGCTTTTGATCTCCATCTCTTTGCATTTATTTTGCGTCAGAAATTAGCAACGTGGGTCGAAGCTTGGTTTAAATTTCAACCAATCTACGTGAATTTCTTATATGAATAGGACTTATTTTAGCACTGTATATTCCACGCATGATATAGTCTAGATAACCTACCTATATCATATCAATTTTGGACCTTAAGTAAACTGTTGAAAATATACTAATTTTATGTATATTGCTAGTTATTTCTAGAGAGCTGCCAAAGCCTACACAAACTCTCCCTACTTGTTGTAGTACTACAGTGCATACCTACGGAGAATAAGCAGTGCTAAATTAAAAAAAAATGATAAATTTGGCTAGAAAGACGTCTCTGTACAACGGGTTGCCCAGAAAAACTAAAACATTTTTACATTTAATCTTATTAATTCTAATCGTATTGGATGTATAAAACTCTATCCTGAAATTGCTTTATTAGGTATGAATAGAAAGAAAATAATGTTACGTAAGTACATTATTTTAGTAGACTAGTTTTAACGGCAACCCAAAAACTATAGCTCACAGCTTTCACCGCAGTTGCTCAAATTCTCCTGCATAAAAACCCCATATTTCACTGCTTCTAGTAACTATTTACAAGAACCACAATGCCATTATAATGTTACATCGACCGTGACCCAAGCGACATTTGGGCACCTATCTAAACAAAATGGCGCCAATCACGGGCCCTGTAATTTTATCAGACTGTTCTAAATGTACCACACCACAAGAACAAATTATTTAATATTGTTGATGTTGATTGTTAATAAAATGCAAATAATGTAAATATCAAAATAAATTCTGTATTTGTATTTGAAAATCTGGTTTTACTGTTTCTTTTCATACATGTTATCTGCCTTCTCAAATGACGTAGTCGTTACGTCTCTACTCTTGAGATTATTTACTTATTTACAAGCTTTTGCCCGCGATTTCTTAGGCGTGGAATTTAGAATCAACGCCTGCTGAAAAAAGGGAGCCTATATTTTAGGTTAAACTACTAGCAATACGTCTGCGAAAGCTGAATTCAATCTCATGCAGTAGTTTTTGCGTGATGCGTGTACAAACATACAGACACAAGAACTGTTGGTTTGGCTTCTGTAGCAAATTAAAGAGTATAGTTTAATATCTATAATGTACAGATATCGCATAAATAATATTGTACTTTTTAATAATATTTTTTTTTTCATTAAATAATTATATGTATATAAATATATATTTTCATTATATATTATATATATATATATATATTTTCTTCGATACGGTATATATAATATGTGTATTAGGATATCGCTTAGATTCTATCGATATTTTTGAACTGATTACATCTTAGAAATTTTAAATTTCAAACGTCACAGATCTGATGGTATGTGGAAAATGGTATAATACTAAACATCTATTAAACAGGCATCAAATTCTTGACGACTCGAGGAAGGTGGCCGGTCTCGGATGCATGCGGGCTGCTCTAATGCTGTGTAGTTCTGAACATTATCCTATAGGATCATTATAATGAAACATCAACATGACAATTCTTTGTAAAGAAAATATATTATTAATAATGTGAGAGCATTTATATCAAAGAAAATATCACACAACATCACATTTACTTTCGAAAATAGTGCTCCAGAGATAACTCCATTATGAAAGAACTCAAATACACCTAAGTAATTGTAACGACTAGAATCAGATAGTTCTAATATCATCACACACCATTATGTGAGATTTTATACAAAAATAGTGAACACCTCAATTTTTTTATTGCTTTAAGAACACGACTCCTGCACTAGGATTAATTCCTGTCGCGGGGTACTTTACAGACATTCAAACAACGGTCACAAAGAACACCCAGACTCAGAACAACAATTTGCGGTTACACAAAGCGTTGTCCCGTGCGGGGACTGAACCCACAACACAAGGCGCGGCATCATGGTGGCGAGGTGACCACTTAAACCGTTACGACTTTCGTGCAGTCTATATACAACATTTTGTTGTTAATTTCAAACAAATTTAAAATCATATATGAACGTGGATTTTTATATCTAACCGCACACTAATGTAATAGCTAGGTGTGCATACAACCGATTTTCTTCTCAATAATTTTACTGTAGATGAAGTCCAAGCTTTCTGTTTAGCACAAAATATTTCAAAGAACGTATTTAAGTACCCAAATGGTTACTCCCATAAAAAATATTCGAAGCCAGTCTATTCAGAAGTATTCTTGATAGGCGGATTGCTGTCCAATTATCGTTCATAAAATATAGTTTAATTTATTTTTAGGAAAACTAAAAACATACCCATAGTTGTTGTAATTATTTCAGGACTTCAGGAGCCCGATTAATGTTATCAAACAAATAACATTCTGCGGTAAAAATTTAGCAGCCTCACACCATCTTATATAAACTTTGGAGTACCATATATGTAGGTATGTAAATATAATATGTTTGTAATAAATATGTGTTCAAACTAAAACATAATGTCGGTAAATAAAGTCCGAACTCATAAGCCTGTCGTATAATTTAATACAATCTATATCAAAGAGATGAAATAACATTTTTGAGTAAAAGTCGACGAAGTCTTTGCAGTAAGAGGTTCTCTTTTGTTTTGAAATTGAACCTTACACAAAGAGCATTTTGACCCATCTCAATATAAAAATAAATAGTATTGACATTACATAAACATAACAATATTTTGTACGAGCTAGTACTTTTAAGTATTATTTCAAAGTTTTAAAAAAGATTGCATAAAAATAACATCAAAAATTCTACATGTTTTTTAATTGTATTTTACTCTATCAAACTGGATAAAGCTTTTTGCAACCTTCTTCCTCGGTCTTATATTATGCTTTTTAGCCGATCCGATAGTTACTTTTTTCTTCTCTTCTTCTAAAAGCAAAGGCGGCAATGAAACGTTCCTAATATTGTAATGTGGTGAAATACCGTTTGATATTCTTATGAGTTCATTTGGTCCCATCTCCGGCGTGCTAAGGGGTTCCAACCGAGCCAAATCTCTGTGCCTCGCCGTAACCAATCTATTATTTAGTTTAGCGTTCCGCTCTGAAGCACTCAAAGCGATATGCCCATAATTTTTAGTGTCTAAAGAAACAAAAGATTTAGCACTATTTCTATCACAATTTGTGGGAGAATCTGGTCTTTGGTTTCTCATCCATCGCGAGGACGCTAGCTCAGACCTCAGAATAGATGGGTTTTGTTTCTTTCTGTGAGACGGGCTGCGGATGTGGATTGGAGTAATTTGTAGCAGAGAGCAAAATGAATCAGGTAAGTCGTGTTCGTCGTGGTATGAAGGGTACATGGATACCTTTTCTCTGACCAATTTGTGTTCACCGAAATCCTCGACGGATGTCCTCGGCGAATTCTGTGGTGTAACGTCCGTGCTGCTTTGGGATAGCCGTTCCTCACTCTCGCTGAACTCTTCATAGTCGCTGTAATGCATCGCAACCACTTCATCATATTCAATCTGTTTGTACGACAAACGTTTTTCCGGCAATTGTAGAGCTTTACCGACGATTCTGAAAATCAATAATTTGTATATAATTATACGACCCTGAAGGGTATCTAAATATTTCTTAGTATTAGTGTCAAGTCATGGTCTGAAGGACATATATGGGGTTGAATAATAAATAGATGGTAATTACATGACTGTTTCTGACAGCAATGACACGCTTTGTTGAAATGACTTGAGGTTTTCCATTGCGAACTTCTATTAGGGCAAATATATTCAGACTAGTGTCCGAGCCAAAACTTTATTGAACACTGCACTTATTACCAGTTCAAACCAAAATATATACTTATTTACATATATGCGTGAGATTATGTAGACAGATATGGGTGAAGGTTTTGTTTTTCTTAATTAACATAACTACTGACATTGTAACCCCATTTTCTAAAGTTTTGGGGCACTCAGCAATGACCCCATATCGTACTAAGCATGGCGCAGTAAAGCATTGTTTGCAAAATATTCATATGTCAAATTTTCAACTTAACTTGAAAATGCTATGGAAACAACATTTAGCCCCAAATACTTTACGTTATACGTTTGAAAAACTAAACATTTTTAAAACTTGACCCATTTTGTCATGAGGCATAAGTATGTTGAACGTGTACATATGTGTATGCTATACGCATATACATTTGTACACGTTCGTTCCGTTCATATGTATTACATGGGCCGTGTCAAAATAATGCTGAGCGGAAAGTGGAAACTGGTGTCATTTCCTACTTCTCAACATGAGATCACTAGGATTTGCTTAAATGTAAGATATCTTAACACCACATGAAACCAATGAGAAAACGTACATTTTAAATATAAACTATTTTAAGACTAGCCGTGCCCGCGACTTCGTTCGCATTTGTGAGGAGAAAAACAATACTCATGTTACTGTACTTCTTAATATATCTATCTGCCAAATTAACACACCCTAGGAGCTTAAACAGCTGAATGCATTTCGAGCTGTGTGATGTCAATTAAATCCGTCTTAATAGTGTTGGGGTCATAGGGTATAAGAAAAAAACGAGAGAATTAATGTAAACCAGGCGGGTTTCATATAATTTTCAAGTTACTTTAAACAGGAGAGGTTCCTATTATAAAGATTTTTCAGCCTTTTTCAAAAAAGAAGGAGGTTCTCAATACATTTTTTTTTTACGTTTGTTACCTCAGAACTTTCGACTGGGTGAACCGATTTTGATGTTTTTTGTTTTATTTAAAAGCTAGTGCTTCCCATATAGTCCCATTTAAATTTGGTCTAGTTCAGACTAGTCTTAAATTTTAAGATAGATGCATTGAAGTCAGTTTACTTTTATTTAATTATTGTTGGTATGATACTCGTTATTTTTACCATTTCCATCTCGTTATCTAAACCGGTTTCTAATATATTTTTTTAATGGACGAAAATGTTCTAATCAACGTTGGTCCCATTTGAATTTGAAGACAATATTCCACTACTAAGCTGCTAAGGGGGTAAAGTAAGGAATTAAAAAAAAATATAATAAGCGGTATCTCTCATTATTAGTGAATCGATATCAATCATTCATTCCTTTTTATTGATTTGGTGGTGTAGTACATAATCAAAGAAAATCAGCAGCTACTTAATGACCGACAATACGGCATCCGTCGGGGTAGCTCAGCTTATTATCTTCACGTGCTCGTTAGAATGGCCTTCGATCGGCTCTGGCACATAGCGTTTCTTACGACGCTTCTGTCCTATGGGCTTCCAAGGAATCTGTTCAAGTAGATCACGAATTTTCTTACAGACAGAAGCATCAAGGTTGTTGTCGACTGTGCTGCAAGTCCGTCAATGCTGGTGTCCCACAAAGCTGTGTGCTATCACTGACGCTGTTTCTTTTGCATATCAATGATATGCTGCAGATTAGCAGCATTTCTTGGGAAAACATAACCGAGAATGTATACAATTTTGTGTCTGAAATCAAACGTCTTTCGTAAAAGATTCAGATTGGAGTTGACATGATGATACCTTTGTAGCTCTGCACCCCTAACTGTATCAGCCAGCAAGGATTCCAAATCCTTGACATCGATTTATCCAGAAGTTTAAGTCCAGTTTCGCAGTCACATAGATTCAGACAGTATTTCACTTCGGCCCGCCACCTACAACTGTTGGCCTGAACAAAACTATGTGGAGGATTGGACCTTAATCTTATAGAAGACCGGAAACATGCAACATTATTTGTTTTTGAGTAAGGTCGCCACACAGGTTGGATAAGGTAAGCGTTATATTACTCAATTTACAGGTGTTCACAGACATCAGTAATGGCTTGACATCAGGTGTGAAATCAAATGAAATTACTTTTAGTACAACTTATCATTTTACAAGGCTTTTGTATGGTGGAGGTCAAGTAAATGAGGTGAGCAAAACCATTAGTACATTAAATTTACCATAAAAATAATTACTCTTTTACCTAGCCTACTCTACTCTTTTACCAGCCTTGTAAATTGTGTGAATTTATTGTAAACCAACATAGACATAAATAAAAATATCTTACCTGAGCTGTGGGTGCAACTGCCTCCACTGCTTACACTCTTCAATGATGTTCGGACGTACAGATTTCTCACCTTCCTCATCATACAAAGTCCTTTCGATCCTTTCCCACTCAGATGCTAAGGTTTTTGTAGCTTCAGCTGTGTTTCTACGTAAGGCAGATCCAGAGCTACTGTCGCTTTCCTCACTATGGAAATCTGGAGTACCTAAAAACATATATGTATGTACATATGTAGGCGTGTTTTATTCATTAACAAAAAATGTTCTCATCTGACTTAGCAAAACTTACTAACTAGGGTTTGGAACGTAAACTTATTTTGACATTAAAATTAATTTTGCTTGTACTTTAATTACCTGTCTCACTTTCCGAAAAAAAATCCGAAAACGGCGTTCCGGCTCTTTCCTGACTATTTACCAAGTACGGTTGAACTTCGTATGAATAATTCAAATTACGATTAACAAAATGATTTGTATTTGCTGACAAAGGAGGCAACTCTGACACAGAACGATAAACAAACTTCTGCTGATTAATACTTGGCAAACAATCTATTACTTTATTAATATGTTTCTCTCGTGCCGATAAATAATTTCGCGCTGACATAATCAAAACTGAAATGAGTTGTTTAGTTGTCTGAAACACATAATTAACCGTCGTCTATACGATAACAATTTCTGATTTGTTCTCTCTTATTTACAGTATAATTTAGTGGAAAGTAATTTTATTTGTTTGGAAAGTAATCAACACAACACAGAAGAATATTGAATTGTCAGATTCGACAAACTTTGACAGTTAAAAAACTATTTATAGTTAATCATTGTAATCAATATTTTAAACAGATTTTGAAAAAAATAAATAGCAATAAGTATTTCATAAAAGGATTTTTTTAAGTACACTGTGCTATATTATTGTGCTCTAGGCTTTGCTGATTTTAAGATTGGGATTAATATTATTAATTATTGTTTATAAGCGGTTCTAGTCGGTCTATTGAGAGTCGCCTATGCCTGACGTGGCAGTTCACGTCCTATGGCTGCAATGATGGTGAACATTAAATCAGTTAAATTGATATCATGATTATCTCCTGAATTGCAGTTATTGCAGTATAACAAGGATTTGTTTATTTTTATTGTATTATTTAGATAACATTTCTTCAGTGACTCGAACATAATGCTGGAACCCCTGAACGCATCCATTTGTACCACCAAGACGAATACTGCCCGTCAGCTGGTACATTTGTCAGTGTCAAAAGGTTCTCTTATGCTCTGTCGGAGTGTCAAAATCGATCGATCGGCCGTGTAAGTTGCAAAGTTGATTAATTTTTATTCAAATAGTATACAAGCTTTAAAATGTCGAAAATCTTTGTAAACACCGAGGATAACAACCAGGATGCAGTAAGTATTCTAACTTATAACTTTTTCATATACTATTTGAATAATAATGTTTGCCGCCTTTATTCCATTAAAACTATCATAGATTGTTACCAACATTTTGCATTCTATTTTAAATGAAAATAATATCAAACATTGTGATCTCATGCTCATAATAGAAAGTATTTTGTTATTATATATGTATATGTTGGCGCAATGCGTCAAATTGCGAGACACTGACATGGTGTTATCTATAAAATACATTTCTAAATTCTTTTTGATACTTCATTTCTATATGTTAATAAAAAGCACAGTTATTATTTAAAAAAGCAATATACAAATTGTGACATGTAAAATACAAAGCTATGTTGAATAGCAGGGTTAAAAATTACTTTAAAGTAGAATCATATAAATGATTTTAGTAAATAAAAATATGAGTTACTTTCGACCTTATTAAATATCTAATAACTAAATTATTGAGTCGAGAAAGAGAGATTTGATTTCAAAATAAATTATTAAATCTATTGGAAAGACATATTTTGTAATTAAGTGAAATTTTGTAATTTAGAGTAAGATTGAAATTCTGCATGCTACGCTTACTGATTCCTAATTAAATTGTAAAAATTATATGGAATGACCGTGAAACAAAAATATATATTGTTGATTGCAATTTTAAATCAATGCCTTACATTTTTAGTTTTTGATTATCTAAATAAATGTATTATAGCAACATGTGTGATCTTTTCAATGTTTATTTCAACACTACATATTGCTAATGATTAAAAATTAGTTGAATATAATTATAAAAAGGTAATAATTGTTTATTATACATTATAAAGGAATGATGAAAGTACCTTACTTCACCCTTAATACAGAAAAGGCACCAAAAAAACAAGAATCAAGCACAAGTCATGGATTGACTACCTCTAACTAAAAACTTAGTTTATTAGACCTCCTTGCTAATGATTTACAGATAATTCAAAGATTATAAGGGCTAAAGGCCCTTGTATTGTGTACTTCTCCTCTACTATGTTTACTTTGGTCTACATAGATACATAAACTGAGACATTAAAGAGGTAAGCGGAGACATATAAACTTTAAACTTTGAATTTTTAAAATTAGAATTATAATCCAATCATCCCTCTAATGTATTCAAAAGGATGTTTTCCCAGACATATCTAAGACAATGTCCACTAGTTTGAACAAATGCAAAGAAACTGAACTTTACCATTTCTCTTTGCTTTTACTTACTTTATTACCATTCCTCATAAGTACTTCATATAACCCTCCGTCTCGCTGTCTGTGAAGTGGTTTTGCACGTATCCAGCCGACGAAAACTTCTTACGCCTCTGCCGACCTCTTATTAAGCTTTGGGTTATAATATTTGTTGCGTGTACTTGTCGGGCCCTCATCCCACCGTAGTATTCAGTGGGACAATATACTAAAACCACACTGGGCCTAAGAAAAGAGGAATCCCGAAACAGCTTTATTAAGACATCCGGATACCTCCTAGCGCCTGCCCGCAATGTGCACCACCTTCAGGCGGGTCATTTTACTTAACGTCCTCAGACCATAGCTCAGGGAGACTTCAGTCATGTTATTTCGTCGGGTGCTCCACGGCTACTAGTGCGTCCCCTACGGCTGGAGGGTTATTAGTCCTCTCAGCTTCCTATTTATTTTTTTTGTATGCAAACGCCCACGGGTCATCACCTCACCGGAGCTAACGGAGAGGTGGTATGTCGGACTCGAATCGACGAAAACCACACGGTGTTCCGTCACAAAGGGTCTATTGCAAGGATCCCGGGAAAACCCTAACAAGGAAGCCTCCGGGAACCCCTGCAGACCTTGGCCACTCCGTGTAGGGGGCCTGGCCCCTTTATAGAAGCATGCACGGAACATATCGCGCCACCGTCTCAGACCCGCTTCTGCTAAGGTAACGGACAGCTTCCCCGTTACCCCTAGCAATCGCTTATGGGGGCCGGAGATCGTTCAGCGCTCTCCGGCGCCTGGTGCGTCTACTGCGGGACGCGGCGGAAAGGGTACGGGAGAGTACGAGTAATCTCTACTGGTACCCTCCTGTACCCTTTACGCCGCGACCCCACAGTCTGACGGAGTGCTCTGCGTGGGTGCAGCAGTGTGGGTAGACTCTCGCTTGAGAGCATGGTTCCATCCATGGTCTATCCAAAGCGAGTGTACGTATCCTGGCGGCAGCCCCCGCAGTGGTTGGGCCGTGCCCGAAGCAGCCGTGGCCGGTCAGTACCTGCGTTAGCTGGTAGGAGAGGCTCCCTTATTTCCTCTCCAGCCAATCCTCCAAGATGGGCCTTACCGCTATAATTGTTGCATGCCCTGCGCTCGGCCGATCAAGTCGCTCTTCAGTCTACCAGCAGGACCTGACGGAGCTGAGACCGATGCCCCTCGATGTCGGGAGGAGTGGACCTCAGCACGTGCGCCTTGTCTCAAGGTCTCACGGGGCAGTACCGGCTAGGAGGCTCGCTGCTTCGAAGGAAACCGTACGGATACCGTACGGTTTCCTTATGACCCTGACGGCCATTGCCCTTTGTGGACGCCGCAATAAGGCGGCATTACGGGCCATCAGGTACTCCGCCCAAATAGGGTCTCCGCATAACGCCATCGACCGCACGATTCCATCGTAGAGCAGGAGGTATCGGGCCCTCTCAAGTTTGGCAGCAGCCGTGAGAACGCAGCTGCTGTCCTCATAAGCTTTGGGGCCAGATTCCGGAAATGAATTCCGAAATCCCAACGAATATTGAGTGATCATCGAGGGCTAGATGCCGATGCGAACACCTCCTACCATGAGGCTAGATCCAGCTGGAGGCCTTTCCAGTGGCCCTTGAAAACAGAGGGCCTCGGATTCTGTAAGACGAGACCTAGCCGCCGGATCCTGCCAACGACTTGAGCGGCACCGCTCCGGCCGTGGCTTCTATCGTAGCTTCTCGGAGCGTCTTGCCTCGCGCCGTAAGGAGGGTGCCATCAGCGTAGCAAGTGATGCTGCTCGTACCCGATGTTCCACAAGAGTAGCCCTAATACCGAGCCTTGTGGAACACCGCACGACATCTCTCTCCTACCGTGTCCTGCCCGATTCGGGCAGATTACGGCTCTCTCTGTTAGGTACGCCCCGACAATACGACGAAGGTATAGAGGCACTCCGTGAAAAATGAGCGCCTCCCTAATGCAGTTCCAGGGTAAGGTGTTGAATGCGTTGGCTATATCGAGAGACACCGCCAACATTACCTCACCTCGGGAAACCGCTTCCTCCGCCAGGGCCCAGTCTTCTCAAATTCCTGCCTTTCGTTAGATATTATGTATGTGATGAATGATGAATTCTTTCGCTTAAATCACGCAAATCCCGTTACTGCAGAAATTTAATTGTCCTAAATAGGTTGATGGCTAGTTGATCTTATACTCTGATCACCGATTACAGGTTATTTAGGCAACATTAATATTGCTTTAACCTATTTACCTGTTTCCCGACCTAACCTTGAACATCGTATCCTTGGTAAGGTCGATTTACAAGTAACACGTTTAAGAATAGAAACAAAAACGTCTTGTTTAGTCATTCAGTCAGTAGCAATTAGCTAATTAAACTACGTCTGTTGATAAGCCGATTGGGCACCATTTTAATGTGATACAATGTCGATACACACGAAAAATAAATGTTTCACTACCATGTCGCATAATTTTTTTTTATTGGGTAGGGACAAACGAGCAGACTGGTCAACTGATGGTAAGTGACTACCGCCGCCCGTTGACACCCGCGACTCAAGAGTCACAAGTACGTTGCCGGCCTTTTAGGTAGGAGGTACGTTACATTGTTTATCCAAAAAACCTCGGAGGCTAAGAGTAAGATAGAAATTTTATTTATTTTTAATTTAATGGTATACCTACTTGACCTTGATCAAAGCATTTTTTAATCTGAAATAATTATTATAATTTTATTTATAATAACATGAGCTGCATTATTAACCTTACGTAAAAATTTGGATTTTATTTAAGTTTCCAAACATAAACGTTTTAAGTAACTTTAAAGTACCGAAACCGTAAACTATAGGTATGTACTTTTAATTTAAAGGACATAATTAGAAATTACCACCTCATTTTTTTTTTTCAGAAAATCCTAATGCCATATACATATATCCAACAAGTACCTGGAAAACAGATTCGGCAAAAGTTAGCGTCCGCGTTCAACTATTGGCTCAAGATCTCAGAAGATAAGCTGAAGGCTGTTGGAGAAATAGTTCAAATATTACATAATGCCAGTTTACTGTAAGTTTTTATAGCATATTTATTTATTACTGCCTTTTACTAGCTCTTATTATCTTTACCGTTGTAAGAACTTTACTCAGGCGGCCAATTCATGAAATGAACCCAGTCTACTGATTTCCGTTTCGTCCCTTGCGGTATGCCGCTCAAAACAAACACAGAGCTAAACATGCTCTCACTCCTTTCTTCCATCGGGGTAGGCAGAGACGACACCGTGCCACTTGTTTCTACTCTTATATACATCACAAGCTTTCGCTACTGCCAAAATTAAACTTATTGTTAATTTCTGGAGGAGTCTCCAGGGCTCTCTAGATCCCTAGAACATTTTGTTAAAAACCCACGGCTTTCAACCACAACGGTTATAGTTAGTAAAACACAAGGCCTATTTAAACATTACGAATTTCATAAACTTACAGCTGTTCTAACAATTTATCTGTTATTTATAATTCGTAGAATGCAGAAACAAAAACTTGCGCGTTACATATAAGATGAACACAATTCAATATTTATATGGTTGATTAACTATATGCACCGAAGTGTATATGCAACCTTTGTCTCGTATACGTATAGCTATTTTGAAGCAAAGGATAGAGTGATAAAAATGTTAGTACTTTCTTTAAAACAAAATATCTTCCTTAGTAAATATCTTCCAATCTCAATCGTCAACTGACTTAATTTTAATGAATGTTTTGCTATCTGAAATCAGAAAATTGATATACTTAATATCTAAGTATGAGGTAATCCTAAAACAAGCAGTTATCTTGCTAGTGTTTAAGTCCTGAGGTCACCCAGTCTCTTGAGCCCCTGCAGTTGCGAAGAGATGTCGAGAAGTCACCGTTTGCGAGTCGAAGGTATGCGATCCCGAACGAAACGGTTTGGCTCTTCTTTCCTGTGCCGATCAGTGAAAGCCTGGAATTCCCTACCAGCGCACGTATTTCCTTCCCACTTTGATCCCGGGTCTTTTAAGCGGGGCGTGAAAAAGCATCTCACCAGGCCGCCATAGTGTGGGTCACCATGCTGCATTGACTAGACATGCAATGAGGATGGTGACCACCACTCTTGGACTCCATTTATTGCTTACCATCAGGCAAAGTGGAGTCATTATGGTAGGCTTACAAATAAAAAAAAAACCGATGTCGTAACCTCTTTACATTTCGAATTACCCGATTGCCACCTCGTTTATTTGCGCAATGTGTTGTATAGTGTATTAAAAGGAGTTTCCATTTAAAATAATATGTAGGCATATACTATGTATATGTGCATATTATTGTCTTTGGACATTCTAAAAATTTAAGTTGACCATTCGGAAGAAACGCTCCGAAATTCGTTTAGGATCGATTCCCGAGATAGGTAAACTAATATTATACATATAATTTTTTGTTGCTTATGGAACCCCGATCAGTCAGAGTCGCGCTTCTATGGTTTGTGTTTTATTTTTGCTTTTATTTTCTAAACTCTGTATTATTTATAAGTATGCTACAACACTCGCTATGAACCTATTTCTAGATACACTGTAATAGAGGTGTGCCTTGAATAAAAACGATTTCTAAGAGTTAAATGTAAGACAATAGAAGAGACAACTAAATAGAATGTGACCAGGAAAAAAAACAAAAACTGATATAATGTATTCATGAAGTTGACATTGAATTCTTATGAATGACATGATTTGAATAAAAAAAAATTACATGATATATGGCGAACGTGGCTATGTTTGACATTCTGGGTCAAGGCAGTATGATGTCAGGTAGAGTAAGGTCCTAGCGGAGTCATTGCGTTGTTGAACGCTTCACTATCCATGACTATTTCGCTTCGTGTGGTCTAATCAAAATAGTCGCAAAGCTTGGAAGTACGCATTGGTTCAATGATTTTATTATATCGATTATTTGATAATTTAATCAACAAAAAAATACTTAATTAAATCTATGGCTGAAAATTTACTGCTCTATAGAGACAAAAAGATTCCCTGAGGATATATAATGGGATAAAGGTGCCTTACATGAAGATGCTAAAACTGGATGAATAAAGTCCCTTTGCCTAGAGTAAGCTGCGGAGGACCTCATACTTAACTTCTATTGCTTCGAGTTACGATTCGATACGTTCCTTACGTACTTAGCAAAATCCATGTTAGCACAGAAAAGGCTTCTGTGATAAGACTGACTACAAGATCGGCGGCGTCATTATACATATACATATATTTATAGACTAAGCGTGCAGAAAATACCTTTTCAGTGAGACAGAAAACATTTGCTGTGACTGAGTCAGTTACGGTGGCGGTTCATGGATGCTTTGGCGAGGCATAAGCGCCGATGGAAAAAACCGAACTTGTTTTTATATCTGGACTCGCTTGCCGTCATTACATGGGTCACGTTACGACAAAGAGTGTCTGAAGCCGCATGTACCCTACGCAAATTTTATTGGCGAAGAGCTCATTTTTATGCAGGAAAATACCAGGGCTCATACCGTAGGCATTGTAAATGAACACCTGAGCAAAGTCGGTGTTACGATTATAGGGTGGCCAGCAAGAAGCCCGGATATAATTGCCATAGAACAACACCTATTTGATGACTTAAAGAGACGAGTTAGAGTAAGAGATCCTGCTCCGTCGACGCTTGGCCAGCTGAAAACAGCTATACAAGAATAGTGGGATCACATCCCACAACACAAGATTGTGACTCTCATCCGTTCCATGACTACCTGTTGAACGAAACACGATAGCTAAATAAATTTTATTTTAATTTGAAACATTAATATTTGCTGAACGATACCTTATAAAAGCCACAATCAACTGGTATTATTATATTTTTTTGTTTAAGGTACAAAAAAATACATAAAACTCATACAAAACCAAACTTCAGAATGTTTAAGGTTTTTTTATGAGAAGTGTATTTTGTGAGCTCCAGAAACGTGATGCAGAGAAAAACGAATGTTTGTAACTTATACTTAACAACTCGATCAACTATGAAATACTTATATGTATAACGTTTTACTCACTTTTGTAAAAACTCATATAACTTAATAAAGGTAAATCATTTAGTTAATTTTATTGTGAATTTAATACTATAATTAGAAGCCAACGGAACTAAGACTAATCCAGTAGTACACATAAAATATAGGCAATTTTGAAAAAAAACCAAACACGTGACGTAGTTCTGCTAGTTCTCCGGTAGACAAATAGTTCATCGAGCTCATCTCATAAAACATACACCGAGTTATTTATGAAATGTAAGAGATAATCCAATAAATATAAATATGGTTATAGTTAATAAATTATTAATCGGTAGGTACATAGATATTCGTCTGTCATCTGTACTTGTAACGTTGTCGACTATCTTGGCATTTAATGGTCGTTCTATATATATATATATATTATATTACATATTATTAGTATATTAAATAGTGCTTCAGGGCTGCAAGATCACCGGTCAGAGACTTGCCGTTAGATGGTTAGACTGTAGTCCGCTTCTCTTTGCAGCAAAGCTGATGTCGAAGACGCCGTCTTCATTAAGTCAATTCAACTTTCGTGTGCCCTCGTCGTCGTATACGGAGGTTTTCTGTTTAAAAAAGGAGGTGGTGGAGATACATACGAGATTACTAATGTCTTGCAAAGACTACTAGCAACGTGACTCACACATTACTAGTATTCTTTTTAACTGACGGTAGTGCACTGGTTGGAATTCGAACCCGCAACCACTTGATCGTAAGTCCGACGCCTTACCCTACCGCTGCTTATATATTGCATTAAGACCGTCTTGACCAAATTATGCTCCTTTTATCATTGAAAACTGGTTGAATGCCTGTTCTATGAAATAAAAATATTTTCTTTCTTTCTTCTATTATGTTAAGAAATCAGTTATCAGTATACATTCTACCACATTACGTTATCATGAAAGTCTTAATTACTAACAATTTTTAAAAAACTTAAAAGAAACTGTCTATGTTCGACTTTTGGTATCATAATTTTTATGTTACCAAATCAGAATTTGATCATGGGATACCAGAGTTTACGAACTTAAATATTGCGCTACATAAATTTCTTTGAATTGGAAAGGCGCATAGAAAGCGTTTATGTACTTCTTTTAAAAGACAACAATATCTTTAACTTCATAATATAGCAAGTGTTAATTCGACACCAATTGCTTTTGGATTATTAGTACCGACAAGATGGCGTACAATTGCAGGAAAGCACGATACCTAATTTATTTTCTTCTTCAATCTTCAAAGCTTCCTTCGAGTGTTCCCAAAAAAAGTGTTACTCTCATGTGGTATGCGTCATATGGACCATCATACTATGTATGTCATACAATCAAATCATAAATAGGTATGGTGCTGCTGGTGTTTTCAAAGCATGGAGAATCCCATGAGTCATTTATCTATTGAAGTGTAAATGTTGTCGGTATTAACTTTACGATATTATTTTACACGGGAAACATCATCTTAATGTGATACTTGTGTATATGTAATAATGGTAAGCTCCCGAGAATATTCTCGCAGCAAAAACTTTCCTGTAAAGTTCTCGGAAATATTCTATTGGTAAAGATTTTAAGGGAATTTAAAAATATAGAGACAACATTTTTTTTTTGTTTGGAAATAATCATTTTACTAACTTCTTTCAACTGAGAATATTTCCGAAAAACTTCTTATAAAATCTTTTTTTAAATTCTCTTCCAATTTGTATGGCATTAGGATTTGAACTTGAATTAGGATTTTTACAGTATATAGTTGAATAACTTAGTATTAAATCAAACAACAACCAAAAAAATAGCAATCGAAACATACAGAATAGGAAATAAAATAAAATCATTTTAGAGAAAATCACCATCACCAATATTAAAAAAAAAAACGATATTTAATAAAAAACTATTTTTTTAAATAGTGATAAATGAAGTTACCTAAAAGAAAATGATGTTGTAAATGAAAATACCATAAAAAGATTAACCTATGTTGAGAAACAATAAAATAACAAACTGAATAAGTTTACTTTTAACACATAATTGTTAACCATTTTGCAATTTCATTTCTATTTCTTAAATTCTTTTTGTTCCCAGAATATTATCGTTGAGGGAATATTCTCTCGACCCATCATTGTCATATGCACTGTTAAAAATTTCTGTAGTAATTTTACAAAAAAAAGTGTTGGAAGTTTTTACGCACAACTGTAAAGTAATAATATAATTCCGTTTTGTAAATTTACAATACAATTTATTTCAACTCAATTTCGAAAACAATTCACAAAACATTTGTTGAAATTTACCAAACGACTACCGGAAATTCGTTTAGCAAAATTTTAATACAAATAATGAAATTTTGCTAAACAAATTCTGTTGAAAATGGTTTGTAATTTCAAAATGATGTGATATAAATTTACTACACAATTAATTTGAACTCATTATCGAAAAATAAAAAACATTTGATGAAATTTATCAAACGGCGATCGGAAATTCACTTAGCAAAATTACAATACAAATAGTGTAATTTTACCAAACAAATTCTGTTGAAAATGGTTTACAATTTTAAAATGATGTGTTGTAAATTTACAACGTAATTAATTTCAACTCAGTTTAGAAAAATGACAAAATATTTTTAAAAATATACCAAAACGGCTATCGGAACTTTGCTTAGCAAAATTACAAGACGAATATCGTAATTTTATCAAAAAAAATCTGTTGAAAATAGTTTGTAATTTTTCAAGAAACGGTGCTCAACGTACTGAAATCTTTCTTGAGATCTTTTGTTGGTTTTTTTTCTAACAAATTGATTAACAATTAAAATTTTGATTCTGCAAACGATTCAAAATTTCATGAATCGAATAAATATCTTATCCTCTTGAGAACAATTTTTTTTCTATTTGTTTAAACAAATAGTTAATTAACAATTAAAATTTTGTTCTTACAATATAGGTATCAAACGATTCAGAATTTCATGAATCGGATAAATATTTTATCCTCTAGAAAACAATTTTTAAAAAAAAATCTATTTGTTTAAACAAACACACAGGCACAATTAACCGCCCACCTATATTTTTCGTCACCCTGTTTGTTTATGTTAACTGTGTCTACTGTATTGTTTTTAGTTAAGTGGGTACTTTAGCAATAAACTAAACACTTAAAAACCCTTATTTCGACCCTTAAACTTGTATCGCCGAAGCGTTTTTAGAATTTAGTCTCTGTTTGACATTGTTGCAGTAACGTTACATTGATTACATTTCTTGTTCTTGTCTGCTATCGTGTACGAACATTGTTTAATTTGAGTTTTTAGTGTACGATTATTGTTTGTGACTGAAAAAAATGCCACTGGATGCAACTGGTGCTGCTAGGGCAGTGACTTTAGCTGACGCTGGGTATAGCCAACGTCGCATCGCTCGTACGCTTGGTGTACCTCGAACTACAGTGCGGGATGCCATCAGACGCTTTCGGGAGACTGGTTCATACACGAGAAGGCCAGGTCAAGGCCGACATCGGTGCACCTCGGCTCTGGATGACCGCTTTGTTGTCAGTAACGTGCTAAGAAATCGCTTTTGCACCGCTACTGAAGCGCGCACACTTCTGTTTGAAGTGAGAAATGTCACTGTAAGTGAACGTACGATAAGAAGAAGACTGGCTGAAAGGAATCTGAGAGCTTTTCGTCCAGCTCGCGGTCCACAGCTGCTTGCACAGCATCGTAGAGCAAGACTTGCCTTTGCACGAGAATATGCTGACTGGACTACGGAACAATGGAAGAACGTACTGTTCTCAGATGAGAGCAGAATAGCCTTAAGGGGTCCAGATGGACGTCAGCGTGTTTATAGGCGCCAAAATGAACGGTTTGCTCCATGTGCAATAATCGAAACCGTGGGTTATCAGGGAGGATCCATAATGGTTTGGGGAGGTATCTCTTACGAGGCTCGTACCGATCTAGTGGTATTTGATAGAGGCAGTGTGACTGCTCAAAGATACGTGGAGGAAGTCTTACAAAACCACGTCGTACAAAAAGACGTATTCGAGCAAGAATATCAGCCCCTGCGACCTTACAAGAGCTCAAGACGGCTGCGATAGAGGAGTGGCATAATATCCCTCAGTCGGATATTCAAGACCTCGTAGATGGATTGCCAAACCGACTACAAGAAGTCATCAGGGCCCGAGGTAGTAATACTTATTATTAAAATTTAAATAAAAAGAAAGCGGACGATTTTTTTCAAAATTAAAGTCATCACATTTTCATGCAAATTTTTTGCAAAATCGATTTTTGGCAATTTTTTTTATTAAAGACTTTTGTGATTTTATTTATCCTTAATGGCTGCTTTTAACATAACTTCCATCAAATGTGGTCAAAATTTTCCGACTACTGAAAATTTAATACAAGGTGGGCGGTTAATTGTGCCTGTGAGTGTAGTTGATGTACAATTAAAATTTCTTTCTTACAATATAGATATCAAACGATTCAGAATTTCATGAATCGGATAAATCCTCTAAAGAACAAATTAAAAAAAAATGTTCTATTTGTTTAAACAAATAGTTAATAAACTTTTAAAATTTTGTTTCTACAATATCGGTATCAAACGATTCAGAATTTCTTTAATCGGATAAATATCTTATCCTCTTGGGAACAAATTTTCAAAAAAATTGTTTAAACAAATAGAAAAATTATTTTGAAAATTTGCTCTCAAGAGGATAAGATATTTATCCGATTCATGAAATTTTGAATCGTTTGATACCTATATTGTAAGAACAAAATTTTAATTGTTAATCAATTTGTTATAAAAATTCTTAATGATTTCATACTAATTTGTGTTTCAACTTTTATTGTAATTTCTTAAAAAAAGTATTGTAAATCAAATTACAACGAGTTGTTCTAAATTTCAAATCATTTTGTTCAGAATTAATCAACAGTTTTAGAAAATTACAACACGTGTTTGAAAAATAAAAACTTTCGATAGAATTATAATACGTATTGTAATTTTCAACTTTGTGTTACAAAAATAATAAAATTATTTGTAAATTCTTAATGACTCCATAGTAATTTGAGTTTCAAATTTTTTTCGTAATATCACAAAAAAAGTATTGTAAATCGGATTTCAAACAATTTTGGTAAATTTACAACCTTTCATTAGAAATTCACCAACAGTTAGGAAAAATTACAATACGTGTCGGGTTATTGCATAAAGGTTCCAAAATTACAACTCATTATAGTAAGTTCCTTCACATGTCTTGTAATTTTACTCAAATTGTGTTATGTTTTGTATTAGTATACGTTGATTTGGAATTTTGCTGATATTTGTTTTGTAAAACAATTGTAATTTTACAAAAAAATTTAACAGTGTGAACCTATTTAGACCACGTTCCACGACCTCGACGTGGCGTCAAATTAAAATTACATAACTAATTTTTTTACCCTAATTTATCAAAACAAAAATAAATAAGAACTGGCAATTAGCGCTAATTTGAATATTTTATAGTTGCCAGGAACGGGGGCCCTTCGCCCCGCAGGATTACTTTAAACAAATTCAGTTTAATGCGTGAGTCCAAATATTGTATACGTTGTTAGCAGTAATGGTGGTGAGTGATAACTGCTATATTTTATATTTTCCTTTTCAAAATTATTTTAACCAGTTCTAATCTTGTAAATAGATAACAGTCGGCTTTCAACACCCATGGTTTCATTTATTAATTTACTGTGCATGACACCAGTTGTAAAGTCCATGAAGCCTGAACCATGTCAATGTAATTGGAGATACATTTAATATTAATTGTTAACTGTACCCTCACTACTACTGCGTAAAATAGGTCTTAATTGAGGTTATTATGGTGTTTGATGCAATCGGTCGTCCCCATCTAGTTACATCACTGAAAAGAAGCCTTATATAGCGTTAGGTATAGTTTTTTAAATGCTATTTTATTTAAATGAGTGTGCGAACATGTTGATTTAGAAGAGCAAAACCTTTTTCGAGTACGATGATATTAGTATCATTCCTTTATTTGTTGCTTTGCTCTTATAAAACAACAAATTAAGGAATGACCCAGTAGACATCTTATCTTTTTTCAGTGGGTAGGTTTTTTAAAGACAACTTCTTCACTAGGAGATAATCCAATAAATATAAATATGGTTATAGTTAATAAATTATTAATCGGTAGGTACATAGATATTCGTCTGTCATCTGTACTTGTAACGTTGTCGACTATCTTGGCATTTAATGGTCGTTCTATATATATATATATATTATATTACATATTATTAGTATATTAAATAGTGCTTCAGGGCTGCAAGATCACCGGTCAGAGACTTGCCGTTAGATGGTTAGACTGTAGTCCGCTTCTCTTTGCAGCAAAGCTGATGTCGAAGACGCCGTCTTCATTAAGTCAATTCAACTTTCGTGTGCCCTCGTCGTCGTATACGGAGGTTTTCTGTTTAAAAAAGGAGGTGGTGGAGATACATACGAGATTACTAATGTCTTGCAAAGACTACTAGCAACGTGACTCACATATTACTAGTATTCTTTTTAACTGACGGTAGTGCACTGGTTGGAATTCGAACCCGCAACCACTTGATCGTAAGTCCGACGCCTTACCCTACCGCTGCTTATATATTGCATTAAGACCGTCTTGACCAAATTATGCTCCTTTTATCATTGAAAACTGGTTGAATGCCTGTTCTATGAAATAAAAATATTTTCTTTCTTTCTTCTATTATGTTAAGAAATCAGTTATCAGTATACATTCTACCACATTACGTTATCATGAAAGTCTTAATTACTAACAATTTTTAAAAAACTTAAAAGAAACTGTCTATGTTCGACTTTTGGTATCATAATTTTTATGTTACCAAATCAGAATTTGATCATGGGATACCAGAGTTTACGAACTTAAATATTGCGCTACATAAATTTCTTTGAATTGGAAAGGCGCATAGAAAGCGTTTATGTACTTCTTTTAAAAGACAACAATATCTTTAACTTCATAATATAGCAAGTGTTAATTCGACACCAATTGCTTTTGGATTATTAGTACCGACAAGATGGCGTACAATTGCAGGAAAGCACGATACCTAATTTATTTTCTTCTTCAATCTTCAAAGCTTCCTTCGAGTGTTCCCAAAAAAAGTGTTACTCTCATGTGGTATGCGTCATATGGACCATCATACTATGTATGTCATACAATCAAATCATAAATAGGTATGGTGCTGCTGGTGTTTTCAAAGCATGGAGAATCCCATGAGTCATTTATCTATTGAAGTGTAAATGTTGTCGGTATTAACTTTACGATATTATTTTACACGGGAAACATCATCTTAATGTGATACTTGTGTATATGTAATAATGGTAAGCTCCCGAGAATATTCTCGCAGCAAAAACTTTCCTGTAAAGTTCTCGGAAATATTCTATTGGTAAAGATTTTAAGGGAATTTAAAAATATAGAGACAACATTTTTTTTTTTGTTTGGAAATAATCATTTTACTAACTTCTTTCAACTGAGAATATTTCCGAAAAACTTCTTATAAAATCTTTTTTTAAATTCTCTTCCAATTTGTATGGCATTAGGATTTGAACTTGAATTAGGATTTTTACAGTATATAGTTGAATAACTTAGTATTAAATCAAACAACAACCAAAAAAATAGCAATCGAAACATACAGAATAGGAAATAAAATAAAATCATTTTAGAGAAAATCACCATCACCAATATTAAAAAAAAAAACGATATTTAATAAAAAACTATTTTTTTAAATAGTGATAAATGAAGTTACCTAAAAGAAAATGATGTTGTAAATGAAAATACCATAAAAAGATTAACCTATGTTGAGAAACAATAAAATAACAAACTGAATAAGTTTACTTTTAACACATAATTGTTAACCATTTTGCAATTTCATTTCTATTTCTTAAATTCTTTTTGTTCCCAGAATATTATCGTTGAGGGAATATTCTCTCGACCCATCATTGTCATATGCACTGTTAAAAATTTCTGTAGTAATTTTACAAAAAAAAGTGTTGGAAGTTTTTACGCACAACTGTAAAGTAATAATATAATTCCGTTTTGTAAATTTACAATACAATTTATTTCAACTCAATTTCGAAAACAATTCACAAAACATTTGTTGAAATTTACCAAACGACTACCGGAAATTCGTTTAGCAAAATTTTAATACAAATAATGAAATTTTGCTAAACAAATTCTGTTGAAAATGGTTTGTAATTTCAAAATGATGTGATATAAATTTACTACACAATTAATTTGAACTCATTATCGAAAAATAAAAAACATTTGATGAAATTTATCAAACGGCGATCGGAAATTCACTTAGCAAAATTACAATACAAATAGTGTAATTTTACCAAACAAATTCTGTTGAAAATGGTTTACAATTTTAAAATGATGTGTTGTAAATTTACAACGTAATTAATTTCAACTCAGTTTAGAAAAATGACAAAATATTTTTAAAAATATACCAAAACGGCTATCGGAACTTTGCTTAGCAAAATTACAAGACGAATATCGTAATTTTATCAAAAAAAATCTGTTGAAAATAGTTTGTAATTTTTCAAGAAACGGTGCTCAACGTACTGAAATCTTTCTTGAGATCTTTTGTTGGTTTTTTTTCTAACAAATTGATTAACAATTAAAATTTTGATTCTGCAAACGATTCAAAATTTCATGAATCGAATAAATATCTTATCCTCTTGAGAACAATTTTTTTTCTATTTGTTTAAACAAATAGTTAATTAACAATTAAAATTTTGTTCTTACAATATAGGTATCAAACGATTCAGAATTTCATGAATCGGATAAATATTTTATCCTCTAGAAAACAATTTTTAAAAAAAAATCTATTTGTTTAAACAAACACACAGGCACAATTAACCGCCCACCTATATTTTTCGTCACCCTGTTTGTTTATGTTAACTGTGTCTACTGTATTGTTTTTAGTTAAGTGGGTACTTTAGCAATAAACTAAACACTTAAAAACCCTTATTTCGACCCTTAAACTTGTATCGCCGAAGCGTTTTTAGAATTTAGTCTCTGTTTGACATTGTTGCAGTAACGTTACATTGATTACATTTCTTGTTCTTGTCTGCTATCGTGTACGAACATTGTTTAATTTGAGTTTTTAGTGTACGATTATTGTTTGTGACTGAAAAAAATGCCACTGGATGCAACTGGTGCTGCTAGGGCAGTGACTTTAGCTGACGCTGGGTATAGCCAACGTCGCATCGCTCGTACGCTTGGTGTACCTCGAACTACAGTGCGGGATGCCATCAGACGCTTTCGGGAGACTGGTTCATACACGAGAAGGCCAGGTCAAGGCCGACATCGGTGCACCTCGGCTCTGGATGACCGCTTTGTTGTCAGTAACGTGCTAAGAAATCGCTTTTGCACCGCTACTGAAGCGCGCACACTTCTGTTTGAAGTGAGAAATGTCACTGTAAGTGAACGTACGATAAGAAGAAGACTGGCTGAAAGGAATCTGAGAGCTTTTCGTCCAGCTCGCGGTCCACAGCTGCTTGCACAGCATCGTAGAGCAAGACTTGCCTTTGCACGAGAATATGCTGACTGGACTACGGAACAATGGAAGAACGTACTGTTCTCAGATGAGAGCAGAATAGCCTTAAGGGGTCCAGATGGACGTCAGCGTGTTTATAGGCGCCAAAATGAACGGTTTGCTCCATGTGCAATAATCGAAACCGTGGGTTATCAGGGAGGATCCATAATGGTTTGGGGAGGTATCTCTTACGAGGCTCGTACCGATCTAGTGGTATTTGATAGAGGCAGTGTGACTGCTCAAAGATACGTGGAGGAAGTCTTACAAAACCACGTCGTACAAAAAGACGTATTCGAGCAAGAATATCAGCCCCTGCGACCTTACAAGAGCTCAAGACGGCTGCGATAGAGGAGTGGCATAATATCCCTCAGTCGGATATTCAAGACCTCGTAGATGGATTGCCAAACCGACTACAAGAAGTCATCAGGGCCCGAGGTAGTAATACTTATTATTAAAATTTAAATAAAAAGAAAGCGGACGATTTTTTTCAAAATTAAAGTCATCACATTTTCATGCAAATTTTTTGCAAAATCGATTTTTGGCAATTTTTTTTATTAAAGACTTTTGTGATTTTATTTATCCTTAATGGCTGCTTTTAACATAACTTCCATCAAATGTGGTCAAAATTTTCCGACTACTGAAAATTTAATACAAGGTGGGCGGTTAATTGTGCCTGTGAGTGTAGTTGATGTACAATTAAAATTTCTTTCTTACAATATAGATATCAAACGATTCAGAATTTCATGAATCGGATAAATCCTCTAAAGAACAAATTAAAAAAAAATGTTCTATTTGTTTAAACAAATAGTTAATAAACTTTTAAAATTTTGTTTCTACAATATCGGTATCAAACGATTCAGAATTTCTTTAATCGGATAAATATCTTATCCTCTTGGGAACAAATTTTCAAAAAAATTGTTTAAACAAATAGAAAAATTATTTTGAAAATTTGCTCTCAAGAGGATAAGATATTTATCCGATTCATGAAATTTTGAATCGTTTGATACCTATATTGTAAGAACAAAATTTTAATTGTTAATCAATTTGTTATAAAAATTCTTAATGATTTCATACTAATTTGTGTTTCAACTTTTATTGTAATTTCTTAAAAAAAGTATTGTAAATCAAATTACAACGAGTTGTTCTAAATTTCAAATCATTTTGTTCAGAATTAATCAACAGTTTTAGAAAATTACAACACGTGTTTGAAAAATAAAAACTTTCGATAGAATTATAATACGTATTGTAATTTTCAACTTTGTGTTACAAAAATAATAAAATTATTTGTAAATTCTTAATGACTCCATAGTAATTTGAGTTTCAAATTTTTTTCGTAATATCACAAAAAAAGTATTGTAAATCGGATTTCAAACAATTTTGGTAAATTTACAACCTTTCATTAGAAATTCACCAACAGTTAGGAAAAATTACAATACGTGTCGGGTTATTGCATAAAGGTTCCAAAATTACAACTCATTATAGTAAGTTCCTTCACATGTCTTGTAATTTTACTCAAATTGTGTTATGTTTTGTATTAGTATACGTTGATTTGGAATTTTGCTGATATTTGTTTTGTAAAACAATTGTAATTTTACAAAAAAATTTAACAGTGTGAACCTATTTAGACCACGTTCCACGACCTCGACGTGGCGTCAAATTAAAATTACATAACTAATTTTTTTACCCTAATTTATCAAAACAAAAATAAATAAGAACTGGCAATTAGCGCTAATTTGAATATTTTATAGTTGCCAGGAACGGGGGCCCTTCGCCCCGCAGGATTACTTTAAACAAATTCAGTTTAATGCGTGAGTCCAAATATTGTATACGTTGTTAGCAGTAATGGTGGTGAGTGATAACTGCTATATTTTATATTTTCCTTTTCAAAATTATTTTAACCAGTTCTAATCTTATAAATAGATAACAGTCGGCTTTCAACACCCATGGTTTCATTTATTAATTTACTGTGCATGACACCAGTTGTAAAGTCCATGAAGCCTGAACCATGTCAATGTAATTGGAGATACATTTAATATTAATTGTTAACTGTACCCTCACTACTACTGCGTAAAATAGGTCTTAATTGAGGTTATTATGGTGTTTGATGCAATCGGTCGTCCCCATCTAGTTACATCACTGAAAAGAAGCCTTATATAGCGTTAGGTATAGTTTTTTAAATGCTATTTTATTTAAATGAGTGTGCGAACATGTTGATTTAGAAGAGCAAAACCTTTTTCGAGTACGATGATATTAGTATCATTCCTTTATTTGTTGCTTTGCTCTTATAAAACAACAAATTAAGGAATGACCCAGTAGACATCTTATCTTTTTTCAGTGGGTAGGTTTTTTAAAGACAACTTCTTCACTAGGAGCTAATCCGGGGTCGAGGGGCTGTACAAACAAAGGTAACAAAGATTAGGAACATGTATTTGCAGATCACACATGTTTTTCTTTGAAATTTTGGGAATTTCTGGGAATCGAACCCTTAACTTCTGGCGCAGCAGTCGGGGTCACTAACCACTATACCTTATTGTAAATTTTAAAGGAGCATAGTTCATGATTAAAATAGCTTTATGAAGATAAAGTTAACACATAATGAATACAAAATAAATAGTAGTTCAAATATCTGCCATCTATTAAAGGACTTTCAGCTGTAGTTTAATGTTTTACTATTGACATTACTGAACCAAAATCTGTCATTAAAATACGTAACCAAAATACAGATCCCATATCGATATTAAAGGTTAATGCTAGGGCTGTCTGATAACAAAAGATCGACATTATACGAAATCTCTATAGTACAGAGACGTTCTAATGTCAACATCCAATCACCGCAACACGCAACGCAACAACAACACGGATGTGTATAACATTTGTTATTACTAATAACAAATGTTATACAGATAATACAAATATAAATCTAGGTATTACAAGTTTACTTACACTACATATCTAAATATATATTTTTCAAATGCAAATCAGTCCGTGAGACACAACGTGACAATTACATTTGTAGGTCAGATATCTACACTTGGCATTACATATGGTATTGCAAAATAAAACGCATTTTTATTTGTCCTTAGATAAGAACACCTATGGGGTCAAACAGATTGGATTCATATTGTTAAGCGAGATTTCTATCTCAAATTAAGTTTACAAATATAGGAATGCAAAATCTGCCTGTTAAACTTGATATCCCTAGTGACAAACTTATAAAATGAGTATGGAATACTACTACTGTTCGCCATTATATTCTAACCGGATATGTTAACATAATATGATAATACAAAATTATTCGTACTTATATATAACAAAATGCATTAGATATTTAAGGGAAGAACAATAACTTTACGATAAGCGTTTCGCTAAAATGCAAAACACTACGTTGTCATCCCAATTTAACATTTTGCCGCTGGGGTAACCCAGTGACAACACTGCCCTATTTAATCAGACTACATCGAACGCTACTGGTGTAATTAATTAATCAAAACTGTTTTATTGTTCGTGTTGAACACGATTATATATTAACAAAGTCTTATAGGCTGTTGTGCCTATTTCATATTTACGCTACTGTTCAAAGAATAAGTCTACAGTAATCTTTCTAATAGATATCAGTTTCTTTATTCTTATTATTATTGATGACAATATGATGGCTTGTAATTAGCGGTTTTTTGGCAGGTAGATCGGGTTTTGAATTTTTCAAATTGGTACCTTTTAAAAATTGAAAAAATCCGCATTTGTGTAATTGGAAAATAAAGGCATATCATTTATTTATATTTTACGGTTATACAATTCGAATGACATCACCGGACGATGAACGTTACCAAGGGCGTCCTATTTCGATATGAATCTATTTTAGTCAGTAGTTGTGCACCCGTTACTTGACTTCAGAAAGACGTCAGAAACTTGCTCTTGACATCGAATTAGTTTAAACAACAATATCGGAAAAGTCTTAGGATATCCACTATCCGCAACTACCATTTTTCTTTAGTAAACTGTATTGAAAGCTGGCTCGCCCCCTAAAAACAATCATTTAGCTGACTGGGTAATTTGACTCGACCAAATATTTCCACATTTATATTTTGCATAGTAAACAAAAAATAGTTTTTCTTTAAAATATCTCCTATAGTCTACATAATTTTTAAAATATATGTTTGACTAGAACAGACAAAAATATCATCCCTTATTCCCCTTGAGGGATTATCTAAGCGTGTTTGGTGCTCTACATCTCAGTTCTAAGCCCGGACATGACAAAACTGTGTTGAACCCATCTTGACTACGGAACGTATTAATGTGCTTTTTTATATTTATTATGTAAGGCTATAAAGCTGGTTGTTAATGCTCCTGTTTCAGTTTTGACTTCATGATACTAAAAGGTGTTGAAAGAGACACTACACTTCAGTTAATATCATAGCAACTAAATATTTTAGCTGCGGTCGACTGTGAAGGAACTTTTTACAAATAAAATTCATTCTGGTTAATTCATCGTAATGTCATTTAAATGCGCTTGAAGGTGTATAGATTAGGAAGTTTAATGGCAAAAACTCCAGTAATTTAGGGTCGCATACCTGTAACTCGAACTGGCTGCTGCCGGAAAGACACCCGTCTAACTTCTTGTTGTACTGAAAAAATACTTAAGAAAATATATTTTTTGCGCACAGAATCGACGACATCCAAGACAATTCTATACTCCGGCGAGGTATTCCTGTAGCTCACTCAATTTACGGCGTGGCTAGCACCATTAACGCGGCTAACTACGCAATGATCTTCGCTTTGGAGAAGACACAGGAGCTTGGACATTCTATGGTGAGATAACGGTGCCGATCGCTTAAATCTTTATAATATCTATTGTTTTGTTCGTTGAAAGATTGGTCAGGCCAAATACCCTGGGTTAAAAACTAACTGTTCTAACTAACATTCGTAGCTCTGGCAATTAGACCATATATGAAAATACCATCTAATTTTAGTCATTTACATCGATCCCAACACACCACTTCAGGAGACCTCGATGTGGTGGCAAATACTGTTCACACGTCAGAAACTGAAATAAACTCTCAACTCAATTGTCATAAGATTTAATTACTACAATACGAATTAGTAAAGTTTAGAGTTAACTAAACTAACTAACTCTAATAAGGTACCTATTAGGATTCATTGTTTTAACATTAATTCCAGGCTACAAAAGTATACACAGAACAGTTACTAGAGCTCCATAGGGGACAAGGAATCGAAATATATTGGAGAGACAACTTCCAGTGCCCTTCTGAGGAGGAATATAAAGAGATGACCATTAAAAGTGAGTTCATTTAGAGTTTCTGCTGGTTTCCGTGTATAACGTAATAGTAAGACCCAGGTAAGTGAGATGTATAAGCAGTGTATTGTATATTGCGACGAATAGCCGTTATGCCTCTTATACGATTTATGTATGAGATGTATCTACTGTAGTATCGTACGCCGCGGAGACCCGCCGCCGCGCACTTTCAGTCCGGCGTAGGCATGCCTTGTATAGACACTTAGTTTTTATCATATCAAAGATAATGACGTAGATAAATCAGAGTTAATTCTTACTACTTGCAGGATGACTTACTTACTTATCGGGCGGCTTTTACGATCGTTATCAATTAACGATCGTAAAAGATGACCACTCTTTTTACCCGACTGCGCAAGAAGGGTTATGTTTTTTGGTTATATGTATGTATGTATGTTTTTATGTTGTATTTTGCTTTGTCACGCTTTAGAACCTAGGCTGCATAGTGGTTGCAACATGTGAGGTGTCATTTGTATCGCTTTTATCGTGGAAATCACATTGAGTATAACATTTCAAGAAAACTGAGTTTTATATATTTTTTTATATTTTCAGTTGTAATAATTAAATTTACGGTAGGAGATTTAATTTACTATCTCCAGGCACGTCTGGGCCTGCTCGACCACAGTAATACCAGGGCCTCACAAAAGCCCGAATGACAAACAATGATTGTGTTGGGTTTCACCTAGTAAGTGTGTGTATGCATGTATGTGCATGTACATGCCTCCCTCTCAAAGGCGGTTAACATACGTACTTGCGACTCTTGAGTTCGGGTTTTCTATGGGCGCCGGTTGTCACTTACCATCAACTGACCAATCTAATCGCTTGGGGGGCAAGCGATCAGTTTGGTCAGATTGGTTGGTTATTGCTTATAAGAATAAATATACACGCTAAAGTTACCGACCATTAATTTATTAATTGCGATTCTAAATTGGTATATAATTTTTTATACTAAAATCATAAAATGATTGTCACCCCTCCGTTGACGACTGTTCAACGTCATACTATACACAAAGGTGTAAAGAATTTTGTATTTCTATTTTGTAGAAACCGGTGGACTGTTTATGTTGGCGATTCGTCTGATGCAGTTGTTCAGCGAAAACAAGTCGGACTTCACGAAACTGTCGGCTATACTAGGATTGTACTTCCAAATTAGAGATGATTACTGTAATTTGAGGGTGCAAGAGGTAAGATCTTATCCTCCTCCTAACTAACTTCGTTTATTTGTTACTCTGTCATGCTTAACTACGCCTTTCATCCATCGGGGTAGAGAGAGACAGCAGAACGCAACCTACTTCTATGCTTACACTCATCACGAGCTTTCTCTGCTATCATTAAACCTCTCATACAAGCCCGTCCGTTTCGGGTACTTCTGACTTGTCCTTTTTCAGAACATCACCAGTTTGACGGTGTATGTTCTGCGTGGTCGACCCCTGCCGCCATTCCCATTGATCCCATTTCCATTCATTAAGGCCTCTTTGTAGTATTTGTAAAACCGTGGTCGAATTACGATGAGCAACCAAGATTGCGGTGTCATCACCGATGGTAGCTGACGCTGATGTGGGCAGATGAAAAATAAGTAAAGTATGGGTCCCAAAATGCTTCTCTGAGGAACACCTGCCCCTATGGGACGTCTTCGTTCTGAAGAAAAAAGTGTCGATGTAGCAGGAAAGATTTCAGAACTCTGTGCAAGTAGTTAGATAGTGTAGTTTTGATTTCAAAAAGTAGCCCTTCGTGCCACATACGATGAAACGCTTGAGATAAGTCCAGGAAAGCACTGGCGCACTATGTTTTAGCCTCGAGATATTCCATGTATTCTTTTGTCAGTCTATGTACTTGGTCAGTAGTCGCATGTTTACTTTTGAACCAAAATTGGGGAGCATACGTTGTAGTAGTAATGGTTCGTACATTTTCGATGGAATGGGCAGCAAACTAGTTGGTTTATATGATTTCGTTTCTTCTGGTTATTTGTTTAATTTTAATAGCTATATAGTATGCGCTACCTTCTACTATGAGGTATTTAAGCTTTTAGCCTAGTTATAGCGTTGAATATGGATGTTAGAAAAATTATACCAGATTCAGACAAGTCATATAATTCCTGATTAGTTATAAGGTTGTATCCGGGTGCTTTTTGGGATTTAAATGCTTGCGAATATTTGTAACTTCATTTCACATATGCGTGCCCATGTATTGACGATTTTTTATAATAGGTTTTCTGGTTTGCAGACTCGGTTTCCATATGCTTCTTTTTAGGACGACTTGGTGTAGTTTATTTTTAACTAAAATCAATTTAAGCATTCTTCATGTCTTGGTGCTAGAGTAGAAGACCAAGCTGCATCTTGTTAAAGTATGGTACTGCTTCAGTTATGTCTTCTGTCGACTTTAGGCAAATTGTATCCTCGAAGGCCTTGTTGATGAATACATCGTATAGGACCAGTTAGTCATAATGTTGTGCAGTAAACATTTTATGTCACACTCTTTGGTAGTCGTATGCAACTCCACTATAATTGGAGAGTGGTCTGACGATATGTCTAGACAACTGCGGCACGACAACTGAGCCTGGATCCCCAGAAAGTGATTTTAGCGTTATAATCGCCTCCCGTCCAAGTCCCAAAAGTTTGTAATCGTTAAACGTTTCCTTTATTGTGTATCTTGGTGAACAATACAGGGAACTGTGGTGTCACTGACCCAGTCAATTATCAAATACAATCGTGCTGTAGGTGGCATATGGTGTTTGATGTTTGATCCAATAAGAATAGCTGATACGCCGTGTGCTTTGTTCGTCCGGGTGGTTAGTGTAAAACATATTATATTTCTGGTACATTCAAATAACTTTTTGAGCTAAATGGGTTTCTGAAATCACCAATCTCTGAAATCAAAACTCTGTGATGTATTTTTTAAATAATTTTACTCTTTAGAGTGGTTGGACAAGCCATTGGCATTCCATATACACATATTTAGTGTATTGAATGGGTTGGTGTTCTTATGTAAGATCTTTAAACGTTTTTGTCATCATAACCACTTGATTCATAAAAGCTGCCAATAAATCCCTGATTGTCAATACTTAGTTTTGTCTGTACTTACGTTACTAATCACGCTATTGGAATTTTCTTTGGCTTTTGTGGCTAAAGAATACAGTTTTTATAGCTTGTGTTATTTGAAGTTCCGTGTTGGTCTCTTGGGTCTTCTGCCATACGTTTCTTAGCAAGATATGGTGTCGGGTTTTTGACTATTTGTAGTTCCTTATACGTAATTGGCTAGATGATTGACCTCGCACAGAATAAATTTCGTCTTGGCCGAGCGTTCCTTTCGGGTCTTGTAAGTATATCTTACTGTGAAGGGTGTTCGGTTTGCATTCCCTTTCTATGTGTAAGGCGTGGTGGGTTTTCTCGACACATAATTTACCTCTTAATCTTTTTAGTATACTGAGAACAAGAGTTACTGCGAAGACCTGACAGAGGGAAAGTTCAGTTTCCCGATCATCCACGCCATCAGGAACCCAGTGGGAGACAACCAAGTGCTTCGTATCCTTTACATAATAATACTTAATATTTACCCCCGCCAGTCTACTAAAAAAACTTTGCTACATGTAAACTGTAAGATAAAATAAAGCAAAACTCTAAATAAATTATTTTTTATAAAGAGTTATTAAAAATACTAAAATATTAAGAAAAACGAGTTACGTGCAGTAATGAAGTATCTGTACCTGAAAAAAATGTCCACTAAGGCCATTTTTTTAGACATTCAGCAGACACCAGGCGATAGTGCTTTACCCTATTCTACAGTCGCTTACTCGGTTGCTGAATTCAAAAAGGTAGATCGAGCTGTGAAGATGATCTGCGTTCTGGTGAGTCCACCATATCGATCCCAAAACCAAGAGACAAAGCATGTCCGTTTACAACGAAATTTCGAGGTGCTCCTGCTGCTAGAAAAATGTTGGTTTAGGCGTTCTGGAATAGTGAAGGAATCATTATTATTGATTACATGCCGAAGGGACAGACTATAACTGGACCCTATTATGAGATTTAAACCCAAAAGTGCGTAAAACGATTAAAGGAAAACGTCACTGAAAACTGACAGTGGGCGTGTTGTTTCTTCACGATAACGCTCCTAATCATCGATCGGAAGTAGCTCTCGAGGCAATCCGCAGTGCTAGCTTCGATAACCTGGACCACCCACTATATTCTCCGAACTAAGCACCTAGTGATTTTCACTTATTTCCAAAATTAAATGATCATATCCCTGGAACTAAATGGGATAATGTCGCAGTTATGGCTGGGGTTTTCTAGTGTCAAGCAAATTATTATTTCGCGGAAGGAATAAGAAAGTTAGGGAAGCGGTATCCTAACACACTTTGGTTATTAATTGCTATGCTATACCTTACAATAGACGTTCCATTTCAGTTCTAATATTGAGGTTAAATAATATAACTCTTGAAATACAGTTAATATTTTTGGAGGTTTTACTGTTAATATTTTAATAATATGGAAACATATTTAATTGCAAACCACTTTTAAGCATAACAGTTGGTTTAAAAAAAAACAGTTGAAATTTGTGCCAAAAAATAATAAAAAACAATAAAATTTGAGGGAGAGGGGATTGAGAGGGAACCGATCATAGAAAGGATCGCCAGCAATCCGCACTTGAAAAAAGATTAAGATAGCAGAGTTGAGTTATTGGTGAGCAGATAGGAGATCGATCTACGGATATGCATCAATTGAGATATTGAATTCAATCTTGGATTAGAGATACATTATTAATTTCTGGTCTAAATGCGTTGAATTAGACGGAAATTATGTAGAAAAATATTTTCGTTTTTTTTTTTAATGAACTTTTTGATTCGCTCTCGTATAATAGGGTCTGTACGTGATTAGTATCTTACGAAATTTTAAATCAATTGTGTATTATTGCAGTTAAGTTTATATTATTAGACAATGTAATGCATTAATTAACATATGTATGTACTAGGGTTTGGTAAATCCCGACAATTTCGAAGTCCCTGGACACGAGACAGCCTACGATCATAGTCCCGAGACTTCGAGACTTTTTGAATTTTTTTTAGAGGAATTATCCTTTTTTTAAGAATTTTAATTGATTCTGGTTAAACGTATTAAAAATGGCCTTTTTTTGTAAAAACCACATTTATGAAACAGAAAATGAAATCTTAATAACTTTAACGTTAATTTCAACGTTTAATTACACACAGATTCACTTTTAAGCAGTTAAATCTTATATTTATAGTCAAAAACAATAGTCATTTTTAATAACCTTAATATTTTCTAGTAATTCTAGTATCTTATTATTGGTCATAATCATAACACTGTTAATTCTCATAATCACAGATTTGTTTCGTAATTAAACCATCTAAATATAAATAATACAGACATACAGACTTATAAATCACTATTTTAAATAATTAAGTAACACATTGATTAAACTTCTTTGCTGATTTTGTAAAATAGGCTTTAAAAAAAATCAGAGCGTCAACAGCTTTGTCTGACAATCTGTTTCTGATTGTTGTAATAATGCGACCGGACAAGGAGAACATTCTCTCGTTTGCAACAGATGTCGGTTTAATTGTGTTTAAGCCTTTATACAGTAGCTCCAAACTTTCTGTACGTTTTCCGGTTGCTTCAAACAACTAAAAATCCTTTTTTAATGTTGCCTTTGTTTTATTTTTCCTTAATCTCGGGTACATTATCTTGGATATTTTTTATTGCATGTTCTATTTGATTTACACAAGACTCTTCAGGCTTGGTTCCTTCAATTATTTGAAAATAAAAATGATTACAAAACCATTTCAACTAAATTTTGTCTCGTCTAGAGTCTCGACCCGAAAGCCCTGGGACTTGAGTCAATTAAAAGTACGAAAAGTCCCGGGACTTCGAGACACGAGACGTCTCGGGACCCACACCCTAATATATACATCACATAAACAAGAGCGGTCTGAAGTTTAGCTACTGTGACAAATGTTGTATATCGCATTTATTTCAGTTAGCTATGTCTTCTTCAAGGCTTATATTGCAATTCCCTGAATTAAAACTTACCCAATCTTATCACGACAAAACATAATAGTTCATTTTTGAGGTGAGCGACAAAACATAATAGTTGATTTTTGAGGTGAGCGACAAAACATAATAATTGATTTTTGAGGTTGAACCTCGTTTAGCAGAAATGACAAGTTTTGAAGAAGAAGAAGTTTTGTACATAATTAGAACTGAAGAAGAAAACAACAACCAGAACAAAACGGACATTGACAGTGGAATTAGGCAGACAATAAATAAAATTATGATATTGAAATTAATTAATCGCAACTTCAAATACGATCTCACCTTGCTTAATAAAAAATCATCACGGGAACAAAATAATTAAGGTTGAAGGAGCAAATGTATAATATTCAGAATAATTCTCTGATACAAATGAAGTCTTATAAAGTATCATCTTTTACACGAAAACATCTTACTATCCCGTCACGAATAAAGAAATCGACTACACCCATTATTATATATATTTATGAACAGAATTGTAGCAAGATAGGAGACAGTTTAAAACACAAAAAAAGAAGAGAACCAAAAAAATAAAGATGCTATTCAATAAAGAAAATTACAAAGGCTAAAAGTGATAAAAGAAAACAACAAACAAAAATAACGACAAAGAAAGGAACACCTGTCCTTCCTGTTCTACCGAAAATAATTTAAAAAGCCTATTAAGAAGGAAGATGATAATTCGAATCAGGAATTCAAATGAAATAGCACTAAGAGATTTAAATTCATGGATATTAATTATGCGGAAAATGCAAGAAAAGCTAAAGCTAAGCTTAAAATTCTTAGTGATGTACGAACAACGGATGGAACAAATTTTCAGTGGTAGAGCCATGCTTACGCACGAATGGGTCGGCTCGACCGGTGCGATACCACGGCCGCACAGAAAACCGGTTGTGAAGTAACGCTTGCGTTGAGTGAGGTTTCCGGTTTCCTTTTTCTCTCCCCTCATTTCCTTTCTCCTCTTTCCCATCTTTTCTCCTCTCTTCTTTCCGCTCCCTGCATCCCCCATCCCTCATCACCCTCAAAGATGGCAGCTTACTTGCGACTCTTGAGTTGCAAGTGTCCATGGACGGCGGTGTCACTTACCATCAGGTGACCCGTCTGTTCGTATGTCCCTCTATAATATAAAAAAAAGAGATAATCTAAGAAGAAAATAACCTTCAGCAGAAAATTATTTAACGAGGATCTTAGGGGAGAGCGATTTTATTTTTAATCCTTCTGAACTTGAAGACAGATTTTTACAGACTGATTTAAGTATAATTATGTTACTTTTTTATAGAAGGTTATGTCCTATTTACGTCCAATTATATTTAATTCTTCCTAAGTAAACTTAAAACTATTATGCCCTGGGAGCCATCATGGCCGAGTACTGGATTTTAACGGCTGAACGCTTTGGAAAAGTGCTTGTGTGAAACGTGATTTTTATTTTATTTTAGAACATACTTATGATTTTTGTATCCTAGTATCCACTTACAGAATGAAAGTTTTCAAGAAGAGTTTTTGTATGAATTTGAATGGTCGGTTTGATGGTATAGATGAGATACAAGAATTTTAAGGTTTGCGGGATACGTTTAAGGATAAAGTTGTGAATGTTGCTGTTGAATTATGTGTATCCAAAAGAATGAGAGAAAGAATGCAGAATGGTTTGATAGGGAAGTGCGTAAGGTTGTATCCGAAAATAAAAAAGCATGGGTGGACTCGCTAGCAGCAAAAGCTAGCAAGAGAATAGGAAAAGTGACGAATGAATGCGTACAGAATAAAAGAGAACTTTACAAAGCAGTTAAAAGGAAAAGTGAAAATAGTCGTGGATAAGAAGAATAATTGGTCAGACGTGTTGCACCGAAAGTTAACTGATAACTTTAGGTAAAAAGTCTGTTTAAGAACGGCTTTTTAAGATAGTATCCTTAAAGTATACTGTTAGATATTCTTCGTCAGCGGACTCGAGACGTTGAAGTAAAGAAGTACTGCATCACGATACTTGAGAGGCTCGGCAGTTTTGCTTACACCAGAGAAATCTTGCAAAGCTTAGACGAAGAAGCAAGAAAAGAGGTACCCTCATTTATTCATTCATTTAATAAATGTTCACTAAGATAAATTGAAATCCTAATGTCACTAAAAAGTAGGTAAGAGTAACATGGCACAACCTCGCCTATCGCTCCTTACCCGCTGGACTTTGAGTTTCGGGACACCCTTTATATCATGTTGTAGATACTTTTTATCAAAGACTATCTGTACCCCGTAAATTAAATTATACATGTATACATTATGTTTCATATTTCTACCCGCAACAGTCCAGTCCGGAATACCATGTATATCTAATAAATATAACAACATTCACATTTTTACAAACAAGTTTAATTCAAATTATTAAAAAAGTATAGAACCCAACTAATGTTAGCGTCTCTATTGCTTTGCTGGCTCAATCTCATCTCAATATTATGTCCCCTATGTTACTCCTTCTATTAAGACGATTCAAATGATAAAGAAACATACATACACATGAAAAACATAACTCTCCATCTTGGCAGTCGGATACTAACTAAAAGTCTGAGAGTTCCTATATCTTATATTAATGAGTATGTTAATATTCATAAATTTTAGTCAAACGTTGTTTGATGCATTTGTATCATCATGCATTAATATTTGTATATGAAAACAGGTGGATCGACTTGGCGGCAACCCTCACTTAGAAGCATTATTAGACGATCTCCTCAGTTGGCAACAGTAGTGCTTCACGAGTTAATATTTTCATTATATTTAGCTGGAACACTTTATAGACTTGTCTAGAAACCTTCATTTCCTTCAATTTCTCTTAAAGCAATTGTTATAGTATCTTCAACGCCAGTGTCATATTATGTATATAAAAAACAAAAAGATAATATTTTCTTTGCAAAATATGTATCGTATTTTTATCGGTTCAGGTTCAACAGGTTGAATAAAATTTCAGATTGAAACGTGGGGAAGTTGCAATAACTCTAGCGTAACTAGCAGAAATACGGAACCAATTGTTATAATGTATTGAATTTCCAATTTGCAAATGTTATGTTAAATTATTTGCCGACATATCAGTCAGTGAATGGTAGCTTTACTTATCTATGTTCTAGTTTAGAAGGAAAATATTACTATTACAATAGTTTGGCTAGAACCTGGTTGTGTCTATTAACAATTAACCAAAACCAATAGATTTATAGTGTTCATGTGAAAGACATTTTTTATTTTGACTTTTCATTACGTTTTCATGAGTTTTTTTTTTTCATATTAAGTAACTTTTATGCTAATAGTTTTGCTACCAGCTGGTTAACTAATTATATACCGCATTGAATCAAAAATAATCAGAACGCTAGTAACTGGTTACGAAGTTTTATTTTTATTTGGTAGCTTGTAAATTTGTTTCGTAACTAATCCAAATACTTTCTCTAAAAATTATATTATTTCTTAGGCAGACTGTAACTAAATAATGTATATTTTGATTAAATTAATATCGTAATGAAAAGTAAAAAAGTATTATTTTTATTTCAATTATTTTGTTATTTGTATTTGCATCCTAGTGGTCACTTAGTACTTACCGTAGACCAACCAACAATTTTTGAATATTTAAGAGCAATGTTACCACATAAGCTCCAATTGTTTTTATGCAATAATGATTTTACATTCCATATTTATATTTTAAGGGAGAGGTGCTTATATAATTTGGACAGTGAATAATAGTGAATAACTTGTTTGCATCGAAATTGAATTTATAACTTCTAAATATAATGCATAATACGATGGTCAGTTTTTTACAAGTTCTCTATAGCTAGCAGCCTGTTTTTGTATTTTTTTTTTTCACTTGATAAGTAGTATGAAACTGATTTTACGAATTTTATTGAATTTTATTACTTACAAATTGCTGCTATTTTTTTTTAATGTTCAATCGTTAACAATACGTATTAAAATGCGAGTGTTCTCGCCTAAATAATATTTGTAAAAATTGTTTTCTTTACTTAAATGTTGTTATGTATATTTCATGTTATTTTGTTATTCTAAAATTTAAAATATTTGCTATGCAATCAATTTTATAGTAACATTTAATGTTAAATTTGTAGGTAGGGCGAGATCGTCTTGTTTTACGTTGTACGGTGATTTTGTGTTGATTTAATAAAATCATTATTAATGAAGACTTAGTGTGTATTGCTTATTTATAGTGTTTTTGTAGTTATATGAGTTGCGTACATTTGAAATTAGACGATCGGTACCTGCTTATTCGTGAACCCAAGTCACTTAAATTTACATGTCGTCATCATTTAAAATTACTTATCAACAAATATAAATGTGAAATTCAGTTTGTTTGTTGCGCTTTAATTCCTTAACTACTCAATCGACCATCATGAGTATTGGGTACACGTTGTCATGGGGCACCACACGAAAGAACACACCTTTCATCTTTCGGTCTATCCCTGCTTAGCTGTGACATAGGCAATCTGGATGAGTATAATAATCTATAGTATCTTCAATAATAACTGTAAGTCTCATTACTTTTTATAATTAAATGCAATATTTAATTCATTTAGTAATTTAAGATAACAACAAATACATAAAATTTATTTATTTATTTATAACGGGTTTGAATCCCACCCAGTGCAGTCACTCGTCCTTCATGCGTTCATCTTCGTGAACCCACTCTTATCTCAAGTATTTAGCTTATCTGGAGGGCTTAACAAGAATACTAGTAATATGCTTGAAAGTATTTTTATAAAAAAATATTTTAGTATTTTAATTTCTTAAGTACTTTCTAATGAGCCCTAAATATGTACTGAGTTATATTTATCAGCGCACAAAGAACATATCCGAACATGCCATCTACAGTAACTTGAGTTCACGAAAATAAACTCTGCTTGTAAAATATATAAGTTTCATGAATGCTTATAGTACTTTAGTCGCTTTGTACTTACGCAAACGAATGCTTAAATATTACAAATTATTTTTAATAAAACTATTGTTACGGATTATCTCGTTTTTTTTTATTTACCACCCATGCCTGTATATTATGGGGGAGAGTGGGGAAAATTACTTCAATTCCTTTTATTAAAACCCAAATATGGTTATTAAGTAAACAGTGATTAATCCGTAAAAGTGGTTTTATAAGTTAAATATATTATGGTTCACGCTTGTTAATCACCGTCACCCACAATAATCTCCGACAATCAGGTACGAAAGTGTTATCGGTTTTTATTTTAATTTTGACTTAAATTTCATTATTGACGGCTTAAATATGTTTAAGGAGTCAGTAATTCAACATTATAATAGACTATAGGAATAAGTCGTAGTTACTTTACCATTTAGTGTATTACTAAGTACCTAAAATACCTACACCTATATATAAGTACCTAAATAAATTAGTAAGTTTCTCAGACTTATCAGTAAGTAGTTTAGTAACCGCAGCACAGGCTCTTATTAGTTGTGTATCGGACAGCCGAGTGTAAGATGTGTAAAGTTATTATGAGTATAGTACAGATAAGTAAAGATTATTAAATACGTTGTTTTAAAATAAAGACATTACTTAAGATGTTTTAATTTAAACTTTTGCCAAAGTAGGTAATTAGCTTAAGAAGGCTTGCTTAGTTTTGCTTTGCTTAAATTACGGAACTAGTTGGCAGCGTGCACTGAACATCTACTTAACTAGAAATTACGGTTGCAAGATTAATGGCTTAATAGAATTTATACTTAGACTTAATGATGTCTGTTCGACGGTTATATTAGAAACTAGAGTATTCTTGGTAACCCCCCCCCCCCCTTAATGCTTGTGTTAGGTGTGGGTTCACGGCGGTAGTGCGGTAGACGGCAGTAGTAGTAGTATTTCTCTAAATGAATTAATGATAGATATAAATTGTTGTAATACTTCATAAAAATCGTGTAATAACTGCTCGTGCTGACCTACCAACTTCTGAAATCACTGAGTAAAGATATCAATCGCTGGATGTTTGGATATTATTTGAATATCTTAATTTTACCTACTTAACACGCAGCCGTTGTAAGTTGCTAAAATAAATAAAGATATAAGCTAGTCATTTGTTGCAACAATAATGTTTACAATATTTTAGAGTAATTAGAATTGCACGGATGCAGGAATGGAATAAATGATGCTTTTAAACATTTTCCATATGAATAATCAATGGGTACTGTCGCGTCATAGCAAGTACGAAAATCACTTATAGGTACTTATTTTACCCCTTAGCTATTAATTATTTTAGTTCATAAAAAGCAACACACTGGCTCACACAACTGCATTGGAGTTCCACCCATGAGCACCATCAAAACACCTCCGTAATCCGCTTATATTCCTTTAAAAACTCACAACTTCAACAGTCTAAATATTACTTCTTAACAATACAATTTTGTTTAAATGAAAAAATAGAATTCAATTATGTAGTAGTACTTACGCTTTTGCTCATATCTGAATTTAGGTATTGTTAGTTAATATTATTAAAGTATCGTTAATATTACACAGGCTTAATGTGTTATTTAACGTTTCAACTTAAGACCTTTCGCTAATAAAACAAAGTTTGTAGAAGTAGTTGGTAGGGTATAGTCAAGGTAGTTCAAGCTCAGCTTACTTAGTATAACGTAACAGGTAGCCAATAACGACAATAATGAAAAGTGTAGTTTCAAAATAATTTAGAAAATTTAATACCTAAGTATGTATAAATAATAGTTGAAAATCATTTTTCAGTAGGTGTCTGTGGTCTCGTATATATTGAGAAAAATGTTCATTACATCAATTCGATTTTAAGGTAACCAAAAAAAAAATCTAAATTTCCTTTATCTATATCTCTATGTATGCACGGTTTAAATGAACGCAGTTTTATAATCATTAATATAATTGATTATAAAACTGCGTTCATTCACAATCATGTCTTTAAAATTTCATTTTTATTCATGTTTATTGTTAATATTCGTTAAGTAATGTTAAAACTAATTACACCTAATTATACACGCTTTGTCTTCCAAATTATGACAATAATTGGCTTAATATTAATAAAAAACATATAATTCTAGAATAGTATTTATTAGCCTATATCTACAGAGAAATGAAAAAATAAACCCTTAAAGTTACAAGTACCAGCTTAAAAATCATACTTTCTATATGTATACTTAATTAAAATTTTTGTTCCGTGTCCTTATCACCTCTTTTTACCCCTGTGGATTCAACGCTTATAGGACCAATAACAATAACCAAAGGTTGTATTTAAAAACGAACGGAAACTTGTTAACAAAATATTGTCATTAGAACATATCTTGTATCATGTGTGTTTTACCAATAAAACTAGTGTAAACAGATGCTTGTTTTATTTGCACATAAAGCAACAACTATCCATGACTAAATGTACAATTACTAACCTTTTGACCTCCAGAGCCGCGATCAATGCATTGGCGTGCCCTCCTCGTTAAGCCAAATTCATATCAAATTAGGGATAGAGCAGCGAGCGTGACAAACGGTGCTTACGGAACTATCGATCATGCCTGGATATTATCAGCCCTGTGCTACAAAAAGAACATGGGTAAGTAGTTAGTCTCAAAATGAGACCCAGTTTGGTACAGGTGTTCAGAGATCAGAAAAGATAAATCCATTCAACTTCCTTAAAATGGTTATTTGGAAAACTTGCTAGTAAGCTGGTAGTATGAAATTCAAAAAACATTTTTAAATACATTGTGACATTTAAATAATTCATACATTAACAATTTTAATGTGATTACCATAGTGGTAAATGCATCAAAATTGTTCATGGAAGTACCTACTTTTTAGGTAACTAACTTTACGAATACTCGCAAGTATCTCAGATTTAAGTCGAGGTTTTATAGTGTTTCATGAGCCGTTTCCTATTTTGGTATTTAGTATTAATTCGTATTGCACCTCGCACTCAATCCAAACAGTCATTGATTTTTTAACATGCACCATTATTTTTATTTATAAGCCTGTTTTATTAGGGATGATGTAAAGATTGACACATTCAAATCTGTGCCAGCAATTACGACGTTATGAGGAAACAAACAAACTCAGATAAACATACATAAATACATAAACCCTGAATAATTACACTCCTTTTTTGGAAGTCGTGTAATAAGAGATCCTTCGAACATATGAGGGAGTAGATTTAAGGTGTTTACTACCAGCTAAAAACCTACTTCAAGCTAAAACTACTAGGAGAACATGACATTTTTTTGAAATATTGATGATAAGCATAATTACGGTCGAAACTACACATCATATTCGTTTGAAGTACCAGGAAATATTACTTACAAAAAGATTTTTAAACCTCTATAATATATTGTGTAAACTTAACTTTCGGACGGGATTTGATTAAAGTACCAGGAGAACATGACACACTCTTGAAACTACGATTTCTGTTTATACTACCGTAACCAGTGGCGGATTCACACATTTGCCGCTCAATCATATATTTCTTATGAGATGGGGAACGGTTGCCCCACCTTATAAGTAATGCCTTAAAACACAAACAACAACAAACACAATATGAATACAGATTACATAAAATAATGTACATTCGGTGATCGTTCTAAAATATTTTTGTTACACTAAAAAAGCAATATTATTACACTTACAGTTTAAAAACAACACGAATAATATCCCTATTAAATTATTTATGAACAATCCGTTTAGCTTTTCTTGACTTAAGTAGACTGTAGATAGTTTTTCATCCGCTTTAAGCACGAAAACCTCTCATCCGAACAATTTGTCGCTGGTATGCATAAAGCCATGCGAACTACTATATCCAAGTTCGGATTAATGTTTTTTAATTTCTGTTTTGGAAGGAGCGAAGATAGACTTTTTAATGATCCAGAAACTGTATTTATCAACGTTCTTTTAGTAAAAAGGTGGCATTGAAAGTGTATACATTCCTGAGCTATGTCAGTTTCTAAATCATTAGAATATATTTTTTCCAATAAAATTTATTTTTTCTTCATTTTCGTCAGAAATAAAAACCGCGTTAAATATATTATAGGCTTCCTGCCGTTTTACTAACTTCGACACGAGTCTATCTATGAGGACAAAAATTGTGTTAAAGACAGACAGACATTCTAAGTTCTTCATCCGCTATTTCATAATTTTTTTTTCGGTTGTATTTTTCCCATTTCTTTTGAATATTGCTTCGATACGCTAAATTCCATCGACTTTTCTTCGAAATACTTTTTTTTTATTATTATACCAGAGGGACAGACGAACAGACGGGTCACCTGATGGTAAGTGACACCGCCGTCCATGGACACTTGCAACTCAAGAGTCGCAAGTGCGCTGCCCGCCTTTGAGGGTGATGAGGGATGCGGGATGCAGGGAGCAGAAAGAAGAGAGGAGGGATGAGGAGATGGAAAAAAGTAGAAAGGAGATGAGTTGAGAGAAAAGGGGGAGGGGGAATTGGGCCTCCGGAAACCTCACTCAATTCGGGGAAATGCAACGCAAGCGTTACTTCACAACCGGTTTTCTGTGAGGCCGTGGTATCGCACCGATCGAGCCGGCCCATTCGTGCCTAAGCGTGGCTCTACCACTGTTAAAACTTGAAATTCTCTCTTAAAACTTACAGTCTTTCGTAAAGATCGGCAACAGTTATCAAATCTACTATTAGAAAGTGCAGGGCGCAATTACCCGAGGTGACTTTTCTTTAGTTTTTGAAGTAAATATTTTGACTTTTGATTTTGTTTAGACACGTTGATTAAATGGTATGAGTTGACCTGACATATTTCAGGAAAATCATGTTGTTTTTATTTTTGTAAGAAACAAAAAGTTTTTGGGCCAAATTTGCCGCCCTAGGCTCCAGCCTACTCAGCCTACTGAAGTAACGGGACAACAGTGCATACGAAGAGGTTTTATGATCTAATGTTGAAAATAAGTAAACTTTCTTAGAGAATTTCAAGTTAACTTTTTAATTTTTTAAACCAGGTTAATTTAACATGATTTTTAGGTATTTTTCTTCACCTAATTAGAGAAAAAAAAATCGTGAAAATCGAAGTAAATTGTTCCAATGCCTGCAAAAATATTAATTTTCATTATTTTCACCTACATTGAGGTTCATATTCTTAGAAAATAAGTTATTAATGTAAAATCAAAACCTTTTTGATTTCAGATGAAAATCGGAATGGCTACAATGTACGCAATTGGAAAATGAAACTCACAACCTTCATCGGACATCACAGTATAACGTAGTTATTTTTGGATGAAATTATGTAAAAAAGAAATCATAATAGTTCGAAATGTAAATGAAAAGATTTAAAAATTTTATTAAATTCTAATTGATTCTTCCCGCCCAAAAAAATCAGTTTTAAACAGCCTTCTAATGTTTCCCCCTTAACTTGTAGTGGTTCACAAGATTCAAGTCGCTCAGCGTGCAATGGTCGATGTTTCTCTGGCTGATAGAAATCGAAATGAAGTCAGAGAACTAGAGTTACCTATCTCGCACAGAGAATCAGTACGCTGAAGTGGAAGTGGTCATGTCTACAGGCGGACCAATGGCCGCTGGAGCGATTAGGCAAATCGAAGTCTTGTGGTTAGTGACGCTGACAGCTAAGCCTGAAGTCGTGGGTTCGATTCCCACCCAATACAAATATTTGTGTGATGAGCACGAGTATTTGTTCGTTCTGCGTGTGAGTCATCTATATTATGTAAGTATGTATTTAGAAATATATAAGCATGTATCAGCAGACTGGTTACCACAGTACAACCTGTTTAGTTTTGGGATGAGACAGTCGTGTGTCAATGCTTTTTTTTTTTTTATATTAGCCTACCATAGTGACTCCACTTTGCCTGATGGAAAGCAATAGGTGGAGTCAAAGAGTGGTGGTCACCATCTTCATTGCATGTCTAGTCAATGCAGCATGGTGACCCACACTATGGCGGCCTGGTGAGATGCTTTTTCACGCCCCGCTTAAAAGACCCGGGATCAAAGTGGAAAGGAAACACTTGCGCTGGTAGAGAATTCCAGGCTTTTACCGATCGGATCGGAAAGAAGAGCCAAACCGTTTAGTCCGGGTACGTATATTCTCGACGCTCAAACGGTGACTCCTCAGGCCAGCACGTGTAGTCCTGTAGAGGAAGGGAGAATGTGGGACCAATTGGAAGAGCTCATCAGAACACTCCCCGTGATGTAGGCGATAGAGGACTGCCATAGAGGCGACATCTCTTCGCAACTGCAGAGGCTCAAGAGACTGGGTGAGTGACCTCAGGACAGTCGATAATGCGGACTGCGCGCCGTTGCAACCGATCGAGAGCGTCAAGCAAATACTGCGCATAGCCGTCCCAGAGATGAGAGCAGTATTCCACGCAGGAGCGAACCTGGGTCTTGTATAAAAGACACAGTTGCTCGGGCGAGAAGAACCGTCTCACCCTGTTCAAAACGCCGAGCTTTCGCGAGGCCGCCTTGGTGACACTCTCGATGTAATCGCGCGGATTGAGATCCCGATAAATATCCATACCCAGGATACTAAGCCTATCCTGCAGTGGCAGTTGAGTGCTCTGTAGAGTAGGAAGGGGAAGGAATGGAGACTTTTTGGTAGAGAACGCACACGCTTATTTCTTGGCGCTGAACTCGACCAGATTCTCACAGCCCCATTGGGAATTGCGGCTCAAAACCCGGTCGAGCTCAGCCACAACCTCCTGTCGTTTTCCCTCAACGTCTGCCAGCTTGGCTGCATGATGTCTAAAATATCGCCCATGAACTGTGCTGTCGTTTGCATAACAATGTATATTGCCAAGAGCCAACATGTCATTGATATGCAGAAGAAACAGCGTAGGCGATAGGACGGAGCCCTGAGGTACACCAGCGCTTACCTCCTGGAAGTCTGAGGCCGCACCGTCGCAGAGAACCCTAATGCGGCGCTTATGGAGGAAGGCAACAACCCAGTTGCAGAGTTTGGGTGGCAGACCAAATGAAGGAAGTTTGGAGAGAAGCGAGCGGTGTCAGACCCTATCGAAGGCCTTGGCAATGTCGAGGCTGATGGCCAAGGACTCCCCATGCCTATCCATAGCCTCACCCCAAAGGTGTGTGACGTATGCTAGAAGGTCACCCGTGGATCGGTTCGGCCTAAAACCATATTGCCGATCATTTAACAAGGAGTGATCCTCTAGGTGGCGGATTAATTGGGTGTTGATGATCCGCTCGAGCACCTTACAGAGTATGGAAGTGACGGCTATAGGTCGGTCGGTTCACTGGCTCTCCGGACATCGAGTGACCGAAGCTCCGCACGGACATCCCTCTGCCGGATGCGAATATCCCGCATTGCGGAGTCGCAGGTCGCAATGGTGGGCGTGTGCGCGCCACGGTCGTCGATTCGGGAGTTAGCCGCAAAGAGGTCAGCTAGTAGATTCGCTTTCTCTTGCGGCTCGTGGGCCAGTGATCCGTCAGGGTGGTTCAACGGCGGCAGCGAAGGTTGGCAGTAGTTGGACTGCACGGCTTTGGCCAATCGCCAAAACTTACGGCTACCCGTAGGGTATGCGACGAGTTCTTGACTAAACCGGGCAATGCGCTGGGCATCTGCTCTGATGTAAGCCCTCTTGCATTCCTTAGTGGCTCTGTTTAGTGCTGCTTTTAGGCGATCAATGTCTGGGTCACAATGAGCGCGGGCCCGGGTCCATGCGCGGTAGGCCGACTGCTTTAGAGCAGCGGCACGGATGCACTCGCGATTGAACCAGGGCTGGGTCTTTGTGCTGGCGACTTCACTGTAGGGCATATAATACTCCATACCGACAGTGATTTCGTCAGTCACGGCAGACGCACTTTGCGACAGATCCCTGTCTTTAAAACAGCGTTGAGCCCACGGAATGGATGCAAAATAATCCCGCATTCCATCCCAGTCTACTGACGAGTAGTGCCATAACCGTCGCCTTGTTACCACGGGTCGTGGAGGGGTAACAAGAGGCACTGAGGTCGACACCAGGCAGTGGTCGGTGGATCCCAGAGGGGCGAGAACCGATACGCTGTACTGCGCTGGGTGATTCGTCAGCAGTAGGTCCAGCAAAGAGGGCGCTTGACCCGTTATGTCTGGTATCCTGGTGGGCTGGAGTAGCTGGAGTATACAGTTGGGTAAGGTCATGCGTGAGAGCAAATGCGTGGTCAGTTCGACCAGCGTGGTCAGTTTTGGAAGATCCAAGCCAGGACTCATGGTGGGCGTTAAAATCTTCCAAAAACACCAGTTCGGCGGTCGGAAACTGCTCCTGCGCTTTATCCGCTGATTGACTCAGGTGGTCAAAGAGTCGAGTTGTCTCGGAGTCTCCGGAATGGGAGCGATAGAGGCACACGTAAATCCGGCTCGTCGAGTCAAAATCCACGTGGAGCCAAAGGATGGAGAATGATGTGTCTTCCAGGCAGTGCAAACGGCGACAACAAACATCCGCCCTGACGAAAAGGCACACTCCAGCCCTTGCGAGGAAGCACTCCTCGAGCACGTAGCCGGGATAGTGGAGATATGACGTGTCGGCAGGGCGGCGTATTTGTGTCTCCGTAAGAAAAAGCATGGCCGGCCGAGCCGTCTCGTCTCGTGGTGTACGGCGCTGAGGTTTGCATGGAGTCCACGTATTTTAGTGAACTCCACCTCAAAAAGCGGGTTGGTGGGAGAGGAGGATGCCGCTGTAAGACCACTTTTCTTTTTTTGTGCTGCCATGATAGAAGAGGAAGGGGGCGTAAAAGGCATGACAGTCATCGTGGCAATGTAAACTGAGACTAAAAATGCTGTGTCATCATGTATCGGTGAAGCATGACGGTTACCGAACCGTCGGACGGAAGGGCCCCCGTACCCTCCCGGAAGTGGTCGCCGGGTCCAACCGCCACCCGGTCACCAACTGGCAAGACGAGCCACCGTGGATTATGAGCGACCTGACGGGGCAGCCTCCCAGGGTGGTTAGCCGTGGTTGGGCCCCTCTCTATGCCGCGGGCGGCCAGCGGCACCACCGTTGTATTATTAATCTTCCAAAAAAAAAACTTATTTTTAATTTTATTTATATATATTAATGTTTAAATAAAAGCCAAAGTATGTATGTTTATGTACTTTATTAATATTTTTACATTTGTCACAAACTACAGAACTGCGACTCTACTAGTCAAGGTTTTCGATGGATCAAAATGCTCCTAAACCGTAAAATATCAACATAAATAAAACTATCATTACAATTAAATTATGATTTATATTAATTTATTTTTTATAAATTGTCACAATAAAAGAATATTACATTTTTAAAAATCTAAAATCATATACAAATAATCTCTCTTATTGAAACTAACAGACGAAAAAAATCAAAGCGGATTTTTAATGGAAAATATGATGTCTGTATCACAATGTTATGGACACGTAGTTCCCCAGTAGATTCACTAAATATACATAAAGTTACATTTTTAAGCATATTTTTGTCTCAAGAAAGCAAAAGGTTAAGGTATAAAAGCTAATCTTTAATATCAAAGCCTCAGCTAGATGCGTCGCTAAAGTCATCGACTAAAAATATTAAATTCATAAGTCCATAAAGGCGTAATATCAAAATTCTAGACATTGAACAAACCTAATGCTTTATTGAAATGTTTAAAATTACTCTCCATTGACGCAGAACATGACTTCTCTAAACATTTAAATTTATCAATTCATTATCAAGTCATTCAAACAACTTTAATGTGTCTCATATTACTTTGTTAGTCTAAAAATGTTCTTCTAAATTAGAATTCTATTCCGCTACTTATATATTCCAGCAGTTAGGCACGAGGTAGGCAGTTAGGTAAAAGACTAGTGACCTTTATAATTAGACGTATTTATATTGTATTAACCACAAACAATCGTACTTCTTAGCAGTCACTGGTGACGGTATCCGCAACATCAAAATTGAAGTTTTAGTTTTATAAAAATTTAGTCAATAATATATTTTTTTAATAATTAAAGCGTCAAATATAAGAGAAGCATGTTTCGCATGAATGGAATGTGCACAACTATAGTATATTACAATTTAATGTCATAATAAAATTAATACGAATTCATTAGCACACTATATTAAGAATTAATAGTTAAACCTTCGTCATTCACACATTACACAAGAATTGGGATTTTATCAAAAAAATATTTTCGGGGTGGACCTGCCACCGTCTGGTGTTGTTAGTCAATATTTTATTTCCGGTTTTTAGCACCGGTTATGATAACGCTGATAAATACCGATTCTTGTTGCCACAACATTCATCTTGACGTGTAGTTCTTTTGTCCTTTCCAGGGCGTTGTGATTGTGCATTTTTATCAAACTATATAATAGCATCGATTATAATATATTAACCTTTTAACCTAAATATAGAATATTTGCACCATGATTACATTAAGAGACTCTAACAAAAATATCATATAATGGCTATGCACGTAGAGCACGATTGTATATCGCTATATTTAGACAGGAGACAAAGCGCGAAGCTCGCAGCGAGGCAAGAGCATTTATTCCGTGTATAAAACTTATTAAAACAGAATACAAAAATTGATAGAGCCCGGACAGTAGTGATTACATATTGCTTATGATGTATTTTCAGTAGTACAGGTAATTTCTGTAGTATAGGATAGGGTAAATATAATGGGGTTACTATAAAAATACTCAATCACGACGAGTGTAGAGGCTGGCGTGGTGTGCTTGCGCCGGGTGGCGCTCACGGGATCCAGCCCACCACGTAGCTGCGGCTGCGGGTGAACTGGCTCAGTCGGCGAATGCGACCGCCTGCAGGACGACAAATTCAATTAAATACCATGAAAAGGTTCCTCGACTCGCGCTTTAGTTTGCGTTGTGCGTACCTAGCACAGATCACTACACATCTGAATAGGTTACGTTTTATTTGATTGGGAAACTTGGCATGTACGCTTCGTTTTGTTTATACTCAAAAACTGTCGGGAACTTTAAGCAGACAATATAAGTTAAGAACCAGGTACATATTAAATATAATAGAAAAATAAGAAATTACTATTAGTACTTTTACGTACAGACAATGTTTACAAGAGTTAATTTATTTTATAAAGAAATCAAATTTCAAATTACAAATTCAAATTTCACGTATTTTATCAAAGTATATACGATTTATCCAAATTAACCTTATATTCTTGTTAGTTTAAACGACCGAAAATTATTTATTTCTACTAACTACGAAAGTTAACGTCGAAAACTAAGCGAAGGCAATTCATGTTTGCGAGCACGTCTGTTAGATATTCAAAAAATAATCTGTGAAATGATGTGTTAAGAGAATAATGTAAATGTTTCAAGTCTTCCACACTGATGTAACAGCCAGAATTAATCTTACTCGAACGATGCCTATTTGTTAACCCAAAAAATCACCTTAAAGCTGCAAACGAGTATGTCCAATAACACAGTAGTGTTGTATTTATTGTCGTCATTGATTAGGCAGACCGTAATAAATATGTGATAATAGAAAGAGACAGAATTGTATTTAAGAAAAATTAAATATACAAATTTTGTTTAATAATCAATTTTTACTTCAAAAATACAAGTACATATATAATAGTATGATATTTACAATTAGTAGGGGAAAGGGGAGAACTGATACAAAGTATGCATAACATATGGATAAATGCAAGCATGCGTGGGAAACTATTTGCTTCTCAATTTAACATGTCCTCTGTCCTGTCCTCGCGGCGGTCGATCGATATAAATGTTTAGTTTAATCATTCGAATGGACAATTTGCAATACGAGCACGTACTTTTAAGTAATGAAATAAATACAAAATACACTAGAGCTATATTACTTTCTTTAAAAAATATATTTGAACAAATTGATGTTATGCATTGTAATGAAATGATGTATTTAATGACAATGTTCAATGTTATTCATTTTTTTTAAAGTTTCCTTCAACATTAAAGAAATCGTTTGCTACGAATACTTTCCACTCAAAAACATTAAAATATACTAATAATTGTTTTGCAAAATATTAGACAAATACCTGTTTCGCAAAAAAAAAAACTTGTGTACTAAAAAGCAAGTAAGCTTTTTTATTATTTCCCAATTTCTTTAAAGAGTACATTAGGTAAACTTACCGCGTGCGACAGTTCAAGGCTCTAAGCGTTGTTCTGGCTCCGGCGCTGCTGGCGTACTGCAATGCATACACCGACTCGTGTCACACGTTTATATACACATACAACATTATATCACCGATGTTCACTAGTCGGACTGGGACAATTCAACACATTACCAGTATAAGATGTATTAAATTGAAGGCTTAGTCTTAGTGAATTACATCATTTTAAAATTTCAAATGTCAATTTTATTTGTCTATTGTATTGTATGCAAAAAGGCAAATTATAAAAGCAAACAAGACTTGAAATTAATTAAATGATTTAATTTAACTATTTTCTTAAATATTATTCTTGAGTCTGTTTGAAACAAATATTCTGAAATATTCTGAAAATTATAGCGAACATCGGCGATGTAATAAGTTTTTTTTTTAACTTAATAACAAGGGAAAAATATACACATTTCAAACAAATTATCACAAAATAAATACATTTGGAAGTAGTCCATGCCTTTTTTGTCTCTTTATGATTTTAGTATCAAAATCATTCCGCATACATGTTAGTATTAACAATCATGCGTGTCATTTAATTTCTAGAAAACATATTTCTATCTATTTCATGGGTTTTTAGTTAATAGATGCCAAAAACTTATATGACTATCCTGTCACAATTGGGACCCCACAGCACGTCGAAGTTTCACGAAGCGAAAAAATAAATATTAGCTAAGCCTTTGCGCTGTGAAAAACCGTTAATACCCGACAAAAATAGCAGGACACCATTTGGCGCCAAAACAGGTGACATTTTACCGAATTTATGCGGCCATTTTGTTTATATTATCTGTCTGTTCTATGTTCCCCTCTCTGCTAGAAATTAAATTGTTAATTTTATTATATTGATAGAATAAAACACATCAAAATATATTAGTTTAATTTGAGTTATAATTTTAATGAAAAGTTTGAAAGATAATTTATGTAGATATTTTTAGAGTTAAATAGTAAAAAATAGTTAAGACTATAAGAGATATGGCATTAATATCGCCTAGCGACTTTACTAGTGCCATATTCAACTAAATAGACACTTGGTGTGCAGTCTTAAGTACTGGATACGTTTCTGAAAGAGTTAAAGCTGGATTAAGAATTCTTGACTTGACTTAAAAAATAATCATAATTTAAAAAGTATATTAACATATTTTTTATGTCTCAACTGTATCTCAGTTATTACTTTAAATAAAAATTAAAAAGAAACTAAATTATTTCTTTGCTGTATATAAACTATTAAGATATTCAATAAACTCTGAAATACTAAATACAGTCACAATATCTCTGAAAAAATAAAACTGCACTTCTGTAGTGTGTGTAAGTGAACACTCTCAGCCAGCATTTTAATCAAGCTGAACATAAGCGTAGTTTGTTATACTGCCGTGCTAACATTGCACTGTTGGGCCTGACCTCCGTGCTATTGGCTACGCGCCCCCTTCGGCAGGTTGTTAAAGAATCTGAATTGAAGCCGCAGCGTAAGGTCTTTCCGTACTGTAATGACAAACATTAACTCTCAACTAGTGTACACACATGTGGAGTGTTGGTTTCCTACTATGTGAATTAGAACAATTTATTCTCTATTATCGTCTAACAAAAATACGTCAAATTTACCCGAAATAATGTCTTCATTGTCTATGTTAATACTGATTTGACTAACACTATGAATAAAAACGATTTTATCCGATACATAAAATTCGGTACGCTGTCACACAAAACAGTCGTTTCTAGACCTTTTCACAAGGCAATCCCATGTATAGCGGACTTAGTTGTATATTCCCCCTTCTGCACATAGTCAAGACAAATGGTATGTAATTATAATTTTGTTTACATTGTTCGAATTCACATTAATTGGGTGTAAATCTCTACAAAAACGGTTGGGGCACACGTGACTGTGTGAGTGGCAATACGCGGTTACTCACGAGTGAGGGTTGGGATTAATGTCCAGAGGGGCTGCCTTCACGAATCTCTCTGCTTCCTGCTTATCTGCTAATTGATCATTTACTGAATCGGACTCTGTATTTTGCCCTTCTACATTAACTGGGATTAATCTTTCCCCAGATAGGCCGTCTTCAGTTACAGAGTCTATATTCTTGCTAACCGGTTTTTCTATATCAGTAGATGTCAGATTTTCTAAATTTGTTGACTCAACATTTTGTGTATCGGTGGACTCCGGTTTTTGTATTTCAGGAGATAGCGGGTTTTCTACTTCAATTTGCATTGGTATTTCACTGTCATTCGTCATTGAGTTTTGTGTTTCATTTTCGATAGTGGATTTTTCAGTATCTGGTGATGTTACTATTTCTGTATTGATCGTAGTTTCATGCATCTTTTCTTTAGCTTCAACTATGACAGACGTTTCGACAGATTCCGATATTACTGGTTTGATTTCTTCGTTTGTAGGGGTGACAGCTTCTACGCTTGGTGGTGTGAGATTGAAAATGCTATTATCGATGCCGACGGCAGGCGGTCGTCCTCGCTTCAGTCTCAAGTTCAGGGACGCGCTAGCTCGCTTTTGAACTCGGCAATCTGATCATGAATATCGATTTGATTTATCGATTTTAGCTTGTGTCTAATGGGTATTCGGTTTTCAGAATGGGTGTGAGTGATGTTATAGTTATATTTAAATTAGTTTATAGTTATTGACAGTTTGTCACCTGGTAACGGAGTCTAAACGTCGTTTTTAGGAATAATAAGAGTAATCCAAAAAAAAATAAGTAGAATGTATCCACTAGACAGTCTATGCTATAAAATAACATAATATAATCGGTTTTATTAATTTAGGCTACGAACAAACATTAAACTTTTATTCATATACTAAAATTAAGCACATTTTTGTTTGTCTAGTGCTTATCAAATTATAAACCCTTTTATGTGGATACAATCGGGTATTTAACTTCTTATTATTCTGACATTTTTATCTTATGAATGATATATCATTTTATTATTATTTATTAAAATATATTATACTTTGTCAGTAGCTATATAACTTAAACTCTGACTCACATTAGACACAAACATATACTGTGTAGGGTGTTTTCTTCGATGATCTCATGTATTTTCGCGATGGTCTTGATGGTTAATACAAGCCAGGATGTTCTACTATCAAAATGCGTCATAAGTGCATATGTGGAAAAGTGTTAGGTATTGTGGCGTATTGACACTACAATTGGAGAAATATGTTACTGTCCGACAAACTTTTCTTTGTTGAATTACATTTTACTTCAACACCTGTCTCTTTCAAGATTTTATTAGATTTAAGTTACTAAAAAAAAGAATATTAAAAGTCCGGATTTGTAATGAAGACACCACAACACTAGTTCCGGGATCATTATCCGGGATATAATTTCATATGAATGTTTACTATAGAGCGCGAGCACGAGCGCGAGAGCGACGTCGGGAGGCGAAGCGATGTCCACCATCTGTGTCGTAATGAGTGCTATTAGGTGCAGTACATATCACATACTACTAATGACTTCAGATACTAGATTCGGTTTTAGGACACATTTTGATAGTAACCGGTTTTGTTAATACCTATTTTAGATTTATGACACAAATATGTAAGTTCTTATAATTGATAAACAAAATCTGATATACTTTTAATGTCAGTACAGCAAATAAAAAATCGTGACGGATTACACCTTTCAACTAGGTATTATAGCGATTTTTAAATATAATTTGTAAATTGTATAAAATTAAACTAGGTTAATAAGAATATTGATGTTCTAGTATTTGAAATCGCTTTTAGTATAGCCTTGTAAAGAACGACAATGTGAAATGTGATTAATTTCCTTTCAATATGATATAAATTCATATGCTATTTTGTCATTTACGTCTCATATATATAAACTTATGAGTGACATTACAATGTATGTACACAAATGAAAACATTATTTTTTTTCATAAAACTATGATGTTCAAACATAATAATGACAGTTTACTACTATTGAAATGTATATAATGAAAAGTGTCACTGTAAATATCCTGGAAAAAACTTTTATGTATTTCATAATAGCAAGTATAAAAATGTAATGATGGTAATTTAGTATAATAAAGAGGCTGTAGCAGAATGGCTAAGGCATCCGACTTGCCATTGAGTGGTTGCAGGTTACACCCCATCGCGTGCACTAACATTGTGAACCCACTTTCACAAGTTCAGAAGAATACTAGTAATGTGTACCACGTTGCTGGTTTCTTCGAAAATATCTAAATAATTTACGTGTATATTTAATAGCTCTATAACAGTGTAAATATAATTAATTGGCAAAGAAAATTATTATTGAAACTATTGTAAAACTAGTAATATAAATGTAGCTACTTAATTTAGAATTAAGGCCTATTTCCTGTAACAAACCCATTTTATAATTTCATTATTCTGATTATATGTGGTCACATTCTCAACTACAGCGAATCTTAGACCCCAAACCAGTGACGTCACCATGTAACCAAAAAACCAACACCAACACCGTTAAGAACCTACCCGATTTTCAGGCTAGAGGACTGTACGGCATTACATTGGGAGCAAGATCATTTTTCGTCTAGAGGACGAAAGTATGTTCACATAATGCAACTTGTGGTTTTTCCTTAGAGCTAAGTTCTATCCTATTCTAAATTTAAAACATTCTGCCAGACTACACTAACAGTTACATATAACGCGGTGTTGATTTTAAGTTACTCTCTATTAAATGCCAAAAAGATATGATCTGTAGTAATAAGGTGTTGTGACGTCATAGCCCCGCTACTGCTCAACAGTTGTACCACTTGTGTATACGTATGTTACAGTTAAAACTCTTAATTAGTCAAATGTGGACTTGTCAAATGTGGATGGAATAGAATACGGCCACCAGATCTTATCCCGTGGGTAACGGAAGAGGCGACTAAGGGATCGGAAAGTATCTATCAGACAGTCTGTATACAGTCCTGCCGTGCCCGAAAAACGACATAGGTATTGGGCCACCTTTATAGGTGTAAGTGGAACTAAATTATTGTTGGCCAAAAGTGGTCGTTTGATAGGCCCGTGTTTACACCTTCTGGGATATAGGCGTGTAAGAGAGTGATACATAAGTATGTAGAAAAAAACAAGCAAAAGCACTTCCTAAACAGGATGGTCAAAAGTAGTTTTGTTTGAAATTCTTAGTAAGTTTTGATTTTAATTTATGTCAAAAGTAAATTGTCTACGGTCCAAACTAGGTTTGTTCGATTAAGAGATTTGACTGTAACATGTAGAGGGTAGTAGTGTGAGGAGTGTGAGTACTGACTTCTGTCGATGTTCCTCTGCAAGTGGCTGGCGATCCTGTGGCGCGCGTCGCTGTACTCGAGGTGCAGGCCGAGCCGCAGCAGCGTCGGGTTCTGCTCTACCAGCGACGTTATCTCCATCTCGATCTTGTTGCCCAGCACTTGCGATCGCTGAAAAAAAAAAGATATTTTAGGTTATTAACCACACCTTACAGTTGTAAAAATAAATATTTTGTTAATCGTAATGTTTTTCTCTAGTATTTTTCCGAGATTTTTTCGTTAAGTTAGTTTCTAACTTAAATTTTTTAACAACCAAAGATATTTTTATTAAGGTTTTTGGTTAAAAAGGTGACCTTTTTAACCAAAAACCTTAATAAAAATATCTTTCCAATGGCTAGTACAGCTACATATGTAATATGTTAAACTTATAACCATTTCTTATTTGTACGGTTTCAATAAAATGTTTCCATAAAGTAATGGAATAAAATACAGACATGATTGCATATATTACGGTATAACAATTAGCGGTCTTATCACTTACGGTGTTCTCTTACAGACAACCTTTATATGTATATTTTTACATCTAATTAGGGGTAGTCTAAAGTGTACTCTTCTAACAACATAAATATATGTTCTTATTATGATCTATAATACCAAGATATATATATATATATACTAGAGGACCGACTGCAGCGCCATCTGCCGGGCTAATTTCTGAATCTAAACCATCCAGGGCGCCACCCAAACGCATACAAAAAAAAACATTCAAATCATTCCGTTAAGGAGTTTAGTGACATACACACGTATAGTGGAATTATATATATAAAGATAAATGGGAACATAGATAGTATTCATATTGTCAAGAAGTTATTTACCACTTGCTTTTTAAATATATGTAAGTATAAGGTTAGTGTAGTATTTAGTGTAGATGTGTAGGTCAAGTACCTGGTTGGAGGCGCGGAACTCCTCGACGGTGTTGGTGGTGAGCAGCGCGCGGATGAGGGCGAGCACGCCGGCGGGGCTAATAAAGTTGGTCTCGACGTTGACGACGCGCAGCGCCGAGTTGACGCGCAGCGCGTCCGCCAGCAGCGCCGCCGTGCGGTCGTTCAGACCCACGTTCACCAGCGACAACACCTCTAGGGACGTGTTGCTCTTCACTGCCTCGAATAAACGCTCGAACTTCTCGTCGCTTATATTCTGGAAATACATACAAACAAATCCATCAAATACTACTACTATACTAAATTAAAATACCAATAAACGAACGTGATATACATACGTTTTTTGTCAAATTGCTTATTAATAAAGATACTTTAAGATTTTTTAGATTATAAACATATTATTAATAAAGATTATTGAATTCCTATAGCTTTTGTAATTACATTATTCAAAAGATAAGAGTAGAGATTAACCGAAAAACGGAATGATAATTTACCAGACCTAAAAATCGAATCCAGAACCACAAAATCGCCAGCAAACAATGGGACACTTTTATTTTTTCATATAATAGTAACAAAACAATCTAATACAACACTAATTTAAAACACTCACCTTAATATTATTCCAATTGAGATCAGTCAACTTCTGGTCATTGTTCTTTACTCGCGTGATAGTGTCGTCAGGGTCTGTATCGTTGGGCGGGTCCATTGGGAACACCTGCAATGTTGCGACACAAATATTACGAACTGAATATCATTAATATACTATGACTTTCAATAATTCGAATTTTTCAAAACAGTTTTGGTACCAAACCTTATATGTAATTGAACAAATCTTATAATACCGTATACAAATATTTATGTTTGAGATTATAAGATTTAAAGTATACTATAATTTATTTTACCAATAAGTATAAGTACAATAAAATGTACTCTGTGAATGAATTGCGAAACATACTACTCTAACATGTAATTGTTAAATACAATTTAAATATTAATACATAGAATAATAAAAATTATCCTTACTAATAATGATGTGACAGGAAGATTCTATGTTCTGTTTGATACGTTTTTATGCCCTTACATCAGAACCGATAATCATTCTGCATCATCAGCATACACATTGTCAGGGATACATAAACATTTATGCCCTAAACAGAAGAACTGTTCGGGAGAGACATAAATCTACTAAAATATATATATATATTTTTTTTCACATGTATTTTAGACCTGCGATCAGTCGCCTAAACTATAATCAGGTATGTTGAAAACGTTTGGAGTTTGGAGAGGTAGAGCCACTGCTCCATCTCCCCTTAGTAAGGCAGCACATCGGCTCTTTTGAGTCTGCTAATTGGATTAGGCTGCAGGAGCATACTGTATAGCGGGTTAGGGTGATTTGTCAAGCGGTCCTTGTAGTTGGCTGAGTATTGTTTTGCCTCGTCCAAAATGGTTGGGATTTCCAGATACTCATGAATTTCCGAGTTGAGAGCATACCAGGGTGCCGAGGCTAGTAGTACCCTTAGAATATTGTTTTGGGCTCTCTGCAGGCACATAATGTTGGATTTGCTGGCTGTCGATTCCATATGTCCAAATCGGTTTTATAATATAATCAAACATTTTGTAATTAAATTTAGAAAATACAATGGTGTAGCACATTAGAATTTTATTACTGTTATAAATAAATAACGACAAACAACTCCAAATCGGAACTGCAGCTTTGAGAAAATCATGGACATAGAAACAAACATACATAGATGAAAATTGCCTTTTTTGGAATTCGGTTAAAGAGACCTAGAGTACCTTAGGTTTGGTAGCTTTAGTGATGCCATCCCATCCGAGACCGACGGGCTGGCCCTTGTTCAACAACGATGCGTGGTACTGGTCCTGGTTCATCATAGAGTGAAAGCCGAGGATAGCTGAAATTATACACATATTTCTAACAAATATATACCGATTTTTTTATTTAATATTGTAGCATTTGTAAATCCTGTCAATGCCATTATCTCACATGGCTATGGCCACCAAAAGGTTAAAACTGACCTTTGACCTGTCTTCAGCAAAAATGCTAACACTTGACACGAATATTAAATGTGACTAATTCTCTCCTTATTTGTAAAGCAAATGTTTCATGGAAGTTTCATGGAAAGAAACAGGTACCTTTAAGCTTCGACGAAAAACTTTACTGAACAGAGTTTAAGTAGCTAGGAGGGCAGAGCCCAAAGATAATATACATATATGAAAAAATACACAGTTTGCGTGTTTAAGTAATCACTTAAGTTTTTGATTCACCCCTGCGTGTAATTCCCATAATCATTTTAATATTATTAGCAGGGAAAAATATTTTTTATTTATATATTATATAATTATATTTTTTTATTGGTCGGGTCAAGGCCAACATCAAATAAAATTACTATTAAATATATAATATGGAAATAACTTAATTTAAAATAATAGGAACATATTTTACTTGTTGAATACGTGGTTTATGTGAATAAGAAATACCACCTTGCAGTTACCCCCGTGAGGTGACGACCATTTCTAGGATTAATAAAAACACCCGTCTACAACTGCTACTATCTACTAATAGCAATAATACAAGCCTATAATTTTAATAACGTTAATCTGTCAACAAGCTCACATAGTGATTGCGATATGCGTTATTGGTTAGATGTCATATCGAGCATATCTCGAGTGCCAAGCTTTCATAATTTAAGCCCCATTATTTACAATATGCAGATAGCTCGTGGGTCGCAGTATCGAGCATAGATGGATAGAAGTACTTTATTCTACTCAAAAGCACTGTTATGACATTGATTACTTGGCTTGGCTTGTCTGGCAAAATATATAAAACAGCAAGCAATTGTCAAAATGGATATTTATACTATTGGTACTCAGGACTGTAAATTACAGTCGCATATCTGCTCATTTAGGAGTGCCCAATAATTGTGATTACTGGCCCTACTATGAATACGATGAATTATTTTATAGTAATTTCGAATGACGAAGTGGCAATGGTCGCTAAGTATTGGCGACTGGCTGTAAGCCAATATTTTGCGATGTGACTATGTATATATATAACAAAAGAATATTTTATGTTCCTGATCTACACAAACTATCATAAATAATAGGGTTTTTATACATACGTGACAAGCTTTGAAATAAAACGTGTTAATTCTAGAAATATTTAGATTTGTAGTTTATTAGAATATTAGCCAATGATAGGGAATATCGTAATTTTTGTTGCATGATTTATGTAACTTTTTAATTCATTGTTTTTTTTTCGAGGTTGTGCTAGATTCAAATCCGTTAAACCGTTCTCATCAAAAATGAATAATTACGACGATAATACACACGCGCATAACGTACCTTCTAGAATATCACGTTTAGGATAGTCCCCAAAGCGAGAGCTCATTTCGCGCTTGGTTTATTTCAGTTCGTTATGTCCCATCAAATACGGAACTCGCACACGTACCGTTATTACATTTTGATAAAAGTTACGGATACCGTTCCATATTAGTGGTTACCGGTTTTACCATATGCAAGATAAAATATTAACCATAATATGTTTATATAAATATTTATGCTGAAAATATTATATTACGCTCTAAAGTTTTACCTCCTTTACTCCACTTACGTAGGTCATACGAGTCTTTAGTTTGTACTAGATATAAACTTTTTTAGTACACGACTTCTATGATCCTAAAATTTTTTAGAATTTGACTTCACTCTGTCTCAATCAACAAATTATCCTACTGCAATCTACTGCTGGACATAGACTTCTCCCAACGCGCACCATAGCACGCTGTCTCCTCCATCCTCCTGGTTTACAAGAATACAAACATAGACATACCAGCCAAGTCGATGATTTCTTCCTGAGAAGCTGTGGTGAGAGCCTGCTCATATTCATCCCCGAGATCGATTGTGATTTGTTCCTCAGCATCTCGCACTTTTTCAGGGGCAGGAGGCGGAATCCACTGAAGACCAGAAAAATATTTATTATAATCATTTAACTTTATGTTATTTTGAAGTCGACAAAATTTATTTTACAATAGGTAAATACATATATACATTACATACATAAATATAAAGAAGATTTATACACAGTACGCGGAGTATGCGACCAACCGCATACTGTGTACAATGGTGCATCGTGCAAAAATAATCATCATCGTGAAAATAACTTATGGAAAATGTCTATATATAGTAAAAGAAAATGATTGATTGTAACTTCGAAGTAAATCTATTAAAATGTTAGGTTTATTCACTAAAATAAATTACTTTTTTTAGTAATCGGCAAAATTATTAGCGTTAATTACGCTCCTGCCTACCCGTTCGGGGATACAGGCGTGAGTCTATGTAAGTATGTATGTAAATACTTTCCACATTTTAAAGAACACTGATTTGATTTATGAGCGTAAATTGTTTAATATTAAGTAATACCAGATTTAGCAAATACCCATTATTACCCCAGGTAACAACTACATACATACGTAAGCTCAAGTGTTATTCCTGTTCAGGTTAGACGACGGTAGAACGCCATTTTCCACGATCCTGACATACTGTTCGAACCAACCAACTAATGAAAAAATCAAATTTAAAAAAACTTTTTATAAACTGGGTGGTTATTACCAAGTTTTAAAAAAGTTGATCAGGAAGATTTTTTTTCAAATCTATTTTTAAACACGTAGCATAATCATATGATATAGATGTGGGTTGATTCTTATAGGATTCATATAGAACAACTACGTCCAATCAGGCACCTGTACCTTCACTGGACATTTGGTGTCAGTAATCCTTGGATTTAGATTAACTAACAATCAGCTTACCTTCTTCCCGCGTATAACTCCAGCAACATACGGCTTCACTTCCGGTCGGTCGGGGGTCTCTATGGCTTGTTTGTTTATATGTTCTATCAGCTTCTTGCGGTTGAGGGGCCCCGTAGGGTCCTTTTCACAATCATAGTTGTTACGTTGTGATGGTGGTAGAAAGTTGTCCTAGAAAATACATGTTATCATATTATTGAAAGCATGAAAGTATGATCATAGCTTAATTCTAATTCCTACTGCAGATCACATTGTTTTATTAGCTGATGAAAAACAATATAAGAGAGCTATTCTCAAAGTAAGCTTTTGTTTACTGTTCTATAAATAACTTTGGGTGTAAATTACTCAAATGTTATATTTCTATTTTATAAATATAACCAAATGTCATATTGAAGGATATTACATATATTTTTTTATGCGAAGCGCACAAGTGCGTTGCCGGCCTTTTAGGTAGGAGTACGCTCTTTTCTTGAAGGTTTGAAGTTGTTGTAATACGGAGATCGATATATATATATATATATATCGATAGAGCACAGCATATTGTTGCTCAAATTTGGTTGAATGTTTACTAGTAATCATTACTATACACCTAGGATAAGGTAGACAATGTCACCTTGTTTGATAACAACATACCTTTATTTATTTTAAAAGTCACTTCAGAAATAAGACAGCAAAGCACTATCTTGAGTAATGTGGCGTGGCACCGACTTGGGACGTCACATATACTCCAAAGTTAAGAGTTTAACACTCTGCTGTTAATTATTCATATTAACAAGATCCAACCTGTACTATTTTACTGACGGTTTTCGATTACATGCTAACGCCCACAAATCTTTCGTGCTTTGTTGATTTTCTCAAATCATACAAAGATACATATATATACTCGGTCCTCTATTCCCTAAGGGGTAGGCAGAGGTGTATTAATCGCTACAATGTTGCCTACTTACGTAATAAAGGGCAAGCCTATTACCTTGAAGGGCACACGGGACTGTTTTATACTGTCTGATGAATAATATAATAGTCTAACCCAATAGTCAATTTACTACACCCACGGGTAGAAAAGGGGTAGCCCTATTCTACTCCAACAAGAACCACATTGGTATACCGAACAATTGGAACAGACGGGTCACCTGATGGCAAGTGACAACCTCCGCCCATGGACACCTGCAACTCAAGAGTCGTAAGTGTTGCTGGTAGGGGATGGAGGAGAGGGGGATGACGGATTATAAAGAGGTAAGGATGAGGGGAAAGAGGAGGAGATAGTTGGGCCTAGGGTATCCTCAAGAGAGCTATTCGTGCCAAAGCGTGGCTCTCCCACTGTGAAAATATCCTATTAGGTATTTCTTTTATAGGGATGGTTGATCCTTGAAACGAAAATTATTTCGCAATAGGAGCGAAAAACTGTACTAAGACTTACACACAACATTTAAAATAATTTGGGTGTTCATAGAGACACAAGTAGCACAGGGATTTTACTGTCTATATAGTTAGTTGGTGTACTCAGAATTCTATCATGTTTCTTGTCCATAAAGTGCATATTGAGTTATTTCATTAATCTATGTAACATACATACCAAAATGAGTAAATTGAATTTTAAGTGGTATTATTTCGGTGATAAGACTCCTTTCAATATGAAGTAAAAATGATAAGCCATATCATAATCTCTTTTTAATGTAGACCAGATAATGTGAAAATAATAAACTTAAACCTGCTTTGAACAATGTTCATCAAGAATTGGTTGGCTTGAATAACATTATTTGTTATATATATAATACTATTGCTATCTATTAGCCAATCTATATTTAATTGAGTTTATCTATAATGATCAATAAACTCTTCAATCCATAGTTGTTTTTTAAAATTAAATAGTTGCAAAGCTTACCAACTTCAAGTGTTATGGCGGATAAGGGCATACCTACTAATATTTTTACATGGACCTTTTCTGTGTTGGTATTCAGCCTGCATGGCAGAAGGAATAGACAACATCTGCAGCCTATGTCAATGACTAGCTGATGTAAAAAGCAATCGTATATTGTTTTAATACTGGTGGTGTAATTGACTATGTATATTGAAATTATATCAAATACTAGTTGGCTCTGAACCGACACCTATTCGTCATTAACGCGACCGATAGCCCCCAATGCAGGGGTTGTCTAAGCGCGGAGGAAACGGCCGCCCACGTCATCCTGGAATGCGAGGGCGTGGCTGCACAACGGGCAGAAATCCTCGCAGGCTCGAGGACGCTCCTAGAAGCCTGTGAACGCCCCAGGAGGCTTCTGCGCTTCTGGAAGGAGCTAGGCTGGCTCAACTAGTCAGCCTCCTGAACGCATAATGGACCGATCATGAGTCTAAATGCGGAAACTGAGCCCTTGACCATTACCATTACCATTACTAGTTTGGGAGTTAAATCCATTTAGACTCGGACACTGTAACCTCAAAGTAAATTTCCTTGAAGGTCACTGGGTTTAAATTCCCTGGTAAGACAAATTTTTGGTTAAACAACAACTTACAGGCTGCAAAATATGGATCTCAGCCATCAACTAGTTTTGCTTTGCTTACTTGCTCGACATAAGCCACTCTAATTTAGTATTGTGGCATTCGATTATAGTCATGGCTGAATTCTAAATTGCTATGGCATTGTGATATTTTAGCTAGATCTTAACAATTCACCAGTCACATCATGAAAAATTACTGATAATTAAATAATTTAATTTAAAGCCACTGACTAACTGTGAAATAATTATAAGGGGGCAGTGACTTCAACCTGTGAGGCAAAGGTATTGTTTCATGTCTTATCAAGTAAATGAGGTTAGCTTGCACTTATACAATATCAGTTATTTACTCACACACACTGCATAAAATAAGAATTATAGCATCTAAATATTAAGAAACTAGCTATAAAAAATAATGTATGGAAGTCTGACCAATTTCTTTTTCAGTTATGATTACTGTTCTTCTGACTCCCTTGGGTAGTAGTGTGATGATATATAGCATACAGTCTCTAAATCTATCTAAATATTATTATAGATTTTTTTATAGAATTGAATTAAAGACCTTTAACTTAATATTTAAATTAAACTGTGACTATAGTTTCTCTACAAAAATAATGTTTTAAAATTATAAATTACATATAAAAGTAAAATTAAGCAGAACAAACAATACTATCTTTTATTTCTCTAAACTATCATCTACATTGCAAATATGTATATATAATGAATTCCTTATTGTATAAATGCAAGGGAGCATACCAAATTGGTTGTTATGTAAAATATGTTTAATTATTCTATACCGCTTCATGGAAATAGGGACATCCTCATTAACAATACTGTAATGTTATGTTGTACAGTTTAAATGTGTTCAAAGACTTGACTACTGTTTTATAAAAAAATAAAATACCACAATTTCTGGCCACCTGGGGTACATTTGCCTAATAGAACCAGCAGCTGAATGTAATGAGGAGTGTCCCATTAGTTTGGAAACATAGTTGCTAGAGAAAATATTCCAACCTTACTGCTGAATTATTCTCACAGTTCTTGAGATATAGCTTTGTTATAAAATAAGAAACATTAGTTCGCAAAAGCAATGAAAGCCTCATAATGATGTTACACATTATTAAAAACATCATTTTTTTTTAACATACTTTAAATCTAACTTCCTCAAAGTTATAGAGTATTCTTATTAGACATTGAAGACTTGGGATAATATTTCTGCATTGATGTGAATGATGATTGAATTGATATTTCAAAGTTAAAATATGTATTAATGGTTTTAAATCTTGTGTAAAGTAAGAAGTACTACCAATTCTGTTTCCAGTTTTTATAGAAATTAAAAGTGGTCTTGATAATAATAAATACTGTCTCATAATAAGGAATAATATTATGAGACAGTCCTTGTTTTCTTTTTTTGCTTCGATAATATATTGCTATGTGTTATACTTACAATTAAGGGAATCACTAGAAGTATAACATAAATTTTACTGTGCAAAATATTCAAAAATGATTTAAAATGGTCTCCTAATTGGAAGTGACTATAAAAATTAAACATAAATAGTTGTGAATTTAGTTTAAAGACATAATTGGCCTCTCTGCATATTGTAACAAACAATTGATTATTTTTTCAAGGTTCAAACTGTTGTGATAAAGCCCTCAAGGTAAGATCTTTATAGCATACAATAGAAGTGTGTAGTTTGTTTGAGTTTTGAGCAAATGCTAAGAATATTATCCAACAAAATGTGGCAAGTGACCTTCATAATCAATTGGTTGATTATAGCAGATTATAAAAGTGGATAGTGTTTGTATGAGTACTAATATTTACTTAGGCAAATACCTGTATATGAAAAATAATATGTTGTGATTTACTCACCAATTTAAAATGATAATAGTGATAAGATAAAGAAATGAATTAAGAAGAATTTCATTATCACCTTTTTCAAGTTTATAGTATTTTTTTAAGTGTCAAATATAGGATATTAAAACTGAATACAAAGAAAGGAAAGATTACTTTTATAAACTAACGAGCTAAGGAAATGAGATTACTCACATCTGGATCAACCTCCTTGGCCAGCATCGTAAGTTCTTCCTGCGACAGTTTGGCCAGCAGCTCGTCGACGTCCACCTCGTCGTATGTGGATAGCTCCCGTCCAAACAGCTTCGCAGGAGTAGTCATCGTCGTGGTTTTTGTCGATGACGATTTCTATAAACACCAAAACATCACTTATTACTGAATGATGTATTCACTATTTGAGGTTACTTTTGCACTGTAATTTCACTAAGCAGCGACCACTTAGAACATTTTTTATCAAAATTAGTTAAATAACAAAATAAAACTAAAAATATTGATGAGATAAAACAGCAATATTTGACAAGACTCTTCGGCGTTTACCACACCCACAACATAATTGAACGATGACTTTTTAACAGTGTAAACCGATAATGAATTGCTTTATGAATTATTTTCACTTATTCAAACGGTTCTTGAATAATTAATATGTTTTTCTTACATTTTTATCTAAATAAAAACTATTTGCAGCAATACCTATTTAACGTAATCAAAGTCACAAGCGCCCTCTTACGATGACAGTTTCACACTAACACACACTGACACACTTAGGCCATAGATAGCAAGATGCTCTAAGTTAGAAAGAGAGCAAAAGTTAAGTTCAGTGGTAATAAAGTGAGTATGAATAAGATAGTAGACTTATCTGGGTAGGGAGGGGATTTGTAAAGGAGAAAATAAAAAAGATTCAGTAGTTTGGTCTCAACACCGGCTTCTTATCACGCTAAGGCGCTATATAATCGCATAATAAAAAGAAAACTTGAATGCATAATAAAATTAATAGTAGGTCCTCAAAAGTATAATGAAACGTACATGCAGGGTCGCATACCTGTAAGTCCAACTGGCTGGTGCCGCCACCCTTACTAGTATACTAATAAACTTTTCTTATAATAAAATAAATAACAGAGTCTATAGTGTCTTTACTAAACCTAAAAGAGTTCCTACCTAATTAAAAAAATAAATAAACAACCCCTTCATAAACATAAAACAAACGCGATATAATCAGAATCGTGTGTAGTCAGAAGCTACTTGGCGGCACAGATGCCAGATGACTTTGACGTCTAAAACTTAGTAGGTGCTTCGCTCTCAAAGATTTTTTTTTTAGCTGTCTGAAATTATGTCTTATCTATTTTTGTAATATTCTGACAACTAACTACCTCAAATTTTGAGCAAGCGTTATAAAATATTAATATAAATAAGTAGTACAATGGAATCTAACCAGAAAGAAATACGCAACTAATAAAAGAAGAACTTTGAAGTAGGCAATAAAGAAAACGAATATTTCAGTATTTACGATTACTAAAGACCAATTCTTTAACAACCTGTTCGTGTGTATTTTTCTAATATGAAAAAAATAACGTTCATCCATTTACCTAGCGTTCATTAATATAAACAACATCTGATGCGACTAACAGGGATCGTGACTAGTACGCTAAATATATTCTAAACTATAATGGAAGGATTACGTCACATGTAGTCGCCATACCAAGCCTATCCCACTAGTAAATTGTACTCATGACCTCTGTAATTATAGCTCACATAACGGTTTATTATTGCATTATTTTATTGTTTGGAATCCGACTTCTTGCCGGCTATGTATAACGCTTTTGCAATGTTTCATATTGGTCCTTAATACGGCAATCTAGGTCTATTTGTGTAAAGAGTAACCAGTAAAATGTTTAAGTGGTGTTTTCCAGTAAGAAGCTTGACTTTAGATTAATCATTTTTTTGGAATTGCTACAATTTTGCCAATGTTATGCATCCAAAAGACTTAACTTGATTTAATGTAGTATTTTAGGGCTTTAATAAAGCCAAACAAATATTCCAGACATAATAATAATAAAAAACGGGCCAAGTGGGAGTCGGACTCGCGCACGAAGGGTTCCGTACCATTATCTATAAAAACGGCAAAAAAACTCGCGTTTGTTGTATGGGAGCCCCCCTTAATATTTATTTTATTTTAATTTAATTATTTATTTTAAAGTGAATATGTGACTAAATATATAAATATCGAGGAAAAACGAGCAAATAATCACTTCTGTTGTATGGGAGCCTTAAAAATGATTTTATTCAATTTTTTAGTATTTGTTATTATAGCGGCAACAGAAATACATCTGTGAAAATGTGAACTATCTAACTTTTCATGAGATACAGCCTGGTGACAGACGAACAGACAGACAGACAAAGACGGACAGCCGAGTCTTAGTAATAGGGTCCCGTTTCACCCTGTGAGTACTGAATCCTAAGAATGAATAAGTTGGATTAAAAAAGGATAACTAACAAATATATACTACGAATTACCTTCATCAAGGTCACATTCACAAAAAGAACTGTCCCTCATTCTTAGTTTCTCTAAGAATACTGTGTGCACGAGTCATTTAATCTTAACCGGCAACTTGTAACAACCATCAATAATATCATAGTTTGCGGTAAAAGGGAAGATTTTTAATTATCTTCAAGTAACTGCTGACGTAAATATTTTCTACATTTTACACTGTATATATTGTTTTACATTGTAGTTAATCCTTTATTTACTTACTTTGACGAGGTAATAATTGCAATGGAGTCTCTCGTTGTTGTCTCTCTCTTATTTTTGAACTTCTCTTTAATGACTTACTTGTACTAATACTATTTAGTTAAATATAGCAGTTCTTTAGCGTCGGATAACTGTGGACTGAATAAAATTCAAAAACTTTCTTCCCCATCATCTAGATGGATGACTCTCCAGAACAGTGGACACTGCGCGAGCATGGAGCCTGTGGAACAAATTGTCGCCTGACTGATTGTATTTCCTGTTACTACGTTCAAACCTTCTAGAACAGAACGTACTCCCACCTAAAAGGCCGGCAATGCACTTGCGACTATTGAATTGCGGGTGTCGCTTCCAATCGGGTGACTCTTCAGCTCGTTTGCACCCTATCCCAAAAAATTAGAATAAAAAAGAAACAATTTAAGAACTATTTACATAATCGCTAAACCTATTACATCTTTCTGTATCTGGATTGACTTGGACTGCTATAGGCTAAATTATGATAATGGAATGCTGCTTAGGCACGAATGAGCCGGCTCGACCGGGGCGATACCACGGCCTCACATAAAACCAGTTGTGAAGCAACGCTTGTGTTGCATTTTCCCGAAATGAATGAGGTTTCCGGAGGCCCATCTCCCCCTCTCCTCTTTCCAATCTCCTCATCCCCTCTCTTCTCCCCCTCCTCGCATCCCCCATTACTCATCACCCCAATAGGCGGGCAGCGCACTTACGACTTTTGAGTTGTAGGTGTCCATGGTCGGCGGATGTCGCTTACTATCAGGTGACCCGTATGTTCGTCTGTCCCCTATACCATTATATATATATAATGATTTAAACTACAAATGTGATTAAAGTAATAGTTCATTATTACTTTAATCGTACTTGAGTACCTAACTAATTCTATCAATATTGCGCAATGGATAGCAGTTTTTAAAACATTTTAGGCTTCTTGATTCTGCTAAAATCATATGAGTACTAGAGGTTTCACACAGAAGACGTCTGATGAGATAACGGTAGTTTTCTCTCATTTTGTGGCATTTCACATACATACTGTGTGTTGTGTGAATAAAGCGCTGTACACAATATTATGTTAATTGTAGTGTACGTACATCTGCAGTGAATGCTGCGATAAAATGTGCTAAATAGCTCTTTTGTTTTAAAACCATCTCTAATATTCGTAATGATATTTTTTTCAGGTTGTGAGAATTTTTTAGCTTTGTTAGATAAAATTCTTAATTTTCTTATTATCACACCCACTAAGTATGTATATGTGAATTAGTTAATAGTACAGAAGCCATTTCAGAAAGGTAGCCAAAATCTTTGTAATGCTATATAACTAGTTTACAGGTACAAGTGAATTAATCGAGCTAACCAAATTGTAAATTGCAAGACTTGGTACCAAGGTAATGAAGTTTAAATTTTTTTTTTCTTTATACGGACAACAGTCAATCAAGACTTACTAACTACATCAATAGCTTATATGAAGCTCAAAATGTTGTCATTAGCTGGCATGTATAGTTTTGATCCAGTATACCTCTTTAGAGATTAAGATATAAAAACGAAGCGATAATATTCTTGGGATTGATCTCATTAGTGACTTATAAGCGCTGCGGGCTTTAAGTGAATCGTGACTAACTAAGGACACATCGGATGAATAAAGCCGACTTAAGCGTGTAGCTCTAAAGCTATATAGGTACAAGGTTCCATTCTTAGACGATTTGCAAAATCGAAATAAATTAAGTATTAAAAAAAATATTTTTGGAAAAAAATAAATACAATAAAAAAAGACTGAAATTGCAACACCATTTTAAACATTATTTTACTCACTTGTGGATCATGCGCGTTAAAATGTCGCGAATGTCGGCGAAATCAAAGACGAGCAACGAACTTCCGCCTCAGTCTTATTGGCTCCTTTGATTTTGCTGACGGATTTGGAGGATTATCATCCTCATAATTTTGGAATATTATTTAATTTGCCTTAAAGAAACTGTTACTTGTGTTATTTTGTATTCGAACTTGTAACTTGTTTATGACAGCCGCGACAACGGAAATCTTATTTTTTGAAAACACGATTATCATCTCTCATTATATCGTTTCTCGTAGAAGGATTTGATTCTAAATATTTACAATTTTTTTTAAATAAATGGTGTTGAATAAGTACGTAAACAAAAACTTAGTCTTATGGTTACTGAATATATTTCTTTCATATTTTTGCAAATCTTTTAAGAATAGGTTATTTATTCTCTTTGGATCTAAAAAAAATGTGATAACCTTTTTGCCACCTTCTATACCTATAATCTAGAACATGGTGCAGCTTGCTAAGAAGATCCCCATTTATCTTTCCAACTTGAATCCAATCAGATTAAATCAGATGTATCGCACCAGAAACACAGATCTGATAAGAAAAGTAGTTGATAACGCATCTGAAGAACAGAAAAATCACCAGCTCCATTAAACTTTCGTAACATGAAAATTAAAAATCTATTAAAAATAAGTTAACATTGTGTGATAACTTATTACCTCAGTTTTTTTATCTCTAATGGCATTTTAACAACTCAACATCACAACTTGGCCATGTTGCGCTATACGTTAGTATTAGTTGTTTCAATAACAAAGCAATACCCACCTTTCTATTTTTAAACGTGATATTTCAGACCTCGACCCGGTGCAATTTAAACAAAACAAATTATTTATTTAAATTACGATAATAAATAATATATTTGAGACGGTATAATAATAATTAATTACTAATAATGTACTTTAGTTAGAGGACACGGACTTCCCGCCACCAGCCAGTTCGAGTTATAGGTATGCGACCCTGAATTGCTTGAGCTAATGCTTATACTCACCAATCCATCTCTATAAGCATTATCCTCTTCCTACGCTTTCTATCCTCCCTCTCTTGTCAATACCCATATTTTTCCACCTTACTCCCAAAAGTACCCAGATGACGGCAATAGGCTTTTCTCTATTACGCAAATGGGACTAATTACTATCGCCAAAATGTGGGCGTTAATTACGCCTCTGTCTACCCTTTCGAGGAAACAGGCTTGAGTGTATATATGTATGTATTTATGTTGAGATGGTATTGGGGCATTTGGGGCCCGATTCGCAGACGTTTCTACAAGTCAAATTTAAAGGTGAAGAACAGTCAAAGCTAAAAGCGATACGTGACAAAGAATTGGCTCTTTTGAAATCTAAAATCGCAAGAGTAAACAGGATTATTCGAATGGTGTAAAAAATGACAAATATAGGTATAATGATGCGAGACTGAGGAACACAGAATGTTTGGTGCTGGATTATTGTTATGTAAGTAAACACGATATCAATGCTTTCAAACAAGAAATGCATTAACTATATGTCAGATTCAATAGGTATGTCTAATCTAATTTTAATATATAATAACATATAGAACTACAAATATTGCAGACTAATCCAAGGTTTTAGGAATTTTATTAGGTCTCTCAGTTTCGATTACCCACCGGTAAGGTACCCGTAGGGGTTTCCACAAAAAAGAAGTTTGGATTACCGAGCTTTCTTTTTTTTCTGTTTTCAAACATATTAAATTAACAACATGTGCTGATGTTGTCGCTGATACCAACTATCTGATTCATGAAATTTTATAATACCTTGATTTATTTAAATAATTAAGATTCTTTTTTAGCTGTTGCTAAGGTCATGCCGTAAAAAGAAATAACTAATGTAGTTTAATGTTTCTGATATTTCCCTACACAACTAAACTATTTTAACTATTTTATTTATTTATATTTTTTTAATCAGGAATACAGACTGCACTGATTGTTTTGGATCGATAAACGTTTGTTGCTGTTGACCACGCGACGATGCAAATCGCTGGCGTATCGCCAGTCAGCTATAATTGGTGGTCGCAACACCAGAGACAAGCGGTATTCTTAGCTAACCACTCGGCCACTGGCCTTCCTACCGATACAAATGTTATTCCCATGAAAAATACATATTAATTCGTTGCTATTCGCACTTGACCTAGTACTCAGTAGGGATGCCTCTACCGATATAATAATTACAGTAAGGTTAGATGAACAACCTTTTTGGTTTAATTAACATTTATGGTTATTTTGAATGATGTCAAATAAATTTAATAATTGTGAATAGTAATTTTTATCTTTGTAATTTTACTGTGTAAAATGGTGAGAGCATGGGGGAAACCATACCCGGTGTCTCCTGTAATAAGGGGACTGCGTTATGCTTGTTTAATTGCTGGATTTTTTTACGGTCTGTCCAAAAAAGAAATTTACAGAGTTCAAGAGGCAGCATATCGTGTGGAACAGGCAAAACTAAAAATTATCCGTGACAAAGAAATGGCTCTTTTGAAAGCTAAAATTGCAAGGGAAGAGGCATTAGCGGTGAAGAAACTGGAAGCAGGAACGTTGTTTGATGAATTATAAAATAAATGAACATAACGATAAATTAACTGTGTAAAAAAGTCAGTAAGTCTAACACAGAATGTTTGGTGCTAGATTATTGTTTTGTAACCACGATATGCATGCTTGAAGAAGGGGTTTCAAATAAGTTATGCATTAAATATAGGCGTGATTCAATAGGTATACATGTTTTGATTTTAATAATAATAAACATTTAAAATC